>CAWUFW010000708.1:957500-2353609 GCA_963921515.1 Calotriton arnoldi
GGCCTGGCGCCACCCAACCCCTTCCGCTCGGGTCGGATCACTGGGGGGCACGAGCTGCCGGGGCCGCTCGGCCTTTGCTCTGCTGGGTAGGGTGAAAGGCCTCCCGCCAGGCGGCAGGCCCTCGAGTCAGACGGTCCATGCGGGGTAGAAGCTCCTTGCTTGAAACAACAGCCGAGGCTGGCCAAGCAGTCCATCCCTAAATGGACCGAGAGTGCCCAATCGATCAGAGTACGGCCAGGGCATCCCCTGGCAGGCCGCCCTGCGCAGGGGGATGCCGGCTTCACATCCCTGCCTGCTCCCGGGGCAAGCAGGCTCAAAGGAAAGGCCCATCAGGAAGGGGCTGAGAGGCAGGCGCAGACCCGGGCCCCTGGGGGCCCCGGCGGGAGGGCCCGGGTGCTGCCTTCCCCTGTCTCATAATTGCCGGACCTCACGGAGGTCTGACTGAGCAAACTCGGAGAAAAAGGACCATCGGGAAGGGGCTGAGAGGCAGGTGCGTACTGGGCCCCTGGGGGCCCCGGTGGGCAGGCCCGGGTTCTGCCTTCCCCTGTTTCGAACTCACCAGACCTCATGGAGGTCTGACTGACCCTCTCCCTAGTAATCCGGAGGAAAATTACCCCCCTTTCTTGTAATCCGTGCACACAAGGTGACAGAGGGGACCCAAGGCGCGAATGTGCCCGACCTCCTGGAGCCCTCGCTGGGATCGGGTAGGAAAATTAGCCCTCATCGGGACTTCCAGGGAAGCCCGGCCATCTGGTCGCCCCATTGGAAAGCATTGCGTGCGACCAGATGGCCGAGGGGATAGGTGCGACCAGATGGCTGAGGGGAAAGGTGTGATCAGATGGCTGGGCTCGAAAGGGAAGCCATCTGGTCGCTCTGTGCCCCAACGAAAGAGTGAGTGGGCGCCGGGGCATGGGGGGCCGGAGGCCTGGGGCCCCAGCCATGGAGGCTGCGAGGAGGACCCGACGGGCCTTCCGACCCGGGGCCTGCGGACCCTTTGACAAGCAGGCGGAGGCCTGCACAGGACCGACGGACCCCCATCCAGGGCCCTTGTCCGAACGGCAGGCCGGGGGATGGGGCCCGGTGCCGGAGCACCCGACCCGGGGCCCAGCGGGGCCCCTGGACCCAGCCAGGGCTCCCGGGCCCAGAGGCGCAGGGGAAGCCTCCCCGGGCCCACGGGACCCCATCCCGGGCACCCTGCCACACGGCAGGACTGAGGACACAGCCAGGGGTGGGGACGCCGCCCTCCCCAGGCCCTCAGGGGCCCCGGCCGGAGCTCCTGAACCCAGCCAAACAAGGGGAGGCTCCCCAGGCACAACGGAACCCCGTCCCAGGCCTTTGGCAGAGCAGCAGGCCGGGGGACGGCGCCCAGGGCCGGAGCACCCGACCCGGGGCCCGGCGGGGCCCCTGGACCCAGCCGGGGCTCCCAGGCCCAGAGGCGCAGGGGAAGCCTCCCCGGGCCCGCCGTACCCCATCCCGGGCACCCTGCCACGCGGCAGGCCCGAGGACGGAGCCCGGGGTGGGGAGGCCGCCCTCCCTGGGGCCCCGGCCGGAGCTCCTGAACCCAGCCAAGCAAGCTGAGGCTTCCCAGGCACAACGGAACCCCGTCCCAGGCCTTTGGCAGAGCGGCAGGCCAGGGGACGGGGCCCAGGGCCAGAGCACCCGACCCGGCCAGGGCTCCCAGGCCCGGAGGTGCAGGAGAAGCCTCCCCGGGCCCGCCGGACACCATCCCAGGCACCCTGCCACATGGTGGGAGCAAGGACGGAGCCCGGGGTGGGGAGGCCACCCTCCCCGGGCCGCACGGAGCCCCTGAACCCAGCCGAGCAAGGGGAGGCTCCCCGGGCACGATGGAACCCCGACCCGGGCCTTTGGCAGGGTAGCAGGCTGTGGGACGGGGCCCAGGGCTGGAGCACCCAAGCCGGGGCCCGTCAGGGCCCCTGGACCCATCCGGGGCTCCCGGAGGCGAAGGGGAAGCCTCCCCAGGCCCGCGGGACCTCGTTGGGGCACCCTGCCATGCAGCAGGACCGAGGACGGAGCCTGGGGTGGGGAGGCTGCCCTCCCCGGGGCCCCTGGACCCAGCCCAGCAGGGGGAGGCTCCCCGGGCCTGCCGGACCCCATCCAGGGCAGCCTGCCACGTGGCAGGCCCAGGGACGGACCCAGGGCTGGGGCGGCATCCTGGCCCATCCAGCTGCCGGCTGAGGACCGCTAGGCCGAGAGGGGTCCCAGAGTACCCTGTCCCTAGTAATCCCGAGGAAGGCTACCCCTCTTTCTGGGGACCCGTGCGCACCGCGAGACTCAGGGGACCCCGGGCACGAACGTGCCCGACCTCCTGCAGCCCTGGCTGGGATCCGGGAGGCAAATGAGCCCTCATCGGGAATTCCAGGGCAGCCCGGCCATCTGGTCGCCCCATTGGAAAGCATTGTGTGCGACCAGATGGCCGAGGGGAAAGGTGCGACCAGATGGCCGGGGCCGAAAGGACTCCCATCTGCCCGCCCAAGCCTTCGCAGTAGGGCTCCCGCCTGCCCACTCAGGGCTCGGGGGCTCCGCTTCCCGGGGGCTCGGGGACCCCGGCTGGGCCTCAGGCATGGGGAGGACCGCTGGAGCTCTTGGGCCCGGATGCCCGGGGGAGGACTGCCCAGGACTCATGGAGCCCGTCCCCGGCACTTTGCCACGCCGTGGGCCGGAGGAGGGAGCACCCGGACAGAGGGGAGGTGTTCTCGGCCATAGCCCATCTGGTCCCCGGCAAAGAACCGCCAGCCCGGGAGGGATGTTCCGGCATACCCTGCCCCTACTAATCCGGAGGAAAGCTACCCCTCTTTCTGGGAACCCGTGCGCACCACGAGACTCAGGGGACCCTAGGCCCGGACGAGCCTGACCTCCTGGAGCCCTGGCTGGGATCGGGCATGCAAATGAGCCCCCATCGGGACTTCCATTGCAGCCCGGCCATCTGGTCGCCCCATTGGAAAGCATTGCGTGCGACCAGATGGCCGAGGGGAAAGGTGCAACCAGATGGCCGGGACCGAAAGAACTCCCATCTGCCCGCCCGAGCCTTCGCGGTAGTGCTCCCGTCTGGCCTTGCAGGGCTCAGAGGCTCCGCTTCCCGGGGGCTCGGGGACCCCGGCTGGGCCTTAGGCACGGGGAGGACCGCCGGAGCTCTCGGGCCCGGATGCCTGGGGGAGGACTACCCAGGACCCATGGAGCCCATCCCGGGCACTTTGCCACGCCGTGGGCCGGAGGAGGGAGCCCCCGGACGGAGGGGAGGTGTTGTCCGGGCATAGCCCGTCTGGTCCCTGGCAAAGAACTGCCGGCCCGGGAGGGGTGTTCCGGCATACCCTGCCCCTACTAATCTGGAGGAAAGCTACCCCTCTTTCTGGGAACCTGTGCGCACCGCGAGGCTCAGGGGACCCTGGGCGCGATTGTGCCCGACCTCCTGGAGCCCTGGCTGGGATCCGGGAGGCAAATGAGCCCTTATCGGGACTTCCAGGGCAGCCCGGCCATCTGGTCGCCCATTGGAAAGCATTGCGTGCTACCAGATGGCCGAGGGGAAAGGTGCGACCAGATGGCCGGGACCGAAAGGACGCCCATCTGCCCGCCTGAGCCGAGCCATAGCGGTATAGCTCCCGCCTGCCCTTGCAGGGCTCCGGGGCTCTGCACCAGGGACCATTGTCCCAGGCAGATGGACACTTGGCGGGCTGCAGGACGGGGGCTCCCACACCCCTGGCCCTGACCAAAACCCAGGCCCCGGGGCCGGTCCCTGCTTCTCAACCCAGCCAGGCCGGGGAGATCGGGGAGCCTGCCCGGGCATGAGGGACTCCAGTCCCAGGCAAACGGACCCTCAGGACGTGCGCTCGTTTTCCACACATTTTTTCCATAATTTCGCGTAGAGGCCTTATGCCAATACCGCCCAGCCCTACTTATGACACAACCTCACACACACAACTATCAAGCTCCGGTCCAGGCTTAAATACAAACTGTGGCCACATAGTTCATTGGTGATACCGAGGAGAGAAGGTGCGCCTAACCCAGAGTACTCCTGTGGACCCCGACGCCCGATGCTGCCTCCCAGCTCAAGCGTGCCATGCCACATTACGGCGAGGAAACAATCATGCAAACCAAGGGACCACAACAGCATCCGCAACCTGACTGGGCGGTGGGCCAGGAGGGCCGAAACCACTCGGAGACCATACCTGTTAACTGCCCATAGCGGCCCTACTCCCGAGACGGTTTGCTAACGGCTGGGGCAGTAACCCTTGCACCCGTCGGCAATGTCACCTCTGCCCCCAGCTGGTGGCCACACTTGCAGCGCTATCCTACATCGGCACATTGCCCCCCTCGCCTTCAATAACCTTATTTGAGAAAGAGGAGGGGGGGTAGCGGTGAGCTCTGAATATACAAGCCTATGGACAGGGGCATCCAGCCCCAAGAGAGCATCTCCAGGAGACCACACAAACTACCCCAAGAGCCCAACTCCCCCCTGCAAACGACCGAATATGCAGATGTAACGCAAGGCGACTTGTACCCTGGGGCCTCCTTTCATCCTGTAGCATTACTGGCTTTTTATATCTATCTCCACATGTGCACATTAATGCGTTCAATTCCCGTCGGGCCTGGGCAAAACATGCCGCGGGCATTCCACATGCATTGCTCTTTTTGACCCCCGCCACCTGACAAAGCAGTTCAATATGCGGTGGAAGTAGCCACCCGCTCTGCCGTCACTCGGACTGAAAAACATACCCCGTCGCATCACAGTTGGATCCGGGCACGCAGGACAGCACCAAGCCCCTCCCCCGGGCAACCACCAGATTGGAGCCACGGTATTAATAAAAGGGCTGTATAATGGCCTGCAGTTACCGCAGCCAACATTTGTGCAAGGCACGCCAGCACCGCCTGCGTGCTGCTTCTGCGGGGTCACCACCACACACTGTGGTCTTCAGGGTGGGGCATAGGAGGGTTGATGGGTGGGTCATGAGCAATGTAAACTGCACGACGTGCGACTGCCACTGCTGCCAGTGCCAAGGTAGAGAACTAAGCGAAGCAGCCTGCAATTGGTACTACTACATCCACCAAGGTGCAGTATATTTTCCGTCATCCTCTTACTACCCAGTAGACTCATTGACTGGTGCTGGTGCACGTTATCTGCGGAGTATACTGGCGGCGATATTTTTGAGGCCTCCTTCCCCGCCCCTCCCCCATTATGATGAAAACATAGCCTTACAGGCACCTTTTCCTGTGCAGGGCCCAGTTACAGGCCACAGGGCAGGAATATGCAGCAGGTCCTGGAGGGAGAGGGCGAGACTTCCTTTCAAGGGCATAAAGGCTTATAGGTTGTACTGCAAACATACAGAGACCTTTGTAAGGCATGGGCAAAGTGGGCTCCAACCCAAGGCCCCAGCCTTCCAGGGGGCCCCCTGATAGAGAGCCAGCTCTGCTCCGCAGAGTCACAGAGTCTTGCCCTGATGACCTTGAATAATTCTTATCAACAGATAGTTTTAAATACCATTTTCCTTGAATTTATTCTTAATGTTGTTGATGTGTGAGAGTCTCTTACATGCAGAGAAATGTTGTCTTTATATTTCATGCAACAGCCATAAAAGTTTCTTTTAGATCAAAACAGGACCTCACATATGCGAAATGGGTGTCAAAGAGATTATTTGCAGTAATATTAATTAGCTGCTTTGGTACAATATTGAAAACACAGGTCACTATTCCTGAATATTAGATGTAAACAAATTTAGAATTTGGACTAGTGTGCCTGTGCACTGTCTGTGACCTGGCCAAAGAGGGCATGAAATAGCTGAAATTGCATCATAAATGTAAATCTGTTCCAAAATACGTTTGGCCCAGGCCCCCAAATTCCTTAAATGTCCCTGCAGAGATTGTGCTTCGTCTGGCCTGTCTTGTTAAAGGCTGAACATGGCGTCCATAACTTGTGCACTGGCTGAGAATGGTGTTTAAAGGGCATATCAGCTCAACTGGAGAAAGTGTGCAATGTTTTTGTGGTGCAGGATTTTGGGTTCTCATTCCGGCCTCCCATAAAAGGCCCTGGACTTTGTCTATGTTATTTATTATTCTGTGTGAGGTTGTCTGTGTATCACCCTACTAATGCATTGTGGAAAGTGTCTCTGATCTGTAGCTTGGTCGTTTTGTGTACACTGGGTGTCCTTTGTCTAAAGATGCAGTGTGTGGGCCATACGTATATTCTCTCTTTGCCTCTTTTTGTATTTTAGTGGTGCTGTTCGCAATGTTCAGTCTTTGCACAAATAAAACCTGCAGGTTAAGGTATATCTCAGGGCATATCTCAGGGCTGCTATTGCTGCTTGTTGTCTGGCAGACCACTCACACTGTTCTTTTTAATGCCTCTGTATTGTGAGATCATCCACCCCCTGCAGCCAAGATAAAGGCGAACCTGAACTCAAGGCATATCTAGCAGCTGCTGTTGAATTTTGTGGGGCTCTGATGTCTCCTTGAAGAAAGGAAGCCTGCACGATACACAGGACCATGAGCACATCAGTGATGAAGAGCCTGCTCCAGTTTGCCTCTGTGATATTCTCTGCGTAACTATGCACAACTCTCCTTTCTCAGCCAGGGTGTCAGGAGTGTCATAGTAGAAATTGAAATTGCTTCCTCAGTTTATTTTAAATACTATATAGTGATTATTATCATGAACAACCCCTGACAGACGCAAGTGTGTGGCATGCAGATAATTCACACCAGTTTATTTCTCTTGGAGCTGGCAGGATACTAAGCCATATTTTGTGTACTCCTTGTGTATATTGTCAGTTGCGTCTGTGAAGTTGCAGGTTTGGGTTCGTCTTTCAAATTCTCAAATAGTTTTTCATCAATGTCAATTGTAATTCAGACCCTATGTACTTGTTCTTCAGCGATATGCAGTTCCTTTGACAATAGGATCGCTCCTTGGCATTGTTCTGATTGCTGTCTCAGTTAAATAATCTGCTCTTGACAAAATGTTACAAATGGCATAGCTTACATGTTAAGATTGTTTCTCACTTTCTTATTAGAACTTTGAGCAAAACAATATAGAGGCATTTCATGAAATGTTGGAGGTTTCAACTCAAAATATACCAGATTTTTAATGGGGTGGGGCATAGTGATTGGTGGTGGGCCAGGAAGGGCCCCTCCAGGTATTTTGCTGGTGGGCCCCCTCAGGTTTTGTTACGCGCTGACTTGTGGGATAGCTAGATGGCACACTTAACCAGAAAATAGTCACCAGGAAGGAGGGCAGCTAGTAGCCCACTGGCTTATGACTGCAGCCCACTCTAAGGGTGTTTTCCAGGCATAAAAGGGTACCCCTGGCACCCAAATCTCAGATCTTTTGGACTGGAGAACAGGACCAAAGAAGGACTGCCCTGCTGGCCAAGACCTGGTGACGAGAGGCTGCACTGGAGAGTGGGCTGCACCTGCTGCACCTTGGGCTAGAAAAGGAAATTACTCTCCCTGCTGTGTCCTGCTCATGGAGGAGTCAACTCCTGAGCCCAGCCAAAGCAAGAGACTCCAAGGATCAGTTGGCTGACATTCTGTTCGCAGCACAGAGTACAACAGATGAGGATGCATGCAAGGGCAAGTTGGTAGCCCGAATTCCTAAATCACTGCTCCTCGCCGCCATGCAGCACCAGGGACCAGGATAGAATTCTCCAAAGTTGACCCCAAATCTGCTGGCCCTGGAAGAGTCATTAGAGTGCAGCTTGGTCACCCAGAAGGCAAATTGCCACCAAAGGAAGGATAATGCTGAAACCGCCGTACCGGGTGACTGGTAGTCTAGTGGTGACTGGCTTTCTGCCCAGCCCAAGAGGACCTCAAGGACTTCAACTCCTATTGCCAAAAAGCCTCACCAAGCCCATGGACTGAGGAGTAGACCAGAGAGACCCTTGTTGACTGCAGCATCTTCAGCATCCTTTAGTATATTCAGCATCCTGTATCCCTTACATCATGACAACACCATAAAATACACCCCACTTCCTCACAGTAACAATATAAATATCAAGGTTAGATTTGAATACAATTATAAATAATTACTAAACACATTGTAAAATATGGTATTGGGTTTAACAAACCAAGTGATAGAAACCCCTATAGGGTCTTAGTGACATTGTTAGCATAAGAACATGCCTATATGTAGTTGGGTTGCTTTAAAAAACATGCCTTGCGTGTTGCTCTGTTGCACTTGCAATTGCTCATGCCCTAGCCAAAGCAATCAATCAATGTGAAAGAGTGGACATATGAAAAGAATAGAAATAAAACACAATGGCCAGAGATTCTTGGTTCCTGGATGTTGTTTTTACCTGCAGTGTGCAGGGGGCTAATGTCACTAGTCCAAGGAAGTCTGGAGTTGCCTTTGGCTCTCAAAGGCCCTCTGTCTGGGGGAGCCATTCTTTGGTCCATTACGAGTCATGGTCGTGCAGTTCCAGGAGCGTTGCCACCGGTGCAGACTATCCTGAATTTGGTTTGTGCAGCTCCTGTTGTCACAGACTTGGGTCTCTTCTTCGTCCTTTGTTGCAGTCTTCACAGATCTTAGGTTCTGGTGTCAGAGGTGTTAGGGGTGTGGGTGCAAGTGGCCAATGGGCTACATGGCCCCCCATGGCTAACCTGCCCCTGAGGTGACCACACCTGAGTGTGTATGTCACTTGTACTACCCAGAACCCTCTATTCTGCCACTTAAAAAAATGACAGAAATCTTTCTTGGCTATCCAGACCAGGCAGCCCACCTTAGGGGTGTGGCTAGCCTTCTGGGAGTGTATGCCCTTTGACCATCTAATTTTCCTGCCTGCCCTGGTGCAAATGTCCCTGGGGGCATGGTGGGGGGTGGCTTCCTCCTTTGGGAGTCAGCCTGCTTGCATGTCAGAGGCGGTGAATGCTTTGAAGCTCACTGCCTTGATGTGCCACTTCACCAGCCATCCTGTCGGGGAGGGAGGTGTCACTTCATTCCTGGCCAGGTCATTGTTTTGGACTCATGGGAATGTTCACACTGCCTGCCAGGAGGTCAGATCCCTGTCTGGGTGGTGTCAGCTGCAGGCTGCCAGCGAGGACACAGGTAAGGCTTGACCAACTGGAGGACAACCTCTAAGGTAGCCACCTGTGTGCATGCCACATCAACCTCAACAAAGGGAATCGTGTTATGGGTGAGGAGGCACGTTGTTTCATACCTAACATGACTATATTCAGCGGTACCATAATGGAGCTGGCGACCTTTAGTATTGTCGATGCCAGCACATGATATCCTATGGACCGCTGAACACTTATAGTAGTCCTTAATAGAAAGGGCTACTATAGTAGCATATAAACTTGCATTTATATGTCCACATTTTTAATATACTGCACCCTGCCTCCTGGACTTTAACCTGGAGTCCTGTTTGCTTATGATGAGGGCTTGGGTGGTGGTTTTGTGGGTGTTGGAAGTAGGAAGCGATGCCAGCATTTACTTGGGCAGTCATGGTGAGTTGAGATTCTATGATAATTCTGAGGTTCTTGGTGTGGGTCGTAGAGGTGGGTGTGGGTCTGAGTTCTGCCTTTCACCAGGTGGATTCCCACGGTGACGACTTCTTGCCGAAGATAACAACTTCTGTCTTGTTGGTGTTCTGTTTGAGACAGTTGCTCTTCATCCCATTCAGTCATGCAATCAACGAACGTGGGCTGGGTGTGGGGTTTTTTGTCTGAGAGGGAGAGTATCAACTGTGTGTTGTTGGTGTGGGATAGGACATTGATTTCATGGGTGCAGACAATGCTGGCGAACAGGATCATCTAGGTTTTCAAGAGGGCAGGGCTGAGGTATGATGCTTGTGGTACCCTACAGTTGAAGTTGCATGTGTCCAAACAGTAGAAGGCCAGGCCCACTCACTGGTTTTCAGAAAGGATCATATCCAGCATAGTGCAGGTCCTTGTATGCCAGCTTCATGTAATTGTTGGATGGGGTGGTATACTGTGTTGAAGGCCACAGAAAGGTCCAGGAGGACAAGGGTTGCGGTGTCTCCTCTGTTCATCATCATACAGATGTTATCTGTTGTGGCGATGACAGCTGTTTCCATGCTGTGACTGGTCTGAAGTTGGATTGAGTGGCGTCGAGAAGAAGGTGTTTGTTGAGGTGGTTGGCTGGGCACTTGCTGATTAGCTACTCTATTACTTTGGCTGAGTGTAGTAGCAGGGGGATGGATTTGTAATTGGCTAGCATTGTCAGGCCCGCAGAGGGTGTTTTGAGGAGGGGAAGTACTGTGGTGTGCTTGCAGGCACCCAGGTGGGTGGCTGTTGAGATGGAAGTATTCAAGATCAGGGTCAGTTGCAGTCCTTTGCTGAGGGAGTGATGGGGGCAAACATCCTAGGGGCCCCCGGTGTGGATGAATTGCATGGTGGAGGCAGTTTCATCCATGGTGATGACGGGCCAGTCCGTCAGTGTTGTTTCTTTGGTCAAGACACGGAGGCATGCTGCAAGGTCGTCAGAATCCAATTAGTGTTGGGGGGTCAAGGTTGTTGTATATGCTGGTTATCCAACCTTTCTTATTCTCCATTTGTACTCGAGTTGTTTACAGTGGAGTTTAGTCACCATGAGCTCGTTTGTGAAGGCTTGCAGTCTGGAACTTGTAGCTTTGTTGAGTTTGAGGGGTGCCTGGGTGACAGCGCATCTGGTGATCCAGTTGTTGAAGTTGGAAATGGAGTCTGTTAGCCTGCTACTAAATGTGGGCTGGTGTTCCAGGAGTTCGATAGTCCTGGCTTCTTGTGAGACCTTCTAGTCTTGATGAGAAGGTTTTGTTGTGGTGGTTTTGGGTGGGAGGGAACTGTGAGTTCGATGAGGGCGTGGTCAATCCAGCGTAACGGTGCAGGCTTGCATGTATTGCTGAATGTGGTAAGCATTGGGGTCCAATAGGTGTATGGCGTTATGGATGGGTCCTTTCATGTGTTGGGTGAGGCTGCGGTTTCCCAGGTATTCAAGTAGGGCAGTAGTGTTCGGTTCAGTGTGGTCTTCCATATGGAAATTATTGTCTCTGAGGGTGATGAAGATGTTTAAGTCGAGGATAAGAGATGCGATGAAGGCTGCCATGGTGCGGGTGAAATTGGTTAATGGTGCCAATTGCGGTAGATGAGGGTACCTCTCAGGGTGAAATTGGCAGTAATGTGAAGCATGTTCCATGTTGCTGGGTGTATCATACAAAGTGGAGGTGCAGCTGATGAAGTTCTTGAAGATGATGGCGATTCCACCACCTGGCTTGTTTTGTCTGTCCTGTCTGGCAATCTTATATCAGGATGTGATGGAGGTGGTGATGGTGGGGTGCAGACACAGGTGTCAGCCAGGTCTCCAAGAAGAACAGCAGCCTTTGAGACAGCTTTAGTTGTTTCACCAGACTATTGTTTTTAAGAAATTATTATTAATTAAGCATACATATAGGGACTTTTGTCAGCTCTTCATCCATTGGTCTGTTCCGTTGTCTTTGACATTTAGCTTCTGCCCACCACAGCATACAGAATAACAGAGGCATTAGTCAGTCCACTGCACTTAAGCATTTTGCCGGTGCACAGTGTGCCTAAAATGAAGAACACTTCAGTTCCATGGACTCATGGCCAAAAGTCCTTTTTAATACAAAAACTAAACGTTTTACCCTTTAACATTTATTTATTTATTTTATTTTATAAGGGCACAGCTGACCACCAAATAGTGTCACCAGGCCCTCATTCTTCTAATGTCAATGCCATTTTCTCGCAAGGCTATGGGACTGCAGACACTTTCATGGAGTCTAGTGTAGATTTTTATTTAAACACTTCAAGATGGGAGAAGGGTAGCTGAGAATCAGCTCCTCCCAGTGCACATTGGCTGCTTTTTGTTTAGTGTCACTCCTTCAGACAGACTGAAAAATACCAGCCCTGCCCTACTTTTACGTGTCTATGTGGATGCTGTTAACCTGAAGCAGTGTTCTGTTTATGTGATGAGGCTTGCAGTCAATCACCAACGAGAAGGATTAAGGGAGTTTCGCAAAATCACAGAATTTGTGTCTGCAAAATCTCTTTTTAGTATGTAGCATCCATATTGCAGTTCAGAAATGGTTTTATAAATCACAAAATTGATTCCGTAACCCACACCAAATTGCAATTTGGAAAGCGTGTGTTTTGAGTGACCCTTCCAAATTCTGATTTTTAAAGGTATGCATCAATTTTTTGAGACGGTAACTGTTCGCAGACCATTGATCAGTTACCAAATCCCATGTTGGAGTGGTATCTGATTCGCAAGGTGGATGGGGAGGAAATTGATTTTTTATTTTTAAAGCAGTCCTCTTTCTTTTGAGGGCATTGGGCTGCTTTAAAGAAATGTTTTCCGTTTTGAAATGCAATCACAAGGATGGTGAACTACTATCCCTTACAGGTCACCATCCTCGTTATTGTAAATTACGATCTAGCTAATGAATATTAATTAGGCAGGGCATTCTCCAAACCCCCTGCGATTCCTGATTTTGCAAACTGACCTATAAGCACATAAATCAATTCTCAAAATCAGATTGGATTCGCAAAATATTAGTGTGCAAATTGCGACAGCTTTTTGTATATGCAATCTTAGTGCAGCTGTTTCTCTCTGTAGGAATGTGGAATATTACGTGGTGAGGGGCTTAGTCCTCACCATGCAATATTATCACGATAACCCAAAGATGGTCCTTTGATTCACACAAATAAATCCTTAGCTTAGTCCTGGTAGTGTGGCAAAGAGCAGTCAGGCTTTACTGGAACATGTGTTAAGCTTTTCAGAGTGCCAGTACCAACATAGACAATAAGGTATTGACAAGACTCGATAGAAATCCAATATCAATTTATAAAAATAAAGTGTATTTTAATCTTAATTTAGACACCAAAACGAACGGGATGCAAAAACACAATGGGGTCCTCGCTGAGCATGAAGGTGATGCTTGTAGTTGTAGCGTCGAGAATGGGGGTCGGTTACCTTATTGACGACCAACAAGCCTTGGCATGGGTAAACACAACGAAAACATGCTAGCACTTCCTTAGGTCCTGGGGAGTGAGGTACGGCCTTAAAGTTTGTGGTAGGTGGCACTACAACTCCCACAATGCACTAGACCATCTGGATTTGGATGATCCCTCTGAAGGCCGATGGCCAGTGATTCTTTGGTTCATAAGAGTTCTTTTACCTGCAGTGTGCAGGGGACTGGTGCTACTAGTCCAGGGGAGTCTGAGGGTGCTTCTGGCTTCCACAGGGTCCCTCAATCAGGGGGAGCTGAGTTTTGGACAAGAACAAGGCTCACTAATACAGTTCCAAGTCTGTTGCCACAGGGACAGAGTATCCCTTTTTAGCTTTGGGTGGTGGGCAAAGTCCTGTTGTCAAAGTCACAGGTCTCTTCTTGGTCCTTCTTTGATGCAGGTTGATCAGATCTGAGGTTCTGGTGTTGGGGAGGTCACGTAAATCCTAGATTTAGGGGAGTTAGGGGTGTGGAGACTAGTAGCAATGGGCAGCTATCTCTTGCAGCTAAACCACCCCTGAGGTGGCCACATCCGGTGGGGTGGGTCACCTTTTCTACCCAGAACCCTCTATTCTGCCACTCCTAAACATGGCAAAAAACTACATTTAGTGTATAGACTGTGCTGCTCACCCTGGAGGTGTGGTCAGCCTTCTGGGGGAGTACACTACCTCGCTTAGCTAATTTCCTACCTGTCCATGAGCAAATGTGCCTGGGGCAAGGGGAGGGCTGTTTCCTCCACTGGCATACAGCCCTGATGAATATCAGAGGCAGTGTAGCCTTTGAAGCTCACCGTTTTGATGTTCCACTTCACTAGCCTGCTTGGGAGGAGGGAGGTGTGACCTTCTTCCTGCCCAAGCCTTTGTTTCGGACTCCTGGGAGTGATCACTCTGCCTAGTACGAGGTCAAAATCTTGTCTTGGTGGCAGCTGGTGCAGGAAAGCGGTGGCTTGCCACCCGAAGCACAGTGTAGCTGGGGCAACCAAGTGGGCACCATCTAGAGTCTCCACCTGGACGCATGTCACATCACCCTTGACACAAGAATCGCGTCACCGGTGAAGGCATGTTGTTTGTTACCAGACATGACATATTTCAGCAGTACTGTAATGGAGCTGGCGACCTCGAGTATGCCCTGGTGCCAGCCCATGTTATCCTATGGGCTCCTAACACATATAGTGGTTTCCAGTGTAGAACATCACTATAGGGACATAAAGGCTTGCACTAATATGTCCTTACCCTTAACGTAATGCACCCCACCTCCTAGGTTCAGGAGGCCTTCCGCAAGGGTGTCTGCCATATATTAAATGCAGTGTATGTGACTGTGCCACACATGGCGAGGGCGTAGTCTAGTTCGAGCAGTTTGCACTGCTTCTGCAGTTTGCAATGGCAGGTCTGCTGTCAATAGTTTGTTTGGGTCACACAGGGTAGCACAATACCATGCTGTAGCCCTCGGGACCCCTTTACCACCAATGCCCTGGGTACCCCTGCTACCAAATACTAGGGACTTATAAGGGGGTAAAGTATTTGCCAATTTGGGGTTACCAAAGTGAACATAACAGTTTTGCGAGAGAGCACAGGCACTGAGGTCTGGCAGCTGTCTCTGGTGCACTATCAAGTCATACCCATCAGCAATAGGAGAAGAAAAAGTGGGGGTGACCATACAAAAAGGGACACTTTCTTACATGCTCCAACAATAAATCATATCACTCTGCTTTCCAGCCCAATGTATGTAAACCAGGTCCCAATAGTACAATTTAACTAAAAAGCATGGACATAAGAGAGTATGGGAGGGTATTTTTTACACTGCAGGTTCAAAAGACCTCTGGGAAGGAAGATACAAACCTGCAGCATTTGTTTTGTTTCACTATGCAGTTTATTCTCCTTCCACACGTGTTCTTCATCTATGCTCGGATGTAACACTAATGCTCTCTTCCAATTCTGTTTGTTGAAAGTGGGTAATCATTCATATGCATTTTCATCCTTCAATAGTATTAAGAGACACTATTTTCCAAATTTCAATTATTAGATAAGAATAATCCACCTTGGATTGCTATACATTCCAACTAGTAATGTTGTATGTCAGTGGGATCAGTGACAGTGTGTGTGGCATGGCTTTTGCATTGTGTTATGTGAAGTCAGCCAACATTTGGTCATACACACTTAGCTGAGATTTGTTGCTTGGCGCATGGCATAGCAAACCACTGAGTGTGTAAGCAATCTTGAAGACACACCAATTTATTATCCAAGTGTTATGCAGTGCTTATTTTGAGCCAGTTGCTGCCGGTGGGGCCCTCCAGCACTCGTATTTGGGAACCATCATCTATTTTTCCTCATCAGACATTTCCCAAGAGCAAGAGAAGGAAAAACTCACAGAAAGAAAAGAAGGAGAAAGACAGAAAATCGCCACAAAGGGCGAAAGCAGGAAGCTGCAAGAGTGAGACAAAGGGGCAGAGGTTGTCTGATATTAAAGAGGTATGAGGTGGATTCCCTGCTACACAGCCTTGGTATTCGGTACTCTGACATGTAATAGCTCCGGCCGTGGGCTTCTGAGCAGAGCTTCGGGCACAAACCCTCATTCGTTTGCAAACCAAGCACTATTGATATTACACCTGCAAGTGCCTGCGATCTACAAACCACTGCCTTCTAAAGGTCCCAAGTGTGTTAACTGGTCGAGGAAGCCAGCAGCCCTGGGCTCACCAATGCCACTGAGATGACAGAAAGGAAATAGCTTGAGGAATAGATGGAAAAAAGGTTTAAGAAGTGATTATAGTACCAGGTTCACTTGCTCTTGCAGCTCCCATAATAGCAGACTGAGCCAGGTACCCCCTTTTGCTGCAAGAACAACACTCATGTCACCCACACATGGCAATAGTTAACTGATCTTGTTCAAAAGAAGACCACCTTGCTTTGGAAAAAGCATAAAGAACAGATGTGCAGTAGGGTCCAACTGTAATTTAGACTTGTGTACTCTTCATAGGTAACTAGGCACCTATGTCTTGCCACTATTTTCCATCTCTGGTGTCTCATGGACAAAATCAGAACCATTCATTTGGAACATAGAGGCCACTATTAGTGTCAGAAGTCATCTCATCCTTGCCACTAGGGCCGTTCATGTAAGTGTGATCACAAGAATAAACATGTTTGGTGCCAATGCAACTGGTGGCTGGAACACACCTTATGGTGATAGCAGAAAACCTGTCAATCTTGAACCCATGACACCTTGAGCCCTCTCTGGCAAAGCGCATGCTGTATTATACAGATCATGATGGGTATGCAATCGCCATAAGACAACTTCAGGTGGCATTATCAACAAGTATTACGAAAGGGACTACATGTATTCCTGTATGAATGGATGTCTGGGTGAGGTCCTAATCCCTACTAACTTGCAAGAGGCAAGCATATCACTTACTGGTAATCAATGTAACTGTCTGATAGTTTGTATCTCGATCTAACTGGTAGAATAAGGGGAATAAGGACAAGGAATAATGAACATTCTCTTCTCTTCCAGGTCTCCCTCCTTGCTGTTCCCACCCCAAAACACCTTTCCCCGCCGGCCCCCCTAACACTGCCATTATGGTAAGCTGAGTTGGTGGTGCCAGGAGAAGGCCTGGGCGTAAAACTCCTCTCCACTCACAGAGTTAGCAGAATTCGGCAACTCCGCATTTCGCGGAGAATGCGGAGTTACCGATAAACTCCACAACGGAGCAGAATCTCTTCCCTTGGCGCACTCGAAATGTCATTTCACGTTTGCGGGAGTGACTTGCCGGGTGCTCTTGAGCGCCCACAAGATTTTCTAGCCCTTTACAAGCACCACAAGATTTGCTAGCCACCTGTGAGCTTCCGTGAGATTTTGCAGCCGCTAACGCTGCTTTAAGCCGCACCAGCAACTTCCGGCGCTACTTTTGCGATGTACGCAATTGCGAATGAACACAATTGACCGCATCTGCAACCTGGAGAAGACTTTCTCCTTGAGAAGCAGCTAAATCTCCTCACAAAGACAACTTGGAGTTAAAAACCTCTCAAATTGACCATTCGTGTTGGATTTTTTGTGCGAGGAGTCCTTTTTTTAAAACTTTTGTTTTACAACAGGAAGGAAGTGCCCCAGAGTCTCCAACTTGTTCCTGTACAACAGGTTCCTCCCAGTGCATTGTCCATTTCCTGGTCACTTTTCATTTAGATTTGGAGCTGGGAGGATCCCTCTCTGGGCCAATTACAAGTCTGGCAGGCCAGACTTGTGATGATGTGACAGTGGCGGTCCAGCCACCTACACCCCGGGGGTCTGACCACCCCATTACGAGTTAGGCGGTCGGACTGCCCTAGGACCGCCAACGCCACTAGGAAACTGCCATTCCTTGGTGGTGGTGCAGCTTTTCAGAGGCCGCAATATGCTTGACGGGACCGCTGTGGTCTCGCCAAGCATATTACGAGTTTCCTCTCCACCAGAGTTTTCATGGCAGTTCTACCACCTTGAAAACCCTGGCAGAGAGGACACAGCCCCTTGTGCCTCTGTGCTCTATGCATGCAGGGGGCACAACATATGGCCCACCTTTGAAAGAGGCACCACAGAGGGAACCGCCACACTGCCCGCCCTCCGGACTACAAAAAACTTGTAATCTGGTGGGTGGGTGGCGGAGACTCTTGGCATGCGGGTGCGTGGGGTTGGCGAGCCGCCTGCCCACCCTTGTACCACCAAAAACCGTAATCGGTCCATCTGTGTCTCCTGCATATCTACCATTGGATTTAAGGACTTTCTATTTGGGATTTCACTAGTAAGTTGAAAAACTGTTGTATAAGGGTTTTGTTTGTTTTATAGAGGGAATGCACCAGAATTTATATGTATTTTTATTCGACTTTTAAAATGTATTATGTTGGGGGTGGCCAGCAGTTTCAGTAGGAGCCTAGTTATTTTTTTTGCATTTAATTTTCTTCTTTGGTAAAGAAAAAATATTGCACAGTTTAGTACATTTTCTTCATGTTTTTTTAATAAATTTGCAATATTTATTTAATTTACTAATGGCCTAGTCTGCCAATGGCCCTTCCTGCCAGTAGGCCCAGTACTAGTCATGGCTGCATGGACCAACTGTTTCTGTGGTGTCTGTATAATTGAAGCATCATTTAGGCCATGGATGGCATTGGATTAAAATACAAAATTTGTTTTGCGGTATTTCACTTTTTTTCTACAAACAGTGTATAGATGTAGTAATGCCTTTGGAGGATGTGTGTTGTTGTAATTTTTTTTAGCCCAGTTAATTTTCATTTTTGTCCTTGTTGAATTATTGCTGTGTTCTCTGGGTTCTCATGTCTCTTTTGTCTGGCCAGTTTTTGCCATAGGCCACCATTTGTCTTTGTTCCCCATGCCATATGGCAAGGGGCCATTTTGTATAATTAGTGTCCATAGGCCTGCATGTGGTCTTTGTTTTCCATGCCTCCTGCATTTTGCTTGACCATGTGGCTGGTGGCCATTTTGTGTAGGCAGCTGGTGTGCTTTTGCAGTAGGCCTGCATGTGTTTTTCTTTGTTGTGGCCATGCCTCCTTGCTGGTTGTTGTTGTGAACATTTTGTGTAGGCAGTCAGTGTGCTTTTCCCATAGGCCTGCATGTGTTCTATGTTTTCCAGGCCTCCTGCTTGCTGTTGTGACCATGTGGCTGGTAGCCATTTTGCATAGGCAGCCAGAGTGGTTTTGTCATAGGCCTGCATATGTTCTTTGTTGTGGCCATGCTTTCTTGCTGGTTGTTGTTGCTGTTTTTTCGCATGTCATTTTTCTTCTTTAGCAAAGGAAAAATGTTGCACAGTTTCGTAAATTTTCTACATGTCTGCCAATGGGCTTTCCAGCCAGTAGGCCCAGTACTAGTTATGGCTGCAGAAAAAGCTGTTTCTGTGGTATTTGTTAAATTAAAAAATCATTTAGGCCATGAATGCCATTTGATTAAAATATAAAATTTGTTTTTTATGCGGCATTTCACATTTCTTTTTCTGCAAACAGTGTATAGCTGGGGTAATGCCTATGGAGAACAAAAATGTTAGCCCAGTTAATCTTCTTTTTTGGCATTGCTGAATTAATGTTGTGTTCTCTGTGTTACCATGCCTCCTTTGTCTGGCCAGTGTGTAAGTGTGTTTGCCATAGGCCACCTTTTGTCTTTGTTCTCCATACCATGTGGCCAGGGGCCATTTTGTCTAGTCAGTGCCTAAAGGCCTGCATGTGTTCTTTGTTTTCCGTGGCTCCTGCTTGTTGTTTGACATGTGGCTGGCTGCTATTTTGTGTAGGCAGCAAGTGTGCTTTTACTATGGACCTGCATGTGTTCTTTGTTTGTGGCCATGCCTCCTTGCTTGCTGTTTGACCATGTGGTCGGTGGCTGTTTTGTGTAGCCCAGCCATTGTGCTTTTGCCATAGGCCTTCATGTATTCTTTTGTTTGTGGCCATGGCTCCTGCTTGCTGTTTAACCATTTAGCTGGCAACCATTTTGTTTGTTATGCTTAAGGCCTAGTAGATCAATGCTCATTCTAATGTACTGTATGAACAGTGTTTTATATATTATTATATACGTTTATGTATTTTTCATCTGCACCCAGTGGGTTTCACTCTCAAATTCAATTCCCATGGTAGTAAGTAGGAGTCCCCTTCCCTAGTACATCAGCAATTGAACCATCATTTTTACATTTTTTTGATACATTTTTCACCATTTTTTAATTTAATTTGAATTTGTTTCATAATTTAAAAAAATCTTCATGTTCATTTTTGTTAACTTTTTTTTAAAAATCCATTGTTTTTAATGTTTTCTTATTTTTTTATTTTTTTATTTTTAATTAATTATTTTTAATTTTGTAAAAATATTTTGACACTTTTTTAAAACAATTTTTACAATTTTAACTTTAAAAATGTTACTTATTTTTTCTAATTTTATTTTTCATAATCTGCTAACATCTGCTATCAACCCTATGGGCTATCGGCGGCGCAGAGCGCACAACAGCATTCATTTTCTAAGGATTATTCCATTGTCAGTTTTCTTTTGTTACCTGCACCTCCCTGAGTGCCACATGCCATTTCCAACTTGATGCACATAAAGCAAGCAGTTACATCTGCGTGTTGTTGTTGCTCTTTCTTATCCTTCCTGAGTGTACATGAAAGTTTATGCTGGTGTGACTTTACGGATGGATACACTATTGTTAATTATTTATAACTTAAGTAACCACACTAAACGATACTAGTAATTCAACTGCAACAATGCCACATTTCATTGACTTTATTCTTGCTTGTTTGCTTTAAGGTACACAAGAAGAGATGACATTACCAACAGTACTGCCAGACAGAAGGTAAATGCGCGATGTGAAGTGTGACCACACAACACGGACATCTCTTCAGCATGTTATTGTTATTGTTATTGCTATTTATAGAGCGCACTGTTACCCGTGGGTGTCCTGGCGCTGTGAAGTCCTTTTGAGGCCTAAGAGGAAAGGATGGTACACAGAGATTTAGGAGGAGAAAAGCCAGGTCTTTAAAGCCTTTCTAAAGGAGAGTAGATTTGTCATGGACCTAGCTGCAGCGGCAGGCCATTCCAGGCCTTCGCTGCACATGTTACAAAACTTCTGCCTCCCTACTGGCTTTACGCACTTTGGGTACTGATATTAGTTTTGCTTCTGATGACCGTAGCACTCTTTTGGTATATTCCATTGAAATTTCTTTTCAGGAACTCTGGGCCGGTTCCCTGTAGGGCTTTGTGAACCAGGCATAGAGCCTTAAACTGTATCCTCTTTCTAATCGGCAGCCAGTGGAGTTTTTTGATCTGAGCCGAGATCGAGGCAAATTTTGATGTACCAGTGAACAATCTGGCAGCTGCATTTTGAAGAAGTTGTAGTTTGCGCAGGAGCCCCTCCTGCATGGAAAGGTATAGCCCGTTGCAATAGTCTAGCCTAGACAAGGATAGTGAAGTGATCACTGTTTGTATACTGTCTTTGGGTAAAAAAGGTATTATTTTCCTGCATTCTCTGAGAGTGTAGGCGGTGGTGGAAATAACTGCATTCACCTGGTCTTTAAAATTGAGTTTATTGTCAATCCATACCCCAAGGTTTTTTGCTTTGTTCCTCGGGGAAGGGAGGGGACCCAGAGAATCCGGCCACCAGGCCGGAGTCCAGAAGCTAGGGTCGTTACCAAATAATACCACTTCCGTTTTTCCGGAATTAAGCTTAAGACAGTTCTGCGCCATCCAAACGCCTACAGCTGACATGCACTCTTTAAGACGTGTTGATGTTTCCATCAACGCCCCTGGCAACAATGACACCACAATCTCACAACCTCAGTCTCAAGAAGAAGTCTCCTGCATCAGTGGCACCAGAAAAGGAAAAAACCCAGGCTACTATTCCTGGCATGTTTGGGCAGGAGGGACAGTACGAATGCAACCACCCAACAGCACGTTTGTACAATGCAAAGCTGGCTAAAATGTGAGCACTGGACCTCCTCCCTTTTTCTTTTGTGAAAGGAGTAGGTTTTCTAGAATTTGTGGCAGCCATCTGCCCAAAATGCAAGGTTCCTAGCTGGACATATTTTGCCAGAGTTGCTGTTCCAGTGCTACATCACAATGTGCTGGAATTGGTTGGACAAGATTTGCAGCAGAGTGCTGTTTACACTATCCACCTCACGGCAGACATGTGGACCAGTTGCCATACCACTGATTTCATATGCACCACTGCACACTGTATCTCTTTTGTGGGAGTTAGAGAAATGATATCTGCAGGTGTTGACACTGCTGAAATTGTTAACAGAGCTCAGAAGCATGCAACAGTAGCCATGTTCGCCATGTAGAAATCCCATACAGTTGCAAACATCTTGGATGACTTTAGCAACATTGTCTTTGAAGGCTGCGACCAAGAGGGCTCAACATTGGATTTGGTGCCACGGACAATGGCAGCAATATAGTTAAGGCCATGGCAGATGGTGGCTATTTCAAGGTCTTGTGTTTTGCACACTGCATCAACAACATTGTACAGGACATTCTCAAAAAACAAGACCAAGTCAGCAATTTGCTGTGCACCTGCATAAGAATCTGCACTTATTTCAGCCATTCTTTTAAAACCCGGAAACAGTTTAGCGTCATTCAGTGTGATAATAGAATGCTAGTTAAAACACTCATACAGGCGGTGCCAACACATTGGACACGGGTTATTACATGTTGCAACGTCTGTTTGAGCAGAACAGACCGATCGATGAATATGTCATGCAAAAAGGGGATGCAGCTTTGAAAGGCATCAGCATTGATATGGACCAATGGGGCCTAGTCAAATACCTGACAGAGATGCTGCTTCCTTTTGAGGTTTTCACACTGGATCTCAGCAAGGATGATGGTACAATGAGCCAAGCTATCCCGTTGTTGCATGTGCTACAGGAACAGCTAAAGGAGGTGCCTGAAATGTACACAGGTGTGGATGAAAAAAAGATGTGCATGAGTTGGTGGAGAGCTTAATCCTTCGCTTATCTGTTACTACAAGGGTGCAAAGAGACATTATGTCATCCAAACATTTACATGTGTGCCACAATTCTTGATCCATGGTGCAAACAATTACTGGCCACTTTCATTCTTTTTTCAGACGGGGGTGTTTCAAACTACAAGACGTGGATTGCTGAGCAAGCCAGTGACCTAGAAAAATAACATCTGGGAATTAGAGGCCCACTCCTCCAGGGCACATGCTCTGTGGTGCAGCCTTCAACTTCAGAGCCTGAGGGCAGTGCTGTTGTCTCACAGCAGCCAAAACTAACAACAAGAAAAACAGCACCAACAGGAACAGGAGCTTCACCCCCAAAATCTGAATTTGATTGGTTTCAAAAGGCAGGCCTTAGGTCCAGTGCAGAGGCGAGGGCAAAAGAGGTTCAGCAAGGTGGAGCACCAATATCTATTGAGAGGATGGTCCAGGCCTATCTGGATGACTCAACAGAGGTCTATCTGGATCAAAACCAATTGGTGTATTGGTATGGGAAGGGTCGCGAATGGCCAGTACTCAGCAGGCTGCCAATAAATTATCTGGCTTGCCCAGTGGTCAGTGTGTCTGCTGAGCATGTGTGCAGTGCAGCTGGTGCAGTTGTCACAATGAGAAGAACCAGTCTTTCACCCCAAAACGTGGAGAGATTAACCATGATCAAAATGAATCTGAACTTTATACCACTGAATTACACCATACCTGAAGTATGACAGGAGAAGGATGAGGGTGATTGGTCAGACTCAGGTCATGGTAGTAGTGTGTTAGCTGACCAACTCCTGGGCAAACCACCTAAGTTTGAGGGCAAACTCAACTTCTCTGACTTGTACTGAGTAGGCCTGGGCCACCAGAACTTTATATCACCGAAGTGCTTTGACAAAAAAAAAAAGATATAACTAGGGGAACATTATATTATTTTATTTGTTTGTGTCCGAATAACTAATGCAGCCCCACTGTTTTAGCCACAAGTATGGCCAGATTGGAGTTGAACCAGTGTGCAGTAAAGAAGCCTCCCCTCCTTTCACCTCAAGGACAATGGGGACACAATGCCTGCCTCCATCCTGTGCCTATCCATCCTTTCTTTATTCCCCTAGCAGGACTGCCCCACAATATCTCATTTACACGACTGGCCAATGTGTGTTTTGTGAATCAAAGAGGGTCGGCAATGTACCACTGTGCTTGAATCAGAATAGGTAAATGGCATGCACCAAAGCAAGTTTAATATAAATTATGAGTGATTGTGTTGAGTGTGTTGAGATGATTCATGTGGTGGTGGCAGAGAGTGAGAGTGGGTATTTAACTATAACGTTTAAGCTTGATAGTGTTTGTGATGATTTACAATGTTGGTTGCCTAATGATGGTTGATAATTGTTTTCCTGACAGTGATTTTTTCCTTCCCATTTGACACTCAACGAGATTTGTTTGCCGGGTCCACACTGCTTTATTTTCAGGTTTACACTCCTCAAAGACCCGACCAGTCCCTTTACCTAACAAACACAAATCTAGTCTACACAAAAAAATGATTCAATGTTTCTCCTGTTGTTCATCAACAGCATTGCACTACAGGTTTATCTCTCTCATTTGAGTCAGGGCTGGAGTCGGCACAGAGTTGTACATATTTCTTACTTGGATTCAGGAGGATGATGAAAGGACTCAGAGCATGACTACTTCAACAACTGCCAGAAGAAGGATATTATCAATTTCACTGAATGCAACATGGCCTAGTGATGACTTTAAGAGGCCTACTCAACTCTGTGGATTGGTGCGAGGTGCGTTGATACTTGATTTGGGAAATGCAATGCTGTTGAGTGTGTGTGCTCATGATCATTATGACAGTTGCGAGTTTGATCATCCTGATACATACAACCACTTGTCTGTGATTGTTGGTTGTTGTACTCGTAATTGAATTGCTCTCACTTAAGTGATCACACATCAGTCATAAAATGAAATTGCAAAGGACTATGCTCTTGTTCTGCCTCTGAGTCTTCTTGGTACACTCCACATGAAGTTTACCTTCTGTTCTTCTCCTTGATTCTACAATATCATTTCTGTTTTACAATCCGGCAGACCTTCTCTTCTCCTGCTCAAAAGGCAAAAGCACCATTACACTCATGCTTATCTTACCGGACCACTTTAGCCAGGCACCCAAGATTGACGGACAATCCAAGAAGAATGCAGATGCACTGCCCAATTTGTCAAGAACTTTGTATGTTGTTCGCTTCACTCCTACTTGTTTCTATTTACTATTTTTCAAACCTATGTAACAGAAGATGTAGATATATAATAATATAACTTGGGTCTCTCTCGAGCTGAAGGACTGTTTGCAAGCTTTGCAATGCATTTAAGTTACCTGTGTCATAGTCAATCCTTCGTTTCCTCCCACAACAGATTGATGATGGTTGGATCCTAAATGCTCATTGCCCAAATGAATATTGTCATGGTGTAGTATTTGTCGTTGTCACACCTTTCCCCAAATCCCTTTTCCCATCCATTTATCAAACCCCTAACCCTCTTCTCCCCGGCTGTGCGATTTATTGAGGTTTGGCTTAATAATTGACACCATTAATAGATCGCACACTTGGTGGGGTGGATGTGGTGAAAGCAATACCAACTCAGTGCAGGATCATCAGTTCTTCTATTAACTAAACAATAGCCCACACTAGCTTCATTGTCTCACCCACGCATAAAAAGTTATCAATATTTCAGATACAGAGGAACAACTTTCATCCGCATCATCATTCAGGCATTGTGTTGCGTAAACACTTAACCTTGTCCACCCTAGACTATGAGTCCACTTCACAATTCAAATATTTACTACTTTCATTTAAATTCAAATACTAGCTAACTGTTGCTCTGAATAATTTAGTACTGCATGTTATAGTTTCACTATCAGTTATTCTTTGTAGCGTAATAGTCTGGTCTCTATTGTTTGTAAAGCTATGATATAATAATATACATAACCCACTAACTCAGTTTTTATTTCAATTTAGTAACCTGCAATGAATTATTCTTCAGATTAATCCTACAGTTGGAGTTCACCTAGGTGGGAATGGGACCTCGCTTCTCCTTCACTGTTAGTGCGCTAGCCACTACCACCACCATGGCACCTTGGGAAACCACCATCCAGCCCTCACTTCATCTATTCAGGTGAGAGAACTATGGAGCATTGTTGTACTTGTAGGCAATATAGGCAATGGAAAGTGGAAAGCTGAAACCCCCCCTCCCACCTCCCCTTAGTGGTCAATATAGTTGCAGACTGCAGAGACAAAGAGAGTAGTAGAAGGACAAGGGTACCACATAACTAATTGTAATATGCTATCAGCAGATTTTAAAAACAGGCTGCTGCTAAGCTAAAAGGCAACAGTGCAAAGTATAACACCCCAAAAAAGATTTGAAGCATAAATAACAATATTTAATACCCTAATAACAACAATATAAAACCACCCCTTCAACCCTAAACTGGTCCACACCTCTCCCCAAACAATCTCCCCACCCCCAACTAATGTCCAAAATGTCAGAAAAAAGAGAAACTAAAGTTGAAACTGTCTCGGTCCCAGCTCCAATCCCACCAACAAGTCCCATCTACCAAAACAAAGGTTAAAAAAGAAGCAGAAGAGGGCACTAATGGCAGACTAGGTGTTTTTTAAGGTGCCCCTCCTTCTTGATTCGGCTGGCTTCAATCCGTCCAGCCTTTGCATAATGTGGTGGAAGTTGCGGTCCGGAATTGAGGGGGGGGCCAACAGTGATGGAATGACAGCGGGTGGCTGCAAGCGGACTGCGGTGCCGTGTTAAGAGGCTGAAACAGCTGTGGGATGGCTGGTGCCCTGGGGGGCAGCAACCTTCTCCTCCTAGGTCACCAGTCGCAGGTACGCATCACGTATAGCCTCCAGCTTCTACTGTCACAGCTAGGCCTGGGCGGTAAATTCTGTTCCTCTTACGGAATTTGCGGAATTTGGGTAATTTTGCGTTCCGCGGAGAACGCGGAATTGCCAAAAATTCCGTGATCCGCGGCTTCACGGAATTTTTGCTTGTTCGCGCTTTCAAAATGCGTGTTCGCGAGATATTTCTCCCGAGCACGCAAACAGCGTTCGTGAACAGGAAAAAGCATCTCGAACGGGCGGAACAAGCAATTCCGCGTGTTCGCTGAACTTTTGCGTGCTCGCAAAGATTTTTTATCGTTTAGCAGAGCTTTGCGTAGCGCGACTACGCAAATTCCGCCCACCCCTAGTCACAGCCAGGCTGCTACATCCTGCCAATGTGGATGACCACTGACAGCAGGAGTAGCTAGAAAGAAAAAAGAGAAATTATAAACAATGCTCTGTGCAAAACACTTGTTTGAAATTAGTAGTGGGCAGCACAGTAGCAGTACATTGCTGATCCCCAGCCTACGGCCATTTGATTTGATGTGATAGAGTCATAGCCAATACCCAAACAGGCCCGATATGAAAGTGAAGGCAAATGGCAAATGCACTGTCTAAAAGGAATTAAGACAGAATATAAACACAGTACACCTGTTTAAACAAAACTGTTTTTTTTTCTTTTCAAGGATTTCCTAGTAAAAAACCAAACAGACACGTTGTGTGGAAAAATACAAATCAATTACCTCTCATTATTGAGTAAGGCATTATGCACTATAGAGTACAAGTATTCTCTCTCTTATTGTGCTAAATTAATGGAGGCATGCTAGCTCAGCTGGCGCCCTAGTTGTGCGTGTTACTAGTTGTACTTTGCTACTCTCTGCAGTCTGCAGCTGGGGCAGCTGTAATAGACAATTATCTTATTCCAATGGCTCTGCTTTTTTCCAAAATGCCTTTCAATCTTACCCTGACTACAAGGCAGATGAATATTGATACACCTCACATAATAAATCAATCATGTGGACCTCCTGTTTGCCGCAAGTAGACAGTGGGAAAAGCAATGCATGTAGTACAGGGAAAGGATTAAGGACTGGGATACAGATTGTATTTGACACGTTCTTCACAGACTATCAAATCCACAAAGTTCAAGGCACTTACTAGTCCCACTTTACTCTCTGGCCTCACCCTCCAACACACTTTATAATTTATTTTTCCAACAAATACATTTGCTTGGCAGTAAGGAAAGGAAACTTAACTAACTTACTCTCATGCAGGGTAGCCGGGTATGTAAGTAGTAGACGTTTTCCTGATCATCATCATTTGACTAAGCTTAGACTACTGAGTCACTTTGGTTGACAATGTTGAAAGGAAAGAATTAGAACATGCGCAAATCCGTTATGGAAGCCATGAAGAAATATATCCCTTGGCTAGAAAAATATAGTGCATGAAAAGAATGGATTATTCAGATTTTTGGGGTGGCTGGGACAGAACTTGGGAAATAATAAAGGTGTGAACTACTGATAGAAAGTGACTGGGTGGGCACTGGGAGGGAAGGGAAACACACCTTCTTTTTGCATTGCTATGCATTGAAAACTTTGTAAATGCCACATTAATTCAAGCTGACGCACATTGCAAAGCCAACACTGCAATGGCAAATTGAACATTGCAGCGGTTAGGTCATCATGGGTGGCACTGGGAAAATGCCGAGGGCATGGAGGAGGTGATAATTGATGATGGGTGGGAAACACATGATATCTACCTCCCTTAAAAAATACTGTGAGTCAATGGAGTAGACAGAAATACCACCCCAAACCTTTGAATCAAAGCTTTGATAAAAGTAAAACCATTCCAAGCTAGTGAAGTAGGTGAGCACACCCTATCAAGAAAATAACCCTTGATTTTTCACCCAAGCAATTATACATTCATCATTTCATTTTTCTAGTATTCCTTACCCTTGGCTTGGATACACACCATTAAAGCTTTACATTCTCTCATCCAGTCTTTCACGATTGAAAGCCATGCATCCACATTTATCCACCCATCCAAACATTGCTCTCAACGTACCTTTCACCAACATCCATTTGCCCACTCACGCATTCTTTCACCCATCCTGCATTAACCCAGCTGAGCATTCCTTTCACCCACCCAGGCAGGCATCCTTTCAACCATAACCTTTCACCCACCCAGGCAGGCATCCTTTCACGGTGTATACTCTTTCATTCATCCTTCACCCACCCATTCATTGTATCACCCACCTATATGCATCCTTTCACCCACGTATTCACCCATGCATCCTTTCACTCATATTACATTTCACCCATTCTTTCTCCTTCCATCCT
The DNA here is from genome assembly GCA_963921515.1 of Calotriton arnoldi. Lineage (NCBI taxonomy): Eukaryota > Metazoa > Chordata > Amphibia > Caudata > Salamandridae > Calotriton > Calotriton arnoldi. The sequence goes on from CAWUFW010000708.1 coordinate 986,119, forward strand.
TTTTTCCCTTTTCTATCAACCCATTGTTGTTAAACTTCATTATCAACCTTTGTCTGCTGAGTTACAGATAAAAGAGGCCATTAACTACACAACTCCTGCTGTATCAGCTAAAGCAGGGTGTTCACGAGTCAACACCCTTGCAGTGAATATCTATTACTAATTGTCAATCAGCAAGCAATGTGACTTACTACCGCCCATCCCTGCCACCGCTGGGACCCTCCCTTAAACTGCTGCTGCCGCATCCGCTCCACTGGTGCCCTCGCTGCTGGCTCCGGCACTGGTGTTCTGTGTGGCAAGAAAAAATATTACACATTTTAGATGCCAAATACACCTCCCCTTATTATTATTTTTTAAGCAAAATGCAACCACAATACATCACTACAGTTTGGTTACAGTATCTTCTATCAAAATATCACGTTGGGCATTTTGTTGGTTGGCAATGTTTGAAAAGTCAGGTAGTCAAGCCAACCAAAAACATTTTGTAATGGAGGGGCAGAACTATGATGAATCTGAGTCATTGAAATGCAATGAAGGGGTGGAATAATTGATCAACGAAGGACATATGGTCTTGGTTGGCAAATGCAATGGGGCCGTCCTCATACTTCCAGCCATGCTGCACTGTCATGAACTGCTGGTATACTATGATAATATTACATACACAATATTGGGGGGGCCCACCATGACCATGGCCACTCCTTTTACTGTTTGGGCATGAGCAAGAAAAAGAAAGCCTTCTCAACTAACAAGCGTACAATACCTTACTTGGACATGCAATCTTCAGAGTAGATTACCTGACCTAAAATGGGTTCTTACAGTACCACCAGTCCACAAGATATACAAAGGGAGAGGGAAAACCTACTGACAAAGCAGAAGAAAGGAAGCTACAGAACAGACAGACTAGTACAGACAGTTTGATTTCAAGTACAGTAACTTGAAATACAGAAAATAAGTAAATAGGATAATGCAGAACAAAGAGGACTTGGAAAGAAATTAGGAGACAGGCACAGCAAAAAGGAGAAATAATTCTAAAAGTGAAGCGGTAAAGGTTAGGGAAATAATAATATTAACAGGAGGACTTACTGGGACCAGCAAAGCCATCTGCTGAGGCACTTGTGGAGGCAGTGGCACCTCCAGCTCCCTCGCCCACCTCGCTAGATCCAGGCCCATCCCTCTTCTTGCCCCTGGATGCTAATGAAAGAAATAAAATAAAATAAATAGATCAGTGGTACAGTTATGAATAATCTCCATAAAAATATTTTGACAGACACAGTAACATTGAAGTTTTCTAAATAGGATTTCCTATAGTACTACTAGTATCGTGGACCTATTCCTAATTTCTTAAACCTAAACCTATTCAAATTTCATAAACTTCATTTTGGAACTACTAACGAATTTCAACTAATTATCTTTTCTTCTCATTCTCAATCTCTCAGCCTCAACCCCCTTAGATGGGCCAACTCAGTCTGCATTTTCTTTAAATGCATAGATGCATGCATACTACACATCACTGGGAACTTGCTTGGGGTTGAGACTGTACGAGCTACAAAAAATAAAGGCACAGAGAAGTGAGAGAATGCACTAACTTACTAATACTGATAACTACCACTAGGACAGAGGAGTCTCTGCAGGACTTCTTAAATAAACAGCCCAAGCGAGAGCTGACGAGTAGGATTAGGTAGCACCACTGAGCATCTGTCTACTCTAGATGATGATCACATAATATTTGTAACATAAACTTAACTTACCTGAGTGTGAGCAGCATTTTTGCTATTTGGTAAAAAAAATATTAGCATAGATAGAACACAACAAATAAATATTTATTACTCACCAAGCCCCGCAACCCCCACACCCAGCAGGTCGAGCAGGTTCTGGTCCCTATCCGGGATGTCGGCCCATGGGTGTGTAAGCTGTTGTTGGGTGCACCGGACCCCAGAATAGCGGTGAACAGCCCGGCGCACCCTCTCCCAGTGCTGCCTATGCTCCCAGAGGCCGTACCCACTGCCTGGCCTGCCGCCTGCTGCCAGGGTGGAGGGTAGGTGGCGCTGCAAATAAAAAACAAGCGCAACCACCTCCCTTCCACTCCTTCAGGGAACTGCCGACCACAAGGTAGGTGGCTGGTGGTGCTGGTTCAGGGGGACCTGGTGCTGCCGCTCCCCTGCTCTGCCATGGCGCTGTGTGGAAGGAAGGAAGGAAAGATTAAATATATAAACTTAAAGACACACGGTAAGATAATAAATAGAAATTAGAGAGGGGTAGGATTACACAGATGTAGGAGGAATTCAAAAGTATGCCCCCGCACCATAATAGAGCAAAAAACAAGATGGCCGCACCCATGCAAACCATGTTGTGCAGTGTGCGCGTGGTTTCTGGTGTGAGAACGCATTTCACATTGCATATGAGGTAAAATATCACGCGAACGAGCGCATAGAGCAACTCCGCCCGCTCACTGAACTCCGTGTAGCGCTGCAGAGTTTTTTTGACACTTCACAGAGTTTTGCATGGTGTGACTACTCAAACTCAGGCGGGCCTAGTACCAATAATGATAGTGCATGCGGCAGGATACTGCTGTTTAGAAACTATAGCAGCTTGTGCAGAACCATCAGTATAATAATAAATTTATATTGATCAAGAGGTAGAACTGAAGAAGGTAAAAAAAGACAAACTTGCTCATATTGCAAAAATTCTTGCGTTTGTACGGAAGGGTCAAAGACGAAGTTTACATCTATGGCTGTTAAGGACGTGGCCCATTGTATCCAGCGAGGATGGAGGGCTTTAGAGTTAGGAATGCTAGACTTTGTGACAGCTTCTAAGATTGGCACAGGCGAAATTACAAATATGCATTTACCTTGAGCAAGTGGGCATTCTTTAAGGATGGCCATCTGTACGACTGTCAGTATTTTTTCGGTAGAAGCCAAATGCATTTCCGCAGGGGAATATAAATGTGATTTATATGCTATAAGTACCATTTTACCTTCATTAAAGGTGACATATGTAAATCCAATTGCACCCGGCAAAACGTGGATGACTAAATTCATGGGATTGACACGTAAATGTAAGTGGCATATTTCAAGTAAGCAGGGATTGTCATTTTTAAGCAAACCTGAAGGCTGCAATTGTGCACACTTCTTCAGAAAGTTAGGGGCAAGACTTTTTCCTTCATTTGTAAGTTTATATCCCAAGAAAAGGACACTCAAAAAGCTATATTCAATTTTTTTAAGTTAAACTTGTAGCCAAGTTCTGCAAATTGCAGTAGTATGCGTTCGACTCTCACTAGATGGGGGTTTAATTCATCATCCGTCAGGTAGATATCATCTTCGTAGGACAGAGCATCAAGGCCAATTTCATGAAGAATCGACACAGTTCATGCCTCAAAATCTCCTGGGCTGTCTTTATAGCCCATAGGAAATTGAGCCAAATTGTGACTGAAAAACCATTGGAAATATCTAGAGTGGTTTATATTTTTTATGGACTACGTTATTAATGAGCGCGGTACTATGGGTATTTTGTATCGGAAATGTGCATGTATGGCTTTTTAGATGTCTATCATCTAAGACAATGTGATATGAATGATCTGGTTTCAGAACAGGAAAAAGAGGATTATTCATTTGAGATACACAGGGTTCAATTACCACTTGAAATCTTTCCATTTTTGAAGTTTACTGACAAACCCAGAAACCCCACAATCATCCTTGATATGGCTTACAATAGAAAACCATCTGTAAATCCGCCACACACTCACCCCCGATTCCCTCCTAAAATCCCACTCTAACCCCGTAGAAAGTAAAAAGATCATCCCCACACCTTGGCTGTCCTCCCACATACCACACCAGCCCCGTCCCATCACCGACTGACGCACTTAGACATGAAGAGTAAAGAAAAAGGAATAGAAAAGACAGGACAAAGGCGAAGAGGCAAAATAGCCAGCAAGATAAGAGAGAGAAAAGAGAAAACTGAATAATCTTTGGTATGTGCCCCTTTAAGATAATATGTAAACCAGTCTATCATTGGTTGCTGCACCCCCCCCCTTATCTCATTGCTGCCAAAAAAGGTAGAGCCTTGGCTGTCCACTGGGTAAAGCATTTAAGCAAAAACAAATAAAAAGGATAGAAAAAGTAGGAAAAAGTTGAAAGCCACTTTAGTATCAAAATAGAAGAATAGGCAGAATAATCTCTGGGATGTATCTGGTAAAAGTAATATGTAAATCAGTCTGTCCCTGGTTGCCGCCTGTTCCTTGTCTCATTGCTGCCACTTCTAATGAAGGTCCTTGGCTTCATTTTCAAAAAGCAGAATCTTGTCTGCCCATCTCTTTGACCTTTAAGATGTGCAGGTTCTTGTAAAAACACTTGGATGCCGGAACCTTAAATGGGTCATTCATTTTCTTAAGCCTCCATCTGAGACCCATAGTTAATTTGCAAAAGTAGGAGCGAACGAAAAAGGAACTGTAGCCTGAGCAGAAGGGTGGGCTTTGAGGTAAATAAATAGCCTGTTTAGGATATGGCGCGGCCTAGGCTCTAAGCGGACCGGCCTAGACCCTCTTGACAGTGGAAGTCGATGTGCCCTTTGATCTGACAATTCCAGTCCCAATCCGCAAGGTTGGGGAAAGCCTTTTGAAACAGTTATACCACAAATTGACAAGCGTCACTGCCTTCCCTGCCCTCCGTTGCCCCCAAAATCCAAAGGTTGCATCTACCTTGACGATTTTTAAGATCTTCTAGCTTAGTTCATCATCGAATTACTTTATTTTGGTCAGATGCAACCCTGAAAAGTACAGTACATAATAATATTAAAACAACTCTTAAAACATCAAGTAAAAACAAGTTATAAGATATGCAAATAGATATAAAACCAAATATCAATAAATATGATCCATTAAAAATACAATGAGAAGGATGCATAAATTCAGGGTATTCCATAGTAGCAAATACACTTCCTCTTGAACAAAATCCCCAGCTGAAACTTAGCAATTTAGCAACAGAAGTACAAAGGTAAGTACGACACCAGATTTCAGAGGGGCAATAATCTTTAAAGCGTGCAAGGACAGTGAAACAGCAACAGCCATAAGTTCTATACATTACATAGCAACAAATTATGGGTATCAGTGGGAAATCGTCTTTAGAAAGAGCAAAAATAAAACAATGCATAAATTCAAGGCTTTATGAAGCAGCAAATGTAATTTCTAACAAGTAGATCAATTAACCGAGTCCTGTCAATCAGCAACACAGATACATAATTCACAGATATAGTGCCCGTTCAAATTGAGCAATATGGGGTATCCAATCCGGAACCCCAAACATAAGTAATGGAAATGATGAAGCGAGGGCACCAAATCTAAAAAAAAACCTACAGATGCTCAAGTGAGAGAGATTCAGCAGTTTTGTCATCTCTAGGGCAAGCCTAACACGGCTGATTGAACTGTCCAAGCTCACTTAAGAAGTCTTGAGACGGCAAATATAATGGGCTGTGATGTGTCATATTTTAATATGCACAAAGCTACCAGACACTGCTACGCACCTATATTGAAACATAAATGGAGAATCCACCTAGATCTCGGGATTATATACTTATGGCAGATTAGAAGAAAATGTGCCTCGGTTTCTGCCATATTGGGACAGAAAGGTCAGTCCCCCACCACTACCTGATCCTTACCCCACTTCGAGGTGAAAGCACTGAGTGGTAATGTTTGACCTCAAAAACGGATGTACTAGGACTTTGCCACTGGGCGAGTGATTCTGTCAAGAAATGATTAGAAGCACTGCGTACACTTATGATTTGGAAATTTGTCCATCAGGCCATTGGGTCTCACCTCACATCATACCTCCGGAATATATTCCTTTAACACTCTAGGGCCGAGGTGGTCCTCACCTTACTGGGGTCTTCCCACACACCCTCAAACTATAGTTGGTTACACAGGGTTTTCACAGCTCCAAGCCAGGGTGTTATACAGCATTAACTCCTTCAGTGCAGCTTTGTAAGGAGCCAACTCCTGGGTTGTCCAAATTCTAACCCAAAAGATCGGGATTTTCAAGCGGCAGTATGATCAATCCTTTTAAGATTCAAATCCCATCCATCTTAAAAGTGTAAGCAGTGTACTCATGGAGACATTCAGGATTGATCCTACAAATGTATTTTCTGTGATTTTTAGTTGTGAATTGTCCCCCCAGCCCCAGATTTCTGCCCCATACAATGTGATACCCGTAGCCACATCTCTATAAATCACAAGGGATGGGGACATGGCCCTGTTGATCGATGCTTTGTATTTCTTAAATGTAGCCGCTGATCTGTGTAATAGTTTGTAATCTCTTTTTGTCAGCGGTAGGTCCCATGAGAGCTTGTCTGTTAGCCTAACACCCAAGTAGTCACAGCTCCTGACTTGTTCAATACCTGCTCCTTCCACATTCATTTTGTTTCTATAGGTGCGAGGGGGATTAATAGCCATAAACGTGGATTTGCCTGCATTGATCTCTAAACCCCTGTGCTTGCTGAAGCCCACACAGTGATTTAACGACTCCTGCAATCCCATTGGATTACAGGAGAGCAGCAAGGTGTCATCAGCAAAAGGCACTACATGGGTACAGGCACTAGCTATCTTAGGGGCATCATGCTGCCACTTATTCAATGCTACCACCATGCCATTTATATACAGAGAGAACAGCGTGGGGGCCAATGCACATCCCTGCCTCACCCCTCACTTGGTGGAAATTCTAGGAGACAGGTCACCTTGATTATTCCATCTGACCTAGGCATACGTTTCTGTGTGTAATCTAACAAGAAGATGGAGATGGTCATGAGGAGTCCCCATTTGGGCCAATACCTCCCAGATGGTGTGTCTCAGCACTAAAACAAATGCAGCCCTCATCTCGATTAATGCTACATACAGATGGTCCTTCTTAATTGTGATATATTTCCAGCAGATTGCATTAAGCGGAATATCTGTTAATCGTGCCTATATTTTCATGAAAGCTGACCTGTATGTTTTAAGCTTTATTGTTCAATTACTTAAAATCGTTACAATATACTATCATTATTAAAATCCCACGCATGTTACTACAAACTGGTGGGGCATAAAACCTTTAAAACTAATATCAAAATCTGGTAATAAAATACAAGTGCCAATGCATTAAACTTAGAAGGGTGGTTTGTCAGAGTCTCTCTTGCTTGCTAGCCGACTGGTTTCTTTTTGTAACTCTATTTTCAGCGTCAGTGCGGCTCGAATTGATTCTATAAATTTCCCCAGCCGCACGACTGTTTGAGCTGTTTTAGCGGAGAAACACAAGTCTGAGACTTCTCTGCATCGTACAAGACCCTGAGCTCTGCAAATTGGAAGAACTAGTCGGTGCCTCTCGCTGGCTAACTTGGGACAACAGCACAGCAGATGGAGCCAGGATTCCTGCTGGTAATTACAGAGTCGACATGCGGCTAAATTGTCCTGCCGGGCCCAACCTTGGTTAAAGTCCACAATGGGCAATGCAAGAAGTCTCATATAAGTGATTTTTTTCCGGGCCGGGACTGTCAGTGCTTGTTCAAAATAAGGCTGTGGTTTTCCCACTATGTAGGAGGCGTCCAGTGATGAGAGATTGGATTGATGGTGTAAGCTTTCCAAATCTCTTTCATGTGATATTTTCTTGGCCTGTCTATTCACTGATCATTTCCATGCAACAACTGGAATGTTTGAGTTGTGCAAATTTTGCACATCGATTTCTAACAATTTTGTGGCTGCTGTCAACTGCACCTGCCATGGGGATCCACCTTCTTCGAAGATTATTTTAATTTGCGCTTTCAAAGATGTTGCTGGAGCTTGCAAGGTACTAATGTAATATTTTAAAATGTCTCCTGAGCAGGTAATGTCCGGTCGGGTGAGTCCCAGCTCCAGCCTTACTCTTGCTCTCCTGACCTGTCGTGGAATGCCTAATACTTTCTTGTATACCGAGATTTGGTGGCTCATAAGGAAATTAGTGAGAGCACCAGGAAAGATTAGGTGGCCGTAGTTAATGGAGGGCACTACTTTTGCTTTTAAGACTTTCAGGATAGGTTCAGCAGTCGGGCTGTGTAGTCTTCGATTGAGGCTTCTCAGGCTACTGATAATGCCGGCCCCCTTACTTCTTAAATGTTTCAAATGGGCTGATGGTTTGGCCCCTTCCGAAAGCCTGAGACCCAAATAATTATAGCTTTTGCAGGTTCTGATTTGCAAATCACCTAGGCGCCATTGAGCTGTCTTCTTTCGATGGTACTTCCCAAAGACTATTATCCTGGTCTTCTCCTGATTCACCAGCAGATAGTTCTTTTGATTAAATCTGTGCAGAGCTTCTAAGGCTTTCTGTAGGCCTGTCCTAGTGTGATCCATAATAACAATGTCATTGGCATATTGGAGAATTTGGAGCCGCACGTCCCCCAGCCTTGGTATGAGTAGGTTTGCCCCCTCCAGGGCTTTTCCCAAATCGGCTGTATAAATATTAAAAAGTAAAGGGGCAAGAACGCACCTTTGTTTGAGGCCATTGTTGGTTGGAACCTTAGTTGTTACTGACGTTTGGCTGGTTTTGATTCGCACCCAGGTCCCTTCATAGAGAGCAATTATTGCCTTTAACAGCTTTTGAGGAATGCCCCAGTTGATAAGTTTTTCCCATAGCTTCCCACGGTCGACTCGGTCGAAAGCTGCACTGTAATACACGAAACAGCAAAACAAAGGTAATTGTGATGGCTGGGTCGCACGTAGTGACAAGTATCCCAGTACTAGGATGTTGTCTATGGTGGAGCTTTGGGGCCTGAAACCAGATTGGAAGAATGGAAGAATATTATGATCTTTTACCCAGGTTTCAAGTTCCTTCAACAATACTCTGGCATATGCTTTTGCTTCTATATCTAATAGAGCGACAAGCCGATAATTTTCGGGTTTCGTGCGGTCCCCTATTTTGTGAATCAGGAAGAGTATTGAGCCTTTCCAGGATGATGGAACGGTGGAAGTTTCAAATGCATACTTAAAAAGTGGTGTTAACTGATCAGCCCAGAATCCATGAGTGATTTTAAACACTGCCGCTGGGACTCCATTGGGACCCGGCGCGCCGTCTGACCTCATTTTTTTAATTAGGTTGGTTATCTCATCCTTGGTGATAGCAGGAGTTTTGCCATCTTTATGGGTTACTGGAGGGGTTTGTTGTGATTGGGTATCAGTTGTGTTCTGCTGTGTTGTATACAGTAACTTTGCATATTTGACCCACTCGGAGGCTGCCACCCCGTTTTCCTTGCTCTGACCGGTGTGGCTCAGTTGTCTGATGTATCTCCAAAGTTGGATAGGACCCTTTTCTTTGAAAAGGTTAAATATTTTCAGCCACTCTGCCTCGATTTTCTTTAATCGTATTTCCCATATTTTCTTCCTGTGTTCCCTACGAAGCACTTTTATTTCCAATATATGGGGATTTGTAGCTCCTGTTCTTCTTGCCTTCAAGGCCTTTAAAAGACTCCGCTTGGTTACCGCTAAGGCCCTTGGTTTTAGTTGTAATGATAGGCTTTGTGGATAGAAGTCCTGTGCTTTAGGGCTACCAGTGACACGCCCGAGAACAGTTTTTAGTTCATCAAGTAGTGCTTTCCAGAGCTCCAAGGGGGATGCCAAACTTCTCCCTGTTTGGCTCAACTCTTTGTGTGTGATCCACTCCAAGAGTTTTGGACCTAGATTTGTGGTCCATTTTATTCTGCTCAATACTTCATGGTGCTCTTCTCCAGTTGAGGCACCCAATGTTCCCGGTTGTTTTGCGGATTTCCCATTTAGATCAAGAGATACCCTCAGTGGTCTGTGGTCACTCTCGTCCCTATTTCCCACTTCAAAGTCGTTAAAATATGTTAGCAGGTTCTCAGAGATAAAGATTTAGTCAATTGTTGACTTATCCCTGAAGGTGGGAAGAGGATGCCAGATAGGGTTCACCGTTTTTTTGATGGAATGGGCGGAAACCATATTTTGCGAGCAAAGGAGCCGTTGCAGAGGAGCCGATTCTGTTTTGTTTGGAAGCTCCCTTTTTACGTACCCCAACTCCCTGGTGTTCATGTCCCCGACGATGATTGGAAGGTGTGAGGCATATTTATTTATAAGGTGGTCCATTTTTGTTGTTAATGTTTTTGGTACTTGCTTTTTTTGCCGTGTGGCGGGGTTGACATAACAATTAATTATCAAAAGACGGATTGAGATATTGTTGCTTTTAAATCCGCTGATCAGCACTGCTTGCAAGTTGGGAGTGTATGTTGTTAATGATGTTACCTCTATTTTACGAGCATGATTAATAAAAATTGAGAGCCCACCAGCTACTCTCCCAAAGATGTTCCGTTTTATAGCTGCCGTGTGAAGCTCATAAAAACCTGGGAGAATTAGGGGTTCAGTAGCCCACGTCTCTTGTAAGCAGAGGATGTCATTTGCTCGGAGATACATACATGCAGCGCTGCAGCTAAGCAATCTTTTTAGCCCTGCGACGTTCCATGATATGATGGACAGGTATGTGTTGTTACTCGATGTTCTATTCTTGTTCAGGTGACGAACCGCCTTTATTCTATTAGAAGTGCCGTCGTGGGGGCTGGCCTCCGGGACCGGTCCGAGTGCCGTGCAGGGCACTGTGCTTTGGTCCAGTATAGTGGACTGACCTTTGATCGAGTGAGCTTGTTATCCTGTAGGCGTTGTAAGGTCTTGGCTCCACAACTGAGTTTTTTCCTGGTTGATTGCACGCTGTCCCCTTTATCACCGAGTAAACCTCCTTCGTTGGCGATGATGCTACTAATACGTGTGGGTATTTCTCTGGTATGGGGAAAGCTATGTCAATGCCCCAATCAGCCATTTGTGCTATTTCTTCTGGTGTAAGTCCCACCTGGGCATGGAGACTCAGCCCTATTAAAGTTGATTCCCCGTGAGAGTCGCTGGAAAGGCTCAAGAACTTAACCCAGACTAGGTCGTTTGAGTGTGTTTCAGTAAGTGAGGGAATGTGCTTGAATAGTCTGAGTACATTGCCCCTATTTAAAATATCATGTTGACCTTTGATGAAGTATCTAGGGGTAAGAATCACCTCGTGCATAGTTTTACTAACTTGGCTTACTTTAGGCTGGGTGCTTAGATCCGTCTTCAGAATACTTATATTGTGGCTTGGGCCAGGGTTCCGTTGGCGTGATTCTGATTGCTGGATTGGGCTTTGAAATGGCTGAACTGCTTGATCACCGGGTCTCTGCAGCCCCGGGAATATGCGTCCCTGAGGTGTATTGTCCCCGGTGTCGACTCCTTGTTCCTTGATTGAACCTACTGGTCTTCTTTGCTCAACCTTCTTGATGTTTGTTGAATGAGGTAGTTGCGTTATTGTTGCCGGGCCTGCTGGACTATGCAAGACCACCGCTCGGGGACTTGGCTGTGCAGGGCTGTCAGACTCTTTTGTAGCGCCCAAAGAGGTTGGTGCTCTGAGTATAGAATTGCTTGGGACGTGATTTTTGGTGAAAATCAGAAAGAGACGTATTTTGTCTAACCCTGGGCGTAGTTCGCGTAGTCGCTCTACGCGAAGCTACGCGAAGACGTCGAAGCGCTACGCGAGCTTCGCATAGCTTCGCGAGCGTGCGTAGCTGCTTGGCGCGCCCGTTCGCGATGCGTTTTTCTTGCTCGGGAACGCGTCGTTCGTGTTCGGGACGCTGTTTACGTGCTCGGGGCGCGAACTTACCCATGCGGTCGCCTATGGGCGCGGCCATTTTGATTTTCACTTGTCCCGCCCGTTCGCGATCCCTTATTTCCTGTTCCGGGTTGCGTATAGCGTGCTCGCGATGCGCATTCCATGTTCGGGAACGCGTTGTACGTGTTCGCGACGTTTTGTGCGTGCTCGGGGAGAAATATCGCGCAAACTTACCCATGCGGTCGCGATGGGCGCGGCCATCTTGTTTTACCACTCTATGCTATGGTTCTGGGCCTGCTTTTCTATCCTCCCTCAATCTTTGCAATCCTTAGTTTTTTACACAGTTTTTCAATTTTTCTTTATTTCTTACCTATCTCTCTCTCTGCCTAAGTCTATATTTTGCATTTTTTTCTACTTTTTACTGTGTTTTTTTTACTTTCCAACTGTTTTATATAACTTTCTTCTTTAAGCTCCTACTTCTTCCCCTAACTTTATTTTTCCCTTCTAACTTTTCTTTTTCACCTCCTCCCACCCCAGAACCATGGTGAAGGGTAGCAGCAGCGGGTCAAAGAAGGGCAAGGGCGTGCGCCCAATCGCCGCCTGCCTTGCGGCAGACTGCGCCCCGCAGGGGTGCAAGCCCGCCAGCTGTTTACGGAGGAGGAGGTGGCCGCCCTTGTTTTTTTATTCAGCGCCACCTCCCCTTGACCTTGGCAGCAGGCGGCAGGCCAGGCTCCGGTTACCCGACCCAGGAGCGTCACCGTCGGTGGGCGAAGGTGCGTCGGGCAGTGTTTCGCTGCTCCGCGGTCCGGCGCACACATAACCAGCTGGCCCACCGGTGGTCAGACATTCTTGACCGGGAGCAGGACCTGTTGGACCTGCTAGGTGTCGAGGTCGTGGGGCTTGGTGAGTAGCCAATATATATAGTAGTATAAGTATTGTGATTTGTGTATACATTTTTTACAAATAATAACAAGAATAATGCTGCTTACATTGCAGGTAAATTACGTTTCAAAATCTTCTGTGATTGTAGGACACAGGTGCTGGGCGGTACTCTTACTTTTTTGCAACTTTGCGCTCGCTTGTCATTATTATGTAAGAGTTTACTTTAGAGAACTTCAGTTAGGTAATGCTATTGCTAGAGAGACTGTAGTCTTTCCTTTGTCCTCCTGTCAAATAGTGGTGGATGGATTTGATACTAGGTTTAGTTACTATTAGTTGATAATTTTTGAGCGGTCTGCGTGACGCATCCTCTGTCACTGAGTGCTGCTTACCCCAGTCCTTTTGTAGTTTGTTTAGTGAGTGGTACTGGTAAGCTTAGCTTAGCAGTGTCAGTCAGCTGCAGAACATCAGACGCAACCAACCAACAATTTGATGTATGCATTATGCACTGACTTTATGCATGTGTCCTCCTTCTCACCTATGCATTTTTGATGGAAATAAAAAATTGAAATGCATGCTTAATGAACAATTGGCCCGCCTGGAATAGGTGGGCTAGGTCAGGTGGTACTTAGGCTTAGTTAGTGTTCTGGATTTTATTTGAAACAATCAGAATGGAACACTGAATTAGTGTTCCCCAATAAGTAGACTGTCCGTGAATTCCGCAAGCCAGTAGGCGATCGGATTAGATAGGTCAATTTTATAGCAATTTTTGTTTCCTAAAACGTTTTTTGAGCGTTTTTTTAAGATAATTTATTTGTTTCACAGCAATCATTAATGTTTGTGTCTTTCTTTTCTTTATTATATCTTACATGATCACTGATCTGCAGCACCCAGGGGCAAGAAGACGGGGTCCGAGTCGGCGGGACAACCACCAGAGGACCGCTCCTCTACCGAGGGCCCTGCTGCTGGTCCCAGTAAGTCCTCCAGTGGTTATATTAACAATTATATTGCCCTAACTTTTACTGGACCTTATTTATTCTGAACTATTAATTCTGGCTCCACTCCCTAATTATCTTTTTTACAAAAGATTCTTTGATCAGTTGATCTTGACTTGACTATCTGTTTCTAAATTCTGGTTATCCCTGCCTCTAAGTTCTAACTGCCTCTGCTATGAATGTCTGTACTCTGTACTACTAATATTAGTCTGTCGCTAAGCTTTCCCAGTTTGCATTGCCACTCTTTATTGTACGGTTTTGAATAAAACTCAGATTGACCAATACTAATAGCTCTAGCCACTGAGTCCAGTCCTTTCGGTTGTCCTCTTCTAGGCTTCTTAATCTTGAGGCTTTGACAATTACCACAAACAAAATGCACAACCAGATATTTGACTATTTTTGATAGGAATAGGATATAGTACATACTACTTGTATTCTGCACAGCCCCATGCAGAACTATGCACAATGAAAGAGGATGTTGGTGATGAGAGTTTGGAACTTGGACGTTCCTCACACCTCAGTCAGAAGTGAACCCACAATCCCCTGAACGACTAGCTAGTGTCTCATTAGGTCCCCGAACCCCCACCCGAAGATACCCAATGATTATGATTCCACAACCCAGAACATAACACACTTTCGCTCACTCACTCGTGTAAGTCCACCACCACCACCACACCAAATACCACATAGTCTATGTGTAAGTTCAAAAGGTTTATTTTCAAATGACAACTTCTGTAGGTTGTTCTATAAAATTCAGTGTACTCCAGCCAGCTCCAACAGCAAAATGCATAAGATTAAAACAATAAAAATTGTTGCAACAAGTGCATGCTGATATAGACAAAAGATCTGTGTGAATTCTGGGCGACTCCTCACCGTAGAACGTAGAATTACTGGTTACATGCATCATTCATAAGCTCTGCAAATCTCTGGTTCGTACTCGTAGAAGGGAATCCTCTGCCTGAGAAAAATGGTGCGTGTTAAATTTAATGCAAGCATTTGTCAGTCCTGCCAAAAAACTGTAACATGTTACCTATGGCTAAGTAATACGGACTAACGGAACTCCATAACAAAGTGGCTTGTTTTCCGACCTCTTGTACGCAACGCTCAGACAGTAGCTGTATGTGCTCATGTGGGCTCAAAAGGCGTCTTACTGTTACTGCACAACAAGCTGCGAGGTAACATGCGCAAAAGACATGAAGCGAAAAATGGTTGCATGGCTCAGGCTAACTTTGCAAAGAGTAGAGTATAGTATAATAATGACCTTAGGGACCATAATAACACTATTAGTGTCTGTCTACTGACTGTACTCTAGTACCCGATTTGGACTATTGAATGTGATTTATAATAATAAATATGTATTAACCTTTTTTCAATCTTGCTAGTGAAAAATAATAAATAGGGGGAGGTGTACAGGCATCTAAAAATGTGTCATGTTTTTGCTAGGCGTACTACCGACCAACAGTGCTGGTGGGGCCAGCGGCGATGGCGTTGCGGCCATTCCGGGAGGGGGCAGGAGATACAGGGGGTGAGCCAGCAGCAGTGGCGGGCGGTGGTAAGTTATATTCATGACTTATTGACATTGCACTAGCTGGAAGGGTGTGTGGAGTGGACTTCACTCACTGTACTGATGTTGAGACTTATTAGGTATGAAGTTGTAGTGAACATTATACAACGGTTAATAAAGAAGACACCCTTTACTTAGCAGCATGAGCAATGCAGTACCAATAGCATTACCAGCGTGACTTCATTAACTAATGGCCTCTTATATCTGACTCCAACTCAGCTGTGAAAGTTTTATGGAGGAGACTAAAAGTCAGATCAGATGACCTTGATGGATGTGTTGAACAAAAAGGGAAAGAAGGGTGGAAGGAGGAAGGGCGGGCGAGATTTAATATGATGACTGGCAGAGAAGGATACGTTGGAAGCATGGATAGGTGGCTGATAGGAATCAGATGCATGTGTTGTTGAAGGATGGGTGGAAGGTGAAAGAAGAATGGATGCCTGCCTGGGTGGGCGACACAGTATGGGTGGATACCGTGGATAGCAAGAATCATCAGCGGTGTTTGGGTGAAACTCAAAGCCAAGGCAAGCAACGGAGTGAGTGGACACATGCGTTGTTGTTGGTGAAACAAAGTAAGGTTTGTGGAGAGATTAAGAAGAATGATTGACATTTACTTAGAATGGATGGATGCCTGTATGTATTCATCATAGACAGCATAGGTGGAGACTGTCACGGGATGCTCAGTTTTAGGAATGTTAAAGAAACCGCGCCAGCGTACTAAAGCCGATGTGGGGAGGGGCAGGGTGGGGGTAGTAGTAAACAATGTATTACGCGGGCAAATACAGGTAACTTTACTGTAACATACAAATAAATAAAGTGAATTTCATTGTGCGCACTGCACCGCCAAATGGGATGCAGTGTGCGCAACAAAATTAGTTTCATTTATTTATATGTTTACTTACCTGTAATTGGCCGTAATCCATAGTTTACTACCCCCATCCTGCCCCTACCCACGCCACCGCCCGGCCAAACTCCCCGAGTCCCACCAACGACCGCTACTGACCTTATGTCGTTGTCCCATATAAAAGCAACGATCATTGGATCAGATATATAATCTGCCTTTTTGTAGTAGCCAAGGCACTGTGAAATTGAGCAATTGCCCTCCATGTAACAGAGAGTATGGCCAGTGCCACCCGTAATAGAAAAATACGAGCTTCCCCACCTGCAAACAGTAGTAAATCAAACTAATGTTACTCTGCGTCATGACTCGTATGTTTGTCTTGGCTTCAAGCATAGATGACCGAGCTGGCAATGCCGGCTACAACCAGGTTATGTCATTTCCCTAAACTAGAGATAAGAAGAACACTGGTGTACTGTGTACTGCTTGGAGTCCATAGTGCTAGTATAATGCCTGAAACTCCCACAAATGTTAGAGGCCGAGGAAGTGGGAGGATAGATAGATTATTACCACAAATGTTATGTACTGTGCTTCTTGCTAGTGCTACTGTGCCATTATGTGTTGAATTAATTTTGTGTTACTGTTTATGTAAGAGTACTGGTTACAACAATATTTTCTTTCTTTCTTTTCCCAAGACAAACCATCGCGGAAGGAGTTGGCAGTCAGGGCCCGGCGCCGGAAACTGGAGGCCATATGCCGGGAGTACCGGAGGCTGGTGGCTCTGGCGGAGGAGGAGGAGGAGGCGGCAGCAGCTGCAGCCTCGTCCGATGCCCCGGGCCCCAGCCAGGCCCCAACTCCAGCGGTACGGCGCCGCGGTCTGATAGCCAGCCGCCGCAAATCATTAACAGCCAGCACTGCTGCTGTCCCCCATTGTGGATGCCACTGCAGGGCATTCCGCAAGAAGATTCTTCCTCCGGATGGCACGGCAAGAGGAGCAAATGGAGGAGCGGGTGAAACTCCTGGTGGACAAACACCTTAAAGCCCGCCGATTATAACATCGAGGA
Organism: Calotriton arnoldi; assembly: GCA_963921515.1. Lineage (NCBI taxonomy): Eukaryota > Metazoa > Chordata > Amphibia > Caudata > Salamandridae > Calotriton > Calotriton arnoldi. Next base: position 1,003,077 of record CAWUFW010000708.1, read on the forward strand.
CCCTGTTGCTTTGCCCCTTTTATTCCTTGTTTTGGTGGGTGGGAATTGGGCGTTGGGGTTTCGGGACATTCTTTGGACTTTTTTCGTTTTGGACATTGGTTGGGGTTAGGGAGAGGGGTGGGTCAGGTGTGGGATAGTTTATTTTTGTTAGGGTAATAAATTATATTTATACTTAAACATACAATGTTAATGTTTTGTGGGGGTTACTGTTTTATGAATTAACGTCACATTGGTTTGCTTGCTGCTGCAGGGTCGCAGCCAGTGTTTGATTTAAATAATCTGCCGATGATGTATAACAAACAGATAGATGCGGTACCCCTCACCGAGTTATTTGTCCTACTAGTATTCTACCTCCCACCAAACTTATCTTACCTGTGATTGATGATGACTACGTTCGGCACAGCGATGGCTGCATGGTTTCCATAGAGAATGTAGAAGATGCCATGGTTGTGGTGGTAGTACTAGAGTAGACACTGGCAGTAGCATTTGCTAAAAAAATTTAAAAAAGAGACAGTCACTTGCCTGAGAAAAACTGTTGGAGGAGTAGTCGAACGAAGTGAAATACAGTACAGAAGACGACTGCCAAACAAACAATATTGCAGTTGCAACTGCTAAAGTCAAATTAAACATAATGGTGGCGGGGACAGCCTAGTACAAGAAGTTATAAACTGCAGTTGTGCTGTCGAGTGAGTCACTTAACTTAACACAATCGTAATTCGTAACCTTTACTGCTGTGTGGTAGGAGTTTGATGATTAATGCAATCAATGACGGCAATTAATTATGATGTACTACTATTAGCCGTTGACGGCTTGCACAATGACAATGCACATAGACTGAGCATGGGTGGCCAAGCAGAAGAAGCTCCTCGCCCTGCCTTGCAATTGAATTAGTGTTGCTTTCACCACATCTGCCCCAGCAAGCGTGTGATCAATTGGTGTACATTTTATGTAGTCACATCACACCTCAATATAAATCACAGCCCGGGGGAAGAGGGTTAGGGTTTGATGAATGGATGGGAAGGGGGGTTTGGGGAAAGGTTTGAAAATGAAAAACAGTATGCATGGACAACAAAAGCAAAGCGCAATCTTGGCAGACGACCATGATCTTATCCAAAAAATCAATAAAGCGAGAAAAGGGAAATGCATGCGTTAATGATGAAGATTAGATAACTTGATGGTTAATGAGTAGTACATAATAACTCCTACTAGACAATTAGACAGTACAGGGCACCAGTATATTCTATTTCTATGCAATTTGCCTTGCCTGTAATATGCCCTCAGAGACCCAAATTCCATGTTGTACTGGGCTTACTTGTAAAGATAGCAAAGACAATTAACAAACATTTGTAGGGATCAATTAGCAAACAAACACACAACACACAGTCCTAATGATTGCAGAGAAAAAAGGAATCAAATTAATTAAAAGATGAATGATGAATGATACTAAAGTTACTGTATTATCATGCTAAAATTGTGGAGTTGAATCTCGTCCTTCCTCTTGGTCCTATCTTCCATGGACGCTCCGCACATCAATCTTGGTGGCCTTCCTGATGCCGATTGGTAAGGTAAATGTGAGTTGTGTCTCCCAGTATAGCAAGCACAGGGTAAAGGCCGGCCTGTAACGTCTAGATGGAAAAACAAAAGGGGTATTGAGAAATCAATGAATAAAAAAAAAAAAAACATCAGTTACGGTGGAGTCCAAGAAGAGAAGAGAGAACACTTTCAGAGTGAGGCGGCTTGGATATATCGTGTAGATTCTGTTTACAGCATTAAGCTACAACAACAACAGGACAGAACAGGCCCACCACAGCACCAGCCCGGCCGTGACCCAACCTCCATTTACCTTAATTTTTGACATAGCCAGACAAAAGGCATACACAGCAACTTAGCATTTTCCTAATTAACTGACAAAATCAATGCTCCGCTGTCAGTCATCACTACACTCGTGACTCGACTAGACCACTACATGGACATGTAGGTCTGCTGTGTTTACTACTTTCTTGTTGAATTGTTGTGTTTATGTTTACCTTATGCCACTTCATGAAATGCAATTAGTCCTTGAATCATCTCTGATCCAACTGAATGACTGCGCGCGAAAAGATAGTATGGTCATCATCATGGTGTGGTACGTGTTGTCCAACTACAACTCAGTCTGTATTGTTGACTCCGATTAAGTCCATATTCCATATTAAAAAATTGCAACAGATATTGGCCTGCACCTGCAGTAGTAGGAGTACAATTTGGTTATTAAACAACAAGAAAGGAAACATTGACTGTCACTTATTTACTTGAGTCACTTTGTAGATTAACTAGTAGAGTAGAGTTCGACTTCATGCACAACATCAACAACAAACAACAGCAATCGCTCAGAGTCTGCAAACATCCAATGCATTCCATCATTACCTGTCTTGCTCTTCTCTTTGGCTGTCAGATCATCAGATGCCTAGTGATGACATTTTTTTTTTGTTTTTGCGGGGCAGTGGCCTCATCATTATTACTCCAGTCCACATTCATTTTGAGTGTTAGGCGCTGTTTCGGTTTTCGTCGTATTCATCTGTGGCACCTTTGTCACAGTTTAAGTTGCTTCCCATGGTCAGCAGCACTGTGATGATGGTCCGCGGCCTGTGTAGTGCTCATTGCTGGTCATTTGAGTTTGCACAAATGTCAGCAAGTTTCTTCGAAGAGTCTATTGTCTTTCTCTGCCAAGTACCTTCTGTCCTGACAGTGAGGACCTTTGGATGCCTGCTGAGGCTGTAGCCTTCGGACACTGATGAGTTTCAGCTTGAAAACAAAACGGAGGATAGCTATAGTAGTCACGTTTCACTTCTAATGGAGGCGGGACTGGTAAAGGCAACATTTATTGTACTAATGTCTGGCTTGATGGAAATGTACTCGTGCGAGACAGGAAGATGAAGCAGGACTCTGAAGAGTGGACAGTTAAATGCACAGACGTGCAACTCCAATAGGGAAATAAAAAGAAGACGGTGGTGATGGTTTTGTTGTGATTTGATTTGAACCAGAAAGACAGATACACAGACACATAAAGGAAGGAAGAAAGCAACAATTTGAAAGCCTAGTTGTCAGGGAAGAGGAGCTCGTCCTCAAACTCTGGTGGTTCGGACAGAAGTAGGTCCTGTAACGCACTATTTACGTCATCCAAGTCGCTCTGCTCTTCCTGCTGTGATTCACGTATTTTGTAATCCGGTGGTATAAAGTGCTGATTCATTTTGATCATGGTTAACCTCTCCACGCTTTGGGCCGAGAGACTGGTCCTTTCGAAGTTACAATGGCACCAGCAGCACTGAAAACACGCTCAGAAGAGACACTTGCGACAGGGGAAGCGAGATACTTTATCGCCAGCCTGCTGAGCACTGTCCATTGGCTTCTTTTCCCATACCAATACACCAATGGGTTTCCATCCATGAAGACCTCTGTTGGGTCATCCAGATAGGCCTGGACCATCCGCTCAATGTTAAGGGGTGCTCGGATGTGCTCGGCCGGTTTTGCCTTTGCATCAGCACTGGACTTACCATACCCCTGCTGTAGAAACCAATCAGTTGCACATTGTGCTGCGGACGATCCTGTTCTTGATGTTATTGTTGGTGTAGGTGACTGCTGGGAGGCAAATGCACTGCCCTCAGGCTCCGAAGTATAACTTGACTCTGGATGCCCTGTAGTACTGGTTATGGCCTGTGGTGGGGGGCCTGTAATTAACAGCCGTTCACTTTCGAAAATAGTTGCTTCCTTAGCTATCAAAGTTTTGTAGTTGGCAACATCCACTTCCGAAAAGGAATTACTGCCTTGCTGTTCAGAAATACTTTGTACCGTGGATCCAAAATTGTGGCACTAATGTAATGTGGTTGTGACAAAATTTTATTTTTAATCCTTGTATTTTCCGATAAGCGAGCGGCTAAGGTCTCCGCCAAATGATATGCGTCTTGTTTGTCATCCACACCTGTGTACGTTTCAGACACATCCTTCAGCTGTTGCTCTAGCATGTGCAACAATGGGATAGCTTGGCCCATAGTACAGTCCTCCCTGCTGACTTCACGTGTGAAGATCTCAAAAGGAAGTAGCATCTCAGTCAGGCATTTAATGAGGTCCCATTGAGCCATCTCAACGGTCATGCCTCTCACAGTAGGTTCCCCTATTCTTTGCATGACATAAGCATTGAGTGGTATGTACAGTTCAAACAGACGATCAAGCATATAATAAGTTGAGTTCCAACGTGTTGGCACCTCCTGGATGAGCGCTTTGACTGGCAGTTTATGCTCACGTTGAATGACCCTCAGCTGCTTCCGGGCTTTAAAAGAATGGCTGAAATGTGTGCATATTCTTCTGCAGGTGACCAGTAAGTTGCTGACTTTTGATTCATTTTTCAAAAAGTCTTGAACAACAATGTTAATGCAGTGTGCCAAACACGGGACCCTGAAATAGCCACCATTGCGCATGGCCAAAACTACATTACTGCCGTTGTCCGTGGCAACAAAACCAATCGTAAGCCCTCTTGGGCGCAGCCACTCAAAGACCTTGGTGTTAAACTCTTCCAAAATGTTTGCAGCAGTATGAGATTTCTCCATGGCAAACATGGCTACAGTTGCATGTTTGCGAGTGGCATGAAAAATCTCTGCAGTATCAACACCAGCAGATAGCTGTTCTCTAACACCCACAAAACTGATCCAGTGTGCAGTGATGCACATGTAATCTGTGGCTTGGCAACTGGTCCACATGTCTGTAGTCAGGTGGATACTGTGAACAGCACTCTGCTTCAAGGCCTTTCCTAGCAATTCCAGCACGTCGTGATGTAGTGCTGGAACTGCAACTCTGGCAAAATAGTAGCGGCTGGGAACATGCCATTTTGGGCAGATGGTTGACACAAATTCCACAAAACCCAACCCTTCAACAAAAGAAAAAGGGAGAAGGTCCAGTGCTAACATTTTAGCCAGCTTCGCATTGTACAAACGTGCTATTGGGTGGTTGCGTTCGTACTGCCCCTCACCCCCAAACATGCTGATAATGGTAGGCTGCATGGTTTTCCTTTCTCTTAGGCTCAACGCACTTTTTGGTAGTGCGGACCTGGTACTTCTTGGTGTCTCCGGCTGACTCTTACTCTTGTGCCACTGAGATGTTGCTGAAGATGTGTGCAACGTTAAGACTGCACTGCTGGGGTCAGGGACACCTTGTGTACCACTAGTGAGAATGTCTCCCTGTCCTTCCTCTTCCACCGTGATCGGATCTTCTTCTACTCCTTTATCCCCACCAACACCAGTGGTTGCCGTTTTTTTCTGTCGCAAAGGTGGTCCTCCCAGCTGATCAAGTGGTGTTTTTTCAGATGGGTCATTTGGCCTCCGGTACCATAGTTTGTACCAAGCTTACCACGACTAACAGAGGTATTACAAATGGAGCATATAGCAATGTTCTCCTCCTTTTCGCTAACCGTAAAGAAGTCCCAAACTGGGGAGCTTAACTTTGGCCTCCTGCTGGAGGTGCCACTTCCAATGCCGGATGATCTGTAGGGTGTGTGTTGAATTTGACTCTGTGCTGCTGTACCACTACCTACTCCTACAGAGGTGGTGGTTGTGCTGGATGTAGGTCGCTGCCGGGCCTTTGCTAATGCAAATATGGAAGCTGTAGGTCGTGTTGGTGTTACCTGTGGAGGTATGCGTGCTACATCCCTCGCAGCGATTTTGGATAGAGTAAGAATGTTGGTCTCCATCTCCTCGGGGCCGGGAGTGATGTTCATGATGACTGGCTCGTCGTCATCATCATCATCATCTTGCTGTTCTACATCGACCTCCATAAGTGTAAGGCTTTCTGGAACCTTCCTTTTCCCTAGCTTGGTCTTGGAACGTGGCTCCCTCTCAGACTCAGTTTGAGGCTTCCAAGTGGCATCTAGATCATCAGAAGGGGGCTTGGCGAAGAACTCGATGGACTACCCCTCCTTTTCCTTGCTGGGGATTTGGAAGACAATGGATCTTCTGAATGAGTGGCTTCTTCTTCTACCTCTGCATGAGGCTCAATTTCCTGAACTGCCCCTACTTCAGGAGGAACAACAACTACTATTGCGGGCGGTGGTTGCGGCTGTTGTTGTTGACCACTTATCTGCTGTGTTTCCTCCTGCGTTGATTGGGTACTACTTTGAGATAGCGATAAGTTTATCTCCGGCTCAGCATCACTGCTTTCCACCATTAGGCTGGCTACCTCTTCTCCACTCATGTGCTTGGCCCTGGGTTGGTGGGTTGGGTCCACTGATGCGGATGTGCTGCCCCCAGCTTGCCTCCCGGACACCGCTGCTGCAGGCGCAATTTTTTTTTCCCAAAAAGGTACTGGCCGGCACACCAGACTTCAGTGTCACTTGCTTCTTCTGTTCCTTCTTCTTCTCAATAGCAACTTTCTTGGTACTGGAGGACCTGGTACCTGCTTTCTTTGGGCCCATCTTCTTCAGATGTCAGCAGCACTCAGTTGCAGAGATGTCTGGTCAGTCAGGTCACACGTCACGTTGTGTGTCCAGCAGCAGGATGTCTGTCTGGAAGTGCAACAGGCAATGTTGAGAGACACACCTCCTCCTCAGTCTTTGTGCACCTAAAAGCAAAAAAGGCAGAACATCAGTCAAACATAGCACAAATCAAACAAATAGAATATAGAACTTAGTGTGTGGTGGCCTCAATTATTAAATTTCAGAAACTCTTCCAACAACAACACACAGTGTAGCCATTTGTGAGACGTTGACAACAAGGCCAGGGCTTTACTGGCTACTGTACACTCTGGAAGAATAAGAATATTAAAGAACTAAAACTAAAATGTACTGGAGCATGTTTGGCCTAAATTTGTGCATCACGTCACGTGTGATGTATTATATAGCAGCATCAGGGAGCTGCAGCTGGCAATGGGGATGGATTTGGCAGCAGTAAAACAAGAGGAAAAATGGAAAGACACGCAGGCCTATTTGGCAAAAACAGCACACTAATAACTACCACAACAAAATGGCCCCCAGAAACATGGTGACTCACAGGCACAAGGCACGGCAAACAATGAACTCAAGCAGGCCTATATATGGGCAGACAAAGGATGCCTTATAAAACACACACCGCTTTCATGCAAAAACAAAAATCCACATGCCTAAAAACACTTTGGAAAGTTAGACAACCACTACAACAACACTATTATAATGACAGTACACACGCAAAAAATGCATTTATTTACCACACCCAATAAGTGAAATAGTCAGACCCTCCAAAAAAAGCCAGATTTCGGAATTCAATTTAATCTATTCAATGCCATCTAGGGCCTAAATGATGCCAAAGTTACACAGACTACACAGAAACAGTTTTATGCACCCATGGTGACTACCTCTGGGCCTACTGGCATACTGGGCCGCAAGCTTGGAGGCCTATGGCAAAAGCACAGTGGCTGGTTTAACAAAATGGCCGCCGCCCACATGTCCAGGCCACCCAAAATAACAAAAAGTGAAGACAAAGGACAGGACCAGGCAGTTGGAGACTGTGGGAAACTTGCTACCTCTTGGAAAAAATTGTAAAACAAAGAAAAATGACTCCTTGATCACCAAACTACATCTAAATGACAACCTGAGGAGTTTTTTGTGCAAAATGAACTAAATCAACATTTTCGAGAAGGTTTACTGATGCTCGAGAGATATTGTTCGCCAGATTGTAAATCCTGCGTGTTCGGCATCGCGATCGTCACAAATTGTCGTTATCGCGCGCGCGAAAAGTACATTGAGCGCGCAAGAAGTTAAAAGTGTAAGTCCGCGTTGTCGCGCAGTGCGGACTTGCCCAAAGTCCGCGAGCTGAAGGCCCAGGGTTACCTACTGGCTGAAAAGGCCTATTTATTTAACAAACACCACAAAAAAGAAAATACGCTCCAAAAACCACTTTTACAAATTAAAAACAATGCCATCCATGGCCTCAATTATGTTACAATTCAACAGACAACAAAAAACAGTTTTTATGCACCCATGAGGATGACTACCGCCGGGCCTACTGCCACACTAGGCCGCAAGCTTTGAGGCCTATGGCAAAAGCACAGTGGCTGTTCACACAAAATGGCCGCCAACAACAACAAGAAAAGGAAGACAAGACAGACAATGCAGGCCTAAGGCAAAAGCACAATGCCTGGCTTCACAAAATGGCTGCCACCCACATGGCCAGGCCACCCAAAATAACAAAAAGTGAAGACAAAGGACAGGACCAGGCAGTTGGAGACTGTGGGAAACTTGCTACCTCTTGGAAAAAATTGTAAAACAAAGAAAAAATGACTCTTTGATCGCCAAACTACATCTAAATGACAACCTGAGGAGTTTTTTGTGCAAAATGAACTAAATCAACAGTTTCGAGAAGGTTTAATGATGCTCGAGAGATATTGTTCGCCAGATTGTAAATCCTGCGTGTTCGGCATCGCGATCGTCACAAATTGTCGTTATCGCGCGCGCGAAAACGTACATTGAGCGCGCGAAGAAGTTAAAAAGTGTAAGTCCGCGTTAGTCGCAGCAGTGCGGACTTGCCCAAAGTCCGCGAGCTGAAGGCCCAGGGTTACCTACTGGCTGAAAAGGCCTATTTATTTAACAAACACCACAAAAAAGAAAATACGCTCAAAAACCACTTTTACCAATTAAAAACAATGCCATCCATGGCCTCAATTATGTTACAATTCAACAGACAACAAAAAACAGTTTTTATGCACCCATGAGGATGACTACCGCCGGGCCTACTGCCACACTAGGCCGCAACAAGCTTTGAGGCCTATGGCAAAAGCACAGTGGCTGTTCACACAAAATGGCCGCCAACAACAACAAGAAAAGGAAGACAAGACAGACAATGCAGGCCTATGGCAAAAGCACAATGCCTGGCTTCACAAAATGGCTGCCACCCACATGGCCAGGCCACCCAAAATAACAAAAAGTGAAGACAAAGGACAGGACCAGGCAGTTGGAGACTCTGGGAAACTTGCTACCTCTTGGAAAAAATTGTAAAACCAAACAAAAATGACTCCTTGATCACCAAACTACATCTAAATGACAACTTGAGGAGTTTTTTGTGCAAAATGAACTAAATCAACATTTTCGAGAAGGTTTAATGATGCTCGAGAGATATTGTTCGCCAGATTGTAAATTCTGCGTGTTCGGCATCGCAATCGTCATAAATTGTCATTATCGCGCGCGAAAACGTACATTGAGCGCGCGAAGAAGTTAAAAAGTGCAAGTCCGCGTTAGTCGCGCAGTGCGGACTTGCCCAAAGTCCGCGAGCTGAACGCCCAGGGTTACCTACTGGCTGAAAAGGCCTATTTATTTAACAAACACCACAAAAAATAAAATACACCCCAAAAACCACTTTTACCAATTCAAAAGTAAACAAGGCCATCCATGGATGCCCGGCCTACATGATGTTTAAACTTTAAATTCAACAGACATCACAGAAACCTGCACCCATGGGTACCTCGGGCTCAAGTCTGGGCCTACTGGCTGAAATTCCAATCAAAGAAAAACAACTAGGCCCCTGCAGAAACTACAGGCCACAACAATACATTTAAAAAATATGGAAATCCCCCAAAAAATGTAGGTACAAACAAGCCCCAATCAAACAAACAAGTACACCAATTCTCCAACTTACTTGTAAAATATCAAATCCAAGAGTCCTCAAATCCAATCCAATGATATGATGCAGCAGACAGACACAAAAAGTGATCCTTCCAGGTCAAAATCAAAATGCAAGTGAACAGCACATGGACAAAACACTGGGAGGAGCCTGCTGGACAGGAACAGGAAGTTTGAGAATCAGGGGCACTTCCTTCCTCTTGGAAAAAGAGAAAAAGGACTCCTTGCTCACCAAACTACATCTCTAAATGACAACCTGAGGAGTTTTTTGTGCAAAATGAACGAATTCATCTTTTCGAGAAGGTTTTATGATGCTCGAGATATATTCATCGCCAGAATGTAGTTTCTTCGTGTTCGGGATCGCGATCTTACCAACACTGCCGCCGGAAGTCAGATCGCGCGTCCGAATGACGTGTTCGCGGTCGCACACTCTCGCGGGAACTTGCGGCCGGATTCCAAATCTCGTGGCGCCCGCGAACGGATAGGAAGTCGCGTCGGCGAACGCAGAATCACGGTAGGTCGTTACCGCGCGCGAGAACGTATATTGAGCGCGCGATGAAGAAAAACAGCTACGCTACGCCGCAAATTGCGTAGCGCACGGTAGCTTCGCGTTCTACGCGAATCGCGAAGTTACCGCAACTTCGCAGGCTTCGCGAGCGTAGCGAATTTCACCGCCCAGGCTTAATTTTGTCTTTGTTGATTTGTGAATTTTTTGATGCCTTAGCTTTTTGTTCTTGTTTCTTTAATTTTTTCTTAGCCCTCCTTGAAAGAGGTTCCTCCTTCCTTTTCTGGTTGGAGATGTTTCCCACAATGTAGCTCCCTGGATTTAGGATTCGAGAGCTGGAATTGCAACTGGATGGACTGGTAAAAGGTTTTGTGGATACTAAAGGTTCTTGAGTATCGGGCTTTGTTAGGGGGTTACCCGTATTCCTTCCAGCTGAGTTGCCCAGGGGGCTGTCGGGGTTTAAGGTAGCTGAGATACTACTATTATTCATCGGGCCTGTCATGCCTCCTGTTTGAACTTTTAATGAATCTACCAAGCCTTTTAGGATTTCTGGAAGAGTTGCCCATGTATCCATGAGAGCTGCACATGAACAGGTGCAGATGCGATTGTTCTGGGTCTCACTGAGCTTGTACTCTATGAAGTCCATCTTGTTGCTCAATTCCACTAGTCGTTGTGCAATGATGGATAAAAGATCGACTTGTAACTCCATTTTATTTGATTGCCAGAGCAATGCCCTGGCCATGCTGTGAACTGTTTCACCGGGTGGGGTTGCTCCTGGGTCGTTAATAACACTACTATCATAAGGACTCTGGCTTTGAGCACTTTGTGTAGGGGAGGGAGAACACCGGGTACCATTAGCAATTCAAAAAAGATTTGGGGTAAGCTCCAGTGTACTTTGTATCTTTGATTCCAGTTTTTGAAGGAATATCGGTGATGGATATCCCAGGCTTTGCAGCCGCTCTGACTCTCCTGTTTTAGTTGGGCTCGATCCTGTGGGTAAAAGGAGCAGCGACTGCACAGGAGAGTGCAGGATAGGTTGTTGCTGACAGTGTATTTGAGCTGTCACTACCTGCTCTTGGTTTCTTTGAGTTGATACAGTGTTGTCACCCACTGGGTCACTTGCATGTCTATGTTTCTTTCCTGAGGGGCGATACCGCCCCGAACAAGATTGAGAGCGACGTCTTTCGATGTTTGTGCTTCCACTGTTTGTGCTTTGTACTTGTGTTGCAGGGAGCTTGTTGTTGGAAAAGCTCCCTGAAATGTGATTCGTTCCATTACAGGTCTTGACTCTGCCTAGTTGGTCTGTCGGGGCAGGGGCGCTCTCGTCATTGGGAGGACGTTTGTATAAAAATTGGGTTATAAGACCTGCCGATGGGGACTTTAAAAAGGACTTTTTGTCGTGGACTACGTTCCGTGCACTCCTTAGGATTCTAGGTGATACTTTGGTCAGGGGGAGTGACTTTGCGGGGGCGTTTTCTTGTTGCTGAGTGATTTTTTATTTTTTTTTGTCATTCTTCCGTGGAGATGCTCGGTTTGTCAGTAGATCGGGGGTTTCGCCGATGTGTCGAGCCTGAACTTGCTCCTTGGTGTTTGGAGTTTAAGTGAAGCTGGTGTCTGTGCCCTTAGACCTTGCGGGGAAGCTAAATAATCTTATCGGGCTTACCGGATATGGATAGGAAGACCAGGAGATTCTTGCTGCGTGCTCTGGGTATGGCTAGAGTAAGTCCCAGATCGACTGCAGATCGACTGCACGATTTTGTCGACTCTTTAGGACTTGTTCTGACACGAAGTGTATTCCAGGTGTCTTCTTAGTCCGGAAAGATAAAGCAGGGCTAAGAACAACGAACTGCAAACAAAAAACCGCTCCTGTGGTATGCAAGACTTTAAGGTGCTCCCAGCTCCCGCCGCACACCAAGCTGAACAGTGAACCGGACAATGAGCTGCTCGTCCAGTAAGAATAATCTTTGCAGTGCTTGTGGTGCTCCTGGCTCCTTCCACGCGCCAACAAGAAAGGCAATAATTAAGCTCGGCTGCTGCAGGCTGTCCTGTTTTAAAATAGTGCCCGCAGAATCTCACACGCACTGCCCACAGGTAAATCCCAAATAAAACTGCAAAAGAACACTTCTACAGTGTTTTCGGCGCTCGCGGCTCCTGCCGCGCACCGAGACGGTTTATTAATACGGCAAAGCCGCGTCGTTGCTTTTTCGGGGCTAATGCGGTACTCTCACTCCTGCCGCACCTCAAAGAGGTGTCAGTCAGCACTAATTTGCTCCCGCTGCCTCGATCTCTGCAGGTATGGCAGGAAATGGTGGTGCTCGCCGCGCACCGTGCGCCGAAGAGGAGAGAAGTGCTCCTCTCGGCACCCGCCACACACCGAAAGGGGGGAGAAAGCTCACGGGGCCGCTCTTCACTCGCGGCTCCTGCAGCTGCTCACCTCACCTCCTCTCACGGCGCCCGCAGCTGCTCTCTCCCGACCTCAGCACTGCTCCGCACTCTGCTCGGGGCTCCCGCAACTCGTTTACTGCAGGATTAACAGGAATGGCAGGACTTGCGGGTATGGTGGTGCTCGCGGCTCCCGCTGCCGCGCACCACACACTGAAGGGGAGCGAAGTGCTCCTCGCGGCTCCCGCCGCCGCCGCACACCAAAAAGGGGAGAGAAATGCCAGCGGGTCGCTCTTCACTCGCGGCACCCGCAGCTGCTCACTCCCGGCTCTCTCCCAGCCGCAGCTCTCCTCCGCTCACGGCTGACTGCTTTTTGTGGGGGCTCTACCGAGGCTCGAGGTGAAGCCTGCCCGCAAGGAGCAGCGGAGCGACGTCCTCCTCCTTGCTCAAGTGGGTGGCTGGCTGGCGCTGGCGCGATCTCGAAAGCACGGACTGGAGTTTGAGTAACTGACCTGTAAGTGTGACAGGACCTAGTGCTCATCCATCCATTCCGGCAGGTGAAGTAAAATTTGCCTACAAAAGATTTTTTGGGTGCTGTTGATGAGACTAATAGGTATATAATTTGCAGGAATGTCGTTTGGGCCCTTCTTATGGACTGGAACAATGATGGCACCGCGCCAAGACTCTGGTATCTCATCCCAATTTATTACAGCTCTGCCTAACCTATTCAGGTAAGGCACCCAGATGTCTGGCTCTGAATCAACTGGTATACTATCAGGGCCAAGGGCTTTTTCCTTCTTCATATGTGAAAGGTTTCCCTGGTTTCCTCTAGCTCGAATACTTTTGGGGAAACATTAGAGGAGTGAAAAGCGGGCAAAATGCGACCCATCCGCTCTTCCTTCTGGGAGAAAGGGCCAAAGCTAGAGGTATCCTGCTCGCTATATAGAGCTTTAAAGTGGCAACCCATAGATCAACAGGAACAAATACATCATGGGTGGTGGATACATAGTTTCTGCACATGGCAATGATTTTCCAGAAGGCTCTATGATCTCATTTCCCGAGGGCCTCTAGCAATATGGCTCATTGTTCCTTCTCGCATTTTGTCTAATTTTGCGCCCTCTCTCATAGCCCTGATCAGGTCCACTTTTGCATTCCTGCACTCTTTAGTAAACCAGGGGGACCTAGTGTATCTAACTTGGGTCGTCTTATGTTGCTTCTTAAAGTCATCGTTAAGAGTTTCAAATAGCTCAGCATGTTTGCCACTAAACTTAAATTTAGTTAAGTTAGAGAAATCATAAGATTCAAAGTGGTCCACTGAAGATTGATAATTTTTTGACTTTACTTGAGTATTGTTATTAATATTTGCCCATTTTATGTTCTTGCAGTTATTTGTGAGGGCTAAAGGCATTAAATTGTTCGGAGGACTTAAAAAATAGATCCATGGTAAAGTCACAACAAGAGCTTTATGGTCACTGACAGCTTGGGTGACAACTTTCATGTCAGCGAGGTGACACCATAGCCTCAGGGAAAGGAAAATATAACCTATGTGGTTAGTAAAAAGATCTCTTTTAAAGGTGGGATGGGGTTGGTAATCAGATTTATTGCGGCTCTTAAGGGCTTTCAGACCATGAGCCAAACAAAGAGGATAAATTTGACTTGCTACTTTTGGGCATTTTTTTGCTGGTTTACTAACGAGGTCAGGGATACCCACTCCTCATCCTCACCAACTATTAGATCAGAAAGGGGTTCAAGAGGTTCGAATCTGGTGTTACAATCGCCGGCTATGATCACAGGCCAAGAGTGGTGTATATTACCCTCTAGTAAAGCTTTAAGAGCATGTATAGTCAAATATTCTGCATTTTCTTGGACTGAGCTTAGTAGATATTAATCACAGCTATATGGTTTATCAGAGCAGATCTATGGAGTGGGACATAGATTCCTAGGACATCCTTAGATTCTTAGTCCAATATGCTCACCCTGAAGTTATTTGAGTTTTTTAGCCAGATCAATAGACTCCCTGAAGCTCTCCCACATCTGGCTGGTGTAGCATTAATAAAAAAAAGTCAGATAACCAGGCCTGTAGATTGGCTCTGTGGACCACATTTCTTGTAAAAATATTATTTGATGGCTGTCCATAAATACACCCCATTCAAGGTTGTTTCATTTAGCCTGTAGACGGGCCACAAAATTGGCCACAGTACCATACCCCATTTGAGATGCTGATTGAATAAGACACAGGGGAGAATCCAGAAGAACATCCCGGGAGTGTGTGGAACGTTTCACTTAGGCTTTCACAAATGCACTTGGGCCTTCCCATCCATCCCAGACTTTTCTCCAGTGGCGAGTGATGTGGCATGAGTATTATTGCCAACCTGGGCCAAGTCCTGGGAAAGTCAATCTACATCAGACATGGCCCGAGAGCATGTGCTATCCACCCTCAGTTCATGTGCCAGTCCCTGAGAGGAGGCAAGGCCCTTCATAACCTCATTGGGAATAATCAGGGGTGCTTTCATTTAATTATGAATCTTCATAGCATTGAATAATGGTGCTCTGTGTTCCAGGGCAATCAATTCTTCATTAATGTTACTATTAACAAATCTTATGCCATACCGATCAAAGCTGTTGTTCTCGCTACTATAGCGCCTAGCTATTACAATATCATCCCTAATTATTGAACTACAATTGTGTACTTTATATAACCAGTGAACAGTCTTATAGACTAATGCTTCTTTATTTTCAAAGGACCCTGGGTCCAATTTCGGGACATTTGTCAAGAAAATTTTCCCGCTCACATGTGTACTATCACTTCCCTTGGTCTGTGCTTGGAACCACAAAGCTACCCCTCTTCTTCATACTATAGAGGACTGGGAGCCTTACCTTCTAATACCAGTGGGTCATCCGCCAAGTAACTCTGGGGCAAGGGACGCCTAGGTGTCTGTGTTTGCTGAATGCTCTTGTGCACCCTCCCATGATCTCTTCCCCTATGATGAGACAATACTTAATATTTCAGAGTAGAAACCCTTGGGGTGTTACTAATAGTGGACTGGGGCAAGTGGGTGCCAACACTGAGTGCTCTTATACGTGCATCCGGGGCACAAGACATGTGTGGCTCAGGTTCCACTGGATTGGTGTTTCTGGATGGACCTGCCCTCCTCTTGTCGCTTCGGTTACCCAGTAGTGTGCTCAGTTTGTCCACCTTCTCTGTCAGGGTCTGTGTAAAGTAAGTAAAGTATTTCCTAAGCTCACAGATCTCTTCCCTCAGGGACATCAGTTGGGCCTCATTTGTATTAACCTCTAGGGGTTGATCTAGACAGGTTCTTGGGGCACTCAGAAGTGGATCGCCAGTAATGGGGGGGGGGGAGGGCTCATGCGAGTGCAGGACTGAAAATATATCTGTGCACCCCTCATTGACCATAAGTGGAGTTGGTTGAGTTACATCTCTCCCAGTACCGGGGTCTACCTTGTCCAGCAAATCACTGGGCAATGACTTGGTGCTTGCTGTGATTTTCATGGGTGGACATCACAGGGGTCTGAGGTATAGTTGCAGTAGGAAGCGATTTAGTTAAATAAGACTTTACATCCTTACCCTTGGGTTTAGACCTTCATTATGGACCCCCCCTCACCATTCTCAGTCAACAAGCTCTCCTCTTCTTCAATCAGAACCTCAATATCATCAAGGGTACAATTTTCCGCAGCATGCAATGCTAGTTTTTTAGCCTTCACTGTCTCATCAACGTTATCGACAGCTTTACGTTTCCCTGTTTTCCCTGTTCCAGGGGTAGAAAAAAATAGCAGAGGAACAACAGCGACCACAATAAATAGAACACAAGTTAAACAGAGGTTCCTATGTGGATATCAAACAAACAATAGGGCCGCCTCATTCAAAGTACAACAGTTACAATGAAGACCAGCATACTACCACAGGATAGCTGGACAAGTGATGCTTAAATGGCGCAAGTTGCACTTCAATTAGAGCTTCCTGAGAGTTTGGGAATTGTCCCTTGAGATGGAACAAAGATGAAACAGGTTGAGAGGACAACTGGTAAGGATTTCTGAGCATATGCTCAAGGCTACTAATTGTAGCCTCAATGGGGGCAAGTTCATTCCTTCAGTTCAAAGTAAGCTATGTGAAAAGTCACTTCCTTTGTGGAGAAATGCACCAAAACCATTAAAGGCAACCCCTACAGCAAAACAATGGGCCCTCATGCACACAGGGGCTGATGGCAGAGATATTATCTGACAATTTTCAAGAGAAACAGAACCTTTTTTCAAACGGGCCAGCCGAGGTGGGGGGATGTCACAGCCTTGTTTCCTCCGGGCTCTGATGGGCGCAGGACAGGCCCGCCCTTGGACCGGCATTCGCCCAGACACGGCCTGGCAGGAGAGAAGTTGGTGCTTAAAGCGCTGAGGGGGCTCCTCGTGGTGCTGGGCGCCTCCTGGCTCGCTGATTTGTGGGGCCTAAAGTTCCCCAGTGCTGGCAACAAGCGTGATCTAGCTTAGATTGTATAGAAAATCTCTGAGTGTTGTGTTCCTTAACTAACATTGCTGATGAAGTGGTGGTTTCTTCAGTCGCAGCCTCCTGCAGATCTTGTAGTTGGGAAGTCTGCTCTGTCATTTGGCCAGTTAGATCACTGATCATGCTTTGCAATCGCGAATTATCGGCTCTGGCCTCAGCATAATGGTTAGAATTTTCTGCACTGTGAGCCTGGATCAAATGAAAAATAGAGGCAAGCGATGACTCAGACGATCCGGACGAATTGCTATTGCTGCCCTGAAACAGTTGCTCTACCACACCCTGATGCATTGACACTGTAGTCAAGAAATGTGTCTGGTTTCGAAGTCCAGTGCACAGGGTCCTGCCTGTGCCACTTCCATGCACAGAGAGGTCTCTGTGCCTGGATTACCATACAGAGACTGAGATTTCATTATACCAGGTCTACCATCAGCCAGAACCAAGTCAGAGTTTGTGTCTTATCCCCGAGTCTCCCTTGGAGCTGGACTCCGAGAGGCTCCCCCGTTTTCTTTTTGTTATTGATCTGAACAGCCCAAGCTGTATTGTAGTTCCCTTAGTATGGCTGTGGACTTCATCGGTGGGCTGGGTCAGACCAGTAAGGGGGGGGGGGAGGGGGGAAATAGAAGAGCTATCGGCCTTGATGGAGTGGAATTTTCGCAGTAATCTCTCTTTGGAAAATCTAGGAAATGTGGCACCATTACCTCTGATTACCGTTACCCTTGTTTCCGCTCCAGGTCGATAGATCTTGGCCACCGTTTATGACCATGGAGCTCCTACATAAACATGGGCAATTAATCAAATGCAACTAAACATTTTAGCCAATAATGAAAATTGTGAGTAGTTTTAAAGGGATTTATTTTCCAATCAAAATTTAAGGTTCTCTGACTCTTCATTCATTAGTCAGATATCAATCAGGTTACAGAATTGAAAATAGAAAATGTAAGTTAGTACAAGCATAATAATTTCCACACAAGCGTTCCATAAAGACACAATCCCTGTCTAAGACAGTGAGGCACTAAATGATGTCAGTCAGAGCTCACAATGCAAGAGTGAGCGTAGCATAAAGCTACATCAAAGTCAAGCATAAAACAAATAAGCCTTGACAAAGCCAATTAGTCAAAGCTTAAAGCTTGGGATCTAAATAAAAGTCAGAATGGAACTAAACCTACATCTGAACTGCCTCGGTTATGCTATCCATCAAGTCTGCCCTCTCCTTCCCTGCATCTGCAAATCACATCTGCTCTTCTCCTTTCATTTCTGCATCGGAGTCTGAAACTCCTCTGCCTCTCTCTGTCTGCAAAGCTTCTGCCTCTCGCAAAGCTCTCTGCAAGAGCTCTCCCAGTGTTCTGAAATGTTCTCAACTAGGAACACATTTATCAAAAAATAATGCTACGAAGCAGGTGGCATGACTTCATCTTCCTCCAACCGGAATCCAGCATTTTCCACAAGGACAACTCCACTCCGGGGCAGGCAGCATACGTCATCTCATCAGACAGGCAGGCGAAAGTCCTTCCCACAGCACATTCTGCATTTTATTTAATATAATTTCATCTACCAACCTACTAATAAAAACACATTATTTCTAACTAAACACATAATATGGCTTACAAAAGAACCTTTTAATTAAGCAAGAAACATTAAATGCAACATTTTAATGCACTCTTAAAATAACGTGTGTTTTCTATTCTCACTAAAGCAAAGAATTAAAAGAGGTTTTGTTTAAACTTTCCAGCAACTACAGAGATACAGCTCCGAGGTCACAGCTATAAATTATGCAGCTGTTCGCTACACAGGGAGAGAAATGCCTTTGCTTATCTTGAAAGCTAACAGAAACTTTCTGAGAGCAAAAACTAATTAAAAGTGGTTTCTGTTTTTCTACATTATAAAATGCCGTGCTAATTCTAATACAAGTTATTTTCTACTAATGCACACTTTTAACACTTTCACAAATTAAAATCAAATTTTCATAGTGAGAACAAAATCTAAACTAAAATACATTTCTATGAATTACTTGCACATGGGTTACATAAATTGCTAAGTGAAAAGCGTCTGACAAAGTCTGTGCATTTCAAAGCTCATGTTTTCACTTTGTGGCACAAAATATTTGTGTGTCATTTTTCAAATGCAGTTTTTGTTTTTGATGCGAAGGCAGGTTTTTCCTCAGTGATGCAAAATTTTAAAGCACATGTTCTAGGCGCTATCAATCCTCCCTCTGATGATTAAATCATCACACCTCTGAGGATTTGTAATCATCACACCAAGTTCATTTCACATCTGAGCTCATCAAAGATCACCCCTATCACTAGCTGAATTTTCTCTACCTAAAATATTGCAACTCGTCTGTGGTGTGTGTAGATGTAATATTTTCAATTAGCAGACCTAATTTCTATCTGGTATGTAAAATAACCTTACTAAACTAATATGATCAGTATCACTTGTTATTACAAAAATTGAGCACATAACAAATTTACATCAATTTCTAAGGCAACACAAGCTTTGTCTGCAATCAGATACATACATACAGAGTTCTGTAAGTAGCTTCTCAGAACGGTTAGTTTTCAGCAGTTCAAATTTCTAAATAGACAATCCTTAAACCTACTCTTCTAAAAATGTTATCCCTCACTCTTCTTGTAGCTTTTTCTCGGACCTAGGTTAGTCTTCTGTAAAATAATTAACTAAAATAATAAAATCTAACAGAAAAGTTCTTTTTTTTTTTTTTCCATTGATCAATAATTGTTTTCTTTTCAGCTTTTGATAGTTCTCAGTCATTGTTTCAGCTTTTCTCAGTTCTTTTTGTCTCAAGCTTGAAATCATGGTGGCTTATACATTTCAAATCTTGCATCACACAGTTCATCCATTATGACGTTCAGGCCTTTGTCCATGCAATATGACCATTCAAGTGCTGAATAACTCCAACAAAGCACAATCGATCTTTTGGACTTTGTCAATCCAAACCTTCCACTTTCGTCGTCACTTTGTTCTGATACAGACGTTTCAGCTACGGGTGTAAATACTTTTTCAGGGGACAGCTGCAGATTTTTTGTATGCCCCTTTAGCAAGCTTTCTTCCACCTCCACTCGTGGGCCCACAGCACTAGTTCTTTCAGTCAGAGGCTGGACCTGGCTCATTCACCACTTCGATATCAGTTTCATCCAAGCCAATTTCCACTTCTTGCTTTTCTAGTCCCACCTCGGTTTGCTTTAGTGCTGCTTCAGACTGAGTGTGTTCCCCTACAGCTTGACTGACCCTCTCCCGTGGCCTTTCGACCACTGCTGGTATCTCTTCTGGAAGAGGAGCTGTTTCATCAAGGGGACATGGGACCCTACGAGCATGGAAGACATGCACCCATTTCGGAAGGCCATCACACTTCACAGTAGACATTGTGACCAGGATCACTTGGAACGGACAGTTCCATCTTGGTTTCAACCAAGTGATCAGGACGTTGTTCTCGACCACGACATCATCTCTCAGATCGAGGTTGTCACACTGTTCACTATGCAAATCTTGTGTAGCAACTGCAACTTAGTGAGAAACTGTATAAACCACATCAGCCAATCCTTCGCAGCAATGGCTTATCTTCTCATCTGCAATTTTCACAAGTGCTTCTACAGGTACATCATCAAGCCACTTCAGTGATGTTGAGACACATTCTTTTTCAAAGCGAGACTCTATGGTGTCTTTGTGTTGCTCGATTATGCTTGAAACTTCAGGTCGATAACTACAGTGCAATTCTTCTTCAGTCTGTAGTTCTGCACACATCATTTTTGGGACCTCATTGATAGAGTGACTCTTTCGGTCTGATTCCAGAGAAACTGGAAATCTATACCTGGAGATCGATTTTTGCAATAACACATTTGCTGCCATGTGGTTGTCATGTCTTCTGGTTGTGTAGGAATCAGGCATTTCGATGGTGTTCCTTTGCATTCTATTGAAAGGACCTTCTGATCTCCCTATGTGACTCAATGTAACATGTGTTCTTTTCCCTGCATTCATTTGTTGACATGTCACATCTCGATAACACTCTTCTTCTGCAAGCTTCCTAAACTTTTGCTTGTATCTATTCTTTCTAAAAACACATTTCTTTGAGTCCCTCTCTAAGTGTGTGTGTCCATGCATGTATTGTGTCATTGGAAACGACAAACTGTCTGGCAACACTGGTCTGTCTTCAGCTGACATTTGGATGTCATTTACGTTTTTCTCAAAATCTGTTCTGATCCACCCTTGTTGTTCTGACTCTAAAACATTTTCTTGTACCCCTTTCAACTCTTCCCAAGTGTACGATATTGACATCAACATTTGATAGACAGTGTTCTTCTCAGATTCACATGTGAAATTTCCCTTCAATGTGTAAGCTAGCAGGACACAATATTGGGCAACCGAATTACAATCTCTCTTTCCCATGACAATAGTGACTCCCATTTGAGCAGTGAAACTGCATGCTATGGTAAGGGCATTCAATTTTGAATCTTGTGCTGAGGTAACTTCTTGAAGCCATGAAGCTTCGGCAACATAATTCGTGGTGCACATGGCATATGCTTCTCTTAATGTGCCATTGTTACCTCTTAAACATGGGCCATCTACAAATTGGACATGATCGGGCTCAATCAGGGGTTCATCATTAGTGTCTAACCTTGGCTTCATGCATTGATCCAGGACACCTAAACATTCATGTTCAGTTTCATCACAAACATTTTCCTTTATTGGCAGTAGACTCAATACATTTGAATTTAGACATGTTTCAATCACAAGATTTTTCAGTAGCAAATCTACAAAACAATAGACCTTTTCAGTTACTGGACATTCCATTATTATATTCTCACTCTTTTTGTGACTGACATCAACCGCAGCTACTAAGTTAAGGCAGCTGGGCATTTCTGTGACGATAGGGTCAAGAGTCATTGGGGAATACGTCACAGACTTTTGAACTTCTTCATGTTTTTGAACAGGCACTGAGAGAGCGCAGCCCTCCCTCTCATTGCAAATTGGAGTATATCCTTTTAAATAAACTTGCATCCCTAGTGCCGGGGCACAACACATTTTCTCTTTCGACTCTAGGCATGCTTTTTTGCAATCGTTGTCCAATGGAAGCGGATCAGTCACATCCTTGTGTGTCAGCCTCAGTAAAGGCTTTGCCTCTAGGGAAAGGTTTGGTGTCAACAGTCTACAGTAGCCAACCATTCCCAAAATCATCCTAGCTTCTCTCTGAGCTCGAGGTGGATTCATCTGGTGAATTGCTTCCACTCTCTCGGGTGACACCTTTCTAGGTCCTTTTTCAATTATGTGTCCCAGATATTGATCTCCTTTCTGGCAGTTCTCCTGACTATCCTCATGTAATGGCACTATGATATAAACCTGACAAAAGTCAATAACAGTAAGCCATTCTTCAGCACATGCAATTCGAAAAGGTATATTGGCTGGATTCGGTTCCATAGGACAACATAGAACAATTATGCTGCTAATCTCCTGCACTACTCTGTACTTCTCATTGAGTTTCTGTAAACCTGTGATCAGAGAGTTACATGAACTTCCAATCAATTCCTCCAAAAATCCCTTGCTCAGTTTATCTTCAATTAAGGGTGAAATTCCTGCAACTATCTCTTGTGTTGTATCGTATGATGGTGTCCTGAAATACATGGCATCTGATTTCAATTTGACTAAAACTGGTTCTGCTCTTTTTATTAATCCGACACCTTTCGTTGTGAACTCACATACTGCTGGGTTCACTGTTTCTTCTAAATCCGAGGGTAACTTTTCAACTGTCATTTCTGAAAACAATCTTACAGCTGTCTCTGGTTGGGCCATTTTAAACTGTACATCCTCATCAGGAGTCTGATATTCAATCTCATCCAGTGTACAGTAAATTGTGCAGTTTAATTTGCACCACAAGTGTTTTTCTTTCAGACCTACAGTGCTTGAGTCACAAATATCAAATTGGTAACTTTCCTCAAATGAACCTAATTCTGCCACAACCTTCTCTGAAACTGAATTTGCAATCTGTCTGCAGGGCCGGACTGGCTACCGGGCGTTTTGGAATGCTGCCGAGCTGGGGGCTGATGTCACTGCGGTGGGGGCTAATTTCGTTGATGGAGACCTGCGTGTGCTTCGAAATCAACAAAGCAAAACGAATTTCGTTCAGCACACGCAGGTCCCCATCAACGAAATCAGCCCCCAGCTCGGCAGCATTCCAAAACGCCCGGTAGCCAGTCCGGCCCTGTCTGTCTGTTTAGAACTCCTACAACTTGGGTCTTTTTCCCTAAGTAAGGTAGGTCTGGAACTTCCACTATAGTCACAACGGATCTGATGATATCAGAAATGTTGGGGCCAAAACTGTCACTTTCAAATACAGCAGTCTGTTGAAACGGGCTGTGATTTTGGTCCTGAAAAGAATTCAAATTTGCTTTGGACAACTGAATGAACTTTATTTTAGGGTTTCCCATATTTTGTGGGAACATCTGGGTTTGGAAAACTTGTGTCATTGGTACCTGTTTCTGATCTGACATTTGCTTTTGCTGAACGGCCACATTTTGCATCTGCATTTCTCCCTGTATTTGCACATTTTCATCTACTGCGTCAGGTTTAGGTCTACACTTCCTCTTCCAATGCTCAAATCTGTTACAAAGATGGCAAAAGGTAATTTTCTCCAACATGGTGACATCCATAACCAAATTTGGACCAACCAAAACTCCTCTATCTCTGTCCTGTAAAACACCAAATCCTCTTTGAGCACCTTGTACTCCTGCTTGTGGATCTACACCTTGTATCTCAACGTCATTCTTCGCAATCCCATCTATCAACTCTCTTTGCAAACCAACCATTCCTTGCTGAATGTGCACTCTGATCTGACCAAAGATCATTCATCCAATAACAAATTTAGACACAAAGAGTCTCCTGTCACTGACATCAATACTCTCTCTCCTGCTGTGCTGTTGAAGCTCCTGACACACTTTTTCACAAAATTCATGAACCGATTCTTCTAATTCTTGTGAGGTTCTTTTGATAGGTACCCAATCAAGATCTTTGGTGGCACTCGGCCCTTCAGAAAAGTAATCACTGCTTCATTTTTCTCCATCACAACAGAAGATGGTGCATTAGTGCACGAATTTCTCATTGTCTCTTCACCTGGCCCTTCCACAACAACTTCACATTCAGACCACAATTCAATTGGCTTTGCAGTGTCAAAGAACATTTTGAAATTAATCCACACACTTGAACTTTCAATAAATCCATCAACTTGTGGATACCACAGCATAGGCTTGTCTCTCAATTTTGGACATTTGTTCACAAATGCGGCAAGTTCACCTTTGTCCCGTGGTACATGAACATACACTTTTCCCACTATTTCTCTCAATGGATAAGCTGAAGCTTCTCCCTCATCCTGTTTATTGTTTTCCTCAACTAAGTCTGGTGGTTTCTTTTTCTTCAGTTTCCTTGCTAGGTCTGGTGGTTTCTTTTTCTTCTCATGTTTCCTTGACCACTTGTCTCTTAATTTCTCCTCAATTAGATTTGTTTCTCCCTTGACTATTGGTGTTGTAAAGACAATCCCTCCACTATTTTTCAATGCTTGAACCGTCTGGGGCAATTTTTGTTCTATAACCTGTGAATTCTGAGATGTCAAGGTAAACTCTGATGTAATTACTCCTTCTGCAGTTCTTTGAGCTTCTTGAGCTGGGACCATATTAATTTTGACAGTCCGAATTTGTCTACGCACTGTTTGTGCAGCAACAGATTGTAAAATCTGTACCGAATCAGCCACAATTGGAGCAGTAACACCTGGAGGTATCACTATCGGTATCGAATCAACAGGCTGTGGGGCAATCTGGAACGTCTGTAGAGTTTCCTCAATCTGCATTTCCTTTGGTTCAACAGAAGCAGTAGCCACTGTTGTACTAGCTGGCACACTATTATCAGATTTTGCAGTGGGGACCACATAAGGTGGTGGACATTCAGTTAACAATGCATCCAATATTTCATCCCCTAAATCACTATCGGTTTTAGGCTTTTTGTCATCCTTAATTTCCTTCTCCTGTGTCTGATCCTTTACCCTTTCATCCTCTCTTTCCTTGTCTCTTGCTGTCTTTTCCCATAGGCTTAAAGCTTCAATTTGTGCGACTCTAGATGGTGACTTTATTTCAGATAACATTTCTCTTAATCTGTCAATAATTTGCAGTTCAAAAGTACCATATTTTGGAAAACTCAAAGGACCCTCTTTCTTAGTAACCTTGTACCATTGGCGAATCCACAAACATGAAAATAATCCCAAATTTGTTAGCATAAAATGTGCAGGTGTTCCATTAGGTGGTGCCTCGTCACCGACCCAAATCGAATTTGTCGATTTACCTCTCAGAAGTGTCTTAAAACCTTTAAACAATTTCATTTCTGCAATAATTCAATCCAATGTTTTGATTCAATTCCGTAAACGTCAAATTTTCCTTCCAATCCTGTTACAGTTTAATTCTCAATACGGTAATCTCACAACAGACATATCACAGCGCGGCACACTCTGACGTCGCTCTCACTCCTAACAGCGGCTCACCCTCCTTCACAATCGCACTCGCTTACACATTCATACCACAAGTAACTGTATAACCAAAGCTATTAAACCAAGTAACTGCTCCTAACACATTCACAATAGCTGACAGTTACATAAAACAAGTAATAGTCTGTCCACTAAAGATCGATAGAACACTCTTACAAGAACATTCATCCGCTGTGACCCCCGACCTGCGTTGCTCACTCAATCGCCATAGTCCACCCCCGGTACCTGAGGCTTTCTATCGCGATGTACTCCTTTCACACAAAGTTCCCTATCACAAGTGGATCATCGATAGCGCTTCATGAAACCAACAATTTTGTTCAGACAATTACAAATACAAAACTATCCCGGGATCTTGGACTTCTCTTGAGTCCGCTAACCAAACTTCCTGATTCGCACGTGTCCGAACCAGTAAACCAATAAACTCACAATCACTCAACATGCATCTCAACTCCGCAAGACATCACACAATCAAATCATCACCGCAATCTAACACATTCATGCAATTACCGCAACTGGAATTACCGCAACTGGAATTACCGCATACCACAATCTAATCCAATGTAAATTACCGCAAATGCAATTACCGCATCTCATGATCTAATACAATGCAATTACCGCAATCAAAATTTACTGCAAAAAGAAAAAAATTACCTCAATCAAAATTACTGCAACAAAAAATTGCCGCAATGCGTTGTTACCTATTGATACTCACACCTTCTTTAGCCACCGCCTTCTCGGACCGCTTTCTAATACCGCTTTGCCAGTCTTCAAGTTCTGGGCATTGGAATCAGAAATCAGGACTTTTTGGGGCATGGGCCTATTCTAACGTGGGCCTATTTTTGTAGCTCCTTTCAGAGCATTAACCTAAACTCTGCTCCTTTTGGTCAAGGCATTAACCTTACCTCTGCTACCATCCTGAGGGAGCGGAATTTTCGCGGTAATCTCTCTTTGGAAAATCTAGGAAATGTGGCACCATTACCTCTGATTACCGTTACCCTTGTTTCCGCTCCAGGTCGATAGATCTTGGCCACCGTTTATGACCAGGGAGCTCCTACATAAACATGGGCAATTAATCAAATGCAACTAAACATTTTAGCCAATAATGAGAATTGTGAGTAGTTTTAAAGGGATTTATTTTCCAATCAAAATTTAAGGTTCTCTGACTCTTCATTCATTAGTCAGATATCAATCAGGTTACAGAACTGAAAATAGAAAATGTGAGTTAGTACAAGCATAATAATTTCCACACAAGCTGCTCCATAAAGACACAATCCCTGTCTAAGACAGTGAGGCACTAAATGATGTCAGTCAGAACTCACAATGCAAGAGTGAGCGTATCATAAAACTACATAAAAGTCAAGCATAAAACAAATAAGCCTTGACAAAGCCAATTAGTCAAAGCTTAAAGCTTGGGATCTAAATAAAAGTCAGAATGGAACTAAACCTACATCTGAACTGCCTCGGTTACGCTATCCATCAAGTCTGCCCTCTCCTTCCCTGCATCTGCAAATCACATCTGCTCTTCTCCTTTCATTTCTGCATAGGAGTCTGAAACTCCTCTGCCTCTCTCTGTCTGCAAAGCTTCTGCCTCTCGCAAAGCTCTCTGCAAGAGCTCTCCCAGTGTTCTGAAATGTTCTCAACTGGGAACGCATTTATCAAAAAATAATGCTACGAAGCAGGTGGCATGACTTCATCTTCCTCCAACCAGAATCCAACATTTTCCACAAGGAGAACTCCACTCCGGGGCAGGCAGCAAACGTCATCTCATCAGACAGGCAGGCGAAAGTCCTTCCCACAGCACATTCTGCATTTTATTTAATATAATTTCATCTACCAACCTACTAATAAAAACACATTATTTCTAACTAAACATATAATATGGCTTACAAAAGAACCTTTTAATTAAGCAAGAAACATTAAATGCAACATTTTAATGTACTCTTAAAATAACTGTGTTTTCTATTCTCACTAAAGCAAAGAATTAAAAGAGGTTTTGTTTAAACTTTCCAGCAACTACAGAGATACAGCTCCGAGGTCACAGCTATAAATTATGCAGCTGTTCTCTACACAGAGAGAAATTCCTTTGCTTATCTTGAAAGCTAACAGAAACTTTCCGAGAGCAAAAACTAATTAAAAGTGGTTTCTGTTTTTCTACATTATAAAATGTCGTGCTAATTCTAATACAAGTTATTTTCTACTAATGCACACTTTTAACACTTTCACAAATTAAAATCAAATTTTCATAGTGAGAACAAAATCTAAACTCAAATACATTTCTATGAATTACTTGCACATGGGTTACATAAATTGCTAAGTGAAAAGAGTCTGACAAAGTCTGTGCATTTCACAGCTCATGTTTTCACTTTGTGGCACAAAATATTTGTGTGTCATTTTTCAAATGCAGTTTTCGTTTTTGAAGCGAAGGCAGGTTTTCCCTCAGTGATGCAAAATTTTAAAGCACATGTTCTAGGCGCTATCAGCCTTGGGCCATCCACCATGTCCATATTTCTGTTTTCAGGAGAGATCAGATACCCCCCTGGGTGGACTCCAGCAGTATCAGCAGCGTCCGCCGCGCTCAGTCGGTGGTCAATCAGACCCCCTAAAGCATTATCACATACACTGCCCCCCAGCGTACCTGGTAACTGAGCAAAGTCAGGATGAGGAGCCTCAGGAGATATATCCCACTACAAGCAGCACTGGCGACAGAGTTCCTGCGGGAGTGACTCACCACCCAGGGGGAGAGACGTTGATGGCTCAGGTAGAGGAGGAAAGCAAGGGAATGGCACTCATTCTCTGTGGCGCAACGGGGAAGTAAAGTTCAGGGCACCATCGGCCAAAGAGTCCTCGGAAGTAAGTGTAGACCCAGTGGTGGCAGAACAGTCAGAAATAGCTGGGGCGGGCTGTTAGTAAGAAATTCAAGCACCAGCTGGCCAATTTTAGTTAAAGTACTGCTGTTATGGTGCAGCTCTGATTTTTCTGCTGTATGCGTGACCTGAGATGTATTTTTTTGTTCAAAACATTAATGTTGTCACTGACATATTAACCTAAGTATCACGTCACATTACCCTTTCTTTTTTTCAGTGAATTTATATAGATAGATAGATAGATAGATAGATAGACAGATAGATAGATAGACAAATATTCAACTTTATTTTGTCGTGACAAAGGCTACACGCTTTGATGGTTTATAACACACACAGCACTAACAAATAAAGTACGCAACTACTGGTCCCTCAGTCCCAGATTCTCTTTCTTTTATGAGGAAGACTAAACCTTAGTTTAGACTATCGGTAAATATACAGGGGCTTATTTAAAAGGCCCTGGTGCCGCCGGTGCGTCAATTTTTTTGATGCACCAGCATTGCAGAGTGCTGTCCCATATTTACAAGGCCACGCTTTTCAAAAGGCTTTTCATGGCCTTGTAAATATGGCCCCTTTTCACGCATCACTTTGCGTGGAAGGTGTGTGCCAGGGGGGGGTTGCTGTGGGTGTTCCCACGCAACACCCATGGATTCTGTCGCATTCCCAGATTTACAACATTTTGTAAACCAGGGAATGCGTCAGAATCCTACGCCTCCCCAGGGGAGGCGTAAGGAGGCGCAACAGGGAGAAGTACTTTTATTTCTCCTCGTTGTTTCCTCTTTCTATGGGTACTTTATTCAGCAGCACACATAGAAAGAGGAAAAAGCCTCTTGTGATTGTTTTTGTGCAGGAAGGTCTCCCTACCTGCACAAAAAAAAACATCCCCACAACGCAGGCACCCTTGCACCATGGTGCAAGGGTGACTGCATTGGCGCATGGGAGTGAATTGTGTGCCAGCGCAGGGGAAAGCACAGGGATGCGTCATACTGTTGTAACTATGACACATCCCTGTGCTTTTAAAATGACACAGCTTGGTGCAGCAAAATGGCTTGCTTCTCTTCACTGCGTCATTTTGTTGTAAATAAGACACACAGGGGCCGATTCCGATCTCGGCCGGTAGGGCTCCGAATCGGATTCGGCATAACCGGATCCGATTCGGAGCCCTATTTCCCGACCGATTCGTACGCGCGTCCGGACGAGCGAGTACGATGCGAATTCGCCGACCGACTCGTTCGGGCGTCCCAACCGCTCCGACCGACTCGTTCCCGGGTCTAACCGCACCGACCGACTCGCTCGGACACGACTCGCACCGCGCAATGGAGATGTTCCCCGGCCGGGTAAGTACGATGCGCGCCGCGAGCAGTCCGACCGACACGCGCCGTCCGGCTCGAAAGAGCAGTCGGAGCCGTACTTCGGGGGTCCATGTCGGACCCCCCTGTACGCGTAGCCGCGCGAGTCGCACACAGGGGGGACCCATGGGTCCCCCCTACCTGTGCGTGTACGGTGCGAGGCGCTTCGCCGCGTACCCGCTGTAGGGGGCGCCCTTGTTCGCCTCGCACCCATTGAGGCAATGGGAGCCCGCGTACGCGTTGTACGACCGGCTCTCATTGACTTCAATGGGAGTCCGACCGACTCGAGTACGATAGCATACGGACGCATCGTACTCGTTTGGTCGGGCTGCACGGGTCCGATTCGGTCGGAAATCTCTCCAGGTCCGGCTCGGTCGGAGAGATTTCCGGCCCGAATCGGAATCGGCCCCACAGTTGTTAAAAAGGGGCCATTCCAATACGTGGGCAAGAGTGAAACTAGGAGAACGTTTCAGATAAATCAACACTGAACAAGGTGTCAAACAGGGGTGCGTTTTAGCACCAACCCTTTTTAATCTGTTTATGTGTGATTTGGTTCCTGCATTAAATAAAGTTAACAGTCATGCTCCCAAACTGGCGAATCCACACATCTCTTCTCTGCTGTAAGCGGACGACGTTGTCTTGCTCAGCCAGACGCCGGTGGGGCTTCAAAGATTGTTGGACGCCCTAGCCACGCACTGTCAGGCAAATGATATGCTGATCAACTATGAAAAAACAAGCATAGTTATTTTTGATTGGAAAAAGAGAAAACAACACCACTGGCATCTTGACAACAATCGACTGACCATCGCGAACGAATATAAATATTTGGGCTGCTGGCTGGATAACAAAGGAGGTCATTTACTACACATGAACTCATTAGAACCAAAATTAGCCTCGTTGCAAGGTGCTTTTCGGACAATATCTAAGGGCACAAATAAGTTCTCCTTCGAGGCACTGTTGCAAATTGTCTCTGCTAAACTGGTGCCAACACTGTCATAAGGCTCAGAGGCTTATCCGGGAAAATTGGGGTCTTTTTTTAACAGGGCAAGAGTGCAGTGTTCAGGTCTTTATTTCAACTGCCAGTTAACACCTCGCCAGCGCAAATTAGGTTGGAATTCACATTACAGGATCAAATGCTTGTACAAATGGCCAGCATAATAAAATACCTGCACTCTACAAGATCTGCTGTGCATGGATCATTAAAGCACCTCATCTGGCTTGAAGATGCGGGTTTCGACAGCACAAAACACTCAAATATCTGGGCGCAAGCCCTAGATGTAGCCCTGGTTCAGACTCAATCAAGGGAGCTATGGCACTTGAAATTACCTCATTTACAGTTTAAAACACTCCTGAATAGAAATGTAAAAATGATATCATGGAAATCAGATCAAAGTGCATTTGCTAAAAGAAAACACGCCTACCTGGTCCTCGGTAGCTACGACAGAAAGGGCCTGCAAAGAACCATTCTTCACCTATCATGAAAAGAAATTTCTGCAGATAAGGATGGGAACATTTGCATATATAGATCTACTTCCACCATGGGCGGACAAATCAGAGTCAACAATTTGTTGGTTGTGCAACCTATTTCAGGAGTCAATAACTCATTTGCTCTGTATATGTCCCATACTACTGGCTGAGTGCAGAAGATTGGATCAAGGAGGGGACACGGACATTACCATCTGCTGTTAGTTTTCTACTGAACAATGAGAAGCCGCAAGTGATCACAAAACTAGTAAAGATTTTAGGATGCGTGGAGAGGCAACTAAAAATAAACTCTGAATCCCAAAACGAAGAAGTGGAGGTTCTCTGAATATTTGTACTTTTAATCAATTAATCTCTAATGCTTTGACAGTATTGTTTCTTTTTTAAACCAAAGGAATTTTTTATTAAGTTATCCATTTATCATTGAAACGTATTTTAACTGTTTTTACCAGTGAGTATTGATGATGAATTATGTATTGCTTGTTAAATTATGGAGACCTTTGAAAAATTGTGATAACAACTATCACGCTAAGGTTATTTGTAATTTTAGGCACTTTGATACACTTTACTGTCTAAATAAAGTATTTTTTTAATTGAATTGAAAAAAAGGGGCCATTGTAAAATGTAATTCATGGACTTGACAGTGGCTTTAGATTGTGTCATCCATTCCAGCGAGATGGTAGTCGATCGGGGCATCATATCTTTTATAAGGCAAGTATACAAGAAGGCGTCTGCTTGTGTCCACTTTGACAAAGATGGAAAATGCACTGACACCTTTTTGATTCATAAAGATGTAAGACAAGTGTGTGTTCTGGCCACTTTTTTATTCTCCCTTCATATTAATCGGGTTGAGAAGTTCCTAAAGGTGAGAGCAAGGGATACCCCTTATATTGGGGCTCGTTCCCCTCCCATCTTAGTGTACACAGATGATGCGGTTTTAGTAGCTTGAACAAGGAGAGGGCTCCAACTAATAACTGATGAGCGCTACACTCCCTGCACCGCCAGGCTACATCCCTTGCCGGGCCTGCTGCCATCATGAACGGGGCATGGTGTTGCAGCAGAAAAATGAGTGCCACTACCTATGTCTTTGAAAAAACGTGAAGGGGCGTCCGCCATCACTCATAGCAAAAGCAGGACACAGCAGCAGCGCTGCCTGCTTCTGCCATAGCTGGGTTGGGTACAAATAAATAAAAAATAGACAAAAAAATGTTAAATAAACTCAGGGGGAAGTGGGAGACAAAAAAAGTGAAAATATAATTTAATATTAACGAGGTGCCGTTTGCACTGTTTTTCAGCGCATAAAGCATTACCAGCATCATTTGGCAGGCTAGACTGTTACTTCACCAGCAATATTTCCAGAACTCTATGCACTAGAAAGATGGTTCAGAGCAGTCTCCTCCGGCTAGCAAAACGGTAATGAGACATAATATCGAATCCAAAATATAGAATTGACAGAATATCGAGTACAAAATATAGAATGGACATAATATCGAATGGACATATTATAGTGGGTAATAATATCGAATTGCAGGTAAGTAATATCGACAGTCAAAATATCGAAGTAGATAATATAGGCATTAAAAAATATCGATTTTTTAATAATATCGAATTTTTTTAAGTGTTTTGTATGTTAGTATATGTGTTAAAAGTGTATAATATTTTTGTAATGTATGGTTAATTATTATTTTAAGTTAAGAAATTTATGTAAAATAATTTTTGCGTATTTTTCTTCCGCAGCGGGTTGTGGGTTTATAGGGGATTAGGGTGGGAAGTAATTTAATTATAGTAAATTAAATGTTAATTTTTAGGAATTAATAATTGTTTTTAAATTATTTTTGCGTTTTAGTTCTGTAGCGGGTTGTGGGTTTATAGGGGAATAGGGTGGGAAGTAATTTAATTGTAATTAGGTGAATATTTATTTTTATTTATTGGTATTGATTATTAATTTATTGCTAAATAAATATTAATTGGTAATTAATTTTTAATAATTGGTAATTAATAGTAATTAATTGATAATTATGTTAATTGTATTAATTTATTATTCGGAGCGGGTTGTGGGTTTATAGGGGAATAGGGTGGAAGTAATTTAATTGTAATTAAGTAAATAATTATTTTTATTTATTGGTATTGATAATTAATTTATTCTTAATTAAATATTAATTGGTAAATAATTTTTATTAATTGGTAAATAAATGTTAATACTTGGTAATTAATAGTAATTAATTGATTAATTGATAAATATATTAATTGTATTAATTTATTATGTGGAGTGTGTTGTGGGTTTATAGGAGAATAGGGTGGGAAGTCATTTAATTGTAAACAATGAATTATTGAAATTATTTTTGTGTATTGATAATTAATTTTTTGTTAACTAATTATTTATTGGATTTTTTTGTATTACTTAATACATATTTGGTTTTGAAAATTAATTGGTTGTTAATTAATTATTAATAGGTAATTAATTTTTAATAAATATTATTTTTTTGAAATTTATAAATATTTAATTATTAAATCAATTTTAATTGATAATTAATTGTAAATCATTATTTATTGGTTTTGATAATTAATTTATGTTTATTTAAATATTAAATAATTAGTTTCCCTACTATTGCACTCATTGGAGTAGGAATAGTAATTTTTACCCCTACGCTATCCAACACTTTTCCTACTGTTGAACTCTCTGGAGTGGGAATAGTAATTTTTACCCCTACGCTATCCAACGCTTTCCCTACTGTTGCACTCTCTGGAGTGGGAATAGTAATTTTTACCCTCCCGCTATCCAAAGCTTTCCCTACTGTTGCACTCACTGGAGTGGGAATAGTAATGTTTACCCCTACGTTATCCAACGCTTTCCCTACTATTGCACTCACTGGAGTGGGAATAGTAATTTTTACCCCTACGCTATCCAACGCTTTCCCTACTGTTGCACTCTTTGGAGTGGGAATAGTAATTTTTACCCCTACGCTATCCAACGCTTTCCCTACTGTTGCACTCACTGGAGTGGGAATAGTAATTTTTACCCCTACGCTATCCAACGCTTTCCCTACTGTTGCACTCTTTGGAGTGGGAATAGTAATTTTTACCCCTACGCTATCCAACGCTTTCCCTACTATTGCACTCCCTGGAGTGGGAATAGTAATTTTTACCCCTACGCTATCCAACACTTTCCCTACTGTTTCACTCTCTGGAGTGGGAATAGTAATTTTTACCCTCCAGCTATCCAACGCTCTCCCTACTATTACACTCGCTGGAGTGGGAATAGTACATTTTACACTCCCGCTATCCAACAGTGATTGAATTTTTTTTAAAGTTATTACATATATAACATTTAATAAATTTAACATTTGGTAAACAATTTTAAGTATGTTTTAATTAATTATATTTATTATTTAATTACGTTAATGTTACTTTTAACATATTTTAAAAATTCGATATTTTTACATTCTATATTTTGACAAACGATATTTTGTATTCGATATTTTGGTA
Source organism: Calotriton arnoldi (assembly GCA_963921515.1). Lineage (NCBI taxonomy): Eukaryota > Metazoa > Chordata > Amphibia > Caudata > Salamandridae > Calotriton > Calotriton arnoldi. The sequence goes on from CAWUFW010000708.1 coordinate 1,037,801, forward strand.
CTTACCTGTTCGTAGATAGGGAGACTATATTTTGGACTTCGATATTTTGGCGTCGATATTTTGTCAAATCGATATTTTGGTCCTCGATATTATGTCACTGATCCAGCAAAACAAAACCTATGCTGCCGATATGTAGTCCGACTGCCTCCTGGTCATGCCAGAGCTAAAGAAAGGTTTATACAAGTACCCTTCAAAGCACAGGATGTGTTGGGGAAGGGGCAGATTTACATTATTGACAAGCAATGTAACCACTCCATGACCTGGAGGCTCTTGTGAGATGCCCGCATGAAGCTTCTCCAGTGAACTGAGCCTTTTGCAGGTTTTCCCAAGGACTAGATCATTCCTCCTAGCTAGCGCAGTCTACCTCCTCAGCAGGTAAGCTGGTCCTCCTTCTTCCCCCAGATAGCAGCAGCATGTTGATTCCACCAGTTTACCCCTCTTAAAACAAATCTGAGTGGAGAACAGCAATCCAGCAGAGATTCTGTCTTGGTGCAGAGTCTTCTGTCCCTCTCTGATGTGCAGGCCTCAGTGTTCTGATGACAAAGAAGGAACCACATATGGTACATAATATATAATGTGGTGCCGAAGATCACTGCCAGCCAGAGGATCTGTCACACTCAAAAGTTTGTAGGATGCTCTACTCCTGTAGAAGAAAGTTACCCCCCCCCCCTGCTTGCAAGAACTCTCACTTCTGAGGCCATAGTTCACAGTTAAACCAGTTCTGACTGGCCTAAGTGATACTTGTATTGACCTCAGACTATGGCCTACATCTCCATCCTTTACCAAAGGAGATGAGAACAACGCAGGAAATCAGGGATTGGTGTGTTTTCCATTACTCATTTAGCTAAGGGTTCCCTAATCCAAGCAAGTGAAGTGCTATTGACTGAAGTAAACGTCTTAAGCGTAAACCAGTTACATGACTGCATTAGGTCAAAACAATGTCAAATTTGTTCAATTCCTTTTTTTTAAACAGGATACCTTATATGTACACTAAACCTGTGCTGATAGCCACAAGTTTCGGATTCTTATGTAATGATACAAATACTTTTCTTCGTGCTAATATTTTTGGTATCAACATTGATTTTGAAGGCTGACGGAAGAGTGGCAATGACTAGTCAGTGTGAGTTCTTTGTAGAGGTACAGGTAGGCAGTAACTGATTACTAGCATATGATTCAGGTTCCCATGCGGAGAGGTGGAATTGATTATAACCAATTACAAAGCGTTTTTTCCTGTCAAGCTCAAGCCCTCTATAGAATAGGCCTGGGCGAAATTTATGCAGGAGTATTTGGAGTCATGTTTGCAAAATTACACAAATAAGCCTGTTCCTGTAATTTGGAGTAATTTGGTACAAAGATGCTTACCCAAGAGCAAAGGAACAGAGCATAATTGGCTGCTTTCTGCTGCTGTTTCTCTTCTTGTGCATTTAATGCTATTTTCTTAGAGCAAAATGCACGTTTGGGTTCCTTTTGAATGTGAGGGTGCTTGTTGCACTATGAAAACAGCCCTCAATGCAGGGTTACACTGCTCACGTAAATAATCTCTTGTAATTTTGCTGTAATTTCACGTCATTATGATACAGCAAATTACACGAGTTACGCCCACCCCTGCTGTAAAAATGCTCTTGAAATGTACCCATTTTGAGTTGATACAAATGGACAGATATGCTTCAAAATATACCATTTGGCGCATTTTTACCAAGGATTCGTTTGGGGGAGAATCCCCCCTTATGTTGCATTTTAATTCTATTATTTTTTTGCAAATCATACTTCATTGTTATTTGTAATGTACCTATACACACAAAAGAGGAAAAGGAGGAAATGTAAATATTCTATAGAACCGAGAATGTCACATAAGAAAAATGCAAGGTTCTTTAAAAATGGGGGTTGGGGATGCATTCATTTAGCAGATAGGAGGGATGAAGGGGCATTAATATTCCCATTTCATCACCGGTATTGATTTTTAATCCTATCCATGGAGTCCAATCATAAAAAGAGTCTAGGACTTCCCAGAGGTAGCAGAGTAGATCCCTTTATATGTGTATATTGTCTTCTCTAAAGCACTTTGCCCCATCCCCGGCATTGATCTGTGCAGGGACGTTGTAGCAAGCCCAATGATGAAGCATAAGGCACACAATTGATGCACGGAATGCAGAACAAATCAAAACATTCACCCCCAGTCAAGAGATCTGGCTTAAATCCATCATTCTTTTGCTCAGCATGCCACCCCAGTTTAGACCTCCTCTTCAGCCAGGATAGCTTGAATCCAGTGGCACAGTGAGCCCGGGACCCACGTCTGGGCATACCCGGCGCACTTAGGGCGAGAAAGCAAAAGACACACAATTGATGGACGGAATGCAGAACAAATCAAAACATTCACCCCAGTCAAGAGGTTAAATCCATCATTCTTTTGCTCACCATGCCAATGATGAAGCATGGCACTACTAGTGGGTGAGAGCATTTTTAAAGAACTTGCATTTTTCCCAAGTGATATTCTCAATTCTATAGAATATTTACATTTCCTCCTTTTCCCCTTTTGTGTGTATACGTATGGTTATCAACGAAGGAAGGATTGAAAAGGAGAGGTACCTCTCTCCCCTTTTGTGTTTTTATGAATTTGTAATATACCTTCTGACAGTATTGTTCTGAAAGCCCACTTTGAGGTAAACCAAAACTTCTCTATAAAGGTGAATTTATATCAAATATATGACGTTACAACGCATGCAATAACAACGAATGCTTTTACAACGCAGTTTTTACAACAAATTTTTAAAAACTACCTTTACAACGCATTCCATTACAACGCATACCATTACAACGCATAATACTTTTAGGGCAACAGTAGGGTAAGTGTTGGATAGTGTAGGGGTAAAAATTACTATTCCCACTCCAGTAAGTGCAACAGTAGGGTAAGTGTTGGATAGTGTAGGGGTAAAAATTACTAAGTATTGGATAGTGTAGGGGTAAAAATTACTATTCTCATTCCAGTGAGTGCAACAGATGGGGAAGTGTTGCATAGTGTAGGGGTAAAAATTACTATTCCCATGTACCCCAAAACCCATACCACCCTAATACTAAAAAAATCTCCATTACTTACCTTATAATGCATTGTAATGGCATGCGTTGTAATGGTATGCTTTGTAATGGCATGCGTTGTAGTGAAATGCGTTGTAATGCCATGCATTGTAATGGCATACGAAGTAAAGGCAGTTGTGTTGTAACAGTTGCGTTGTAAAGGTAGGTCGGTGTAATGACTGCGCTGTAATGGATGTTTCCCATTTATCTTTCAACTTTCCACTACCATTACTGATCCAGTATGTTTTTGATGCGAAATTGAATGCAACTTTTCGTAGACATGCCTGAACCCTTCGATCCCCATGAAGTTATATTTACATTGTGTCCAAATTTGAATAGGGTAAGGGACCCAGTGTGCTCTATATCTACAGCAGGACATTGATAGCCCCGAGAATTCGCTTTTGAGAACTCTAAACCCCCTATAAAGTTAGGTTTAAATTAATATTTTAAACCAATGAATGAGCACACACAGGAAGCCATCTTTGAATGGATTGGTAGGCCATACAAAAGAAGGCTAGCCATGGGTGCACATGTGCACACTTGCACAGGCAGAGATCTTTGAATTGAATTAAAGGCCGTTAAAAATGCCCAATGCCTTCCACTACGAGAGGCAGCAAAGACCTCAAGCAGTAACTGGAGGGCTGCTGGACACACGCAGAAAAAAATACATTAAAAAAAGCTTGCAATGGAGCAACATTCCTGGGCACTCATGAGGACAACTTTTTTCGGTGCAAGTGCTTTTTGTGCACAAGCAGAATGTCATCACTGACTGTGAAGTGAGCTAGTTGCTCAAATTGGCTAACCCATTGGCCCTGTGAAAGACACAACAGCTGACCATTGGATGAAGAGGGCAGACTGAGAGCCCCTATATGTAAATATATGTATAATTTTTAGAAAACCCAGAAGGTCTTGGCTAATGGCAGACCTATTGACAAGTTATTATTAAAAACATGAGCGGTACGTCCCTAGGAACAGACCAGACTGATAGTATGGTGACTGAGAGCATTTGAGTGAGTCTAAAGCCAGGAGTCTGGGAGAAGGAGGTATTGCAAACAGGAGAGCGCTTGGGCCCTGCTCCCTGTGGGGCCCCCCCCCCCGGTCCCTCCCCAGCATATATTTCAAAGGGGGATGAGACCCAGCCCCTGACTGTGGCTATTATATGTGTATGTTATGCTATTAGTTACCAGGTTGTGATTTAAATCAATAACTTGTAATTGGCCATGTAGTGCCGTCAACCACTTACTTGATTTGTAAGACGGGATATAGTCATTGATACATCATAGTGTATGTATTGTCTCCTTGCACCATGACTCTGAACCGATTGCAAATAAAAACATGTTCGAAAATGATTAAAAACACACTTTTTAAATATTTATCTTTATTGGATTTGAATCTAACCCGCACCAAAGTACATTTTTTATGAGTTTCGATTTTGCTGTTTTTGTAAAACACACTATTACTTTGTGGTGCAGTAGCGCTACAGAAATCAAATATATATTACACAGTGGTGACAAATAGGTCAGAATTTACATAGGATGATTGTTTTTTGTCTTGCTTATAAGTTTAGTGCCATTTGACGAATCTTAACAAAACATTTTTCAGAAAAAGTTTATTCACCTCAGCTCCTTTCTGGAAAGTTTCGGGGTGATCTGTCAAGTGGGGGCCAAGAAAAAGGGGGATTTCAAAACCTCATTTTCCCATGTTAATTACCATAGGAAATTTGGGAAGCTATACAGGACAAAAAATGGATGAACAGAATTACAACTAATTTGCAGAAAGGTAGATCTTTACTCAGAAAGTATGTTTTTTATGATTTGGTGTAAATCAATTCAGCCGTTTTCAGGAAACTTGCGTCTAAATTATAGAGGTATCTGGGGCATGGCCAGTAGCCCAACTTGGCATACGCAAGCTAATAAGGCTCTGAAGCCTGCGCAGCCTTCCCTGCAAATTCGTCACCATCCGGGCACATTTTGTACACCGATGGCCCTCCCTGACCCTAGTGAAGAGACCTGGTCAGTGGATTCACTTGTGGCACCAACGAAAAAAGCTGCGCGGGGGACCGCTGATTGCCTGCGGCCGGAGCCGATTCAAGATCCTGTGGCCGGCCTGGCCGCTGAGGCCGCAATGGACCTGCTGACTTGCAGCGGCCTAAACGGATTGGAGCCGAGGGGTCCATTGGGTGCTCCCGCCGAAGGTGGGCATAGTGGTGAGCACCCGTGGATGTCCGTCTAATGGCCGAGAAGGACCTCCTACTCAAATCGTGCGGCCCATAGCAGAGGTGGGCCTGCAATTCTGAAGCGGCCGCACTGGTGATAATATACGGGTGCTTCCGCACCCGGCCCTCGGAGGGGGTCTGCTAGTGCAGACACCACCACTTTGAGGGGTGGTGAGGCATATATATTTTGGACTCAAACCCTGTTTCTAATACACAATGGGAGTATGTATTTGCAATCTGTGGAGTGCAACTGGCTGAATACGGCACATGCCTACGGTGGAGAGAGGCAGACCATGAGGTGAGAGACCGGGGGAGTGAGCACTCACTGGATCGTCCGTGGATTGAGGGGGGGGCAGACTGATTTTCACCTCATTCCCCCCGTGGGGTAGGCCCTGAGTTGAGCGGATGGGCTTGAATCAAGTGGGCTCCTGGATGATTTCCTGCTGAGGGGCCCACTGGGACCCCACTCACCAATAGAGATGCCGGGGAGACCCTGCTGCTTCACAGGAGGTAGTGTGCCTGGAGCTGGACGAGAAGATGTTTCCAGGAAGGCGGGAGCTCAAGAGAGCACAGACCAGGACTGAGTGGTGAAGTTAGGGGAAGCGTGCCTCCCAACAGGCCCGGGCTGGGTGTAGTATCTAGGGGGGAGGCACTGCCATTTTCCCCTCCCCCCCCCCTTCTCCTCAGGCCCTGCAGGCGGTGGTGGGTGCAGCTGTGCCCTTGGAGAGCGACAAGAGACCCCCTGAGAAAGTGGGACTGTGGCCCCGGGAGTAGCGCCTCACTATGGTGGGCAGTAAAGAAGGCAAGGGAATACAGCTGAACAAGATGGACAGATATTCAGTCCCCAAGGGTGCCCAGAAAGAGAGTGAGGGCACCCATATGGGAAGCCGGGTGGACACCAGTGAAGAGCTATCGGAACCAACCCTACAGGTAATCATGGCCACCATCCAGAGCATAAAAGGCACCTTGGAACCCAAATTGAACTCAATTGAAATGTCACTTTTGAGAGCCGAGGTTAATAAGGAAAAGGATCATTTATGGGAGACCGAAAAAACAGAAGTGGACCTCTCGAAATCTACTATTGCACTTCAAAAGCAAGTGGCAAGCAAGCCAGCAAGACGACAAGGCCATCATACAGGTGAGATTAGAGGATATTGAAGGGAGGTCCTGCCAGAATAATATCTGCCTGGTAGTTGTGCTCCAGAGAGCAGAGGAACAAAGTGTGGACCTCTTTGTCGAAAACTTTATTATGAACACTTTACAACCCAAGGGCCTCTCCAAATTCTTTTGCATCGAGCGGGCCCCACAGGGCGCCCATGACTCCTCCCAGACTGGGTGCCCCTCCCCACAATATCATTGCAAGAATTTTTAATCATAGGGACAGAGACGCCATACTCCAAGTGGCACTGCGCACGCTTGTCCTAAAATCTGAGAATGCCACGATTAGCCTGTACCCAGATTTCACTCTCAAGGTCCAACTACAAGGGTGCAGCTTCCTGGAGGTCAAGAGAGACCTGCGGAATAAGGATAGTAAATACATGATGCTTTTCCCTGCCAAACTCAAGAACATCGCTGAAGGGAAAGCTTGGCACTTTGACTCTCCAGAGGTGACATAGGAGTGGCTGGAGGGCTGGCGTCTGGCCCCTGTCGGTAAAGGGAAGAACATTCCCTGATTGCAGTGGTGAGACCCAGAGAGAGGGATAACCAGTGATTCTTCGATGCAGAGTGACGGATCCACACAAATAGGTCATGGGCGCCCTGATCCATCTTCACAAGAGACTGCTCCCTGAGAAATGGTGGGTCTACCTTGAGACTCAGAAATCTACTGTGGTCGAATTTAGACAGCCATGACACACGAACCCCGCACCCGATTAAGGATCCTCTTGTGGAATGTCAATGGCCTTGGCGACAAGGTAAAGCAAGGGATGGTACTCCAATACATTAAAAGACACTCCCCGGCTATGTAGGGAGCTCACCTACAGAGATCCTGTCGAAGGGGGCTTGGGGGTCCCTGACTTACAGGCTTACTGGCGGGTGGCCCAAATGCGAGCGCTAGTTGAGTGGTCCCGCCCGGAGTCTGAGAAGCATTGGCTATTTATGGATAGATCTCTCGCTGGTGGGGGGTTCCCTTCCTCGCGCGCGTGGGGAGACCTCGGAACCTGTACCTCTCCAAGGTGACTCCCCCTACCCTACTGGCCTGGGACAAGGTCGCTGCCTCTAGAGGGCTTACGACTTTTCCGTCTCCAATCACGCCTATAGTTCATAACACCGACTTTACACCGTGTCTGGTCTCCGTGGGGTTCCGCCACTGGACCAGGGAAGCATACTGCTCTATAGGTCACCTTTTTGATCTTTCTGGGCCCCGATCCTTTACCGATCTTCGCAGGGATCAGGACATACCGGAAACGGAGCGTTATCGCTACCTACAGGTTCGATACTGGGTTCTACATGGTGACGTGCAGGGGGGCGCGGAGAGACACCTCACTCCGTTTGAGAAATAGCTGCTTACACGCTACAATGACTCACGTTTGACCTCGGACTTATATAAGTTTACCAAACGCACCTCTGACGCTGGGAAGACTCCGGGCCAGCTACGATGGGAAGGGGAGCTAGGCAGAGCCATGACGCAAAAAGAATGGACGATATTTACTATAGGGCCCGACGTACAGCTCGCAATGTGGCCTTCACCGAGACGGCCACTAAGGTGGCTACTTTTGGTACCTAACCCCTGTTCGACTCCATAGAGGTAACCCTTCCCGCAGCCCACAATGTTGGAGAGCCTGTGGCTCGCTGGGTACCCTTACTCATCTGCTGTGGGACTGTCCTTCCCTGGGGGCATATTGGCAACAGATCCTTGATGATGTAGACTCTCACTTTGATACCCAGATCCTCCGCTTTCCAGTATATGTCCTCCTGGGCCTTCCCAACGCCATTACTTTCCCCCTTAAATCCCGGAGGTGTAAACAGATGGCACTAGCCCTGGGGCAGAGGTTCAAAACATACTTGCCCACTGGGGAACTAAGACGGTCCCAACCCGGCTGGGGTGGCTCCATAGATTGTGGAGCATTTTGGGGATGGAGAGGATCTCACTCTCTCTGACACATCCGGGGGCCTCCTTTCACGACCTGTGGGAACCTTTCCTCACTCTATTGACGTCAGAGTTCATGGAGCTTACTTGCCCCAAATACCTAAGACTCCTGAGACTTGCAGGCCCCCTAAGCAATTAGCCCCGAACACTCCAGCTACCTAGTGTATTCACCTATACGGGTCTATTCCAGTCCGATCTTGACATCCCCGGCTCATAGAGGTATACCCCTTGCATGGGGGGAGGACGGGAGGGGGGGAGGAGGGGAGGGAGGGAGCGGGTTCCTTTGTTCGTTATTGTTGTCATATCGTTTGCCAAATGTAATCATTCCACTGCCGGATTGCACTCCGATGAACACAGCTCATGTTGGCTTGTTCGTTGAATCCCTTGTCTTGAAAATCAATAAGAGAAACCTAAACAAAAAAGACACTCCCCGGATGTGGTATGTGAGAAGTTGGCCTGGCATATGCTGTCCACTAATTATAGTGGGTACCTTGCACCAGTCCAAACAACCCCTTATTGGAGATAGGTTAAAGACAACCTTTATTGAAAGCTATCCTAGTGGTAGCTATGGAGAGCAGCCTTCAGGCTAAGTCTTGAAGGAATGTAAAGCAGCTTGTTTTACCAGTCTATAATCTCTTGAGTGACCAAATGAAAGAGCACCACACCAGGTATATATTCAAAATATATGTATTTATTGCTAAACACACCCCTCTAGTCTCTTTATGAGGCTAGAGTTCGAAGTACTTAAGATATAAGTTATTTAAACACAGTAATAGCACAAATACACGTTTGGGCCCTAGGGGCGTACCAAACCATATACCAATAAAGTGGTATAAGAACCACGACTGAGCTAGACACTAGGCCTAGAGCCTCTAGAAGTGCTTGGACCACAAGGAACCACCCAAGGTAGTGACACAGGGGACCCACGGGGGACGCGTGCAGTGTAAATACACAGCCGCGAAACGCCGTTAACTTCTATGGAGAAAGTCGCGATTGGGAAATTAAAGAAAAGGGACACTTAAAGGAGGACTTGGAGCAAACCCTTTGAGAACTAGGTCGTTCTAGAGTCTCTACCCACGGGAGCACCGGAGTACTCGTGTTACCTCACCCAGGGAAGCCAGGTGCATAGGTGCCTTTCGGGGTCGGGTTTCGTCGTCGATTTGAATGGCGATCTGCTGCAAAGTGCTGCTGGCGACCAAGTGGAAAGTGTCCGGGTGGATCCAAGAGTGGATCGGAGATCTGAAGAACCTGAAAGCAGAGGGGACAGAGTCTGGGTCACTAGCCAGTGACCAGGAAGGCGATGAGCAGATGCCCCCCGATGTCGAGTGCTTCAGGTAGGTTGACGGTCGTCTTGACTCTTCAGCCACGAGGTCCAGGAGGCGTTGTCGGTGACCAGGAGCAGGATTTGGGCTGGTACACGATGTCTGCCGAGTGCTGAGGTGTCGGCGACCGGATTGGACCCAACAAGCCTTGGCAACGGCAAGTCTCGGTGTAGATGAAGAATGACGATGATGCAGACCAGCAAGGTCTGAGGAACTCACCCAGCGAGGGTAAGTGAGGGCAAGCCTGGAGCAACCAGGGAGCCCAAGAAGAAAAAGATTGGCCTTCGTGAAGGGCTACTAGCCAACGGGCTAGCGACCGCGAAGGAGCCTCGAGACGGTGCACGTGGAGCTGGCTCACAGGACACTCGTGGAGTGGAGGCCAGTGATCTTCGGTGCAGTTGGTGCTGGAGGCTAGGGCTACTCGGAGCCCAAAGCACGACTTCGTGGGAGACCCAGAAGAGGATGCACTTGCAAATGCGTGCGGTGTCCAGGGGTCACGGCTCCACGTTACCCACGACAGCTACGGGCCTCAGCTTCGCTGGGGACTCAGGGCAGCCTCAGGGAAGTCTGGAAATCCACCTCTGGTGATGCAAAGACTTCGGCGTCCGACGGGAGCTTAGGCGATGCAGACCGGACAATTGCTTCTTTGGTGCCTGCCAAGCAGGGGAGTCACTCCTTGACCCCAAGGGAGATTCTTCTGTCCTCTAGTCTTTAGTAGAGCGTCGAAGGTCCAGGATTCTGTGTCAGAGTTTCATCCAGGGATAATCTAAAGTCCTAGGGACTGGGTTCCTATACTTATACTAAGTTTAGGGGTTGGACTTACTCTGTGGTCCCACCTATGGGTGGGTCAGGGCAGAGGGGTGGCTACACCCCTTTCCCTTTGTCCAGTTCGAGCCAAAGCAGGGGCTGCCAGCCCCTGATCCGGTTTGAACTGGGGTATGCACAGGGACACCAAGTGTGCCCCCAGTGCAGGACTTCAAAGCACCCGAAAGTGCTCCCGCCCAGCCCCAATACACACTATCCTGTCTGGGGAGGTGGTCACACCTCCCTGGGACAGGAAACCTATTGTCCAGGCCTCCCCTGCCGGAGTTTCGGTCAGCAGCAGGAGGCCAGACTTGTGTCTGTGGCAGCAGCATCCATTTTGTGATGACAGGGCTTTGGAAAGAAGTTACCGGCCAGGCCAGGGTTAACATGTCTCTCCCTCTAGAAGGGTGGAATGCTACCCCCGCCGCCAGAATTGGCGGGGGGGTAGTATTCCAAGATGTTTGACACCAAACACAACATGTTTCGGTGCAGCCATCCCAAAGTTAGCATTTAACGCGAGGTTATAATGCGCTTAAGAGTATATGGTCAGGCTGCACTACAAACAGCATCAGAGAAGGGTCTCCGAATGCTGCAGAGGGGCCCTGCTCATGCAGGGGCACCCTCTCACATAGGAACCACGCACTCTGCCTTCAGGATTGATAAGGCCTGCCATAGGAGTGACTTATAGGTTTATATGTGTGTATGTATATAGTGATATAGGTGGCCTATATCACAGTAAGGGGTGCATGCACCACCTTACCCAGGCTGCAGTAGCAGACCTGTGGTGTCAGTTTGGATGGCCTTCCAGGGGTGGCATAATACATGCTGCAGCCCCTGGTAGGCCTCTGAGGTACCTATGCCCTGGGTACATAGTATACCATATACTAGGGACTTATAAGGGCACTCCAGATTCCAATCAGTGATGTGCCTAAGGCACATGGAAACCATTTTAAAGAGAAAGCAGATAGACTGGGGCCCTGAATAGCAGGATCCCAGTCCAACTAAGTCATAAACCAGCAAAACACCAGAAAAAAAGTGGGGGCAACCATATAGTCAGATTCCACCTTCCTACATGGTACTGTTGCAGGAGACCCACCTCGTATGTAACACATGTAAGGCCCTAACTGGAGGAGGGTACACACTGAGTGCACATGTGGAATACACCATTGACTACAGAGGAGTCGGGATCCTACTGAAAAATGTGGCCCCATTTATTGCACACCAGACCTTGACCGACACCTAGGGCAAATACGTCACCTTATCCCACCACATCACCACCGTATGACAGGACAGAGCAACCTCCTTGGTGGGGACTTCAATGCCACTTTATCTGAGGATATGGACAGACCATCTCCGGCCCAGCAGATTCGATGGGACCCCACTCTAGCCACCTTCTTAGCGGCATAATGGGGTTAGCCAACATTTTGTGTCTTCGACACCTGCTGGATCGCCAGTACACATATTTGTTGGGAGTACATCACAGCTTCTCGAGATTAGAATATATGTTCACTCAGATGACCAATATGACCCAGGTGGCCGGCACCCCCTACTTAGCCAGGGGAATATCGGACCACTCCCTGGTGTAGGTGGAGATGTGGGGACAGTCCACCAGACCCCAGGGACCGAGAGCCATCAGTGCCTGGCATCTCACAGACAAAACGGTAATGCGCAACCTAGATAAGGCCACCACCTCCTATTTCAAAACAAAAGAGGGTTCCGTTGACTCACAAGTCACGCTGTGGGAGGCCTACAAACCAGTGCTGCGGCGACAAGCTTACTCGCTCATTGTGGGTAAAAGGAAACAAAAACAAGCAGAATTAATAACCTTAGAAGCTGATCATCATAGCGATGGAGCAGGGGGGGCACCGGGGGGACGCGCACCACATCCATGCCCTCTGGCATAAGCAAATGGAATACAGAGACTTAGCCAAAGAGAACGCAAAGGCATGTCATATGCTGACTCAGAGGCATCTATACAACAAGGCAGGGCAACTATTGGCTTGGCTGGAGAAGCGAGATCAGGTGTGCAGCTGGGTCTCACAACTAATCACTGAGAAGGGAGAGGTTAGATCAGATCCAGAGGGTTTAGCCAACGCATTTGCTGACTACTATGAGATTCTTTACTCCACGAAAATACACTGCATCCCCTCAGAGGTAAAAACCTTTTTAACCGATATTAGGGTGCCTAAACTCCCAGCAAATCACAAACATCTTCTTTAAACGGACATACATCCTAGTGAGATAGGTCAGGCAATGCGCACCCTTAACTCAGGGAAAGCCATGGGCCCAAACGGTTTGCCCATTGAGCTCTATAAATGACTAGCCAACAAATAAAAAACTCATATACTGAAACTGTGGCCTGAGGCACGATCCGTGGACCAACTACCTGAAGACCAGAGACAGGCAATGATAGTAGTGATTCATAAGTGATTCATAAGTCAAGGAGGCCGCAGGATAAGTGTAGTTCATATTGCCCTATCTCACTCCTTAACGTTGAAATAAAAATCCTAGCTAATCTCCTGGCCAATTGTCTCTGCCAACTCATCACATCCCTGGTCAACCCAGATCTGTCCAGCTTTATGCCAAACAGAGGGACCAGACTGAACCTACGGAGGCTATTCGGAGTCATGGCAGGATCTTGAGACGATATCGATGATGGTGCTGTCCATGGCTGCCTCCATGACATTCAATACTTTGGAATGGAACTATATGTTTGGGGTACTAGAGCGAATGGGGTTTGGTCCAAACTTCATAGGATGGATGCATCTTCTCTATAGTGACCCCATAGCACATGCTATAGTGAACAGGGTGGTTTTTCATGACTTTATTCTCCACAGGGGCACGAGGCAGGGATGCCCACTTTCTCCACTGATTTTTGCCTTAGCCCTGGAACCCCTTGCGGTGTGGGTCCTACAGGACCCGTTGGTGTGAGGTATCCAATGGGGTGAACCCTGGGAGTAGCACATTTCATTATACGCAGATGACATCTTTTTTGACCCCCCCAATGACCATCGCTCCACTGACCCACATACGGTGTATTTTTGGACAGCATTCAAGTTACACAATAAACTGGGACAAATCCCTTATGCATCTCATTACGGGTCCCATGCCCACGTTGCCCGGTTGCCCGGTGCCATTTACCTGTCTCAACGGAGTGCTTCAAATATTTAATTATACATATCACGACATATCCTCACCTTTTTTATCGAAAGAATCTGGTCTACATACTGACCCCTTTTACGGCAGATGGCCAACACTGGAAGGGACTGCCGCTCTCCCTACTAGGAAGAGCAGCAATGTTCAATAGGATGACATTACCACGAATGTTGCATGCCTTACAGAACACACCATACCCTGTGTCCGACAAATTCTTCTGGAAAACTGAATCTTTACTCCGTCTACTCCTGTGGGGCGCAAGCCCTCCCCGTATAGCCCTCCACAAATTTACACGTGGGGTGTATGATGGTGGAATTCACTTGCTGGATATCAGAAAATACTATTGGGCCGCTCAATTAGTGGTGGTCAACGATTGGGCATGCTCTGCCTGGGTTGACCCGGCACTTAGATTTGAGCGGTTCTCATCGGGGAGGCGGGCTACATGGGAGTACTCTGGGGCTCTCTGCCTCAGACCCAAACCGTGATACAGATCTGGAGGGAGGCCACAAATACTCTGGGGTAGAGGGGGGGGCGGACTGACGAAGATGACCCCTTTGTGGAACAGTGATATTCTGAGAGACGTGGGGAAGCTTCAGGGATTCGTAAAACCGAATCTTATTGGTATCACCACCCTGGAGGACATTTGGAAGGGGGACTCTATGCTTAGTCTGTCTGACATGCAGGCCCAATTTACGTTATCACCAACTAAAACTTTTAAATATCTCCAGCTTCAGCATGCACTAAAGACACAAATTCCCCCACATACTCTGATCGTGGAGTCCTCCCCATTGGAGGACCGGGTCCTCACAGAACCTCTAGCCAGCAAGGCCATTTCATTCATATAAGAAACTGATTTACAATTCTCCAGACACCCATGCCAACCTACACTCTAAATGGGAGTTGGAGGTTGGGCATTTTGAGGAGGGTGAGTGGGAGGAAGCCACTGGGGCATTTAAGAAAGTGGCCATTGGGGTTCCGCCTCATCCAGCTACACATAATACACTGCTCATACTATGCCCGCACTACTATACATGCAGTGGGTCATATTGTCTCAGATTTATGTCTCCGAGGGTGCGGAGAGAGGGGGGCGTTCCTTCACACTATATCGACATGCCCCATGATCCGGCTTTACTGGTTGGCACTTCCGAAACTCGCCAGAGAAGTACTGGCGATTGAGGTGCCAGATTCAGCCAACACGTGCTTGCTACACATTTGGGGAGATGATACATCACCCCGCTATAACAAGTTATGGCTATCCCTGGGTCTGTCAGTTGCCAAGAGAAATATAGTACGAATGTGGGGCTCACGAGACATGACAGTTCTGGCGGGATGGGAAAATGACATGGATTGGTGCATGTTGGCTGAGAAGACTATCTACTAGGGTTGGGAATGTCCCCAAAAATGGGAAAATATTTGGTCCCCACGGAGATTATATAAGGAAATAGGGGAAGACACCATAGTGACCCCTGTAGCCCAGGAAGGGGTGGAGCCCTCACTAGTGGGTTGTGGAACATGATTGAGGCTGTGTCTATATGTCTTGATTGCTTTTGGTGTTACATTGCCTTACGGTCATGTGGCTGCACGACCCTATTGTAGGCCTGTGTTTACACCTCACTGCTTGTGATATATGTGTTTTGCAAAATTCAATAAAAAGATTTACTAAAATTATAGAGATATCTAGGCAGTTGGACCTGCGGGAGTACTGCAGGAATTCCAGAGTGCCACAAATTTTATTTTTGCATTCTGATTGCTTTTGAGACCTTTTTTCCAGTCGACCTTTCAATCCCGTGGAACTGGTACAAATCCCACGGGGTGAAGTGATTTGGTTGCAATATGAAGAACATTTTGAAGCCACCATTACAGGACACGGGGATTCAGTCCCTTTGTCCTAAAAGCTAAATTTAAAAAACATGTAAGTGGTCAGGGTAGGGTACCAGCAGCAGAGAGGGGCCTGATTTAGGTGCTCTAGGACGATGTTTCTTTTGATGAATGTGTGACTGCAAAGGAGACTGTCCCACTCTCTGACCAGGAAGTCGGTATCACCTAAAGTCTAGGGTTATCAAACTCGTTGATCTTCAGGTAGGACTCAACTGAGAACTCTTTATTTTTTCTTAAATTTTCATTTTTTCATTTTCCCTCACTGAACTCTAGACATAGTGGCCTTCAGGAGGCAATTTAGGGATCCCTGGCATTGAGGAATGCCCCAGACCTGTATGGGCTTTTCAATGTGGGCAGAAACATGTCGACCTAGCTATTAAGGATTGTGGGAGCCTTTGCCCTCAATAACCGTCCCTCTTATTTTTACCCTTACCTATAGTTCCCACCAATAAAGGCAATCTGTGGGAACCCTAAGGTATTTATAGCCCACTGATTTGGATCCTGTCTTTATCCAGTAGCTTTCATCTAAGAAATAAGAATGCCCTCCTGCTCCGAGTCCAACAGGAGGTCAAGTCTGCCCTGGTGGTACCATCCTACCAGGGTGGGGACAGGTTGCCGATGATGAAGCATGACACAATTTTGTGTGTGAGGCTACCTCTTCCATAAGGATGACTTTCCCTTCCCTCTGCACTTCCATTGTAATTCTATGAGTGTCCTACTTGGACTCTCGTAGGTTTGGTTGAGGGTAGTTATACTGGACCTTGTACTTTCCCTTCAGCTGCCATACCTATTTCTGTTAGATTACTCTGACCCCCTAGCACTTCTTGGGTCGGTGTCCCTAGGAACATTCCTGGGGCCAAAAAAAAACAATTTGTGCCACGGGTATTGCAGTTCTATTGCAGGAGCCAGAGCAGCCCCTGTGTGGTTCCACGAGACTCCAACAGGAGCTTTGATACCACAAGACCTCACAAGCTTCAACAAGTGTAACTTGTGCCCTCTCAAGGTACTGTGCATGATGCTTGAGCTTTAGAACTGCAGGAGTACTGCGGTAACACAACAAAGTAAGGAAATGTGAGGTGGAGCTTCATGGAGGATTAGCCTTCGGTGGTGAGTGGGGACGGAGCTAGGCTGAAGGACAGACCCGGCAACAAAGTGACACTGAGAACAGTAGCAAAGTGGCGCTGAGCACATCCATGGGCCGTGTGTGGTAGGAATGTTGGCCTCTTGCAGGGAGTTGGGATCAGAGTCTGGCCGTAGGCCACACCCTGCCTCCAACCATTTGCTGCACACCGCCTTTGGCTGTGTGTGGCTTGGTGTTGGCCACCTGCGGAGGAGTTGGGCTTAGGACCTGGCTGTAGTCTAGGCCCTGCAGCCAACTCCTCACATTGTATAGCCTAAAGGTATGCGCAGTGGTGGAGTTGCATGAATATGATTAAAAAAAGCTGAAATTCACTAAAAAAAAACAAAGGTTAAAGTGATTTATAGTTGGGTATAGTACTAAGATCCTACTTTACATTTAAAAAGAAAACTAGAAATGTACTGAAAAAGCAAAGGTTAAAGTGATGTTATTGTTGGGTACAGTAATAAAATCTTACTTTATGTAAAAAAACAACTAGAAATTCACTGAAAAAAGCAAAGGTTAAAGTAATGTCATAGTTAGATGTTGTGATTACATAAAAACGAAAGTTTACAAAACCGAAAAGACCTGAAATTCACAAGTTTTTCGTTTACTGAGCTACCTATAACTTGTGCCATACTATGCACTAATTATGACCTCACATATTACATCAATCATGCCATGTTAAATTACACTATTGATGACATCACGGATAACATCTCAAATGACATAATTGATGATATTGCTGATCACACCACTGATGACATCGTCCAATGGATATGACAGTTTACTAAAAGCATTACACACTGGAAGGTATTCAGCAAGGTACATGTAGACCCAGTTTTCAGTAACATCTGTAGTACTAATGAGCATATCCTTTCGCAACAAGCAGCACAAGCAGAATATGAAACATTTCTGTGGAATCACATGCATTAAGTAGAAATTATGCACTTTTTAAAATTAGCATAGAGGTGTGTAAGAAATGCAATGGCTCTCTAGACATTAATGATGTCAGCAACTTCTTAAACCTTGAATACTGTTCAAAAACAGTGTTGAATTATTATTTACCTTAATGAGGTGTGTCTGTTAAATACCTCATCTTATGTAGAATGTTAAGACAATGGCTTCACTTATTTACATTAGCCAATGATAAGGCATGACCTACCAGGCCCTCTGCAGTATGTAAGATTAGCCTACACAGATACCTGAAATTTGCAGAATGGTCTGCACAGTTTCTCACAATCATACTGTGACTTCAATTGTCTGTGAGTCACTCATAGATTACACATTCTTTAACCATGTAAAATGTCTCAAAATGTTCACAGAACTTTTAAAAATAAATATCTCTACTTGATAAATCTCCATTTTATATAGAAATTCTCTGTAGCACTACATAACAACTCTTTTATGTCAGTACATACAAAGAAATACACAGGAGAATAATGTATTTCAAGGAGAAGCTTTTGTTTGTCTTGCATATTGTTGGTAACTATCCTTTGAAATAAGGCCCAACCTATTTGACACATACATTTGCAACTCACACCAGTTGGGTCAGGCTATACTGTGTTTAAATGAAGTACTACTTGCAGTTAAAGCTTCACTGCTAGCTAAAGTGTGCACCGTATCACTTTTACCATACTGAATAATACCTCCAGAACTATACTGTTTCTTTTTGACGCGCCGGAGCTTGGATGATGTTGTCAGTGATGTGATCAGTGATTTCATCAATGATGTCATTTAACATTTCAAGAGTGATTTAATATGTGAGGTCAGTGCATTGCGGTGACACAAGTTAGAGTTAGCTCAGTAAACTATAACTGGTGAATCAGAGTTTTGTTTGGTTTTAAACGTTTCTTTTTATAATATTACAATACCTAACTAGAACGTCACTTTGACATTGTTTTTTCAAGTGAATGCACACACACACACACACACACATGCATATCAGGTGGTGAGTAACAGCAGCGTTCACGGCTTATATCAGGTGTAAGAAGAGGAGCATTGAGTCCCTGCTTAAAGTGTGTTAGCATTCACGCTTATACTCGCTTGGCAGGAACCATTTCTAGTATTATATTTCCACATCATGTCCAACGAAGCGCTGCGAGAGAGGGAAGCAGTTGCTGAAGCTCTTTTTGAGAACCTACCCACAATTTCAAATCAGACAAAGCGTGCAGACATAAACACTGCGGCAAGTAATGATAATTACAAAGTCAAACTGAAAACACTAGAGAAACTAATGCGAACCGAAATCACCAAATGGTGGGAGGCCAAGTCACTACAAAAATATCAAGATGCCGGACGCGTCCCGCGCGGCTTGAGAATTATGTTGGCGCCGAGTTTCGATAATCCCAACCCTGACATGCTGAAGGAATGGGCGATCAGTAATTTGGATGCATCCATGCGATTAGTCATCATCCTTATCAAATATGCGGAAATTGACCGAGTCAAATCACAAACAGAAATAGAACGTATTAATCAAGAACTCGATCAATCAGAGCATAAAGAAGAGATTTCCAAAGGCAAAGAAGAAATTAATGCACGCCTCAAAAAACATGAGGATACGATTAAAGCGCGAAAAATATTCAAGTTTGCCCGGGATAAGCAAGACTACGAGTGCGGCCAAATTTTCACTTTCGCTCGCAAATATGACACGATCAGGAAACAAAGACTAAACAAACCAATTCAGAAAACACAAGACCAACCGACAACTATTGAAGAGGGAGCAGAATTAACCTCAATGTCGGATATGAGCTCTTTAGCGGAGTCGGGTACTGACTCAGATGACGGAGGAAGATGGCGAGGAAGAAATGAGGCCGGTGCATCGGACATTGGCCTGGGGGACGAAATGAATTTTTAGTCTTCGACCGGAGGCAAACCCTGCGGCCGAGACCGCCAAAGAAACAAGGCACCGTAGGAACCGCAGGCGGCGTGAAAGAAGGCAATGCAGAAAAATCGCAATCAAACAACAAGAGGCGAGGAAACTGGAGGCGCAAGTAAATGCAGACACTAAAACGATCATTAACCTCAGCAGTATCAATCTCACTGAGGCAGAAAAACAACTTCTCTCGCTGGGCCTCACCTTCTGCCCCGAGAGCAGTTTTGACTATAGTAGCACACGCATTGATGTATTCAAATTTATCAGAAAACTAAAACTATTAAAATTCTTCAAATTGAAGCAAGGCACCAGAACTGATCAGGAAATGGTTTCAAGCAAAGCGCCAACGGATGCTACCCTTTCAGTTGCTGATATTGCCGTCATCCGCACTATGACTGAATTAGCAACCCCCGACGCCCCGTCAACACACAACAACTTTGCCTTAATGAAGGAATTACAATACAAACAAGAATACCTAGTCCTTTTAAACCACACTCTACCTTTACACCAATGATGCCGAAAGATGCTATTGATGTATATAATGATGTGATTATTGATGAACTTAAAACATTACACCTTAAGACTGCAAGAAACTCTGCCAGACGCAATAAACAAAACCTTAAATATCATAGACTTATGACCAAACTTCAAAATGAAAATGAAGTGATTATCAATAAGTCTGATAAAGGGGGTAATATCGTGCTTTGGCCAAGGCAGCTGTACCTCGAGGAGGCCAACAGACATCTATTGGATCAAGGCTGCTATAAAGTATCTAATCACAAAGAAGTGGCTAGTAGCAACAAAGAATTAAGGAAACTTCTAAATGGCTACAGGACGCAAGGACTACTGAGCAAGGAGGAAACCGCTTTTCTCAGTACTGAATCACCTGTCTTGCCTTTCCTATATTTCCTTCCCAAGGTTCACAAAAACTCCTTCCCAATTCCAGGTCGCCCCATTATTTCGGCAAGAAAAAGTATGTGTGAAAACATATCAAAATATGTGGACTTTTTTCTCCAAGACATTGTCTCTAGTCAACCCTCTTACATCAAGGATACCAGTGACTTTCTGTGTAAAATTAGAGATATTCCATGGCACAATGATTATCTTTTAATTTCACTTGATATCACGTCTTTGTACACTAGCATTCATCATAATGATGGGTTGAATGCCTGCAAACACTTTCTAGATAAAAGACCTATACAATGCCATAATCATAATGCCATGCTCCTCAAGCTCATTCACTGGTGTCTCACACATAACTATTTTTTATTCAACAAAGCAGTGTACCAACAGCTTAGGGGAGTAGCCATGGGGGCCTGTTTCTCACCCAGTTACGCATGTCTCCATGTAGGGTGGTGGGAAGAACAGGTCCTCAAGGGAGAACATAACAAGGCCTGGCAGGACAACATCATCACCTGGCTGAGGTATATCGATGATGTCTTTTTAATCTGGAAAGGTAACACTGAGAGTGCTAACAGGTTCATCATGCAGATCAATAACAACACCATGAATCTAGAATTCAATGCAAACATCAGCAACACTTCCATTGAATTTCTTGATGTTACTTTGTACATATCCAATGACATCATGCACTCCAAACTTCACAGAAAACCTACGGCAGGTAATTCTGTCCTGCACGCCTCCAGTTTCCACCCTAGGCATTTAATAGCAAGCATCCCATACGGAGAAATGCTTAGACTACGGAGGATCTGTAGCTCCCCCACAGATCTATTGATTTGTCAAAAGGAGGCAGCTAACAGATTTAGAACGCGTGGATATTCCACAGCTAATATCAACAAAGCTATGAATAGAGCTAATGCACAACCTCGAGAGGCACTCCTGAAGGGAACTGGAGGATCTAGTGTAGATAGTGTTCCCAATCTACCCAGCGTAGGGCACACTCCTAGAGGTGGCATCGTCGAACTAGAAAATAGTAGTATCCTGACTAATGAGAACCAACAGACAGTCAGTACTAGACTTATCATCACCCACAACACTGAAGTGAGGGCTATCAGATCAGTGATCAACAGACATTGGGGAATCATTAGGTCTGACCCAACCCTGGGCCCTCTAGTCGCTACTTACCCAGACATCACATATAAACGGGCTAGATCCATGCATGACGCTCTCGTCAGAAATAGCCCAGAAATTAAGTGCACAGCAAACTGGTTATCCGACAGAAAGGGGATTTTCAAGTGTAACAGCTGTAGGGCATGTAAATTTGGGCAAAATATAACACAACTAGATTCCACATTCAGGCAGACACCTCTCATCATCAAATACCACTTAACATGCAGAACAGAGTATGCCATTTACATTCTGGAATGTGAGTGTGGTCTCC
Source organism: Calotriton arnoldi (assembly GCA_963921515.1). NCBI lineage: Eukaryota > Metazoa > Chordata > Amphibia > Caudata > Salamandridae > Calotriton > Calotriton arnoldi. The sequence goes on from CAWUFW010000708.1 coordinate 1,059,669, forward strand.
GTTACATCGGGAGCACCAAGTTAGCAGTACACATGCGCATCCTACAACACCTGAGAGCCATTGTGAATAGTGACCCCACATATCCAGTGGCCAGACACTTTAAGGAGACACACCATAATAACCTGGAACACCTGAGGTACTCGGTCATTGACTGCATTCCAACACTCAGAAGGGAGGTAACAGGGAGAAGCTGTTACGGCAAATGGAAAGCAAATATATATTGCAATTCAACACCCAGGCGCCTGCGGGCCTGAATACCAGTGAGGATTTATACCACTTTCTGTAAATCTACCAATATATGTATTTACCAGTGGGCTGCTATCCAGGCACCTAGGACTAGATGGTCTGTTACATCTGTTGTCCTGTAGTTAACATATACTTGACTTAGTATGTTTCTTCTTCTTTTTCTCTTTTTCTCTTTCTCTTTTTCTTTTCTTTTCTTTCTTTTTCTCAACTTTACTTTACTCTAATGTTATTAATGTATTTGTTTGACGTCTTGCATTTAAGCAGTTATTTAGTAAATTTGTCGCTTGCCACTTATTACATATACATTATCGGCAACACGCACGTTTTTGTCGCCACACACTTTAGGTTAGGCTGACTAGATCCACACATCAAGAATTTTAGGTTCTCCTTGACTTGTATGCACGTGTTACTTTTAGTTTCAACATGACATATAGATATTTTTAACCACGAGTCCTTTGGATTGGAGGAGATTTTTATTTAAGGTAGTTATTTTCACCACTAAATTCACTGTGCACTTTTTACGTACGTCTCCTCCACTCTCCTCTATGCACACCCTCTCTACCACTCTCACCATGTGCGTTCCATTCACAGTTTGATATTGTAGTAGCCTCTTACCTTTGTGCAGTTGGGTGTTTGTCTCTGGGCCTCAGGTTGCCAGGACGAAGTATTGCAGCACACATCACAGAGGCTTACGCAGCAGATGGCACTCTCTGACATTCTGAAATAGGCGCACCCATTATTTTAGTCCCGATTTTTTCACCTCCTTAGCTCCAGGCACGGTCTTTGATTTTTTTATGTACTGACAGGGTCATCCTAGGGCCCCCGCGGCTGATAGTTTATGAGCCTTAATCAGAGTCATAGGCATTTTTAGCAAGTCACACGCCAGTACACGATAGAAGGCTGACTCCTTCATCGCATCATATGTTGTTTTACACATACCGAATGAGATGTTTGTTTACTCAGGCCGTGGAATAGCCAGCGAGTTGGAAGTTGTTCTCGGGCATGCATAGCATTTGTAATGAATTTCGCTGCCACAGGATGTTATCTCTATCTTCTTTTATTTTTATTTGTGCATAGTCTGTTGTTCCTGTTGTTTCTATACCTTATCATGTCACTAGTAGCTCGTTTTCCTGCTTGCAGTAAAATGACACATATGACTTTTGGCGCTAGCTGTAGTAAAATGCTCACTCATGATAATGGACATAGTAATCAGACTACTACATCCAAACTACACTCACCTGTATATAAACTGCACATGTCTGTTCATAGCGCTATGTGATCAAGGCTGCATGTCTGGCAGCCGAAACGCGTCATGTTGGACCTTGTTTGATGTGTGAATAAACCTTCATCTTTTCCACACCAGCTTTTGGAGTCTGTGCCCGTGTGTTGCGCCGGAGTGTCTGTCGTGACATTGGGATTTCTTCGAATATGATATATATATATATATATATATATATATATATATATATATATATATATATATATATATTATCTACTGGCGGTCGCCAGTAGATAGTTCTAGTTAGGACCTATTTTCCATAGGAAATCCGCAACATTCTATTTTAAATAACTTTGGCGCCGGTTGACAAATCTTCACGAAACTTTCAAAACTTGTGGCCCGCTCTGGTCCGCTCCTATCCTGAAAGTCTCGGGGTGATTCGTCAAGTGGGGGCCGAGAAAAAAGGGGGGTCCCAAAACATGTTTTCCCCATGCAATTTTCCATAGGAACCTTTACATCGCAGCTACAGCCGAACTGCTGAATGGAATTACACCAAATTTGGCAAAGAGGTAGCCCTTGGTTCAGAGTCGTGCCTTTTGCTTAAATGGTGTAAATCCGTTCAGTAGTTCCTGAGAAAATCAAAAGTAAAATCACATATATATCTATGGCCGCTCACGAGCTGCATGCTAATTGGCTGTCAAGTGGCTGTCAACACTCCAAATCAGGAAGTGTTGGCAGCCATTTTGTGCCTCGGTAGAACCGAGGCACAGAAACAAGTGCGCAAAACGCAAAAAGGGGGCAGGGTAGAAACACCCTGACCCCCTAGGTCTGCTCAGGGGGTCCCACAAGGACCCCCTGGGCAGAAAAAGCATTTTTTAAAAAGAAATCGGCGGGATGCGCTTAGGGTGCGCGGATCCCGCCGTGATTAAAAAATTGAAGCGCGGTCTCCGTGCTTCGATGCTATTTTGCCCCCGGGTGGGCCAAGTCCCGGGGGCATGCGGGGGTTGGTTTATATTTTATAGGGGGGGCCTCTAAGGCCTCCCAAGCCCCGGGGACCGCCACCCCCCGGGGCTTCTTTTTTTAAATTAAATAACCTGTGTGGGGGGCTCCAGCCCCCCCACACGCCCCTGGGACCGCCACCTCCCCGGGCACTAATGAAAGAAATGTAGGGTCCGTTTCGGACTCCCGAAGCCCCCGGGCACCACCACCTCCCCGGGCTCAGTTGATGTTGGGAGGGGGGCCGCGCGGCCCCCTCCTGGAGCCTGTGGTGGCCCTGGGGACCGCCACCCCCAGGGCCGGCCTCCTGCAGTGTCCCGGGTGCCTACCCCCGGGACACTGCTGTTTGCAATGACAGGACGGAGCCTCGCGGCTCCCGTCCTGTCATTGCAAACTTGCTTTGCTTCCTTGAAGCGAGAGCAGGAAACCTGCTCTCGCTTCAATGAAGCAAAGCAGATTGCTTTTCCATAGGGGAGCTGCATGTCAGCAGCTCCCTTATGCGAAAAGCAATGCCGGCTCCCGCAGGACGCGGGAGCCGGCGGGACCGTGCGGGGATTGGGGACCCCCACGGTCCCCAACGAGGGCCAGGCCCCGGGGATGGGGTCCCCGGGCTATTAGTGGCCTGGGAGGGGGCCACGGAGCCCCCCTCCCCAAAAATATATATATATTTTTTTAAACAAAAAGGTAAAGACCGGCCCCGGGGGATGGGGTCCCCGGGGCCTTAAATGGCCTGAGGAGGGGGGCCACGCAGCCCCCCTCCAAATATTTTTATATTAAAAAAAGAGGGCATGCCCCGGGGAATGGGGTCCCCGGGGCCAAAAGTGGCCGAGGGAAGGGGGGCCACGCAGCCCCCCTCCCATACAAATTTTTTTTTTTTTAAAAGTCCGGCATCGTGCCGGAGGCCCCGCCCCCTCCCTGCAGCAGTTTGCAAACGCGCCTGGCGCGTTGTAAGAAGGAAGTAATTCCCTTGAATACTGGGGGTCCCTGGGGGCCAACTAGCTCCACCAGGAACCTCCAGTATGCAGGGGCTGCGTTGCAGAGAGGTGTACAGAGGCCACGCCCTTTTTACACCTCTCTGCAACGCAGCTCTGGGGCGCTTTTGGAGGTACATGGTGGGCTAGTTGGACTCCAGGGACCCTCAGGATTCAAGGGGACTTAATCCCCCAACTTAAAACGCGCCACGGGGCGCGTTTGCACATTGGTGAAGGGAGGGGCGGGGCTTCAGGTGACATGTGTGCAAACAGGCCCCGTGGCGCGTTTAAGATGGGGAATTAAATCCCTTCATCCTGAGGGTCCCTGGGACAACCAGCCCACCAAGCACGTCCAGAAAGCGCCACAGAGCTGCGTTGCAGAGAGGTGTAAAAGGGGCGTGGCCTCTGAACACCTCTCTGCAACGCAGCTCCCTGGCGCATACTGGAGGTACAGGGTGGGCTAGTTGGACCTCAGGGACCCTCATGATTCAAGAGGACTTAATCCCCCAACTTGAAACGCGCCACGGGGCGCTTGCACAGTGGTGAAGGGAGGGGCGGGGCTTGAGGTGACATGTGTGCAAACAGGCCCCGTGGCGTGTTTTAAGTTGGGGATTAAGTCCCCTTCAATCCTGAGGATCCCTGAGTCCAACTAGCCCACCAGGTACCTTCAGTAAGCACAACAGAGTTGCGTTGCAGAGAGGTGAAAAAGGTGCGTGGCCTCGGAACGCCCCTCTGCAACTCAGGTCTGTGGTCCTAACTGTAGGTACCTGGGGGGCTAGTTGGGCTCCAGGGACACTCAGGATTCAAGGGGACTTAATCCCGCAACTTAAAACGTGCCACGGGGCGCGTATGCACACATGTCACCTCAGGTCCCCCCTCCCTTCACCACTGTGCAAACGCGCCCTGTAGCGCGTTTTAAGAGGTAGTTTTAATCCCCCTGCCCTATTATGTACTAGGGACTTACAGAGGAGGTCATGCTAATCACAGGGGTACTCCCAACGCATAGTGTTCCCTAGTGTATGTAGGTGTTTTCACTGTATTCTAAGTGTGTTTTAGCATAGCACTGGCTCTGGTTAGTCAGAGTCAGTTACCACCAGTACATGTCGGAAAAGTTGTGGGCACAGGATGATTTTGGAACAAGGCCTCTTTCTGCTCCTCTGTTGGTTCTTTCTGCACATCTTTTGCTTCTTCCTGCACTTTTCTTCGTCTTTGTGGACTTCTGTTGCTTCTTTCTGCATTTCTTTTGCTTCTTTCTGTGCGTTTTTTCTTCTTTCTTCACATGTCCTACCTCTGTAGGCATAGTTAGAAACTAGCATTTAAAAAACCTTTGAAATTCACTTAAAAAACCATAGGTTTCAGGCACGTTATAGTTAGAAATTAGCATTTAAAAACCTTTGAAATTCACTGAAAAACCATAGGTTTTAGGGACAGTTATAGTTAGTTGGACATTTCACTCGTACAAAACCCGTGAAATTCCCCGTTATAGTTAGTTCAGCTAACTATAACTCGCGCCCCGCAATGCACTGCTGATGACGTCACATATTACATCACTCATGACATGGTCAGTGACATCACTGATGACATCACTGATGACATCTCAAATGACATCACTGATGACATCACTGATGACATCATCCATGTGATAATTTGATGCATCTTCTCACACCCTAATATAACTTTTGATACACCCACTGTAAATTACAGACTGCCATTCTCAAAACCATAGACACTCCAACACCAATAACTACATACACACTCATTGATTCTTAGGTCTACACACACATCCACTCACTCACCTGTACAGTCACTCATACTTACGGTCACTCAGTACAGGATTATCATATGCACTCATACACCTACATAGACACTCACACACTGCCACTCATCCATAGAGGTACTCACACACCTAGTCAGTCATGCAAATAATTAATCACACTGCCATTTACTCACCTATACAGTTATACACACACCAGCTCACTTACTCATACAAATACCAGCACATTCTTACGCTCTTATACAATCACTGATACAAGCACACAATCATCCATACAGCCACTCTCACAATCACACACTCTCACTTATAGCCATTTATATACTCCAACACACATATATACTGCCTTTGACATATGTAGTTACTCACACATGTACCACTGAGATATACATTCACTCACTAACACACCCATACACACACTCACCCACCCATACAGTCCATCACAGATGCACTCTTGAAACCATGCACCCAGGGAATCACCCACTCACACATCTATGCACAGAGTCACACACACCCCACCCACACAAACACTCAGGCACCCATACAGATACTCAGACAACCAATCAATATCTCATATAGACACTCATGTAGCTATTCACAAACCCATGCAGCCACTTACACAGCAACAGACAGACGGATACAGACATTCACACAGTTTAGTCACTAACCCATGCATTCAGTAAGATACGTTTAATCACTCGCTTATAGAGTCAGTCATGCACCTACTAAATCATCCATCCAGACACTTATACACCCACTCATTCTTCAATACACCTTGGCATATATATTAAACATATTTAAACTTTATAGAAACACACAGTCACTGGATGATGTCATCAGTGATGTCATTTGAGATGTCATCAGTGATGTCATCAGTGATGTCACTGACCATGTCATGAGTGATGTAATATGTGACGTCATCAGCAGTGCATTGCGGGGGCGCGAGTTATAGTTAGCTGAACTAACTATAACGGGGGAATTTCACGGGTTTTGTACGAGTGAAATGTCCAACTAACTATAACTGTCCCTAAAACCTATGGTTTTTTCAGTGAATATATATATATATGTGTGTGTATGTGCATATGTGTGTATGTATATAAGATTAATAGAAATAATAACAGTAATGACAGTTATAATAAAAGTCAACACACGTTTGTGACTGTTCAGAATGTTGAAATATGTATTTATTAAGGTGATCTATAGTGCATAAATATCACCCACTAATCATTTCAGAGCGCTGGACATACAGAGTTGAGCCAACATCTACTGAGGAAATAAGGGTGCAACAAGTAGTAGCTTATAACAAGGAAGAAAGCAGACACTGTGGTTACAGCCCTACCAATGGTTGTACATATTGCGAGGAAAATTAGTCAATTGCTGTGTTGAAATGATCAGAACCAGTCTCCGTATAACCTACCTTCCTATTATTATTACCGGGGCCAGGTCCCCCGCCAAAAAATATTCCTGGCTACAGCCCTGCATGCACCACGAGTGCAATGCTGCTCTGCCGTTCAGATGAAGCCTGCCCAGGAGGACGCAGAACACACACAGACATCAGATCACAGAGAATAGGTGTCCTGAATTTTTATTCAAAATTCGATTCAAGGGGCCTCAGACATCTTGGAAAGTAGCAGCAAACGTTGCTGTAGGACCCCTTTGCTGCTGGGCCCCGGTGCCACTGCACCGGCTGCACTAGGGATAGCTATTTCCCGGATCACAGCTCATGGGACCAAAAAAAAAAATAGCCCACATACTAGTCCTTTGAAGGTGGCTATTTGGCAGTGCCAGACTGCTAAAAAATTAGTCCAACACCCTTGGAAGCCCTAGAAACCTCTGTGAAGTCCCTGTAACAAAAACAACAAGGTGATGGAAGGAATGTTTGAAGTGATCTCAGTCACTGGCAGTCACTCTGGGCGGCATTCAAGACCATCATTTTTCACCCGACAGAGACATGCCTTATGCAAATCAGTTTTGGTCCCACTCCAATAGGGCCAGTCCAAACCGAACTGCCAGGCCAGGACCCGTCCAGATGGGAACACAAGCAACCCCAGACCAGTTTCTACCTACTTGGGTCTCATCAGTGAGGTCTAGCTTGAGCCCTATGGCACAATTGGGATGGGACCCACATCTAGGCATACCTGTTGCACTTAATGCATCTAATGGAAAAACAACAAGGTGATGGAAGGAATGCGTGAATTAATCTTAGCCACTGCTGATCACACTGGGACGCAATTCAGACCATCTTTTTTTTACCCACTGAGCTGCCATGGTGTGCAAAATAACAAGGGACTGGGATGCAACCCTGAATAATTACTAACGGCTGACATTAATTCAAGCATTCCAGCCATTACTTTTTTGTATACTTCACTACGGGGCCCTAAGTCAGACAGTATGTCTAGATGTGGGTCCCGTGCTCACTGTGCTACTGGAACCAAGCTACATCTGACTGAAGAGACACAGCCATGCGGATATTGGTCTTGGATTGCTTGTGTTCCGGCTTATGGAGGACCTAGCCTGGCAGTTTGGGCTGGACTGTTCCTATTGGAACAGGGTCAAGACTGATTTGCAGGTGACTGGGTCCAAACTGAGGTGCTATGATGTGCAAAATAACGATGGAATGGGAGGCGGCACCAGTGGCTGAGCTTAATTCAAACATTTCATCCCACACTTTTTTGTATCTTTAACTTGAATTCTCTATAACCATATCCAAGCATAATACCAAGGCTTCATACTCTATGCATATTTCTCGCACACTCTGGGCAAGTTTTTATAACACTTTTTTTTCAATTGCCATGGTATTGCTGGCTAAACCCTTTCCTATTGATATCTCACTGAAAGGTTTTAAGATGTGGAAGAACACATGGATTACTGTGTGCTATGCCTTAGAATGACTATACATATCATTCTTTGAGATGGTTAAGCAATTAGGGCCTCATTAATGGACTGTTTTTATAAGTATCTCAAATGCTTCTTTTTTTTTTTTGACAAAGTGCATTTTTTGCTTGGCTGTCAACCGGAAACAGCAGCTATGTGTTTAAAGAACATATTTGCTATTCTGTGGATTCATCTGAATGGGTTTCAAAACCATTAGGCTTCGAAAAAAACATTATACTTAAAGAAACGAGCTGTTACTTTTTTTCTAAGATTCGGGTAACATTGGAAATATTATTTTAAACCAAACGCTTGCCAGGGCATGTGGGGACAGTACCAAGCTTGGTCTTCCACACTGAGAACACTTTTGTAGTTGATATTTTTAAAATTCATATTGGCTGCGGTATTTGATTATAGTGTGTCTGGATTTCAAATATAAAAATATAAGGTAATAGGTATTTCTTGGACTACACCCTCCACTACTAAGCACAGAGAATAAATACATGAGGTGGGAGCATGGTGCTGTGACAAAAAACCCCTGGCAGATCTGGTCACAAAACTCCTGTTCCCATGTCCTTGGACATGATTTTAAATACTTATTAGTAATTAATTTTTGTTTATGCACTCCATTTTATAAACAGATATCCTAGCTACAAGTTGCCATTAAAATACACCTATTTAGTTTTTATGGTCAGTATGTCAAGTATGCGGGTTGTGTTAATGCTCCCAACCCTCCCGAGAAAACACCAGTCTTCGAATTTAGAACACAACGTTCACACAGCCTAAAATATTCTCTGTAAAAGTCTACTTTTTGAGAAGTATTGATGTTGTCTGGTTCTTTAATCCTATTTGGTCCCCTCGCTTGACAGAGTTGTTGACTGGTCACTTCCCTTTGTGAAGTTTGTGTTAACCCTACAGCTTATCCGGGTCACCATCATTTATCAGTTTCATGGAGGAAGTTGTAAATTCATGTGCAAAGTGGAAACAGAGACAAGCCACCACTGAGATATTAATATATGCTAAAGCACACTTTTCTGCTGGAACCCTGTCATTCCAGTACTGAGGCGTCAACTTGTTGTCCCCAGCGGCGGCCGGCGCAGGTAAGCACGGTGAGGCGGGGCCTTAAGTCGACAGATGACGGAATAGGTAGAATTAAATAAATAAATAAAACATATTCGGTCGTCTGTCGACTTCCCCCTCACCCCACCCTGCCCCACCTTGCTCCACCGCCCACCACGCTTACCTGCACTGGCCGCAACTGGTTGTCCCTGAGACTCTGTATAACTCTGCGCCAAGGTGCAGTTGGTGACCCTAAAATATACAAATTACCAATGAGAGAGAGAGGGAAGTTATTTAAGGTGAGGAACACTCTCAATCCCCCGATCAGATATGTTTAAACAACGAAAGAGTGTGACTCTTCAAATCAGTTGAGCATCTATGTGAAATCACTTAGATTTTCTATGAAAGCCCTCACTCACCAACCTGGTTGGTGACATGCTTCATCATTGGGCCCACCAGGAGAGGCCGAGTGCCACCCTGGTGTGCTTCGACGCCAGAATTACTCGCGGAGCAGGGAAAAATATGTGGAAAAGGTGATATGTGTAAGTGATTTAAAATTGACTGGTTGAACTCAAAGATCCAGTTTAATAGTTGGCCAATCAGTCAAGGATAAAAAGACGTGTAGGACACTTCGACTAAATAAATTGTTCAGCCAGGTCCATAACAAATGGTCAACATGTTTCTGCCTATGTGTTGAAACTATCTCAGGCTTTCGTCAGGACCAAGAAGGAAAAAGGTGAACCCCGGCGGTATGGGAAAGCTAAGGCCCACCCTAACCAGGGGTTGAAATGTTAAAATAGGTTATCCTCGTGTAGTGAGAGGAACCGAGTTTATTGTGGGGCGCAATCATTAATTACACCATAGGTCTCGGGAGGGGGGTGGCGGCAAAATGGCACACCGCCTTCGCTGCCAGGCACCCACTAGGTACCTACGGGACTCCCTCTCAGTGGCCGGACCCCGCTGGGTTAGGGTGGGCCTTAGCGTGCCCATACCGCCGGGGTTCACCTTTTTCCTTCTTGGTCCTGACGAAAGCCTGAGATAGTTTCAACACATAGGCAGAAACATGTTGACCATTTATTAATGGACCTGGCTGAACAATTTATTTAGTCGAAGTGTCCTACACGTCTTCATGATGAAGCATGTCACCAACCAGGTTGGTGAGTGAGGGCTTTCATAGAAAATCTAAGTGATTTCACATAGATGCTCAACTGATTTGAAGAGTCACACTCTTTCGTTCGACCCTAAAATATAGCCATCTTGGTTCCTTGTTTCAGAACATCCATTCACATTCTCAGGAAAATAATCAGGTTACCTACCTTATGATCATACGAGTTAATATACCATACATCCATATCATTCACTTGCCATAACATAATGACATTCAGACACCCCATCGCCTGGGACTGTCCTTTTATACCACAAGAGAACCATTATTTGCAATCCTGAACGTTGTGTATGTTGTCTCTGAGGTACATGTCTCCAGTGTCCATCTCTTAACCAGTTAGCAATCTTCTCTTTTGGAGAGAGGTGTTTAATTCAGGAAGGCAAACAATGCCTGGCCCTTCTCAAGACTATAGGCCGTATTTAGAGTTTGGCGCATGGGATGCTCTGTCAAACCATGGCAGAATTCCCGTCTGCTGCACTGCAAGTGTCATAGGCTATAATACACTTGTAATAGACATCTGCCCAGTGATGCTGGTACAATTTTCAGAGTGGGGGCGCTGTCATCAATGTTAGGTCACTAAAATGACAGGGTTTGTGAAAAGTCGAAGCACTACATAAAAACAAGTGCAATCCTTAATTTGTAAAAGAATCAGCTCAGGGGCGCAATGTTGAATGTCTCGGATGCCGAATACCAAGTGTTGTGTTGATTTCACTTCATGCCTCTCTCCTTCCACCATCAGACACTCCCTCCCACTTTATCTGGCTCTTTCATTGTTTGATGGCTGCTTTTTTTCTTTGTCACTGTTTTTCCATCATTGCCTTCCTCCATTTCCTCTTTTGTGTTTCCCTCTCTGACCCTGGGTCAGAGTCTGAAATGAGTGCCAGTCCCCGAATGTGAGCGCCGGAGGGCCCCACCTTTAGCCGCCTGCTCAAATTAAGCACTGGACTATTGTAGCAAATAAGAAACATTCATTCACCAGGGGTATGGTAAGTTTATAGTATGTGTCAAGTTGTGAATTTTGAAGATATTGTCCCAAATATATGACTAAAGCATGGAATGGTAGGGTCCAGCCATGCACAGACAGCACATCTTCCACTGGACTGTCCTCTTGAAATGGTAAATAAATCTTCATCATGCATGCAAGCTTTACTACTAAACTAATATAGTGCACAACAATCAGTTGTTGAGATTTGGTTTCTGTGCATATTATTTATCACACAAGTGAACTGTCTTAGTTTGTTTTGATCCTATGAAAATCTTTGTATCCATTTGAATGGGTGCCTGTTTTCCCTTGCTCAGTATTAGTACAGTCGTATTGACCCTTCCTTCAGAACTAAATCTCTGTTTCTTTCAGTGTCTTATTTTTCAACCCCACTGCATCTTTCTGTTTAGCCCACTCCGATGCATCCAGATGGTTTAGGAGAAGCACAGAAGAGAGTGGATAAGGCGACCCCTCTAACTCCAGAGGCACGGGAACCAGAAGTTTACTGCTTTGTATTTATTTCCACCTGGCTTGATGTATCTTTATCTGGTAAGGCACATAGTCTTCAGTTATCAGTTGCTTTTTGGTTGTTGTGACAAAAAGGAAAGTAATGGAGGGCCACCAAGCACTGGCAAAAATCACGCTCACAGTGACACTGGGCAAAACAGAAAAACAATATCTTACATCACATGTCTTCTAATATATCCCTGTTACAACAGCCTATCTTAGGCAAATGCCAGATGAAGCAACTTCAACTCAAGCAAGAGAACACTTTTGGGGTGAAAAATGTATTTAACTATGTATATATTTAGTTAATTTTGTTTATGAAGTGCGCTGTTACTGTAAGGCTTTCTGAAACTGGAAAAGGACTTAAAATACACAAAGAGAAACATAAAATCAAAATAATACAAGGCATTTGACGGTATGACCTGTCATAATTACCCTGCTTGTGAGCTTGCTAACAGAAAAGATGTGATTTTTGTGCTGTATGGAAGAAGAGATAATTTTCTGGCGCTCGTAACGCCAACTGGAGAAAGTTCAAAAGGCTGAGAGCCATAAAGCCAAAGGAACAGGCTCCTATGTGTGCCCTCGTAACACGATTGACAGACAACAGTCACATGTTTTCAGGACATGAGGATGGACATACCTTTAGACCTAGCACATGAACAGAGAAGACATAAACTAAGAACCTCTAACGAACCAATCAGACTTACGGCATTGAGCTCTCAAGACAATGCAAATCCTCCCACTCCTAAAGAAACATACACTAAACCCTGAATACCTAGCCAACTAGAGGCCCATCACTCCCCTACCATTCATCGGCAAGATCATTGAAAAAGCAGTCTATGTTCAACTCCATGATCGCATCAATGGTAGTCATCTCCTGCCTGACTAACAATCTGGCTTCAGATGACACTGCAGCACAGAGACCATTTAAACATTGTAGGCAATGCCCTCTTGACCACTGATGAAGATGACAACTGCTTCCTGATATTATTTGACCTCTCAGCTGGCTTTGACACAGTCGATCATCCCACCCTCTTAACCACCATGAAGACTCAAAATGGGATTCATCACCAATGTCCTTCACTGGTTCTCCTCCTACCTTTCCATCCAACACCAGTTTTCTCATATGGGCACTTCTAGACACCAAAAGATCCCTCTGGCTTGCAGAGTCACCCTGGGTTCCATACGGTCTCGTCATTTTCAATCTCTACTTAAAGCCACTTGGTGCTCTACTCATGTATAACTGCGTCAAGACCCACTAATCTGCTGATGATGCTCAACTCTAATAGAAAGTCTCCTCTGTGTCAGACATTCTGTGTCTCAAACAGTGCCTGCTCATCACCCAGGCCCATGTGTTCAGCGTCTACCTGAGGCACAACCCAACCAAAACAGAATTCCTGTTCTGTGCCAAGAATAACAAACAAGAAACAGTAGAAACCTGGCTCAATAACACGAACCTTGACTAATTCAAACCTCAATTTTCACCAAATGGCAATTCACTTGGATTTGCCCTGAACACCCACCTCACCCTTAAGGAGCACATTGTCAAAAAAAATAACGACAGCAACCTGATACCAGCTGTTTCTTCTAACGAAAATTCAACAGTTTCTTCCAGAAAACAAATTCTGAACCTTTGAATGACAAACCTTTTAACAAGCATATTGTGAGGGAGAGTGAAGGACCACTATGTATTGTTGTTTCTTCTTGTAGAAAATATGGAAAATGTGTAGTCTAGTCTTATAAATGTTTAAGAATGTTGGTTAATTGTTTAATCAGTGCACCCCCTGCAGCGTACCTGTAGTCTCCGAAAAACAGCTCCTAGAAGAGATAAATGAAACCTTTTGGTAAGCCATGAGTGCAAGGGGAGTTCTACCTCCTCACAAAAACACTACTGGTTCTTTAGTGCTACCCCCTCAAAGCTGCCCCTAATTCTTTTTCTTGATCTCTTCCACATCAAATATTATTAATCAGCAAAATGCAAAGCACCCAATTTGTAGAGTCCTCAAGAGACTATTGCCAAAACTTCCAATTAATAAATCAAAAGGATTGAGACACAGGATTATGTCTGAATGAGTCTTCATAAGACTAAGCCTTAGTGCCAATAAACTGGGAAGTGGGAAGACATCTGGGACACCCGGCTCCCCATGGAGCTTTATAGCACATATGATGCACTACCCTATTTCTCAGCCTATACTTCTCTCAATATATCTTCTAGCCCAACTTTCTGACTCATCTCAAACTTCTTTCTACTACTCTTTCCAATGCACTACCCTATCTCTCACCCTATACATCTATCAATATATCCTCTACATCCACTCTCTCATTTATCCCAAACCCCATACCACTACTATGATCAGCCAAATAACCCTTTCTAGACTCTCTCCTACTCTACCCCTTCTTGCATCATCCGACACCTCTTTTACTATACCGATCCCCCCAAAAAACCTTTCTAAACTCTTCCCTCTGACTTCCCCTCCAAAACCCCTTTTTACTCATCCAAAAGCCTCCTCCTACTGCTATGACCTCAAAAAAAGAAGGAAAAAATGCAAATCCTTCAGTCTTCTATCCCTCCATTATCATTTTCAATCAAAATAACAGACTAACATGTTCACTTCTCAAATTCCATATTCTACTATATTAATTCACCACTAATCCTTTATGGGTTCCATAGTAGCGTGCTACTCGCCAATAAAGCGTTTCAACACCCCATCAGGGTTACAAGGGCTATATAAATGCAAACCTTTTTCCCTTTTCTACCCCTCCCCAACCCTTCTCAATCCAAATAACTGACTAACATATCCACCACTCAAATTACTTTCATGTTTCACCATACTAATTTTGAACACTAATCCTTTATGGGTTCTGGAGTAGCGTGCTACTCGCCAGAAAAGCGCTTCAACACCCATCAGGGGTAACAGGTGCTATATGAATGCAAACCTTTATTCCCCTTCAATCCCGCCACCTACCCTTCTCACTCCAAATAACTGACTAATATCCACCACTCAAATTACTTTCATATTTCACTATACTAATTCACCACTAATCCTTTATGGGTTTCCAGAGTAGCATGCTACTCGCCCCACCCCCCCCCAAAAAAAGGCGCTTCCACACCCCATCAGGGGTAACAAGCGCTATATAAATACAAACCTTTTTTCCTCTTCTATCCTTCTGCTATCCATCTGAATCCAAATAACTGTCTAACCTATCCACCACTTAAAATTACTTGCATGTTTCACTATACTAATTCAACACTAATCCTCTATGGGTCCCGGAGTAGCGTGCTACTCGCCGAAAAAGTGCTTTGACGCCTCGTCAGGGGTAGTAAGCACCATATAAATGCAATTACAATACAATATGAGGAACAGTTGGCTCTGAGATTGGCAGCATTGTATGCAGTGGCCAATGAGTTTGGATGACCCACCCTACAACGAGAAAGGACCTACTTTTTTCTCTGCTTAAACTTGAGAGAAGTGCTGGATATGGTCTTGTACAGACCGCTCTCCACATTGAATATGGGCAATAAAATTTCTGGTAAGGTATAGGCCAAAATGATTCTATAGCATCTACCTAGATGCACATAGATTACATACTAGCTTCATTCTAGGCTATATATCTCTTGAATATTAGAAGACTTTCATGTGCTTGAGCAAGCACCATCTGAGTGTGATTGCTCTGCTCTCCGGGCCCTCAACCTAAAGAAAGCATTTGATACACTGGCAGTATCTGTTTCAAGTGCTTGATAAATTCAGCATTGGGAGGATTATATTGAAATGGATGGCATTGTTACATGCTAAGCCAACAGCTAGGGTGCACACAGGCAGAGTTATCTCTATCAGGTAAATATAGGTGGCAGAGATGCCTGCTGCCCCCTGTTGTTTGCCCTGTCAGTAGAGTCCTTTGCTGTCAGATTGACGGTTGAAGAGATGTATTGGGGGATCCTGCTGAAGTGACTACAGAAAATTCTCCCTTGACTTACGTGGGTAGCAGTAGGATGCAATGAGAGGGAACTGCACAAGACACATCTGTATCATACATAATGCACTGGAAGGCCTACTTAAAATGTATGGTTTCTTTAAAGTTAGGGAAGTGATGAGTTGGGAGGCGGGATGGTGGATGAGTTTCACACACTTGTGGCAGTGTTGGACTTCCTAAAGGGGAGTTTCTGACACAAACTGAGGTTTGTCAAATATGGGGAATAACCGTTGAGGAGGCTCAGATTCATGAGAGCGTGCAAGAGATGGATAACATGGTTATGTAGGCACTTCTGGCCATCAGGAAATTTCACTGGGAGGACTTAGAGACAAATGGGATTTGGACTTGGGCTGGTTCTCAGTTAGAATGAATAGAACAGAGAACTGGATTATCCACTCAGGGTGTCCCACAACGCCAGGTGTAAATATGTCCCATTGAATTTCCTGCATAGGGCATACCAGACCACCTGAGAAATTAGTAAAATATACTTCTAAGTGAATTCTGATTGTCCTCGCCAGTAGTGTATTTGGTCGCAGTTCTTACACATGACATAGGAATGCTCAGTATTAATGAGGCATTGAGAAGCAATAACTGATGAGTTTAGGGAGGTGCACAAGCTTGAAGATCTATTCAGATCTGAGCGCTATAGACAAGGGCCCTTCCACAGCCCCAAGAAGAACAGAGCAGGCACCACATTTCTAGATCTTATGCTGCTATTAGCTAGAATGGCCCTAACAATGACATGGTGGACTGGCCTTTAAGGCAATCTGACAATGCCAGGATGGCTGGTCTTCTGAGCCTCAGTGTGGAACAGCTTTTGGCTGTTTGTGTGCTTGTTTTATGGTCTGGTTTCACTGCTGATTTCTCCTATATATTCCTGTAGCAAGCACAAATGCATGCAGTCTCCCATACTTTGAAAAACACCTATACAGTGTGTTTTTACAAATTCAAAACTGCCCCATTTGGCATATGTGGGTCACCTTTTTAGCCATCTTTTTCGCTAATTGTGACCACTTCTATTTTGGTGCCTGTTAGAAATGGGATTTCTGGTTGGCTAGGGCATGCGCCTAAGCCAGGCAGAAACCAGCACTCCACTCAGGGCAGGGGAGTTACACGCTGAAGATAACCCCTACCCCTTGGTAGCTTGGCATGAGCAGTCAGGCTTATCCCAGAGGCAATGTGTAAAGCATTTGCGCAACCCTCACACAACAGCAACACACTAGGCACACTACAAAAGAAACTCCACACAAGGTTATATCAAAATAGCCTTTGTATTATCACAAACACATTAGAATCATAATCACAAATGTACACTGTGCCACCTGGAACCAGGTCGTAATTTACAGGGGATTATATACATGACAGAGACAATCGGGCTACTGTCAGAACCATTAGATCTCACTTAGTAGTAGAATGAAAACAACCAGTAACTACTGGCAGCACAGCACTTAGCATATGCAGAACATTTTAGGCATAACCATCACATCTCCAAACCAATCCAATCCAAACAAGATTTATTCAACATATTTAGTCATAAAAGCACATACAAAACGAAGATCAAAAAGATTTCCTAAAACACCAACTTGAATGTGTTACAAAGCCTGAATGGGAGGATAAATAAGATCACCTTAGAATTGTTATATAAAACATTTAAAACCCGTTAAAAGCTCATATAATAACTTATTTTAAAAGAAATTCAGTTTACAGATAACAGAGTATAATTGATTAGGCCAGGCACTTAATTCAACCTAATATCTACTACATTAGCTAGATTGGGTACAGTTAAACACTGCCTCTTTTAACCTTGTACTGGGCGGAGAGAACGTGATCTTATTGCCCATGACCACCCCAGATATTTTGCCATCGCTATGACAATCGTTGTTGTTGTATCAGTTCGTAGAATTCTTTCTGCTTCGCTAGACCTTCTTGTTCCTAAAAGCTTGCAGATTGGTGTCAACCAGACACGGCGTGGAACAACATATCCAACACAAACAAACAATAGGTGGGCCAGCGATTCTTTACTAGACTGACATACCGGGCACAAATTATCACTGGGTTTAGCCCATCCAGTAGTAAATACTCTTAGTGGCAGTGTGCCCACCCTGAACTGGAAATATAGTTTCCGGTCATGCGGTTTTGTGATTAGATCCCAATATAATTCCAAACTAGGGATTAATTTGCTTTCCAGAAAAGCTCCAGTTAGAGAGGACGACTCGCTATTTCTAAGTATATTGTATTGTACCATTTCCCAGTATTTATCTTTCAAGATCTTTTTCGTGGGAAAAGTGGAGCTTGTTGAATCCTCCCACAGTGATTTCATGCCAATGCTTGATAGGGTATCTCTAACCTCCCGTAGCCATTTTATTTGGTGAAAGGTATCTGCCCTTATTATATCTTGGAAACCAGCCGCATATACTGCTAGTTCTGGAGTAGTCCAGAGTCTCTGCCAGTATCAAAGAGGACGCAATTTAGCTATATCTGCGATTGGTTTTCTCCCAAGGTCATACAATAGCGGGCACGTTGGGGTGCTCTGTGGTAAACTGGTAATTTTTCTCAAAAACCTATTTTCTGATAATGTAAGCTTGGATGAGTTCTCACACCCCCAGAGCTCTGATCCATAGAGGGCTGAGCTGATAACTTTCATGTTGTAAATCTCAAGTACCGGGCTGATTGGCTTTGAGAATGAGGTGATATATTCCGTGTGCAACACCCCCGACAATTGCCGCTGTTTTAAGGATGCCAAATCAATCTGGTGGTTCCATTTCAGGTCATCCTGGATGTTAACCCCTAAGTATGTAAACTCTTTAACTTGCTCTCGCAGCCGATCATTCATTTGGATACCCCCCTTAAAAGCCCTGTGCGGGTTAAAGGTCATAAATTTCGTTTTCGACACATTAACCTCCAAGCCTCGTTTCAAGCAGAACTCCTCAAAGATTGTCAGAGCTCTCTGGAGACCACTTGGGGTCTTGGAAATGATCAATGTGTCGTCTGCGAACATTAGTATGGGGATTTTTTCACCTGCTAGTGTTGGGGCATCCGTAGGGATAGATCTCATGCAATTCACTATTCCATTGATGTATAAAGAAAATAGCGTCTGTGCCATCACACAAACTTGGCGCACACCTCTTTCTACAGGGAAAGGGTTAGTGACATCGCCCTGCATGCCCCATCGAATTTTAGCATTATTATTCTCGTGCAATCTGATGGTGAGTGTCAATAGTTCAGATGGCATCCCCATTTCTTGTAATATCGCCCATAGTTTGGCTCGAGGTACAAGATCAAACGCTGACTTGAGGTCAACGAAGGCAGCATACAAGCTGCCCTTGCCCAAAGTCACCGTTTTCCAATAAAGCAAGATGAACCGAAACACCTGATCAATGGTGCTTGTGAAAGCCCGGAACCCTGCTTGCAGTGGGGATAAGATACTAAGCTCATCGATCCATTCTTGAACTTTGTTGAGCACTAGTCTCCCCATTAACTTTTGCAAAGAGTCTATTAGGCTGATAGGCCTATAGTTCCCTGGGTGTGATTTGTTCCCTTTCTTAAAAACCGGTATAATTTCGGCTCCTTTCCAGGAGTCGGGGACTGGCGCACCCTGGGCAATGGCATTAGTCAGCAATAGAATATACTGGCACCATCTTTCCTTATCATAGAGAAATACATCCCCAGGGATACCGTCTGGGCCGGGTGCTTTCCCGGCCATTATAGATCTAAGTGCCACTTCTACCTCAACCCTACTAAAGGCCTCGTCCTGATAGAACAAACGAGTGATATCACCCTCTTCATCATCTACACTTGAGGCATATTGGGGTTTGAAATGGTTAACCCAATCCATCTGTGAAACATGATTTTGGGGCTGTCGGTCCTGCCCTCCTCTGTCCCATTTAAATACATTCCAAAACTGTTTGGAATTTCTCATGGCGCATGCCTCCCTAAGTTCCTGCCATCTTTTATCATCCCATATTTTCTTTGCCTTTATCTGGGTACTCCTATAGGTAGACCTAGCTGCTCGCACTACTAGTGGGTCACCTGCTTTAACAGCTAACCCTAGCGCTACACGTGCCTCTCTACAATCTTTGTTAAACCAGTGCCCTGCTTTCCGGTTTATGGCCTTTTTATGCCTGCCCTGCTTGATAAAATAAGTACGCAGGTGAACAAAGAATTTGTTATGGATGCAAGTTGATTGCTCGAGGGCCAATGAGTTTGCTACACCGTCCTCAAGCTTGCTTATGGCACAATCCATATCCTTTTTAATGCTAACTAGCAGTTCGGGCATCTCTATTATCTTCACACATTTAAGGCGTCTCATATCGTTAGTTGGAATAACATCACATGAGGAATATTCATTTCCTAATTGGGCAGGTGCCTTATGCCTTGTTAATTCCAAAATTACACAAGGGGTTATGATCACTTTCTAGCCTATCTCTAACGATTATATCTCTAAGGGTGTTCCATAGCGTCAGACTAATTAGTACATAATCTATTCTACTAGCACTATACCCGTAGTTGAAGGTGTTAGCCCCAGATCTATCAGAAGATGCACGTCCATTTACAGCCCGCAATCCCTTTTCCATGCAAATGGAATTAATTTGGACAGCCACATCAGTCCACTTTTTATAGGGTCAAGCTCCAGCTTTGGATGCCCCACTTAGTATCTTCCTCTTCTATAAAGTGACCCTCCTCATTTGTAAGGGGCTCAAACGTCGAGTTAAAGTCACCCGCGACTAGGATATTCTGAACTTCCAGATATAAGTCAAGAAGGTCATCCAGAGCCGCCAAAACCCCCGACTTCGTCCCTCTAGTACCTCTCGCGTAGACATGATAAATGTCTACGTTCCATTGTGAGCCCATGGCCAATCTAACTGACTGAATATCATGACTCTGGGTTGGAAGCACCTGTATATTTAGACCTAAATCCTGCCGCACCCAAATTGTCAAGCCCCCTGATGGCCTCCCCTTTGCATCTCTAATAGCTGGAATATAATAATTTAAGTAGCCTACACAAAAGAGAGGAACCTCTGCCCAGGTTTCTTGGAAGAGACAGATGTCGTATCCCTCTATAAAAGCATGCCACTCGGGAGAACCCATCTTCGTGCTCAATCCTGCGATGTTCCAGAACAACAAGGAATCCTTTAAAGGGGTTGTACATGGTGACAGTTGCCCGCTAGTTGTAATAGGAGGTGGACACACCATCTATCTGGGTGGGTGAAACAGAAATAATCTTTGGGGATTGAGCTAGCCCTACAATAGAATGCTTAGGACTCGGGGAGCTGCCCTTAGTGATGGGACTGACTATTGGGTATTCTTGTTGCTTTGGGAGCGATACTCTCCTCAGTCAATCATTAGCACAAAACACATTATGCCTAAACTCTGAATTAGCCCCTGTGCACCACAGTCACTCTGATAAGGTGAACCCAGCTCATTAGCCTCTCCTGGGTGTAAATATCACTGTTCCAACAGCCCACCATGTGCCCAAGAGCCCACTGGCCCTCAAATGGCAGACCTAGCGCCTTTGCGCTCTCTCCCCGGACTGCGTGGTGGTCTGGTGAAGGTTTCCTCCTTCACCCTGGCTCGGGGGCCTCCGTCGAGGTTTACCCTGAGCTTCCCAATTCACAATGAGGCCTCTGCCCCCAAATTGCCAGGAAAGAAATGCCCACACGTTGCAGCTGTCCGCGCTCTCGCGGTGCAGCTGTGAAGATTAGCTTTGGCACCAACCGTGCCTCTTTAAGCCCCATCCTGGGCTTGCCCCTCAATATTTTTCTGTGAGGGCAGTGCGATGCCCGTAAGGGCGGGAGGACCTCACTTGGTCCCCCCGTGAGGAACAGAAAATATGGCCCCAAAGCGGCCGCCCACTACTGCGTGGTGTGGTTACCCCCGTGTAGGCAAGGGAAGGGGTGGATTCCCCCTCCGGTCAGTACCCCCGGACTCACCCTTACTCCGGGGCCCTGGAGAGCTTCTCCTCACTGTCTCGGCTGGCTCCTCCTGAGGTCCGGCGTCCTCCCTCGCTGGCCACGCACGGGGCTCTCCTGAGCGCTACGGGTGCCCCGCCTTGGGTCAGGCACAGGATTGCCTGACTTCCGCTCCTCAGGCCGTCCCCCAACCAGGCCGCAATCACCTGACTTCTTCTTTGGGGCACTGGATGCCCAAGAACGCGGGGAAGGCTCAAGCCTGCAGGTTGGCTTCCGCCGGACACCAGAAGGCGGGGTGGGCTCCTGCCTGAAGGTTGACTTTGACGGTGTCTCTCTCCTCCAGCTCCGCCCACAACCAGGCAGTCCGCCGGTCTTCCTGGTCGCCGCTCGTGGTGCGGCGGCCTCGTTCAGCACGCAAAGATTCGGGGTGGGCTCCCGCTCTGTTTCTTGGACCACGGGGGAATCCCCACGGCGGGATTACCTCAGGACACTTCGCAGTCCAGCGCTGCAAGGCTGAAATGCTCCGCTCGTCTTGGCAGGGTTGGAGTCCCTCTCTCTGGGGCTCCAGCAATAACGATGTAGCGCTCACGAGGCTCTAGGACCAGAGCCCAAAAAGGCAAAGCTGGGCCCAGGCAGGCTAGCTCACAGGGCCCTCCAGCAGAGGGGCAGTCCCTCGTGGGGGTTCCTCCTGGGGCCCAGCAGGTACAAGCCAGCACCCCCAAACAGCACACCAACATGGGGTCACAGTCCCAATTTTTATATCACATTTCCCTTTGTTCTGCCCTGGCACAGGGCTTGGGGAACCAGTCTCAACTGGTTCCGGGGGGGTACTGGAGCACTTTGTGTACAGTGCTCACACCCTCCTTTGTCAGGTGGGGGCTCGGTCCTCAGACACACCACAGGGGGGCAGAGCCAGCAATCACCCAGGCAGGCACAGACCTATTCAGGGTCAAGGGACTACTCCTCCCACTACTCCAAATGCAGATCTCCTATTCGGCCTAGCTCTGACTCACCCTGCCCTCCCTGGAGCCACACATCTCACCAGCCCCTGTCACTCCAGAGCCAGACATGCAATACACATCAGGCAGGCAGAGACACATAGCACACAGAAATGCCAACTTCTAAAAGTGGCATTTCTAAAATAGTGATAATAAATCTGTGCACACCATTACGCAGCATTTATTATCACTATTCCAAACATACCAAACTTGACCACGCTGCTCCTCTCATATCAGGAATTACCACTGAAACACTTATCCGGGAATCCCCAATGCATTCCTACGAGAGGGCAGCCTCACAGCAGTGACAAACCAAAATGGCTGTTTGTCACTACCAGGACATGTCACACACTTAAGGTACATGTCCTACCTTTTACCTACAATGCACCCTGCCCATAGGGCTAGCTAGGGCCTACCTTAGGGGTGACTGACATGCAGTAAAAGAGGGGTCACAGATGTGGCACACACTTTAGGTGTCACGTCACAGCGGCCCTACAATGGCAGAGGCCTGGGACAGGTTTGAAGGCCCACTTTGGTGGGTGGCGCAAACAGCGTTGCAAGCCCACCAGTAGCATTTAATTTACTGTCCCCGGGTATATGAGATACCACATTACTGGGGTCTGACAGGTAAATTAAATACGCCAAACAGGTGTAGACCAATCTTACCATGTTTACCACAGAGAGCACACGCACTTTACACTGGACAGCAGTGCTAAAGTGCCCAGAGTCCTAAAACCACCAACACCAGGTCAGAAAAAAAGACTAGGAGGAAGGCAAAAAGTTCAGGGATGACCCTGCAAAAAGGGCCAAGTCAACAGTGCCCGTGCCAATTTTGCACCCCAGTCTGACCTTATACCATAGTTATTAAATAGACACCAGCTGAAAAGTGGACCAAAGTGGAGAGCCTAACACTACAAAGAAAAGAAAAAAGAGGACTCAATAAACAGCCAATAGCACAGCAGTGGGATGATTTGATATAAGGCTTCTCACAAGGAAGGAAAAACGCTGTAAAACCTAAATGATAGCTAGATGATGGTATAGGGAAGTAAGACTTAATTGGGCTGTCTGCGACCCTACCTGATGTGATGAGGCTAGGCAGATTTAGGGGCTCCCTATTCCAGAGACACCACAAAGGAGGACTCGGCCAACGCTTCTGGCTCCGCCGTAACAAATAGTAGATGTAGTGTTTTGCTAGACACATGCGTGTCTCCCAACATGTGGTTTGCTTCCAGTCACTCCCCGAGTGCTGGCCTCTACACACACCCCACACCTATCCAACACAGGCATCATGAGTGACATGGGCCTGTCAATATAAGAGCCGGAGTGCATGAGCTTGTGGCCAGTTCCATGCACAATGTACATGCTTTTGTGTCATCTTTTACTTGAATGAGCGCCTAAGGGCCAAGAACGTGACAATGGTGATGAGGTAGAGAACCCCAACCTCGTCACCCCACCTTGGCCATCCCTGCATACAACCCTCCCTATCTCAGGGCAACCAACGTTAATCGAGATTGGAGGGAGAGGAGCGGCAACACCAATGATCACGGAACAGGCACATCATGGCCCGCAAGGTGGGAGAGCGCCACGTGGGATACATTGGTGCTGCAAGAATAGCAGTCTGGCCAGTGACGAGGTGCCATATTTGAAAGTTCCAGACGGGACTTTGGTCAGGCGTTAGGTTGGAGGTCAGAGCAGTGCGCTTGCAATTTGCGCGCCACTGGGGGACACTGCCGACCCCGGCTGTAAGAGGTGGTCCTTTCTTCTCCCCCTCCCCACAGGCCCCACCAGAGCAAACACTTCAACAAAGACTAAGCCACCCTGTCACATGGCACAACAGGACTCTGTAGCGCCAGTGCTATTGCACCCTGGCAAGTGACGATTCCTGGTTGAGAGCTTACAACCATACAACGGAGAGAAAGCTGAGGAGCTGCTGCTGCCCAAGGTCATGCTGAGGGCTGCGGACCTGCCCATGTGCATAGCGTAATGAAAAAGGGCTTGCAAGGCAGCCCGCATAGAGGCAGGTCGCTCGGCTACTGAAGAAAGGAAAGTACCAGCTATGCTTATCCATCATGTCCTGTTGAATGGAAAGGAAAAACACCAGAAAAGGGAAGGTGAGAGCACGTCCGGCAGGAGGCCCGCACTTTACACCCATTGCATAGCGGCTGCCACACACCTGTTTGATGTGCATCACATGGTGCATGAAAGAGATACGGCGGCCTGGTGAGCTGAAGCAGTCAATTGCGGCACCCTGCCAGCAGAAGGGAAGAGCTGGGCCCTAGACCGCACCCGCACTGAGTGAAGCCCCGCACCGGCATAGCCTTGCCACCCCTAGCCCTTTTAGAATGTGAGGACTCTTAAATTACAAAAATAAAGTGTGTGCAACATAATAAATGACAGGAACACTTTTTGTGGATAAACTATGTCGCAAGTTTATTGATTACACAGGTTGGGTTAGCTTACGGGCGATCCAGGTGTCGACGATGAGTTCCTTGAACGGCCGACACCCATCCTGAGAAAGCTAGAGCTGTCCTGTTGGTGTTTTCCACACCACCTCAGTTAGATTCTTTACAGCTCGTTCCTTACAGTAGTTTGCCGACCTACTCTTAACTTTGTGTCATGCTCCTGACAAGTCAGAGCGAGACCCCGGCCAGTCTCCACAGTTGCTCAGGATTTCAACTGTCCCTTGAGGGATTGAGGAGCGCCGTCGCAACATCCCAGGCCCAGCTGTAATAACTCCCAGTGACCTGAGGCAATTGTTTTTTTGGCTCCAAGATCCACTATCTGGAGGCATTTTAGTTGTTTAAAGCTTTAGTATCGCCCTGCAACTCCACCAAGCCTTGGGGTTGGCACTTCGCGATAACCGGGGCCTCCCCCCTGTGCTCCCCTCACATCTCCTTTAAGTACGGCCCGCCCTTTCCATGGCACCCCCAATGCTCAGCAGGAAAATATCTGTACCCACATCAGACAGGTGTACCCCATCTGGTGCAAAATTACCGCTTCGATGTCTACTGAGCAAGCTATGCCTGATGAAACTCAATCCATGCTGCTTAGTAAATTTCTGAAAGGACAGATTAATTCTCCACCTTGACATCTCAATAGCTGCAGGTGATCTAGCTCTCTCCCACACCCTGCGTGGGATGATCTCCGACCAAACCATCTCGCCCCCACCCATTAGAGTAGCCATATTGGTCAGACTCTGTCGCATGGCCTGCAAAAGGGGGCCCCTACCACAGGAGGTGAGATCATTTCGCCGCAAATGGATTATCAGAATGTCTGGCTTAACCCCTTTTTTCCCCACCAGCTGGCAAAACTTAGGTTCCAGCATAGCCCATCTCATCCCCGGGTTTTCCATCCAGGACATTTCAATGTTACTGAGGCCGTGGGTCAAACTCCTGTCTCTGACCCCCTGTTCCGCTCTGGCCAGAAAAGAGTGACCCATCACCCACACTGTTTTAAGTCCTAAATAAAACAAGAAGGTATACATTACCACATATTTTATTAACATCTGTGAACACACTCAATATATGGTCATATAATTATTAAGGCATAAACAATGCTTCGGCACAGTGGCAGTCACTGCATAAACAAGGGCAGAACCAGGCTTAGTTTAGACAGTAGTTTGGAGGATTTCTTGCTACCCTTTGATCCCCACCAGTCATGGTGTACTTTTGACGCAGAGGAGGTTGCGATGACAGCCCTTGATGGACTCCAGTTCGAGCATACAACTTTTATCTGTCTGACTGCCACCTTCCAATGCGCTTAATCGCCCCAGGAGGCAAACCCTCCTTAAACGCCATTGTGGCATCCCCAATGCTAGAGGAATGAGTTGACCATTTCTGTCCCTGGTACCGCGCCACTGTAAGCACCGTCTGAGGATGCTTCTGTATTGAAATTGGGTGAGAGGCTGGCCGTCCTGGTGAAGCAGCAAGTAACCTGGTTGTTTGGGTCGACACTCCATATAAGCCCCGAGCAGTTCTATGGGGCAACACTCGGAGCCTCCCAGCCTGGTCAAACTGACTATTCCGCCTTTCCCCAGCTGATATGTTTTTGACTGAGGTCACCCAACTTTAGCACTCTATAAGAAGAGCCATTCTTTGCCTGTGCCACTAGTTCATATGTCCTGAAGGCTCCAAAAAATGCTAGGGAAAATGTGGTTGAGAATAGCAGCACCTCGTACCGTGAACTACATATGACAGGGAGTGTCCCCACTAACCTTTTCAGCATGCTCAAATCAATGGGTGCCCTCTGGTCTGGTGACTTCACTCCCTCCTGCCTAGCCCATCCTTTCAGTGCTGCCCTTACAGGGAAACCTGCAGTTGGATCAGCCTTCCCTTTCAGCTTTGTAAAGTGGGCGATTGCCGCCAGGTGTCTTGAAACCCATGCGTGTGATTTCCCATTGTCTTTTGCCCACAGCACAAATCGCTGCACTCTTCCAGCAGGATGGTGGCCCTCCCCTGATCCCAGGGAATGGGTCACTTACGCAAACATGCTGTAACACGCCTGGTACCTGGCTTGTGTCCCAGGTGCCAATAATAATTCTCCCAAGGCCACTATCATGTGTTCCACTGAACCATGTGCCACCATTCCGCCTTGAAGGGCGTCATCTCTTCCAGCGCCTGGGGGTAATTCGCCCGGAATTTTGTACACTGAAAACAAGAAAGAGTGTCAGCGGCCACGTTCTTCACCCCTTGGACATGCCTGGCAAGAAATTCTATATTCCTCAAAAGGCACCCCTTCACCAATTCCCTCACAAGCCCCACGCTGGCCAACCAAAGAGGCCCTGCCCTGGGAGGTGACCCCTTATGAGCCCTCCTGGTCCACTCCTCCCCTCCTGACTCCTTGAGGCCATAAACTATGGGGGATTACCCTCCTTCCCCTCCTACGGTGGCTTGATGGGCTCATCTACCCTTGCAGCAGGGGAGCAACACTAGGATGCTGTCCCCTCTATGTCCCCCTGGGTGAAACGTGGCCAGCTGCATTCCCAGCCCTGCGGAGCCCACAGTAACAGAGAGGTCGTAGCGGCCTGCATAAGTGGTGGATGCAGCAGCACCTACTGATCGCACACAGTGTCGCAACCTGAGCTGCTGACAAGGGGGGAAAAAGGCCAGCTGGAAGAGCACTGCAATGCCATGGGTGGGGTTTGACCGGGCCGCCCGAGCAAAGATAATCAAAAAAATATATGTATATAAAGGAAAGATCAAGAAAGAGGTGAGTGAGAAGCCTTCCAGAGAGAACGACATAGAGACAGACCACAGTGTAAAGTGTAAGTGATGGGAGCTGAGTGCACCTCATGCTGCCTGTCGTTGCCCCAGGGAGGAATATAGACTGTTAGCCTCCCTCCGCAGACGAGACTGTTAACCCCCAATGTTATAGGTATACGATATATGATTCCTCAATATATCGGTCACAAACTTTTTCAGTTTTGAGTGTCGCTGTGATTATTTTATTCTATTATTTTTGATGCATTTCAATGTAACACTGATTGTCAAATCCTAAGAGATGGTGGATTTACCGAATAATATACAAGCAGTCACTCATTGCATGGCAGAACCACTGACCCGAGGATCCGGTATTCATTGAGTGCGTTAATTCTTACATTTCAGTACTGCGTCCAAGGGTATGAAGCACTACACAGTTGCTATTGCAAGTCAAAATTACGCCTTTAATGAGTTCAGCCATTCGAAATGGAGCATAACAAGCAGATTTTTTTTTTTTTTTTAACCAAAATTTGGATGTCCAAGTATTTACAAGTCACTTTTTACCCATTAAATATATGCATGTTTAACTGGGATGCTTTAATTAATCTCAGCTACTGGTAATCACTGAGGCCGCATCCCAATCCACCGTTATTTTGCACACCATGTCACCTCAGTTTGGACCCAGCTATGTGCAAACCAGTCTTGACTCTGCTCCAAAAGTAACAGTGCAGCCTGAACTGCCAAGTCAGGTCCTCCCTGAACCAGAACACAAGCAACCGAAGACCAGTTTTGCCCTAGTTATGGGCTCATCAGCTGTGTACAGCTTGGCTCCAGTGACAGAGTATGCACGGTACCAATACCTGTGCATTCCCGCCCCACTTAGTGCGACACAATAAGTATACAAAACTGTGATGGACAGAATGCTTGAATTAATCTCAGCAGCTGGTAATCACTCAGGCTGCATCCCAATGCATTGATATTTTGCACACCATGCCACCTCAGTTTGGACCCAACTATATGCAAATCAGTCTTAACCCTACTCCAATAGCACCACTCCAGCCCGAAGTTCCAAGCCAGGTCCTTCCTTAACCAGAACACAAGCAACCCAAGACTGGTTTCGCCCTAGATATGGGCTCATCAACTGGGTGCAGCTTGGTTCCAATGATACAGAGTGCACAGAAGCCATCTCTGGGTATACCTGTCCCACTTAGGGCACCATATTAAAGTACACAAAAAGTGATGGATGGAATGCTTGAATTAATCTTAGCCACTGGTAATCACTCAGGGCTGCATCCCAATCCATCAGTATTTTGCACACCATGCCACCTCAGTTTGGACCCAGATATATGCAAATCAGTCTAGACCCTACTTCAATAGTACTAATCCAGCCATAACTGCCAAGAGCTGGTCTCCTTGAAACAGAACAGAAGCAACCTAGGACTGGGTTTGCCCTAAATATAGGCTCATCAGCCAGGTACAGCTTGGTTTCAGGGACACAATGTGGATGGGACCCATGTCTGGGCACACCCGCCCCACCTAGGACAACACAATAAGTATACAAAACAGTGATGGTAGGAATGCTTGAATTAATCTCAGCCAGTGGTAATCACTCGAGGCCACATACCAATCCATCATTATTTTGCACACCATGTCACCTTGGTTTGGACCCAGCTATATGCTTATCAGCCATGGTCCTGCCCCAGTAGAAACAGTCCAGCTCGAATTGTCAAGTCAGGTCCTCCTTGAACTGGAACACAAGCAACCCAGAACCAGTTTTGCCCTAGTTGTGGGCTAATCAGCCAGGTACAGCTGTGTTCCAGTGACACAGTGTGCATGGGACCCATGCCTGGGCCTACCTGACCCACTTAGGGTCACACAATAAGTATACAAATCAGTGATGGATGTAATGATTGAATTAATCTCAGCCACTGGTAATCACTCAGGCCGCATCTCAATCCATCATTATTATGCACACCATGGCGCCTCCGTTTGGACCCAGCTATACGCAAATCAGTCTTGGACCTACTCCAATAGGAACAGTCCAGCCCAAACTGCCAGGCCAGGTCCTCCCTGGACCGGAACACAAGCAACCCAGGATAGGCTTCGCCCTACTTATCAGCTCATCAGCCAGGTGCAGCTTGGTTTGAGTGACACATTGTGCAAGGGACCCAGTTCTAGGCATAC
Source organism: Calotriton arnoldi (assembly GCA_963921515.1). NCBI lineage: Eukaryota > Metazoa > Chordata > Amphibia > Caudata > Salamandridae > Calotriton > Calotriton arnoldi. The sequence goes on from CAWUFW010000708.1 coordinate 1,089,717, forward strand.
CTGCCCCACTTAGGGTGCCACAATAAGTGTTCAAAACTGTGATGGATGGAATGCTTGAATTAATCTCAGACACTGGTAATCACTCAGGGCTGCAGCCCAATCCATTGTTATTTAGCACACCATGCCACCTCAGTTTGGACATAACTGTATGCAAATCAGCCTTGTCCCTGCTCCAATAGTACCAGTCCAGTCTGAACTTTCTTGCCAGGACCTCCCTGAACCAGATCACAAGCAACTCAGGACCGGCTTCGACCTAGATATGGGCTCATCAGTCGTATGCAGCTTGGTTCCAGTGACACAGTGTGTATGAGACCCACATCTTGGCATGCCCATCCCACTTAGGGACCATACTAAAGTATACAAAAAGTGATGGATGGAATGCTTGAATTAATCTCAGCCCCTGGTAATCACTTGGGCACATCCCAATCTATTGTTATTTTTCACACCTTGCCACCTTAGTTTGGACCCAGCTATATGCCTATCAGCCTTGGTCCTGCCCCAATAGAAACAGTCCAACCCAAACAGCGAAGCCAGCTCCTCCTTGAACTGGAACAAAAACAACTGAGAACCGGTTTCACCCTAGTTATGGGCCAATCAGCCAGGTACAGCTGTGATTCAGTGACATAGTGTGCACAGGACCCACATCTGGGCATACCCACCCTACTTAGGGTGTGACACAATAAGTATACAAGATAGTGATCGATGTAATGCTTGAATTAATTTCAGCCACTGGTAATCACTCAAGACGCATCCCAATCCATCATTATTTTGCACACCATGCCATCTCAGTTTGGACTCAGCCATATGCAAATCAGTCTCGACCCTGCTCCAACAGGAACAGTCCAGCCTGAACTGCCAAGCCAGGTCCTCCTGAACCAGAACATAAGCAACACAGGAGTGACTTCACTCTACTTATCGGCTCATCAGCCAGGTGCAGCTTGGTTTGAGTGACACAGTAAGCACGGGACCCAATTCTGGGCATACCTACCCCACTTAGGGTGACACAATAAGTATACAAAAAAGTAATGGATGGAATGCTTGAATTAATCTCAGCCACTGATAATCACTCAGGGCTGCATCCCAATCCATTGTTATTTTGCACACCATGCCACCCCAGTTTGGACCCAACTATATGCAAATTAACCATAACCCTACTACAATAGTACCAGTGCTGCCCGAAGTTCCAAGCCAGGTCCTCCTTGAACCAGAACACATGGAACCGAAGACCAGTTTTGCCCTAGTTATGGGCTCATCAGCTGTGTACAGCTTGGCTCCAGTGACAGAGTATGCACGGTACCAATACCTGTGCATTCCCGCCCCACTTAGTGCGACACAATAAGTATACAAAACTGTGATGGACAGAATGCTGGAATTAATCTCAGCAGCTGGTAATCACTCAGGCTGCATCCCAATGCATTGATATTTTGCACACCATGCCACCTCAGTTTGGACCCAACTATATGCAAATCAGTCTTAACCCTACTCCAATAGCACCACTCCAGCCCGAAGTTCCAAGCCAGGTCCTTCCTTAACCAGAACACAAGCAACCCAAGACTGGTTTCGCCCTAGATATGGGTTCATCAACTGGGTGCAGCTTGGTTCCAATGATACAGAGTGCACAGAAGCCATCTCTGGGTATACCTGTCCCACTTAGGGCACCATATTAAAGTACACAAAAAGTGATGGATGGAATGCTTGAATTAATCTTAGCCACTGGTAATCACTCAGGGCTGCATCCCAATCCATCAGTATTTTGCACACCATGCCACCTCAGTTTGGACCCAGATATATGCAAATCAGTCTAGACCCTACTTCAATAGTACTAATCCAGCCATAACTGCCAAGAGCTGGTCTCCTTGAAACAGAACAGAAGCAACCTAGGACTGGGTTTGCCCTAAATATAGGCTCATCAGCCAGGTACAGCTTGGTTTCAGGGACACAATGTGGATGGGACCCATGTCTGGGCACACCCGCCCCACCTAGGACAACACAATAAGTATACAAAACAGTGATGGTAGGAATGCTTGAATTAATCTCAGCCAGTGGTAATCACTCGAGGCCACATACCAATCCATCATTATTTTGCACACCATGTCACCTTGGTTTGGACCCAGCTATATGCTTATCAGCCATGGTCCTGCCCCAGTAGAAACAGTCCAGCTCGAATTGTCAAGTCAGGTCCTCCTTGAACTGGAACACAAGCAACCCAGAACCAGTTTTGCCCTAGTTGTGGGCTAATCAGCCAGGTACAGCTGTGTTCCAGTGACACAGTGTGCATGGGACCCATGCCTGGGCCTACCTGACCCACTTAGGGTCACACAATAAGTATACAAATCAGTGATGGATGTAATGATTGAATTAATCTCAGCCACTGGTAATCACTCAGGCCACATCTCAATCCATCATTATTATGCACACCATGGCGCCTCCGTTTGGACCCAGCTATACGCAAATCAGTCTTGGACCTACTCCAATAGGAACAGTCCAGCCCAAACTGCCAGGCCAGGTCCTCCCTGGACCGGAACACAAGCAACCCAGGATAGGCTTCACCCTACTTATCAGCTCATCAGCCAGGTGCAGCTTGGTTTGAGTGACACATTGTGCAAGGGACCCCGTTCTAGGCATACCTGCCCCCACTTAGGGTGCCACAATAAGTGTTCAAAACTGTGATGGATGGAATGCTTGAATTAATCTCAGACACTGGTAATCACTCAGGGCTGCAGCCCAATACATTGTTATTTAGCACACCATGCCACCTCAGTTTGGACATAACTGTATGCAAATCAGCCTTGTCCCTGCTCCAATAGTACCAGTCCAGTCTGAACTTTCTTGCCAGGACCTTCCTGAACCAGATCACAAGCAACTCAGGACCGGCTTCGACCTAGATATGGGCTCATCAGTCATATGCAGCTTGGTTCCAGTGACACAGTGTGTATGAGACCCACATCTTGGCATGCCCATCCCACTTAGGGACCATACTAAAGTATACAAAAAGTGATGGATGGAATGCTTGAATTAATCTCAGCCCCTGGTAATCACTTGGGCACATCCCAATCTATCATTATTTTTCACACCTTGCCACCTTAGTTTGGACCCAGCTATATGCCTATCAGCCTTGGTCCTGCCCCAATAGAAACAGTCCAACCCAAACAGCGAAGCCAGCTCCTCCTTGAACTGGAACAAAAACAACTGAGAACAGGTTTCACCCTAGTTATGGGCCAATCAGCCAGGTACAGCTGTGATTCAGTGACATAGTGTGCACAGGACCCACATCTGAGCATACCCACCCTACTTAGGGTGTGACACAATAAGTATACAAGATAGTGATCAATGTAATGCTTGAATTAATTTCAGCCACTGGTAATCACTCAAGACGCATCCCAATCCATCATTATTTTGCACACCATGCCATCTCAGTTTGGGCTCAGCCATATGCAAATCAGTCTCGACCCTGCTCCAACAGGAACAGTCTAGCCTGAACTGCCAAGCCAGGTCCTCCTGAACCAGAACATAAGCAACACAGGAGTGACTTCACTCTACTTATCGGCTCATTAGCCAGGTGCAGCTTGGTTCGAGTGACACAGTAAGCACGGGACCCAATTCTGGGCATACCTACCCCACTTAGGGTGACACAATAAGTATACAAAAAAGTAATGGATGGAATGCTTGAATTAATCTCAGCCACTGTTAATCACTCAGGGCTGCATCCCAATCCATTGTTATTTTGCACAACATGCCACCCCAGTTTGGACCCAACTATATGCAAATTAACCATAACCCTACTACAATAGTACCAGTGCTGCCCGAAGTTCCAAGCCAGGTCCTCCTTGAACCGGAACAGAAGCAACCTAGAACCGGTTTCACCCTAGTTATGGGCTTATTAGCCAGGTACAGCTTAGTTCCAGTGATACAGTGTGCACAGGACCTACGCCTGGGCATACCGCCCCACTTCGAGCAACACAATAAGTAAACAAAATGGTGATGGATGGAATGCTTGAATTAAACTCAGCCACTGGTAATCACTTGGGTCACATCCCAATCCATTGTTATTTTTCACACCTTGCCACCGCAGTTTGGACCCAGCTATATGCTTATCAGCCTCGGTCCTGCCCCAATAGAAACAGTCCAGCCCAAACTGCCAAGCCAGATCCTCCTTGAACTGGAACACAAGCAACCCAGAACCGGTTTCACCCTAGTTATGGGCCAATCAGCCAGGTACAGCTGTATTCCAGTGACATAGTCGGCACGGGACCCACATCTGGGCATACCCACCCTACTTAGGGCAACACAATAAGTATACAAGACAGTGATGGGTGTAATGCTTGAATTCATCTCAGCCACTGGTAATCACGCAGGCCGTATCCCAATCCATCATTATTGTGCACACCATGCCGCCTCAGTTTCGACCCAGCCATATACAAATCAGTCCTGACCCTCCTCCAATAGCAACAATTCAGCCAAACAGCCAAGCCAGGACCTCGCTAAACCAGAACACAAGCCCCCCAGACCGCTTGTCATTCCGGACTGGACTGTTCCGATTGGAGCAGGGTCAAGACTGATTTGCATGTAGCTGGGTCCAAACTGAGGTTACATGGTGTGAAACATAATGATGGAATGGGATGAGGCCCGAGCTATTACAAGTGGCTAAGATTAATTCAAGCATTTCATCAATCACTTTTTGTATACTTTTTCAATTGACAGCAGTAGCTGCTTGTGAAGCTGCTGCTTGGACAGGTGCTTTGGCATGTGGCACTCCCTTGAGGACAACTGGGTGATTTATCCTCAGTTTGCTTTTCCAGTATGTACTCCATGATGGATGATTTGAGGATTTCCCTGATAGGACCTTAAGAGCATTTCACCAGGTGTAGGGATGCCAGGGTGTACTCTACCACATCTGGATTCCCTTTCAAACTTGTGATCCAGTTCTGAATACTTTTCTTCTAGTTACTGCCATTTTGGTTTGGAAACAACAGCTCCGCGTCCTTATTGCCACCACCACCAATCACTTCAGAAAACCTCTCCTAAAACACCTCTGAAAATGTGCTGCTGTGCAATCGGTCCCTGGCCATAAACTGGCAGTCCGACATACTGCGGCTTGCTTCAGATGTAACCTTGCTGAGCTTGCTCCATCTGGCCTCAGCATTCAGGCAGTCTTTGATCTCTCTTTTTTGAGTCTGCTCAGGGCCACCTCTCACATCTTGATTGTGTCATGGATGCTATTTAGGGGTCACCAGCGGTCACACTTGCGACCCCTGACTTATCCCTTACTACTCCTGGTGCTGTTTTTGAGGTCCTGGCCCCAGGTATCAAAGGCAGTAACTTTTTTCATGCAAGAATTAAATTTGCTTTATGTAAAAAGGCAGCAGATCCATTCTGCACTTGACTGAGACTGTAAACTTGCAGCTGTCTCAATTTTTTTTCCATCGGAGTGAGGTATTGACTAGCAACACTCCTTTCTGGGCCTCTGAAGCCCTACTCCAACTAGACCATCCTTTCCTGGCCTGCAGGCGAAGAGCTTTGGTGTGTTTCACTGGATTGGACTGCATCAGGCAAGGGAAAAGGAATTACTTTGGCACGTGGAACTAGTCCAAACAGGCCTTCCTGTGCTGTTGGGCCCCAGCTGTTTGGGCCAGTAGCTGGCCTACCACTATGCCAGAATCTTGCAGATAGATGCAGTAAGTGCTTTTAGTTTCTTCACAATTTCCCCAGTGTGTATTTGAAGCAGAGTGGGATGGGGATTGCATAGTGCGAATCTTTGGTGCAAATTCAAGTCCAAGCTCGAGTGGATGGACCTGTGTCTCAAATTGAGGCTTAACATCAGTTCATCAACCATACATCAATGACAGTGAAGCACATTTGACTCCACAATAATGACAGAGAGGGGTAGGTTTGCAAATCATGAAGGTTAATTAGCAGATCAGCAAAGGTACATGCTCCAATTAGTCATACATTGATAATCACCTCGTAACAGCATAGTTTGATTTTATCCAAAGGAAGTTAAAATAGCAAATAGAAAGCTAATTATTTAACGATAGTCATATGCAATTTGAATAAGATTCGGTTCCACTGAAGGGAAATTCCCTAACACTAAGCTGAGGATTCAGATGAGGTCGGGGAAAATTAAGCAGCAGGGATCAGCAAGTAGCGCCTCTAATGGCAAAACTACATGAAGGTTCAGCCAGACGAAGAAAATAGACCTGCTCTAGAGTTTGTCTATGAGCGGGGCAAGTAAGCATGGATACCCTCACAGGTGATTAGTTCGCTATATAAATCAACTTAACATATCATGGGGTCTTAAGAGAGTGGAAAGGGGCATCTGCTCTTGAAATAATAGATAGGAGTATCTGAAACTAGTTAGCTCAGCAAAGCACAATTAGACATATGGGGCCATATGTACAAGGACTGGCGAAAACTACCGCTAACGCTAGTTAGCGGCAGTTTTCTTACCGCTGTGTACCACTGAAAACTATCGCCTTGTTAGCGACATATGTACAAGACATCGCTACATGACGATAGCTTCAGGGATCAGAGGTGAAAACTGCCGCTAACATTAGCGTGATGGCGATAGAAATTTCCGGTGTTAGCGGGCGAAAAAAAATGAAAGGCCCATTAGCGGCAAAAAAACGCACGTTAGTCAGCCCAACGTGAGTTTTTTTGCCTCTATTGGAAAAAATAGCCTATCAGTCGACCTCCAATAGAAAATAGGCAAACAAAACAATGAAATGCAGAACGGAGCAGCCAGGGCCAAGTGCAGCACACATCAACAACCCCCTCAAGCCACCCAACATCCAGGATGACCAGGATGAGAGCCTGGATGCCTCGCTGGGCCTGCGTCTGGAGCCTGGATGCCTCGCTGGACCTGCGCCTGAAGCCTGGATGCCTCGCTGGACCTGCACCTGGAGCCTGGATGCCTCGCTGGGCCTGTGTCTGGAGCCTGAGTGCCTCACTGGACCTGCGCCTGGAGCCTGGATGCCTCGCTGGGTCTGCGTCTGGAGCCTGGATACCTCTCTGGACCTGTGCCTGGATGCCTCGCTGGGCCTGCGTCTGGAGCCTGGATGCCTCGCTGGACCTGCGCCTGGAGCCTGGATGCCTCCCTGAGCCTGCGTCTGGAGCCTGGATGCCTCGCTGGACTTGCGCCTGGATCCTGGATGCCTCGCTGGACCTGCGTCTGGAGCCTGGAGTGGGATGCGGAGGAGCTGTGGAGTCGATGAGCCGTGGCGGTAGACATTGAGGTGCCGCGATCGCCCGTACCTGGTGGTGAAGTCTGGCCGGTCACATGGAGACACGTTGCTGACCTGTGTGAGAAGACCGCCTTGCGCCCCTTGGAGCTGTGAATGGTAGAGGCCCTCCTGCGCACCAACGTAGGGAGGTCTGCATCGCATACTACGATCCACCACTACACCGGGGTGCACGTAGGAGATTACCAAAGGTGAGCGGCTCCTCTCTGCATCACAGGCCGGATGATGTTGCGCTGGCCGGACGCTGTAGAGGCTGAGGCCCCTGAGCTGCGCCAAACTTGTGTGGCGGGAGCGCTGCAACTTCACGCCTAAGGGGGCCCTGCTGCATCAACTGCATCGGGAGGTTCACCAGCGGACTTGGCGGCGACTGCTTTACCCAGGCTTGTGAAATCCCACTTGGCTGAGGCTCCTGCTGGCTGAGTCACAGATCTGGAGAGAGTGCAGCGGATTGCGTCACAGTGTCAATGTACAGGTAAGGAGAAGGTGGGACGCTTAGCGGAGGAGGCCCAGGGGTTGATTCGCCCAGGCCTAGCACGTGTAGATGACGCACCCCCAGTGGCAGCTCATCCGCTATGGCGGAAGAGCGTCACCCCACTGCTTTCAAGCAGTGCAAGAAGAGGAACAATCATCGCAAGATGCCAACTTCCTGATGTAATTGTGCCATGTTTCCTTTGCGGGCGGGAGGGTGGGTAGGGTATCTCCACTCATGGAGCAGGGCAGGGGCTGAGTGGCATGCCCACTCAAGTGAGCAGTGACTGTTTGGTCGGCCCGCTCAGGCCGCCCAAAGCAGTCATGCGCACTGTCCTGTGCGCAATGCAGGCTGCGTTACAGCCTGCATCGAGAACATGCCCACCCCTCCAGCCCCTGGCTGAATGCCTCGTCCCGGCGCCAATGACCAATCCCAACGTCGCATTGCAGCAATGTGATTGACTTAGGGGAGGGAGCCTGGCTGCCTACTTCCTGTTCCTGGAAGAAGACTCAGGAGAGCAGGAGCAACGAAGACACGGGACCCTGCCTCGAGGTAAGATTTCTCTCACTTAAACATTTACAACACCTGCTCACACACACCCGCGTACATGCCCCATCCAGTGCTCTTTCCGGCGTTTCCCACCTCCCAGCTGTCCAGTCCCCCCGCAGCATTTCTTAATGGCAGCCGCTGTGCGGCCATGCGCAACAGGCGTACCACTGTTGTGCTAAAGGTATATATGAAGTTATGACGCATACTATTACATTGCATTCCATTACAATGCATACTATTACCAGGCATATTGCAGCAGTAGGGACGGTTTTGGATTGCGGAGATGTAAACATTACTAGTCCCACTTCAGTGAGTGCATCCCTAAAACTAACCGTTGCACCCCAAATCAAACCCTGAACCCTAAAATTCATCTTTGAGCCCTCAAAACACACCCTAAATATCATATTTGACCCAAATGCAAACCCCAATTTTCATTTTTGACCCAAATGCTCACCCGCATTTTCATGATTGACCCCCAAAACACACCCCAAATTTCACATTTTACCCCATGAGACATCCCAAATTTCATCTCCAACACCCAAAACCCATACCCACCCTAAAACTTAATAATACCCCATTACTGACCTCACTATGCGCTGTAATGGAATGCGATGTAAAGGCACCTGCGTTGTTGGAGTTGCATTGTGAAGGCCCTACGATGTAATGCATGTGTTGTAATGGACGTCTCCCGTGCCAAAGGCAAGCCATAGGCAAGCCTGTCTGCGTCCGTCTGCCCCTGGACCGGGCTCAGCACCAAGGACCCTTCCTCTCGTACACTCCACCACCCCGGCGCCAGCACCCTCCTCGCCATCAACCCTGGATGCCACATCGCCTGCAAGGACCAACATCTGCTCCGGACCGGACATCGCCATTACTGAGGGCTACTAAATCACCCGCAAGGACCACCCGGACCATCCAGGAGGAGGCGTTGACATCACCTACAGAAGCACACTCCGACTGACCACGCACTCTAATGACCCAACGGTGACTATGGAATACCTCAACTTCCAGATCCAGACCAACCCCAACCTCTGTGGCACCCTCATCTGCAGGCCCCCCGGGCCATGGACACCCATTCTCCGATACCATTTTAGACCTCATTGCACACCAGGCTCTCCCATCTCCCGACGACATCCTACTCGGCGTATTCAAGTTCCACCTGGACAACCCCAGTGACCAGAACACCAGCCCCTCTTGGGGAAGCTCCCCAACATCAAACTCAAGCAGCTAGTCACCGCAGCAAGCCACATAGCAGGACACACGGTCGAGCACGTCTCTTCCGTCAGCGGGAACTTCAACTACAGCCACACCACCGTGCTTTCCTGGACCAACCATCATTGTATACATCACGTCTTCACCATGCTTACCATACACCATCCACATCATCGCCCCCCTCGCAGCTGGATCAAGGCCACCGAAGAACGTCTCGTCAACTCCCTCAGCACCACCACTCCGCCAGTGCTTACAGACGATGACAACACAGTGCGCAACTGCCACAGATGGATCTCTAACTGCACCGACACTACTGGCACCCCTCAAGAATGGACCAGGCAAAATTAGCACCACGTTGCGCCGTATTTGCAAATTGACGCATGTAGGCATATGCGTGACCTTGTGAAGCCCTGTGCCACATCATACCTGCATCAGGTATGATGTACCCAGGGTGTGCGTTCCCACGCAACAAGGCCTCATAGGAGTGGCACAGTGAAATCCCTCAGATTTCACTGCGACAATTGTAGGACGGCACTGCATCAGTACCTTACACCTGCCTGATGGCAGGCGTAAGGGTGACGCCTTGCCACAGGTATGGGCTGCATTGCATTGCTGGAGTTGCGTCATGCTTGTGACATTTCTGCAGCAATGCGTAACTTTAGCGCAGACAGATACGTCAGGATTCCAGACGTATCTGTCATTACTTGCGTCATGGAGCGCTGTCCAGTGAATACTGCACATCCGTGGTGTCGCAAGAAGGGCGTAGTGAAAAGTGTTGCAATGCTGTTTTGTCGCAGCGCTGCAACACTTTTCATGACTGAGGCCCAGGAATGCACACTATCTTATTGATGGTGCGCATTCCTGCCCTGTACTTTTGGTCCAGGGCAGCGCTGCAACATTGCTTGCAGCGTTGTCCAGCACCAAAACCTGCTGGAAAGAGGCTCCATGTGTTATCTCCATTTTTAAGACCAGCTATTTTCTGGTCTTAAAAAACTGCCTCTAACTGTAGTTAGAGGCAGTTTTTTTGGTCCTTCAAACTTCAGGAATCCCCTTGTAAATATCGGAAAGTGGGGTTAGCGGACGTTTTTGCACGGGAGTGCCTCCCTTGCATGTCATTATCGCTAACCAAAGTGGCGCTCTTTAGGATGGACGTTTTTGCTGGTAAACTGCCGCTAACAGAGGTTAGCGACAGCTTGTACATACGGCAATAATAATCTCACCGCAAAACCGTCTGAAAAGTGCCGCTAAGGCGGCGTTAATCCCTTGTACATATGTCCCACAATTTCTAAAGTGAAGTATAGCTCCCTCTGTTTCCCAAGAGGTGGGGACCAATCAAAATCCAGCATTCTCTGATAAGGTAACTTCGCTCTTCGCATTGCAAAAAGGAAGCTCGCAACCGCACAGCTTCCTGGAGATATCTCATACGAGATGGTGCATCCTGGTTGGGCCTTTCCATGCACAGGTGAAAGAATCCAATTAACTATGGCTAACGTAACGTGAACATGCTCTAACTAATTTTAATTATAATTCGTGAATCACCAACTATAATCAAACTACAACATAAAATCACTCTTTATATATGAACATTTTAATATCCATTAATACATATTTAAGCAAAACGAAAAATTGTGACAGAGCATCACCACCTTTATATTGCTCAGTTGCCACAGGGCTAGTATTTTACCAGCATGACCAGAATTCAATGATAAGGTTGGTAAAAACAACAATGAGAAAATCAGTTAAAACTGATATTTTTCTTCATTTCCAACATAAATTTAAACCAGAAAATAAAAGAACAAACCACTCTAAAAAGTATGTTGATGCTGTTTACTTTAATCTTAAACCTCTGTAAAAGCAAACCGAGAGAAAAGGCAATGTTGTAAGAGGATTTTAAAGAAATATGTATTCATGGACCAGTCTCCAACTCGTTTATAACCTCAAACATGAGCAAAAAGCTGCCATTTTTCTTTGTGGAAGGTAGCAGCCCTGTTTGCTCATGAAGCTCTAAATAGCTGTCAAGTTTTAAGTTTGCTTATGTGCATGAACATCATTTAGAGATAGCTAAAGGTTGCACTTGCAACTTCTGTGTTTTGGCTTGCTACCATTATGAGGCTGCTTGCAACCCCTTTCAATTAAGGGGCCGATTCCGATTCGGGTCGGAAATCTCTCTGACCGAGCCGGACCCGGAGAGATTTCCGACCGAATCGGACCCTAGCAGCCCGACCGAACGAGTACGATGCGCACGTATGCCATCGGACTCGAGTCGGTCGGACTCCCATTGAAGTCAATGGGAGCATGTCGTACAACGCGTACGCGGGCTCCCATTGACTCAATGAGTGCGAGGCGGACAAGGGCGCCCCTACAGCGTGTACGTGGCGAAGCGACTCGCGCCGTACACGCACAGGTAGGGGGACCCATGGGTCCCCCTGTGTGCGACTCGCGCGGCTACGCGCAGCAGGGGGTCCGACACGGACCCCCAAAGTACGGCTCTGACTGCTTCTTCGAGCCGGACGGCACGAGTCGGTCGGACTCGCCGCGGCGCGCATCGTACTTGCCCGGCCGGGAACGTCTCCATTGCGAAGTGCGCTGCGCATCCGTGCGAGTCGGTCGGTGCGGTTGGGACGGGCGTACGAGTCGGTCGGCGAATTTGCACGAGCTCGCATCGTACTCGTTCGCCCGGACGCACGTACGAATCGGTTGGGAAAAGGGCTCCGAATCGGATCCGGTTCAGCCGAATACGATTCGGTGCCCTACCGGCCAAGATCGGAGTCGGCCCCTAAGTCTGCAAAACTGCACTAACTTGGAAGGCAGAAGATTTCTTCATGTCTTATTTTCAGCTCTGCAAGCAGGCAAGAACCCAAAGCCCAGCTAACCGCTTTTGCTATTTTATCTTGATATTTCAAAACAGAAAAAAAGTTCCAGATTTCACTGATTTTACCATTTGTTTTTGAAAGGTATTGATATAAAAATACTTGCACAGGTTTATTACCTTCCTGCCCCTCCGTGAGCTGCCCACAAGGGCAGCCCTGCCACTGAAAGTCTATTTGTGCAGCCCTTCTGCCCCTGACAGTGCATGGGTGCCTACCAGGGTTTAGGATGTAGTATGCTTAGAGTGTGGAAGTGAGCAGCAGAGTGCAGTGAGGTGGGAAAGTACAAATACAAATGAGGGAGCTAAGAGAGTATAATCCAGGAGCTGAGTGAGGCGGATAACGGACATAAGAGGGGAAGAAGGTGGAGACAGGCGTGGCCCGTGCAGGTAAGAGCGGTGTGGCGGGATTCAACAGATGACGACGAGGGAAAATTAATTCGTTATTTATTTTTCCCTCGGCGTCGTCTGTCGAATCCCCGTCCCCGCCCCACCGCCCCACTGCTCTTACCTGCACAGGCTACTCCTGAGTGGAGAAAAGATGTAAATCAAAAGTGACACAAATAGAAAGAAAAGGCAAGGAAAAGGGGCTGAGACACATATTAGGGGAAATAGTTGAGAACAGAGAGTATGGTACATAATGTAGAGACATAGAGAAAGTAGTAAAGTGGTAGAGTGCTTGTGAGAGAAGCAGAAGTGAGAAGGCCAGACAGCTAAACAGAGAGCCAGAGAGAGAGAGAAAATTATCTAGAGCTACAGGTAGGGAGAGATGGGAGAAATAGGGAGAGCACAATAGGGAAAGAGGGTGAGATGTGGAGTAACAAGGATGGAAGAAAAGACAGAGAACAAAAGAGAGACATGAGAGAGGGGGAGGAAAGACAGAGGGGCATAGCTAGATAATCCGTTCCCTGCCCCGTTGGCACTAATGGCATCCTGCTGGAGCACCCCAACTCTGTTCATGCTCTTCTCAGTTTCTCTGCTGCTCTTTGACCTAATGAAGCTCAGGAAGATGTGACCCCTGACCCTGGGACCCTCATCCAGGCCCTTCACCTGGAACATGTTTCAGTGGGATTTTCGTTACTTCACTGACTCTTTGATTAAGTCATATAAACAATGAGCATTGATTATATAACATTTACTGCCAGAAGTGTGCAGCTTACAAGCACAGTTATTTACTCTTCACTTGATGAAGGTCTTGTCAACGGATGGGGGTTCTTATTTCATACCCTGATATCCCAAAGAGTGCACATTACTAGTTGTATTAAATGATTTTTGTCTTCTCGTCTAGATACAATCAAGAATATGATTTGTAAATGGGCAATTATTTCCTTTCTAAGCAATGATGATCTTGTATGTGTGATGTTTGACTGATCGTTTCCCCATGTGTTGGTCATAGAGGCCCTGAGCAGCCTCAAGCTTTGCACCGGATAGGACATTCAAAGATAGCATTCGATTTTTAAATTATATATGGAGCCCTGGTTAACCACTCGCCCTGTAACCTTTCACATCTGAGAGCCTGTTGGGAGGGCTGGGGGGACCTTTGGAAGTTGCGGAATGAACTGAAGCCTGTACAGCACCTCGTACCCTGGCAACATCGGCTAGACTACGACTCATCCAAATACAATTCCTACACTGCACCTATTTCACAGCCAGACGGCTATGGAAAGTGAAGAGAATCCCTAAAGCCACCTTCTTAAGGTGTCTGGATAAAAGGGGATTTCTTCCATGTGGTGTGGGGTGGGTCCTTCTCTCCAACAATATTGACATGCCATCTTCCAAACTCTGTCTGACGTTCTGGGGCAAAGAATCCAAGCCTCGCCTAAATTTGCATTACCAGGGATCCTAGACGAATTGGGGGGACCCAGGGAGGACCCAATCTTGGCAGGAATGGGGACGATCTTGGCAAAGAGAGACATTGCGAAGCACTGGTAGAGATTGTCAACCCCCGTTAAAAGAATGGAGAGAGAGGATGGACCATAATGCAATGCTGGAGGAACCCATTTATATCGTGAGGGGATGCCCAAAGAAACATTCCACAATGTGGGGCAAATGGTGGGCCTATTACGGACTTGAAGGTACTTGAGAGTAGGGTTGGCACCAGAAGTATACAGTCACTGTCATGGATCCTTGCTACAGGCTCCCTGTATGGACCAGCGAACTGTGTGTTTTTGTTTTTCGTTTGTGTTGGAAAGCTAATATAAATGTTTTATAAAAATAAAAAAGCAAGCTCCTCCTGTATTCTGCTAATATGCACCTGCTAACTATCAATAATATTAGGATGAAACACCTAGGGGCTGCTCCTTTTTCCTTTATGTTTCCCAGTCTTTGGAACATTCTAGTTGGTGTTACCCGCACTAGAAAATGACTTACTCTTTAATAGAGCATCAAAATCACATCTTTTCTGTCAATAAGTTCATATTGTCGGTCAGCCGTTGCCTTGTATTATTTTGATTTTATGTTTCTCACTATGGTTTTCATGTCCTTTTTTCACTTTCTTGAAGCCTTACGATGACAGTGCACTTTATAAATAAAATAAACAAAATAAATGCATTGTTAAATGAAGTTTTCACCCTAAAAGGGGTCTCATTACTTGAAGCTGCTTCATTTGGCCTTTGTCTGAGGCAGCCTGTCGGACAGGGGTACAGTAGGAGACATGATGTAGGATGATGTTTTTCAGTTGTGCCCAGTGACATTGTGACAGCCGCGGCCCGTGCAGGTAAAAGAGGTGGGGCCGGGTTCAGGGGGATTAGACATACGACCACGAGGGAACAAATAACTAATGTTTCCTCGTTGTTGTGTGTTGAAAAATAAAAAGATAGGGATTTTTTTGATTTTTTTGTCCCTTAATAACTTTACACCTGTTTGACACACAAAACCTTGCAGACCTGCTGCTCCTGTTTCATTGTCGGAGTAGTGAAAGTTTTGCGGTGTTTGGTCAAGGGGGTGCAAAGAAAAAAGTGGGGTCCCAAAACGGGCTTGAAATTCAATGCATGTTACATAGAGATTTGTTTTTCACGTCGTGCAAAAACAGCCAGTCGTATTTTGCTGAAATTTGGCAGCATTAGATATTAGGATGGGCAGATGATTTTTTGGGTACTGCAGATATGTAGAGTAGGTAGTTTTTAAGATGTACGCTTTTTCAACTCAATGAAATCTTGTAGCACTCTAATGCTATAATGCATATGTAGAGGTTCAGATTTACTACATGATCTACTGAAAGACCCATTCTTGTGTCTTATTAAATGGAATATAATTTTGCTCCATCTATAGTAAAAATCTAGGCCACTCACAAAGTGCACATGTGAAGTCTCCTCTCCAAGTACTAGGCTTTTGTGACAGCTGGAGGACAAGTTTGACAAAGGATCCTAGGATTGTAGAAGCCAGCCAAGTGGTAGAGCACAGGTTCCTCATGTGCATTAAAGCCAAAGGAGTCTGAAATGTTTATTACTTGCTACAGCCAGTGTCAGGTAGTAATAAAGTGAGGAGGGAGAAGCTGTGCTAAAATCCGAACCACCACCAAATGCGTCATGACAAGGTGTCAGTATATCCATGACAACCTCTCCTTTTCTCGGTCTTGGAGGGTCTGACAGTGTACCCAGCAGCGTAGCTGCAGGCTCGCAGCTGACTGTCGTAATCACACTGTCATGCTAAAAATGTTTCAAGCAATTCCAAGGGGCAGAGAGGAGCTGTAAATGCATGACAATGCATTTCAATGCAGTGATGCGGGAACCAGTATTGAAATGTGTTAGTGTCACTTCTGATGCATTCACTTGGCAAGGCTGTTTTCATAACAACGATTGGCTTTCATTCACTTTGGGCTTCATATTTAGCACTATCCTACTAAATGTAGCATGGAAGCCCAAAAAATAAACTAGACTGCATATGTGAAGTTTCAGAATTATTTATTTAACAACTAAAAGACACATTTATAGTCACATGGTTATGTAAACCAATAAACAAATGCATAACAAATTCAATAGATGAAATGAAAGAAATCCCAGAAAATCTGATTGCCACTCTGTAGTTATACTTAGGGGTCGATTCCGATTCAGGCCGGAAATCTCTCCGCCCGAGCCGGACCCGGAGAGATTTCCGACCGAATCGGACCCTAGCAGTCCGACCGAACGAGTACGATGCGTTCGCATGCAATCGGACTCGATTCGGTCGGACTCCCATTGAAGTCAATGGGAGCCGGTCGTACAACGCGTACGCGGGCTCCCATTAACTCAATGGGTGCCAGGCGAACAAGGGCGCCCCCTACAGCAGGTACGCGGCGAAGCGACTCGCGCCGTACACGCACAGGTAGGGGGGACACACCCCCTGTGTGCGACTCGCGCGGCTACGCGTACAGGGGGGTCCGACACGGACCCCCGAAGTACGGCTCCGACTGCTCTTTCGAGCTGGACGGCGCTTGTCGGTCGGACTGCTCGCGGCGCCCATCGTACTTACCCAGCCGGGGAACGTCTCCATTGCGCGGTGCGAATCGTGTCCGAGCGAGTCGGTCGGTGCGGTTCGACCCGGGGACGAGTCGGTCGGAGCGGTTGGGACACCCGAACGAGTCGGTCGGCGATTTCTCATCGTAGTCGCTCGTCCGGACGCGCGTACGGATCGGTCGGGAAATAGGGCTCCGAATCGGATCCGGTTAAGCCGAATCCGATTCGGAGCCCTACCGGCCGAGATCGGAATCGGCCCCTTAATATTCTCAAAGATAGGAATTCCTCGGATATTAGCTCCCTAATAACTTTCCACACATTTGACTAATCACCACAAAACATTCCAGTCCTATAGCATTTTCTTCATTTTGAGATGATGTAAAGTTTTGCGGTGAATCATTAACGGGGTGCTTTGTTCCACCAATTAATTTTCCATAAACTATTGTATTTGATGTAGCGTGAAAACGGCTGAATGGATTTACATGAAATTTGGCAGGATTATACATCATGTAGCAGAGATGATGCTTTTTGGGTACAGCAGTTAATTAGGGTAAGTATTTTTTAAGTTATAAGGCATTTAAACTCTGTGATATCTGTCACCGCTGTACTTTCACAGAATTTCACAATGTTTTGTGATACTACCACAGTACATGGCCATAAACATAGTTACAAATATTTTTAAAAATATAAATAATTTTCCTGATCGTTTACCACTTCAATAAAGTGTTTCCCTATATCTAAGGCCTTAACACTGAACACAGCCAAAGTGTAGTAAAAGCAATATGGCTGCTTTTTCATTCTCTACTCTGCGCTAGTCCATTGGATACCACTCCACTCTACGCCACTCCACTATATGCTATTTCACTCTACCCCACTCCACTCTACACTACTCAAGATTACACCACTCCACTGTACCCCACTCTACTCTAAGCTGTTCGACTCTACACTATTCCACTCTACGCCACTCCACTATATTCCACTCCACGCTATTCCACTGTATGCCACTCCATTCTACGCTATTACACTGTATGCAACTTCAATCTTTGCTCCTCTACTCTATGGTATTTCACTCTACACCACTCCACTGAATGCTATTACACTCTACTCCTCCCCACAATGCACCACTCCAGTTTAAACCACTTCTCTGTATACCACTCCACTTTACGCTACTACACTAAATGCAATACACTTTACTCCACTCCACTGTATGCTACTATACTAGACACTATCACACTCTATACCACTACACTGTACTCCACTCCAGTCTATGCTACCCCACTCTACACTATTTCTCTATATGCCACTCCACTGTACTCTGCTCCACTTCAGTGTACTCTCCTCGCCACTCTACAATACACTGTGTTCTCACAAATAATGAAACTCCACTGTACAACACTACTCTGTATGAGACTCTCCCCCACTCTAATGCCCGACACTACACTGGACAACACTGAATTATATGACACTCTGCTCCACTGAACTCCTCTCTATGTCACTACACTCTACAACACTCTGCTACACTCTATGCCACCCTACGACATTCTATTGAATGACACTCCACTCCACCACACTCCATTGCATGACCCTCCAGTTGATGACGCTCCACTGTACAACACTCAGCTCTACTTTTCGACACGCCACTACACTGTGCAACAAGCAGCTCCACTCTACAATACTCCATTCCATGATACGACACACCACACCACTCCACTGTGTAATGCTTTTCTCCACTGTACACTGCATCACTCCACTCTACTCGACTCCACCCTATTCCACTCTACCATACTCCACTGTATGACACTAGACTCTGCAACACTCTCATTCACTGTTCTGTTCTACACTCCACTTTATGACTCTCAAATAATGATGATGCTCCACACTACAATTTGAGACACATTTTTATTAAAAAATAAAAAACATTAAAATACAATAAAAAAAACAAAGGTTAAGGATAGTTTATGGTTAGAAAAAGCTTATGTATTTTTCTATACAAATCCAACTTAAAATACACAAACATTAGAAATTATAAAGTTATAATTATAACTTCAATATATAATTTACTATAAGTCGCGCACCGCCGAACTCAGACTTGTCACCTCGATCTCCACACTATATTCACTGTAACTCATGCCTTTTCCATGCACTGTGTATACCCTTGCATACTACATAACTTATAGCTTGTGAAATCATAGCTTTCATGACAACAATTATAACTTCTCAAATTACATTATTTGTCACAACACAGTGCATAGTAGTGTGGCGAGTTATAGTCAGTGGGAAAGTTTTCCCAACCATAAGCTTTAACCTTTGCTTTTTCATATATATATATATAGCCCTGTCGAAGGCTACGGCTGAAACGCGTAGGCCATTTCACCTTGGTGCTATGTAATGTTGAAAATAAATTAATTCCTTGTAGAATTACCTATTTGCTGGTGCCGTTTCCTTCTGTGCGTGACAAGGTGGATGCTAATGAAAATGCCAGTTTCCTTTTATTAAAAGAATCATTGGAATTCATCTGCTTTTTGAGTGCGTCTTCAACTGGGGATGTTTTGTTGAAAGATTTATGAGCGGCAGTCCAGCCGGGAAGACTGCACCACCCCTCAAGGTCAAGGTTAGGGGGCCGCGAGGACATGGAACTACTCCGAGTCTTCCTTAGTGGAAAAACAGAAAAGAAAAAATAAACTGAACATTTTCATCTGGGAGGCCGACTGGAGGGCTTTTAAATTAAATGAACATTTTGCTACAGCACAGAAACCTACTAAAGGTAAAGGAATTTTGAAAGTGCACTACTGATCCCAGCATGCAACACTTAGTTGAACTCACCTGTGAGGCCCACTGAGGGCTAATTAAATGGACATGCAGAGGGGGAGTGCCTTTTCATCATTTCTGTGCAGTATCATGGAGCCTGTGAACAAAGAGCTGTGCTCTGAAACGAGTAAGGCAATGAAATGCATCTGAATGAAAATGCCAGTTTCCTTTTATTAAAAGAATCTTGGAATTCATCTGCTTTTCGAGTGCATCTTCAACTGGGGATGTTTTGTTGAAATATATATATATATATATATATTTTCTCCAATACTTCCGGCCCAGATCCGAAAACAGGAAGGAACGGCACTCCTGAAAGCTGAAATGTTCAATGAGGTTTTATTCCATCATGAGAGAAAAACCGGTAAAAAAACGTCTACTCGTTTTAGCGGAAAGCCTTTTTCACGACGCTTTCTCGCAGTTACCGGACACAATTTAACTTGGTGATCATAAACTAAACATAGAAGAGGGGTGTCTGTCCAATTCATCAACAACTCTGCGAATTGCAGCGGCCATCTTGTAACGTCATTATAACACAGAAATAAGATAAATAACAGAGGTAAGAATGGATAATACATCATTCAATATTCTGAGAACAATATCATTTTGTTATGTCTTACTAAGTTACGACCCATAATATATTGTTTATATAAAAAACGGAAAAAAGAAAACACAGTTATATTTCATTAATATCAACTTCCACAGGAGATCTCTCCTTTTAAAATTTTTGCTGCCCATTGCTCACCAACTGGTGGCCGTGACAGTCTTTGTATAAATGATTCTACATTTGTATTTGTATATATATATATATATATATATATATATATATATATATATATATATATATATATATATATATATATATATATATATATATATATATATATATATATATATATATATATATATGAATGCTCGTTTGCCTTACCCCCAAAATTGAGCTGCACTCGAATGCTGGACCTAAGGTGGCAAGCCTTTAATAAAGAGTACAGGCAAGATGATGCTGGTAGTTACAATATGACAGCTGCAAACGCGATGAGCCTGACGCGTTTCGAAGGTAAATCCTTCTTCCTCAGAGGCAGTCGCGGTCACAAATACGTGCTCGGGTCTCCGTCCATTGATGCTCATAATACGCCCCCAGATGGGCGGGTCCAATGTCCCAAGGCATCATGGATGTCGTAGTCCTGAAATCAAACTGCTGATGGTGCACTAATTTCTGTCCTTTTCAAGCCCCCAGATGGGCCACCACCAACAACGTGCCTTAATCCCTGGTCAGCATTCCACATAACCGGCTTGGCATATAACCTGCCGCGTGGCCCCCTCTCTTTGCGGGGTGGTGCAACTCGACGGCCGGGCCGCCGCCAGAAATGAATGCTCGTTTGCCTTACCCCCAAAATTGAGCTGCACTCGAATGCTGGACCTAAGGTGGCAAGCCTTTAATAAAGAGTACAGGCAAGATGATGCTGGTAGTTACAATATGACAGCTGCAAACGCGATGAGCCTGATGCGTTTTGAAGGTAAATCCTTCTTCCTCAGAGGCAGTCGCGGTCACAAATACGTGCTCGGGTCTCCGTCCATTGATGCTCATAATACGCCCCCAGATGGGCGGGTCCAATGTCCCAAGGCATCATGGATGTCGTAGTCCCGAAATCAAACCGCTGATGGTGCACTAATTTCTGTCCTTTTCAAGCCCGCAGATGGGCCACCACCAACAACATGCCTTAATCCCTGGTCAGCATTCCACATAACCGGCTTGGCATATATCCTGCCGCGTGGCCCCCTCTCTTTGCGGGGTGGTGCAACACGACGGCCGGGCCGCCGCCATAAATGAATGCTCGTTTGCCTTACCCCCAAAATTGAGCTGCACTCGAATGCTGGACCTAAGGTGGCAAGCCTTTAATAAAGAGTACAGGCAAGATGATGCTGGTAGTTACAATATGACAGCTGCAAACGCGATGAGCCTGACGCGTTTCGAAGGTAAATCCTTCTTCCTCAGAGGCAGTCGCGGTCACAAATACGTGCTCGGGTCTCCGAACATTGATGCTCATAATACGCCCCCAGATGGGCGGGTCCAATGTCCCAAGGCATCATGGATGTCGTAGTCCCGAAATCAAACCGCTGATGGTGCACTAATTTCTGTCCTTTTCAAGCCCGCAGATGGGCCACCACCAACAACGTGTCTTAATCCCTGGTCAGCATTCCACATAACCAGCTTGGCATATGGTGCACAGTCTAAATATCGAGTTTAGAATATCGACCTACAGTAATATCGAGTTCCAAATATCGTAGGGACAGAATATTGAAATCAAGAATATCGACGACCAGAATATCGACCTAAAGGTAAGTAATATCGTTTTTGTTAATATCGAAGTTAGTAATATCGATAGCAAAAAAATCGATGTTACTAATATCGACATTTATATTAGTGTTATGTATTTTATTATGTATTTTATATGTATGTGTTATATATTTTTTGTTAAGTATTGTACTGGTTTTTAAATATATGTATAACATTTTTAGAAGTTAGTAATGTTTTTTTAAGTAAATTATGCGTTTTAGTACTGTAGCGGGTTGTGGGTTTATAGCGGAATAGGGTGGGAAGTAATTTAATTATCGTAAATTCATTAATAATTTTTAGGAATTATTAATTAATTTTAATAAAATTTTGCGTTTTAGTTCTGTAGCGGGTTGTGGGTTTATAGGGGAATAGGGTGGGAAGTAATTTAATTATAGTAAATTCATTAATAATTTTTAGGAATTATTAATTAATTTTAATAAAATTTTGTGTTTTAGTTCTGTAGCGGGTTGTGGGTTTATAGGGGAATAGGGTGGGAAGTAATTTAATTATAGTAAATTCATTAATAATTTTTAGGAATTATTAATTAATTTTAATTAAATTTATGCGTTTTAGTTCTGTAGCGGGTTGTGGGTTTATAGGGGAATAGGGTGGGAAGTAATTTAATTATAGTAAATTCATTAATAATTTTTAGGAATTATTAATTAATTTTAATTAAATTTTGTGTTTTAGTTCTGTAGCGGGTTGTGGGATTATAGGGGAATAGGGTGGGAAGTATTTTAATTGTAATTAAGTAATTATTTATTTTTATTTATTGTTATTGTTAATTAATTTATTGTTAATTAATTATTAATTGGTAATTAATTTTTATTAATTGGTAATTAATTTTTATTAATTGATTAATTGCTAATTATATTAAGTGTATTAATTTATTATTTGAGCGGGTTGTGAGTTTATAGGGAAATAGGGTGGGAAGTAATTTAATTCTAATTAAGTAATCATTAATTTTATTTTTGGGTATTGATAATTAAATTATTGTTAATAAATTATTATTTGGTAATTAATTTTAAATAAATATTATTTTTTGGTATTGTAAATTAATTTATTGTTTAATATTTAGTAATTGGTCATTAATTTTTATTTATTGGTATTGAAAATTAATTTTTTATTAATTAATTATTAATTGGTAATTACTTTTTAATAATTATTATTTTTTGGTATTGAAAATTAATTTATTGTTAATTAATTTTTATTTGGTAATTCATTTTAAATTATTATTTCTTGGTATCTATTATTAATTTATTGTTAATTAATTAATCATTGGTAATTATTTTTTATTAATTATTTATTGGTATTGATAATTAATGTATTGTTATTTAATAATTAAGGTGTCCATTACGATGTCGGGCGGATAAAAATCCGCCACCAACCACAGTGGCGAAAATCCGCCCGCCTACACCCTCTGAATACCGACCGAGCAATTACGATGCCGCGAACCGAAAACCGCCGGAGGCGGAAAATAAACAGAAAAAACCGCCCGCCCATGTCCGAGTCCAAGTCCATCCGCCCGCCACGGACGGAAAGACGCACGAAAAGCCAAAACCGCCCGCCCTGACGACCGAGACACCGCCCGTTAAATTAGGATCGTACCGACATGAGCGCGGGAAATCCACAAATACACCGCCCGCCAGCGCAAACAACAGTGATGAAAATGGACATGGCGGAAGCCCTGGCGGCCACGTCCATGCACAGAAACCATCCGCTGACGAAAACAAACACACACAACATGGCTAACAAGTCCACACAGCAACCCACGCACAAAAACCCAAACACAGTACACATCCCTGAAACACCCCCCCCTGGACATACAAATCAACTACAAATCCCAGAACACCAGCCACAACACACCTGAAAACAACAGACCATCATGACACACCCACATAGGTAAGTACAAAACCAGCCCCTCCACAGACCACAACCCCCTGCAACATTACAAACTGAGGACGAAAGCACACAACACAGCGAGACAGAAAGGACAGCAGCACACCACAGACACGCACCTATCACACCCATCACCACCACCACCAAACACCTGACCCACAAACCCCCTGCACATCACACACCACACACCGCACCAGCACCACAAACACCAAAACACACACCATGGCATCACACAGAATGCCCAAGTTCACTTCCACCGAGCTGACGGTCATGGTCGACGAGATCGTCAAGGTGCACCCACAAATCTATGGCAACCAGGTCCAACAGACACCACTATCCACCAGAAACCGGTTGTGGAGCAGGATCGTAGACCAGGTCAATGCAGTCGGGAACGTTCCACGCAACAGAGGAGAAATTAACAAAAGGTGGAACGACCTCAAAAGCGTGGTCAAGAAGAAGGAGAGCAAAAATCGAGAGCTGGCTGCCAGGACTGGCGGAGGGAATCCCGCGCTATTCAAGACCTTCAAGGCGTGGGAGGAGAAGGTGCGAGTCATCATACATCCGGAGATCCTCACCGGATTACCAGGGGGAGTGGAGGCTGGTAAGTACAAACAAACGTATACCAGCACACCGCTATGTAATCACATGCACTACCACCATGCCATAGCTCCTAGGGACAAACACCCCCATGTCCAGTACACAATACACAAGACATCACCCACACATGCAACAGACACTCACACACACTCAGCCCAAAGCTACCAACTAACAAAACCATGGGGGCATGTGTACAGTCAGCCAGCACCGCAACTACCACCAGGTCCCCTTGTACTCCAGATGCGCCAGAATGAGCACTCCCCACACCCACATCCATGTGTCCGCCATAGCTGCACTGACCGACAATTAACAGGTAAGTAGCCGGAACACAAAGACAGTGGGTCGGAGGGGGGACAGCTGAAGTAAAACACCCACCAGGCCCCCACTACCACAGACCAGCAAGGTGGAGCACACCCCACATCCATGTGTCCGCCATAGCTGCACTGACCGACAAGTAACAGGTAAGTAGCCGGAACACAAAGACAGTGGGTCGGAGGGGGGACAGCTGAAGTAAAACACCCACCAGGCCCCCACTACCACAGACCAGCAAGGTGGAGCACACCCCACATCCATGTGTCCGCCATAGCTGCACTGACCGACAAGTAACAGGTAAGTAGCCGGAACACAAAGACAGTGGGTCGGAGGGGGGACAGCTGAAGTAAAACACCCACCAGGCCCCCACTACCACAGACCAGCAAGGTGGAGCACCCCTCCCTCCCAGTACCATGTGGCATCCATTGCATTGCGCACTCAGAAACAACCTGTAGGTGGGAAACTGTACAGGGCGGGGCGTCTGTAGGCATGAGGACTGTACTACGACTGACACATGGGACATGTCACGTAGCAGAGGAACACGCAGCACTGCTCCCAGTCACAATCATGAGACCAATGTGCACACGGACATGTTCAACAGAGTCAAACCCCACATGACCTATCACAGATTCAGCAACACCTAAGGAGCCACGTCTGCATGTACAAGTCCCACTGGAGCACAGACCCACACGGCAGGCACTGTGCCACCCATCACACACATCAGCAACACCATCGAAGTCCTGTCCATGTAGTCCTCACTGCCTGTCACCCACACATCGTACAACAACGCCCACGTAAGACAGACCGTACTAGAAGTAACAGCTTGGAACCACAATATTGCACACAAAGACAACCGGACCCATGAAACACACAGGCACACAATGCACATTCAACATATCATCCATCTCATCTCACAGCCACAATGTCATGAAAGGTATGACATCCGAACAGCTGGCCCTCATACAGTAGACATGCAAAGATACCTGCCCATGACAAATCAAGTGCCTGCAGTGACCGAAGCGCACGTCACACTGCGAATAACGACACACATAATATAGTCAACACCCCAAGAGCACAGCACTGATGCACATGTACCAGGGCAGCACGCACACAAAGGAATTGGCCCATCTGCAATACGTCGTGTGGCACACAACAAGCACGAACTCACAACATTGCTACCAATGTGATGTCCATGAATGATAACAGTCAGCAGATATTCCGGCCATGTGAGACAGACACACACCTTTGTCCATGCACTGTCACGTTGCCAGAACACATGTCACGTTCTGCACCCATTACCCACAGCATGTACCCCAAAAGCATATTTCAACCCAAGAGCGTTTAGGGGCTGTACCCCCTTCTGGCATCAGCGTACCTAAGCGTTCCATCCCTCCCCCTAAACCATCGTTCAACCCAACATCGCCGATGGTCCTGGAGCACGCATACACACGAGCCACAAAATGTAGGAGCATAGCAACACACACCCATCGGCATTGCTAATCCGTCCCATGCCACATGTCCACATCACACAGACCCATTGCCTAGCCCACGCATACACACATCGTACATCCACACACACGCCACTGGGAAACCTGTGCACGACAGTGCACGAACTGTGAATGTCAGACAACCAATACATACTTTGCTAGGTGCAACACAATGACCCATCTCATCCTCCCCACAGGTGCCGAACTGCTGGATGCTGGAGAGGGTGACAGCAGCCAGCACAGCCAGTCCGCAAGCCCCCGACCCGGACTCACGGATGTAGAGGAGCTGGACACCTCTCCGGACACGGACCACCCAGCAGGCCCATCTGGAGTGGCAGGGCACAACCGCTCCCCAGGGCCCCTCCTGCCTACCAACCCATCACCCAGGGCTGCTGACCAGTCACAGACCCCTGCTGCCACAGCCGTTGCGGCCACCACCACCGCCGCAACCACCACCACCGCCGCAACCACCACCACCACGCCATCCCTCGCCACAGCCCCTGCGCAAGGGTCGGCACGGCCGTCGGGCTCCACCCTGGGAGCCAGAGCGAGGACCGTGGTGAGCAATGTGGCTAGTGGGCAGGTCGGTGGCAGCAGTACTGGTAGGAGGAGCAGGGCCAGGCCAACGCCAACTGTGCCTGGGAGCCAAGCCCTGCCGCCAATCGACAGAGTCCTTGGGGCCTATGAAGAGGCCCAAGGCGAATGGGCCAGGTCGGCAAGCGACACGCGGGAGGTCCTTGCGGTGTTGAGGTCCATGGACGCCCATATGGCCCAAATCGCGGCCCTCATGGGCCAGCTGGTGGTGGGGGAGGGCACAAGCAAGGCCAGCAACACCACCTCCGCCACCACCTGCTGTGGCGCAGGCTCGTGCAGCATCGCGTTCCCCTGCGTCCACAGCGAGTGAGCACTCCTCAACCACCACCAGCGGAACATCAACACCCCCCTACCAAACGTGGAAGGGGCCGTCCGAAGAGGAAACAGGTGTCCAGAGAGGACTTCGCCCGCACCAAACGCCAGTGAGTCAGCCAGCCACCTTGACCACCTACTGCATTGACTTGTAATACGATCCTACCCCACACTGCCATGTGAATGGCATGTGTCTGTTGGACTGTGGACATAGAACTCCATGGGTACACCTTGACCATCACGCAGCCATGACCGTCAACTCATTGTCACAGCATGCACCACATTTGTCATCACCTTGCACACAATCACATGTCACCGCTGTTAATAAATACACCTTGATCACAATCGGCTTAATGTGTCCTGGGTTTATTCCACGATGTGCAATCGCCACCATGAGCAGAAATGCATCTGCTGTGTGGCATGTCGATGGGACAGGAGAGGCTGCAGGGACCTAGGGGTGAAAAACAGAACAAGAGTACATTCAATGAGTGTGTCACACACTCATCACACAGTACTTGTCACCAACTACAAGCAATGCACACACATCTCACAGAGCAACAGGGCACAATGCTACAGCCACTGTCAGTGGCATACCAACCTGGACATGGACCATTGACACACAGCACTCAGTGAACAAAAGGCCCCCGTAACAGAGCACACATACACCTGCACAACTACAGCTACATCAGCCGTCGTACATGGTCACTCACCGTCAAGTGAAGTAGCGGGCGATGAGCTGCTGACGCACATTCACAGCTTCATCCTCTCCACTGTCCTCTTCACTGGAGCTGTCCTGGTCTGCAGGCTGGGGCCCTGGTTGATCTCCGTCATCCACAATTAGGGGGATCTGCTTGCGGATCGCCAGATTGTGCAGCATGCAGCAAGCCACAATTATCTGGCACACCTTCTGTGGGGAGTATGCCAGTGCGCCCCCGGTGCGGTCCAGGCATCTGAACCTGGACTTGAGGAGGCCAAAGGTCCGCTCAACCACACGTCTGGTCCTCCCATGTGCCTCATTGTAGCGTACATCTGCTGGGCTCCCAGGACGTCGTAATGGGCTGAGCAGCCAGGGTCCATTCGGGTAAGCAGAGTCACCTGGGTGTGAGGGACACAGAGAACCGTTGCAATTCCAACTGGACACAAGACAGCATCGCACAGCCAGCACGCTACACTACTCCACATACTCACCAACAATCCAGCCACGGTCCGGTTGCAGATTGGTCATCAGACGTGGTAGGATGCTGTTGCGCATGATGTGCGCGTCATGGGCCGATCCTGGGAATTTCGCACACACGTGTGTGATCACCATGTCCGCAAGGCACACCACTTGCACATTCAGGGAGTGCGTGTGCTTCCGGTTGCGGTAGAGGTGCTCGGTGGCCTGTGGTGCAACAAGGCCAACATGGGTGCAGTCTATTGCACCAACGACGTGGGGGATTCGTCCAAGAGCATAGAATGCACCCTTCACTGCCGCCAATTCACGAGCCCTGGGGAAGCGGATGTATCTGTTCCTGTACAGCATCATGGCTGACAGTACATCCCTGAGCACCATGCTGAACATGGGTTGGGACATCCCACCTCCACTGCCCACTGTGTGCTGGAATGACCCAGTGGCGAAGAAATGCAGTGCAGCCATCACCTTAGCCGTGGGGGTGAATGCTGTTGGATACACCCTGCGAGGACGGAGGTGGGGTTCCAACAAGACACATAGACGATGCAGGGTGGGTCGGTCCAGACGATATTTGCGGATGACCTCAACATCCACCATGTCTGACAGCAATTGGTAGGGGCGATGAATGTTTGGTCTCCGCCTAGGAAAGATGGAAGTGAACACATGTCAAAGCAACACGCCACATGGCATATTCACATACACAGAACATAAATGACTGAGCAGGCAATTGAATGACAGAACGGCTGACAAGTAGGGACAGCACAGCCACAATACACTTACACAGGTCCCCTACCAATAGCAATGGGCAGTGACACACACCATTGCTATGAGCATGCACATGGGGAGTTAGGCCTTAACAACTTGTAAGGCATGCTGATGGTAACAGACTGCATATTCGGTAAGCTGCAACACCACGGCAACATGACTAGCTGCTGTGCATCACACTGCTTCCGAGGCTGGGTGTGTAGGGCACACACCAACAACGCTATGGACACAGGCTGAGCGGCCAAAACAATTGGGACCGGTGGCACGAGGGGATATGAGACAGTCATTGATGTCCCTACTGCACCCTAAGTACAGCACTGTACGGATCACACCTCCAGAAACATTGACAGGTGTACACATTGACAGCCCCATGCCGACACGGCTGTGTGCTTGCAACTACACATCACAAGTGACACGTAACATTGCACGTGCCAAGTGGCAGATGTACATAGTGAAAGATGGCATGTGTGTGCATATGCATATCCCATGCTCCCATGCCAATGTGTACATGATGATGTTCCTACATACATGTGGAGGCTGAGCACTGGCCGTCCCTGCCTATGCACACAGCATGTTGTGGCCCTGTCCATTGTGGACCTGCACCCACACGCAAATCATGGCCACACCTGCAGATGCATTGCGCACATTATACTGTGTGGTGCACATGGCATCAGCGGACTGTACCCGGCATGGGCCAGGCCCTTACGGCCAACTCCAATGACCCTCGCGGTTGCACCCTGCGTGTTCCACTGTGGAGGTAGGCGTCCATGGCCAGCTGGGAGCAGGCCAACGTCTGCAATTGAAGCTGCCAGACATGGTACACGAATCGCAGCAGCTTGTACCCACTGAAACGGCCCCAGGGGGTAATATGTGTGTGTGAGTGGGACAGGCATAACCACAGCTACCTGGCACTGCAGCCTGGCACCCCTCGACGACACCTGCTGCTGCCACCACTCCACCTACACGTGGATGACGCTGAGGACATGTCCAGGTCCACTCACCAGCGAGGAGCTGGAGAACCTGGATTCCGTGCTCCACGCACACTGCACATGGCTATTCCTTGCGAAAGTTGTGTGTGAGAGACAACTGCAGTGTGTGTGGGTGTGCATGTGGGGGACACACATGTCGTTGCTCCTCAGCACTATGAGTCAGAGCCTGTGGAGTACAGACATGCACTGCACACCATGCTGGCTGCAGGTGGCATGGGTATGTGAGCTCTCGGGCGCTTTGACCTGTCTGTCCCTCCCGAGTGGTGGTACATGGCAACTTCATGTCAGACATCCAGTGACACAGACAATTGGCAATGCAGGTCTCAGTGCACTTGTTGGTCGTGTGGAAGTCAGGCTGGGGCCATGCTGCCCTTCTCAGTCCCAGCAGGCCTGGCCTGCACATTGACTGCACAATGCCAGTAGGTGCCGACACAGACTGCCTAGTGGGTTACATGTGTCTCCTGTTCAGGACCCCCGGATGAGCGCTTACTCTGCACTGTCGATTGGACACACCATGACTCGTGATAGGGATGTGTGTGAGAGATAGTGGCACTGAATGTGACCTTCGTTGCGGGGTGGGCCATGCACAGGGCGAGTACGCTGATGGTTGCGCAGTGTTGGTCACAGTGGGTACACCCACACAGATGTGTTGCCTTGTGATCTTTTTCTAGGTCAGCCTGACAATGGACAGTAGATGTGGGCAGGCTACACATTGCTCGATGTGCTGTCTATGTGCATGTGCATTCACACCAGGCACAACTGCCCCTGCACATGTGACCCCTGCTGCACTCAGTGCTGGGTCTGTTGAGCTGATGCACCGTCTGTGCGTGGGGCAGACAGCTCTGCTCACTTCCGTCATTGCCCATGACATCACTTTGCCGCAGGTGACATGGATCATGGAGGGCCCACATGTACGCGTGGGTGGACTACACAAGACTGTCCAATGGTTGTCACCCCCAGTCAGTGCTTCGAATGGGAAGTATGTGGTGCTGGTACTCATTTTGCTGTGTCGAGTGTGCGGGGCTAGGTGCGGGGCTACATGCAAGACATGGGAAGGTCATCGGCTTATCTACTAGTTGCAATACACACGAGACATGTCTTTTTCTGACCACATCAGGGGCATTCCTTAAACTAACTGAAAGTCAAACAGTTATCTTTTACACTGTCCTCATGGCCTCCCCTCGCTCACACCAATATGCATTTGCACATGAGAAGCTAGCGCATGCACAAGCAGCTCCAAGCTCGCCCCAGAGAGGCCAAGGAGTGTATGTGTGGGTCCAGTTGTACATGTGGTCTGTCTCACGGTATAATTAGTGGCGTGACGCCGTCCACATGCGTGGTGCCCCGACTCGAGACCCGGGCAACATTGACAATGCATGACAGGCTCCGCAGTCCGGATACACCACCTGCAACACACAGAGGCTGTAGCTGCCCTAGCGGGCCAGTCCGCGTCCAACTGGAGCTCATGGCCCCACACATTCACTCTTTGGCCTCTCTGGGGCGAGCTTGGAGCTGCTTGTGCACGCGCTGGCTTCTCTGTTGCAATGGCATGTAACGTGTGTGGGTGTATTGTCAATGGGTGGGATGGTGCGAGCCACCTTCCGTGACGTCACTGCTGCTTGTGATGTGTGCGTCCCCCCACTACTTCCATTTGACTTGTGCCATACTACACATTGTGGATGTGTTGCCTGCGTGATGTGACAAGGATGAGCGCGCCATGACCTCTCACCCACCATGCTCTACTGCCATCCCGTGCCCTGGATTGCCTGTGCAAGTGGACAATGTTGGGGATACACCAGGTCGACAGGGGATGTGAGTGCCTTGGCAAGGGCCTGGCGGACGCGCAGCAGTATCCGGCATGTCCACGGAGGGTGGGCTGACGTCTACACTTGATGCGGCATTGTTCGTGTGCCCGCCTGTTGTGCACACACGAGTTCACATTCGTCACCAGACAGGTGGTCTTTACAGATTCCCAGGAGTGCGCCAATGTACTGGTCCTGAGTCCTCCCAACACAGCGTGTTTCAACATTGCATGTGCGCACCTACCCGTCACACCAACCCACCTGAGCCATGCGTAACTCCCGCTTCACATGACACATGTGTGTCTCCCACAGTTGTGCTACTCATTTGCGTTGACATCCAATGACAGTGGACTACATGGTCATCTCACGACTGCCGTGTACTTCACACACTCTCATCCTCTCTCATTCGTACTTGTGAAATGAATCAGCAGAGACACATTGTTGCTTCAAGCCATGTATTGGGACTTATGTCCTCTGTGATGCAGTATAGTGAACACTACTGGCAGCGAAGTGCATGTGGAGGATATACTCAGCATGATTACACATAGCATAGGGTGTAGGGGTACAGTGATTAGTTGTTGACTGTGGGATGTGGGCTTCAGAGTTACAACTGCTTAGCCGTTGGTGTGCTAATGTACATTTGCTAATTACTGTGGTGCTGCTGACTGACACAGACAGTATACATTTAGCCTACCAGTCCGCTTGTCATCATGGGCACAGTGCATCTCAGTTCCATGTTACAGGTTTGCTGCTATGGTTACTCATACACACGTGCGTGGAGGTGACATCAGGGCATGGGCTTACGTGCATGCAAAGGCGTCCCACTTGTTGTTGCGATGTGGTGGGTACTGGCCATGTCACAGTCACTGGGCTCATGTTGTTGGTGGATGCACTTGGTGTCCATGCAAAGGTCCTGGCACGGACGTTCAGAGGGAGGTGTGGTGACAGCTCTCACATACTACAGCAGGACGATTGCTGTCCACTGACCGGTGCATATGTTCATGGGCGCAGGATCCATATCATGGCATGGTTGTACGTGCAGTTCTGTCCATGTGGTTGCCATACACAAATCCCATGCCTCTGCCTCCCCCTGTTCATGCAGAGTTACTGGATGTGATGAGGAACAGGGTGCATTTCCCAAATAGTATCAGATGTCATGGCAGTGTAGTTGTTGTTGTGGTGTCAGTTGCAGGTTGCATGGTGTAGTAGTTGTACTGGTAACTGCCTAGTCCGTGCGTAAGCCAAGCATGGGTACGGTGTGGGACATCATTGCTCAATTGGGGGTCTGGCGACGGGGCCCGACGAATTGACAGGTTGTCAGGAATGCAATACCTTCCAGCAGGGCTTCCATGGCATTGGTGGTGGACATGGTTGCCATCCAATGTAGCGGATGGTGGCTGTCAAGGTGTTGGTCGTGAGTTGTCCCTTGTAGGAGCATGATGGGACATGTTGGATGGCATTCGATGTAACTGTAATCCATTATCCGTCGTGTGGAGGCACAGTGGTCCCATTGCAGTGTGGGTCCGATAGTCGCCACATACGCCATGCCCCCATAGGCTGAACAGACCCTGTCGTGGGCGTCCAGGGGGTTGAATAGTTGTAGCAGGTCCGCCCTTGGACATGCCGGGTTGGAGAGACATAACTCCACAGGATAGTAGAAGGGACACCTCCGACAGTAGAAGACGGGGATGACGCAGCTGAACAATGCGATGCGGTAAGTTAGTCGGTAACTTACGTTCAGCAAGGCCAGATTGTCACATCCCAATATCTGTATCAGGTTATGTTTGTACAGCTTGATCTGTCCGGCGTAGTTGGGTAGGTGTGGTGCAAGTGCCATTTTGCTGCAGGGCGCTGTGGTGGCGTGCTCCGGCTGTCTGTGCAGTCTGCAGAGTGCAACCTCCGATGTTGCTGGGAATTCTGTAATGGTCGTAGGGAGGCAGGACTTGTGTTATGTTGGCTTGTGCGGAGGACACGGGCCCTCATCCCACATGCTTCTCTGAATGGTCAAGGTCAGTGGTGTCTGACTCCTTCCAGATAACTTGCATGTGAACCACATGGGGGAGTGTTATCATTTCTTCTTTCCGTTCTGAATGTTCTTTGGTGTTATGCGCTATCTGCCCTGTGGCCGCTTCCCTCTGCATGCCTGTGTTGGGCTTTGTTTGGTGCAATGACTGTTGTCTCCGGCTTGTTTAGTCGGGATGTGGTTTCACAGTGGGAATGGAAGGTCATTCGGTGCTGTCTCCTCTCCCGTGTGTGGGCAGCAGGCTGCGTTTCCGCTATACGTTGGGCCTTGTGTTATAATTGGTCCCACCTGTTGTCTGTCCCCGGTATCTTTGATGTTACGTATTGCATGTCTTGTTATTGGGTGCAGGGTGGCACCGGTGTTTCTGTGTGGTACTGGCGTACCTTTTCCCGACGGGGTCCATATTCTGATGGGTGATGTTGCCTCCGCTGTGTGCTTCGCCGTGTTTTGCACACAGGGGTGTGTCCTAATGTGGCGTGACGTCACTGACATGTTCGGGTCAGTTGTGTGACGTCAGGTTGGCAACAGTGAATTGCCGGTTGGGGACATGACTGTGGCAGGGCTGTCACGTGACATGTGCGTTCTGGGTGGTGCTGGTGTGTGTGGTGTTTTGTTGTGACCCTGTGTTTGTGTGCGGCGCATGCATTGCGCTGGCGTTGGCCTCTGCGTTGTGCGCATGTGTGGGTGCAGTGGTGGATGTGTCGTGTCCACGCAGGGATGTCGGGGGGGCCATATACAGTTTTCCCGCCCTTGCACTGTGTGCGCTGTTTGCGTGCCCCTGTTGTGTGTCTGCCTACCTGCGTCGCCGCGGTGCGTTGACTCCTGGGTGCTGCATCAGGTAGAGCATGGGGAGGGCCTGCAGTGCTGGATTCATGCTCGGGGGGTCCGCCTCTTTGCTATCCGTACTGTGCGTTCGGTTTTCCGCCTTGCTTTCACGTGCGGTGTCTCTTAGCCGGGGGAACTGTTTGGTTCTGGCATCGTAATTTGTACGCCGGGCGGTACGTGATTTCGTCGGGCGTTGTGTCTCCATTAGGCCGCGCCGCTCCGTGAACGGGCGCACTTTGATGGCGGACGGCGTCGCTGGCGTACGGGCGGTGTTTGGCTGTCTTTTCGCATCCTAATTGGGCGGGCGTGTGTGCTGTGGCGGGCGGACGGTAACTGGTGCTTTTTGCATCCGCCAGCACGGCGGTGGTGCTTCCGCCCGCCATCCTAATGGGCCCCTAAATCTTTATTTATTTATAAAAATTTATTTAATTATAAGTATGTTAATTTTAACCCCTACGCTATCCAACACTTTCCCTACTGTTGCACTCACTGGAGTGGGAATAGTAATTTTTACCCCTACGCTATCCAACACTTTCCCTACTGTTGCACCCTCTGGAGTGGGAATAGTAATTTTTACCCCTACGCTATCCAACACTTTCCCCACTGTTGCACTCACTGGAGTGGGAATAGTAATTTTTACCCCTACGCTATCCCACACTTTCCCTACTGTTGCACTGACTGGAGTGGGAATAGTAATTTTTACCCCTGCGCTATCCCACACTTTCCCTACTGTTGCACTCACTGGAGTGGGAATAGTAATTTTTACCCCTACTCTATCCAACACTTTCCCTACTGTTGCACTCTCTGGAGTGGGAATAGTAATTTCTACCCCTTCGCTATCCAACACTTTCCCCACTGTTGCACTCACTGGAGTGGGAATAGTAATTTTTACCCCTACGCTATCCAACACTTTCCCTACTGTTGCACTACCTGCAGTGGGAATAGTAATTTTAACCCCTACGCTATCCAACACTTTCCCTACTGTTGCACCCTCTGGAGTGGGAATAGTAATTTTTACCCCTACGCTATCCAACACTTTCCCCACTGTTGCACTCACTGGAGTGGGAATAGTAATTTTTACCCCTACGCTATCCCACACTTTCCCTACTGTTGCACTGACTGGAGTGGGAATAGTAATTTTTACCCCTGCGCTATCCCACACTTTCCCTACTGTTGCACTCACTGGAGTGGGAATAGTAATTTTTACCCCTACGCTATCCAACACTTTCCCTACTGTTGCACTCTCTGGAGTGGGAATAGTAATTTCTACCCCTACGCTATCCAACACTTTCCCCACTGTTGCACTCACTGGAGTGGGAATAGTAATTTTTACCCCTACGCTATCCAACACTTACCCTACTGTTGCACTCCCTGCAGTGGGAATAGTAATTTTAACCCCTACGCTATCCAACACTTTCCCTACTGTTGCACTCCCTGGAGTGGGAATAGTGATTTTAACCCCTACGCTATCCAACACTTTCCCCACTGTTGCACTCACTGGAGTGGGAATAGTAATTTTTACCACTACGCTATCCCACACTTTCTCTTCTGTTGCACTGACTGGAGTGGGAATAGTAATTTTTACCCCTGCGCTATCCCACACTTTCCCTACTGTTGCACTCACTGGAGTGGGAATAGTAATTTTTACCCCTACGCTATCTAACACTTTCCCTACTGTTGCACTCTCTGGAGTGGGAATAGTAATTTTTACCCCTACGCTATCCAACACTTTCCCCACTGTTGCACTCACTGGAGTGGGAATAGTAATTTTTACCCCTACGCTATCCAACACTTTCCCTACTGTTGCACTCCCTGGAGTGGGAATAGTAATTTTAACCCCTACGCTATCCCACACTTTCCCTACTGTTGCACTGACTGGAGTGGGAATAGTAATTTTTACCCCTGCGCTATCCCACACTTTCCCTACTGTTGCACTCACTGGAGTGGGAATAGTAATTTTTACCCCTCCGCTATCCAATACTTTCTCTACTGTTGCACTCACTGGAGTGGGAATAGTAAATTTTACCCCTACGCTATCCCACACTTTCCCTACTGTTGCACTGACTGGAGTGGGAATAGTAATTTTTACCCCTACGCTATCCAACACTTTCCCTACTGTTGCACTGACTGGAGTGGGAATAGAAATTTTTACCCCTGCGCTATCCCACACTTTCCCTACTGTTGCACTCACTGGAGTGGGAATAGTAATTTTTACCCCTCCGCTATCCAATACTTTCTCTACTGTTGCACTCACTGGAGTGGGAATAGTAAATTTTACCCCTACGCTATCCCACACTTTCCCTACTGTTGCACTGACTGGAGTGGGAATAGTAATTTTTACTCCTACGCTATCCAACACTTTCCCTACTGTTGCACTCACTGGAGTGGGAATAGTAATTTTTACCCCTACGCTATCCAACACCTTCCCTACTGTTGCACTCATTGGAGTGGGAATAGTAATTTTAACACCTACGCTATCTAACATTTACCCTACTGTTGCACTGTTTGGAGTTGGAATAGTAATTTTATTTCCTCCACTATCTAATATTTTTTGTATTATTTTAGCTAATGTAGTATATAATTAATTTTTAAAATAATTTTAATTTTTTTAATTTGTTACATATATTTATTTAATTTTTATTTATGTTATTGTTTTATGTGTATGGATGTATTTATAATTTATAAGATTTTCTTAATAATTTATGTTATTAAAATAATTATTAAAACATATTAATAAGTAAGGGACCCATTAAGATAACCAGCGGTAAAAATACCGCCAACCGCCATAGCCTGAAAAGACCACCCGCCTGCAACATGGGAATACCGACCGAGTAATTATGATAATGCGAAGCAACCACCGCCCGCAGCGGAAAAAAATAACAGAATACCGCCCGTCCATGTCAGAGTCCAAGACAATCCGTCCGCCACGGACGCAATACCGCCCGAAATCTCCAAATACGACCGCGCGGACGGACTACACACCGGCCGTCAAATTATGATCCCCCCGACATGAGGGCGGGAAACCAACACATTTCCCGCCCGCAACGGTGAACAACAGAAATGAATAACTGACAAGGCGGAAGGCCTGGTGGCCACGTCCGTGCACGGAAATCAGTGGCGGCACAAACAAATACACACAACACGGCCAACAAGTCCACACAGTAAACGACGCCAAAATACCCAGACACAGAACCCATCCCAAAGACACATCCCCCTGCCAAAAAAAAAATTAGAATAAATCCCAGGACACCACGCCCAACACACCTGAAAACGACGGACCATCATGACACACCCACATAGGTGAGTACAAAAGCAGCCCCCTCACAGACCACAAACCCTTGCACCACGACAAAGCCAACACCACAGCAGAGAACACGGAGAGACACAGAGGAAAGCAGTATACCACACGCACACACACATCACATCCATCACCACAACCATCACCACCACCACCACCTAAACACCGGCACCACAAACCCCCTGCACATCACACACCAAACACACCACACCAGCACCACAAAAACTACACTACGCACCATGGCAACACAACGAATGCCCAAGTTCACTGCCACAGAGTTGACGGTCATGGTCGACGAGGTCATCAAGGTGTACCCACAAATCTATGGGAACCAGGTCCAACAGACACCAATAGCCACCAGTAACAGGATGTGGAAAAGGATCGTAGACCAGGTGAATGCAGTTGGGGACGTGCCACGCAACCGGGGGAAATAACCAAGAGGTGGCAGGACCTGAAAAGCGTGGTTAGAAAGAAGGAGGCCAAGAACCGTGAGCTGGCTGACAGGACTGGCAGCGGAACTCCCGCGCCATTCAAGACCTTCAAGGCGTGGGAGGAGAAGGTGCGAGGCATACTACATCCGGAGAGTCTCATCGGAATACCAGGGGGAGTGGAGGCTGGTAAGTACAAACAAATGCATACCAGCACACCGCTATGTACTGTCATGCACTACCAGAATGCCATAGCACCGAGGGCCAAACACCCCCATGTCCAGTACACAATACACAAGACATCTCTCACACATGCAACAGACACTCCCACACACTCAGCCCAAAGGTACCAACAAACAAAACCATGGGGGCATGTGTACAGTCAGCCAGCACCACAACTCCCACCAGGTCCCTCTGTACCCCAGATGTGCCGGAAGGAGCACTTCCCACACCCACACCCATGTGTCAGCCATAGCTGCACTAACCAACAAGTAACAGGTAAGTAGCCGTACCACAAACTCCGAGTATCGGAGGGGGGACTGCAGAAGTACCCCCCCCAGGCCCCCACTCCTACAGCGCAGCAAGATGGAGCACTCCCCACACCCATGTGTCAGCCATTGCAGTGCACACCTACACCCGACAGGTAGATATGTTACCCTACATGGAGGGCTGTCTGTGGATGGTAAACCATCACCACGACTCACAACACGGCCCCCACACCCACAGACCAGCAAGATGGAGCACCCCTCCCTCTCACAACCATGTGGTAGCCATTGCATTTCACCCTCAAAACCAACAATTAGGTAGACTACTGTACAGGGCGGGGTGTCTGTAGGCATGAGGACTGTACTACGACTAACATGTGGGACATGTCACCTAGCAGAGGAACAGGTAGCACTGCTCCCTGTCACAAACATGTGACCAATGTGCACCCAGACATCAATTACAGAGTCATAGCCCACATGAGCCATCTCAAATGCAGTAACACGTAACGAGTCACGTCAGCATGCACAAGTCTAACTGGAGTACTGACCCACATGGCGTGCACTGTGCCAGTCATCACACACATCAGCAACACCATCCAAGTCTTGTCCATGTAGTCGTGTCTGCTTCTACCCTTGACATAGTACAACATCACCCATGTAAGTCTATCTCGTCCAAATGAAACATAGTGGAACCCCAGTAATGTCACATACACCACTGGACCCATGAACCACACAGCTACACAATGCACATTCAAAATCTCATCCATCTCATCATCCAGCCCCAGTGTCATGAAAGGTATATCATCTAAACAGTTGCCCCATAGACAGTAGTACAGCAAAGAGTCCTGCCGATGACCAATAATATGTCTGCTGTGTCTGAAGCGCTCGTCACACTGTGAGTAACAACATACAAAATGTAGTCAACACCCCAAGAGCACTGCATTGCTGCACATGGGTGAGAGTAGCACGCATACCAAGGAATTGTACCATCTGCAATACGTCGTGTGGCATACAACCATTACTCACTCACTACAATGCTTGCTGTGGAATGCCCTTAAATGACAACAGTGAGCAGATATGCTGGCTAAGTCAGACATACACACACCTTTGTCTCTGTAGTGTCGTGTGGCCAAAACACATGTCCCCTTCTGCACCCATATGTCACAGTATGTACCACAGTACCATATTTCAACACCAAAGCGTTCATGGGGCAATACCCCTTTTGCCATCTGCGTTTCCAAACGTTGCATGTGAACCCCAAAAACATATTTCAACACTAAACCGTCCATGGGGCTGTACCCCGTTCCCACCAAAGCCACAAAATGTAGGGGTACTGCAACACTCACCAATTGGCATTTCAAATCCGTCCCATGCCAGATGCACCCATCACACTATTCCATTGCCTTGATCACGCACACACATTGTAGAGACATACACACGCATCCGGCAAATCAGTGCACAACTGTGCACAAACTGTGCATGTCAGACATCTAACACAAACCCTGCAAGGTGCAACACAATAACTTTTCATCTCCGCCCCACAGGTGACGAACAGCATGATGCTGCGGATGGAGACACCAGCCATCACAGCCAGTCCACAAGTCCCCGACACGGACTCACGGATGTGGAAAGCCTGGACACCTCTACGGACGAGGACCCCCGACCTGGCACATCTGGCGCGGCAGGGCGCAACAACACCCCAGGACCCCTCCTACCCACCAACCCATCTCCCAGGGCTGGTGACCAGTCCCAGGCCCCTGCTGCCACGGTCATTGCGGCCAACACCACCGCCGCAACCACCACCAACACCACCATCACCACCACCACGGCCTCCCTGACCACTCAGCCATCCCAAGAGGTGGCACGAACCTCAACATCTACCCTGGGAGCCAGGAGGAGGCCCAGGGTGACCAATGTGGCGAGTGGGCAGGTCGGTGGCAGCAGTCCAGGTGGGAGGAGCAGGGTCAGGCCAAGGCCAACAGAGCCTGGGAGCCAAGCCCTGCCGCAAATAGCCAGAGTCCTTGGGGCCTATGAAGAGGCCCAGGGACAATGGGCCAGGTCAGCTTCCGACACGAGGGAAGTCCTTGGGGTGTTGAGGTCCATGGACGCCCACATGGGCCAACTTGTGGACCTCATGGGCCAGCTAGTGGTGGAGGTGAGGGCCCACTCAAGGCCAACCACACCACCTACGCCACCACCTGCTGGGGCGCAGGGACGTGCAACATCCAGTTCCCCTGCGTCCACAGCGAGTGGGCAATCCTCAGCCACCACCAGCAGTCCACAACCACGACCCCCTCCTTCCAAACATGGAAGGGGCCGTCCGAAGAGGAAACAGATGTCCAGGGAGGACTTTGCACGCTCCAAACGCCAGTGAGTCAGCCAGCCATGGTGGCCACCTCCTGCATTCACTTGGACTACCATCCCACCCCACACTGCCAGTCGAGTGGCAAATGTCTGTTGGACTGCGGACCCAGGACAACATGGGTACACCTTGACCATCACGCGGACAGGACCGTCAACTCATTGTACAGCATGCACCACCTTCTTGATCACCTTTCCCACAATCACATGTCACCTTTTAAATAAATACACCTGTATCACATCCTATGTCATCTGCTATGTTTATTATCAATGGTGCACAAACGTCAGCATGTTCAGAAATTCATCTGTAGTGTGTTCTGTCGATAGGCCAGGAGAGGCTGTAGGGACCTAGGGATGACAAACAGAACAAGAGTCCATTGACTGTGTGTGTCACACACTCATCACACAGTACTTGTCATCAGGCCTAAGCAATGTACACACATCTCACAGAGCAACAGGGCACAATGTCACAGCCACTCTCAGTGGCATACTACCCTGG
Organism: Calotriton arnoldi; assembly: GCA_963921515.1. NCBI lineage: Eukaryota > Metazoa > Chordata > Amphibia > Caudata > Salamandridae > Calotriton > Calotriton arnoldi. Next base: position 1,131,474 of record CAWUFW010000708.1, read on the forward strand.
ACATGGACCATTGCCACACAGCACTCAGTGAACAATAGGCCGCCCTGACAATGCACACATACACCTACACAACTACAGCGACATCAGCCGTCGTACATGGTCACTCACCGTCAAGTGAAGTAGCGGGCGATGAGCTGCTGACGCTCATTCACTGCTTCCTCCTCTCCACTGTCCTCATCACTGGACACGGCTTGGCCTGCAGGCGGGGGCCCTGGCTGATCACCGTCATCCACTATCAGGGGGATCTGCCTGCGAATCGCAAGATTGTGCAGCATGCAGCATGCCACAACTATCTGGCACACCTTCTGTGGGGAGTATGCCAGTGCACCCCCGGTGCGGTCCAGGCATCTGAATCTGGACTTCAGGAGTCCAAAAGTCCACTCCACCACACGTCTGGTCCTCCCATGTGCCTCATTGTATCTGATATCAGCTGGTGTACGAGGATTGCGTAGTGGACTTAACAGCCAAGGCCCATTAGGATATGCAGAGTCACCAACAATCCATGCACGGTCCGGTTGCAGATTGGTCATCAGACGTGGGAGGATGCTGTGGCGCATGATGTGCGAGTCATGGGTGGAACCGGAAACTTCGCACACACGTGTGTGATTATCATGTCCGCCAGGCACACCACTTGCACATTCAGGGAGTGGAAATGTTTCCGGTTACGATAGATGTGCTCCATGGCCTGTGGTGCAACAAGGCCAACATGGGTGCAATCAATTGCACCAACAACCTGGGGGATGCGTCCAAGTGCATAGAAAGCACCCTTCACCGCTGGCAAATCACGAGCCCTGGGGAATCAGATGTACCGGTTCCTGTACAGCATCATAGCTGACAGGACATCCCGTAGCACCTTGCTGAACATGGGCTGGGACATCCCACCTCCACTGCCCACCGTGTGTTGGAATGAACCGGTTGCGAAGAAATGCATTGCAGCCATCACCTTAGCCGTGGGGGTGAATGCTGTAGGATACACCCTGCGAGGACGAAGGTGGGGTTCCAACATGGCACATAGGCGATGCAGGGTGGGCCGGTCCAGACGGAACTTCCTTATGACCTCCACATCCTCCATGTCTGCCAGCAATTGGTAGGGGCGATGTATGTTTGGTCTCCTCCTAGGACAGATGGAAGTGGACACATGTCAATGCAACACACAACATGGTATTTACACATACACAAAACAAAGATCACTGACAAAGCAATAGTATCAACGAACAGCTGACAAGTAGGGACAGCACAGCAACATTACTCTTACACAGGTCCCCTTACCAATAGCAAGGACCACTGACACATACCATTGCTATGAGCATGCACATGGGGATTAGGGCCATATTAGCTTGATATGCATGATGATGGATTCAGACTGCATTTGTGGGTAGCGGCAACACCACGGCAATATACCTAGCTGCTGTGCCTGACACCGCTTCCGAGGCTGGGTGAGTATGGCACACACCAACAACACAACGTACACAGGCTGAGCGGTACACCAATCGCAGCAGCTTGGACATGCAGAAACAGCCCCAAGGGGGCTATATCAGTGTGGGAGGGTGACAGGCATTACCACAGCTTCCAGGGACTGCTGACTGCCACCCCTCAACAACACCTGCTGCTGCTGCCACCTGTCCACCTTAATGTCGACGACTCTGATGATATGTCCAGGTCCACTCACCAGCGAGGAGCTGCAGTTCCTGGATTCCGAGCTCCACGCACACTGCCCAAGGCGAATACCGGCAAACGTCATGTGTGTGTAAGACAACTACAGTGTGTGTGGGAGTGCATGTGGGGGCACACATGTCGTTCATCCGCAGCACTATGAGTCTGAGCCTGTGGGGTTCCAACATGCACCGCTTACCATGCTAACAACAGGTGGAAGGGGTATGTAGGCTCTCTGGTGTTTCCCCATGCATGTCCCTCCCGAGTGGTGGTACATGGCATTTTCATGTCAGACACCCAGTGACGCAGACACTTGGCAATGCATGATTCTGGGCAGCTGTTGCTTGTGTGAATGGCTGGCTGGCTCCCTGCTGGCCTTCTCAGTCTCGGCAGACCTGGGCTGCACATTGACCGCCCAATCCTAGAAGGAAACTACACTGACTGTACAGTGGGTTACATGTGTCATTATTTCACAACTCTCAGGAAATGCGCTAACTCAGCCCTGTCGATTGAACACTCCAGGCCTTGTGATAGGGATGTGTGTGAGAGATGGTGGCACTGAATGTGACCTCCATTGCGGGGTGAGCCATTCACAGGGCGAGTACGTTGAGGGCTGCGCAGTGTTGGTCACAGTGAGTCCACCCACAAAGATGTGTAGCCTTGTGAGCTATGTGTCGGTCTACCTGACAATGGACAGTAGATGTGGGCAGACTACACATTGCTCAAAGTGCTGGCATCCTGAATTGAATGGGATGGACAGGTACTGTGTACACACTCCCACCAGCATGCATTCACGTGTGGTGTACACATGCTGTTATGCCATGTCCCATACCGTCTTGGCTCTGTTACACGTCTCTGTTCATTTAGGATGGGTCAGCATCATGCCACTGTTATTGGTGGATGTGGGTGATGCTGAGAAGAGTATGTGTGATATTCCAACCCTCATGTGTACCATCCCTGCAGTTGGAAGTCCACCAGCCCAAGGCCTTGTGATGATCCATTGCATCCAAGTTGATGCTTCTGTGTATGTGTAACCGACAGTGCAGCCAATCCCACGAAGAGGGTGACGTCATCTGCCGTATGTGTGACCATGTTGCGGCGACTAATTGGGTGGATGCTCCTCGTATTGTCAGGTTGGCACGGCGCTGCATTTCACCACTAATGGTCTGCTATTGACAGTCACACAGCCTGTGGCGGATGCACGTTTGTAGGGGCATCAGCAGCAGGCAGGTGTACAGTACTGTGGGATTGTGTCTTTTGCAGCGAGAGGCAGCATGTGTCCACAGCCTACCCATGTTCTGGGTAATGTGATGTTAGTTGTGTGATGCAGTGGGTTGTGAGTGTACTCTGTGCTGGGTGCATCTTACATGCATATGCGATTCCTGAGGGTCAAGATGTAATTTGGGCACTCTGCATAGTCAATGCGTTCAGAGTCGTAGGCCTCAGGAACAGCCTGTAGTCAGCTGGAGTGGCAATTCACATTTATGTGTGTGGTACTGTGCATACTCTGATTTCGTCCTAAACACATGTGTGCGATGCCTCACCTCATATTCCTGATACTCACACATCCGGCACACTGTGCAACAGTAGTTGTGCTCGTGCGATGGACAGTTGTCTGGCATGGGCTCATGACCATTGTGGACTGTCATGTTGCAGTCAGTGTGTGTGGTGACACATTCTGCTCCAGGCAGGTATGTCCTTGGCCTAATTATGTAGTGGTCATCCTTAACACCATCAGGAGAGTGGGTGTGTACACAGCGATGAGTGGCTATGGCCGCAGGGTGACAGTCCGGGTGTTGTTCCATGTGCACAACACATGTGTCACTTATTGGCGGGTTCATTACCTGTACGACAGCCATTACGTGTTGATTGTGGTTGCTGTATACATTTGCACAGGTATCATGCAACATGTGCACTTGGGAATGTTCTGTGCTGGCTCCCTTGCACATGTCTGTGGATTTGATGCCAAATGAGTGAGGCCACCTCGCTCTCCCTCATGTGTCAACTACCATGTGTGCTGAGGGACAGGGGACGGTCAACAGTGGTGAGGCATCGGATGGTGCAGCTGCACAGGAGCTGGGTGAGACTAATGTGACCGGCGCATCGGAGGGGACAGACGTGTGCTGGATGACTCACAGGCCCATACGACAATTGCTGCGTCATCTGAGTACAGAGGTCATGTATCCATGTTTGCTAGCACAGGGGACGTGCACTCTAGCTCCTCTGCAGCCACGCGGAGGCCAATGCCCGCCCTCCCAACTACTTCCACTGGTGCAACACGTGTCGGCACAAGGATGACGGATAGAGTGTCTTTCACACCAGGCACAGCTGCCCCTGCGACCCCTGCTGCACTCAGTGCCGGGTCTGTTGGGCATGTGCGGCATCTGTGCGTGGGTCAGACAGCTCTCCTCAATGACTTTATTGCCCATGCCAACACCTTTCCGCAGTTGACATAGTTCATGGAGGGCCTACATTAACGCGTGGGTGGGCTACACCAGTATGTCCAATAGTTGTCCCCCAGTCAAGGTGGTCCTTGAACTGGGCCACTGTCAGGCTGACATTCCTGACCTTCCCCACCCCCGGAAAGTGGCGCATCTGACAACAGCAGGGCACGAGTCCTGACAGAAGAGGTGGTGGCACGCAGACGTCGTGACAGGTAGTGACGTCACGGAAGATGGCTTGCACCATCAGACTCATTGCCTCCCCTCGCTCACCCCACTGATGCGATTGCATCATGGGAGCACGCGCGTGTGCAGCAGCTCCAATCTCTCCCCAGAGAGGCCAAATAGTGTATGTGTGGCTCCATTCGCTCCAGTCATCGAGCTCACGGTAAAATAGGTGGGGGGACGCCGTACAACCGCATGGTACCCCTTGGAGAGACATAAATCCACAGGCCAGTGGTACGGGCACCTCCGACAGTAGAAAACGGGGATTACGCAGCTGAACATTTCAATGCGGTAAGTTACTCGATAACTTACATTCAGCATAGCCAGATTTGCACAGCCCACTATCTGTAGCAAGCTATTGCTGTACAGCTGCATCTGTCTGGTGTAGGTGTATAGTACTGGTGCACCGTCCATTTTGCTGCAGGGTGCTGTGATGGCGTGCTCCGGCTGCCTGGGCTGTCTGCTGAGTGCAACCTCCGGCGTTGCTGGGTGTTCTTGAATGGATGTTAGGCGGCAGGACTTTGGGTATGGCTTGGGAGGCGGACACAGGCCCTCATCCCACATGCTCCTCTGAATGGTCAAGGCCAGTGGTGTCTGACTCTTTCCTGATTACTTGCATTTGAGCCACAAGGAGCAGTGGTATAATTGTATTTTGTGGTTTTATCTTTCCTTCATGTTCGCCGTTATCTGCCAGTGGATGGTTGACTCAGCATGGCTATGTTTGGGTTGTGGTTGTTACAATGGCTCCGTTCTCCTGCAGGATATGTTGCAATGTGATTTGGGTGTGGGAATGGAAGGACATTCACTGCTATCTGCTCTCCCGTGTGTGGGTGGGTCACTTTTTTTCCGCTGTACATTGGGACTTGTGTGTGGGCGTAGTGATTGTGAACACCTGTTCTCAGGCAGCAGGGTTTCTCTGTTTTGTACATTGCATGGCTTGTTATTGCGTGCAGGATGGTATAGGTATTGTTTGTTGTGACTGGCGTGCCTTTTGCGGTCAATGTCCATTGTTTGTGCTGTTCTGTAGCAGCTGCTGTGTGCTTCTCCATGTTTTGCACACAGGTGTGTGTCCTCTTTCGAAGTCACTTTGCTCCCCTGTTCGGCACACTTGTGTGACTACGTTTTGGCAACTGTGAGTTGTCGGTTGTGGTCATGATTTACGCAGGGGGACCACGTGACACGTTCCTTCAGGGTGGGGCTGGTGTGTGTGGTGTGTTGTTGTGACCCTGCGGTGTTTGTGTGCAGCCCATGCGTGGCGCTGTCGTTGGCCTCTGCGTTGTGCGCATGTGCGTCATCGCCGGGCGCTGCGGTGCCGTGACGGGGACGCCACCTCCTGGTCCGGGGTGGTGGGTGCCCAGGATGTTGCGGGTTGATTATATTTTACAGGTGGGATATGTGTGGGTACAGTGTTGGATGTGTCCTGTCCCAACAGGGGTGTCTAGGGGGCCCATGTACAGTTTTTCCGCCCTTGCATTGTGTGCGGTGTTTGCATGCCCTTGTTGTGTGTCTGCCTACCTGCGTCGTCGTTGCGCGTTCACTCCTAGGTGCTGCATCAGGTACAGCATTGGGATGGCCTGGAGAGCAGGATTCATGTCGGAGTATGCCAGGTTGGTGTTTCTGTGGTCAACAATGTGGTTTCCGCCTCCTGTTCTCGTGCGGTGTCTCTTTGCCGTTGAGGCTGTTTGGTTGTGTCATCGTAATTTGTACGCCGGGCGGTACGTCATTTCGTCGGACGGTCTGCCTCCGTTGGCTGGCACCGCTACGTAAACGGGCGCACTTTGATGGCGGGCGGCGTCGCAGGCTTGCGGGCGGTATTTGCCTGACTTTTCACATCCTAATTTGGCGGGAGGTCGGGCAGTTGCTGGCGGACGGTAACTGGCGGTTTTTACCTCCGACCGCACGGCGGTAGTGTTTCCGCCCGCCATTGTAATGGGCCCCTAAGTGTATATATTATATATTATATGTATATATTAAATGTATTTATAAATTATATATATTTAATTTATAATTTTTAAACATTTTAAAATATTGTTAACTAAGTTTATTTTAATTATATGTATTTACTTTATTTGACATTACATTTTTTAACTAAAAAAAACCGATATTTTTAACAACTATGGGGCCGATTCCGATTCTGGTCGTAAACCGTACCGACCGACTGAAACCTGGAATGGAGACCGACCGACACGGACCTGCGCCGTACGACCCGCACAGTACGATGCCTTGTGTGTGAATTACAACCCACCCGCACGGAACACAAGCCGCACGACTGAACCGTTCGGAAATCATTGATTCGCCCGTAAACTGACCGGGAATCGTACCGACCGACACGCATTAGGAATTGACGCGAGCGAAACATACCCGCGATGCACGAGCCGCGTAGTACGATGCAATACGTGTGAAACGCGACCGACTCGCACGGAGCACGAGCATGAAAACCGAGACCTACAGCAAATAGTGACTAGCAAACAATAGAGCCCTTTGCGTCCGAGGCGTACACCAACGTCGAAACACAGCAGATTGTCAGTGTGACAGACTCGGGTCACCCCGCGCGAGCCACAGGCAGCGTCCGACCCGGTCAAACGAACGTCTCCATCATGCACAACAAAAGCAAAGGAAATAAGACAAAAATATTTTTTAAGAAGCAATGACACAGCCAATTTATAAATAAAAAAATAAAAAAAGGAACAAAGACACACCCACAACTCCAACTATATAAAGGCCAGAAATCCCTACCATGATCCTTTGCAAACTACAGGCATAGGACAGCAGACAACCCCACCACACTGCAGAGACACACCACAACTAACACAACACACAACAACTACACCATTTGCACCACTCAAAAACCAAATCACATATTCACTGACAAACTCACACCTACCACACTCACTTACACCCTCACACACACATCAATCACCACAACCACCCAGCACCATGCCCCCCAAGAAGAATCCAAAGTTCACAGATAGTGAGTTGAAAGTCATGATAGACGAAATACTCAGGGTAGAGCCACAGTTGTTTGGCGCATTGGTCCAACAGACCCCCATGTCACAGAAAACCAAGATGTGGGAGAGGATTGTCGACAAGGTTAACGCACAAGCTCCTTGTCGGCGCACAAAGGACGACATACAGAACAGATACTATGATGTGCGCAGGAGGGTCAAGAAGCTCATCAACAGGGAGCACGCCTTGAGCACAGACACTGGCGGTGGCCCTCCTGCCAGACCAACGCACTTCAGGACCTGGGAGGAGAAGGTGCGGGCCATCCTACCACCGGAGAGCATCCATGGATTAACAGGAATACCAGAGCCTGGTGAGTACACAAACAATATACTCAATTTTGTGCGGTAATACACATATATCACTCTCAAGGGGCTGTTAAACCAATTCCTGCCAGCAAAGCCATAGCAACATAAAGGCAAGTATCCTGTGATGTGTATGCCAGTTACCCAAACACAATACCTGCCATCCCACAGTAAAATGGAACTACGACATAACATGTACAAACCGAACGACAAATACTGCAAGGCATTAGCATAAATCACCAACAAACACAGTCATCCATTTCGCCAACAACGTCACACCACCTCACAGGAAAGCTGAGTCAAAATGAAGGAAGGTTGGGCTGCTGGGAATGTGCATGTAGCAGAAAGCATGATGGGAGTTGCAGTCACAGCCAACAGTCCCCACCCACATGTCCCAGCAAGCTCCCACTGAACCATGCTCACCTCACAGGGAGTGCAAAAGCACTGCCAAGATGGCTGACACCAGGCCCTGCTGTGGGGAGCACAAGGCCCTGCTGGGACTTGGGCTCAAACAAACAACAGGACACCAATGCCTGACAGCCTGAAAGGTAACTTACACTCCCTGCAATGGAAGCATGCTGCATGGTGGGATAACTGGACTGGGGGAGGAGTACTGCCTGCTCTGACCACATCTACCAGCAGGTACTTGCACACACACACCCCTTCCACCAACACCAAAATACACACCTAGAATTATGCTCCACAAGAGAGTGAGTGAAAAGTCTCTACCAAGAACACAGACAATGGCCTCTGCTGTGGGGAGCACAAGGCCGTGCTGGGACTTGTGCTCGAACAAACAACAGGAAACTACTGACTGACAGCCTGAACGTAAATTGTGACTCCCTGCAATGGAAGCATGCCACATGGGGGATTACCTGGCCACTGTGGGTGAAGGAGGTCCTGCAATGACTCCAAATGCCAACAATGCCGCATCAAAACACACCTTCTCTGCTCGAACAAATTGCACCCTGGGACCAGTCACTCCAAAAGTAAATGCCTTGGCAAGATGTCTGACACATGGTCCTGATGTATGAATTGGCTGCAAGTCACACCTACGCACTGGCCAACTCAAACACATTTACACTCACAGCCATTGGAACTGTAGGTATCCTCCCACTGTCTGGAGATTCAGTGTCCCTGGGGTGTCCCCTGACCTGCCTGTGAAGGTGTGTTTCGTAGATGACAATTGGGGAGATGCAGACATAGTACATAGCACCAAGCACACACAATGTCACATATACATCATTGACAGTGGACACCTGACAGTGACTAGAATGGACACACACATATAGCTGACACTGTAGCATGGTGTCATACACAAAATGTGCATTTGTGAGCTGCATTTCAATACCACATCGGTCTGCGTTGTACGCATCATTCACACAACACATCACTCACTGTCATGGACAATCCAAACACAATGACTATCCTGGACTGCATCGGATGACGCATGCAACTCACAGCAGCAGAACTGTAACACACACACCTCTGCCCATCACTGTCATGAGCATGGAAAAGAAAGAGTGCTGCTGTGCCCAATCCCTCTCACTGTGGAGGAAATAGACAAGATAAAAGACGTTAGCACAAACAAAACTCTGCACCAACATCATTAGGCACGGTAACACCATGACTTGTTTGAAATGAGATGTGAACTAGGAACACAGATAACCAGAAAGTATCTCACATTGGATCACAGGCATACCGGACTGTGACCATGTTGCACAGACACACCAATGTGACGCACAGAGCAACGCAACAAATTCCACCACACATGCACCAAGCTTGATACATACCCTAAGTGTAATTGTACGTATGTCATCGTTATAGCACAAATGTGGACAGGGATGATACAGCTGTGTCAGGCATGTGATGGAACCTGAGTAGCAATGGACATGTACAGACAATTGATCAATACATGAGCTGGTCATGCACACAGCTTGACGTGCACATCGAAATGCTTCAGGTTGCCATGACAAAGTGCTTCAACAATATCAACCTCAGTCTGTCACAACTTTTGACAATGCAATGTACAGACTCTCATTATGATGTCCAGTGGCAAATGTCATGTGTGTGAAACGTTGATGTTGGTAGAAACATAACATACATTGTGTGTCTCCTCCAAACACAGGGGATGCTGGGGACACAGCACGACCTGAAGAAGAGTCCCAGTCCCAGACTCTGGCGGACCCTGAGCTCACCGGTGTGGATCAGTCCCTGTCCTCTTCGGACGACGACCCTGAATAACCTGGCACCTCCGGTGTGACTCATCGTGCAGCCCCAGCAGCAGTAACATCAGCACCCCCTGCAACCACACCTGCCACATCTGATACCACACCGAGTACCCCTGCCGACACGGACAGGCCGAGGCCACTGAACAACAATGGAACAGGTACACAGGGCACCCTGGAAGCAAGGGACAACACCACCGTCGCAAACACTCAAGTGGTCCCAGTGTTGCCTGTGTCGGCCACGGCAGGTCCTGCCCATGTGGGTAGGGGCGGTGGGAGGGTGGGCAGGCAGAGGACACGGCCTGCAGAGGGGGCTGGACTGCATGATGAGCCACACCTGGGACACATCATAGATGCGTACCAGGAAAGCACCGGAGGATTTGGACAGGTAGTGGGGATCCTCAAGGACATCAAAGAACAGCAGGCTGCACATCATGCCCGCTTGGACTCCCACATGTCCCGGATGGAGTCCAAGTGGGACAAATTGGATGAACTAACAGCGGTGCATAGGGACATACTGACATGCCTCTGCAAGATCAGCATCAACATGTCCACACCTCCCTGTGAGCCCACAACATCTGTTGCCACAACATCCGCAACTGCCACAGGGAGGGAGGAGGACTCTGGCGGAGAGTCCTCTGCACTGCAGCAGCCTGCACATGAGGGTCCCCCGAGAAAGAAGAGGGGTCGTCCAAAGAAGGGGAATTGAGACGCTGATGGCCATGCATATCCCCCAGGAACTCAACACCTGTTCTGTATGTCGTCCCTTGTGTGCAAACCAATTAACCTTGTCGACTGACACACAAATCTCCCACTTGACATGGAGGGTCAAAGTTGTGACAATGCAGCAAATGACTGTGGATTCTACTCTGGACATTTCATCTCTTAAGACTACCAACTCACCTGTGAACTTTGGATTACCATCACATTGTACAGCACTTCAAATTCCGTTCACCATCCTTACACATGTCTGTAAATAAAATCACATTCACACAACTACTTGCCTCTGTCGTGATTTATACTTTGTCTGTGTCATGGCGATGATGATCTGATAAGGAACACTGTGCATGCAAACTACCACAGCAATGTGAACACCGTTATGTGAGTCATGGTAATGTGACACATATGAGGGAGACACACCACTAGGGCAACACAAGACATACTCACCATGTCCAGCTAACTCATCCTCATAAGTGATGTCAACAGGAAATACAGTGGAATGCACATACACCACACCCATCCTGGGTCAGTGGCAAGCATTCCACAGGTACAGGATGCTAATGACTGTCTGATGTGTAGATACACACGGAGCACATCCCAAAGTGAAGCACAGGTTTATTAAAGATTCACAACGTGAAAATTCCACAACTGATGCAAGTTAACCTCACGTAACAGTGAGCAAACATTAAACAAGTTGTAAACAAGGAAAGTCCAGGGGTGTGTGGCACATCATTGGTTGGGACAACGACTACTTGCACTCTGGAACAAGGATCTGGGTTTTGGGGTTCAGACCTCACCATACAGCAGCCAAAGTACCCTGTGAAGGACAGACAGAAAACACAATCAAAAACCTTGAATTACAGCATACAACAACAATATACATGCCCACAAATGTAACAAAACTACGTACACACAACATATCAATCAGCTAAACACTGTTTGGGAGTACAGACTACCTGAAAGGACACATCACAGCAAGCATCCTGACAAGTAGCACACAGTCACACTCAAGCAGCACAAGTGCACCACCAACAGATATCAGGCAAACACAATACTTTGAAGACACATCAGTGTATACTCACATTCATGGGAAGAAGTTGAGGATCAGCTGGCTACGAACATCATCCTCACCCTCATCATCACTGGCATCATGCCCCAGGGCAGGATCCTCCATGGCTGGTGGAGGTTGGTCATCGTCATCTTGGATGAGAGGCAACTTCTTCATCACTGCCAGGTTGTGTAGCATGCAGCACACTATGATGATTCTGCACACCTTAGCAGGTGCATATGGGAGGGCCCCTCCTGTCTTGTCCAGGCAGCGGAATCTGCTTTTCAGGAGTCCAAATGTCCGCTCGATCACTCTCCTGCTCCGACCATGTGCCTCATTGTAGCGCATCTCCGCCGGTGTCACAGGGTTCCTGAGGGGTGTCAGCAACCACGGCATGTTGGGGTATCCGGAGTCACCTACATAAAGACAATAGCACATTAGATGAGTCTTAAAAGAGGGTGTAAATAAACTTTAGCAAAATCACACAATAGTAAACAGTCAGTACACACCGACAAGCCAGGCACGCTGGTGCTGCATCTGTGACATAATCGTTGGGATGCGACTACTCCGCATGATGTAAGCGTCGTGCGCTGAACCTGGGAAACGTGCACAAACATGTGAAATGGTCATGTCGGCCAGACATACCACCAGAGCATTGATTGAGTGGAAATGTTTCCTATTCCGGTATGTCTGCTCATGTGCCTGTGGTGGTACCAAAGCCACATGTGTCCCATCAATGGAGCCAATGACATGTGGCATCCTTCCCAGGGCATAGAAGTCACCCTTGATGTCAGAGAGTCGTTGTGGTGTTGGGAAATGGATGTAGTGGTTGAGGAAATGCAACATCGCCTCCAACACATCTCGTAGCACACAGCTGAACATGGTCTGTGACATCCCACCAGCAGTAGCAACTGTGTGTTGGAAGGTACCGGTGGCAAAGAAGTGTAGGGTTGCCATCACCTTCACCTTGGGGGTCAGCGCAGTAGGGTATGTCCGGCCAGGTTGCAAGTGTGGTACCAACTGCTCCGCCAATTCTTCAATCAGTGGCCTAGTGAAGCGGTACCGTCGCATGCAGTCACGTTCAACCATGGTGGCAAGGTCAGGGAACGGTCTGTGGACAGCTGGTCTCCTGCAGTACATAGATGAGCAAAGACAGTTTGTCAGTTCCCCTATCTAGGTGCCAGTGTACATGCTAAATAGCACATGAAACAACAGGACACAAAGACATGATGTATGTGCTGTAGTGTATGTGCACACATGTCAGATACATGCCCATCATCTGAAATCTCAGCTCTACAGGTCCACACAACAAGGTCCATGTTGTGCTGTGACCAATCTATGGGCTCTGCCACAGTACATCAGTATGAGTGTCACATACCAGACACACACCACAGTCACTAGTGAGGACAGATGTCTACCACACATCACAGGTTTTTGACAGACACACACAGGGACCTTGTGTCGCCACAAGGACACCATCATGATGTAGCGTCTCATATACACACCACAACGCACACATGACACACACATGAAGTGCCACAACGTTTTTTTGCATCTCACACATGGTGTCTGTGACACACAGACGCCACATCAACTCACATTGACAATACACATGGATGTGGTGACCGTTTGACATTGAGCACATGAAATCAGAGTAATCTCCGTAGCTAAATGCACACATACTGTGGATGAACATCACAATTGTGGCACTGGGACACCCTGTGACACACATCCCATTCCACCTAAGAGTCAGGGTGTATGTCACATGTCATACACAATGTACCCTGGGAACTGTGTACATGCCTCATGCCCTGAACTGTACAGTCGTCAATCACAGTGGTTATGTGTCCAACACACAAAGGTATCTGTCCCCATGACACCTTGCCCTGCCTGGGAGTGGGTGCCACTAAGTGACACATACCAAATCACATGTTTACCCACATATGCACACACAGGTAATGCAGCCTGACATGCCCCTTGATATACTGTGTCACAGGCTGTATTGTTGTTGGTGTGCCCATGTGTCCATGGAAAGCTATTGTGGGTGGAATACTTAGCACATTGCCTGCAATGGTGACTGACGAGGGTCACCAATTCAAAAGACGCGTCGTACACCTAGGGAACGAGGCGAGTGCACGCCTTGCACACATGCCTTGCACATTGACTGCAATGGGGACTGACGCGGGTGACCAATTCAAAAGACGCGTCGGACACCTAGGGAACGAGGCGAGCGCACGCCTTGCACACACGCCTTGCACATTGACTGCAATGGGGACTGACGTGGGTGACCAATTCAAAAGACGCGTCGGACACCTAGGGAACGAGGCGAGCGCACGCCTTGCACACACGCCTTGCACATTGACTGCAATGGGGACTGACGCGGGTGACCAATTCAAAAGACGCGTCGGACACCTAGGGAACGAGGCGAGCGCACGCCTTGCACACACGCCTTGCACATTGACTGCAATGGGGACTGACGCGGGTGACCAATTCAAAAGACGCGTCGGACACCTAGGGAACGAGGCGAGCGCACGCCTTGCACACACGCCTTGCACATTGACTGCAATGGGGACTGACGCGGGTGACCAATTCAAAAGACGCGTCGGACACCTAGGGAACGAGGCGAGCGCACGCCTTGCACACACGCCTTGCACATTGACTGCAATGGGGACTGACGCGGGTGACCAATTCAAAAGACGCGTCGGACACCTAGGGAACGAGGCGAGCGCACGCCTTGCACACACGCCTTGCACATTGACTGCAATGGGGACTGACGCGGGTGACCAATTCAAAAGACGCGTCGGACACCTAGGGAACGAGGCGAGCGCACGCCTTGCACACACGCCTTGCACATTGACTGCAATGGGGACTGACGCGGGTGACCAATTCAAAAGACGCGTCGGACACCTAGGGAACGAGGCGAGCGCACGCCTTGCACACACGCCTTGCACATTGACTGCAATGGGGACTAACGCGGATTTGGCCCTTGTATGATTCGTGTTCTGAAAAATCAGTTGGCTCCCTACAACAATGTATCAGACTCGTTGGTGTAATGGGTTTGAAATATTTGAACGATGCGGAAGGCGTGTACGAGCCGTGCAATGCGATGGATTGGCCAGATTCATAGGATGCAAACGTGTTGGACCTATCGCTTTGGACGCATGGGACAGAATCTACCTCTGCAGCACAGATATAAGGCTGTCTGTTCCCCTGAGAGCTCACTTGCCTGCACTACATGCTCCAGATTGACTACTCTGCTACCACTGCTGCTGTCTCTGCATCCTCTGGCTCCAAGAATGGCACGTACTGTGGAGAGGGCCCCATCCTTCACAGAGGAGGAGAACAAGGCCCTGCTGGACAGCCTCCTTCCACAGTACAGCAAGCTGTATGGGACACCAGAGGAGCAGGTGAGTGTGCAGTCCACATCCCTTTTTCATTGTGCATGTTGTCTGACTGGCACTAATGGCATTGTGTACACCAGTGGCTAGCATGCTCACTGAGTAGTTGTTACCCCCAAAGTGTGTATGTACCTGTAGTGGACAGGTACTGTGCATGAAAAGTGCATTTTAACACAGTTATTATACTCAGGCAATGTTTCAATTTTGTAAATGCAGGACAACTGTCAATCACCATAGTTGCACTACCTGTGTACATCATATGCCCTTGTGATGAAGACATGTATATCCAACTGTGTGTTGCACAAACATGTTGCATGTCTGGTAATGGACTTTTATCCTTGTCATCCTCACAGGTTGATGCCCATCAGAAGCAGGAGATATGGCTGACCATTGCCCGGGCTGTTCGATCTGTGGGGGTCTACAGACGCCGCATCCGCAACTGCCAGAAGAGGTGGCAGGACCTTCGTGGCTGGACCCGGAGGATCACCAGAGTCCAGCTGAAGCTGTCGCCTCCTCACAGAAGGGGCGGACGACGGACACTGACCCCCCACATGCACCAGATTCTGGCGGTGGTCTTCCCTGACCTGGATGGGCAGTTAAAGGCCAGACAGCAGCAAGGAGGGGGTAAGTGCATGCCTTTTCTGTGAACTATGTCTCACATGCTCTTTGCACTCCTTCATCCTGGTTACACTCCCACAGATCTCCTGTCTGCTTGAACAGGAGTCATGTTCCTAAATTAGTTCATGGCCCATCCTCATCTGATACACAGGTGTGGCCCTTTCAGTCTGTGACTTGTGTCACTTGTGTTGTGTGTCCCTGCTGTTGTCCAAAATTAAGGTTGTAAACAGCATCTGCTACCGGTGCATTGTTTTGTCCTCATGAGTGAGGCAATTGATTGCCATGTGTCTGCACATTGCCAGAAATCAGACATGTACTCTATGTGGGCAAATGATATGTGTTCCAATTGATGCTTTGGCTCACCATATGTGTCTGGGGTATTTACCACACAGCCATGCAGCAGGTAAGACAATGTTGGGGCCTCATAATAATGTACATCATGTGTGTCACACATGCATGAACACATGCCTAGTGTTCAGGGTAATCCCATGTTGCACATGGAACTGGACAGGTATGCCTACTCCGGACATGAGGAACACTCTGTGCTCCTACTCCTGTGTGTCAGCCTACATTTAGTTCATTGTGAAATATGCAATATGGTGTCTGCCTCGGTGTCATTCTGGAGTGGCCTAGCTTCTTAGACTCCTGTGGTGTTGAGCATTTTGGTTTTGGCAGCTAGCTGAGGTGTGGCTAATGGATCATCACAATGGGGAAAAACATAGGTGTGTGATCACTTGACGGTGCATAATGATGTATTATACATAATAGTGCAGGCAGCCTCAATTCGTTCTCATCAGACTGTGATGTTATCATGTTCACAGATTGGTGCTTGCAGTCACTCAACTGTCGCATTTGTATTACGTGGGATCATCATATGCCTTAAGATGTGTGTAGCAGTAGTGGAACATGTGCACTTGACAGCTGCAGGGCTTACATTCCCCAAAATGATAATGATTGTGACACAGTGCAGACTTTTTTATTTATGGATGCACTGCCCCTGTGACTTTATCCAGTGATGACTGATTAGCCAGACTGGCCCGTAGCATGGTATCCCACTTGCTAATGTGTATCCTGCCGTTATGTCAGTTGTACAGCATACACTCTATTGTGGCATTGACCATCAATACATGGGCACATCATGGTGTCTTGTGAAGGAAGCATATCCATTTTACTGACAATGAGTTTGGCCATCCCTTATCCTGACACATGTACTGAGTCAGTGGCAGGAGATGGGATATGTGTGTACTGACACATTTCATTCACAATTTAAGATGTTCTGAGATATGTCTATGTGGTGCATGTGTGCACATATAAGTAGTGGCATACTACATGCACCAGACAGATGGGTCCATGGAGGGGAAGTGTATGAGTGGCATGGTTGACTGGCAGAATGACAGGTGTCTTTTTCAATATGTGCCAGCACTTCTAGCAATATTTAGCAAATGCGGCAAATGCGTCATCTGTAATGTGCTGTAATGACTGTGATGTCTCAGGTGAAACAAGTGACTGATGTGTATCTGTTTATCCTGATTGTTTGCAGAAACATCTTCGGCTACTGGAGGAGACAGCTCCACGGACCAAGAGGAGCCGCAGAGCCAGACTGGGTCTGCTGGAGAGGAGTTGGAGGGACCCAGTGGCACAGAGGGTGAGGGGAGCCACACTGAGGAGACCTCAGCTACAACCACCTCGGCTGAGGAACACAGCATCTCCAGTGAGGACTCCCTTGTGGAGGCGGGTGTCAGCAGACCCCAGACAACACCGAGCGAGTCTGTCCCCGCCACCACCACCATCTCCACCCTCCCATCTGCTCCCATCCCAGAGGTCCGTGGAGGCCCCCGTGTAAGGGAGCATGTCTCCTTTGTGCCAGGCACCGCACCCCCTGCCCCTGTCTCCCCTGCTGCCCTGAGTGTGGAGTCTGTGGACTTGCTGAAGCAGCTCCATGTAGGGCAGACAGTGATGCTGAGTGTCCTCCATTCCCACACCAGTCTGTTGACACAACTGGTGTCCTTCATGGAGGGCATCTCATCAAACATGTCTGCCCTACATCGGACTATTCAGGCCATGGCCTCCACACAGACGTCAGCAGTGTCCCTCCTCCAACAGTCACTCACCCCTCCTACCTTTGCCACATCCACATTCCCCACTGCCCTACCTGTCCAACGCACACACACACCAGCACCGGCACGCACCACAACAGACACAAGCAGCACACAGCCACGCAAGCCAAAATCCAGAGCCACAGGCACGCACACTCCGGGGACTGATGGCACACACACAGGGGATGGGTCACAGATGCACAAACAGACATCCATAAGCACTACGCAGTCCTCAGATGCCTCTCCCTCCAAAACCCCTTCACTTGCCTCACCTGCAACCCCCCCCTTCCCAGCAGCTCTTTCTCTGTGACCTTGGCCTCTTCCCCACCGATCCATCTGCTCCAACTCACAAGGGGACGAGGAAGTCACCACGCACAGGGGGGAGTTCCCCTGCCACACGGACACCCTCCCCCAGGCGCACGGACACTGAGGCCCCCATCCGCAAGTCCCCCCGGACTAGGAAGAGCAAGACCCCACCACAATCCCGCAGCTCCACCACACAGTCTCCGTCCTGCAGCCCCCAGGCCACCACTCCACAGGTCCCCCAGCCACACCCTGCCCCTGGTTCACCCACACACCGATACCGCATCCCCAAAATGATTAGGCCCTCCCCCCTACCACATGCACTTCCACCCCCACCTCACACGCTCAGCCTGTTCCTGCCACTGGTGTGGAGTCCGTGTCTCCCCCCTCTGTCCTGCCCACCTCACCTGGACCCCATGACACTACTTTGGAGGTTGGCACTGCAGTGGAGAGCTCATCCACCCCGTCTGACTTTGGCACTGCAGTGGAGACCACGTCCACACCATCTGACCTGCCCACTGCTGTGGTGCCAGCAACCACCCCATCTGACTTCATCCCTGCAGTTGTGACGGTGCCCACTGTGTCAGACACCTCCATTGCAGTTGCCAGTGACACTCCAGCACCCACCACCCCTCCCCTGCCCCATTCTGCTGTCCCCTGATCCTGTCCCTGCGGTGCCTGGCCTGCCCCATGTATGCCCCTCCAAGGGGAGATGTCCCCTGGTTGTAGCAGTGCAGGCAAGCAATGGGTGACAACTTGTCACATGTCACCCTGGTTGAATTGAGAAATGGACTGGCCATTGGCCTTTTGACATTGTGGACTCGAATTACCAGTTTTGAGGAGTTTTATTTTTTAATAAAGCAAATTGTTGTTATCCATTGTTGTTGCATCTAATGTACATGATGTTGATGATGAGTATCATGGACTTGATGTTGTACTTGTGTTTTAAAGGTACAACAGGATGATTTGTTGATGTGATGGACTCCATGTGGTCCATGGGATATGTGTACTTTTCTGCTATGTATCCATGACATCCTTTGCTGCAATTACAGGGTGTAATGATTGCAAAATGTTGTAACCAGGATTATCTCTTTGGGTTTGCTACTTCACATCTTTGGCATACACTGTTGCACATATGTTGTACTTACATTTGGGCACATGGTGAGATTCCCTGACTGGGCCCATCTACACTGGACAGGCAGGTTTGTGCATCCATGGTACACAAGTCATCTGTGTCATCAGTGCAACTATCTCTACATGTGTATTGCGTATGTGCAGATGACTGAAGGGACACTCCCGTACACATGTTGCTGTGACCAGAGCTTTCATTGTGTTGTAATTGTTGGCTCACTGTGCAAGTGGTGTGCTGGCATGACAGGACCCTGCACAAACAACGTTTTTCACAGCTGACATTCCCCAGGAGTGGAGACCCCTCATGGCATTGTGTCATTCCGTGGCATTGCCTGTGCACATGGTGTGTGTTGTGTGAGCATGTCTGTGTGTGTTGCCTTCCCTTTTTCGACTCAGCCTGTGTTCCATGCAGATGTTCCTGTTATGTGCACTTGCTGAGTTGTCCTGTGTTCATCAGACTTCTTTTCCCTGGGTTTACTGGGATGTAGGTGCATGGCAGACTACTGGTCATTAGGTTGTCATCCCTGGCTGTTTTAGTTGTAATTTCAGGGGATGTTGTCAAACGCACATGGGACACATTCAGGATTCCCATTGGCACTTATGTGTTTCCAACATCATGTTGTTTTCCCTATGTGGTATCTGTCAGTGTGAGGCTCACTCGTATGTGTGTGTGACTACTCCCACTCATCAGGGTCATTGCTGCAATGTTGGAAGGTGTCAACATGTGTTCTTTGTGGGTCTCCTTTGGTTCCTCATTGGTGTAGGTGTGTGGCAGGGTTCCCAATGAATCGTGTTGTCTTCACATTATGCCCATGTTCTGCATACTGTGCAGTGTGGCAGACATTCACAGGTGTTGTTGACAGGCCATGTGTGTTGATTTTTGTGTACCTTAGATCCCCCCACCACCCCTGGGATTGTAATGGGTGCTTGAGCAATGTCAACAGTCCCTGTGTGCCTAGCTGATGCACATTGTTGCAGATCAGGGTGTGTGGTGTTGAGGGTGGCCACATGTGAGTTGTTTCATGTCTAGGCCCCTACCTACAATTTGCACATTGGTTGCAGGACATGGCCAGTGATTTGTGTTTATGGAGGTGTGATGTGAGTTTGTTGTTCTGGACACATGACCCAGTATGCACAGCTGTCTGTGCTCCACAGTATAAGCAAAACAGACCTTTGTCATCACAGTGGGATTGGCGTACAGGCTACTGTCACCACAAATTAGGGTACTAGAGGGTAGTGCTGTAGTGGGTCTTTCTCTTGCTGTGTTGGTTGCTGTTCCACCCAGCTTGTGTCACATGAATACGTTGCTATTCCAATCATCTGACAATGTATGCTTGACCACAAAGGGGTGCCCAGTTCATTAGTTACTTTTTGTATGGCACTGTGGACACATCTGTGTGATTGGAGTTCATCCCACCGTCATGTGTTGTGTACTAGCCTGGGGACACTGAGACACACACACGTGTTGTGTATGATATGCAGTGTGGGTCTGCCTGTCTGTGTTTGTGCATCTGCACCTTTGCATTGGTATTGCTTTTGCGTTCCATTGTGTGGATGTAGTTTGGAGGTTTTTCCCTAATGTCCATGCATCTTGTAGCTCATCATCCTGCACATTGCTCATGTTTGGTATGTCCCATTGCTGCCATGGTATGGGACTTTGTCACCTAACATCGACAGTCTCCACAGGATTCCTCAGTTTGTATGTCTGTTCATAGAGATATGTGTGTATGCATCATGATGCTCACTTTTCACATAGTCTAGTTGGACACTGTGGGCATTGTCAGGGCTCATGGCCAATGCTTGTCTGCACATGGCAGAGGGAGTTCTTGTGATACACAGCAATCTTTGCCTCTCAAATCTATGTTTGTATGTGACACAACCACCACATTGCCACTACATTGGTTGTGAATTTGGGACCAGAGAGCACCAATGCTGGTCTGGTGATGCTGCTATTATTTTGTCCACACTCACCTTCTGGTCACTGTAGTGATGTGGGCTTTGGAACCCATTACCACAATGTTCCTGAGATGCTGGAGTTTTGAACCCCACAGTCATCTTTTGGGCACACATGTAATGGGAGTCACATTGTATGTTCACTATCAGAATCAGTGTTGTGGGCATTTGGCACACACATACATAGAATCTTGCAAAGATGGTAGGGGTGGGGGTTTGCTTAGTCACCCTATGCGTGTGAATGCTGGTGGTGCTGGGCATCCAGCCCCTATGAGTGGGGATGGTAGTGGTGCAGGGCATCCAGCCCCCTATGAGTGGGGATGGTAGTGGTGCAGGGCATCCAGCCCCCTATGAGTGGGGGTACTGGTATTGATGGGCATCCAGCCCTCTATGAGTGGGGATGGTAGTGGTGCAGGGCATCCAGCCCCCTATGAGTGGGGATGGTAGTGGTGCAGGGCATCCAGCCCCCTATGAGTGGGGATGGTAGTGGTGCAGGGCATCCAGCCCCTATGAGTGGGGGTACTGGTATTGATGGGCATCCAGCCCCCTATGAGTGGGGATGGTAGTGGTGCAGGGCATCCAGCCCCCTATGAGTGGTGATGGTAGTGGTGCAGGGCATCCAGACCCCTATGAGTGGGGGTACTGGTATTGATGGGCATCCAGCCCCCTATGAGTGGGGATGGTCGTGGTGCAGGGCATCCAGACCCCTATGAGTGGGGATGGTAGTGGTGCAGGGCATCCAGCCCCCTATGAGTGGGGATGTTAGTGGTGCAGGGCATCCAGCCCCCTATGAGTGGGGATGTTAGTGGTGCAGGACATCCAGACCCCTATGAGTGGGGTGTACTGGTATTGATGGGCATCCAGCCCCCTATGAGTGGGGATGGTAGTGGTGCAGGGCATCCAGACCCCTATGAGTGGGGATGTTAGTGGTGCAGGGCATCCAGCCCCCTATGTGTGGGGATGTTAGTAGTGCTGGGCACCCCCCCTAGGTGTGGGCACTACTGGTGGTGTGGACCATGCTACCCCTGTGGTTTTGCTTTTGCTGGTGGAAGGCATGTCCCCCCCCTATGTGTGTGTAGCATTTCGCGTGTTCGTGACGTTTGTTTGTGTGGGTGTCTGACTTACCGTCTGCGATGTACGCGTCTGTTCATGATCCGGTCATAGATATACAGTACTGGGATGACCTGCGCGATGGGATTCATCATTGGTTCGTCTCGTACTTGCTGATTGTTTCTCCGTCTCGTACACTTTGTGAGTTGGTCCGTTTCGTAGCAGTGGATTGTGTTGTGGCGTGAATCGGACCTGCTATTCATCTTTCCCGGATGCTGTGACGTGCTGCTAGTGGCGACCCGTTCGGCGCGTAGGATTTGCGCATCGTACTTGTCCGGCCGGAAACTATTGTGGAAACTGCTTCCGGGCGACTCGGGTGGGCATTTGGATATGCGGCTCGTACGGGAAATGTTGCTGGAATCGAAGCCTACGTGTCGTTCGGAATTGTGGCACTTTTGCGCATCGTACTTCATCGCCCGGACGGACCGGCTCCCAGTACGAGTCGGTCGCAAGGTAAGGCTACGGACAGCTCTCGGAGGGCTGTCCGAGCGAGATCGGAATCGGCCCCTATATTTTTGACGATATTTTTTTTCCGATATTTTTGTACTTACCATAATGTAGATAGGATGTCGATATTCTTGACTTCGATATTCTTGCTGCGATATTTTTGTAGCTCGATATTCTGACCTTCGATATTCTGTCAGTGATTCTTGGCATATATCCTGCCGCGTGGATAGAATTTACCTTCGAAACGCGTCAGGCTCATCGCGTTTGCAGCTGTCATATTGTAACTACCATCATCATCTTGCCTGAAATCTTTATTAAAGGCTTGCCACCTTAGGTCCAGCATTCGAGTGCAGCTCAATTTTGGGGGTAAGGCAAATGAGCATTTATATATATATATATATATATATATATATATATATATATATATATATATATATATATATATCACTTCAACCTCGGCGTGTGAGCACCGAAACGCCTTTCCCCTTCCTTCTTGCAACGGCGGTCCGCGGTGAGGGGGCGAGCTTTCTAAATGCACAATTTACGTTGAATTTGTCAAAATAGTAGCCGCGGACACCAAAGCTTCAGCAAAATTATTTATTTGGCAGATTCAAGACACCTCTCGACGCGCTTCGGGACCAAGTCCCTTGATCACGGGACTTGGTCCCGAAACGCGTCGAGAGGTGTCTTGAATCTGCCAAATAAATAATTTTGCTGAAAGCTTTGGTGTCCGCGGCTGCTGTTTTGGCAAATTCAGCGTAGAATTGTGTATATATATATATATATATACATATATATATATATATATATATATATATAGATATAGATATAGATTATCTACTGGCGGTCGCCAGTAGATAGTTATAGTTAGGACCTATTTTCCATAGGAAATCCGCAACATTCTATTCCCAATAACTTTGGCGCCGGTTGACGAATCTTCACAAAATATTCAAAACTTGTGGGGCCCTCCGGTCTGCTCCTATTCTGAAAGTCTCTGGGTGATTCGTCAAGTGGGGGCCAAGAAAAAAGGGGGGTCCCAAAACGTGTTTTCCCCATGCAATTTTCCATAGGAACCTTTAGTCGCAGCTACAGCCCGAACTGCTGAACGGAATTACACCAAATTTGGCAAAAAGGTAGCCCTTGGTTCAGAGTCGTGCCTTTTGGTTAAATGGTGTAAATCCGTTCAGTAGTTCCTGAGAAAAATCAAAAGTAAAATCACATATATATCTATGGCCGCGGAGGATCCGCGCACCCTGTGCACACCCTCCCGATCACGAGCTGTATGCTAATTGGCTGTCAACACTCCAAACCAGGAAGTGTTGGCAGCCATCTTGTTCCTCGGTAGAACCGAGGCACAGAAACAAGTGCGCAAAACGCAAAAAGGGGGCAGGGTAGAAACACCCTGACCCCCTAGGCCTGCTTAGGGGGTCCCACAAGGACCCCCAGGGCCAAAAAAAGCATTTTTTTTTTAAAATCGGCGGGATGCGCGCAGGGTGCACGGATACCGGCGTGAAAAAAACGAAGCGCAGTGTCCCGCGCTCGATGCTATTTTGCCCCCGGGTGGGCCAAGTCCCGGGGGCATGCGGGGTTTGTAAAACTTATGTATGGGGGGCCTCTAAGGCCCCCAAGCCCCGGGGACCGCCACCCTCCGGGGCTTCAACTAAATAAGGGTGGCGGGGGCACACGGCCCCCCGCAGCCCCGGGGCTTCTTTTTTTTAATAAATAAATTACCTGTGTGGGAGGCTCCAGCCCCCCCACACGCCCCGGGGACCGCCACCTCCCCGGGGCACTAACAAAAGAAATGTGGGGGTCCGTTCGGACCTCGAGCCCCGGGGACCACCACCTCCCCGGGGCTTTACTAATGAAGGGAGGGGGCCGCGCGGCCCCCTCCTGGAGCCCTCCATGGCCCTGGGGACCGCCACCCCCAGGGCTGGCTCCTGCAGTGTCCCGGGGTGCCTACCCCCAGGACACTGCTGTTTGCAATGGCAGGGCGGGAGCCGCGCAGCTCCCGCCCTGTCATTGCAAACCTGCTCTCGCTTCAATGAAGCAAAGCAGATTGCTTTTCCATAAGGGGAGCTGCATGTCAGCAGCTCCCCTATGGAAAGCAATGCCGGCCTCCCGCAGGACGCGGGGAGCCGGCGGGACGGTGGGGGATTGGGGACCCCCACGGTCCCCTAACGAGTGGCCAGGCCCCGGGGAATGGGGTCCCTGGGGCCATTAGTGGCCCGGGAGGGGGGTCACGCAGCCCCCCTCCCCAAAAATGAAATTAAAAAAAAAAGGACAGAAAGGCCGGAACGGGGGGATGGGGTCCACGGGGCCTTAAATGGCCTGAGGAGGGGGCCACGCAGCCCCCCTCCAAATATTTTTTTTTTTTTAAAACAGTGGACATGCCCCGGGGGATGCGGTTCCCGGGGCCAATACGGGCCAAGGGAAGGGGGGCCACGCGGCCCCCTTCTCGTTTAAAAAATAAAAAAAAATAAAGAAAATGCTCAGGCACCGGGGGATGGGGTCCCCGTGGCCAAAAGTGGCCGAGGGAAGGGGGGCCACGCAGCCCCCCTCCCATAAAAAAACGAAAAATGGAAAGAAAAAAAAAGACCGGCGTCGTGCCGGAGGCCCCGCCCCCTCCCTGCAGCACTCTGCAAACGTGCCCCCTGGCGCATTGTAAGATGGGGAAGTAATTCCCCTTGAATACTGACTAGCTCACCAGGAACCTCCAGTATGCGCCAGGAAGCTGTGTTGCATAGAGGTGTTCAGAGGCCACGCCCATTTTTACACCTCTCTGCAACGCAGCTCTGTGGGGCTTACTGGAGGTACCTGGTGGACTAGTTGGACAACAGGGACCCTCATGATTCAAGGGGACTTAATCCCCCAACTTAAAACGCACCACGGGGCGCGTTTGCACAGTGGTGAAGGGAGGGGGCAGGGCCTGAGGAGATATGTGTGCAAACACACCCTGTGGCGCGTTTGAAGTTGGGGAATTAATTCCTCTTCAATCCTGAGGGTCCCTGGGGACCAACTAGCCCACCAGGTACCTCCAGTAAGCGCCACAGAACTGCGTTGCAGAGAGGTGTAAAAAGGGGCGTGGCCTTGGACCACCTCTCTGCAACGCAGCTCTGTAGTGCTTACTGGAGGTACCTGGTGGGCTAGTTGGGCCCTAGCGACAGTCAGGATTCAAGGTGACCTAATCCCCCAACTTAAAACGCGCCACGGGGCGCGTTTGCACAGTGGTGAAGGGAGGGGCGGGGCCTCAGGTGACATGTGCGCAAACACGCCCTGTGGTGCGTTTTAAGTTGGGGAATTAATTCCCCTTGAATCCTGAGGGACCCTGGGGCCAACTAGCCCACCAGGTGCCTTCAGTAAGCACAACAGAGTTGCGTTGCAAAGAGGTGAAAAAGGTGCGTGGCCTCGGAACGCCTCTCTGCAACTCAGCTCTGTGGTCCTAACTGTAGGTACCTGGGGTGCTAGTTGGGCCCCAGGGACCTCAGGATTCAAGGGGACTTAATCCCGCAACTTAAAATGCGCCACGGGGCGCGTTTGCACACATGTCACCTCAGGCCCCCCTCCCTTCACCACTGTGCAAACGCGCCCTGTAGCGGGTTTTAAGAGGTAGTTTTAATCCCCCTGCCCTATTATGTACTAGGGACTTACAGAGGAGGTCATGCTAATCACAGGAGTACCCCAACGCATAGTGTTCCCTAGTGTATGTAGGTGTTTTCACTGTATTCTAAGTGTCTTTTAGCATAGCACTGGCTCTGGTTAGTCAGAGTCAGTTACCACCAGTACACGTCTGAAAAAGTTGTGGGCACAGGATGATTTTGGAACAAGGCCTCTTTCTGCTCCTCTGTTGGTTCTTTCTGCACATCTTTTGCTTCTTCCTGCACTTTTCTTCGTCTTTGTGGACTTCTGTTGCTTCTTTCTGCATTTCTTTTGCTTCTTTCTGTGCGTTTTTTCTTCTTTCTTCACATGTCCTACCTCTGTAGGCATAGTTAGAAACTAGCATTTAAAAACCTTTGAAATTCACTTAAAAACCATAGGTTTCAGGCACGCTATAGTTAGAAATTACCATTTAAAAAACCTTTGAAATTCACTGAAAAACCATAGGTTTCAGACACGTTATAATTAAAAATTAGCATTTAAAAACCTTTGAAATTCACTGAAAAAACCATAGGTTTTAGGGACAGTTATAGTTAGTTGGACATTTCACTCGTACAAAACCATAGAAATTCCCCCTTTATAGTTAGTTCAGCTAACTATAACTCGCGCCTCGCAATGCACTGCTGATGACGTCACATATTACATCACTCATGACATGGTCAGTGACATCACTGATGACATCTCAAATGACATCACTGATGACATCACTGATGACATCATCCATGTGATAATTTCATGCATCTTCTCACACCCTAATATAACTTTTGATACACCCACTCTAAATTACAGACTGCCATTCTCAAAACCATACACACTCCAATACCAATAACTACATACCCACTCACTGATTCTTTGGTCTACAAACACACATCTACTCACTCACCCGTACAGTCACTCATACTTACAGTCACTCAGTACAGGACTATCATATGCACTCATACACCTATATAAACACTCACACACCGCCAATCATCCATAGAGGTACTCACACATCTAGTCAGTCATGCAAATAATTAATCACACACCCATTTACTCACCTATACAGTTATACAGACACCAGCTCACTTACTCATACAAATACTAGCACATTCTTACGCTCTTATACAATAACTGATACAAGCACACACGCATCCATACAGCCACTCTCACAATAACACTCTCACTTATAGCCTTTTAAATACTCTAACACACATATATACTGCCTTTTACATATGTAGTTACTCGCACATGTACCACTGAGATATACATTCACTCACTAACACACCCATACACACACTCACCCACCCAAGCAGTCCATCACAGATTCACTCTTCAAATCATGCACCCAGTGAATCACCCACTCACACATCTATGTACAGAGTCACCCACTCACACATCTATGTACAGAGTCACACACACCCCACCCACACAAACACTCAGGCACCCATACAGATACTCAGAGAACCAATCAATAAACCATATAGACACTCATGTAGCTATTCGCAAATCCATGCATCCACTTACACACCAACAGACAGACGGATACAGACATTCACACAGTTTAGTCACTAACCCATGCATTCAGTAAGATACGTTTAATCACTCACTTGTATAGTCAGTCACACACCTACTCAATCATCCATTCAGACACTTATACACCCACTCATTCTTCAATACGCCTTTGCCTATATATATTAAACATATTTAAACTTTACAGAAACACACAGTCACTGGATGATGTCATCAGTGATGTCATTTGAGATGTCATCAGTGATGTCATCAGTGATGTCACTGACCATGTCATGAGTGATGTAATATGTGACGTCATCAGCAGTGCATTGTGGGGGCGATAGTTATAGTTAGCTGAACTAACTATAACGGGGGAATTTCTATGGTTTTGTACGAGTGAAATGTCCAACTAACTATAACTGTCCCTAAAACCTATGGTTTTTTCAGTGAATATAGATATAGATATAGATATATATATATCAGCATGTGAATCCCAAAGTATCCAGCCACAGCGGCGCAACACGAGGGCACAGACTCTAAGGCAGTGATGATGGCAAAGTATCTTTATTTAAGTATCAATGTCCAAAATATATATATATATATTCCCAACAAATCGCCCGAGGCTTCAAGGACGCACTCACAGCCATCGTGCCTTCGCAGCTTAATTTATTTGAAAAACCAGCAACAGCATTCCAGGTAAGTATTTCATTTATTTAAAACCCAACGTGTTTCAAGGCTCCGGCCTCTTCCTCATGGGCAGCTGTTTGGATGCGGCGTAGAAGTTCCAATGTGTATGTTGCATGCTGCTTTATATATCCAAACCTCAGTGGGCCAAGCTTCATCGCGCTAAAATTCGCAATGCATGCTAGACATTGTAGTCCTCATTGGAGTCCTTGTTGCCCCCAGTGGGCTCCACGCCCCATCCTTACAGTAACCAGCTACTTACAATTAATTTCAATATTTAGTGGGCCCCAGAATGTCGCGCTGATCAGTGTATAACAGGTGGCTGCACTGCTCTCGGTTTTTAGGCAAGGTTCCAATACCGCGCAGCCTTTCACTCAGAAACGGTGCAATCCTTCACAGCAGGGGCAGCCGTGTGAGTTAATTTTTTCCAACAAATCGCCCGAGGCTTCAAGGACACACTCACAGCCATCGTGCCTTCGCAGCTTAATTTATTTGAAAAACCAGCAACAGCATTCCAGGTGAGTATTTCATTTATTTAAAACTCAACGCGTTTCAAGGCTTCGGCCTCTTCCTCATGGGCAGCTGTTTGGATGCGGCGTAGAAGTTCCAATGTGTATGTTGCATGCTGCTTTATATATCCAAACCTCAGTGGGCCACGCTTCACCGCACTAAATTTTGCAATGCATGCTAGGCATTGTAGTCCGCATTGGAGTCCTTGTTGCCCCCATTGGGCTCTACTCCCCATCCTTACAGAAACCAGCTACTTACAATTAATTTCAACCTTTAGTGGGCCCCAGGATGTCGCCCTGATCAGTGTATTTCAGATGGCTGCACTGCTCGCGGTTTTCAGGCAAGGTTCCAATACCGCGCAGCCTTTCACTCCAAAACGGTGCAATCCTTCACGGCAGGGGCAGCCGTGTGAGTTAATTTTTTCCAACAAATCGCCCGAGGTTTCAAGGACGCACTCATATATATCACCACCACACATCTGCCTCGCAGTATGGACAGACTCCTGATTCCTTCAAATCTTTTAGAGAATGTGAAGATTTGTCCGCGCTGATAATCCAGCTTATCCCGCCTGAATTTGGTTAAAGTGACATGTGCATGACGCTGTTTACTAAATTACCACCTTCCATACATTCCGAAATAAAGTGCTTAGAACAATGTCATAGAGGTTTTTGTATATAGCAATTGACTCACATTCTAACCTGGGGGTAAAAATGCTTCTCTGTGCATCATATAGCTCTCTTACTATATCTAATCTATGAATGCGCATGCGCGGGCGCGTGCACACGCGCAGTGTTCTCAAAGAATTACCCAGACTGCGAGGAAGAGGAGGAGGGCAGCCCGGGGACGCCACATGCCAGGTATGTGGTTTTAATTTAATTTTAAGTTGTGTAGAATTAATTGTTAATGTAGGGGGGGTGGAGGAGGGTGGCGTAGGATAGCGGAGTTCCACAGAGTTTGTTCGCAACTCCGTGGACCTCCGCGTAGCCCCGCTACGCCCACTACGCCCGGGGTTAGTTCTATGTTGATATTGAATAGTGTGGGCAAGAGGATGGAGCCTTAGGGGACCCCTCAGGTTATTGCTGTTGTGTCAGACGTCTGATTGTTTATTTTTATTATTTGAGTGTGTTTATGTAGAAAGGATGCAAATGAGAGTAGGACCACCCCGTCCGCACCAATTCTTTTTGAGGAAATCCAAGAGAAGCTTGTGGTCTAGAAGAATGAGTAGGCAGCATTGGTCTGTATCCAGGGACTTCTGTAAGTCATCTATCATGTTCAGAATAGCTGTTTCCATGCTGCATCCTTTTCTAAAGCCCAATTGATAAGGGTTCAGGAGATTGTTGTTTTCAATGTGTTGGTCAAGTTGGGCAAGAACACATCTCTCCAGAGTTTTGGATAGGGAAGGGAGATTGGAAACCGGTCTGAAGTGTAAGAAAGTGGCTCTGTATATACTGAACCAAAGTAAGGTTCAGTGTGCACAGAGTCCACAGTCCCCAGAGGTTTGGCAGAGGCTAAAGTTAGATATAACCTTACTCTCTAAAGTGGTAGCTTGGTCGAGCAGTAAGGCAGTATCAGAGGACAGTGTAAAGCATTTGTTGTACACATTCAGTCAGCAAATAGTCTCACACACTCAAGAACTGAACTCTAGGCCAATGGTTTTGTATAAAAATATATAGTTGTTTTATTTGAGAACCAACAATAGGTATCAAAATATACTTTCTCAGAATGAGTTACTTTAGTTAAATACTTTTCAAATAGGCAATAGACTTTTGAATACAATAGTTACAGTTGTTGCAATAGGCAACACAATTTCAAACACAATAATACATTGAGCTCAATGGGAATTTCTAGTTAAATGCAATAGATTACTTTTTGGATTACTTTTCTTACCACAGGACTGGATCCTAGATTCAGTCCTGGGACATCTCCTGTAAACAGTTGAGTAAAAACGTTTTGGTTACAGTTGTGATTTTTAAGGAATATTATTGTATTTTAAAAGTTGACAGAAACTTTTTCACATAGAATCACCAATGTTATCCTATGGGAGGAAATTCACTTAGCAGGTAAGTGTGGTTATTGTTACTTTTTCAAACTCAGTGTTGGATCCTGGATCCAGCACTGGTGCATCTCCTGTAAACAGTTGAAAGAATGTGTTTTTGTTATACAGGCGATTTTTAACGAATATTTGTAAGTTTGCAAAATCGACAAACTTTTTCAGCAAAAACCAGGCAATGTTATCCTATGGAAGGAAATTCAAGTTACCGGTAAGTACAGTTATGATTACTTTTCAGGGTCAGTGCTGGGCACCAAGATCCAGCACTGGGATCTCTCCTGATAACAGGTGAGTAATTTCGTTTTCGTTGATCGGACGATTTTTAGTGATTATTTTAAAGTTTCAAAACTCGACACTTAGAAGAAATTTCAGTGTAAACCAGTCAATGTTACCCTATGGAGAAAATGTAGGTTATCGGTTTTCAGGTAAGTACTCGACTGGCAGAGTTAAGGTTCTGGGCATAGACTCAGGGGTCTCCCAGGGTCAGTGATACACTGTTGTTGCACCCTCAGCGGCACTAGGGCGGCCGGGTGCAGAGTGTTGAGGCCCAATGTTATCCTATGGGGGATGGGGGGCCTCCGGTTGGTGGCTGCTGGCGAGCAGGCCACAAGGTTGTGGGAGCAAAGCTCCTAGGGTTTAGGTCAGGGCAAATTGGGAAACAAGCCAGCACAAAAGGTGCACCCTCAGCGGCGCTGGGGCGACCGGGTGCAGAGTGCTGTTTTGGCGTCGGGTGCCCTGTTGTTTTCAATGGGGATGTTCGGTTTTGGTTTTCAGCTGCAGGATCCAGCCACTTTTCAAATGTCGTCAAGGGGTGGGACATGTGTGCGAAGTGCGAGGGCTGCGTCACCCAGTGTGCAAGCTGTGAGTAGTGGAAAGCATCTGATTCTGGTAGATCGTAGTGCTCTTTGCGCAATTGGGAAAGGGAATCAAGCCGTCCAGGTCAAAGAGCGAACCCACCCGTTTACAACCTTCCTCCCTCCATCGGTGAAAGACTGGCGACGCACAACCTGGTGGGAAATCAGGATTATCCACAATAGGAGTCATAGGGGAGGGGAACGTGGTCCACCCCCTCTGGCGCGCCAACTGATCCCACACCTTAAGTGTAAGCGATGTAACCGGAGAGGAGTATAGGCCCCAAGCCCTGTGTTTACGTGGGAGCCACAACTCACGCCAGATATTACATCCAGCCACAGTTTGGTCCATAAAGTTCCAGTGCTTACTGGACAAGGGCCTGTTCCATTCCGTAATATAGCGAAGGCAGGATGCCTGATAGTATGCACTCACCAGAGGGAAGCCGAATCCGCCGCTAGCTTTCGGAAAGGTTACTAGGGATAGAGCAAGTCGCGGTTTTTTATTATCCCATAGAAATTTGTTTAGAAGCCCTTGCAATTTTCGAAGGGTGCCCGGAGGGGGGGTTACCGCAAGCATTTGAAATACATATAGGATGCGTGGGAGCACCGTCATTTTCACTGCAGCTAATCTCCCGTACCATGCCAGGTTAAGACGGGACCAGGCAGACAATGCCTTGGTCGTTTGTTCCAGCAATAACTTGTAGTTAAGGGCCGTGGTTTTGGTAATGGATGAGGTCAGACGAACACCCAGATACGTTATGTCTTTGGGGGCCCAGTGGAAGGTGAAATCCTGCTGTAGGTCCTGGATCTCAGCTTCAGGGATCGAGACATTAAGAATTTGCGATTTAGAGAAATTAACTTTGAATCCCGCCACCTCTCCAAAAGCGCGGAGCTCTCTCGACAGATGTCTTAGGGTCGACTGGGGCTGCATGAGTGTGAGGATAACATCGTCAGCGTACATACTGATCTTATGTGTGTCAGCGCCAAATTTGATACCCACCACGTCAGGATTAGATCGTATACGTTGGGCAAAAGGCTCCATGTAGAGCGCAAATAACAGCGGAGACAGGGGACATCCCTGCCGCGTGCCCCTGGCAATGGGGAACAGGGTCGATTTACACCCGTTCACTCGCACTGCAGCCTTGGGGGAGGCATATAGGCACTGTACCCACCGGACAAAGTTATCGCCGAATCCGAAAGCCCGTAAGACTTCAAACAGATAGTTCCAGTCGACTCGGTCGAAGGCCTTCTCCGCATCAATGGAGAGGAAGAAGGCCTGAGTACGGGACCGGTGAATGTAGTCTAGGAGATGGAGGAGCCGTTTGGTGTTGTCCCCTCCTTGCCGCGTCGGGATAAAACCGTATTGGTCCGGGTCAATCAGGCCATCCATCAAGGGACCGAGACGCGCTGCCAATATACTCGCGAATAGCTTCGCGTCGACGTTAAGGAGGGAAATGGGCCGGTAGGACCCGCACTCCTTAGGATCCTTTCCCGGTTTAAGGATGACAGAAATGGCTGCTTCCGACATAGTGGGTGTCACTTCCTTGGTTTCAAGGAAAGAGTTAAAAAGCCTCGTTAAAAGGGGAGCCAGCTCCACGCAGAATGTTTTATAAAACAGTGCGGAAAAACCATCTGGGCCCGGGGATTTGGCCAGTTTTAAACGTGCAATCGCCGAGATGACTTCCTCTATTCGAATAACCGAGTCCAATGTGTCAGCCGATGATTTAAACAGAGGAGTAATATCGCAGGAGTTCAAGTATTCCTTTATGTTATGTGAATTAGTGGACCCCTTAGTATAAAGGCGTTGGTAGAACTGGCGAAAGGTGTCAACAATGAGGGTGTTTGTGGTATTCTCCACCGCGTCATGATCTCGAATCGCTTGAATCGCGGTCATCTGTGTGCGCGCTCGCAATCTGTGTGCCAACATTTTTTCCCCCTTGTCCCCACTGAGATAGAATTTATGTCGCAGTCTCAGGAGGGCATATTCTGCCCTGTCTAAATCTAGGTGTTTTAGCATACGCCGCCGTGTTTCCAATTCCCTCCAAACTCTGGGGGCTCCAGTCCTCTTGTGAACTGCTTCTAATTCTCCCACCTCCTTCTCCAGCTCTGCACGTTTTTCTTTGCGTAGACGCGCAAAGGATGCGGCAATCGCAATAAATTCGCCCCGCACCACTAGCTTCAAAGCTTCCCAAATCGCCGCAAGAGGAGTGCCCAGGAGATCATTGTCGGCGAGGTAGTGTACAATAGTCCTCCGGATTCTAGCACTAACCTCCTCGGAATGTAGAAGGGAGTTGCGAAGACGCCAGCCCGGCGGTGAAGAACGCGTACCATGAGACGTTAATTGTACTGAAATGAGGGCATGATCCGAAAGGGAACGGGGAGTGATCTCCGCTGTGTGCAAGGCAGAGCGTAGCGCGGGGGAAGCTAAAAAGTGATCTAATCGTGCATAAGTTTTGTGAGCTACAGAGTAGTAAGTGTAGTCACGTGTGTTCGGATGTATTGTACGCCACACATCGCTCAGCCCACAGTCAGATAACCATTGCCTCCCTCCCTGAGACAGTGCCCCCGTTTGATGCGATCTTTGCTCTGATCTGTCCACCGCGGAGTCCATTACCACGTTCAGGTCGCCTCCCACTAAGAGTGCTGCATCTGGCGAGGCAAGAACCTCAGAGAGTGCTAGTCGTAGGAAGGGTTCTTGCCGTTCATTCGGGGCATATAAAGACCCTATTGTCAGGTGTGTGTCTCCCCATTCAATCAATCAATCAAACAATCACAGAATTTGTAGAGCGCACTACTGACCCGCGAGGGTCTCAAGGCGCTGGGGATAGGGAAGGGGGGGGTGCTGCTACTGGTCGAACAGCCAGGTCTTGAGTAGCCTCCTGAAGGTCAGCAGGTCTTGGGTCTGTCGTAGGCTTAGTGGAAGGGTGTTTCAGGTCTTGGCGGCGAGGTGTGAGAAGGATCTGCCGCCGGTGGTTGTTCTTCGAATGCGCGGGACGGTGGCGAGGGAGAGGTCGGCAGAGCGGAGCTGGCGGTTGGGGACGTAGAAGAAGAGTCGTCTGTTGAGGTAGGCTGGGCCAGTTTTGTGGAGTGCCTTGTGTGCGTGGATGAGGAGTTTGAAGGTGATCCTCCTGTCGACGGGGAGCCAGTGCAGGTTCCTCAGGTGGGGGTGATGTGGCTGTGGCGTGGTACGTCGAGGATCAGGCGTGCGGAGGCGTTTTGTATGCGTTGCAGTCGCTTGATGAGCTTGGCCGGGGCTCCCGCGTAGAGGGCGTTCCCATAGTCAAGTCTGCTACTGACGAGGGCCTGGGTGACTGTTCTTCTTGTGTCTGTCGGGATCCACCTGTAGATCTTGCGAAGCATGCGGAGGGTGTTGAAGCAGGAGGAGGAGACTGCGTTGACTTGCTTGGCCATGGAGAGCGTTGAGTCGAGGATGACTCCCAGGTTGCGTGCGTGGTCGGTGGGTGTCGGGGCTGCTCCCAGCGTCGTTGGCCACCAGGAGTCGTCCCAGGCTGAGGGGTTGGAGCCGAGGATGAGGACCTCCGTCTTGTCCGTGTTCAGCTTTAGTCGGCTGATCTTCATCCAATCGGCGACGGCCTTCATTCCTTCATGGAGATTGGCTTTGGCGGCGAGGGGTCCTTGGTGAGGGAGAGGATCAGTTGAGTGTCGTCGGCGTAGGAGATGATGTTGAGGTCGTGCTGTCTGGCGATGCGTGCGAGCGGGGCCATGTAGATGTTGAACAGTGTTGGGCTGAGGGAAGATCCCTGGGGTACGCCGCAGATGATCTCGGAGGCTTCGGATCGGAAAGGTGGGAGGCGGACTCTCTGGGTTCTGCCGTCGAGGAAGGAGGTGGTCCATTCCGGGGCCTTGTCTCGGATCCCTGCGTCGTGGAGGCGTGCGCGTAGAGTGCGGTGGCAGACAGTGTCGAAGGCGGCGGAGAGGTCCAGCAGGATGAGGGCTGCGGTCTCACCGTTGTCCAGCAGGGTCCTGATGTCGCCGGTGGCGGCGATGAGGGCAGTCTCAGTGCTGTGGTTGCTGCGGAACCCCGATTGGGATGGGTCCAGGATGCTGTTTTCTTCTAGGTATCGGGTTAGCTGTTTGTTGACGATCTTCTCGATGACCTTGGCTGGGAACGGAAGCAGGGAGATGGGCCGGAAGTTCTTGAGGTCTCTTGGGTCCGCCTTGGGTTTTTGAGTAGGGCGTTGATCTCTGCGTGTTTCCAGCTCTCTGGGAAGGTCGCGGTCTCGAAGGAGAGATTGATAACGTTGCACAGGTGGGGTGCGATGGAGCTGCTGGCTTTGTTGAAGATGTGGTGCGGGAAAGGGTCTGACGGGGAGCCGGAGTGTATTGTGCCCATGGTCTTGATGGTGTCATCGATGTTCACGCTGGCCCAGGCTGGCAAGGGGTCATGGTCGATGGTGTGCGGCGGGTCTGGAGTATCTATCTTGGTGGGGGCTGTCTGGGTGTTGAAGCTGTCGTGGATGTCGGCGATCTTGCGGTGGAAGAAGGTGGCGAGGGAATCACACAGGGCTTGCGACGGCGGGATGTCGTTGGTGTTGGAGCTGGGGTTGGAGAGTTCCTTCACGATGTTGAAGAGCTCCTTGCTGTTGTGTGCGTTGTTGTCGAGGCGGTCTTTGAAGGAGATTCTCTTGGCGGACCTGATGAGATGGTGGTGGTTACGGATGGCGTCTTTATGGGCTGCGTGGCTGTCTGGTGTCTTATCACTGTGCCATTTCTTCTCAAGTTTCCGGCAGGTACGCTTGGAAGCTAGGAGTTCCGGGGTGAACCAGCTGGCTCTTTTGGTGGTGTCGCTGTAGGTGAGTTTTTCCAGTGGGGCGAGGGTGTTGGCACAGTCGTCTATCCCTCGTCTGAGGTTGCAGGCAGCGTCGTCGGTGTTGGATGGGTCGGAGGGAGGGCTGAGAGTGAGGTTTGCCCGTAGTTGGTCTTCGGTGACTTTGCTCCAGCAGCGGCGTGGGATCTGTTGGGTGCGGTGGTGTGTGGTGGGTTTCTGGAAGGTGAAGTGGATGCAGCGGTGGTCGGTCCAGAGGAGTTCCGTGGTGTGGGTGAAGGAGACGTGGGAGCTTGAGGAGAAGACGGGGTCGAGCGTGTGGCCGGCGGAATGTGTCGGTGTTGTGACGAGCTGTCTTAGTCCGAGGTTGGCGAGGTTGTCGATCAGGGTGGTGGAGTTGCTATCGTTGTTGTTCTCCAGGTGAAAGTTCAGGTCTCCGAGGAGGATGTAGTCGGTAGAGGTCAGGGCGTGCGTGCTGATGAAGTCGGCGATGGAGTCGCTGAACTGGGGTCGGGGCCCAGGGGGTCTGTAGACAAGGGTGCCTCTAAGGGTGGTGTTGGGGTCCGTGTGGATCTGGAAGTGCATGTGTTCAGCGGTGCAGAGAACGTCGTCGGTGCTGGTCGAGACCCTGATGGAGTTCTTGTGGACGATGGCGATTCCTCCTCCTACTCCGTTGACGCGGTCTCTGCGGGTGATCTTATAGCCGTCTGGGATGGCTATGGCGATGTCGGGTGCGGAGGAGTCGTTCATCCAGGTCTCTGTCAGGAAGGCGACGTCTGGTGATGATGAGTCGAGCAGGTCCCAGAGCTCGACGGCGTGTTTGCGTGCGGAGCGGGTGTTCAGTAGGATGCATCGGAGGTGGTTGAGGTCCTTCTTGGCGGGCGCTTTGGTGGCTCTGAGGCTGGTGTAGCTGCAGTTCCGGCAGGTGAAGGGGCCATGTGTGCGTTTCGGGGCGGCCTTGAAGCAGTTGTGTCTCCGTCTGGGGTTGAGAGCGTGGAGTGTGGTGGCATCGTAACGGCGTCGGTCCTCGATGCTGGAGCGGGGGGCGCGCGGCCCAGGGGTTCTGGCGCTGGGTGCGGTCCAGGCGCGGACGGGCGCAGACGGGCTTGCCTTAGGCGCGCCTTCGGCGCGCCCGCTGTGCGCATCCGCTGTGCGGCCGCGCAGCGGCCGCCATATATGGGGAGCTGGGAGGGAGGAGCAGCTGGGAGGCGGGAGGCAGGGGCAGCGAATGGGCAGTCAGGGGGGCGGGGCCGCAGGGGACGCAGCGGCGGGGGTACAGAAGGCAAAGTTGGGCACAGCAGAATGGGGGCACGAGGGGACACAGAAAGCAAAAATGGACACAGTCAACGGGGGCACGAGGGGAGACAGAAAGCAAAAATGGACACAATCAATGGGGGCACGAGGGGAGACAGAAGGCAAAAGAGGACACAATCAATGGGGGCACGAGGGGAGACAGAAGGCAAAAGAGGACACAATCAATGGGGGCACGAGGGGAGACAGAAGGCAAAAGAGGACACAATCAATGGGGGCACGAGGGGAGACAGAAGGCAAAAGGACACAAGCAATGGGGGCACGAGGGGAAACAGAAGCGAAACGGGCACACAAAATGGGGGCACGAGGGGGACAGAGGCAAAACGGGCACCAAGGCAACAGCAGAGGGGCGAGCTTACCAGCAGCAGCAGCGGGCAGGACAACACAGGCGGAGCTGTGTGGCGGGGGAGCGACCTACCTGGCAAGGTCAAGGGTTGCTCTCCTCACCGCGCAGCGGCCGCCATATATGGGGAGCTGGGAGGGAGGAGCAGCTGGGAGGCGGGAGGCAGGAGCAGCAAATGGGCAGTCAGGGGGGCGGGGCCGCAGGGGACGCAGCGGCGGGGGTACAGAAGGCAAAGTTGGGCACAGCAGAATGGGGGCACGAGGGGACACATAAAGCAAAAATGGACACAGTCAACGGGGGCACGAGGGGAGACAGAAAGCAAAAATGGACACAGTCAACGGGGCACGAGGGGAGACAGAAAGCAAAAATGGACACAATCAATGGGGGCACGAGGGGAGACAGAAGGCAAAAGAGGACACAATCAATGGGGGCACGAGGGGAGACAGAAGGTAAAAGAGGACACAATCAATGGGGGCACGAGGGGAGACAGAAGGCAAAATAGGACACAATCAATGGGGGCATGAGGGGAGACAGAAGGCAAAAGGACACAAGCAATGGGGGCACAAGGGGAAACAGAAGCGAAACGGGCACACAAAATGGGGGCACGAGGGGGACAGAGGCAAAACGGGCACCAAGGCAACAGCAGAGGGGTGAGCTTACCAGCAGCAGCAGCGGGCAGGACAACACAGGCGGAGCTGTGTGGCGGGGGAGCGACCTACCTGGCAAGGTCAAGGGTCGCTCTCCTCACCGCGCAGCGGCCGCCATATATGGGAGCTGGGAGGGAGGAGCAGCTGGGAGGCGGGAGGCAGGGGCAGCGAATGGGCAATCAGGGGGGCGGGGCCGCAGGGGATGCAGCGGCGGGGGTACAGAAGGCAAAGTTGGGCACAGCAGAATGGGGGCACGAGGGGACACAGAAAGCAAAAATGGACACAGTCAACGGGGGCACGAGGGGAGACAGAAAGCAAAAATGGACACTGTCAACGGGGGCACGAGGGGAGACAGAAAGCAAAAATGGACACAATCAATGGGGGCACGAGGGGAGACAGAAGGCAAAAGAGGACACAATCAATGGGGGCACAAGGGGAGACAGAAGGCAAAAGAGGACACAATCAATGGGGGCACGAGGGGAGACAGAAGGCAAAAGAGGACACAATCAATGGGGGCATGAGGGGAGACAGAAGGCAAAAGGACACAAGCAATGGGGGCACGAGGGGAAACAGAAGCGAAACAGGCACACAAAATGGGGGCACGAGGGGGACAGAGGCAAAACGGGCACCAAGGCAACAGCAGAGGGGCGAGCTTACCAGCAGCAGCAGCGGGCAGGACAACACAGGCGGAGCTGTGTGGCGGGTGAGCGACCTACCTGGCAAGGTCAAGGGTCGCTCTCCTCACCGCGCAGCAGCCGCCATATATGGGGAGCTGGGAGGGAGGAGCAGCTGGGAGGCGGGAGGCAGGGGCAGCGAATGGGCAGTCAGGGGGGCGGGGACGCAGCGGCGGGGGTACAGAAGGCAAAGTTGGGCACAGCAGAATGGGGGCACGAGGGGACACAGAAAGCAAAAATGGACACAGTCAACGGGGGCACGAGGGGAGACAGAAAGCAAAAATGGACACAGTCAACGGGGGCACGAGGGGAGACAGAAAGCAAAAATGGACACAATCAACGGGGGCACGAGGGGAAACAGAAGGCAAAAGAGGACACAATCAATGGGGGCACGAGGGGAGACAGAAGGCAAAAGAGGACACAATCAATGGGGGCACGAGGGAGACAGAAGGCAAAAGAGGACACAATCATTGGGGGCACGAGGGGAGACAGAAGGCAAAAGGACACAAGCAATGGGGGCACGAGGGGGACAGAGGCAAAACGGGCACCAAGGCAACAGCAGAGGGGCGAGCTTACCAGCAGCAGCAGCGGGCAGGACAACACAGGCGGAGCTGTGTGGCGGGGGAGCGACCTACCTGGCAAGGTCAAGGGTCGCTCTCCTCACCGCGCAGCGGCCGCCATATATGGGGAGCTGGGAGGGAGGAGCAGCTGGGAGGCGGGAGGCAGGGGCAGCGAATGAGCAGTCAGGGGGGCGGGGCCGCAGGGGACGCAGCGGCGGGGGTACAGAAGGCAAAGTTGGGCACAGCAGAATGGGGGCACGAGGGGACACAGAAAGCAAAAATGGACACAGTCAACGGGGGCACGAGGGGAGACAGAAAGCAAAAATGGACACAGTCAACGGGGGCACGAGGGGAGACAGAAAGCAAAAATGGACACAATCAATGGGGGCACGAGGGGAGACAGAAGGCAAAAGAGGACACAATCAATGGGGGCACGAGGGGAGACAGAAGGCAAAGAGGACACAATCAATGGGGGCACGAGGGGAGACAGAAGGCAAAAGAGGACACAATCAATGGGGGCACGAGGGGAGACAGAAGGCAAAAGGACACAAGCAATGGGGGCACGAGGGGAAACAGAAGCGAAGCGGGCACACAAAATGGGGGCACGAGGGGGACAGAGGCAAAACGGGCACCAAGGCAACAGCAGAGGGGCGAGCTTACCAGCAGCAGCAGCGGGCAGGACAACACAGGCGGAGCTGTGTGGCGGGGGAGCGACCTACCTGGCTCCCCATTGAACACGGACTGCTAAAAACCTGCCCTTGATGTCTGCTACCGTGGAAATGACTTTGCATTGTGACCGTGCACTAAAGAGGATCGCCACCCCATTTTTCTTAGCAGCCCCCGAGGACCACATCTGCAGAGGGAAGCGTTTATCTCGCATTCGCTTAGTGTGTTTGGGCAACAGGTGAGTTTCCTGCAGTAAACAGATATCCCCCTCAGCATTTTCTAAGAGAGAAAGTATTGCAGCGAGCTTGACTGGGTTGTTCAATCCACGGACATTTAAGCTTACAATTTTCAAATCCCTACCCATCAAATCTAACAAGGAAAAAAAGGGAGGCATTGAGTAGCCTAAGCCTACCTGCGCCTGGCCACGCGTACTTCACCCTGCTTAAGCTAAACACCTGCCAAACCTGCCGGAGAGCAAATGCGGAATCCCCCAAGACCCACGGCCTGGGCAGCTGCCATTCCTGCCTATGAACTGATGCGGAGCCCCAAAAACAATCCCATAAACCCCAAATCCCCCAAATTGCTGAAAAAACAAAAGAACGAGACAAAATAGCAAAACCGTAAAAACCAGTAGGGTGACTCAAGTCCGTCAGAGAGTTCAAATGTTCCAGGGGACATGGCTTCCCCCCAGTTTGAGTCATATCATACAGGGGAAGAAGTGGTCGGAGCCCAGAGTCCCCGCAGATCAACGTGCTCAGCACACCGATGCCTAGGGTGCAGGAGCACTACGTTTCATCGAAGGGCCGCCTCCCTCCGGCGCCAACTAGATTGCCCATGTGGACGCCAATTTAAGAACCTCAGGGTGTCGTGGGGTTGTCAGTCACTCGCGTAACTGATGAGAGGGCTGCCTCCCTCTCGAGCTTGCTAGTAGCTATGTCCGGTGCAGCGCCCGGAAGTGGCCTCCCCACTCGCTGCCACTCCGAGGAGCGCCTACGCCCGCGGCGAAGTGGATGTTCCTCCATTGTTCCAGCAGATGGTCTTTCTATGCCTAGTTTCTCATATGCATCCTCTAGAGAGCGTATCTGCAATAATTTGCCCTGGTACTTGAAGATAAGGCGGAAGGGATGACTCCAGGAGTAAGGAATCTGTTGCTCTCTTAGATGGTTGGTGATAGGTTTGAAGTCTCTTTGTTTCATTAATGTAGAAGCTGCTAAGTCTTGATAGAGAACTGGATAGTGATCTCGGAATCGTATTGGATTAAGGTCTCTAGCTCTGCGAAGGATACGTTCCTTTAGCTGGAAATTATGGACGCAGACCAGGATGTCAGGGGGAGGGGCCTTAGGACCCCGCGGCAGCCCTACTCAGTGGACACGGTCCATTTGGACCTCTGGCGTTTCCTCATCCTCCAGGATCTGCAGGAACAGAGCATTGACATATTCACGGAGGTCGTCACCTTCACCCTTCCACGGGACTGCTCGGATCCGTATATTGTTGCGTCGAGAGCGATTCTCGAGGTCCTCCGCGTGGGCCTGCAGATCTATGTTTTGGCCCCGGAGACGCAGCATCTCCTGCTGCAGCTGGTGCATATCGTCTTCTCTACTTAGGTCATGCTCCTCTAAAGTCGCCACCCTCTCTCCAATGCCATCCACGTCTTGCCGTACCTCACGGAGATCCGCAGACAGCAGCGAGCGAAGCTCTTGTATGTCCTCTTTAATGGTGGAAAAGAGCTCCACCATAAAAGCTTTTGTTACTGGAGCATCCTCCCCGTCCATAAGCGCTGCTCCCGTCGTGGTCTGCACCGTGGAATGCTCCGAGGTCTTCCGGAGCAGGTCCTTTAGGGATTTGTCCCTTCTCCCCCTGGCGGAGGACATCGTGGGGCCGTATGCCTGTCAAGTGACCGCCCCAGGCCAAGCACGGGCCCTTCACTACCGCACAGGGGGAGCGGGCCAGAGCACCCACCCCCACCGGCCCCCTCCCGCCGCAGCAACGACCCGCGGCCAGCCGCCTGCGGCGCTGCAGTGTTTCAGGCGCGTTCCTTATTGTGTCCTAGCACCAGTATGGGCTACTTCCCCACTCGCTGAAGCTCCTGCCAATGCTCTCCTTGATATGCCCAGGCCTGGCAGTATAGGGTGAGTGTGGGAGTTAGGAGGGTGCAGTGAGGTAATCAAGCCCACATGTTAGCAGGGGGAGCCAGCGTCCACCAGGGGCTGAGGCGTATGAGGGCCCTCTCTCCCCTCTGTGTAGCTTAGAAGGTGGCTCCGGCAAGACAGGGGACCCTATAGACACTTCGCCGATGCCCTCGCCGCCAGCCACACTGCAATCTCAGGTCTCTCATAGGCCGCAGGCGCTCCTAGGGCGGTCCGGAAGGCCCCCTCTCAAACCCGAGCAGGGTAGCAGAGGTCGTCAGAGCAGCGCTATTTCCAACCGCATCCCAGCAAACCGGCACAGTCATAGTGCGGTATTAAAGATAACAGTGCTGGGGCCAAGGCAGTGCCAGTCACTGTCGCTTCAGGGGGGCAGGCCAAGAGTAATCCCAGCCTTGATTTGCTGGCTAGGCTCAGTCACACCAACAACTGACAGGTGGTAAGGCAATCCGCCTCTACATTCACCAACATTAGCCCCTGGGGGCAAGCAGGACACCACTCCGTCTGCCGATCTGCAGACCGAGCTCACACGCCCGGCACTCTCACTGCTCCTCACCTGCGGTTTCCGTCGTATGGCTCTGCCTCCACAGGCCATGGGCTGGACTGTTCCCATGAGGCACAGGGTCAGACTGATTTGCATATGGCCATGTCTGAACTGGGGTGGTGGAGTGAGCTAAAGAATGATGATGGATTAAACCCAGATCAGTTGACTGGGGGTGAGTGTTTGATTAGCTCAAGCGCTCCGTCCATCATCCCCTTTGGTATCGCTTTGTTCGCCCTAAGTTGGCAGGGTATGCCCAGACGTGGGTCCCTTGCTCACTTTGCCACTGGATTCAAGCTAGCCTGGCTGATGACGGCTGAATAGCCAGAAACCGGTCCCAGGATGCTTGTTTCCGGTCCAGGGAAGACA
This sequence comes from Calotriton arnoldi, assembly GCA_963921515.1. Taxonomy (NCBI): domain Eukaryota; kingdom Metazoa; phylum Chordata; class Amphibia; order Caudata; family Salamandridae; genus Calotriton; species Calotriton arnoldi. The sequence goes on from CAWUFW010000708.1 coordinate 1,175,431, forward strand.
TGGTATGGCAGTTCGGGCTGGACTGTTCCCATGAGGCACAGGGTCAGACTGATTTGCATATGGCCATGTCTGAACTGGGGTGGTGGAGTGAGCTAAAGAATGATGATGGATTAAACCCAGATCAATAGACTGGGGGTGAGTGTTTGATTAGCTCAAGCGCTCCGTCCATCATCCCCTTTGGTATCGCTGCCTCCACAGATGGCGCCGTCTCTCTCCGCTGCACCAAATCAAGGCATTGCCAGCAGGGCCCACCACTAACTCCAATATGGGTCCGTCTCCGGGTCCCCGCCCACGCGGCCGCGCCTGGAACCAGGCCAGCGGGGGACCCGACAGCAGCGGCGGCAGGCACACCGCCCCTACGGACACTCCGAGGGGCACAGCCGGCCACGACAGTCTTCTTTCTGTCCCCAGGAGCCCTCTCCCCGCCGGGCCGCAGCAAGGCCGGGGCCGGATGGGGCTGCACAGCGGGGCAAGTCGCTCAGTGGGCGCCGGTATTGCGATGCCGGTAGACGCTAGACTCCTCGTAATGGCAGTCACAAACCCGGCAGGCAGCAGCGCAGCCCCGCACTACTCCGCCTTCACCGCTCCCAGCCTCCGGAGACCATCAGGGCACACCTCCGTCCGCCGACCTGCGGACCGAGCCCTCCGGCCACTCGAACGCCGCCTTCCTAGGCCCGTGCCTCCTCACTTGTAGTTTCAGCTGGGCAGCGCCTCCCCCGCACAAGATGTAGCCCTCAGCCACCGCACCAGAGCAGGACTCGTCGGGCGCTGGGAGGCCCCGGGTCAAGCACCGCTCCACAAGTATTTCACCTTCTGGGCCACCAAGTCATCACGGCCCGGGCAGGTCTCGCTGTAGGCCTCAAAATGGCGCCGCCTCCGGATCGCGTCCCCGCGTTCCCGTCCCCGTCTGGGCAGCAGGGGATCCAATGCAGCCGGGGGAAGCACGTTCCCACCACGCACTCTCGGTAAGTCGCCCCAGGCAGCACCGCAGCTCACACCGGTGCTCGGCTCTCCACCCGGCCGCGCCTCACCCGCCGGGCCGCAGCAAGGCCGGGGCCGGAAGGGATCCCGCGGCGGAGCAGATCGCACAGATCACGGAACGAGGCCCACCATCGGGTCCAGGACAGCTCCGCGATGCAGCTCACCCGTCTGCAGGGTCAGATGGGCGCCAGGTAGGGCGATAATGCAAAGCTAAGTAGTAACGGCGCCGGAGGGATAGGAACCCACGTCCTATCTCGCCGCCATCTTGGCCACGCCCTTGACTCTTTGTACCTTTTTGAAGTGTTGTGGTAGAAGTCTGCAATGAGTAATTCGGGTGTTGCTTAATCAGTTTGGGAGGGAGGGTGATGGAGAAGTAGTTCGGACCGTGAGGTTTCAGGAGGGAGCGTAGTGTAGGGGAAGTGCAGCGCTGCAGTGTTGTGTAGTAAGCCATCTAAGATTTAGTCAGAGGAGTCGCAGTGCAGTGGCACTGTGTAATAAGGCATCTACGCTTGGTCGGGATATATATATATTGTCATTGCTGCCCCCGCCCGATACGACCCCCGATTTCTGAGGCTGAAGCGGTTTGGGGACCCGAGGAGGCGCTTTGTTCCTTTACAAGCAGGAAATTGGTTTTAAATTCACGAACTGTTCTGCCATCCCCGCATGACCATTAGGTGTTATACTCCCCATGCAGCACCTACCTGGACTCATTACGATGTATTCTGGGTGTTGCAGTCCACATGCACTGCGTGAACTGACAACAGGTGAGCAGACATCCATAGGGGGCGGAGTGGGCCCTCTGCCAATAAGAGGGCGGCAGGACTTATGATCGTGATGTTGGAAGCCTCCTGGATACTTGGGCGCTGATGAAGGCTGACAAATTGCCGAAATGCATTCGCCATACAAGAAATAAAGATTGCTTCCAAGGTGTTCCCCTGCGTGGTCTCTGCTCTCTCGCAAGAAGGAGGTATTGGTGTATTGTTTCCGTGTCAGCCAGAGACACGGTTCAGAGACCCCCGCTTCGCAAGTTGGCCCTGACTTCACTGGCTTTGCTGCTGCGGCGGTGTTTCATGTGTCCAAGGGATTGGAAGGTCAGGGCCCGCCATGGACTTTGGGGAGAAAATAAGGTGGTTGTGAGGTTACTTACCCACATGCTGGGCGGCGTGTATTGTCATTGCTGCCCCCGCCGGATACGACCCCCGATTTCTGAGGCTGAAGCGGTTTGGGGACCCGAGGAGGCGCTTTGTTCCTTTACAAGCAGGATATTGGTTTTAAATTCACGAACTGTTCTGCCATCCCCGCATGACCATTAGGTGTTATACTCCCCATGCAGCACCTACCTGGACTCATTACGATGTATTCTGGGTGTTGCAGTCCACATGCACTGCGTGAACTGACAACAGGTGAGCAGACATCCATAGGGGGCGGAGCGGGCCCTCTGCCAATAAGAGGGCGGCAGGACTTATGATCGTGATGTTGGAAGCCTCCTGGATACTTGGGCGCTGATGAAGGCTGACAAATTGCCGAAATGCATTCGCCATACAAGAAATAAAGATTGCTTCCAAGGTGTTCCCCTGCGTGGCTCTGCTCTCTTGCAAGAAGGAGGTATTGGTATATATATATATATATATATTCTCAATAACCGCTTCAGTAATACGCGCTCTCAGGTTGCGTTTAGAAAGGCAAGATTTATTGCTCTTGGTAACGCGTTTCAGAAGATAAACTTCCTTGATCACACACTGAGCTTAGTGATTACGTGCTATACATAGACATGTGACTGGGGACATGGTCATAGAAAACAGACTGTAATTACAGACGTTTGTTACTGCACAGAGTAGATAGTAAATACGGCTGCCATTTTGTAGTAGCAATACATTGTATAGAATAAAGTATATATACTGAATGTAAACATATTTACACATAGGGACTGTAAATAAAATCCAAAATAACGGTAGAAAAAGAGAGAAATAAGACTGCATAAGCACTTTACCTCTAAATCTAATCCAGGATAGACTATGTATGGTCAACCCCATTATGACTAGTAATATCATGTGGAGGCCTTGCGTGGATACAATAGTGGGTAAGATTCCCAGTATTGTTTACTCTTGTAAATAGATATAGGTGTAGTCGGGCTATAAATATGATACCAAGTGATGCGAAATCACATCATAGAATAAGCATGGTACAATACATGCAAGTGCACGGAAACCACGCTATCTCACAGTGAATGTGCAGCCGCAAACCTGTGTGCAGACATAACCTGGATGAGGAATTAGCTATACATCTTATTGAAGAAACAAAACAAAATATAGTAATTTCAGGATTAATGTGAGTTCTAAGAACAAGTCATCTTCTTATTTTCAACTCATGGAGAAATTAAAAAGCAACACGGAAATAATAGTAAATAAATCAGATAAAGGGGGCAATATTGTCCTGTGGGGCAAGAAAGATTACAAAATGGAAGCGTATCGCCATCTTGAAGATTGAGAGTGCTATCGCAAAGTCAGTGCAGCTGAAGTCGGCAATATTAACAAAAAGTACAAAGATGATCTCATTATGTGGAAAAAGAGTCGATGATCAGCAAAGAGGAATTCAATTTTTGAACAATATTTACCCTGTGCTTCCGAATATGTACTTCATACCGAAGGTGCATAAAGGTGTCAATCCTGTGCCGGGCAGACCAATAATTTCGGCTAGGAAAAGCACTTTCGAGAATACATCCCGCTATGTGGATTTTTATCTACAGGACTTTGTTACTGGCCTGTCCACCTATATACGTGATAGTAAAGATTTTTTACTTAAATTAAGCACGCAAGTCTGGTCTCAGGAGTACAGGTTTTTAACATTGGACATTGTTGCCCTCTATACTAGTATTAGGCATACAGATGGAATTCAAGCTGTAGCATATTATCTTGACAAAAGACCTGTTGAATTTTATTCACATAACAAGATGTTGTTATCCATGATACATTGGTGCTTGTATAATAATGTGTTCACTTTTGATGGCAGTGTTTTTCAACAACTACAAGGAGTTGCTATGGGGGCATGCTTCTCTCCCAGCTATGCGTGTCTTCACGTTGGTTGGTGGGAGGAGCATGTCCTACAAAAAGAATACAAGGATATTTGGCTTAAGCACATTGTGCGATGGTGGCGTTACATTGATGATATTTTTGTTATTTGGCACGGCACACAGGAAGAGGCTCAGGAATTTGTTAGTAAAATTAATGTCAACTCTAAGAATTTACAATTCACTGCTAACATAGATGTTGCTTGTGCCAATTTTCTAGACATCAAAGTGTACATAAACCATAACAATATTGAGATTTGCGGCTGCACATTCACTGTGAGATAGCGTGGTTTCCGTGCACTTGCATGTATTGTACCATGCTTATTCTATGATGTGATTTCGCATCACTTGGTATCATATTTATAGCCCGACTACACCTATATCTATTTACAAGAGTAAACAATACTGGGAATCTTACCCACTATTGTATCCACGCAAGGCTGCCACATGATATCACTAGTCATAATGGGGTTGACATACATAGTCTATCCTGGATTAGATTTAGAGGTAAAGTGCTTATGCAGTCTTATTTCTCTCTTTTTCTACCGTTATTTTGGATTTTATTTACAGTCCCTATGTGTAAATATGTTTACATTCAGTATATATACTTTATTCTATACAATGTATTGCTACTACAAAATGGCCACCGTATTTACTATCTACTCTGTGCAGTAACAAACGTCTGTAATTACAGTCTGTTTTCTATGACCATGTCCCCAGTCACATGTCTATGTATAGCACATAATCACTAAGCTCTGTGTGTGATCAAGGAAGTTTATCTTCTGAAACGCGTTACCAAGAGCAATAAATCTTGCCTTTCTAAACGCAACCTGAGAGCGCGTATTACTGAAGCGGTTATTGAAAATAAGATGCCGGTTTAGCTCTACTGGCTGACGCGCCACTGTACAACGGGCAGATCTCCCAGCAGGAGCTGCAAGGACTGTGGGATATATAAATATATATATATATATATATATATATATATATATATATATATATATATACATACATCCCCTACTACCAATGGAAGAGAGCACGCACATGAGGGCTTCGAGTTTACAGCTTCCTTATTAGTTAGGGCCTCCCACGACCCAGCAGCTAGGAGAGACGCATTTCGGCTGCTGAAAGCAGCCTTTGTCAATATATATATATATAATGCATACACAATAAAACCATAAAAAATATAAAGAATTCAATAACAAAAAATATATTAATTAATTTACTCAATAAAATATTAAAAATTGAAACCCCCACAAAACACATTTACTAAAAGGAGGGGTTGAATTAACTATTGCAAACACAACAAGGTGATGGATGGCATGCTTGAATTAATTTCAACCACTGGTGATCGGTCGGCCGCACCCCAATCCGTCGTTTTTTGCTCACCATGCCACCTCAGTTTGGACCCAGCTATATGCAATTCTGCCTTCACCCTGCTCCCAACAATCCAGCCCAAACTGCCAGGCTAGGTCCTCCCTGAACTGGAACACAAGAAACTAAGACCGATTTTGCCCTAGTGTGGGCTCTACAGGCAGGTATAGCTTGGTTCCAGTGGCACAGTGAGCCTAGGACCCATGTATGTGCATACCAGGCGTACTTTGGGAGGCAAATGCAAAAACTACAAGGTGATGGATGGAATGCTTGAATTAATCCATCATTTTTTTGCATATAGCTGGGTCCAAACTGAGGTGGCATGGTGAGCAAAAGAACGATGGGTTGGAGTGCTTCCCCGAGCTATTGCCAGTGTTTAGACGTATTGTAAGCATCCTCCATTCACCTTATATGTGTTTCATGTACCGCCCTCTGTGACATGGGTATGACCAGACATAGGTCCCATGCTCACTGTGTCACAGGAACCAAGCTGTACCCAGCTAATGAGCCCATAACTAGAGCGAAACCGGTCCTGTGATGCTTGTGTTCCGGTTCAGGGAAGGCCTGGCTTGGCAGTTCGGGCTGGACTGTTACCATAAGGAGCAGGGTCAAGACTGATTTACACATAGGGCATGGCCAAGATTGCGACCGGAGCAGTCACTTGATCGTGAGCTCCTGCCGGGCCCGCAAGAGATTCTAATTCATCTTGGATCAGTTGGCCTCCTGTGGCCCGTAGCGGGGCTGTAATGGCCCCCCCTTCTATGGCTGCAGAGCTCCCAGGCACCCCAGGACACCTTGCAGCGGGCGGCCAGCGAGGCATATTTGAATCAGCCTGCAAAGGGGGCAAGATAGCAGCCACGATAGGGCCCGGAGGGGACACCCGGCTCTGAGGTTGGTGCATGGGGAGTCCCCATATTCCCAGCGGTGCCCTCATGACACGGGGATCGAGACCCCTGATCCAGGAGTGACTCGGAAGGCCCTTGAGAGCACTGATTAGGTGAGGGGCCCATGGCGGCCTTGGAATGCTGGCATCTAGGCCCATTGTGTGGGGAAAAAACAAGGGGAGACAACAAAGACGTTGTGCAAGCAGGGTGCCCAGTCATTGGGTAACCCTGTGGATCTGGTGGAAGTGGTAAAGTGATGCGGGGTGACCCTGGCGGCCTGACTGCCTCGACAATGGGGCCCTTGTCCCTCCCCCCTCTCCTTCCTCCCTATGGTTAACAAAGAGGCCCTGAGTGCGCAGGCCCAAAGAGTGCGGGCTGAAGACACCAGGGGTGGTACTTGGCTGACCAGTGACAGCGGACACTGGGTATCGTAAGCGCCAGGTGGACCTGTGACATAACAGTGTGCCGTGTGGATCATTACTGGAGCCATGGGACCCCTGGCTGCAAAGATATTGCATGAATGCACAGAGGGTCCTAGTGTGGAACTCTTCTTGGAACATGGGTTGGTGTCCAGTGTGATGGCTGGCAGGGTATCTAAGTTCTTTTCGATCGAGAGGGCATGCTGCCTGCTTTGCCATCCTCTGCCACCCGGGGCTCGGCCGTGTCCAGTGATAGCGCCACTCCTGAAATTTAGAGACCAGGACCTGATCCTCCAACTCTTCAGATCTAAAGGCCCATGGCAATTTGACCCCTGGCTGCAAAGATATTGCATGCCATCCTAGACAGAAAAAGTACCCGGGATTTGAAGATTGATACTGTGTCCCTGGACGTGGGCTTGCTCAGTGGAGATCATCAGAAGATGACGGGGAGGGTGGATGATACGGAGTCCGCTCTGATCTCGATATGCCTCATGGTGCAGGAACTACAGTCTCAAATACAGGGAATGCATGAGGACATTACTGCCCTGCAACGGAAGGCAGAGTATGCTGAGGGCCACTCACTTAGGAACGATGTTTACTCTCTGGGCTTACCAGAATGCACAGAGGGTCCTAGTGTGGAACTCTTCTGGGAACAGGGGTTGGTGTCCAGGGTGATGGCTGGCAGGGTACCTAAGTTATTTTCGATCAAGAGAGCATGCTGCCTGCTTTGCCATCCTCCACCACCCAGGGCTCTGCGGTGTCCAGTGATAGCCCACTCCTAAACTTTAGAGACCAGGACCTGATCCTCCAACTCTTCAGATCTAAAGGCCCATGGCAATTTGAGGGTGCCACCATCAACGCCTAATCAGACTTCACCATGGAGGTGTAATGGCATCACAACAACTACTCAGCGGTCAAGCGACAACTGCGGAAGCTTGGACTGCGGTATGCACTCTTCCTCCTCCCAGCAAGGCTATTGAGAGGGAGCATACCCGGTTCTTCTCATCTCCTGAGGACACCTGGACATGGTTACATGCTACAGGATTTGCGACTGCACCGACAGAAGCCCCAAAGTCTGATGTTTGGCTGACTCCGAGAGCAAACCGTAGTTGCTCTAAAAGGTCTCAAAATCCCCCTTCCACCAACCAGGCTGCCATGGAGTGGACGCAGGTAGTAGTGGAGGTGTTACATCAACACCATAACCCATTTGGGGTGCTACAGTTGGACCATGCCTCCATAACCAGAACAGACACGATTGACACAATGGACTCCCCCTGGGGGGGCATTAGGGGGCACCCTAGATCAGATTTGCACCTTTCCTGGCGGATGACCTGCTGTAAGGGACCCTGCCTCATCGGTCTGGTAAAGCCCATGCCCGTTGGAATACATTAAAAAATTGACAAAAGAAATCAAAGAGCTCAGAAAAGAAATTCTGGACGATAGGGAATTAACTAATACAAAGGAAGCCCTTGAGAAGTTAGATAAAACAATTGCAGACTTCAACACCATCACACAGAATAGAAAACTAGACAAACTTGCAAAAGATATAAGAACTTAGGATAAGAAAGCAACTTATCCATACACTACAGAAGAGTATTACCAGCAAGAAGGCCAAGGCCACTATGTGAATAGAGACAGGCAAGGTGGTCGGAAATACAAGACTTTCTCTGAATTCTCATATTCAAGTGGTGCGGACAGTGACTAGTTACCAGGGACCTAGCTATCAGGGACTGAACTATTCAGAACTTGCATCAGGGCCTTTTTTAGGAGACGCCAGATGGTCAACCCACAGGGGCGGAGGATCACCACAGGGCTGGTCAGAGGACAGGGGACAGAACAGAGGTTGGAACAGAGGCAGAGGCCGGAGAGCTGTGAAGTTTTATCCTCAGTCACATGGGGAAATACAAACTAGGCGACAAACCTACAGATGGTAGATGAGTCAGAGAACACACAGGTAGTCAACCAGCAACAATTAGAACCTAGCTCCGCTATTGTAGAACAAAGCAATCCTATCATCAACCTTTCCAACCATCGGTTGTTTCCCACTGAAATGTCTGTCCTTTCTAAAGGTCTCAGTTATGTGCCTACTGCTCCTACCAGTAGCTTTAATATCAAGATTGAATTGTATTGTTACTTTAGGAAGATACGTTTGCGGCACTATTTTCTTAAAAATCCAAACCCGAGATATGAGAATAGATGTCCAGCAACACCACTCCGTACACCATCTACATTTACGCCCCGTACACACTTGATGTCCAACAAAGTCCTTGCCTTTGAACAGGTAGTTTTGAGAGATGTGCTCAAACTTTTTGATAACAAGAAATACATAAAACCCAATATCAGCAGGGAAGAGAGAGTGAGCCTTGAGGTACGGAGACAAAATGAAGAGGTGAATATTAAACCAGCAGACAAAGGGGGTTCTATCATGGTCCAAAACAGAGAGAATTATGTGACAGAGATCTTGACACAGTTACAAGTTGCAGATAACTATAAGAAAATTCGAGGAGACCCAACAAAAGAAGTGTCCAAACTTATACATCAACTTACCACACGTGGGCTAGAAGAAGGTTACCTGAGCGAACTAGAATGTGGTTATCTCAACCAAAAAGAACCACGTATTCCTACTATCTATACACTCCCTGAGGTGCACAAAAATTGAGACAAACCCCCTGGAAGGCCCATTGTGTCGGGCTGTGGCTCCGTTCTAGAACCTCTATGTCGCTATGTGGACATCTTTTTACAACCATGGGTGCCCATAACTAAATCATACATACGAGACACAATGGAGGTGATCAATTGGGTGGAGGGTTTTCCTTTTGACAAAGAAAAACAACTATTGGTAACCCTAGACGTGGCCTCGTTGTATACGAGTATTCCCCAGAAAGAAGCACTGGAGATAGCCCATGAGGTTTTGGAACGTAGAGACAGGCCTCACTTTGTCCCAACAGACGTCATCATTGGTCTGTTAGAAGTAGCCATGACTAAAAAAGGTTTCATGTTTCAAAAAGACTTCTTTTACCAAACTGAGGGAGTCGCTATGGGGCGGGCTTTGCCCCAGATATAGCCAATCTGTACATGGACAGCTATGAGGATAGGTACATCTACAGCCTCGATAACCCTTTCATAGAAAATATCACCCTATGAAAGAGGTATATCGGCGATGTCCTCATGGTATGGACAGGCAATTCAGATTCATTAGAGGACTTCTGCATGTGGCTTAATGGAAGATCAGGAGATATACAATTCACCATGACGTTTAGTCAGGAACAGATAGATTTCTTGGATCTTACCATCAAGACTGAGGAGAACGTGTTGTACACCTCACTGTTTAGGAAACCGTTGGAACGCAACACATTACTGGGGTACTCCAGTCATCACCCCAGAAACCTGAGAGATAATCTCCCCTACGGCCAGTTCCTCAGACTCCGGAGAAACTGTACCCGTAGGGTCGACTTCTTTAGGGAATCAGATTCTCTTATTGCCAGACTAAGTGATCGAGGTTATCCTCGTAGTCTTCTAAAAAAATCCAGAAAACGTGCGTGGTATTGCCACAGAGAAACACTATTACAAGTCAACCAAAATAAAAAGCCTGAGAGTGACAGAATTGTCTGTGTCTCCACATTTGGCAACAGGAGCAATGAAATTAAGAAAATCATTAATCACAACTGGTCACTCATATCAGATGAAATAGGCACTACTGGCCTGCCACTCTTTGCTTTCAAAAGGGAAAGAAACATCAGGGATCATGTAGTTAGTTCATATCTGAGGAACAAACCATCACCTGACATACGCTCTCAACTTATGCTACCACCACTGCAGGGTCACTTCAGATCTGGCCTTTGCAAGGCGTGTGATCTGACAGTTGAACAAAAAGAATTCATGCATGCAGATAGGCAGTTTCATCCCTGCCATCACACTAACTGCAACACTAAGGATGTGATTTACATAATCAGGTGCCCTTGCAACAAGGTATATGTTGGGCAGACCAAACAAAAGATCAAGACTAGAAACTTACAACATTGTTCAAGAATCCGATGTAAGGTTCAAGGTGCCCCATTAGTGGTACACTTCAGTGAGATGCTTCACCCCTTTGACAGTCTGAAGTGGTGGGTGTTAGAAAAAGTTTTACCTAATCCAAGAGGAGGTGCTCTGACAGCCACTTTGAATTTGCGTGAATGTAAGTGGATACACCTCCTTGACTCTGTCCACAGGGGATTGAATGAATCAGAGGAGCTTTTGAAACAAATCTCACTCTTGTGCACAGGGTAAACTCAACAGTCTTCATCAAACTGTCAGAAAATGTACAATGCATAGGAATGGGTATCAAATGGTTTTTCCATTTGAAGTTGTTGAATTGGTGAATAACATCCAATGCAATGCAGTGAACCATGTTCTTAGAGATAGGCATATATTCTTTGTTGACCAAATGCTTTATATAATGTGTAACAATTGTATTATATTATATATTTACTTAGTTGGTCACCTTATAAACCTAGCACAATTTGCTCATCAGATTTTATGTTTTCCATTGTACTCACCTATGCATTGATACAACTGTATTGTGTATTTCATGACACCGTATGTGCCTTTCCTTCCTGTGTAGCATCTCCAATCATAAGGGAATAGCACGTATATTCTTTCCCTCATTTGTAACCCCGTTTTTAGGAATGCACAGCCGGGAGGAATCCCAGAGTAATGAAATTCTAATTGATTTCCAATTTTAATAATTTAATAGCATTTTAGGATTTTTGTACCTACAACACTGGCATGGATTGTATTGCTATGTTCCTATGTTTCCAATGTTGTTAATGGAATAGCATTTTAGGTTTTTTGTACCTACAATGCTAGCATAGTTTACATTCTTTGTACCGATAATGGCAGTGCATTATGTGACATCCAACTAACAGCGGCCAGGAGGTAGCTTTCCACCATACTGGCACGGGTTGCTACTAAGATATACAATATATATTTTTCCTGTGACTGGTTATTCCATTGCGACACTCCTTTCCCATCCAACATGCGTTATTCTTTGCCTTTCAAATGCAGCTTTTTTCACACTTCAGAACGACCAGGACAGTGTGTGCCTATCCAAGTACTAGCGGCATGAGTTGCCAATGAAATATATTTTTCCTGTGACTTGTTCAATAATGACAATCCTTACATATGGAGGTATATATTTTTGGGGACTCATTATTTAATACGAGCTTCTCATTCTCTAAATCCTTGCAAGTGGCTCTGTAACATTAGCCATCCTTTGCTCCGTTAATGCGACATTTCATACAACAAACAGCGCGGTATATTTAAATCATTCCGGGAGACTGGCTTCCCCTGGATGACACAGCGCGGCGTGTTGACACTTTGTAGCATCAACGCACCGCGTCCGTTGTCAGGCCAACACATAGGAATTTGCATTCCTAACGTGACTGGCATGCACGCAGACGCCGGCGGCTCCGCTATTCTATATCAGTAGGAGCGTTCCTCCAGGTATGGAGGACGCTTCTTCAGTAGACTCCGAGCGCGAGACGCCGGAGGTAAGTTACACGGACACTCTGACGTGTTTGCCTTGATTCATTTTATTTATTTTTGAAACATAAGGACATGACCTTGACCTGTTTCTATACAGGTTTCAAGGCACTTGCTCCTGGTGCCTGAAGATACAGGTACACGGAGGCTGCTGGCCCCGCTTTTCTCATTGAGTTCTGAGCCCACCGAGATTGTGGGATTATCGAATAACCACCTCACCCCGAGCGCAAGACGCCAGAGGTGAGTTTATGCATAACCAATTGCTCCATTTAGTGTTTTCCCATGATGCCCATAGTAGCAATTAAATTACAAATGGGTGCATGTGTTTTTTTCTTATAGATCATAAGGGAGCACGCGGTGCCCCTTATTTAGGACATGACCAATCAGAAGGGTCTGGTTCGAAGGACTTGTTGAGACAAAAGGACTACACAAGATCGAGTACCTTGTCTTTTCTTGTATATATGTTATTGAGCATATACACAGAACACCTTTATTAGGTGTTCACTTCTATTCATTTTTTCTTGTTAGGAGGAGTCCATTAGTTCTTCTGCCGCCAACGATATACGAATTGCCAAGTCTGTTTTTAAGTCTTGCAGGACGGCCACAATTTGGCTGCCTACCAAGGATTATTACCTGAAACTGGAGATACAGGTAAGAGACATGAGCTGTGATGTGTAGTATTCTACTGGTCAGACCATGTTATTTTCATCTACTTACACATATCTTATGTGCAGGTGACCTTGTACTGACGGCGAGGTCTACCAATTTGGCAATTCACTGAGACAATTTTAGAAGGTGAGCATAAAATCTGTGCTTTCAACCATGTCCATTTATTACTATTCTTCCTTAAAAAACTTTTTTGTCACACACTGAATTTTAAAGTTCACTCATTTTTCCTTTTTATACCGGTGATACACAAATATTGTTATTAGTCCTGATGAAGACCCCACGGTGATGCCTTTTCATGCTCACACTTTCTTAAGGGGTCGAAACGTCAACGTATAAATAAACAAGCGTTGCTGCCCAACCAGACCATTATAACTGAGAGGATAGATTCTAGGTCTCGTTAGGGGTTTTTCATTGATGAAACTACGCTGTGCTAACTAATTATGTTATTTATGTATCATTGGTTATGTATAAATTGTATTGTGATATATGTGTAAAACACCATTGTATTCACCTCCCCTGTGTTTCACCATTGTGAAAACCCAAGTTGGTTTTTGTGTATATGTCCTGTGGTTTATCACCAATTCTTTTCAAACGTGTTTTTATTGGCATTTAATTCCTCATTTGACAAGTATAACAGCACAGTACATTACATGGTGTACTTTTCACAACATAACTTATCATTTCATTCGGTCTTTTAGGAGACTGAGGTGAAACATGGGTTGGTGTTGTATCAAAGAAAGACGAGTGTTTCCCACACCTGTGGAGGACGCTACTGGAGATACAGATTCTTCATCTGGGGAAATAATATCGTCAATTGTAAGCTGATGTCTGTCCAACCCTTCCATGTATATGTGTTAAGTCTCGTAGATTGCCTAACGTAAAAGCCCCCAAACTAACTGACCCCCCCACCCCTCCCCCCAACAATGAATGAACCAATGGTGGCGGTAGCTAGGGGTAGTGTTCACTGGGCGTGTAGCTGAGTACGTAATTCTGAGGGCGTAGTACTGGGCTCCCGGAAATGTCTGCCTCAAAAAGAACGTGTTCTAGAATTGGAACTGTTGGACTTGGCCCTTTTTGCAGGGTCATCCCTGAACTTTTTGCCTTCCTCCTGTACTTTTTCTGACCTGTTTTTGTTGGTTTTATGACTCTGGGCACTTTACCACTGCTGATCAGTGCTAAAGTGCATATGCTCTCTGTTATAAATTGATGTATGGATTAGTGACTCCATGATTGGCCTATTTGATTCACTGTCAGACCCTAGTACAGTGCACTGGTTGTGCCCAGGGCTTGTGACTCAAATGCTGCTGGTGGGCTTGCAGCACTGGTTGTGCCACCCACAGGAGCCGCTTGTAAAGTGTATCTCAGGCCTGCCATTGCAGAGCCTGTGTGCAGTCTGGTACTGCCATGTCGACTTGGTAAGTGCACCCACTTGCCAGTCCCTAAACCTTCCCTTATCTTCATATCAGACATCCCTAAGGTAGGCCCAAGGGCAGGGTGCATTGTAAGTATAAGGTAGGACATGCCCTGGTGTGTGTGGCATGTCCTAATAGTGAATTACAGCCATTTTCGTTTTTCACTATTGCAAGGCTACCTGTTCCCCATAGGCCAGAATGGGAAGTTTGATTATAACATCTTATAATCCTAACTGACCCAGGGAACATGGTAGAAAAACAAATTTAGTATGCCTGAACTCAGAATGATAAAATACATCTTTTAGTAAAGTTGGTTTTAACATTCTGTGTTTGAAAATACCACTTTTAGAAAGTAGGTATTTTCTTGCCTAACTGTCCAAGCCTGCCTCTGCTAGGTTGTGTATTGTGTGTCTGGCTTTGTGAGTGACAGGGGCTGGGGGATTCCAGGAGACAGGGTGAGTCAGCACAGAGCTGAATAGACCTTCCTGCATATAGAGTGGTGGGAGGAGTTGCACCTGGGTCTGAATAGGGCTCTGCCTGCCTTCCACAATGCTGGCTCCACCTCCTGCCGGGCGGCTGATGACTCTGCCCCTCACTCACAAAGGGAGAAGGTGTCTCCTGACAGAATGCACCCAGAACTGGTTTGGACCAGGTACAGGACCCTCTGCCTTCAGAGGAAAAATGATTTTTGACCATAAATACTGGGGTCCAGACCCCAGAACTTTAGATCACTTCTGGGAAATCAAAAAACCTGTTGCCAAGGAGAAGAACCGGAGAACCTGAAGGAGGAGTACTGCCCCTGTGCTGTTTTGCTGATTGGGGTTGGCCTACAGTGGTTGCTTTCTGCCAAGGACAGGAGAATAGACTTTGCTGTGCTTTATCATCTTGAAGAAGAGAATCTCCAAGGGCTTGAACTGAGCTTGCCTCCTGCCTGAAGTCACAGGGACACAATGAGTTCACCCCTTCTGTTTGCCTGCATCTAGAACTGCTGTTTTAGCTGCTAACAGAAATAAATTGCAACACAGACGCCGGCAAACGATGCCGTAACCTGCACCGAAGCTGTGGGCACCGCTCGTGAAGAGCACGACGCACCGCCCCGACTTGCACCGTAGGCCCGACGCCTGCTGACGCCGTGCGACATCGACTCCGAAGCCGTCACCGAGGCCGCTGCCTGCACCGGAGCCGAGGACACCGCTCGTGACGCTCACGACGCACCGTCCCGACTCGCACCGCAGCCCCGACTTCACCGACGCCAGGGCTTCATCACCGCAGAGCCGATCCTCGATGTGGGTGACCCCCGAATTCATCGACACCGCACCATCGTAAGGAACCGACGCCTCGCCGCCATCCGTGACGTCACCTCCCCGACACAGTAAGGAACCGACGCCTCACCTCCCCTGCGCTGCAGTAAGGAACCGAGACATCACCTCCCCTGGGGTCGTAAGGAACCGACGCCGCCGGCGCCAACGAAGCATCACCTCCCCGACTCCGTGCACCGTCTTTGTTTTCATCGAATTCCAGGTACTGTTGTTTGTGGGTCTGCTTGACTCCGGGCCCGACGCCGCACACCTCGCGGTCGGCGCCGTACTTTGGGATTTCCACCGCTCACGACGTCGTGATAACTCCAAGTGGATTTATTTGTTGCTACAAGCTTTATTTGATTGACTATCCTATTTTTGAAGATAACGTGAACTTTCTCTATCATTTTAAGTCTATTTTTGGATTACAGTATTGTGGATTTTTGCTATTGGGTCTTGTGTTAAGTCTATATAAAGACTACTTATTTTTACATACAACCTGTGTGGTGTCCATCTGTAGTGTTTTCACTGTATTACTGTATGTGTTCACAAATGCTTTACACACTGCCTCTGAGATAAGCCTGTCTGCTCGTGCCAAGCTACCAGGGGGTGAGCAGGGGTTATTTTAGGTGTGTATCCCCCTTACCCTGACTAGAAGCAAGGGTCCCTATTTGGACAAAGGTGCAAACCATTGCCAACTAGAGACCCCCAGTTCTAACATTGGTGGTCAGCGGTGAGGATTTGGACTTGCATTTGTGACTCATGTACAGTGATTGGTGAACACTACCAGTGAGTGCAGACCAAACGCAACCACATACTGTTTTTTCTGTTTTCTGGTGTCCTCCTGGAAGTATTTTTGATACAAGGACTCTGGTTAGTTGTTGCAAAATGGAACTTAACTTCTGGCACATGTTCGTCTACACAATGAAGGAGCTACGTGTGTTTTGCAAGGAAAGGGGGCTGCCTGTGAGGAGAAGGTCCAGGGAGGATCTAGAGGCATCCCTATTTCAGTTTGAGTTACCACGCTGGAAGGCAACACTACCAGTTGAGTCTGTGGAGGAGGAATTCCCTGAGAGTGAGGGAGAAACAGAAAAAGATAGCTGGCTTCTGGCTTGTGAGCAGAGGCTGAGAGAGATTGATGAGGAGCTTAGAGAGCTTGATGAGGCTAAGAGGGCCTTAACCCAAGAAGAAGAAATGTATGAAGCTCAGAAAGTGAGCTTGGCTGAGTTGGAGGTGGAGTCCAGCTCAGATGGTGGCAGCAAAATTATGTTATCTAGTGCTGAGGGAGTAGTACACACACCCAGAGATGTGGCACCTGACTTGGAGGGGGTTAATATACACCAGGAGGTTCAAGGATATGAGGTAGCTCCAGTGGTGCGCAGTGTCCCTGAGGTGGATTGGGGAACTGGCACAGGGGTTCATAGTCCTAGTGGTGGGAGGGACACTCTACTGACTCTAGATGAGAGGTGCAGGGAGAGGAATTCCCCCATGGTTGAAGTCCTGGTGTGTGAATGTGGAGACCGCCCAGAAGAGTGTGGGTTGAGTGACAGAGACAGTCAGATACTGTCTTGCCAATCTCAGGAGAGTGGGGTGGAGTACGTGTGCGAGGCACTGGATGGTGAGGTGAAGGATAGTTTGGTTAACCCTTGTAGGGGGCTGTGTGATCCAATTGTGGGAGAGCATATTGTATGTCCCTGTTTTCCAGAGCTATGCCAACACCTGGTGGAGTGTGAGTTCTCTGACCCCAGGGAGCTCACAATGGAGGCAGACCTTTTGGTGGATTCCAGAGGGTCTGAAGAGGCATTGGGGAGTGACCCTAAGAGGAGTGGCTCAGGTGTCTTCCAACCCAGAGTGGTGGGAGAGGTTCAGTGTAGCCCAGCTAGGTCCCGTGGTAGTGGGAGGGGTGTAGGGGCTCACGTCCTGTCTCTGCGGAGAAGGAGTGAGTGTGGGGCTGCGTGTCCCAAGGTGCCCGAAACCCAGTCTCAAGGCCTGGATGGTTCTTTAAGGGAACACCAGGTAGAGAGCCTAGGCTGTCCTGATGGGCCGCCCGTTGAGGAGGATCTCCTAGTGTCTAGAGAACCTGGAGCGTCTGTAAATGGAGCTCCAGTGTTTCTGATGTCTGGCGGTGCCGCTCCGCTTGGGAGGGTGCAGAAGTCCAGAGTGAGGGGTGAGAGGTGGAGAGAGTCCCCAGTGGAAGAACCAGTGGGTCAGGGGTCAGCCAGAAGGGCTGAGCCACCGGTGAAGGACCATGGTGACACCACTTCTGTCCTGGGGGATCTTCACGCACTGTCAGAGGGACAGGGGTCGGGAGATCTGCGCCAGGCAGACTGTCACACAACACATGAGAGATGTGTTACCCTCTGTGGGGGCATGCGTGCTCCCCAGGAAGTCCTGGTGCGCCAGGCAGATTCTTACACAACTCTAGAGGAGTGTGTTTCCCTTGGGGGGGGGGGGGTTGGTGTACCCTCCCGGAAGTCCTGGGTTGCCAGGCACAGATCCAGCCTAAGGGTACAGACTCTGGGTTGGAGGGCCAGGTTCAGGGTGTCCCCCCTGACCTGGAGGAAGGGGCAGCTGCTAACAGTGCCCCTACCAGTTTGTCTTCTGGGGGTACCGCTCCTGATGGGAGGGGGCAGTACTCTGGAAAGGGGTGCAGAGGGAGGGAGTCCTCGCCTCTGACCCCGGTTCAACTGGAGGGTTTAGACCCTAGATTGGAGGACCAGGTTCAGGGTGTCCCCCCTGACCTGGACACCCAGTTGCAGGATAAAACCCCTGAACTGGTGGGCGAATTGTGCAGGACACCTGCCACAGGTGCCCTGGCAATTCTGGAAGGGGGTACCACTCCAGGTGGGAGGGTACAGAGCCCCAACGAGGAGGAGGACCGGGTGTGGGAAAGCCCACCCCAGTCTCCAGTCCAGCCGCCGGGTACAGGCCCGGGGCTGGTAGGTCAGTGTCAGGATGTCATACCTGACCTGACAGGAGGGAGAGTGGACAAAGGGTGCCAAGCACCTGGGGCTACTGCCCCCCAGTCTCTGACGCCACAGAGGTTTGAGAGCCCTGGGAGCCATAAGGCCTGGGTCTCATCACTGACTACGGTCAGTGGCCACTGTGGCTGGCTGTCTGTCTGTTGGGACTAACCTGTGAGCAAGTTAAGGTTAGGTGCTGCACAGGTGGGGTCCACAGGTAAGGAGAAGGGTTCCCCATGGGTTAGCTTGGTGGGCCCTGAGAGTATGGACAGAGAGATCCAAATAGGTTCAGATTGGCGTAGAACTGGAATATGCCCCTGATGTTGCGGGCCAGGGTCCAGGTTCTATCGCCCAAAGCAGGGAAGCCCATCAAGGTAGTGATTGGTCTACCCTGCGTTTTGGCTGGAAGGGGGTTGTGTTGGACTTGGCCCTTTTTGCAGGGTTTTCCCTGAACTTTTTGCCTTCCTCCTGTACTTTTTCTGACCTGTTTTTGATGGTTTTATGACTCTGGGCACTTTACCACTGCTGATCAGTGCTAAAGTGCATATGCTCTCTGTTATAAATTGATGTATGGATTAGTGACTCCATGATTGGCCTATTTGATTCACTGTCAGACCCTAGTACAGTGCACTGGTTGTGCCCAGGGCTTGTGACTCAAATGCTGCTGGTGGGCTTGCAGCACTGGTTGTGCCACCCACAGGAGCCGCTTGTAAAGTGTATCTCAGGCCTGCCATTGCAGAGCCTGTGTGCAGTCTGGTACTGCCATTTCGACTTGGCAAGGGCACCCACTTGCCAGTCCCTAAACCTTCCCTTATCTTCATATCAGACACGCCTAAGGTAGGCCCAAGGGCAGGGTGCATTGTAAGTATAAGGTAGGACATGCCCTGGTGTGTGTGGCATGTCCTAATAGTGAATTACAGCCATTTTCGTTTTTCACTATTGCAAGGCTACCTGTGCCCCATGGGCCAGAATGGGCAGTTTGATTATAACATCTTATAATCCTAACTGACCCAGGGAACATGGTAGAAAAACGAATTTAGTATGCCTGAACTCAGAATGATAAAATACATCTTTTAGTAAAGTTGGTTTTAACATTCTGTGTTTGAAAATACCACTTTTAGAAAGTAGGTATTTTCTTGCCTAACTGTCCAAGCCTGCCTCTGCTAGGTTGTGTATTGTGTGTCTGGCTTTGTGAGTGACAGGGGCTGGGGGATTCCAGGAGACAGGGTGAGTCAGCACAGAGCTGAATAGACCTTCCTGCATATAGAGTGGTGGGAGGAGTTGCACCTGGGTCTGAATAGGGCTCTGCCTGCCTTCCACAATGCTGGCTCCACCTCCTGCCGGGCGGCTGATGACTCTGCCCCTCACTCACAAAGGGAGGAGGTGTCTCCTGACAGAATGCACCCAGAACTGGTTTGGACCAGGTACAGGACCCTCTGCCTTCAGAGGACAAAGGATTTTTGACCATAAATACTGGGGTCCAGACCCCAGAACTTTAGATCACTTCTGGGAAATCAAGAAACCTGTTGCCAAGGAGAAGAACCGGAGAAGCTGAAGGAGGAGTACTGCCCCTGTGCAGTTTTGCTGATTGGGGTTGGCCTGCAGTGGTTGCTTTCTGCCAAGGACAGGAGAAAAGACTTTGCTGTGCTTTATCATCTTGAAGAAGAGAATCTCCAAGGGCTTGAACTGAGCTTGCCTCCTGCCTGAAGTCACAGGGACACAACGACTTCACCCCTTCTGTTTGCCTGCATCTAGAACTGCTGTTTTAGCTGCTAACAAAAGGAAATTGCAACACCAACGCCGGCGAGCGACGCCGTAACCTGCACCGAAGCCGTGGGCACCACTCGTGAAGAGCACGACGCACCGCCCCGACTTGCACCGTAGGCCCGACGCCTGCTGACGCCGTGCGACATCGACTCCGAAGCCGTCACCGAGGCCGCTGCCTGCACCGGAGCCGAGGACACCGCTCGTGACGCTCACGATGCACCGTCCCGACTCGCACCGCAGCCCCGACTTCACCGACGCCAGGGCTTCATCACCGCGGAGCCGATCCTCGACATGGGTGACCCCCGAATTCATCGACACCGCACCATCGTAAGGAACCGACGCCTCGCCGCCATCCGTGACGTCACCTCCCCGACACAGTAAGGAATCGACGCCTCACCTCCCCTGCGCTGCAGTAAGGAACCGAGACATCACCTCCCCTGGGGTCGTATGGAACCGACGCCGCCGGCGCCAACGAAGCATCACCTCCCCGACTCCGTGCACCGTCTTTGTTTTCATCGAATTCCAGGTACTGTTCTTTGTGGGTCTGCTTGACTCCGGGCCCGACGCCCTGCCCCTCGCCGTCGGCGCCGTACTTTGGGATTTCCACCGGTCACGACGTCGTGATAACTCCAAGTGGAGTTATTTGTTGCTACAAGCTTTATTTGATTGACTATCCTATTTTTGAAGATAACGTGAACTGTCTCTATCATTTTAAGTCTATTTTTGGATTACAGTATTGTGGATTTTTGCTATTGGGTCTTGTGTTAAGTCTATATAAAGATTACTTATTTTTACATACAACCTGTGTGGTGTCCATCTGTAGTGTTTTCACTGTATTACTGTATGTGTTCACAAATGCTTTATACACTGCCTCTGAGATAAGCCTGTCTGCTCGTGCCAAGCTACCAGGGGGTGAGCAGGGGTTATTTTAGGAGTGTATCCCCCTTACCCTGACTAGAAGCAAGGGTCCCTATTTGGACAAAGGTGCAAACCATTGCCAACTAGAGACCCCCAGTTCTAACAGGAACAGATTCATGGCCCGGAATGAAGGTGGGCAGACCGCTGAGGGGAGACCCCGTGTAAGGTATGTAACTAATGGAACCCATCTATACTCAAAGTTTTTGTAATCGTCTCTGAAGATGTCCACCATCCTCTCCATGCTGAGAACTTTCCAGAGACGTGAGTGCCAGTGAGACAACTCAGGTGCCGCTTTATTCTTCCAGGCTGCCACAATTGCAGTTTTGGCAGCTCCTATGCATGCCCACGTGATAGCTCTATCCGCTTTAGTTTGGTGTTCCAGTTCCGGATCTCTCATACCCAGGAGGATCCCCTCCATGGAAGTCGGAACAAGGTAGCCCAGCATATCCTTCATGTGTGCCAGGATTTCCTCCCAAAAAGTTTTGATTGTGGGGCAGTCCCACCAGATATGACGGAAGTCCCAAGTAAGCCGCATCCCCTCCAGCACTGATCTGAGGTGTCTGGGAATATCTTTTTTAGTTTTGTAGGATACATGTACCAGTCACAGAGAGTCTTAAAGTGGGCTTCCCTCAAGTCCAGAGAGTGAGTGCACTTAGTGATATTTGTCCACAGTCGTTTCCATTCCTTCCCAGAGAATTCCCTCTCTGTCATATGTTCCCAGAGGCTCATATATCTGGGTCTCGGTGAGTGTAGTGTAGAGAGTAGCAAGCTGTATAGGAATGAGATCACCCCCCTCATAAAGCCCACCTGTCATACGAAATTTTCTATTGGAGTTCGTTCTCTTGTGGCTGCTTCCCTGACCTGTGGCTGAAGGACACAGTGCTTGAGTTGTAGATAGTAAAAGTGTTCGCTAGGAGGTAGGTGGAACTCTCTTTGGCAATTTTCAAATGTGAGTATCTCAAAATTGTGGGAAAGGTCTGAAATCATAAGGCATCCTCCCTCCTTCCATGCATCAAATGGACCCTCCTGGATCGCCGGCGGGAATTCCGGGCTTGCCCGCCGCATATGCTGAGTGAATTAGCACAATTTTGCACAGTCCTGATTTTAATATTTTAAATATTGCTAGAATTGTTACTTTAAATGCTGTTAGCATTTTTGCACTTTTTTTATCAAGGTGAGCTGGTGTACGCCGCAAGTAAGAGCAAGTCACCATTTTCACGCCATCTTGGTTAGCGGTATAGTCCTTTAGTCGCTCTGAAGGAGGAGGCCACCCTCCCTATTTAAACAGATGCAAGCACGAGCGCGCAGACACTACACTCAGCCCGCCGCATATGCTGCGTGAATTAGCACAATTTTGCACAGTCCTGATTTTAATATTCTAAATATTGCTAGAATTGTTACCTTAACTGCTGTTAGCATTTTTGCACTTTTTATATCAAGGTGAGCTGGTGTACGCCGCATGTAAGAGCGGGTCACCATTTTCACGCCATCTTGGTTAGCGGTCTAGTCCTTTAGTCGCTCTGAAGGAGGAGACCACCCTCCCTATTTAAACAGATGCAAGCGCGAGTGCGCAGACACTACGCTCAGCCCGCCGCATATGCTGCGTGAATTAGCACAATTTTGCACAGTCCTGATTTTATTATTCTAAATATTGCTAGAATTGTTACCTTAACTGCTGTGAGCATTTTTGCACTTTTTATATCAAGGTGAGCTGGTGTACACCGCATGTAAGAGCGGGTCACCATTTTCACGCCATCTTGGTTAGCAGTCTAGTCCTTTAGTCGCTCTGAAGGAGGAGGCCACCCTCCCCATTTAAACAGATGCCAGCGCGAGCGCGCACAGCGGACGCGCCGCCAACGCGCCGAAGGTGCGCCAAAGGCAAGCCTGTCTGCGCCCGTCCGCGCACCGGCCGCACACAGCGCCAGCCATGCTGCCGGTTTGGGGAACAACTCTGCGGGGAGCACGTATCATCGTTATACAAGTGATCAACTCCGGGCAATAGGTGAGCAATTCTCTTAAAGACAGGTCAAAGGTAACCGCAAGGACAATTTTGGAGATTGCAGGAGGGGACAATCTTAAATGTGCACTAGTTAATGTCAGATCCCTGGTGAAACATCACCTGAAGATCCAACTCCTGCTGAAAACACATGACCTGGATGCGGTGTTTATGACAGAAACATGGACACGCCCTGACTCAGATATTGATTTGGGGTTGGCATGCCCACCAGGATATAAGGCCTTTCACAAGCCGCGGCCCAGCGGAAGAGGAGGTGGGGTAGGAGTTATTTTTAAGAAGAAATGGAACTTCACTTCAATGTGCATTGATGAAGCTGAGGGCATTGAACTCTTGGGGTTTTCGTTAAAGGATTACAAAGGGCATCTTCTTACTGGCATAGTATGCTACAGACCCCCTGGTTCAGCCAGCCCCCAACAACAGGCATTAATCGACATTTTTGGTAATATGTCGCTTACTCATACTACACTGCTTATTCTAGGGGATTTCAATCTATGGCCTAATGGGAATTTAGGCCCAGCTTTTAAAAATCGTCTCCAATCTTGTGAGGTAACGGAACCAACGCATCAGGGAGGACATGCATTAGATCTAATTTTATCAGCAAAAAATGTTGCAGAATTGGAAGGCATCCTACCCTTGTGCTGGACTGACCATTACCTCATTAAGTTTTTGGTATTTAACCCTAGAATGAATCAATCCACTACCTCTATGGATAATAACCGTCGAGGGAGGGATTGGAACAAGCGTCTGAAAAAAGCAAAACAATCCCCTGTGTTCACTTTTAAAAGCCGTTTTGATGTAAAGAAACAAGGGGAATGAAAACCATTTGACACTTTGCGACCAGATAAGCAATACTCTTGATTAGATCGCCCCAATGAAAAAACAAAAAAACACACAGGTTGTCAGCTCCCTGGTACAATGAAAAGCTACAAAACTTTAAAAAGGGCTGCACACAGACAGAAAGAAAGTGGAGGAAATTATATGCAGATGAGGATAAAACTGCCTTGAAAGTGGCAATAGGTAACTACAAAAAAGAAATCTCCAAAGTGAAAGCGAAGTATTATGCTGACATAATTTTGAAAGCGTGAAATAGTGCTAGAAGTATATTTAAAATAGTGAACGACCACTCCAATCCTGACTGCACAAAAAATAAGATCAATGCCACACAGGACCTATGTGATAGCTTAGTGACTTTCTTTGAGGAGAAAATCAATAAAATCATTGATGGTCTGAAAATGGGCAACGCAGACAAAATAGAGGACCAGATTAGAATGACCAAGATGCCACCACTGGCTCAGAAGGAGGGGTGGGTAGGTAAGGATAAATCAGGCACTCTAGATTACTTTGAGATACCCTCAGAGGAGGATTTTATTAGATTAGCTCTGAGTGTTGCCTCAGGCTCTCCAATGGATCCTCTACAACACAGGGTATGGAAGGAACTAAAAGAAGAACTCTTTCCCCTACTCCGACAGATCTGCTGTCAATCCCTGAGTAGTGGGGTGGTACCGGCCTGTTGGAAACAGGCAATAGTGACACCGCTTCTGAAGAAAGCTACGCTGGACTCTCTGTGCCCAAAAAGCTACGGACCCATCTCTCTTCTACCCTATCCTGTGAAAATCACAGAACGCATGGTTAGTACACACTCTCGCAATTTTTATAAACTAATATTAGGCTAGAAGATGTGCAATTTGGTTTCCGTCCAGGTCATGGAACAGAGACTTCCTTATTGACAGTTCTGGACGAACTTCGAATGCGAGCAGACAGAGGACAATCAGTTATATTGATTCTACTGGACCTGTCTGACGCATTCGATACGGTAAACCACAAAATTCTCTTGATGAGGCTCAAAGAAGCTGGGGTAGAGGGCATGGCTCTGAAATGGTTTCAATCATACCTGTCAAACAGACAACAGGCAGTAGCCTTACCCCCCTATCAATCCAAATTTGTTAACATTCAGCATGGCGTCCCCCAGGGATCAGCGATCAGCCCGATATTGTTCAATATCTATATGAGCCCTCTGATCTCAGTCATTAAGTCATACAATGTTAACCTGGTGAACTATGCGGATGGGAATCAATCATCATCACTGGAAAACTTTCATGCGTGTATGCAAGAAACTATAAGATGGCTTAAGAATAACTCCTTGCAGTTTAACAGAGACAAAACAGAGATTTTATGCTGTGCGGCAAAGAAAGTTCTGCTCCCGGCCAACTTTTGGCCTATTCCTACAGACAAGCCACTGATACCCTCCGAGGCTGTGCGCAACCTGGGGATAGTATTTGATGATAAACTGAGTCTAGAAACTCAAGTGAACAAAACGGTCGGGTCCAGTTTTTCCCTCATCAGAGCGCTACGGAAGATACTTCCAATGCTACCGACTCCAGCCAGAGCACTGGTAGTGAGAAGTGTCATTCTGAGCCGGTTGGATAACTGTAATGTCCTGTTGCTAGAGGCCCCAAATTTCCTGATTGGGAGACTTCAGAGAATTCAGACAATAGCTGCTAAGCTAGCTCTAAAGAGATCACACAGTTCTTCAGCCTCTCTGTCTCTTAAAGAGCTTCACTGGCTCCCAGTGCTGCAGAGGACACAATTTAAATCGCTCTGCATTATATTCAAGGCTCTGCATGGACTCGGGCCCAAGCCTTTGCAGAACAAAGTTGAATGGTATGCTCCGACCAGAAGCCTTCGCTCATCATCAGCTAAACTGGTAAACGTGCCTAGGTTTAGAAGAACAAAGTTCGGAGGAAGAGCTTTTAGCTCTGCAGCCTCTCGGCTTTGGAATGAACTTCTGCCCAGATAGAAGACCTTTTGCAGTTCAGGAAAAGGCTTAAAACCTGGCTTTTCCCAAAAGTGTAGTTCAGATCTTCATCATTTTTAGTGAGTGCTATCCTCGCAGTAACATATGTGAACAGTGGGGCTAGTGTAAGTCAGGACCAGGATAGCCGTGGGGTGATAGTGCGCTTTATAAGTTCGAATAACATTACCGTTAACATTAATGGATCGGAGTGTAGGGTGACAGAATGTAGTCCACTCCCTTCCCTTGGACACCTCGTCCCACACCCTAAGCGTGGTTCGGGTAGGGGTGCTAATGTAAGCGTTTGCGGGTCTATCCTTTTTAGATTTCCATAAGAGGTCCCATATTGTTCTTCCCGCTATCGCTCGGTCCATATGTAACCAGTGCTTATATGATTCTCTCTTGGACCATTCTGCCACAATCCTCAATTGAGCCGCCTTATAGTATAGGTGGAAATCTGGGAGAGCCACCACCTCCTCGGTCTTCGCCCGTCTCAAGGTGTGGAAGGAAGGCGGGCCCTGCTGTTCTGCCAGATATAGCGTGTGATGAGGGAGCATAGTCTGAGCAAGAAGTCCCTGTCTAGGTCTATTGGTAATGCCTGGAATAGATATAAAAATGTTGGCAGTACCGTCATCTTTATTGCATGCCCAACCATGAAATAAAAAGTGGTTTCCAGCGTTTGAGGTCTTGCTGGAGCTGGAGTAAAAGAGGAGGGAAGTTGGCCCTAAAGGGATTCTCTAGTCGTGGTGTGAGTTGTATGCCCAAATATTGGAGTGAGCGTTTGGCCCATTGAAAGGGTGTCAACTCGCGGAGAAGTTTAACTTCATCCCCTGTCACTGTGAGGTTTAATATCAACGATTTAGTGAGGTTCACTCTGAAACCTGCTACCTCCTCAAAGTCGTTTAGTTTTCCCTGCAGAGCCCGCAGTGAGTTAGCCGGGTCGCTGAGTGCCATCAGGATGTTATCCGCAAATAGTGAGATTTTATGTTCTTCACCTCCGAAGGGAATGCCTCTCAACTCCGGGGATGCCCGGATCTTCAAGGCCAGCGGTTTTATACTCAGAGCAAACAAAAGGGGGGACAGCGGGCACCCCTGCCTTGCCCCCCTTGTCTAGTGAGAACAGGTCTGAACTAGTCCCATTAACCTGCACCCTAGATGAAGGCTGCGCGTAATTAGCCTTGGCCATATTTATGAATGTCTTCCCAAATCCAAAGTATTCCATTGTAACGAATAGGAATGACCAGTCCGCCCTGTCAAAGGCCTTTTCGGTATCCAGGCCCACGAGTATTGCCGGGATCTTGCGTTTAGTTAATTTCTTAATCAAAATGTATTGTCCTGCAAATATTGTCGTGGGTCTGTCTACCTTTTATGAAGCCAGATTGATCAGGTTGGATTAGATCTGGCATTAGGTTTTCTAGCAGGGCCGCCAGGATAGCTGTGTAGAGTTTGGCATCTAGGTTCAATTGTGCGATTGGCCTATATGAGGCGCAATGTTGTTCATTTTTCCCCGGTTTGGGGATCACCGTTATCACGGCTTCATTCATGGACGGTGGCACCCTGGAATTTTCTGCCATTACGTTAAAAAGCTGTGTGAGCTGTGGGATGATATCTGGCACAAATGTTTTATAAAAATGCGCCGTCAGGCCATCAGGTCCAGGTGCTTTGTTGGGTTTAAGTGCCTTAATCACCTTCCCTACCTCCTCGTGGGTGATGGGTGCATTAAGGATATCATTCCAGGCCGGGGGACCTGTGGGATATCCAGTGACTGCAAGTATCGGTGTTGTGCTTCCGTATCGTGCAATTCGCATTTGTAAAGTGTCTCGTAGAATGTCCTGAATATCTTGGCCTTGTCTACATCCGAATGTGTGATATTGCCCTTCCCATCTTGAATGCCCCCAATGTATTCCATCTCTTTTTTTCCCGTAGATGTCTCGCAAGGTGGGTTCCTACCTTGTTTACCTGTGTATAAGAAATCTGCTAGAGACGTAGCAGGGTGTATTCGGCCCTGTTGGTATAGATCGCCTTTATTTTCCCCCTTAGAGCGGTCAGTTGACACTGCAGCGTCCGGGAGGGCGCCTTCTTATGTTCTCTTTCCATGAGTTCTAATTCCGCCTCTAGGGTTTCCCTCTCTTTAGCCCTGTGTTTATTCAGTGTGGCGGTGAGCTCCAAGCATTTCCCCCTCAGTACCACCTTAAATACATTCCAATTGTTCTGGGTTGAGGAGTCTTGCGGGCCATTTAATTGAAAAAATTCTCTAATAGCCTCCCTTAGCTCATTAAGCAGTCTATCCCTTGTTAATGACACAGGGAAGTACCATCTTGGTATCTTAGGAGTGGGATTTCCCCAAGTCAGGCAAACCGTGACAAGGCTGTGATCTGAGATAGTGATCAGGAGAACTTTCGCCACCTGGAGCGAGCCTAGCAGGTTTTGGCTTATAAAAATATAGTCGAGCCTTGAGTATGTATGGTGCACATGTGAGAAGAATGTGTAGTCTTTGGCCGTGGGGTAAAGGAGCCTCCATGCATCCTTAAGTCCCAAGGTATTAAGCGTCTGCTTTATCCCCTTGGGGAAGCTACCTGTGGCATTTCTATGTGGGTGGATGCTGTCCATGTCAGCCTGCCATGTGAGTTTAAAGTCCCCCATAAGGATTGTAGGGCCATCAGCGAATACTCCTATCAGGTCTAGCAGAGAGGATAGAAACGCCGGTTGACCCACGTTGGTTGCTTACGCTGAGATATATGTGCACAAACGCCCCCTCAGTTTCCCCTTTACCATGACAAACCGGCCGTCTTTTTCCGATTTGATAGTCAAGATGTGGTTGTCGACAAGGTTTCGATCCCCAACGGTGGTTATGGAATCATCATCAGGACAGGAGAGTCAGAATGCCTGAGAGGTTGCTGTCGGTCCAGGTAGAGGACCGCGGGGTAGGGGTGTGTATGGGAACAGTGTCCAGCCCGTAGCAGCACGGGAACACAGTCCGCGGAGGGGCAGATGAATTACCAAAGTAGGACAGGGTCAGGGTGGGGGAGAACAATGTCTCGTCCATAGCGTTCTTTACGCGTCTCTCAAAATCGAGCAAAGGTAAGGGAAAATCCTCAGAGTACCGGAGGTTGAAGATGATCTGGGGGTGCAGTCACCACATCTTGACTCCAAACTCTTACTCATGATTATTGTGGAGCTTAAGATGTTTTTCTCATTGTGACTACTGTAAATTATGTATCACTAAAAAGTCACTCTGCAGTTATATGCCTGAGGTCAGGAAATCCGTTGATTTCCCATAACCCCGTCACTTCCTGCTCACTGCATGATACTATATGCTGTTTCGTGTTTATTGAATGTGAAAATAAATACAATCTCTTCCATTTGGATAGTAACATACACACTCTAATTGTAGTTTTGTGGTTATGATTGCATATTTTCCTTGATAGGGACAGCTGTCTCTAATAACACCCATGTACACTGATGCCACGATATAATATGCTGTCATGGAATATGAGAAGCATGGCTACCTTTAACAAGAAGCACCGTATTCAATTCTACCTTAAATGATGCACACATAGCACTCATACAGGCAACGCATATGACAGCGACGTAATTGCACATACTCCGATGAAATGGAGGGGCAAGGTGTACGAGATGACAACATCAGCTTATGCAAGGGTAGTACCAATCTGGATCACACCGGTGGTCCCATTCGAGGTGTTAGATCACAGGGTGGACCCGGAGGGCTGGTATGTTGCAATAGTGGGTCACCCTGATGGCATGCCACTTGCTTTTCTTGCTATTTATGCCCCAAATACTGACCACTCCACGTTCTTGGATGGCCTTACTCCAGCCCTCCTCCATGACCCGCACACTACCACTAATTGGGGAGATGACTTTTATTGCGTTTCGGACATTGAACTCAAACTTTCCTTCCCACCCCTGGTGAGAGCAGGTTGCCACACAAGGGCCCTTCACTTTCAGGGATGGCTGACTAACAGCAGATTATATATGATGTCTGGTCCCTACATCACCCTGAGGACAGTAAGTTATCCTTCTATTCCCCGGTGCATAACCTGCACACCAGGCTAGATCTTTTCCTATGCTGGCAGCGATCAGCCCTATGATTCTTCAAACTGAAGGCCTGGCATGGACCCTGTTTGATCTCTGCACGCTCATGCTGATGCTGCGGTGGGGGAGATCTCATCCTTGTATTTCCACATGGTCACTGCAGACAGAGGCACTCTGGGATGTTCCCTTCCGCGATGCATTGGCGACACACATTAAACAAAACTTTGCCTCAAATGCAGGCTCCACTTCCATTCCGGCAATGGAATTGGGACACCCACAAAGTGGTTGTGAGGGATCACTGTATCGCCACGATTTGATGGGTTCGATAGACGCTGAGGAGACAGCTTATGTTGAAGAAGGGGGAGCTGCTGCAGCTCGAACAGCTGCAGGTAAGCACTTCAGAGGCTGACCAGCTGTGCCGGTTAAGAGGGGAACACCAGGATCTGGGGAAACTGGATTATAAGCAATACTTGGCCTGCTTACACGATGAGGGACATAGAGCAGGATGTCTGCTGGCATGGCTGGTCCAAGACGATCGCTCATGTACTCCGATTGGATCCTTACGGTTGGTTGGTGGGCATACTGTTACTACTCAGGGGGATATAAATTACACCTTTGTCACCTACTACCAAGCCCTGTATGCAGAGGTTGCCACTCCTGCAGCTGCTGAACTAAAGGACTTCTTCCGTGGGCATCCCTTCCCCAGGATAGATCCGCTGCAATGGGTGGAGCTCGATACTCCCCTACAGGTTGAAAGGATAGCACAGATTGCTTGCTCTAAGGCCCCGGGCAGGGACGGACTCCCTATAGGATATTGAGCTGCCTTTAGTGCCTCTCTATCTCCCAGACTGCTCAAGGTGTATAACAAGGTGTGGGAGAGTGGCCGCCTCCTGGACTCCCTCCAGGAGGCCCTCATAGTGGTATTCCCCAAACCGGGCAGAGATCCTCTGGACATACGGTCCTATCAACCATTGCCGCTCTTGAACCTTGATTACAAGATCCTAGGGAAAGTCCTGGTGAACTGGCTGCTGCCCATCATAGGAACCCTCATACATATGGACCAGAATGGGTTCATCCCGGGTCGCAACACCTTCCTCAACATCAGTCTCCCTCCTAGGCTGCTGTAGGACCCCCCCCCCCGCAGGTGCAGTGGTTTCCGTGGCGATCTCTCTTAAAACCGAGAATGCCTTCTACACCCTGGGGTAGGGATACCTATTTGTGACTTTAGAAACGTTGCACTTCAGCCCTGGTTATCTGAGGTGGCTCTGTGTACTATGCGGACAACTGATGGTGCAGATCAAGATGCTAATGGCGCTAATTGGTAATTAATTATCACGTATTTAACTTCCCACCCTAGACCCATACAAACCTAGTATCCCACAACTAAAATATAAGTAAAATAAATCAGTATTCCATATTTTACATAATTAGAAATCAATTAAATAATTAATTAACAATTAATAATACATTGTTAACTAGTTAATACTTCATTAACTTCCCACCCTTGACCACTGCAAAACTAGTAGCCCACAACTAAAATATGATTTAAAAAATAAGTATTCCATAAGTTCCATCATTACAAATCAATTAAATAATTAATGATTAATGAATTAGTCATTAATTATTACTTAGTTAACTTCCCACCCTATAGTCCTACAAACCTAATAGCCCGCAGATAACATATAAAAAAAATCAGTATTATGTATTTTATATAATAAATATTAATCATACATTTAAATGAAATGTATTAAATAATTCATGATTAAATTGCCTAATTAGATTTCCACCCTACACCCCTGCAAACCCAACCCACTACAACCCTATTCATTACTATTACAAATTACAAGCTATGTTTAAAAAACAGTAATAACATTTATATAAACAATAGTAACACATAAAATTAATATATCAACTAAAACATGTTAAATAAATAAACAATGTTTAGCAACTGTATTACTGAAAATTATATTAAAAACATTGATATTCTTTAAAAGAATATTACTTACCTCAAACAACGATATTCTGGCCAATGATATTTGTCCATCCCCCTATTTGTGTGTCAAGATATTTTATTTCCAAAATGTATGTCTCCCGACATTTGTAACTCGATTTTGTGTCTAAACACCTACACAAATATCTCAGTGCTAGGTTTCTCTGTTTCTGCTTTGCACATGAACTCACAACTTCCTCCACGAAGCTGATATGTGATGGTGATGTGGATAAACTGCAGTATTAAAACCGACCTCACAAATAGAAGTGACCCAGGCAACACCTGCGCTCAAACGAGGGGACCAGAACAGATTAAGAAACTAAAGAAAATTAATATTTCTCAAAAAGTAGACTTGACAGAGAATATCTCAGGCTGTGTGCACGATCTGTTCTAATATAGAAGGCTGGTGTTTTTCGGAGGAGTTGAGAGAGTTAACACAACTCACATCCTTTACATACTGAAAATGAAAAGCACACTGGTGTATTTTATTGCCAACTTACAAAATGGAGTACATACACAAAAAACAATTACTAATAAGTATTTAAAATCATGGCCAAGGACATAGGGACAGGAGTTCTGTGACCAGATCAGCCAGGGGTTTCTTGTCAAAACGCCATATTTCCATCTCAGGTGCCTGTACTTCGTGCTCAGAAGAATGTATATTCCAAGGAATTGTGTTTTGTGATATTTTAAATTCGATAATCAAATATCTTAGTCAATATGCATTACAAAAATCAGCTACAAAAGTGTTCTCAGTATGTGAGACCAAGCATGGTGCTGTGCCTACATGCACTAGAAAGCATTTAGTTTACAACAATATTTTCAATGTAACCCAAATCTGAGAAAATGTCTCTAACAGCTCTTTACTTTAAGTATATAGGGCCAGATTTACGACGTTTTTTTGCATGCGCAAATGGGTTCTAGACCCGTTTGCGCATGCAAAAATCCTGTGGGCCATGTACTAACCCTATTTTGCGAGTCGCAAATAATTTGCGACTCGCAAAATAGTGTTTAGCGACTCGCTATTAGGAAGGGGCGTTCCCTTCCCAATAGCAACCCCAACAGCTATGTAAGAATATTTTGTGGCCGTAATTGCAGTCGCAAAACACTCGCAGTTTACCACCCTTCTCAGAAGGGTGTTAAAGCACTTGCAAACGGGAAGGGTTCCCCAAGGGACCCCTTACCCTTTGGTAATGCATGCTCAAACATTTTTTAAGGGCAGGCAGTGGTCCCAGGGACCACTGCCTCCCCATAAAAAATGAAAATGAAAAGTTAATTTTTTTTTAAGGAAAACGGGCTGCATTTCTAAAAAAAAAAAAACTGCTTTATTTAAAAGCAGTCTCAGACATGGAGGTCTGCTGACCCCAGCAGGCCACCATTCCTGGGAGTGCCCGCCATTCCCAATGGGGTCGCAAATTGCCACAGCCTCATTAATATTCATGAGGCATGCAATTTGCGACCCCATTGGGAATTGCAAACAGTGTCTCAGACACTGTTGTACATTGGAAATTGCGACTTGCAAATTGCGACTCGCAATTTAATGCAATTTGCGAGTCGCAATTTCCAATGGTCGTACATCTGGCCCATAATGTTTTTTTCGAAGGCTAATGCTTTCTGAAACACATTCAGATTCATCCACAGTAGAGCAAATATTTTCTTTAAACTCATAGCTGCTGTTTCCAGCGGACAACCAAGCACACTAGATCTAATATCAGCATGTCCTACCCTTCTCAGGATAAAGTGCAATTTATTGAAAACATTTGATATACTTATAAAACACACAATCTCTCAATGGGGCTCAAGTTGATATTCCATCTCAAAATATGATGTGTTGAGCCATTCTAAGGCATATTGTCCCAAAGTACAGTAATCCCTGTGTTCTACCACTTCTTCAAACCTTCCGGTGAGATATTAAAAGGCAGGCCCGGGTTCAGCCAGCGAAGCCATGTTAATCAAAAAATATTTTAACAATGGGCCAAATAAAAAAATATTTAAAAACTTGCAAAAAATATTTTTACAATGGGCCAAATAAAACAAAATAAAAAAAAGTGCCCAAAGTATGTAAGAAATATGCACATAGTGTGAAGCCTTGCTTTCATGTCTGGATATAGTTACAGGGGATTCAAGTGAAGTATACTTGGGTAGAACACCATCACACTGAGCATGCTTTGTTAAGAAGTCAACTTCAGAGCTATAAGACATTTCTGCAATTTGGAAAACCCTAGTAAGAGCCTTGCTTTGTGCCATTGTTGTCTCAGTCTATTGTTGTGATTAATTTAAAGCCAAAGTATTTTAGCCTTGCTGTCTGGTTGGCTCTTGCATTGAGCTGCTGCTTATAAAGAAAATGTCAAAATCGTTAAAACATTTGTGCCCTTTTTTCTCTGAAACATGACTGCCACAGTTAGAGACACTCAAATCTGTGATCCATTAAGATTTGTGCTCAGCTCATTCATTTTGTATTGTGTTCCACGACTCCTTCCATTATTTGAAATTTTCAGTTAGTTCACGCACATATCACGGGTTGGCTTGTACTAATGGTAATGTGTGGCAGGCAAGACTCATCTGCACCCGCCCTAAAGTGGGGAGTGCTGCATTTGGCCTGAAGGTCCACGGAATGGATGGGGGTCCCCGGTGCTTCCTCACCGTGTGTATATCCCACTGTGAATCCCATAGATGCAATATTGGAAATGTTTTCAAGTTACCTGCATTACTGTCTATAAAGCATACTGTAAACAATGATAACTCGCGTGCACTTTGAAAGTTCACTTGTGTAAAATCAATAAAGATCTATTTTCAAAAAAGAGTATTGTAGAAGCTGTACCTCTCCAGGACAAGGCTGGTCTAAAATATTTCCTTGGGCTTAGCAAATTTTATTTGTGCTTTATCCCAGAATATGCATCCAAACTGACTATTGTCAAATATGCATGAGAGGGACATGCCTTTTATCTGCAATTCTGAATGTCAGGGCATCTTTAAGTGGATTAAAAAACTGTTACTTAGTTCAAAGGCATTGAGACATAATGACTTTGTATTACTGTGCATTTTAACAGTGGGTGGAAGTAATGTAGGACTAGGAGCTGTGCTCAAATCAAGGTGGGAAGGGGGAGATGTTGATGATTGGATATTAATCTTGAGTGATGAAATATACAGAAGTTCATTACTCAGTAATAGAAAAATAATTGCTGGCATGTTGGTGGGTCATTCCCAAGTTTCACAACTATCTCTGGAGAAGGAAATCATGATTCAGACAGACCATAAACCTTCAATTTTCATTCTAAGTGGTTAAAATGTGAAAGGGTCTACTCTTAACATTGCTAGGTTATCCACTAAACTCTTACAGTTTGACTCCGTACCGGAATATACTCCTAGAGATAGGAACATTTGTGCTGATAACTTGGCAAGATTTCCAATCAAGGAGGTTTCTTCAGAACCTATAGAGTGTAACAAAGAAGAAGATTTAGAGGATGCATTGTGCCAGATAAGGACATTGTGCAAGTGAGTGCCCTTTCCGAAAAAGACTGGTGTATGGCATTGAGTGAAGATCTGATTCTTAAAAAACGTAATTTGGTTCACCCAGTCTGGATGACCAAAAGAGAGAAATGTTGATCTAAGATTTCAACCATTTGTTGGAATTGCTGAGGAATGGACTCTAGAAGATGGTCCTGTAATGAGAAATGATAAGTTCGTACCTCCAATCAGTTTGAGAGCAGCCATATTATCCAAGTCACATGAGGAAGATTTAGGTTGTACAATGACCAAACGGTATGGATAGAGAACTTGATCTGGCAATCAAAGAGTGTTTTATGTGCGGTAATCGTGACTATACTTTGAAAATACCTTCTCGACCTCCTCATCCCATAACGCTCCAATCCTCGCTGTGGGAAAAAGTGGGGATTGATCTGGTTGGACAATTCAATCTACTTATAAGGACTCATGGTTTTCACTGGTGAAGGTAGATTTTTATAGTCAATGGCCTTTGCTCATGTTTGGCAGTGAAGCAACTTCAAAAACTGCAGATTTTGTGAAAATGTTTTACAAGACAGGGTTTTCCTGGAACATTATTTTGGACAATCATACCCAGTTTGTTGGTGCAGAGATGTCAGAATTTCCCAGGGTGACTGAATTGATCACTTCAAGTACTCATGGCATCATCCCCAAACTCTACACTACCATAGAGCCATCTCACTGCACATTGCAGCTGGGCTGCCAGGTAATACAATTCAAAATCTGGCATTCCTAACTCACCTTGAGTCACCAAAGTCACCAGTGTCACCCTCTGCCTGCCTGAATCATAAATTATGTCTACTTGAGCACATCTATCTTTTGGAAGATTGCTTTTGCAGCCTTAGTCGAAAGTTAGTTAAACAGTAAAGGACATGAGGAAGCATTACCATCTTAGCCAACCCAATTGACCCTGTTACTGACAGTGGCAGCGTCTTTCTGAAAGGAACATGTGCTCTTAATGCTATTATACCTTTCCTTGCATTGTCATCTAGCATATCAAAGCCCTAATGGCATCACGTTCACCCCAAAGTATCAGAAGGTTCTGGATCTCCATGTAATCACACAGCCCCCCTCACCCCCCCAGAAGCACAGAGCACTGGGACAGGCCGGGGCAGATGGGATTTAGACAGAGTTGATGCCTAAACGGAGCTCAGTTTCAAAATTCCTTCGAGTACTTAGCTATCAGTTTCAGATCCACCCTCACATCTCTAATGAACAAAACCATGTAATACGCAAAGGATACCACTGAGTGTTACCGCCGAACCACTTCAGCAGGATCCCCCAATACATCCCTTCTACCGTAAACCTGACAGCAAAGGGCTCCATTGCCAGGGCAAAGAATAGGGGCATCAGGCAGCTGTGCCACCTCTATTTACCTGATA
Organism: Calotriton arnoldi; assembly: GCA_963921515.1. Classification (NCBI taxonomy): domain Eukaryota; kingdom Metazoa; phylum Chordata; class Amphibia; order Caudata; family Salamandridae; genus Calotriton; species Calotriton arnoldi. The sequence goes on from CAWUFW010000708.1 coordinate 1,212,440, forward strand.
AGAGGCAGAGATAGCTCTGCCTGTGTGCACCCTGGATGTCTTAGCATATAACAATGCCATCCATTTCATCATAATCCTTCCAATGCTGAATTTATCAAGCACTTGAAACACATACTGGGCCTGATACACAAAGGTAAAGTCAGATCAAAAGTTTAACTTAGACCAAAAGTCTAACTTTACTCCTTTTCGGTATTCACAAAGTTACGTTACTACTAGTATCCTGACTGCTAGTAAACGTACTAGTAGTAAAGTTACTAGTAATACATTTACTACTAGTACAATTACTAATAGGAAAGTTACTAGTAGTAACTTACCTTTGTGAAAGCCAAAAATGTAGTGAACTTAGGTCCTGATTCACAAAGGTAAAGTTAGACCACAACTCTTAGACCAAAAGTCTAACTTTACTACTTTTTGGTATTCGCAAAGGTAAGTTACTACTAGTAAGTTTACCACTAGTCATTTTACTAGTTGTAACGTTACTAGTAGTAACTTACCTTTGTGAATACCTAAAAGTAGTAAAGTTCGATTTTTGGTCTAAGTTAGATTTTTGTGAATCGGGCCAAATATTGCTAGGGACGCTGCCCGCTTAAGGTCTACTATGGGTGACTTTCAAAATTAGGTTAGACCCCAATTAAACATGGCAGTTTTAATGATGTGTCGCTCCTTGAAGGTGACCACATTAGACAAAATTTGGAGCATATGAAGAAATATAGCGGACCAAACAAAAGACAGAAAGAAATCGTAAAATATTTGTAGCGCAGTATGAAAGACCATAAACTGAGGCGCAAGTGTTGACAAATATTAGAAGCAAATTCTGTTTGTGCCTGTATTAGTACTTGCATCTCATAGAAGATGTTTACATACAGCTCTTACTCCTGTGTTTGTGCGGACACTTCAACTAGGTTCTATCAGCCGGTAATTACTCAAGTAACACAGCGCATCATAGGTAGTAATGTGTGCAAATAGGTGCGCCCTTTTCATGATTTATTTGCGCTCATATGTAAATGTGCCTCAACTATAACCCAAGTAATAGAACAGCTGTTATTTGTACTCCGGTGTATGTGCACTCAAAATTTCTACATAAATTTTAAGAGAGACGTCAGCAGAGGGCAGGGTGTAGCAGCAGATAAGGAAATGTGAGTCCGATGGCCTTATCTGCTCACTATTAATGTGTGGTTGATGTGTTGGGTTCTATTTGAGGAAGTCCTTTTAGGACGAAATACACCCGCCACGTGACACTTGATTTTCAGGCTTATGAGGAATGGTCATCTACAGATGCTTAGTTCACTCACAGTACCTCACAAAGAGAAGACCACGGCTTCGCTTGAGGAGCTGGAGAGTCCAGGACAAACGGACAGAAGCACCAGCGAGAGAAACACAAGAACGGTAAAATTAATGGTGGTGGTTATTTAAGCTGCTATAAGGTCAAACAAAGGGGGTGTGAAGCTAATGTAATTTCCTTTTTCATAATTATGAAACGTTATGTGAAATTAATGTGAAATTAAGCAAAAATGAAAATCTGGCATTTATCACTATATTTTAACGTGAAGTGCGTGATTGCGTCCATTTTGGATGTGAGGATGCATTTCTCACTAAAAGAAGCTCATAAAACACATTTGTTGTGAACAATAGCCACTCACATTCTGTTTATGTGTCTTGTTCCCATGCTCCCATGACAGTTTTTACCTAAACATACTCAAAATTATTCAATGTGGCGTATTGGAGTCATTTTGGGAATTGCGCATTACGAGACTAGAATGAAATGGTAGAAGTGAAACAAAAATAAGCCAGTGATGGAAACCTTTGCCCAGAGGTAAAAGGTAAAGTTTCTCCTCTGCAAAGTTTGTAAAAAAAATGTTTAAAAAAGAATTCTTGTGGGTAAACCACTGCAACTTTGAGCAACTGGGTATGTTCTCCCTTTGAAGGTGATGGCAGCTTTCAGGGTCTGGCAGCATAGACTGGTAATATTATATTTGATTCCAAGTCACTGTCCCTCTTTCTAGTGTTGCACAATGATGTCAAGCGTAAGCCTTGCCCTAACACTGGGTGCTGTCGAGACCTTCCTTTTCTCCTACTTCCTCAAAAGAGGTGGCAGTAACTGCACTGATAGCATCCAAGTATCAGTGAAAGGAGCTTATTCCACCTTTGTAGGGCGGCAGGGAGGAGGCAAAAAGGTTTGTAAGTAAGGCATTGTGTGTGTGTGAGTAGCAATCACTTCTGAGGATATAGGTAAAGGTCAGACTAACAAGTATTTCCCATTCAAACTCTGTAATGCCTGTGGTACACTTGCCCCTTGGTCTAGTAGGGTGTTGAATATCAAGTAGGGATATGTTATACCTTAATATTATAGACAAAATATAGAGGTCAAAAATATCAACAGGTAAGTATGTATAGATTTTTATACCCAACTCCACCTACATGTACCTTAATGATATATGTGTAGCAAGGTACATGGATTTGGAGTTAAGAATAGTGAATATGTACTTCTCTATATCCACTCACTTTACGAAATTTTGTCTTCAATATTTTGGCTATGATATTAACCCATTGACTGTTGGGCTTCCCCCCTTAGTGCTGAGCACTTTTTTGGCTATTTGGGTGTAGTTGAGTTTAGGCCTCCATAACGTTTTGTCCACATAAGGTATCCATGCCAAATGTGTGTCCTTTTTTCCTGCAACCTGGGGATTCTAAAGGTACCCAGGGTTCATGGATTCCCCTGGAGGAAACTGAGAAAATAGCCAAAATATAGGTACATTTTGAGCATTTTTGAGAAAATCTGTAAAAAAGTGCTCTGGATAAAAGTATCTGTTTCTTTCCTAATAATGGCATCAACAGTTTGCTGTGCTAAAGTCACCATCTTCCTGGCTTTCAAGAAGTTGCAGAGCAGAATCAAAAAACCTAATTTTTTACCACAGTTTTGGCATTTTTCCAAGCGATAGTCAATTTTTTCTATTTTTTCGTGCTTTCCACCATACTTCCAGTTTGTGGTGGAAACCAGTGTGACACCCAAGTGTGAGCCAGGAAAGCTATATATGTCTGAAAAGTAGACAAATTCAGCAAGGGGTCATAAGTGTAGATCCCTCAAGGTTTTCCCAAAGAAACTAACTATTGAAATAAAGAAATATTGAAAAAGAGTAGGGTAAAAAGTCATTTGTGACAATGTTTTCATCTGTAACTTTTTGTTACAATGGCTGATTTACAAAAGCAATGTACCATTACGTTTGCTGGACCCTCTTGGTTGCAGGGATAAATATGGTTTTTAGGTTCTCCAAGGACCTGAGATACACAGAGCCAACAACCGAGTTGCACCATATAATGGTTTTTCATTGTGTAAAGAGTATAGACCAATTCATATGGTAAAATATGCAGAGTGAAAAATGGGCATCACGGAAACCTATGTAGTTCTGAAATGGGTACAAGATATGGAGTTTGTACATCTCTAAATTTGTGGGTACCCGTACGAGCATATGATTTAGAGATACATTCTAATACTCTATGCTTCCACATGTCTTCTGATAAAAATGGTGCCTCGTTTGTGTAGGTAGACCTAGTGCCAGCGACAAGAAACGGCCCAAACTGTGAAACATGAATGAATCAGATTTTTCCTCTGAAATATGACCCTTTTTTTGCAAAGCTGGTAGCTGTGGATTTTGGGCCCTATCCCAGCCAGCACCTAGGGAAACCTAGCAAAACTGTAAATTTTTTAAAACTAGACACCTAAGGCAATTCAGGATAGGGTGACTTTTGTGGCTCTTACCGGGTTGGTTTACCCAGAATCTCTTGCAAACGTCAAACTTTGACTAAAAAACACATTTTCCTCATATTTCTGTGACAGAAAGTTCTAGAATCTGTGGGAAGCCACACACTTCCTTCAACCCAGCATTTCCCTAAGTCTTCCGATAAAAATGGTACCTCACTTGTATGGATAGGCGTAGTGCCTGTGACAAGAAACGGCCCAAAACGCAACATGATACATCACATTTTTCCACTCATAACTGACCTGTTTTTTACAAAGTGGGTAACTGTGAATTCTGGGGCTAAGTCAGGTGGCACATAGGGGAACCTAGCGAACCTGAATATTTTTATAAACTAGAAACCTGGGGGAATCCAAGGTGGGGTGACTTGTGTGGCTCTTATGAGATTGTTTTACCCAGGATCCCTTGCAAACCTCAAACTTTGACTAAAAAAAATATTTTCCTCACGTTTCTGTGATGGAAAGTTCTGGAATCTGCAGAGAGCCACAAACTTCTTTCCATCCAGCATTCCCCTACGTCTTCTGATAAAAATGGTACCTCACTAGTGTGGGACGCCTAGTGCTCGCGGCAGGAAATGGCCCAAAATGCAATATGGATATATCACATTTCTCCACAGAAAAAGGACCCTTTTCGTCCAATGTTGGTGGCTGTGGATTTTGGGCCCTAGCTCAGCCCGCACCTAGGGAAGCCTGCACATTTTTGAAAACTAGACACACGGGGGTATCCAGGAAGGGGGACTTGTGTGGCTCTCACCAGGTTATTTTACCTAGAATCCCTTGCAAACCTCAAACTTTGACTAAAAAACACATTTTCCTAACATTTCTGTGATGAAAAGTTCTGGAATCCACAGTTAGTCACAAATTTCCTTCCACCCTGCATTCCCCTAAGTCTCTTGATAAAGATGGTACCTCATTTCTTTGGAAATGGCCCAAAACGCAACATGGATACATCACGTTTTTTCACTGAAAACTGACCCTTTTCTTCCAAGATTGGTGGCTGTGGATTTTTGACCCTAGCTCAGTGGCACCTAGAGAAACCAAGCAAACCTGAACATTTTTGAAAATTAGACAACTAGGGGAGTCCAGGGTGGTGTGCCTGGCGTGGATTCCATGAGATTCTCTAACCCACAATACTCTGAAAATCTTAAACTTTGCCTGAAACCACGCATTTTCCTTACATTTCTGTGATGAAAACTTCCAGAAGCCGCAGAAATCCACAAAAATCCAACCACCCAGCATCTAATGCCCATGACAGGAACAGATCAAACCAAGGTCAATGTGAACCCTTGCAAGGGGAGTCCCATTGACCTCGGTGTGATCCATTCATGTCCGTAAAAATGTTCCCTCATGTCTAGTGGGTTTTCTGGTAATTACCCCATCTGCCTCCTGGGGGGGCAGAAAGACTGCTGCCCCATTTACTTGGGTTAGGGGCATGGCCACATCCATGCTGGGCAGCCCCCACCCCTATATTGTTTTTAAAAATATTTCCTTGGTGTCTCCTGTATTTTCAGCCCTCTTGGGGGCAGATTGGGGGTACGTACTCCCAAACCCCTTCCCAGGGGGACAGAAAGATTGTTGCCCCATTTACGTGCGGTAGGAGCATGGCCATGCCCATGCTGGGCAGCCCCTACCTCTATATTTTTATTTTAAAAAGTCCCTGGTGTCTAGTGGGCTTTCTGCTCCTCCCCAGGGGCAGATCGGGGGTAATTGCCCCCATCTGCCCCCGCCTTGGGGGTAATTGCCACCATCTGCCTCCGCCTGGGATGCAGAAAGACTGAAATAAAAAAATTGCCATGGGGAGCACAAGCCTTTGCCTAAGAGGCCGCTCCCCTATTCTTGGTGGCTAGTGGGCAGATCCCTGTTCGGAGATCGCTCTTCTGTGGCAGTCCCCAAGCAGGGATCCACTTGGCAGAGGTATCATTGGAAAGGGGAAATTCTCCTGTTTCCAACAATACCTCTCCCAGGAGAATTAGTACTCTGGGGCTGACATATACCTCCGAGCACTGATTCATTGAAAGCAAAAAGAGCCCATCTGCTCGTTTTATTTTTACTTTTACTGCAATGACGTCAGTGCACCCTGCGCACCAATTATCATTGCATTAAATAAATAAAAACAATCAGGTTGCTTGGGAAGCTTTTCCTGAGTAGTCTGATGTAAAAATAAATAAAGCGCACCCTCTGGTGCAGAGCGCCAGAGGGGCCTTTATAACCCTCGCAAGTGTCGGCGAAAGGCCGACAGACGCACTGGGGATAGAGTGCGTCCATCTTCCATTGGCTGATGGCCTCACTTAAGATGTTTAGGTATAATAGTATTTCCTACTCAATAGTCCAGACCAACCATCGAGTAGTATTTCATGACTTTTATTGGTATTGAATCATAGGTGTTTGAAGGTGCCATGCAGTGACAGAACATCATATTCAAGCAGCAAGTACTGGGAATTTAGATCTAGTTTAGAGGACTGTTAACGCCTTCGCTGCGATCGGAATTCCGCCCAGGTGCTGGACATTCTGATCGCGGGCGTGGTCGTGACGAGCTCAGCTCGTCATGCGCACACGCCCACCGTGAGCTGAGCTGATTGCCGCGGATTGCCGCGGATGTAGCAATATTGGTGTTGTTCTATCTTTGGTTGAAATCAAAGATTGCATGAGAATGACAGCTGGTAGGCTGCAATGTACAATGTAAAATTGCATTCTAAGAGAATATGCAGCTCTACATGCCTCCTACAAAGGCCCTGGTAAAATGTAAATTACGCAGGTATAATCTCTCAATATTTCATGTTGCTCTTGTTTCAAGAAATTCCCGAAAAACAATGTTGCACCACGTTGCATAATTATGCGTTGGTCGCCGTAAACATTTACCATAAGCACACAGAAACAACATGAACGACTGAACGTGAGTGGCTGTTGTTCATTGAGCTTGGGTTGTTTTATGCTTTTTGCCCTTGCAACCTAAAATGGAAATGAGTAGGCATTCGCACTAAAATTCATAGCTAAATTCTGGTTTTGCATAATTTTTCTGAAATTCCACGTAATTATACAAATGCAAATTACACAAATTTCATACACCACCTACTCCTATGCTGCCTCCAGCACCCATAAATACAAGAACATAGAATTTTACCCCCTGGTCCTCCCTAACATATCCCAGATTGGACAGCTGTCTGCAACTATTAGGCCCGAGGTATGAGTTGAAACATGTTTCTAGAATTTATGTTGATAGACAACTGTCTTGTGGACCAGGAGAGCAGCTTTCATTGGTGCAGCAGGTGCAGTAGCACTGGAGCCCACTGAACACTGATTACGGCAGTATTTCAAAGTTCAAACAGTTTGCTGGGGGCATTTTCTTCCTTGCACTAGGGCTCATGACACACCAGCAACCCTGTTACGGGCAATGGAAATCTCATGAAGGTGGGATTCATAATGGGCTTCTGCCACCCTGGTGGGCTTGCTGCGCTATGGTTCTAAGTACTATTGCCAATCAATGAATGGCCCTTACCCACGTTATCTCGATGATCTTGTGATCAATTGGGATGGTCCTACAAGCTCAGTGTTGGCAGCTGAGGTTCTGCCAAATAGCAACATTAAAAAATCTAAACCCCTTACCCACAAACCCATCACCTCAAAGGTGCACTGAAACCCCCAAAATATCCATGATATCTCTCGCTAACATGCCACTGTAAAAATGCTGTTAAGGGACCCCAAGGCCTCTTGGAGTAAGTGAGGGCACAGTATTCACATGAAAGAGACCAGTTCTGGCCCTAATTCCACTCCCGTATTGACACTGCTGTACCTCTCAATGCAGTCACACTGACACACCCTCTGTGGACTCTCCTGTATCTAGTGGCTTGCTGCAACCCACTACCTTCTGCCCCATCCATTATAAAAACCCAATTTCTGGGTACCCAATAGCCATTTGCTTCAGGCACTCTCTCCCATTGCACCTCAAATGTTCCCCGTCTAAGCTTTAAAGTATTCCAGATTCACCAGTGTGGTGCCAACTCTATATTCGATCTCCATTCAGTCACAACAGAGCCCCCAAGAAACGCCCAACATCCATGCCCATTCTATACACCTCTGTGCCCTATGCCTCTTCATCAATCCCTTTAGGTAACCCTAAATGTTATGCTCTCTCTCTCTTTCTTCCTCTCTCTCTCTCTCTGTCCTCACCACTACTCATCCTCTTATGAGACCCTATGTGCCTCTGCTTTCTCACCATTGATAACCCCTATATTAAACGTCTGAGGGACCCCAGGGTGCCACTCTTCTTGTGTGGTCCCAACCCCAAATAACCCCGCCTCCAATAGCCCTTTCAATTAGCTCTAGCTTCCTCAATTTACACAAAACCTCTTTGTTCCCCTGTTGCATCTCTCAGTGCCCCTGAGATTATGTGCACTTTTACTCCAATGCAAGAGCAAAGTTCCCAAGGCTATTGCATTCTGTGCCACAGATACCCCACTTAGGTACTCCGTACTAACAATTGCCCTAACTACTCCTAAGTATTACTTCATTGAGTGCAACAGGTATCGCTCCATGTCTTATCAGCAACTGCCCAAACACATCTCCCTCTGTGTCACATACTCCTGCCCTGAATTGCCATTGCTAATTGACTCTTCTATCTCTGTGTCTTAGGGTATATCTCTGTATCTCTACCATTGATTGCCTCCAGTGAGCCCCTTCCCTTTGCAGCACAGATGCCATCTCTCCGTGGCTTCCTCTCTAGTAATACCCCCCCCCCCCCATGGCCAATATACCACTGCAAGTTCTCCCGGTTACCCCATGTTCACTTTCCTGTCAAATTGCACTCTATAAGTACCCATGATCAATGTTCGAATACCCCATATAGCAACCAACTGGTGCTGAGCCCTCAGTCCCGATTTCGTTCTTGGGACCGTTTGTGGTGCTTTGCATCAGTGTCCCCGATTGCCCCTCTCAAATCCCCCATCTCGTACTGTCTCCAGGAACATATCACTAATTATCAGCTTTGCATGACCTACACCTCGTTCCCAGTACCACTGCTAAGTGCCTCCAAAATACCAGCGGGAAGCACAGAGGGGGCAGGAGAGGGGGCCAGCGGGAAGCACGTGGGGGAACGGCTGGCGGGGGGGAGAGATGGGGTTAATGAAGTCCCTAGGAAAGCATCAAACTCCCATCCAATTCCTGTGCTGCTCTCCTATGAGAGCAGCGCTGGGATTTGCCTGAGCAGGCTGAGAAGACGCTCCACTCAGGTCAGGGAGTCTGTGGGGTCAGCCGGGCTGGAGAAACCAAAGTGGGCATGTGTGTTTGGCCACCCCGAGACGGCCAGCCAAATACACATGCACACCTAAAAGTGCATGTAGCACTCCTCCTCCCCCCTCCCATGCCCCGGCCCGCCCCACCCTGCACAAGCTTGCTCCGAGTTGGCAAATGAAAATAAAATGATAAAATACCAACGGGAAGCACGGAGGGGGAGAGGGGGTGGGAGAGGGTCCAGCGGGAAGCACGTGGGGGAACGCCTGGCAGGGGGGGAGAGACAGGGTTAATGGAGTCCCTAGGAAAGCATCAAACTCCCATCCAATTCCTGTGCTGCTCTCATATGAGAGCAGCGCTGGGATTTGCCTGAGCAGGCTGAGAAGACGCTCCACTCAGGTCAGGAGTCTGTGGGGTCAGCCGGGCTGGAGAAACCTAAGTGGGCATGTGTGTTTGGCCACCCTGAGACGGCCAGCCAAATACACATGCGCACCTAAAAGTGCATGTAGACCTCCTCCCCCTCCCCCCTCCCATGCCCCGGCCCGCCCCACCCTGCACAAGCTGGCTCAGAGCTGGCAAATGAAAAATAAAATGATACCAAGGTATAACTTTTTATTTTTCACTTGCTGGCTCTGAGCCAGAGTGGCGATGCTCCTCCGCAACTGCGGACGAGCCATCCCTGCGCCACTTCCTACCTGTGACCTCCGAAAGCACTACTCCCTTAGTATACCGGCTCCAATTGGCATCTCAAAATGCCCCAGGAGCTGTACAAGTACACTTTCACACTGTGCAACCTTATAGTCCAGTGCTTAATTTGAGCCGGTGGATGCCTGTGGGGGTTTTTATTTGTGGGATCAGCACTTATTTTTCCTCTTCAGATATTTCCCAAGAGCAAGAAAGGGAAAAACCCACAAAGCGGAAAGACGGAGGAAGAGAGAAACGTTAAAACCACCACAAGGGAAGGAAGCAGGAACCAGTAAGATTGAGATATAGGGAAAGGGGGTGCCTGGCCCTGATTAAAGATGCCTGGGGATGGATTCAAGGCTATTAAGCCATGGTAGCCAGCATGTTAACAGTTTATAGCGCCAGCCGTGGGCTTTTGAGCAGAGCTCTGCGGACCAGCACTCATTCTTTTACAAGTTCAGCACTGCCAGCTACAATGGGATATCATCCAGTGGCGCCTCTCAGTGCCTACTGATCTTCCCTTTCTTTGTCCCCAAAGTACCCCTACTATGCCTATACTTTATGTTTATATTTTTATAGACATCACCACAGGCAAAACAGGGTGAAAAAAAATGAATCCAAATCAATTGAAACACAAAAAGAAATGACTTACAAGTAGCCATCATCTCTAAACATGCACATCTCAAATTTAACAGCACTACCAGCCACAATTGCCTTAAATTGACACCAACTACGCCTGCCTGCAGACTTCCCACCACCAATTAACTCTACTAAATGCCTTGCAATGTGCCTCTCCCTTTGTCACACCCTGCCCATTGCCCTTTTAAGTGTCTCTAGCTGCTGTGTTTTCATTGCCTTAGCCAGGTACAAAAGGATGCTGTGCCCAATACCAACTGTTCACTCTAAGAGCTCCCAGACATCTGCCACTAATTGCTCCTCTCCATGCCTCAGCTCCACAGCAGCACAGGACACCCCCTCTCTCTCTGTACTTCCCAGTGAAAATCCATTGCACTTCTCCCTATTTACTGCCGACACCACCTGTCCCTGTTAATGCTTTCAGCCCAAATTACCTTCCACCAACCTCCAATATCAATATGCCTCAAAGTATGGGGATACTTTAAGGTATATTGATATTGGAGGTGCTGCCCCCGGAACCAATTACTAATTCTAAATACACATCTTCCTTTGAGTCCTAAATGCGCCTCTCCATGACTCTCATGTAGCACCTCAATGTGATAGACATCCCCTCCCTGTGTGGCGAAACACACCCATTTTAAGTCACCAAAAGCTGTTTGCGCCCAGGTGCCTCCAGCCTGAGCAGCCTTCTTTAAGTTCCTTTGGTATGGAGCAGCCACACCCAGTTGTTTCATTCAAGTGGCCCCAGAGAACGACACTGGTTGAATTCTCTAGCTTGCCCCTCTTTTATTCTCCAGCAGCCCACACAGCAATGTGACCTCAATGCGACACTCCCATTGTGTCCCAGACGCAACCACCAACTGCAAATGCTGACAGACACTGTGCCTCTCTCCTAATTGGCCCACCAAATACAAGATATCGGTATGGCCTCTTAGGCCCACCCCGCAAGTATTGCTATTACCCCAGATCCATTAACCCTCCTAAGTGATCCCAGGCAACTCTACAACTTTCTTCCCCAAAAGCGACCTTCTTTTACTCTTTTTAGATTCTGTGCCCTCTCTTTATGTCAATATCAATGGCTCCCTTGACCCTTTCGCTGCTAGGCCTCCCCCCTGTGCTAAGCCTTTTTTTGGCTATTTGGGGTTGTTTGCTCTTAGGCCCTTGTAACTTTTTGTCCACATAAGGAATCCACGCCAAATTTGCATCCTTTTTACCAACATCATGGGGATTTCAAAGGTACCCAGGGTTTGTGGTTTCCCCTGGAGGGGACCCAGAAATTAGCCAAAATACAGCTACATTTTGAAAAATGGGGAAAAAGTGCTGCAAAAGAAAGCGTCTGTTTTTTCCCTGCAAATGGTATCAACAAAGGGTTTGTGGTGCTGAAATCACCACCTTCCCAGCTATCAGGGCCAGGCAGACTTTTGTTACAAAACCAAAATTTTCTACACAGTTTTGGAATTTTACTGGGGCATAGCCTATTTTTGCTACTTTTTGTGCTATCAACCTCCTTCCACTTAGTGGTAGAAATGGGTGTGAAAGCAATAATGCATCCCAGAAAGCTATACATTTCTGAGAAAAAGTCAAAATTCTGAATTCAGCAAGGGGTCATTTGAGTAGATCCTTCAAGTTTTTTTAAATAAAAACTAACAGTTGAAAATGAGAAATATTGAAAATGAGTTGAAAAAACAGCCATTTGTGCCAATGTTTTTATCTGTAACTTCTTCGAAGTATGCCAGATTTTTTAAAGCAATATACCGTTACATCTACTGGACCCTTCTGGTTGTGGGGATATATAGGACTTGTAGGTTCACCAAGAACCTGAGGAACCCAGACCCAATAACTGAGCTGCGTCTTGCAATGGTTTTTCATTGTGTACCAGGTATATAACAATTCATTTGGTAAAATATAAAGAGTGGAAAATAGGTATCAAGGACACTTATGTATTTCCGAAATGGGAACAAAATATAGAGTTTAGAAGCAGACATTATTTGCACATCTCCGAAATTGTGGGAACCCATACTAACGTCAATTATAGGACATTTTTCAAAGTGACTTCTTTTTTACACATTGTCTTATATTTAGAAGACAAGAATTGCATAGAAAGTCAATAGGTAATAACAGTCTCCCAATAAAAATGATACCTCACTTGTGTGGGTAGGCCTAGTGCCTGTGACAGCAAATGGCCCGAAACAGAACATGGACATATCACATTTTTCTAGTGAAAACTGACCCTTTTTCACAATGTGCCTAGCTGTGGATTTTGGACCCTAGCTCAGCCGGCACCTGGGGAAACCTAGCAAACCTGTCCATTTTTTAAAACTAGACACCCAGATGAATCCAGGATGGGGTTAATTGTGTGGCTCTCACCAGGTTCTGTTACCTAGAATCCCTTGCAAACCTGAAACTTTGTAAAAAAAAAAAACACATTTTCCTCATATTTCTGTGATGGGAAGTTCTGGATTCTGCATGCATCCACAAACTTCCACCCACCCCACATTCCCCAAAGTCTCCCAAAAATATGGTACCTCACTTGTGTGTGCAGGCCTAGTGCCCGCGACAGGAAACGGCCCAAAATGCAATGTGGACACATCACATTTATCCACTGAAAACTGACCCTTTTTTTGCAATGCGCCTAACTGTGGATTGTGAACCCTAGCTCCGCCGGCACCTAGGGAAACCTAGCAAACCTAAGCATTTTTTAAAACTAGACACCCCGGGGAATCCAGGATGGGGTGACTTGTGTCACTCTCACCAGGTTCTGTTACCCAGAATCCCTTGCAAACCTCAAGCTTTGTACAAAAAACACATTTTCCTCACATTTCTGTGATGGGTAGTTCTGGATTCTGCATGCATCCACAAACTTCCACCCACCCCACATTCCCCAAAGTCTCCCAAAAATATGGTACCTCACTTGTGTGTGCAGGCCTAGTGCCCGCGACAGGAAACGGCCCAAAATGCAATGTGGACACATCACATTTATCCACTGAAAACTGACCCTTTTTTTGCAATGCGCCTAACTGTGGATTGTGAACCCTAGCTCCGCCGGCACCTAGGGAAACCTAGCAAACCTAAGCATTTTTTAAAACTAGACACCCCGGGGAATCCAGGATGGGGTGACTTGTGTCACTCTCACCAGGTTCTGTTACCCAGAATCCCTTGCAAACCTCAAGCTTTGTACAAAAAACACATTTTCCTCACATTTCTGTGATGGAAAGTTATGGAATCTGCGTGGATCCACAAACTTCCATGCACCCCGCATTCCCCAAAGTCTCTCGATAAAAATTATACCTCACATGTGTGGGTAGGCCTAGAGCCCGCGACAGGAAACGACCCAAAACGCAGCGTGGACACATCACACTTTTCCAGTGAAAACTGACACTTTTTTTGCAATGTGCCTAGCTGTGAATTTTGAACCCTAGCTCAGCCGGCACCTAGGGAAACCTAGCAAACATATATATTTTTGAAAACTAGACATCCAGGGGAATCCAGGATGGGGTGACGTGTGGTTCTCACCAGGTTCTGTTACCCAGAATCACTTGCAAACCTCAAACTTTGTAAAAAGAACATATTTTCCTCACATTTCTGTGTTGGAAAGTACTGGAATCTGCGTGGATCCACAAACTTTCACCCACCCCGCATTCCCCAAAGTCTCCCGATTACAAATGGTACCTCACTTGTGTAGGTAGGCCTAGTGCCCGCGACAGGAAACGGTCCAAAATGCAACATGGACACATCACATTTTTCAAGTGAAAACTGACCCTTTTTTTTGCAATGTGCCTTTCTGTGGATTTTGAACTCTAGCTCAGCCGGCACCTGGAGAAACCTAGCAAACCTATAACGTTTTGAAAACTAGACACCCGGGAGAATCCAGGATAGGGTGACTTGGTGTGTGGCTCTCACCAGGTTCTGTTACCCAGAATCCCTTGCAAATCTCAAACTTTGTTAAAAAAAAACACATTTTCCTCACATTTCTGTGATGGACAGTTTTGGAATCTGTGTGGATCCACAAACTTCCACCCACCCAGCTTTTCCCAAAGTCTCCCGATAAAAATGGTACTTCACTTGTGTGGGTAGGCCTAGTGCCCGCGACAGGAAACGGCCCAAAACGCAACATGGACACATCACATTTTTTCAGCGAAAACTGACCTTTTTTTTGCAATGTGCCTAGCTGTGGATTTTGAACTCTAGCTCAGTCGGCATCTAGAAAAACCTAGCAAACCTATACATTTTTTAAAACTAGACTCCCAGGGGAATCCATGATGTGATGAAAATGTGATTTTTTTCAGCTAAATTTGAGGTTTGCAAGGGATTCTGGGTAGGAAAAGGTTGGTGGATCCACGCAAGCCATACCTCCCTGGACTCCCCACGGTGTCTAGTTTTCAGAAATGTTTGGGTTTGGTAGGTTTCCATAGATGGCCGCTGAGCCCGGGACCAAAAACGCAGGTGACTCCCTCCCAAAACCAGGTCGTTTTGTGATAGGTAATTTTGATGTCGCCACAGTACATTTTGGGGTGTTTCCTGTCGCGTCTACTAGACCTAACCACACGAGTGAGGTACCATTTTTATCAGGAGACGTGGGGGAACACTGGGTGGTAGGAAATTTGTGGCAGTCCTGTGATCCTACAACTTTCCTACACCGAAAAGTGAGGAAAATGTGATTTTCTTAGCTACATTGGAGGTTTGCAGGGGATTCTGGGTAGAAAATGTAGGGAAATCCATACAAGCTGCACCTCCATGGACTCCCCACGGTGTCTAGTTTTCAGAAATGTTTGGGTTTGGTAGGTTTTCCTAGATGGCCGCTGAGCCTGGGGCCAAAAACGCAGATGACTCCCTCGCAAAACCAGGTAGTTTTGCGATCGATAATTTTGAAGTTTCCACAATACGTTTTGGGGAATTTCCTGTCGCGGGCACTAGGCCTACACACACAAGTGAGGTGCCATTTTTATTGGGAGACCTGGGGGAATGCTGTGTAATAGGAAATTTGTGGTGGTCCGGTGATCCTACCACTTTCCCACGCAGAAAAGTGAAGAAAATGTGATTTTATTAGCTAAATTTGAGGTTTGCAGGGGATTCTAGGTAGGAAAATGTTGGGAGATCCATGCAAGCCACACTGCCCTGGACTCCCCTAGGTGTCTAGTTTTCAGAAATGTCTGGGTTTAGTAGGTCTCCGTAGATGGCCGCTGAGCCCGGGACCAAAAATGCAGGTGACCCCGTTGAAAAACAGTCATTTTGTGATAGATATGTAGACACCTGTGTTTTTGGTCCAGGGCTTGCAGAAATCTAGAGGAACCTAAAAAACCCTGACATTTCTGAAAACTAGACACCCGCGGGAGTCCAGGGAGGTGTGGCTTGTGCTGATCCCTCAACATTTTCCTTCCCAAAATCCACTGCAAACCTCATATTTAGCTAAAAAGTCACATTTTCCTCTAATATCTGTGTGGGAAAGTTGTGGGATCACTGCACAGCACAAATTCCCTACCACTCAGTGTTCCCCTCAGTCTCCCGATAAAAATGATACCTTACTTGTGTGGATGGGCCAAGTGCCTATGACATGGAAGGGCCAAAAACGTGTAGAAATTGAGGGGGCCCAAGGCGGGTCCAAAAGGACAGTTTGTTTATACGTTTTTAGGCTGACGCTACTTTGGGCACCCACACAAGTGAGGTATCAATTTTCTTGCCAGACCAAGGGGAACACTGCGTGGTAGGAAATTTGTGCCTGCGTGGTGATCCTACAACTTACCCACAAAGAAATGTGAGGAAAATGTGACTTTTTAAGTAAATTGGAGGTTTGTGGAGGATTCTGGGTAAGAAAATGCTGGGGGATCCATGCAAGCCACACCACCAGCCTAGAGTCAGTACATGCACACCCCCAGCCAAGCACCATCCACGCACACCGCCAGCCAAGCGCCATCACCGCACACCACCAGCCAAGTGCCATCCATGCACACCGCCAGCCAAGTGCCATCCACGAACATCACCAGCCAAGCGCCATCCATGCACACAGTCAGCCAAGCACTATTCACCCACACTGCCAGCCAAGCACCCCCACGCACTCCGCCAGCCAAGCGCCATCCCCGCACACCGCCAGCCAAGCACCATCCATGCAAACTGTCAGCCAAGGCGTCAGTCCACGTACAGTGCCAGCCAAGTGCCATTCTACACACACCACCAGGCAAGCGCCAATCTACACACACCGTCATCAAGTGTGAGTCCATACACACCATTAGCCAAGTGCAAGCCCCACACACCACCAGCAAAATGCCAGCCAAAGGTCAGTACATGCAGACCGTCAGCCAAACTCCTGTTCACACACACACAAACTCGCCCTGGTTTCTAGTGGTTTTTGGGCCTCCGGTTGGGGGTAGATGAGACTAAAAATATCACTGAAACAGCCAAAATGTGTGCCTAAGAAAAAGGGACTGACCCTATGACATGCCCATAAACATATCCCTGGTTCCTTATGGGCTTTCTGACCCTCCGGAGGGGCAGATAAGGAGCTATTGCCCCGATCTGCCTTCCGGGGGGCAGAAATACTTTTTTGGGTGTGGGGGCATTAGCATGTCCATTCTGGGCAGCCCCCACCCCTATGTATAAAGAAAACAACATAATCCTTGGTGCCTAGTGGGCTTTCTACCCCTCGGGTGGCAGATCAGGGGCTATTGCCCCCATCTGCCTCCTGGGGGGCAGAAATACTGTGGAATTGTTTTGGGGGGTGGGGGCATTGGCATGCCCATTTTGGGCTGCCTCTACACCTATATACATAAAAAAAAAATCCTTGGTGCCTATTGTGCTTTCTGCTCCCCCGGGAGGGGGGCAGAAAGACTGTAGAATTTGTTTTGGGGGTGTTGGGGCATTGCCATGCCTATTTTGGGCAGCCCCCATCCCTATATACAATATAAGAAAATCCAATGTGCCTCTGGGGGGGCAGAATGGGGGCTAATGCCTCCATCTGCCTCCCAGGGGGGCAGAAAGACTGTGGAATTTGGAGGGGGCATTGCCATGCCCATTTTGGGCAGCCCCCACGCCTATAGACGTAAAAACAAAAAACCCTGGTGCCTATTGTGCTTTCTCCCCCCCCCGAGGGGCAGATTGGGGGCTATTGCCCCCATCTGCCTCCCAGGGGGGGCAAAAAGACTGAATGTGCCCAAATTAATGGGGGGAGCAAAAGCCCTTGCCCAAGGGGCCGCTCCCCCCTCCCTGGTGCCTAGTGGGGGGATCCCTGCTTGGGGATCGCCCTCCTGACCTGGCCAAATAAACTTTTTGCTAGGCCCAAAGCTTCATTTTTAATACATATAAGTCACCACTAGGGTAGGCCCTGGATAGCCACTGCCCCCTCTTTGCATGCAATACCAAACATTTTTGGCATAAAGAGAACAGTGGAATCTGACAGCTGTCCAATTGTTATCATTATCTTTGCAACTGAAAAGAATGCACTGGGGCACTATTTTCTGCAAGACCTTACTTCTTTGGGGGAGTAATGCCTGTGGGCCAATTCTTTAGATACCAATGGAATTGTGCAGAGGTGGAAACCTTCATCAATCAATCTACAACATTGGACACACGCTTAAAACAACAGGCCTACCCAAACAAGGTTGTCAACCAGGCTCGCGAAAAAGAGCATTGAATACTCCCCGCTCAGCCCTCTTGGAGAAGAAACTGAAAACCAACAATGCTTGCATACCAGTGGTTTCCACATTTGACCCACTGTCAACTCGCATTTGCCAAATTATTTGAGGAAATTAGCACCTACTAATCGTGGGTAATATGTAAATGCCGCAACCACGGTTTGCGTTCCGTCAGACTCCCAACTTAAGGGATAGACTTGTCCATTCCCTCCCCAAAGATCAAAAAGTAACTTCTTCGAATCTAACATCTGGGCACTTCCCATGTGGGGGATGCAATGTCTGTAAATTCATGGAAGCATCCCAGAGTATCACATTGAGCAATCGCCCCATTTGATACCAGAACAAGTTCAGTAACTGTAACTCCAGTTTTGTTATATACAGACTAACCTGCAACTGTGGCCTGCATTATATCGGTCTCACCACCTCAAAAGGTTAAGTTAGGATATAAGAGCACATCAGTATCCTTAGATCAGGAAAACTCACAACTCACTCAGTGAAACAGTTTCAGGAACAGGGACATGGTCCACAGGACTTTAAATGGACGATCCGTGGAAAAGTGGATCAGAGATGTGCAGGAGCAGAAGCGGCATTATTTAGAAAAGAGGCACGCTGGACTTTTTCCGAATAGATGGACAATACCGGCCTCAATGAGTTGGTTGAGTGGCACAAACTTTGCGGTTGACCTCCATTGAGGATCATAGGCCTACTCTTCAATGCATGATTTCTGTTGATCCACGATGTAATTGTGTGCGCTTTATTATTTTTACATGAATGGAAAAGGCATGCTACCGTACTGTTGAGAAATGCTGAGATCCTAATTGCAGATCTGTGTTTTATGGGGTAACACCATCACCCTGCCTGATCCCCCCCCTTTTTTTCCTATTTGTTGAGAAACACATGGATTACAACTTGAACAACTTTAACACCTTTGTTGGAATAAAAATTATATTTTCACTTTGTTTTATGTAAGTTAGCATTCGCTGCGCGATTTTGTGTATAGGCGCCATTTTGTATTGTGACCGAAACTAATTTATTTTGCTATTTCCGAGAAACGGCCTTCTCTAGGTTATGTTTCTTCGGAGTTGAGTTCTGCCACACTAATGAATGCACTGTTCTTATTAGCGCAAACCTTTCTTCTCAGATGTAAGCTTTCTCCTACTTGTCTAGTGGCGGGCACAGGAAGAGTAACCTTGAAAGATAGATAATGTGTGCCCAGCCTGAATCGAAACTTTCTCCTTTGCAATTTACTGTCTAGCTGCATCTCTCTGGAAAATTTCACTGTAGGCGTGCCTTCCTTGGTTCTGAAATGTACATAATGTATTGTTATGCTTATTGATGTCAGTCCCTCTGCAGCACTCCTTAGGGACTGGGCAGATAGGGCTACGCTCTGAGCGTAATTTGAATAAACAGATATTGGTTTGTATTCTCTACTGTCTGACCGACCCTTCATTTGTATGGGAGGCTGAGAGGTGGTCGTGAGTGACCCGAGTGACCCTAATCGGGCCACTTCCTTCAGTTGGTGCCCGAACAGGGACTCCTTCGGGTGAGTGGCCCTTCCGCGGACGGGAGGGAGGTCGAGGCCATCGTCGGGTCAGACGGACGGATCAGGGATCCCTGCACGAAGAGTTCCTGATACTCGCAGCTGCCCCTTCTGTCCTGCCGGATGGTGCCTCGCCCAGTGGTCATCCCGACTGGAGTCCTGAACGGCAAAACCCTTGGATCTGACCGTTTGGTCCAAATAGTCAGCAGTGGAGAATAGATTCGTTTGACCTACATATATCAGGTGAGTTTGTTTTGGTTCTTTGAGGATATGGTACCATTTTGGTTTGTATTTGGTACGGTCTAACGACCGTCTTTGGGATAAAAGCAATTGCAATTGTTTTGCTAGGCATAAAAATAGTGAACGGGTTTTCTTTTGAGAATGCCTAGTGTCAGTAAATTGTTTTTCTTGTGCTTTCGCTGTTGTTCTACTGATGCTCGATTGGGAGAAAGTCAGCCTGCGCCTCCAGAAGGCACTCCGAATTTTGATATGTATGTGAAGCATGGTGTTGGCCCTATTATGTTTAGTACATTATGGCACAAATATACGAGGGACAATGCAGAGTTGCAGTGGCCGTTGACGGGCACTTTCGATGAACAAAAGATTGAGTATTTACAGGAACAGTTGTTTAAGAAACGAAGTAGGCAGCCTATGTTTGATTCCCTCAGAACATGGCAGAAAGCAGCTAGACAGATGAGGTTGAAGGCAGAAAAAGAGGCCCGGAAAGGAAGAATGCAGACGTTGAGTCAGAAGGCGGTAGCATATAATAGGGAGAAACAGGAAAAGGGTGTTGAATGTGAAGATAGAAGGTTTCGATCACACATTGATAAATTGTATGTGGTTCAAGAGGAAGATTATACTTGTGTTGAAGAATTATTAGGTACCCAACCCCCGCCTCCATATGCCCCGCAAAGAATATATCCCATTGTTCTGATGCCCTCGCAGTCGCCTGTTACAGTTGCTTCCACTGTCTCTGTCCCTGCATCTACTACTGTTGTTTCAACGGCTCTGGCTTCTGCTCCTCCTTCTACTGTTTCCTTGCCGTCTATGGCAACTGTGACTGTTAGTACTCCCGCCATACCTATTGTCTCAGCTACCCTTTCACCAGCTCTTTCCCCCACGACACAGCCCCCAGCGACGATCGTGCCTGTTGCTGCTGTTGCGTCTCCCACTGTGATTTTTCATCCTCTGACATTAGTAAGTAGTGGGACACCGGTGCGTGGATTTGAGAACAGGGATTGGACGAAATATAAGGAGCGCATGGGACCGTTAGTGAGATCTGATGTGGGGGATGAAGAAAAGAGGGTAATAGCTAATCAGGCTGCACAGTGGACCCGTAACCCTATTTATAGTGTAGAGGATGTCTGGGTGACTATGAAAGATTTTGAGCCTTTTATACAGCAACATGCCCTTAAACACATATCTGCTACTCGAATTGGTCTCTGGCAACAGCACTTTGAAGCGGAAGCACCTCAAATTTTATATGACATAAGAGATCGAGTGTGCATTAGTGAATTGGGGCCAGAACAGGTTTTTGCTAATGTTACGACAATAGTGGCATATAGGGGAAGACTACATGAGAAAAGTCCCAGGTCAGTATCTCAGTTTCTGATGAGAGAGGTTCATCCGTTATTTCACCCCGAGATACCGGAATTGACAGATGGTCGTGGTAACGTTACTCGAGCAGCAGTGGCGGCCAGGTTCCAGGAGCAATGGGTATATACTCCGTGGGAAAGAAGTGAGGTTTTAGCCCTTAAAACTCATTTACCAGATCCTAAGAAGAATCCTACTGCTTATTATAAAGAATTGATTGAAGCTGCTTCTTCAAAGGTGATGACTCTTGCTGATATTGAAATGTTCTTTGGTCTTCTTGTTCCGGTTGATATTTGGAGGCAGGTTCATACTCAAGATCATGTTCCGGAGTTGGGTGGTACTTAGGATCAAATTAAGGCATGGGATCAGGAAAGAAAGCCTGGTGATAAGCCTCGAGCGGAAATTTTAGCATACATATATGCATTCTTTTATTCTGCCGAGAAAGGTGGATTGGGATAAATTGTCGGCCTGTCGACAGAAGAAAGATGAGTGTGTGTCTGATTTCTTCACTCGCTTTGAAGGTACATTTTTGGATTATAGTGGACAGGATTTGTCCGTCGAGGGAGGTGTTCGGTTGTTTGTTAATAGATTTGTTTCTAATTTGCTTCCTGAAATTGCGACTCGATTGCAAGCTTCTGAGAGTACCTGGTCCACCTCTTCTCCCTCTGTTATTTTGAATATGGCACAATATTATGAGCATAATGATAATGAGGAAAAGGAGAGGACAGAGAAGAGACATAAGGATTTAAAGACAAAGGTGTTGTTACAGCAGGCTTTTAGAGGGAATGGGAGAGGACGTGGTGGTCCTGCCCGACAGCTTCCACGCACTAGTAGGCAGCCAACAACTACGCCTTTGGGACCGAATCAGTGTGCGTATTGCAACGAGGAGGGACATTGGTGTAGCGAATGTCCTGTGCTTTTGCAGAAGGTAGCGGTCCTGAGAGGACGAGGTTCTCGTGGACGGGGTCGTGGAAGAGGAGGGACTGATAGAGCTCAGAATGCTGTAGCCTCACAGGGTCGTTCTGATAATAATTACTTTGATGACCCTCATGATGGATAGTATTACCATGGTGATTATGACATGGAGGAAGTGACAGGAATGTCTTACAGTTTAGGACAGCCAGGGACAGAGTGAGGTACCAGTTCCGATACCTGTAGACCAGCGTGGTCCTTATGTAACAGCAGAACTGCAAGGTTCAACTAAGGAATTTTTGGTGGACACAGGTGCGACAAAAAGTTCTGTTTCTCGAAATATGGTCCCTGGGGCGGCTCTGTCTGGCCATAATAATGTGCCGGTTGGTTTTTCTGGTGTACTGGTTGTAAGCCCCATTTCAAAACCTCTTGCGTTGACTATTGGTCCTTTCACTGTGGATTCGCCATTCTTGCTGACATCTAATTGTGATGAAAATTTGATGGGTTTGGATTTGTTGAAGAAGTTGCATGCCACTATTTATTGTTCTCCGGCGGGTGTCTATATGACAATGGGTCCAGATGTAGCACGCGCTAAACAGTGTTTGTCCAAAGATGCACCCCTTCCTGTTGAATTTAAAGATGTGCCACCCACTCTGTGGGCCACCGGCAACACAGATGTGGGGTTGTTGCAGATATCGCTGGTTTCTATACAGGTTAAGGATGGTGCTATTTTACATTGTATCCCTCAGTATAAAATACTGCAGGCGGGAGAGCGAGCCTTATTGCAAATTGTACAACATTTGATTAACAAAGGAGTGGTTGAGGAGACAACTGCTAATATTTGCAATAGCCCCATTCTTCCAATCCTCAAAAGAACGCCCTCAGATTCCCCTGATGACCATGAAGATGTTTATCGTTTCATTATTGACTTGCGCGAAGTTAATAAAATAGTGGTCCCTCAGTTTCCAGAGGTCCCAGACATTACTACTCTATTGACAATGATTCCCTCTACTGCTAAATTTTTCTCTGTCATTGACCTGAAAAATGCTTTCTTTAGTATTCCTATTCATCCGGATAGCAGGTATTTGTTCGGGTTTACACTAGCTGGTAGGAGTTTTAGGTTCTGTCAAGCTCCTCAAGGCTATACTGAAAGTCCAAGTATTTATAGTCAGGCTTTGAAGAGTCAGTTGGATTCCCTATCACTTTCCTCAGGTAATGTATTGGTGCAGTATGTTGATGACTTACTCATCGCGTCTGACACAGAACAAGGTTGCAAAGACAGTACAGTTAAATTGTTGTTGCATTTGGCCCGACACAGACACAAGGTGTCTCTTTCTAAATTTCAATATTGTTGACAGGAGGTCACCTATTTAGGTCACCTACTGTCAAAGGAGGGCAGGAGACTGACTCCTGAACGCATCAGTACCATTGTTAAAATGCCCGTTCCTCAAACCCAGAAAGAAGTGCGTGCTTTTATAGGTATCACTTCCTACTGCCGGCAATGGATACCTAACTACTCTTTACTAATTAAACCTTTGCTTGCACTAACCACTAAAGATGTGCATGAGCCCCTGCCCTGGATGCCCAACTGTCAGCAGTCTTTTGAGCAATTGAAAACTGCGCTTTGTTTGGCTCCGGTACTTGGCACTCCTGATTATAAAAAATCGTGTGTGTTGTACGTCCATGCGATGGCTGGTTGCGCGCTTTCTGTTTTAACACAAAAATTTGGAGATAAGCAACAGCCGTGTGCTTATTTCTCTGCTGTTCTTGGCCCTGTCGCAAGAGCCCTCCCGAGCTGTCTAAGAGCGGTCACGGCTGTGGCCCTTTCTATCAGACAATTGGCTGGACTCGCACTTGATACTGATCTCACAGTCATGGTACCCCATGCTGTGGACACGCTTTTGAATAAGACTAAGACACAGCACCTCACCAGTGCAGGTCTGACTGGCTGTGAATTAACGTTGTTTGCTAAACATCACGATCAAAAGATGTGCCACTCTGAATCCAGCCAGTTACTGCCCCTCCCTTCTGAAAGTGATGAGATTGATAAACTTGATTGTATCTTCCGGACGGAAGAAGAGACGAAAGGACGGGTAGACATGACTAATGTTCCCTTATCTGACTCCCAAAGTGAACTGTATGTCGATGGCTTTTGTTTTAAATTACCAGATGGCACAACAACTGCTGCGTATGCTATTACTACGCTGTGTACAGTAGTTGAGACATCACAAGTTCCTTACCAATCGGCTCAAGCTGCTGAGCTTGTTGCTTCGATACGAGCTTGCCAATTGAATGAGGTATTGGTTGTCAATATTTATAATGACAGCCAATACACCTTTGGAGCCGCACATAACTTTGGGTGACTCTGGGCAGAGAGAGGGTTTCTTACTTCACATGGCACCAGGATTCAGCACAGGCACCTCATATTGAGGCTCTTGTCTGCTTTGCCACTCCCTAAGAAATTGGCTATAGGAAAGTGTAGTGCCCATCAGAAAGTTACTGATGATGTAGGTAGGGGAAATGCTTTTGCCAATCAGACAGCTAAGGAAATGGCCCGGACTAAAATGAAAAGGATGTTTGTAGCAGGTCCCACTAGGTGGATACACTTGAGAATGTGAAGGAAATACAAAGTTAGGCCACAATAGAAGAATTAGCATTATGGCAAGAAAGTGCAGCACAATTGAACGATGAGGGATGTTGGATTGACAAGTCAGGGAAGCAGAGATGGATGTTGCCAGATGCATAAGTTCTCCCTGTAGTTACGATGGCCCATGGTCCAGCCCATATTAGGGCTAAGGGTATTTGCAAGTTGTTAGACCCGGTATGGCAGAATGATAGCATTTCAAAGACTGCTGCACATTTAGTGAAGTATTGTATGGTGTGCATGATGCACAATCCTGGAAAAGGTATCCCTACCACACCTGGTAATTTTGCACCACCTACTTTCCCTTTTGAAGTCCTTCAGATGGATTTTATAGAATTGGATTGGTGCAATAATTTGAAGTATGTTTTGGTGGTTGTTTGTTAGGCCTGAGCGGAAAACTACGCTACGCGAATTGCATGTAGCACAGTGCAAAAACGCATAGCGTAGCGGGCATTTTTTGCTTGCTCGCGGTCCTCAACGTCAAGCGAGCGAGCAAAATGACATCCCGGCGAGACTTTTTCCTCGTTCGCGATCAGCAACATCAAGTTGCCGATCGCGAGCATGGAAAATAAACCTCCCGGCGAGATTCTCAACGCGGGGAGGTCAGGTTTCTCATTGCGAGTGGTCGCGTATGCCCGCGACCGCTCAAGATGAGAAACTACCAGTCCGCGTTGAGAAAACTGCTGCTCGAGTACAAATCTCCTCGAGCGGCAGAAAACGACCGCTTGCACTGTGCAAGATGCCGTTTGCAATGATTGCACAGTGCGGACAAGCTTCCGGCACTGTGCAATCATTGCGAACAGCATTTCCTACCGCACTACGCAGTTCGCGTAGTGCTACGCGTAGCTCGCGTAGTGCGAAGTGCACTTCGCGTAGCTACGCGTAGCACTACTACGTGAACTACACCCCGGGTTATTGTTTGTGCTTTTAGTAAATGGGTTGAGGCTTATCCCACTAAAGACAATACAGCCGTTACGACTGCAAAGGTACTCCTGAAGGAGTTCTTTCCTCGTTTTGGCTTGCCCTATTTGATTTGGAGTGATAACGGAAGTCATTTTAATGCCAAGCTCATTCAGTTAATTTGTGATGGTTTGCACATAAAACAGAAGTTTCATGCCGCAAACCACCCGCAGTCAGCAGGTTTGGTTGAGAAGTACAATGGTACTCTCAAACTGAAGATGACAAAGATTCAGGAGACAACAGAGTTAGAGTGGCCAGATGCTTTGCCATTAGCACTTTTGTCAACAAGAACTACAGCACATTCTAGGACAGGATTGTCACTGTATGAGGTCATGTTTGAACGCCCGGCAATGTCTGAGGCGTCCTGCATCCTCGACGGTTTTCTGATATTGAGTATCCCTTGTTGATCGATTACCTTTGCTAGTTAACTGAAAACTTGCGTTCTATTTACCAGCAGGTCCGGGAAGCCCTACCAGCTACGCCAGAGAGGCCCGGTCACAATATTCAGCCTGGCGAATACATTCTTGTTTGAAATTTGCAGCGGAAGAAGAGTTTGGAGCCGCGCTGGAAGGGGCCACACCAAGTCTTGCTGGCAACCTGCACTGCCGTCAAAGTTTCTGGTCGTAAGAATTGGATTCATACCTCACATTGCAGGAGGGTCTCTCTCCCCCTGCCCTATGATCAGTGGACGAAAGATGGAGTGGGGTACTCTGAGTGCGAGACGGTGCCTCAGTTTGTTCCCTTCAGTGACGCCAGGCTGTCCTGGACCAAAACGGATGAGGAGAATGATCAAGTGCTGAATGCAGCAGTACCTCCGGAAATACGGGCTATCCAGGAGCCCATTTTCACTGATCCCTCTGTGCCTGGAGTCACTAGGTATAATTTGCGCCCTCAGCTAAAGAACGGTGCACAAAAGGAGAAGTCAGATTAGTTAGGGATGGACTGTGTAAGTTAGGGTGTACTTTGCTATAGTACCAACGGATTTAGTTTAGGGCGAGGCGAGATTTGTGCACTGTTTGGACATTGGACAGGATAGATTAAAAGTATCCCCCTGGTGGTACTTTATCCTGGTCGACGTGGGAACCGAAACTTAGGACAGAGCAAGCTCCACCGCCGGTGCTCAAGAGCTCCAACATTTTTGATGAACAATAGGAGCCTGTGCCAGTGAGGCTCTGACGGACACTGGGAACTTGCATAATTTTCTTGCTGGCATTTTGGTCCCTTCCTCCCTTTGCTTTATCGTTTATCATGCATCCCTTTGGTAGGATGGTTGCTGACGAAGAGCAGCCAGTGATTTCCCCTGTTTCTATGCGTACACTAGTCTACAAAAAGAAAAATATTGTGTATTGTTCTTGTGGTATTACTACTATTAATTTTGGGTGGGGTGTCCTGAGTTTTGGAATGCGATCAGGATGTACCGTCATGCACCAAATATAAGGTTGTTTCTAAAATACGCACTAAAAGGACAGCCCCAAGTAATGTCTTTTTAGACACACATAAAAGATTCTTTGGAGAAGGTACAGCTTGTTATCCCACCAAATCTGTTACAAGTTTATGGACTGCTTACCCATTGTCGTTGGTCAATTATACATATACCCGCCCAGCCCAATTCGTAGAGGTAATGGGTGAGTTTGGACTGGGGTATCCCGGTCCTTGTCTATATTACAGGAAGCCATGAGGAAAAGGATATATGGGTTGTGACAATAATACATATTGTGTCAATTTGTATATGAGAGAGCAGAACATTACCTTAGTGGCTGGCATTACCAAGATTTAACGGTTACTCGAAAAGCTGGATATTATCCCGCATGTTGTCCAATAGTAAACAGTACTGATGCATTCTTGTATGTCAGTTGTTCTGGGATAATATTGTTAAAAAATACGATGTCTCTAGAGAAAAGAAAGGATACAAGTATGGTAGGGATGAATACCAGATATGCTTGTGTAGATTATCAAGGTCCACTTTATGCACACCCGGTATTTTATTTTTTGTCTAATGGTACTTACTCAAATGTTCATAATGGTACAGATGATGTTGCTTTAGGAATGGTGCTCCCTTTAGGTGTGCCTTGTAAGTACAGTAAGCCAAACATACAGTGGGTAAAAAGAACATTGACAGCAGAGTTCTGTGATGGAGTGACAGATTTGGAAGTCAATATTTATAGTAATGGTATCACCTTTGGGTAAATTCTCTCCTCTATTATTACCTTTGGTGGTACCGCTATGGCTAGAGGTGAAAGGGCTACAGAATATTTTGGATGTAAGCTACAGATACTGTCAAACTCCACAGTGGCAGCTCTGCGTGACATCACCACCCAATTAGAAAGTATGCGAATATACTCTGAGCAGACCAGATATGCTATTGATTTCATTCTAGCTGAGAGCGGTGGTGGGTGCGCAGTAGTAGGAGACCAGTGTGTAGTCGGGATAACTAATATTGAACAAAATACCACCCAACACATTTTAGACATTCTAGAAAACGTGAAAGGAATGGAGAGTGGGAATTGGAGTTAGTCACTGTTTGGTGGATGGGGTTAGATCCTTGAAAAGGTGATCTATTTCATCGTGATCCTGATTTCTTGCTGTGTTTTGGTCCAGTGTCTTCCCTTATGCTGCTCATATTGTACCACTTTCCTTTCTTCTAAAAGAATATCAATTCATGATACTAATGCAACAATCATGCTTCAGAAAGAGCTCGAAGACCTTATGCAGATAGACAAGGGTATTTTCGAGACCTCTTCCCTCCTTACCGTTTCCCTCCCAGATGCTGAAAATATGGAGTGCTCCTAAAACGTATTCATGTTTTTTTTTAACTATATGTTTTAAAAAAAATATTATTACACAATAATTGCTTAGCTCATGCTAAAAGGAGGGTCTGTTGGAATAAAAATGATGTTTTCGCTTTGTTTTACGTAAGTTAGCATTCGCTGCACCATTTTGTGTATAGGCGCCATTTTGTATTGTGACCGAAACTAATTTTGTTTGCTATTTCCGAGAAACGGCCTTCTCTAGGTTATGTTTCTTCGGAGTTGAGTTCTGCCACACTAATGAATGCACTGTTCTTATTAGCGCATACCTTTCTTCTCAGATGTAAGCCTTCTCCCACTTGTCTAGTGGCGGGCACAGGCAGAGTAACCTTGAAAGATAGATAATATGTGCCCGGCCTCAGAATCTAAACTTACTCCTTTGTAATTTACTGTCCAGCTGCATTTCTCTGGAAAATTCCATTGTAGGCGTGCCTTCCTTGGTTCTGAAATGTATATAATGTATCGTTATGCTTATTGATGTCAGTCCCTCTGCAGCACTCCTTAGTGACTGGGCAGATAGAGCTCCTTTGCGTACTTTGAATAAACAGATATTGGTTTGTATCGCTACTGTATGACCGACTCTTCATTTGTATGGAAGGCTGAGAGGTGGTCGTGAGTGACCCGAGTGACCCTAATCGGGCCACTTTCTTCACCTTTTACACTCTTGATATATATTTTTTGAGGTGTTCATCATAGTTTTGCCTCTCTAGGTATAATATATCAGTAAAGTCAACTCCTCCAATAACTCTAGGGGTAAATATCCCCTCTTGTGTCTAAGAAAGGATTCTGTGCTGTTTTTGTATTGCAGCATTAGCACGAACTTAGAGTTCAAGGTGCGAGAAAGGGGTTATATACTTTTAACAACGCTTGACATGAAGGGGGCGGATGAAGGGGGCACTGCTAGAGGCCCCAAGTGTGCTTTCCAACAGGCTTTCCATGTCGGAAAGCCCGACATCGAAAGCCTGTCGGAAACCAACATCGTAATCCCTACGGCAGAAACGCCATCCATAGGGATAACGTGCCAGTCTCCGACTGCCCGTTGAAATCCAGCTGGAATGACCGGCCGGTTTCAGTTTCAGAAACTGAAACCACAATGAGGCTCGGAAAGCCTCCGACCTGCGTTTGGAGGCTTTCTGACCCTCATCGTAATCGGGCCCTTAGTCTGATGAGGGATTACTTGTTTCTGTGACACCTCTTGGATAGTATGACATCAGCATGCTTCCGAGACATCTATTGGGTTAATCATTTCGTTGGAGATGGAGGGCCCCTATCCAAAATGGTACCTTCTCCCAGCGGGTTACTCTCTAGTTGCTGCAACTCATTTTCAGGTGTATGTCTTGATATGGAGCCGCTGAAATGACCGCAAGTGTGATGGTTCGTCTGAGTGAAAAGCCGACATCGATAGTGGGTGAGCATTAAAGAGATTTCATTTTATTTCCCAGGTTTGGTGGTCCTGAGATTGTGGTATTGCGTTATGCAATGCCCACTGGACACAGGCACAAAGCCTTGATGGATGGGGCTTCGCGCAGGCTTACAGGAAATCAGCGCATTGAATAATATCAGGTATTACATCTTTCTCTCTGCAAAATAGATTGGTTATGTCTCCCCTTTTCAGGCTGCCACAGTTTTTGTTCCCAGATAAGCTCTGGCTATGGCCCACTGGTCGACATTTACCAGGAGGCCATGTGGTAATTATTTTAAATGTCATAATTTCACGCTGGAATTGGTTTACATGGCACTTTTAAGAAAATTTGAGGGGTATGATTTGCATGTATCTAATTTTTCTGTTGTCTGTCCACCTTTTTTTATTACAGGTCCGGTGCATAATTGGGTGACTATTGGTTCTCATGCCCTGATGAATTTGCCCGTAAGTGAATGTATGGCAATGAAACATGACGGCCATTCATTCCATAATGGTCAATACATATGTCTTGGTTTTAATTATGAGTATGGGCATGAAATAAAAGAAGTAATCTCTTCCTCTACGAGGACCTAGGAAGGCTGATTTGTGTAGTTGACTTGAGAAGGATGCACAAAAACAGCACTATTTGATTCACTCTTGGTGTCAGTTCCTCCGATTTTTATAGGAGAGTTTCCGATGATGAGAAAGATAGCCAGCTGGTGAGTAATTGCCAACAGGCTCTTGGTGTTGCTCGCTTACGTGAGGCACTTCCAATATATATTTTTATGCATAACCTTTATGAACTGAATGGTAGTGGAAGTCCTTTGTCAGTGGGCCTGGCAAAAGTATCACACACAGGCACTGGGGTTGTCTCTAAATATATATTGGAGTAGAACCCTCCCCTAACATACAAAATAATGATGGGGGTTGCCTTTTGAGAAATACATATGTGTAAAACCTGTGTGAGAAGTATCAGGGGCTGTTTAGTTTATATTGGAAGAATTAGATCACCAAGGACCCCCCCTCCTGGGCAAGATGAGATGCATGAAATAACCCCCCTGACAATTACTTTGAGTGGAGAGGGATCAGGAAATAGCCCTCACGCTTGTGCATGGTGTGTTGCACAAAATAGGGTGAAAGAGTAAAAGTTTTTAACATAACATTTTATAGTTTGCAATATATTGTATCAAAGCAGATTCTTTCTAAATGCTCCCAGTGTTTGAGAAATGCTGAGAGAGACTGAAAAAATAGTTTGCATGTTGGGTAGGGAGGACAGGGGTGGGTTATTTGTTATTGTCCCTCTGCCCTGCCTAATGGCATGGAGCACTTATTGTCCTTCATCTGTCACATTCCCCAAGAGAAGGGCGTGTATTGGAGCTTCTGCCTTGCCTAAAGGAGGGGAGAGGGTGCCTGCTCCCCCTGCTTTGTCCAGGAACTGGTGACAATTTAAAATCTTTTTTTTAAACACCATGACTTTTGACAGTTACCCTAACATCATATTTGCGCTTGTATACATGGCACTAGGGTGTTACAGCGGAAAGGGGTTTTGTCAAATGTTACCATCTGGACCCAATTTTAACACCTTGCAGTCCCCTTCACGCTGCGTGAGTTTAAAACAAGCTACCAATTTTCCATTTTAATCATCTGGTCCTCTCTTTTCAATGGACCTTTGATAGATCTCAGGAATTGGCAAAAGATTGACAGAATCCTAACTTATGAGTACCTAAATAAAGAATTAATCATTCAATATAACCAAAATAATATTAAAAATTACTGACTCTTGAATTACTTATCAATATGCTTTTATCTAAAGTAATGTGAATGCTCATCAAGTAATACAGCTCGAATCATAGATCACTACACAAGAGAACAACAATACAATAATTCATAATAACATCTTAAAACCGTGTCATAAGGGAGTGGATAGGCGAAGAGACAAAAGAGTAAAGAACATTTGCAAAATAAGATTAATGCAAATTCAGAATATCATACGAACCTATAGCACAAAAATGCTAGTAGTCTGGAAAGCTACTCTCCGGCCGGAAGAGTAAGCTGAGACACCCTCAAGAAGACATGAGGAGCAAAGTTAAAGAGTCAGGATCAGCAGAACAACAGCCAGCCACTTTCGATAAGGAAACAGCAACACAGCTCTCTCCTCTCGCAAAGTCAAAATCTTTCTCCAAAGTCTGCCTCACTATAAATTCTAACACTAGTAGTTATACCCTAATTCACTAAAGATCCAACCCCCCATGTATCAAAACCCTAAAAATCCTCAAATCCCATTGGACTAGGCCAGGGGGTGTCTGATCACTCCACTTCCAGTGTACCAAATTTTCAACAGTTCCTTTGTCTTTTCAAGTGCTTTCGTCATCATCCTTTAGCAGAGGAAACTCCGATAATCTCTTCCGCGTCTTGCACATTTCCAACTCGCTAATGTATCAAAACTCTCAGCACGAGTGTCCACATACTCCGGTTGGCAAGGAAATTCCATTTATAACATTCATTACTTCCTCCACACAGCCTTGGCCATCAGGAACTCACAAAAGACAAAATACATTTCTTTGCAGCCTACATTTTAGAAAGCAAATTAAACCTACAAAGACTCTTGAAGCCTTCTTTGCAGATCAGTAAAATGTGCCTTTTTCTCTAGGAAAAACAAATACAAATGTGATTATCATTGTCACTACAAAACTTAATTATTAATGCTCTATCAATACTTTGCATTTCTCTTCATGTTTTGTACATTATTTTCAAACAGTTAGTGAAAAGGAAAATCATGTCTCTTTTAAAACTTGTGGCTTCTATCATTATTTTCTCTGGCTGTTATTTCTACATTAGTCACTCACATTTGCGGCTTACTAGAAAAGCACTGGAAATACTGATTTCTTTCCAGCACGCATTTGCGCAATTTCATCTCCCCATTTTTAGTTTTTTGTTAATAATCCACACAATGAGAAGTTTGATCTGAGCAGGCTTTATTTCGCAAAAGCCTGCTCCATCAAGGGCGTCTACACAGGTGTGTCTCCAATTACCAAGACACCACTGGGACAGCTATCAGTTACAATGGGCATTTGGTATAAAAATGCTCTGGATCATGGATAACTGGGGCAGCTACCTGTGCTCCTTTAATAATTGCAAGCAGGCTACCAGGTCAGCTGTCACCTGTTCCAGGTGTATTTGACATAATGAAAAAATAAGGTCGAAGGAGGCCTGGATCAACAGACAGCTGCCTCAGCACTCAGTTTCTAATAGCCTTGTTTCCATGGCTCACACCATTTTGTGACCATGGAATGAGAATGGAAGAGGGATGTGAAAGTTGTGAGAAAAACTGGCATCCTATCCACAATAGCAAACATGACTCCAGACTAGGTATCACCTGTCCTGGTCCTTCCAGAAATGTGTTATCCTCCATGTTGCCCAGGGATGGAGGCATGCCACGTCCCATACACTAACTCTGTTCAAGAGAATGAACTATCTTACTACTCCCTGGTGTCATGTTATGTGTATTTGTAAAGTACAACTTTAACCAACGAGGGTACCCTGGTGCTGAACAGGCCTATGTGCTAGCCCTGCCTAAGGTAGGTTGTTGATTGAAAAGTAAGGTCTTCAGCTTCTTGCAGAATTCAAGAAGAAAGGAGGAGGCTCAGTTTTGGAGTTTCATACTGTCGGAGCAATGTAATAGACACCATCCTCCTGATTTGGTTCTCTTTATGCATGGGATGTGTGCAACTCCTGTGGAATGGAGGTGTCTGGTTGGTTGATGGAAGGAGATGTGACTGTACAGGTGGGTGGGGCCTATGTTCTGTAGTGCCTTAAATGTGTGTGTGAGGAGTTTGAAATCAGCATGTTTGTGATTCAGGAGCCAGTGGAGCTCTCTGAGTGTGTGATGTGATGCTTGGGTGTGATGTGAGTTCTGTGTGGGAGTTTTGGCATGAGCCTGGCTGTCGAGTTCTGGATGGTTTATAGACTTCTAGTGAGTTGCTTTTGTGATCCCTGCTTAGAGGGTGCTCACAAAGTCCTACTTGCTGGTGACTAGGGCATTGGTGACAGTTTTTCTAGTGTTGCTTGGAGCCATATGTAGATCTTCCTCAGCATCATCAGGGTCTGGAAGCAGGATACAGTGATGACATTGACTTGCGCGGTCATGTCCAGTTTGCTGTTGATAATTATTCTGAGGTTCCTTGAGAAGGTACTAGGTGTGGACATGAGTTGGGCTTGTCTCCAGTTGGTGTCCCATGCTGAGGTGTTTTTGCCGAAGATCACTACTTCTGTCTTGTCTGTGTTGAGCTTTAGACAATTTGTTTTTATCTAGTTATCGACTTCGGTCATGCAGGCCCTGACCTTGTTTTTTGTATTGGGGGTCATGTCTGAGAGGGAGAGTGTCCTCAACATAGGAAAGAATATTAATGTAATGTGCGTGGATGATGTTGCCAGAGGGATCATGTACGCGTTGAAGACGATGGAGCTGAGCAGTGAGCCTGTGAGTTTGTGGACTTCCATGGAAAAAGGTGACAGGCTCACAGCTTGTGTTCTATTCGTTAAGAAGGAGCAGATAAAGTAGAGAGCAAGTCCTTGGATGCCAATCTCCTGCAGGCGCCTGATGAGGGTGGGGTCTCAGACCATGTCAAATGCTGCATAGAAGTCCAAGAGAATGAGGGTTGCCATGTCTCCTCTGTCAAGGAGCATGTGGATATTGTCTGTGGTGGCGATGAGTGCCGTTTCTGTACTGTGGTTCAGCCTGAATCTGGACTGTGTGGTATCAAGGAGCTGGAGGTTGTTGAGGTGGATGATGAGGTGTAGGTTTATTAATTTCTCTAAGACCTTGGCTGGGATAGCAGGAGGGAGATGGGTCTGTAGTTAGAAAGTGTGGCTGGGTCCACAGGTGATTTCTTGAGCAGGGCGTGATGGAACCCCTGAAGCAATGATCTTAATGATAGCTGTGATTTCGACGGTGGTGACGGTGGGCCACGGGCCTGGGGTTGTTCTTCGGCCTTGATGGAAAGTTGAGTTACGACAGTGACGGGGTCTGGTTGAGGGTCAAATTTGCCTTATATGGAGGAGATGTTGTTACAAAAGAATTCCGAGAGCTTGTTGCAAAGGTCTTGTGAGGGGGAGATGGTACTGGGGGCATCAGGAGGCACAGTGAAATCTTTGATGATAGCT
Source organism: Calotriton arnoldi (assembly GCA_963921515.1). Classification (NCBI taxonomy): domain Eukaryota; kingdom Metazoa; phylum Chordata; class Amphibia; order Caudata; family Salamandridae; genus Calotriton; species Calotriton arnoldi. The sequence goes on from CAWUFW010000708.1 coordinate 1,247,386, forward strand.
AAGATTGCCTTGTTAGCGCTGACGTTGATGCGATCTGCAAGAGCTGTGAGCTTGGTATTTTGTTTCTGCTGGTTGTAGCGTCTTAGGGCTGATTTGAAGATGTCTTTATCTGTGATGTCCAGTTCCTCTGTGCACCAGTTGGCCTGTGGTAGGGCTCTTGCAGGTGAGTTGTGCTTGAGGGAAGCCAGGGTGTCAGAGCATGTGGTGATCCAGCTGTTGAGGTTCTTGTTGGCTTTCAGCAAGTTAATGGCATTTGTGGGCTAGTGCGCGTAGAGTGCAGCAGCCTACTCCTGTGATGCTTTTCCAGCTGCATCAGGCAGTTCTGGTGGTGGTAGGTCTATGGAAGTGCAGGATGAGTATGCTAAATCTGATCAGGGGAAAGAATGATCTGCCCATGTCATAGTTGTTGGCTTGTCGACTACTGTGTTGCAGATTGAGGAGTAAATCATGTACAATAGACTTCTGAGTGTTTGTGGGGTCTGTAACAAGCTGGTTAGTTTGCAAGGTTTTCTGGAAGGGCTGTAGAGTTTGGGTAGGTGAAAGTTAAGTTCTCCGAGGAGTTAAAGGTGCTGGCATTGATGATGAGGTGTGCAATGACCTCTGTAATGTCGCTAGCGAAATTGGTGCTGGGTCCTGGTGACCCATATACAAGGGTTCAGCCCAGGGAGACGTTAGTTCTGATGCATATCTTGAAAGTGTAGTGCTCCATGTTAGCTTGCGGGGGTGTCCTTGTAAGTGGTGAAGCTGATAGTATCTTTGAATACGATAGGGACTCCACCCCTGGGCTTGTGCTGACCTGCTTGCCTGGTGATCTTGTAGCCAGCGGGGATGGCTCTAGCAATGTCCAGTATGGAGGTAGGGTTTATCCATGTTTCTGTGAGGAAGTGTAGGTCTGCAGCATGGTTGTGTAATAGGTCCCATATCTCCGTGGCATATTTGGTGAGCAAGCAGGTGTTGAGGAGCATGCATGAGCGTGTGGAATTTTGTGTGTGTGGTTTTTGGTCTGTGTGAGCGTGAGTGAGTGGTTTGTTTGTGTGAGCATGAGGGAGTGGGATGGTAGGTGCTGCTGGTGCAGGAGTGCTGGGTGTATGGTGTGGGAGAGTGCATGTGAACTTGCAGGAGGTGTATGTGAACGCTCCTTCCATGTTGTGTTGTGAGGTGTGGCAGCAGTACAGCCAGCGATGGCCGTGTTTGAGCATGGCTGAGTTTGGCAGGGTGGCAGTGGGTAGGCATAGAACCAGGGTGCCACTCGCTGGACGCAGTCCAGGCATGGATGAGTGTAGAAGGGCTCTCACCCAAAATTGGCATGTATTTTATGCTTTGCCTTCATCTTTCCTAAGCCTGAGGTGGTATTTTGTAGCCCCATAAAGCTTGCTAATGGCTGCTCCTGTTTTGTGGTATTTCCCTCTTCTGTCCAAGGGAGGGGGGGTTCTCTGTGCCCTCATGCCCCTGCTTTGATTATTGGGTGTATATTTCAACTCTGCTACCTTGCTTAAGGTTCATGTATTTGATTTCACCACCTGCTTTACCTAAATTGTCCAAGAGTGTGGGGATGATTTGCCCTCCTGCAAAAAGAATTGCACCCCTAGCAACTCAAAGCTGCCCCATTGACAGTGGCGCCTGGCACAGATCGGGGGTGGTGGGGGAGGAAGGGGATAAAGAAAATGAAAATTACACTTACCTCATCACCGCGTCTTTCCTCGCCGTCCCTCCACTCCAGCTGGAACAGGAAGCACCCAGGCTCCCCTAATGCAGCGTTGTGATTAGTCTGAGCACTGTGGCTCAGCGCTCAGACATGGACTGGGAGCATGGGCAGGTTCTCCACCCAGGCTGTAATGCAGCCTGGGTGGAGAACATGCAAAGTGTGCATGACTGTTTGGCCGGCCCAAGACGGCCAGCCAAACATTCATGCACACATACAGAGTGCCCACCATTCCTCCCCCTGCTCCTCTGTCAGCAGAGCAGACCGCCCTGCCGCCAAAGGTGCCGCAGCTGGAAAAAATAAAATGATAATTACATCGAGTTAATATCATTTTATTTTTCCTTTATTTACACTGCTGAAAAGCAGTGGGGCGACGCTCCTCCGCCTTAGCGGAGGAGCCGCCACTGCCCATTGCCCTATTTGCAATTACAAACAGGGCAGCAGTACGACTGTTAAATATTCTGGGCCTCTTTGACCCTCAGCAAAAATTGACTTGATCTAAAAAATTCCAATACTTTTGGGCGTCACACGAAGACCTACTTTTGGCCAGTGGTGTTTTATATTCACCCCACCAAGGAAAAGTTTTAAAAGACAAAAGCAAAACAGTGAATTTCTCAACATGATATCCCATAAAAGTGGATAAAGAACTGCATTTCTTAGGCAAGAAAACATCATTTTTCAAAATGTGTTAGTATCTTCCGTCACTTTATTTTTACTTCCAGTCCCTTGAAAGTCGAATCTCAGATATATGTTACTTTGGAGACTCTGTATAGAAGAGACAGGGTGGAGAAATCAAATGTGCAACAGTTTCATCATCACAGGCCATGGACGACCGAGCATGACACATTTCAGAGGTGAATACAGCAAAGCTCTTGCTCATGTTCACAGAGATCAGAGGATCAGACAGCTTAAGGCTAATCTTATATGTTCAGAGCTTAAACAACAGTAATAATAATAATATCAAAAAGAAATTATTCCAAGGGAAGTAAAATCAATGGCAGTATAGTCAAGATTTGAATTTCAAAAGAGGACCATGATAAAATAAGGCAGGATATACTAATTTTAGTCATGAGTAAGTCAAGATAATAATATTACACTTACATATTTAAATCCTTTACCATCATCAAATAAATCAAAATAAATACACACGTAATTTATCATTATTAAAATTTCCAAAACTGGACAATTCATGAAAGGAAACAATGTGTGCAGATAGTTCAAAACCAATAGCAGTCATAGTAAGGTCTTCAAACAGCCCTGAAATTCATATTCTTGCTAAAACTGTTACCCTGGGCCAGTAAATAAATAGGCATACATACCAAATTTCATTTTAATTGACACCTATTCTTAAAATGACAACATTTTATATAAAAATCCACTCTCCCCTAGCAGCAAACGTTATGTGCCTATAAACCCAATATTTATAATCCTGAAAGTATTAGTTACCATTGGCCGGAAACAAGAAAAGGATTTCAGTTAAAATCTCCCCTAACTCTTAAAATAAGTACGTCCTTTCTAGACTATAATCAATATAAGTGATTTAAACCTCTACAGAGTAGACCTGTAAGTTCGTTTCTCCCATATAGCAATATACAAAGTGGTTAAAATAGGTTCAAAAACTTCTACAAATAAATTGAATATTTTTGTGCATAGTATTTTTTTTCTTTGGATTAAAAAGAAACTTGTGTGCTGCCGCTACGGTTTTAATATTGTTCTGTATAAACATTTGCCGTAGCAGCTGAAGACGATGAAATAAGACAGGCAAACAAAACATGATTAAAGTTCTGAATGTCCAAATTACACATAGTACTGTATTTCCCTGTTCATGCAGGGGCAAACCAATTTGCTGTTAGATCATTTAGCGGAAGTAAATTCATATGAAATAAAATTAACAAACGTTGAATACCATGATCCAAATTCCAAGCTAAATACTTCTGGGCAACTTTTGGATTGCTTGATGCAGATATTACCTCTAGCCTTTTCTTCATCCTACAGTACTTGAGATCTCTCTGGAAGTTAATAATACAACTAGTACTTTTTAAGAAACTTTTGAATTCTGAGAGCAGAAGGGGAGTCGTAAACTCCTCCTGTGCGTCAAAATGATTCAACGCAACAGTAAAATCACAGGAGAAGGTGTATTTATCTGTTTTTGCATAAACGATTTCCTGATTCAAGAAGCCCTTTATTGTGTTTGATCAGCTGAAAGCCCCACTGAATCACTCTAGCTAATCCTTGAACAAATGAGCTTATCAGGCCAAGTTCTAACCTAATAGCTGGAGTCGGGACCAATGTATTGAAATTACATAGTTTGCACAAGATCTGGCCTTCTATTTTGTCACGGAAATTCAATTTTCCTACTTGGATAGATTCAATAGCATACAATAGTGTTGGATGGACTTTCACTATAAAAACAGATATCATATGCAAAAAGTGCCTTCGACCCATTACATTATAAAATGCACATAGCAAATATTTGCATGTGAGGCAGCTTTGGAGGAGCAGTGTCCAATGTGAGATTTGTTCCTTGTATTGCCAGCTGTTAGTTTCCCCAGGTAGAGATAAGAATCTACAATCTCAAGTTTCTCTAGGTCAATTCTCCTGGCAAAGTTATTCTTTCCACTTCTTCTAGTTTTTAAAATCAACATTTTACTCTTGGAGACATTTATCTTCAAAGAATGTACCTCTAAATATTTCTGAAGTGACAACAGTTTCTTGTTCAATCCAATAGGAGTTAAATCCATATTTGCAATATTGTATGCGTATATTAGACAAGAGAAAGGACGGCCACCTATCTTTTGTGCATCACCCATCTGAGGAGGAAGGCATGTTGGCAAATCTGCTATGTACAAAGAAAAGAGTAATGGGGCCAACAAACAGCCTTGCTTTTCTGTAGGTATTACAGCAGATAGGCCTTGATCTACCACTAGTAGCACCTGACACCAGGTACGAGAATACAAAGCGATAATAAGTGATAATAGGGGGGCAAGCATTACCATTTTTTGTAGTTTTTTCCATAGAGTTGGCCGGTCTACCTTATCAAAGGCCTTATAAAAGCCACATAGACATTTGTCCCTCGAATTAAAGCATACTTCTTCTCAATCAGTTTCAACATACAGATATTATCCAAAGTGCAGTGTTTTTTTCTAAATCCTGCTTGCTCAATGGGAAGAATTTTCTACACCACCCAATCCGTTAGATGATCCACAATACTATGTGCAAATACTTTCCCTACCGCATCAAATAAAGCTACTTGGCAGGGTTAAAAAATGTAATGAGTGGGTATATTGGAGAAGCTACATTTCCATTACCCTGTCTGCATGTATGGATACACCCACTCATTACATTTTTTAACGCTGCCAAGGGGGCCCATAATAAATAGAGATAGGGACACCCATGTACACAGTTTTAAATATATTTTCTCTCTGCAATAGGTATCCATCCCTCTCTAAAAAATATGCGCTTCACCCTGAGCTTTGGTCTGCGCCAGGGTGTCTTAGCGGCCCTATGATGAACCATGCCACTGTTAAGTGGGTGAGGGCAATTTTAACCATCCTATGGGTTTTCCAGTATGTCTTTCCGCCTTTATTGTCCTTATTTCCCATATTCCCAGTTCTCTACTGGTTAACAGGTTATTTCCCCCCTTTTTGTGTCCTTCTCCTTTGGTGAGTTCTATAGTCTGGTTGGGAGAGTCTCTAGTCACTCCAAGGTTTGTCTTTAACTCTCTGAGTGGCAAAGAGAGAAGAGGGCAGCTCATCCCATTACTGAGCTCGGAGAGAATCAATAAATCTCCCTCAGCCCTGAAAAATCTGATGCATTTGGCAGTGCCAGCTTGTACTGTCTGCACACACTCTGCTGCACTTCTACTGTCAAGCTTGGCAGTGAGAGTGCAGCAAAACAGTCAGGCAATCCTCTCGTTGTTGACTAGCAAAAAATCGCCCAAGCTCTCATGGTTAGTAACCTCTAACTTCTCGCTTATGTCTTCTGCTGCTAGTGAGACACCTCATGCTTCATTGTTCATGACAAGTCTAACTGCTTTTTTTGCAGGCACTGTCATGCTATCTCATGCAGACTACAGAACCCTACTAGGAATTCCAGTTGGCTTGCTGCAAATGTTTATTTTTGTTTCCATTTGGGTCATGTGGGATTTGGGCTACACAAGATGTTGATGGGAAGAATTCTGCATTAGTGGTACTGTGACTGTGACTGGTAGTCGCAGTTAGTGTGTAGGTAGAGGGGTTACAACTCGCTGGATTGATCTCAGTGCAACTCTTAGCACGGTATTCTCCCTTCATTTGGTCAGTCTCAAGGTCAACTAGGACAGAAAATAGGCCCGGGCACTAAAATAAAAGTGGCCCCATTATCGAATAAAATAGCTCAAAACGTGGTGCACATTTACAAATCAGTATAGTTGTGAACTTGTAAAGACACACTGTATAAGTGCTTTGCAAGGTATGGGAGGCTGCATTCAATGCTACAGACAATGTTTGTGGTAATATCAGGGAAATGAACATCATGATCACTTCACCAGACCATAAAACAGTCCCACAAACAATCAAAATATGCAGTCCATACAATTACCTTTTCAGACCAGCTTTTCTGGCACAGCCAGATTGCCCTGTAAATGATCTTCACCTTGGCCAGTTTACCTAGTTTTCAGTTATCCATTATGCATCTTTGTGAAGACTAGACTTGACTAAACAAACAGATAGATCATTCGAAACCAATTTGTTTCTAGGTCTGCCTTCACAGAACAACTGTATGCAGACCCTACTATTCCTGGCTCTATAAAATAGACATAGTATTGGCTTTGACTGCTTCCAGTGCTTAATTTCAGCCTTTTGTTTCAGATGGGGCCTCTGGCCCTCATTGCCCAGGAATGGCATCTATTTTTACGCATCAGACTTTAACCAAGGGCAAGAGAGAGAAAAACACAAAGGGTGAAAAGAAGGAAGAAAAGACGGAAAAACATTAACAAACGGAGACAGCAGGGATGCAAAAGAATCTCCAAGAGTGAGACACAAATAGTATACTAACTGGATCCTTGTGAGGTCCTGATGAAAGCCAACTTGCCCGGTGACACATTGGTGTGATGGCTGAACCATGTTGACCCAGGGATACAGAGAACACTGATTCCCTTAGTGCATCTCCACCTGTTTGTAACTCAGTCAGGGTGCCCTTTGAAAATAAAATTAACCCTCAGAAGACCATCGACTATTTTAAATCTAGGATCCCATCCAATAACCAAAGAGCTCCCTTGGCTAACAAGGTTGAGCCTGTCCAGATACACTAGCTATCTGGATGAGGACTCCATGAGCATTCCACTTGGAATCCCAATGAGTGAGAGTCCTTTTAACACCAAAGGGTGATCTCCTTGGGCTGGTACAGAAAGATAGGCAAAGCACGGTAGGGGTTCCCTCCTGTTGTTTCTGAGTGGTTAGATGTTTGTGAAGGCGAGAGAACCCTGTATCACTTCTCACTCCCTCGGTCTTGGTATATAATATTTTAAAGATGCATCATACACAGAAAGCAATACCTATTTGCTTCATTTTTCATTGCAGCAATATCTTTTGAATGTTGTAGTCAGGACTCAAAATGCAAGCCAGAACTTCTGACTTTGCCTATTCTTGTAATAATTGCAGTGAATATTCTACATATCTCTCACTGACTATAAATATATAGATATATTTTCGAATGTAACCATGACTTTTAATGGTACATTTCTATGTACACCAACAGAAGACGAACGGAGTACTCTGCTGAAGCTCGAAGCTCCTCCCAAGAGGCAACGCTTGCACTTTTCTCACCATGAGAAGCCATTTTGGATTGCTGCTGTGTTGCTGGATGCTCTGCCTAACATCTCCTGAGTTGTCTGGAGTGGAGGCCGGCTGCCGTCGTGGAAATACTAAGGAATGTGAAGCAGCTACCTTTGTGCCTGGGCACAGCCTAGGTGGAGAAGGATTTGACGTCACCAAACTGGAAAGGAAGGGATCCTTTGTTATCAAAATGGAGGGCACAGGAAACAGAAGTGAAGGCTGTAAACTGTGCAAGAACATAATGCAAGACAACAGATACCAGAAGATACCCAAGCAAATTGTTGACTGGCGCATCATCACCAAGCACAGCATCAAAACTACATCCAAACTTCATGAGTCGAGCACTTCCCTAAAACAATCACAAAAGGAAGCCATTAACAATAACTGGAAAATTGGACTCTCGATTGGCGTTCTGTCAACTGCAGTAGCAGGCTCCCACTCTCGCTTGTCTAAATTTGCAGAGAAGAGGTCGACTTCTGCCAAGTACAGCTTTATCAGTCAGGAAGTGTCCTGCACATATTACAGGTGAGATGGGAGTTCATCCATATTGTGGTGTGCACTTGTTATGGCTGAGGGAAGGAAGGAAAGGTGGGGGGCCTGTGTAGCTTAACGATGTATCACTAACACAATATTATACATAAATATTGTGTCAGAAATATATAAAAATATTGTGCCTCTATTCATATAATGGTAAGTACAAAACTATCAGAAAAAATATTGTTTCACATTAATATTGTTTCTTAATATTCATGTAGTTTAAAGTAGTAAATCTTAAATATTTTAATATATACCATTAATATATTGGTAATTAAATAAATCTCACTAATATTTAATATTATATATAAAAATATAGTTATATAAACACACATACATATATATGTGTGTGTATGTGTGTATATATATATATATATATATATATATATATCCACCAAATTCAAAGTTAAATGCGCTCTCAGGACAATCAAGATCCGAAACAAGTAAACTGGCAAAAGCGTTTAATTACACGACGCGTTTCGACTACAGCCGTAGTCTTGGTCACATGTAAAAGTGCAACAACAGTGATTGGCTTATATAACATCACATAGAACAAGTACACAGGAAGTGGTGTATCAAGCAACAATAGCAGCCATGATGGAACAGTAAAACATCAATTAACAATTCATCAGAACAGAGCTAGGCATATATAAAAATGCTGCGATGTTGCGCTTTAGTAAACCAATTGGAAATTAAAAGCAAAGTGCAGCAACTCTGAGGCTGAAACTTAACCTGTGAATCTAAAATAGAAAGAAACGAGATGTGTGTCAGGTGACGTTTTCGGCCATATTGGAGTGGTGAACCGTAATGCTCAATGCATAGTGTAAAAAGCAATCAAAATGTGAATGAGGGCAAATGGATACGTAAGCGCAAATGCGATGGTGTTGCCCCAAACAACAAATGTAAATCACTATGTCAAAAACTATATCAAAAACGGTATACCACGGCATACTCACTTGAGCCTGATCCGATTCCCAGATACCAGCATGGTATTTCACTTATAGCCAGGACTTCTCCTGTTGTTCACTTCTGTCCAGAGTGTGGTATAGCGTTTTTATATAGTTTTTGACATAGTGATTTACATTTGTTGTTTGGGGCAACACCATCGCATTTGCGCTTACGTATCCATTTGCCCTCATTCACATTTTGATTGTTTTTTACACTATGCATTGAGCATTACGGTTCACCACTGCAATATGGCCGAAAACGTCACCTGACACACCTCTCGTTTCTTTCTATTTTAGATTCACAGGTTAAGTTTCAGCCTCAGAGTTGCTGCACTTTGCTTTTAATTTCCAATTGGTTTACTAAAGCGCAACATCGCAGCATTTTAATATATGCCTAGCTCTGTTCTGATGAATTGTTAATTGATGTTTTACTGTTCCATCATGGCTGCTATTGTTGCTTGATACACCACTTCCTGTGTACTTGTTCCATGTGATGTTATATAAGGCAATCACTGTTGTTGCACTTTTACATGTGACCAAGACTACGGCTGTAGTCGAAACGCGTCGTGTAATTAAACGCTTTTGCCAGTTTACTTGTTTTGGATCTCGATTGTCCTGAGAGCGCATTTAACTTTGAATTTGGTGGATATTATTGCCGGTACGCTCTGCCGGTGTGTGTGCCACTTCTCACGGGTCCCCGTGATACCGGAAGGAGCTTTTTTCGAGGAATATATATATATATACATATATATATATATATAGATATTGGATTAGTTCTTTAAATTTACTACTATAAAAAGAACATATATGTATATGTATATATATATATATATATATATATACAGACATATAAATATATAAACATGCATGCATACACACACATTTATATATACATATATATAGATATGTTTTTACATTAAGCATAAAACATATTAAGAATTCAATTCTAAAACATTAAATAAATTAATAAATTACCATGGAAATGAATTATAATGAATTTAAAAAAACATTTACAAAAATGATTATCAAAATTTAGCAAACAAATAAAACTATAAACAAATAAAATACAATTTTAATTATAAAAAAATATTAATAATAAATACATTTAACCAATATTAGGAAAAGTATTGGAGTCTGGGAATGATATATATACTATTCCCACTCCAGTTTATGTAGCAGTAGAGAAAGTGTGGGCCTTCGAAGGGGTTAAATAGATTATTGCCACTCCAAACAGCGCAACAGTAGGAAAGTGTTGGATTTCGAGGGTTCAATGTATTATTGCCAATCCAGTAGGGAAAGGTTGAACTTTAGATGGGCTAGAATTACTATTACCACTTCAAACAGCAAAATAATAGGGAAAGTGCTGGATGTTGGATAAGTAATATTTACTATTCCCACTCCAGTATGTTCATCAGTAGGGAAAACATGGGACTTCGGAGGAGGGTAAGATTTACTATTTCCACTCCAGTCCATGCAACAGTAGGGAGGCACTGGACTTTGGAGGAGTAAGATTTACTATTCCGACTCCAGTCTATGCAACAGTAGGGAAAGGGGTGGACTTCTGAGGAGTTAAATTCACTATTCCCATTCAGGTCTAAGCAACAGTAGAAAAAGAATTAGATTTTAGAGTGGTTACATTTACTAGTCCCACTCCAGATAGTGCAACAATAGTGAAAGTATTGGATTTCGGACGGGTTTGATTTACTATACCCACTCCAAACAGCACAACAGTAAGGAAAGTTTTGGACTACGCAGTGGTTAGATTTAATATTCCTACTCCAAACACGCAATATTAGGAAAAGTGTTGAACTTCGGAGGGGTAAGATTTACTATTCCCACCCCAGTCTGTGTAAAAGTAGGGCAAGCGTTGGATTTCGGAGGGGTTAAATGTACTATTCCCAGTCCCAATCAAGACTGTGCAGCAGTAGGGTAAGAGTTGGATTTCAGAGGGTAACATTTACTATTCCCATTCTAGTCTGTGCAGGTAGTAGGGAAAGGGTTGGAGTTCGGAGGGGTTAAATGTACTATTCCCACTCCAGTCTGTGCAACAGTAGGGAAAAAGCTGGACTTCGGAGGGGTTCAGTTCACTGTTCCCACTCAAGTCTATGCAGCAGTAGGTAACCTACTTCACTTTAAACACATTACATATTTGAATACCTCTATTAATTAAATTAGAAAATATATAAAACTCTTAATAGATAACATTATTACTTAACATAATATATATATATATATATATATATCTCAATTAACCAATTTACAACGTTCATAAACAATGTGATAATTAATTTTCATTTTAAAAATAATGGTTAATTATTACGTAGTTAACTTGACACCCTATATCCCAACAGATCTAGTAACCTACACCTAAAATAAAACTAAAATAAATAAGTACAACACAAATTACTCAATTGATAATCAATTACCTAATTAGTTAACAATTAATATCTATTTGTTAATGAATTATTAGTTAATTAACTTCCAAACCTATAACCCTACAAACCCAGCAGTCCACACCTAAAATATATTAACAATGTAATTCCAAAACATTAAATAAATAAATAAATTACCAAGTGAATAATGTATAAAAACTTTTTTTTTAATTTACAAAAAATATTATACACATTTAAAGAACGAATAAAAATGTAAATAAATAATATAAAATTTAAATTAGAACAAATATTAATTATAAATATATTTAACCAATATTAGGAAAGGTATTGGAGTCTGGGAATAATAGATATAATATTCCCACTCCAGTTTATGCAACAGTAGAGAAAGTGTAGGCCTTTGGAAGGGTTAAATATATTATTTCCACTCCGAACAGCTCAACAGGAGGGAAAGTGTTGGATTTCGGAGGGATTAGATTTACTATTCCCACTGCAACCCGGGCAACAGTAGGGAACGTGTTGGACTTTAGAGGGGTTCAATTTACTATTGCCAATCCAAACAGCACAACAGTAGGGAAAGTGTTGGACTACGCAGTGATTTGATTTACTATTCCCACTCCAAACAATGCAATATTAGGAAAAATGTTGAACTTCGGTGGGGTAAGATTTACTATTGCCACTGAAGTCTGTGCAGCAGTAGGAAAAGCGTTGGCGTTCGGAGGGGTTAAGTTTACTATTCCCACTCAAGTCTAAGCAGCAGTAGGTAAACTACTTCTCTTTAAACACATTACATATTTGAGTAACCTTATTGATTTAGAAAAAATATAAAACTCCTTATATAAACATTATTAATTAACATAAAATATATACATATAAATAAAAATATAAAACAACTATTAAGCTATTTACAAAATTCATAAACAATGTTAATGTTTATTTACTTATTACTTAATTAACTTGCCACCCTATATTCCATCAAACCTAGGGGGTCATTACGATGGCGGGCGGAAGCACAACCGCCGTGCTGGCGGATGCAAAAACCACCAGTTACCGCCGGCACGCAGCAGTCCACACGCCCGCCCAATTACGATGCGAAAAGTAGGCCAAACACCGCCGGCAAGCCAGCAACACCGTCCGCCATCAAAGTGCGCCCGTACACGTAGCGGCGCAGCCTAACTGACACACACCGTCCGACGAAAACACGTCCCGCCCGGCGCATAAATTACGATGCCGCAAACAAACGGCTCCCACGGCCAAGAGATACCGTACGACAAACCGAAGCGGTAACACGGACGCCGAGCACGGACAACGAAGAAGCGGCTCCCCGAGCATGAATCCAGCACTGCAGGCCCTCCCCATGCTCTTGCTGATGCACCACCAAGGACGCAACGTACCGCGGAGACGCAGGTAGGCACACACACAACAAGTGCACGCAAACAGCGCACACAGTGCAAGGGCGGAAAAAGCGGACAACCCCCCCAGCGCGTGTACACTACACATCCACCATTGCATCCACATATGACACACAGGCCAAATCGTAACATCGCGTAACACATGTGTACACACCACCTGGGACTAGGAACCAACGACCCCGTCACGGCCCCAAAGCGGCGATGACGCCGCCACACATGCGCACAACGCAGAGGCCAACCGCAGCGCCATGCATGCGTCGCACACAGACACAGGGACACAACCAAGCAGCACACACATCAGCCCCAACCCGAACGCACATGACACGTGACAGGCCTGCTACAGACATGTCCCCAACGCCCAATTCACGGACAACACCCAACGCCGCACAACCGACGCACACATGTCAGTGAAGTCACGCAACAGCAGGACACACCCCAGTGTAACAAACATGGCGAAGCACACAGCGGCGGCAACACCAACTAGGAGAAGCAGGGCCCCTTCGGGAAGAGGAACGCCAGTACCACACTGAAACACCCATACCACCCTGCACATATGAACAAGACATATAAAACGGAACACCAAAGAGCCCGGGGACCGACAACAGGTGGCCCAAGAATAACATTCACACACAAGGCCCAACGCAGAGCGGAAAGGCAGCCTGCCGCCCACACAAGGGAGAGCAGACAGCACTGAATGACCTTCCATTCCAACTCCGAAACCACAGCCCTACGAAAGAAGCCGGTGAATACAGCCATTGTCCAAGAAAAGACCAACACAGGCATGCCGAGGAGACCGACCACAGGGCAGATAGCGCATATCACAGAAGCACACAACGGACGGGGAAGAAAGAAGAAAACACTCCCCCATGTCGGCCACATGCAAGTTAATTGGAAGGAGTCACACATCACTGACCTTGAACTGTCTGAGAAGCATGTGGGATGAGGGCCCGTGTCCTCCAAACAAGCCAACAGAACACAAGTCCTGTCCCCCTACGACTACACAGAGCTCACAGCAACCTCGGAGCGTGCACATTGCAGACTGCACACACAGCCGGAGCACGCCACCACAACGCACCGCTGCGAAATGGCAACCGCAACACACCTACCCAACTACGCCGGACAGCTCAAGCTGTACAAAACCAACCTGATACATATATTGGGATGCGATCTCCTGTCCCTGCTGAACGTAAGTTACCGACTGACTTACCGCATCACATTGTTCAGCTGCGTCATGCCCGTCTTCTACTGTCGGAGGTGTCCCTACCAGCATCCCGTGGAGATATGCCTCTCCAACCCGGCATGTCTAAAGGCGGACCTGCTACCACTACTCCTCCCTCTGGACGCACACGACAGGGCCTGCTCTGCCTATGGGGGCATGGCTATGTGGCCAACATCGCACCCGCACTGAAATGGGACCACTGTGCCTCCACACGACGGATCATCGAGAACAGCTACATCGAATGTCACCCAGCATGCCCCATCATGGTCCTCCAAGGGACAACTTACGAACAACACCTTGACAGCCACCATCCGCTACATTGGCTGGCAAACATGTACACCACCAATGACATGGAAGCCCTGCTGGACGGCATCGCATACCTGACAACCTGTAAATTCGTCGGACCACAACGCAGGTTCCCCGATTGACCTATGATGTCCAACCCCGCACCCATGCTTAGCTTCCGCACGGACTGGCCAGTCACCACCACAACAGCCATACCAAACGACCGGCAACTGTTACCACACCATCAACGACATCGCCATGACATCGGATATGACCGGGACATGCACACTGTTCCCCATCACATCCAGGAACACCGCATGCATCGTGGGAGGCAGTGGCATGGGGTCTGTGTATCGCACCCACATGGACGGAACTGCACGAACAACCAGGACACGACATGGATCCAGCGCCCATGGACACACACACCGCTCAGTGGACATGAATAGGTCGCCTGGAGTCTGTGGGTGCTGCACCCCTCCCACCCCCGCCCCGGGAATCCCATACCAGGACCTTTGCATGGACGACAAGTGCATACAACAACAACACGACCCCAGTGACTGTGACATGTCCAGTAACCACCACATTGCAACAACAAGTGGCACGCCGCTGCATGCACGCAAGCACATGCCCTGATGTCATCTCACATGCACGCGTGCATGAGGAACAACCGCAGCAAACCTGTCACATGGAACTGAGATGGACTGTGCCCATGATGCCAAGCGGTCTGGTAGGCTACATGTATACCGTCTGTGTCAAAGTCCGCAGCTCCGCAGCTATACGTAAATGTACATTAGCACAGCCTTGGCCAAGCAGATGTAACTCTGAAGCCCACATCCCACATGCAACAGCCAATCACATGTAACCCCACACCCTATCCCATTTGCAATCATGCTCAGTATATCCTCAACATGTATTCCGCTGCCAGTAGTGTCCACTATACTGCATCACAGAGGACAGAAGACTCAATATAATGTTTGAAACCAAAACTGTCTCCGCTGACTCATTTCACAAGTACGAATGAGAGAGGATGAGAGTATGCGAAGTACACGGCAGTCGTGACATGACCATGTAGTCCACTGGTATTGGATGTCAACGCAAATGAGTAGCACAACTGTGGAAGACACACATGTGTCATGTGAAGTCGTATGGACGCAGTGCTCAGGTGGGTGGGTGTGACGGGTAGATGCGCACATGCCAAGTTGGAGCACGCCGTGTCGGGAGGGGTCATGAACAGTACACCACCGCTTCCCTGGGCATTGTGAGAGGACACCTGTCGGGGGGAGTGAACACGTGTGTGCACAGCAGCCGGGCACACGTACAAAGCGGTACCAGGCGCACCTCAGCCCACCCTCTGTGGACAAGCTGGATCCTGTTGTGCGCCCGCCATGCCCCTTGACAAGGCACACACAGCCCCAGTCGACCAGGTGTAACCCCAACATAGTCAATCCGCACAGGCGATACAGGGCACGGGATGGCAGTGGAGCATGGTGTGTGAGAGGTCTCCTCGCGCTCCTCCTGGTCATATCACGCAGGCAATAGAACCTCAACGTCTAGCATGGCACAAGTCAAATGGAAGTGTAGGGGGACGCACCACAGCACGAGCAGCACTGACGTCACGGGAGGTGGCTCGCACCATCCCATCCATTGCCCATTATACCAACCACGCCACATGCCATTGCGACTAAGTGCAAGCGCGTGCGCCACCACCCCCGAGCCCTCCCCAGAGAGGCCAAAGAGTGAATGTGTGGGCCATCAGTCACAGACGGACGCGGCATGGCCGCAAGGGCAGCCACAGCCACTGGGTGTCGCAGGTGGCGGATCCGGAAGGCGAAGACTGTGATGCATAGTCCATGCAGGCCGGGTCTCCATTTGGGGCACCACGCAGGTGGACGGCGTCCCGCAACACATCATACCCTGAGACAGCCCACTCGTGCAACTGGACCCACACATACACTCCTTGCCCTCTCTGGTGCGAGCTTGGGGCTGCCTGTGCAAGCGCTAGCCTCGCAGGTGCACATGCATATTGGGGGAGCGAGGGGAGGACATGAGGGCTGGGGCGAAGATGACTGTATCACTGTCAGTGAGTACAAGGGATGACCCAGATGTGGAAAGGAAGAGACGTGTCCCGTGTGTACTGCAACTAGTCGCCAATCCAACTACCCCCCATGTCCGGAATGTAAGCCCGCACCTAGGCCCGCCCATCCGCCACATCGAATATACCACCAGCACGACAACCTTCCCATTCGAAACACTGACTGGGGGTGGCGACCAGTGAACAATCATGTGTAGCCTACCCACGCGTACATGTGGGCCCTCCATGATCCATGTCACCTGCGGCAAAGTCATGACATGCGCAATGAGGGAAGTGAGGAGAGCTGTCCGCCCCACGCACAGAAGGTGCATCAGCTCCACAGACCCAGCAGCGAGTCCAGCAGGGGTCACATGTGCAGGGGCAGCTGTGCCTGGTGTGAAGGCACATGCATATAGACAGCACATCGACCAATGTGTAGTCTGCCCACATCTACAGTCCATCATCATGCGGACATAGGAATTGAACACAGGGCAACACATCTGAGTGGGTGCACCCACCGTGACCAACAATGCGCAATCATCGACGTACCCGCCCTGTGCATGGCCCCCCACCCAACGGAGGCCCATCCAGTGCCACCATCCCACACACACAAGCCTTCCACGGAACATGCTGTGTCCAATGCTCAGTACAGAGTCAGCGCCCATCTGGTGGATCCTGAACAGGAGACACATGCACACACATGCCAGCTCCCACTATGTACGTCTGCCACCTGGCACGTGCAATGTAACCTCTCACCTGTGACGTGTGACTGCAAGCACACAGCCGTCTTGGCATGGGGCTGTCAATGTGGACACCTGTCAATGTTTCGGGAGGTGTGATCCGTACAGTGCTGTACATAGGGTGCAGTGCTGACACCTACTACTGTCTCATATCCCCTCGTGCCACAGGTCCCACTTGTTTTGGCCGCTCAGCCTGTGCCCACATCGTCGTCGTCGTGTGCCATACTCATCCAGCCTCGGAAGCAGTTCCATGCTCAGCAGACATTCATGTTGCCGTGGCGTTGCCGCTTGACGAATATGCAGTCAGTCCCCATCAGCACGCCCCGCAAGTCATTGGGGCCTAGATCCCCATGTGCATGCACATGGCAGTGGTTTGTATCACTAGCCATTGCCATTGGTGGGAGACCTGTGTAAGTGTATTGTGGCCGTGCCGTCCCAGCTTGACAGCTGGGCTGTGGCTCATGTGCTTGCTCAGTCATGTCAGTGATGTGTATGCGAAATTGCTATGTGTTGTGTTGCTTTGACATGTGTCCACTGCCATTTTCCCTAGGCGGAGACCGAACATTGACCGCCCATACCAATTGCTGGCGGACATGGACGATACAGAGGTCATTAGGAAGTTTCGGCTGGACAGGCCAACCCTGCATCGACTGTGTGCCATGTTGGAACCCCATCTCCGTCCCCGCAGGGTGTATCCGACAGCTGTCACCCCCACGGCTAAGGTGATGGCCGCCATGCATTTCTTCGCCACTGGGTCATTCCAGCACACAGTGGGCAGTGGAGGAGGGATGTCCCAGCCCATGTTCAGCAAGGTGCTGAGGGATGTACTGGCAGCCATGATGCTGTACCGAAACAGGTACATCCGATACCCCAGGGCTCGTGAATTGGCGGCAGTGAAGGGTGCATTCTATGCCCTTGGCAGAATCCCACACGTCGTTGGAGCCATTGACTGCACACATGTTGGCCTTGTTCCACCACAGGCCACTGAGCACCTGTACCGCAACAGGAAGCACACGCACTCCCTGAATGTGCAAGTGGTGTGCCTTGCGGACATGGTGATCACCCACGTGTGTGCAAAGTTCCCAGGCTCGGCCCATGACGCACACATAATGCGCAACAGCATCTTGCCACGACTGATGTCCAATCTGCAACAGGATCGTGGCTGTATTGTCGGTGAGTATGTGGAGTGGTGTAGCGTGCTGGTTGTGCGATGCTGTCCCCTGTCCAGTTGGAATAGCAACGGTTCTCTGTGTTCCTCACACCCAGGTGACTCTGCGTACCCGAATGGGGCATGGCTGCTCAGTCCATTGAGGAATCCTCGCACCCCAGCAGACGATCGCTACAATGAGGCACATGGGAGGACCAGACGTGTGGTCGAGCGTACCTTTGGCCTCCTCAAGTCCAGGTTCAGGTGCCTGGACCGCACCGGGGGTGCGCTGGCGTACTCCCCACAGAAGGTGTGCCAGATAGTGGTGGCGTGCTGCATGCTGCACAATCTGGCCATTCGGAAGCAGATCCCCCTCATCGTGGATGACGGAGATCAACCAGGGCCCCAGCCCGCAGACCAGGACAGCTCGAGTGAGGAGGACAGCGGAGAGGAGGAAGCTGGTAATGTGCGGCAGCAGCTCATCGCCCACTACTTCACTTGACGGTGAGTGTCCATGTACGACGGCTGATGTGGCTGTGTCTGTGCAGGTGTGTGTGTGCTGTGTCAGGGTGGCCGTTTGTTCACTGCGTGCTGTGTGTCAACGCTCCATGGCCAGGGGTAGTATGCCACTGTTGGTGGCTGTGGCATTGTGCCCTATTGCTCTGTGCGATGTGTGTACATTGCTTGTAGTTGTTGACATGTACTGTGTGATGGGTGTGTGACACACTCATTGAATGTGCTCCTGTTCTGTCTCCCACCCCTAGGTCCCTACAGGCCCTCCGGTTCCATTGCCATGCCACGCATCAGGTGCCTTTCCGCCCAAGGTGGCCGTTGTATTCCGTACAAATAAAACACAGGGCACAAACAGCAGTTTGTGTAAGAGGTGCATTTATTTCAAACTGTGACATGTGATTGTGTGCGAGGTGATGACAAAAGTGGTGCGTGCAGTGACAATGAGCTGTCGGTCACGGCTGCGTGATGCTCAGGGTGTACCCACTTGTTCCATGTCCATGGTCCAACAGACACATGCCATCCAGATGGCTGTGTGGAGTGGGATCGTAGTCCAAGTCAATGCAGTGGGTGGTCAAGGAAGGCTGGCTGGCTGCCTCACTTGCGTCTGGAGCGTGCGTAGTCCTCCCGGGAGATCTGTTTGTACTTCGGACGGCCCCTTCCACGTTTGGGAGGGGGGTGTGTGGTGGCGACCTGCTGGTGGGGGGTGAGGTGTGCTCACTGGCTGTGGACGCAGGGGTACTGGACACTGCTGCTCGACCCTGCGCCCCGGCAGGTGGTGGCGGTGGTGGAGCTGCTGTCCCTGGCTGTGACCTCACCGCCACCACCAGCTGGCCCATGAGGTCCACGAGTTGGCCCATACGGGCGTCCATGGACCTCAGCACCCCCAGCACCTCCCGCGTGTCTGAAGCAGACCTGACCCATTGTTCTTGGGCCTCTTCATAGGCCCCAAGGACTCTGGCCATTTGAGGCAGGGCATGGCTCCCAGGGGAGACTTGCGTTTCCCTGACCCTGCTCCTCCTACCAGTACTGCTGCCACCGGCCTGCCCACTAGCCACATTGCTCACCACGGTCCTCGCTGTGGCTCCCAGGGTGGATCCAGTCGGCCGGGCCACCACCTGCGCTGGGGCTGGTGCCAGCGAAGACGTGGTGGTGGTGGCGGCGGTGGTGGTCGGTGCGGCGATGGTGGCGGTTGCGGCAATGGTAGTGGCCGCAATGACCGTGGGTGTGGCCGCAATGACCGTGGGTGTGGCCGCAATGACCGTGGGTGTGGCCGCAACGACAGTGGCAGCAGGGGGCTGGGAATGTTCAGCAGCCCTGGATGATGGGTTGGTGGGTAGGAGGGGTCCTGGGGAGCGGCTGGGCCCTGCCACACCAGATGGGCCTGCTTGGTGGTCCGTGTCCGAAGAGGAGGACAGATCCTCCACATCCGTGTGTCCTCGTTGGGGGCTTGTAGGCTGGCTGTGCTGGCTGCTGTCTCCATCCCCAGCATCCAGCAGTTCGTCACCTGTGGAGAGAATGAGATTTGTTATTGTGTTGCACCTGGCGAAGTATGTATTTGTCGTCTGACATTAACAGTTAGTGCAATGACGTACATGGGTTTCCCGGAGGCGTGTGTGTGGCTGTAGCATTTGTAGTTGTGTGTGCTTGACAATGGGACTGTGTGCTGTGCACATGTGGCATGGGACGGATTGGCCATGCCGATGGGTGTGTTGCTGTGCCCCTACTTATTGTGACTCTGGTGTATGCGG
Source organism: Calotriton arnoldi (assembly GCA_963921515.1). Lineage (NCBI taxonomy): Eukaryota > Metazoa > Chordata > Amphibia > Caudata > Salamandridae > Calotriton > Calotriton arnoldi. Next base: position 1,267,907 of record CAWUFW010000708.1, read on the forward strand.
GCTCCTGGCCCATCCTGGGTCTGGTTTGTACTTTGCTTTTGGTGTTCAGATGGGACGCTTAGGAACGCATATGGCAACATGGGGGCCATGCCCCATATTCGCATTTGGGATGGAATATGCTTTTGGGGTACATGCTGTGAGCCATGGGTGCCGAACGTGACATGTGTTGTGGCAGCATGACAGTGCATGGTTTGAGGTGTGTGCATGCTTGACATGGCCTGCATATTTGCTGTCTGTTGTGATTACTGGACATGGCATTGGACGCATCGTTATGAGTGAGTGATGGTTGTGTGCCAGCCAACGTATTGCAGTTGTCCCATCTCCTTGGTGTGCGTGCTGCCCTGTGCCATGTGCATCACTGCAGTGCTGGGGGGTGTGGCCCATGTTGTGTGTTGTTGCTCACAGTGTGTCGTGCGCTTCATTGACTTCTGGCACATGGTTGGTCATGGGCATGTATCTTAGCGTGACTGCTGTATGTGTGGCAGCTGTGCGGATGACATGCCTTTCATGAGACTGGGGCTGACGGATGGGATGGATGGTATGTTGTATGTGCATGGTGTGTCTGTGTGTTTGATGGGTTCAGTGGTGTTCGTGTGCATTTATGTTGTTCCGCTCTGTTGCGTCTAGTGTTGTTTGTCTTACATAGGCATAGTTGTGGGGTGTGTGGTTGACAGGCAGTAGGGGCTACATGGACAGGACTTCAATGGTGTTTCGGTTGTGTGTGATGGGTTGTACAGTGGCTGCCGTGTGGTACTATATTCAGTGTGGCTTGTGCATGCAGACGTGGCTCCTTGGGTGTTGCTGTGTTTGTGATGGGTCATGTGGGGTGTGAGTCTGTGGTTCATGTCCGTGTGCACATTGTTCACTTGTTCGTGACGGTGGGCGGTGCTGCGTGTTCGTCTGCTACGTGACATGTCCCATGTGTTGGTCGTGTTACGGTCCTCATGCCTCCAGTAATCCAGCCCTGTCCAGTTTCCCACCTGCAGGTTGTTCGTGCGTGCACTGTACTGGATGCCACATGGTTCTAAGCGGGGGTGCTCCATGTTGCAGGTCTGTGGGGGTGGGGGGTGTTGTGGGTCGTGGTGGTGGCTGGACACCCACTGACACTGATTGCTGTGGACCGCGATGTCTACCTTTCGGCTGTCGTTGTGCACTGCGGTGGCTGACACGTGGCTGTGGGGTGTGGGGGATGCTCCTCCTTGCTGTGCTGTGGGACTAGGGGCCTGGTGTGTTTTGTACTTGGGCTGTCCACCCTCCCACCCACTGCACTTTGTGTTCCTGCCACTTACCTGTTACTTGTCGGTTAGTGCAGCTATGGCGGACACATGGGTGTGGTGGGTGCTCGTTGTGGCGCTTCTGGCATATTTGGGGACCTGTTGGTGGTTACGTGGCTGGCTGAGTGTACACATGTCCCCACGCATCTTACAGTTGTTCGGTTTGGGCTGTGTGTGGTGGTGTCTGTTGCATGTGTGTGTGATGTGTTGTGTATTGTGTGCTGGACATGGGGGTGTTTGTCCCTGGGAGCTGTGGCATGGTGGTAGTGCATGTGAGTACATAGCGGTGTGCTGGTATACATTAGTTTGTACTTACCAGCCTCCACTCCCCCTGCTAATCCGGCGAGGATCTCGGGATGTATGATGACTCGCACCTTCTCCTCCATACGCTTTGAAGGTCTTGAAGAGCGCGGGATTCCCTCCGCCAGTGACGGCAGCCAGCTCTCTGTTCTTGCTCTCCTTCTTCTTGACCAGGCTTTTGACGTCATTCCACTGTTTGTTTATTTCGACTCTGTTCCTGGGCAAGGTCCCGACTGCATTGACCTGGTCTACGATCCGGTTCCACATTCTCTTTCTGGTGGCTAGTGGTGTGTGCTGGACCAGGTTCCCATAGATTTGTGGGTGCACCTTAATGATCTCGTCGACCATGACCGTCAGCTCCATGGGCGTGAACTTGGGCATTCTTTGTGGTGCCATGGTGTTTGTGGTGCTGGTGCGGTGTGTGTTGTGTAATGTGCAGGGGGTTTGTGGTGCCGGTGTTTGGTGGTGGTGGTGGTGGTGGTGGTTGTGATGTGTGCGTTTCTGTGGTGTGCTGCTGTCCTTGCTGTGTCACTGTGTCCTCTCCTCTCCTCTCTAGTTTGCAATGTTGCAAGGGGTTGTGGTCTGTGGGAGTGCTGCTTTTGTACTTACCTATGTGGGTGTGTCCTCATGGTCTGTTGTTTTCAGGTGTGTTGTGTCTGGGGTTCTGGCCTTTGTAGTTTTTGTTTGTCCAGGGGGTGTTTTCGGGATGTGTACTGTGCTTGTGTATTTGTGCGTGCCTTGCTGTGTGGACTTGTTGGCCATGTTGTGTGCGATTGTTTTTGTCAGCGGATGGTTTCTGTGCAGGGACGTGGGCGCCATGGCTTCTGCCGTGTCAGTTCTCATCGGCGTTGTTTGCGCTGGCGGGCGGTATATTTGTAGTTTTCCCGCGCTCATGGCGGTGCGATCGTAATCTCACGTGCGGTGTGTCGGGCGTGAGGGCGGGCGGTTTTGTGTTGTCGTGCGTGTTTCCGTCCGTGGCGGGCGGTTTGACTCCGACTCGGACGATGGCGGGCGGTATCTTGTGTGATTTTTCCGCCGATGGCGGTTTTCGGTTTGTGTAATCGTAATGGCGTGGTCGGTGTTCAGACGGTGTGTGCGGGCGGATTTTTGCCGCTTCCATGCCTGGCGGATTTTTTACGCCGGGTATCGTAATGGGCCCCTAGTAACCTACACCTAAAATAAAACTAAAATAAATAAGTGCAACACAAGTTACATAATTTGTAATCACTTATCTACATAGTTAACAAATAATATTTATTTAATAATGAATTATTACTTAATTTACTTCCCACCCTATAACCCCACAAACCCAGCAGCCCACACCTAAAATATATTAACAATTACATTCCAAAACATTAAATAAGTCAATAAATTATCAAACAAATAAAGTATCATTATTTTTTTTAAAGACATTTGCAAAAATAATTCTTTTTAGAACAAATAAATATATATATATAAACAAATATTAATAATAAATATATTTAACCCATAATAGGAAAAGTCTGGGAATAATAGATATACTATTCCGACTCCAGCTTATGCAACAGTTGAGAAAGTTTAGGACTTCGGAGGTGTTGAATATATTACTCCCACTCCAGACAGCGCAACAGTAGGAAAAGTGTTGAGTTTCGAAGAGGTTAGGTTCGCTATTACCACTCCAAACAGCACAACAGTAGGGAAAGCATTGGATTTCAGAGAGGTAAGATTGACTTTTTCCACTGCAGTCTGTGCAGCAGTAGGAAAAGTGTTGGCGTTCGGAGGGGTTAAATTTACTATTCCCACTCAAGTCTAAGCAGCAGTAGGTAAACTACTTCACTTTAAACACAGTACATATTTGACTAACCTTATTGAATTAGAAAAAATATAAAACTCCTTATATAAACATTATTAATTAACATAAAATATATAACTAAAAAACATAAAAAACTATTAAGCTATTTACAAAATTCCTAAACAATGTGAATGGTTATTTAATTATTACTTAAGTAACTTGCCACCCTATATCCCAACAAACCTAGTAACCTACACCAAAAATAAAACTAAAATAAATAAGTGCAACACAAATGACATAATTTGTAATCACTTACCTAAATAGTTAGCAAATAATATTTATTTAATAATGAATTATTACTTAATGAACTTCCCACTCTATAACCCTACAAACCCAGCATCCCACACCTAAAATATATTAACAATTCAATTCCAAAACATTAAATAAATTAGCAAATAAGGTATAATGTTTTAAAAAAAAGACATTTGCAAAATGTAAATAAAAATGTAAAGAAGAAATAAATAAAAATATATAAACAAATATTAATAATAAATATATTTAACCAATAATATTAAAAGTATTGGAGTCTGGGAATAATAGATAGACTATTCTGACTCCAGTTTATGCAACAGTAGAGAAAGTGTAGGACTTCGGAGGGGTTGAATATATTACTCCCCCCTCCAATCAGCGCAACAGTAGGAAAAGTGTTGAATTTTGGAGAGGTAATATTTACTATTCCCATTCCAGTATGTTCAACAGTAGGGAAAACATTGGGCTTCGGAAGGGTAAAATTTACTATTTCCACTCCAGTCTATTCAACAGAAGGGAAAGGGTTAGACTTCTGAGGGGTTAAATTTACTATTCCCACTCAAGTCTAAGCAACAGTGGAGAAAGCATTAGATTTTGGAGCAGTTACATTTACTATTAACACTCCAGTTCCCACTTCTGTCTGTGCTGCAGTAGAGAAATTGTTGGACTACAGAGGGATTAATTTTTTTATTTACACTTCAGTCTGTGCAACAGTAGGAAAAGTGTTGGACTTCGGAGGGGTTAAGTTTACTATTCCCACTCCATTCTAAGCAGCAGTAGGCAAACTACTTCACTTCAAACACATTACATATTTGAATAACCCTATTTATGTAGAAAACATATAAAACTCTTAATATGAACATTATTACTTAACATAAAATATATATAAATAAAACAATTAAACAATTTACAAAATTCATAAATAATGCAAAAATTAAGTTTCAATCACAAATAATGGTTAAGTATTGCTTACTTAACTTGGCACCCTATATCCCTAGTAATTAGTAACCCACACCTACAATATAAGTAAAATAAATAAGTACAACATAATTTACATAATTGATAATCAATTACATAATTAGTTAACAATTAATATTTATTTGTTAATGAATTATTATTAATTTACTTTCCACCCTATAACCCTACAAACCCAGCAGCCCACACCTAAAATAAAATATAACTTAATATATAATTATTATACAATTTACAAAATTATTGATCTATTAAATAATGAATTATACATTAATTATTATTATTTTTAATGTATTTACTTAATTAACCTTCCACCCTATATCCCTACAAACCTAGCAACACACAACTAAAATATAACTTAAAGAAATCAGTTTTACTTAATGTACATAATTAATACTCAATTCAATAATTAGTAATCAGTTAATAATTAATTATTACTTGGTTAACTTCCCTCCCTATATCCCTACACACCCAGCACCTTGTACCAAAAATATAACTGAAATATATGATTATTACACAACTTATATAATTAATAATCAATTAAATAATTGACAATAAATTAAAAATAATTGTTAATTCATTATTACTTAATTAACTGCCCACTCTATACCCCTACAGATGTAGCAACCCACACCCAAATATAAGCAAAATAAACCAGTAATATATAATGTACATAATTAATATCAATCACATACTTATTTAAAAATGATTAACTAATTAATAAATGATATTTACTTAATTAACTCCCCACCCTATCCCCCTACAAACCCAGCAATCTGCTACAACCCTATAGATTACTATTAGCAATTAAATTAGACATTCTAAATCACTTAAATTTACAAGCTATATTTAAAAAAGTTAATAATAAATATACAAACATAGTAACGTTAAATTAATACATGAATTAAAACACAGGAAAGATTTTGAAAACTGTACTTTTTACAACTTTATTATTGAAAACGTTATTAACAACAACGATATTCTTAACATGATATTACTTACCTGAGAAAAATTATATTCTTGCCAACAATATTTCTGATTCACAATATTTTTATACCACAATATTTTTTTCCGATATTTCTGTCTCCAGATATTTACAACTCGGTCTTTTGTCTAAATAGCTGAACGACAGAGCAAAAAGATGAGTCCACAGCAATTGTATTAATTTTGCACAATTGCGATGGTAGTTTTGGAAAAATAATTACCTTTTCAGCACTTCACCCCACACTATTGTTATGGACATTGCTACATTTTGGAGTTCTGTCACCCCAGTGCTTAATTAATATAAATGAAAGAATGAATGAATAAATAAATAAACAAAAGAGGAAGCCTAAATGTCTTCTTAGAAGCCCGCCAGCGGATGCCAAAGTTACTGAAAAAGAGAACTGCACAGTCTTGATTCCACCGCAAGAATCTTTTTTCCAATACTACACCATACCTTGCTTTCTCTCTTTTTCACTGTTTTCCTTTCTTTCTCTTCTTCCTCACTTTTCTGCTTTCGTTCTCTCAGACATATGATGACAAAAAATATGCCCCAGTCCCCAAAAATGAGAGCTGATGTGCACCACCTGCAACTACCAGCACAAATTAAGCACCATTTCGACTCTAGCCCAGTTGCGAATATTCCACTCGCAGTGTACGTGGCATTGTAAATCTACAGTATTTTATGGTTCCAGTGGCGACCGGTATGGTACGGGGGTCCCCGAAGTCAGGGGCGTAACACAGGCCCCCGCAGCCCCCGCAGCCCCCGCGGTGCGGGGGGGCCCCCTCGGCACAGCACTCTGGCTGCAGAGCTCCTGATTGAGCCCGGAGGGGGCCCCTCCACGTGCCTTGCAGGAGGCCCCCTCAGGTTTCGTTACGCCAGTGCCCGAAGTCAGGGGAGCCAAACCCTGCCCCGCCCTAATCTTATGATACTAAAAATAAAATGATAATAACTTCAGTAATTATCATTTTATTTTGTCTTTTGCACTGCTCCGTGTCCAGTGGGGCGACCTTCTTCCGCCTTAGTGCAGGAGCCGCCACTGTATGGTTCCTTCTATTTAAACAAAACATTCTTTCCACGTCTTAGAGTATGAGTTCAGGAGGACAGATAGTTTATTGCTGGCCCCAACTCATGGTGCAAGTGGATAGAAAAGGCTTTTGATTAGCTTAGTTGGTTTGTATCCTCTGCTTAGGAAGGACTTCCATCGTTTTGCACACCAAGATATCTACATATAATAAAACCATTCTGTTTGTTCCAGATACCGGATAAAAAGTTGCCCTGAGGTCACAGTTGAATTTAACAAAACGCTGAAATCTCTGCCGAGCAGGTACAACTCGTACACAAAGGCTGCCTTCCGTCAGCTAATAGACGTCTACGGCACTCATTACATCAGGCAGGTGACCTTGGGAGGAAGAATCAAGGATGTGACTGCAATCAAGACGTGTGAGGCGGCCTTAAGTGGAGTCACAAAAAGTGACATTAAAGACTGCCTGAACGGTGAGGCCAGTGGGGGCAAGGCTGGCAAGATTAAATTTGGTACAAGCATGAGTGTGTCACGCTGCCAGTCTATGGCCAGAAACCGTTTGCACAGGAGCACATTTTCAGAGGTGTTCCAGGAGAGGTTTTCTGAAGTGATTGGTGGTGGTGGGAATAAGGACGCGGACCTCTTGTTTCCAAATAAAAATGGCGGCAACCGGAAGCAAAGTATTCAGAGGTGGATCACAAGTTTGAAAGGGAACCCAGGTGTGGTAGAATACACCCTGTCACCCCTACACCTGGTGATATGTTCCCAAGGTCCAGTCAGGGAAAACCTCAAAGCAGCCATCTCAGAGTACATTCTAGAAAAACAAACTAAGGATAAATGCCCCAGTTGTCTTCGAGGAAGTGTCACACGACGAGGCAGCCAGTGCACCTGCAGCTGTCCAAGCAGCAGCTTCATGAACAGCGAGTGCTGTCCATCAAAAAAAGGCGTGGGAGAGCTAACCGTGAATGTTAGAGAGGGGAATGGTCTTGGTGGAGACAGTACTTGGCTTTGGACTGGTCATTCTGATGCCTATGTTATTGTATCAGTAAAGGGTACATCTGGCTCCCAACATACCCCAACAATTAACGACAATAACAACCCCCGATGGCATTTCAGAATGCACTTTGGCACGGTTAGCCTCTTTAGTGATTTGGACATGACGCTGGTGGTGTATGACAAGGACTGGTTCTGGTCCCGCAACACTGGATCATGTACAATAAAACTAGGCAGTGCGTCCACTAGATTTATCTCACAAAGATGCAACGTCTCAAAAGGTGGGCACATTCGCTATGAATACAAGATAGAGTGTTATCCAGGTTTAGGGGGCTCCAAGTGCAGCGAGTTGTCGCCCCCATAAGGGACAGTATGAGGCAGAAGAGACCATTACTTAGTGTAAAGAAAAGGAAGACCTAAGTCCTTTAGAATGAACCAGAACCCAGTTTCCATACAATGGGCCTAATTACGATGTAGGTGGGACCGCCACTGACAGGGGGAAAAGACCGCCACCTCTGGCACGACCCAAGATTGCATCGGGCGGCGGTCGGAATTCTGTCCCTTCAATGGAGGCAGTCCCTGTGCAGGCATTGCTTTAGGGATTAGGATGTCCCTTTCTGACTGCCTTTTCATGGTGGTCCGACCGGCATGAAAAAGCAGTGGGAAACAGACTTTGGGGGCCCCTAGCAGGGCCACTGTCCCCCTTCGGCCACTGCTAAGTGGCCCTGGGGGCACATGTAGTGCCCCCCACACGTCCATGCACCATGTGACAGGCACCACATGGTACCTGGTACACGGTGCATGGATGTGCACGAAGTGCTTTTTTCTACTGCAGCTTGTGCTGTGGCCCTTTTCCTGGGTTGCAGCACAAGTCACAGTAGAAAAAAGCACTTTATGACCACCAGCACAGCTGTCTCATCCTAATAGGGTGGGTGGGACCACTGACTCATTGTCGGGCACTGCGATGGAAGTCGGCGGTCCGACCTCCTGCCATCGTAATAAGGGCCAATGTTACAGTTTTACTGCAGTCATTAACTGCCAAAATTACTTTAAAACTTCTCTGTCATTTGCACAAAGCTTTACTGGCAGCAAACACCTGTCAGGGAACAGATCAATAAATATGTAGAACTCATGGCCCTCATTATGATGCTGGGCGGACCGCCATTGACAGGCCATTGGTGGAGGTCCACCCGGCATCAAGGTCATCGGTCCAACTGCCAGATTACAATACCTGTGGTCGGAGCGAATATGTCGGGGGGACAGGCTTCGGGCGGTGGTCAGACTCTAATCCCTACAATGGAGATGGTGCCTGCGCAGGCACCACCGTAGGGATTAGGATATCTCTTTCCGACTGCCTGTAGGCAGACGGAAAGAGTCTTTGTGGGCCCGAAGCAGGGCCATCCCCCATGGACCACTGCTTAGTGGCCTGGGTGGCACATGTAGTGCCCCTACACATCTGACACACAGTGCATTGATGTGCCCACATTCTTTTCCTGTGCTGCAACACAAGCCGTACTATAAAAAAGCATTTTGCGGCTGCCTGCACAGCGGTCGTATCATAATAGGGTGGACGGGACCGCCGACTCATTGTCGGACAGTTCCTGCCCACAGTGATCAGACCGCCATCGTAATGAGGCCCTTTGTTTGGTACATATGTTACAATGGGGGCTGAAAGGCTTTAAAATGCAGTTCAAGTGCCATATGTAAAAAGCATCACTATGTGTGCCTGAAAGCTTATTGTTAACCTAGTTTTATTTTCTTTGATTATCAATTCCATTTTTAAAAAATGTTTCATTTGTTTGCACTTTTTGTTTAATGGTTGAAAAGGGGCTTGTAAAACATATAACATGCACATTTTGATAAAGAAAGCACAAAAATGTGCTTCTTATAATCCATTTTGAATGGCCGAACTCATTATGGGCGTTAATTTGACCTGCAATTGTGTAGTGCTTCTTACTCTTGGACGAGGTGCCGAAGTGTAATAATTAACACACCCAATAAATACTGAACCCTGGGGTATCAGATTTAATCAGGGGCAATAGTTATCGCCAATCCCTTCATGTCACTCATAAGTAGGGGTTACATGTTCTTCGCAGCCGAAATGCCCCACTGCATAGAAAGGCCCAGTAAAATGTAAATGTGCAAAGACAAATATTGCATACATTTCCCTAAATGTCATTAAGTCACAAATGCGCAAATAACGTGACTTGCACTCCAAGGGCCTTTTTTGGCTGAGATGCCTTCAGTTAGTGTGGAAGTATCTTGTTGTGCTGAGGAAACTTTTTAAAGCTGGTGAAGGAAAACTGGGAACCTTTGCAACCTTTGTGAAAGGCAAATATTACGAACTTTTCTTATGCACCCCTTAATCATTCATCTTTTAAAAATTGCCTTTTCTTTTTCCTGTTGTTTATATGTTATCAATTACTGTTTATTCACATGCTGCAATTTCAAGTTCCCAATAAAGATTAAGAAAGACACAGTTGCTTCCATTTTCTTCCATGCAGCCTTTTCTTTCTTTTTGTTTTTTAAATTAAGTTCAGCCCAGTTTTTCTTAGGAGTCTGCCGCCTGCACAGCTGTATGCCTGAGTACCAAAGCTGCCTAATTTTGATTCCATGTCATAAATCTTTCCTTCACCACACTCTATTATCTTTCTCTTTATTACATTCCTGGAGGTTATTTTTATTCCCCGTTTTCTCCCATTTTTCCTATCTTTCTCTTCCTCCTTCTTTCTCCCCTTTCTGTCCTTTTCTCTCTTGCTTTAGGTTCAAGTGATGATGAACAAACAGTAAGTGCCTGGCCCCAAACAACTCGCATGTTTTCAGTGGTGGAGGGCTCCACCCAGCGGCAGAGAACTGAGTTGCTTGTCAGCAAAGAAGACATGGAGATGCCTATATGAGTTCTGTACAGAGTTTTAGTAATGATGTTTCCATACTTACTTCACCAAGTACTTGATGATGTCGCTAAAGACATTGAGACTTTTGGGTGAAACACATTAATTCTTTGAGGAAACATGGAGATATAGTGATCCAGAGGGAAGAAATGCTTGTTTTTAGGGATACGTGTTGAAATATTTCACTACAGAGTAAGGAAAGAGGCGACGACTCTTCTGACTGCCAAATTCAACACATTTTGAGGGTGAATTTTATAGATGCCTGGCCAGCGCCCTGAAGCTGAAGAGAATACTAAGTTATACTGAACTCTGTACTCTGATATGTCCCTGCCTTGCACCACCAAGCCACCAGCATTCCAAGGACAATCATTATTATTCCAGTTGTTGAAATTACCCCCTCTGCCGATCATTAAGTAGTCTGAGACTTCCTTGAGTATGTGCCCGGGCTTGCACTCACCCCGTGAAGAACACCCCCTCCCTTTACATCTGCCAGTCTAAGTACTAACCTCACTTACTGGCACCTACTTCAAGGCATCCTAAATACATGCTGCAATCAAGCATTAAAAAAAACATAAAAGCACATGTTAAAATAAAATAATACAATCTAAAAATAACAGCCCTCATGAGGGCAAACCGACTTTGACAATGACTGAACTATTAAAAATCCAATTATACAAAGACCCCAATAACACAGAAACAATACCAAATAAGATAATCGCACAAAATTAGCAGAATCAATCACAGCTCATACAGACTATAATAATCAAACAAATTGGCAGGGCCGTATATAAAGTGCAATGTACCATAAAAGCATAAAAACAACGGGCTAGTTAATCACAACTGGACCTAATGGCAGATTTAAAAAAAGTTCAGCACATAAAAAACAGTGCTACCCGTAAGCATTTGCTGTATTCACAAACAGATGGATCAGCAACTCTCTTGGCGGCCATCTTTGTTTAGCGAAATGAGACGACACGTTTCTGAGTCTGCAGCCCTAAATGCTGTGCTTGACAATGGATTCCACAGACTGTATTCAAAAGAATGTTTCTAATGGTCTTGCAAGAATTGAAATTAAACAAAAAACTAAACCCGCACACGTAGATAGGTGTTTCTATGGTGACTATTTTTGTATGGTTGTGATAGTCACAGCATATTGCACTTAGAAACTCTACTATGAGTGATTCGGCACTTCAGAAGCATAAAACAATTGCATCCCTCAAAGGGAACGGTGTTACAATGTATTACCATTGTTTTATTACATATTGTATTACTCATATTTGTTATTGATGATTTGTTATTGATGTTATTGATGTCACCCCCAATACTTTAATATTTATGTTGGTACATTCCTCCGCTGTGCCCCCTCCTTTCCTCCTACCTGGTACCTTCCGCTGTCCCCAGGAGGCTACCTTGGAATGTTCAGTGGTGACAGTTGCTGCACTGTTGGTGGACAGAGGAGACCGGGAATAAAGAGTTTTCCTACCGAACTAAGGCTTCGTCTTTTCATCACTGGCGACGATCTGTGGAAGGGAACAGAAGACACCGGCTCCTTCCCTTCTGATGACTTTTCCACCAATTCTCCTGTAAGGTACTGTGTCCTAGGGAAATTAACAGTGCTGCCCCGGTTCTTCTTTCCTCTGTGGAAGAACATCTTTGGCTCCCTGCTGCAGTTTTCTTGTGACTTTAAGGTGTTGTACCTCCTCACCTTGCCACCTCAGCATTAATTATCGCCCTTCCCTGACGTCGCATTACGAAGGACGTTCAAGTGATTTTTTTTTCTCTTCCTCACACTCCATCCGACCAAGGGCATTTCTTATTCTGAGCCCCACGTCGTGTTCAACGGTGAACTACCAGCGCGGTAAGCCGAGGCGCGCCCTGCCTCTCCACAGACTCTGCCTCCACCTCTTTCCGCTACTTACTTCTTCCTGCAAAGGCGTGGTGATCTTCTGTGGGCGGGCCTCGGCGAAGCAGTCCTCCTGTCATTGTCAAGAGCGGCGTGCCTGGGCGTAATTATTCATTGTCATCGCTGGGGGCGACTTTCTGTCAGCGCTGACGAAGAATTTGCCAAGCTGTGTGTGCACTTACTGGTGACACGCACACCTCTTCACCATTTTCTCAACCATTTGCGTGTCATCCACGGTGACACGCACACCTTAATGTCAAGGGGCACTTTCAAATATATGAAGAATTTGGCAAGCAGATCGTGCCAAGCTGTGTGTGCACTTGCGGTGACACGCACACCTCTTCATCATTTTCCAACCATTTGCGTGTCATCCACGGTGACACGCACACCTTAATGTCAAGGGGCACTTTCATATAATCTGAAGAATTTGGAAATCAGATTGTACTAAGCTGTGTGTGCTCTTGCGGTGACACGCACACCTTTCCACCATTTTCACAACCTTTTGCGTGTCATCCACGGTGAAACGCACACCTTAATGTCAAGGGGCACTTTCATATAATCTCAGTCCATCATTACTGTCAGTTCAGTCAAGGTCTAGATCTTTTCTACGTTCTGTACTGTTGCCGTTTCACAATTAAAGGCACCAGATTTAAACAAAAGATTGATATTCCAATACTATGGATTTTAACGACATGGGTTTTCTTCAAGGGCAGATCAATGGTGCCATCTAGTGGTTTCCAGTGATAATTTTTTCCTTAACATTCAATATTGCTCAAAGTGCAAAATTTTCCTCTACACATTGCATGTCAATCCATGGTGACACACACACACCTCATTTCAACGCATCTATGATTACACGCATACTGCGTTATCTTGATGCACAATTCGATGAACTTCTGTAAAAGTTTCTCTGGCAGCATAACGCTGTTTTCCTCTTTCTGGAGCTTTATTATACATAGTGCATTCTTATACATACAAGAATTCTCATACATATAAGTAGTCAGTTTGTTCATTGTGGTCTGCACTGTACATTCTTGTTGTTGTATTTTTACTCCTTCTCCTGCATAACTAATTTTCATTGGTAAGTTAATGTTATGATGGCTGCCGTAAGTATGTCCCAACCTGCACCGTTCTTAAATGAATTTGGAGAACCCAATGTTCCATGGAAGGAATGGGAAGATATTTTTGAATCATACCTTATAGCAATTGGGGGAGAAAAGTTTAGTGTCTTAAGGAAACAGCACATTCTCTTACACAGTTTGGGACCGGATGGCAGGAAAATATTTGGGACATTACCTGAGCCTGAGGATGATACTGATGAGGAAGATGATGATGATACTTACACATCCACCTTGTTAAAGTTACGTAACCACTTTGGTGACAAAGTAAACATAGTGCTGGAAAGACATAAGTTCTTCAGTCGTTCTCAAGGCAAACAAGAAAGTGTTTCCACTTACGTAGCAGCACTTAGAGGTCTTAGCAAACTTTGTGAATTCCAGGACCTGAATGATTCCTTAATCAGAGACCAACTGGTACGTTGTACAAATAATAAAGAAATTCAGAAGAAATTATTACAAAAACAACCTAATCTTCAAGAAGCCATTGAAATAGCTAAATCAGTAGAACACACGGCCATTTGCATAAAAGAAATAAATTCCCTAGATTCCAACGGAACAGTGGCAGAAATTAAAGAAGCAGAAGTTAAAGAGGTAGAAGTTTGTAAAATAAGGAACGAGCCTGGCAAAACTAAGAATGATAATTGGCGCAACCAAACAGGAGACTCAGAAAATGTCAAGTTTAAATGCTATCGATGTGGGAGCAGCAATCATTTAGCAAATAACCCCAACTGTCAAGCCAAATCAGCAATATGCAGGAAATGCAACAAAAGGGGTCATCTTGCAAGAGTATGTGGATGCTTTCCAAGGAAAACTTGGGGAAACGGTGCCTCTGATGACAAAACACAAGTCAAGAAAATCATACTACAAATTAATGAAAGTGACGATGATAAGCACCAAAGATATCCTGAATGCAATGTATCCATTGATGGCAAAGATGTTAAGATGTTTGCAGACTCATGTTCTCCTTTCACTCTGGTAAACTTTGCTGACTTCAAATCCATCTTAGGTAAAGAACAAGATAAGTTATGTAAAGCAGACATTTCACCTAGTGGTTACAATAGAGATCCTATTCCGATGAAAGGCATGATCAAATCTCTCATCTCATTTAAAGACCGTTCTACAGTGGGGAAAGTATATGTAGTAGAAAATGGATCCAATTTATTAGGATGGCAACATCAAAGAGAACTGGGCATTAAATTGGACCCTAATAATCCGGAACAAGTTTTAGTGGTAATTCCTTCAAGCAACAGTGAACACATTGCCAATGAATTTCCAGAAGTTTTTTCAGAAGATTTAGGCTTACTAAAAGACTTTCAACACAAAATTCAATTAAAACATAATGCTAAACCTGTGATTCATAAAACTAGACCTATACCCCATCTTATGTGGGAACCCCTGAAAAGAGAGTTATCTAGACTTGAAGGGTTAGGTATCATACAACCCATTGATTGTTCGGAATGGGTTGCACCCATTGTTATCGCAAAAAAACCACAGCCAAGACATCAGAATGTGCATTGACTTGCGTGACCTAAATAACAACATCTGGGTAGAGAGACACCCACTACCCCGCATCCACGAGATGCTAAGCACAATGGGAGAGGCCACGTGGTTCAGTGTTCTGGATCTCTCCATGGCGTACCATCAGGTAGAGCTACACCCAGACTCTAGGAGACTCACTGCATTCACTACTCCAATGGGTACATACATGTTCCGTCGCATGCCTTTCGGATTGGCCTCTGCGGCGGCAGTATTTCAAAAAATTATGCAACAGGTTTTAGAAGGTGTACCTAAGACATTATGCTTTCAAGACGATGTATTGATTTATGGGGCTAGCATTGATGAACACAATAATATTCTTAAGCAAGTCTTCTCTAGATTCAAGAAGGCAGGGCTCACATTGAAGAAAGAAAAATGTCAATTAGGTGTGGAAGCTGTGGAATATTTAGGGCACTGCATTTCAAAGGAAGGCTTTAAACCTAAATACTGTCTGCTAGAAGCAGTAAAGGATGCACCAGCACCTACAAACAAAGATGAACTCAAGTCATTCTTAGGGTTAGCAGAGTTCATGGCAAAGTATGTAGATCATTTTGCTGACCTAACCTCCAACCTGAGAGAACTCACAAAGAACCACACTCACTTCCAGTGGTCAAATGATCAGCAAGCCTCATTTTTGAAAGTAAAAACGCAATCCTTTCAGCTCCGTACTTATGCAACTTTGAACACAATCGTAAAACCATACTCACTACTGATGCAAGCAACAAGGGCTTAGGGGCTACTCTATCACAAATAATCGATGGCAGAGAAAGAATTGTTGCATTTGCTTCACGCACACTCACCAAAGCAGAAATGAATTACTCTGTAATAGAAAGGAAGCCTTAGCCTGTTTCTGGGGTGTAAAACATTTTAAATTCTTCCTATGGGGCATTCAATTCTGCATACGCACGGACCACAAACCCCTAATTTTCATGTTCAATCCTAAAAATAACTCATGCAACACTCCCCGTATAGCCAAGTGGATCCTTGGATTAGAGGGCTTCTGCTTTAGGGTGGAATATGTTCCAGGTATTCACAATTCTGCTGCAGATTTTCTATCAAGAAGTCCTTTAGACAAGGAGGAGCAGTTTGACACCCCTGAGTACCCCATCCTTCAACTTAATCTCACCACCATCACTTCACAAGAATGGTTAGATTGCATGAGCAAAGACACTACGATGACCCAACTCTTAAATTACACGGTACAGGGTTGGCCCACTTCCTCTGATTTGGTAAGTGAAGTTGTCAGGAAATTCTGGGAGGTTCGTCATGAACTCAACATTGTACAGGGAGTCCTATTCAGAAATGACAAAATTGTACCACCTGATCCTCTGAGATACAAAATTGTTGATCTTGTACATGAGGGTCACCTTGGCAGAAGTTTGACTAAAGCTAGGTTACGTGAACGATACTGGTTTCCAAACATGGATTCGATTGTAGAAAACAAGGTAAAGAATTGCTCAACTTGTGCCAATAGTGACAAGTCAAAAATAACTAGGAAAGCACCCATCTTCCCAGTATCAGTACCAGATAAACCTTGGGAGAAGATTGCTCTTGACATAATTGGTCCGCTCAATTACAAAAGTACCCTAAAACGATTCGCACTGGTCTTAATAGATTACCATTCTCACTGGACTGTAGTGAGGATGGTCAACCAGATTACCACTGACTATGTCATCCAATTTCTCAAAGATGCATTTGTCCTGGAAGGCATCCCATCTTCCATAATCACCGACAATGGGGTTCAATTTACTTCTCATACCATGACAGAGTTCCTTAATAAATTGAATGTTAATCACTTGAAAACGCCCCTCTACTGTCCCAGGGCTAACGGCCTGGTAGAAAGAATGAACCGCATGATCAAAAGTTGCATACAGTTAGCTAGTGTTAACAGAATCCCAATAGAACAGGCAATACAAGAGATGTTATGGGCTTACCATACCACTCCCAATCAAGTTACAGGAGTCTCCCCTTTTACTGCATTAAAGGGTAGGAAACCCTGCACCAAATTCTTTCCTAACTGGTTGGGAGGTGGTACTAGTGTTATGCACGACGTTCAGGCATCAAAAGTCAAAATAAATACTCACCAAACCAAGTACAAAATCCATTACGACCTCAAATATGGAACAAAAACCCCACAATGGAGAATTGGAGACTGGGTATGTGTTAAAAATCCCAGAATTTGCAATTCTGACTCTAAATTTTCCAAACCTATGCAAATCACAGCAATCAGGAAAAATACAGCCATAATGGACAATAACCAAATGTGGAGCATGGATAGATTGACCAAATCCCAACCCATATATAGTGAGACATCCAATCACAGATCCACCAAAGAATCTCATGAGCATGCTCCACACGAGCTACCTACGATGCAGAGAATTCGCAAAACACCCAGTTGGCAACAAGACTATGTCATGACCAAATAACCTCCTTTGTTATCTTCCTTTCATTTTGCAGGGGAAGATGTGTTACAATGTATTACCATTGTTTTATTACATATTGTATTACTCATATTTGTTATTGATGATTTGTTATTGATGTTATTGATGTCACCCCCAATACTTTAATATTTATGTTGGTACATTCCTCCGCTGTGCCCCCTCCTTTCCTCCTACCTGGTACCTTCCGCTGTCCCCAGGAGGCTACCTTGGAATGTTCAGTGGTGACAGTTGCTGCACTGTTGGTGGACAGAGGAGACCGGGAATAAAGAGTTTTCCTACCGAACTAAGGCTTCGTCTTTTCATCAAACGGCACAGTCATATTACTTAGACAAGGGAAGGCACGTGGATTATTTCATTTGTTTTCAGAATTTCCTCACAACCATTTTCCAAGCTGGCCTAGCCACATTCCTTAATTAAAGCTGAAGTGTGTGGCCACTCACTAAACGTATGTCAGTTAGAAAGTGCTGACTGCCAATAGCAAGGTCCCCAGAATAAGCGGCACCTTTGCACAACACAGAGGAAACAAAGGTGGCACCTGCCAGAGCAACAGTGTTCAAGGCTCAGCCTCATTATTAATCACTTCGGGGCAGATTTTCAAGGAAAGTGACTCAGTGCGTGCCACAAGCCATTTGGCTGTGCCGCACTGAGGGGCTCACTACGATGGCGGACGGAGGCACACCATTGGCGGTCCTCGCATCCGCCATATTACGATGGACAAACATAGCCCATTTTCCATCCGCTGCGGAGTTACGTGAACCGCCAGAAATTTCCGTCCGCAACGGCCGCGGAGGGAGCCAATAGAGAAACACCGCAGTGCGGAATGATGTCCCGTCTGCCGTACAAATCATGATGTCCAAAACAGCCCATCACACCGCAGCGGAGAATCCAGCCACCAGGAGACGGCGGAAGCACTACTGCGGAGAGCGAAACTCGAATCCCGGTCACCTCGATGGATCCAGCTCTTCAAGCCCTTCCGCTGCTGTACCTCATCCACTACCAGCAAAAAAGACATCGCCGCGGACAACACCGCAGGTACGCAAAAACACAACTCCGCATACAACCGCAACACACAACTCCTGTGCTGACATATGGTTCCTGTCCACATCAGACACTCTGGTGGGGACAGGAACATATCCCCCAGTGTACTCCCACATGTCCTACCTGATAGAAACCCACACCTCCGCATCCGGGTCACCCATCAACCCCGAAATCACTGCAATGTCCCGGGAAAGTCACAGCAGCGGTGAAGACGCGGGAAAACCTGCGCACAATGTAGTAGGCAGGGCTGGCCCAGGCATGGGCAGTCCACCCAGATTCACAGGGCTCCACCCTCAACCTTCCCACAGTACGCATCACACACCCATTTGGGCACATGCTGTGTGCCCCTCCTGTGCCCCCCCTGTACAATTAATCAGCCAGGTGTAGCCAGACCTCACACCTCACACATCAAAGGACAAGATAGATTGACTGGGAAGGTGGGGGTGAAGAGTAACACCCTGCACAGAAGGTCAGGGGCTGGACAACCCACCTCCTCACACCTACCTTCCACTCATGTGAATCAAACTGAGTATTATTAAAAAATGAAGACTCACACTGCATATGAACATCCACTGAACTGTTCACACTGCCTGTCAAGTCCCTCAGAAAGACCCCACACTGACACTCTGCCACATACTCATACCATAGGTCAGCAGCAATGGGGGACAATAAATGGGCTAGCCAAAAGTGAAGTGGACAGTGCTGGAAAGCCATGGAGCAAGCCACATAGCATGTGTACATCACATGCAAGAGGAGGAACATATCACACCACCCTTAGGCCCTCAAATCAGACATGGGTGGCACAGTGAGTGAAATTAAACCACAGTGACCTCTGTGAAACAACTCAGGAATACATCAAGGCAAGCCATGCATAGGCACAGGAATGATAGGAAGTGTCAGAATTCATACAGTGACCAGCCACACATCTGTGTCAACTTACTTGACATGTGTATGTCATGACATGAGCACAACACACATGGCTCATTGTCACACTCCCTGACTGTCAAACACAAGTAGGACCTTCACACATACCCCTCCTCTACCCACCTCACACCTGCAACACTCAACACCTGTGAGAAACACACATAATGGTGCAAATGATGTCCTGTGAGTTCACTGACAACCAATCACACACCCTGTGGTGCATCCACAAATATCAGACTCATACTCCGGGATGCCTGAACCAATGCTGACACAAAACCAATAGCCAAACACAAATCTCACAAACAACATCCACAGAAGTCCAACAAGCCCAGACATGTGCAGCCAAACAGTTGAAAGGCAATGTGACCCTAGACAGAACAGGAATACACAACATTGTCACTCTGGACAAATGCACAGACAACATACCCCAACACAAACAAGAATTGCATCATCAAAAAACAATCATGAGCAATAAGTGGGATCAAGGGGACAAATCAGCTAACACACACATACACACCACACCAGTCATCAAGTGAACATGGTGTCATAGTGTACCACAAGCATGCACATGCACAATCCTGACAAGTGACAGGCCCAAAATAGGAGGACAAACCACTATTGTGCACTCAAAACAAGTTCATGAACATGAATCCACATTGCTGCATGTGACATACACACAAGAAATGCACACTGCACTTGCAACACACATCTGAATGTATCACAATGCACAAACTACTCACACACAATGTCATGCAAATAGAACATCACACACATTGCACCTGTCAGCAGAAAGAGCCAACACAGGCCAAACACTGCATACATCCACAAGAACAACACAACAGAGGCACATACCAATCCATCACATAGCAAACTCAGCTGGACATCAGGGGGATGCACACCAAGCAAGTACAAGGCAACATACACTGACAGCACTGCATGCACACCAAGCAGTGTGTGCACAACTACAAAACCAGTAGCACACATATCTGAGTGCCCCACCATGAACTCACACAACACAAATCATCACAGCACAAAGATAACATCACACTCAGGAAGGGTAGCAGTACCTCAGCAAACACAAATACACCTTAGCCTTCACCCACAGATGCACATCTCAGGGAAACCCAGATGAAAACAACATGACTAGAGGACTGTGATGCTCAAACATATGCACTGCACATGAGCAACCATGACTGCAAACCAGTAGAAGAAAATAACATAAACCTAATTGTGAAACTGTCCTGAGTGGCACATTGGTCCTGTACACAGATCATCCTCACACAGCATAGTGTCACACTATGAAGTGGTGGGGAGGCTCACACACTGGCAAGGCATGGGGTGGAAGACATGAGATTTAAGAGGTGTGTACATCAGTAGTGGACAAGTCAGGAGTGTACAGTCCACAAACACATAGAGGAGTAACTCACAATGTGTAGGCATCAGAAGCACCTATAGGGGATGGTATGACTCCACATACCATACTGGAGCCAAAAATGGGTCAAGTGACAGCAATGCATGAGAAAACTCACAAATAATGTCAGTGTGGCTGAGCAGATCTGCACAGTGAGCACAAACAGAAACAAGACACATGGCTGATCAACAAAACACAACACAGACTTGGCAGTCACACACTCTGCATACTCACAACTGGCAGCAACAACAAGTAGGTGTCCCCCGGGAGTGCAAGGACACACCACCACATTGCACAGTGCTCAACCTACAACTCCTACATATGCCCACAATCTGAAGCACATGGCTGACAATTTAAACAAACAGGCACTCATTACCTGGATCATACATGTGTGTAGTTGGCATTGCAGGGGCACACACACATCGACACTACTGACAATGACAGCCCATTCACACTGTATGACTACTCAAGTTCACATATTCAAATGTACCCATGTGACTAGGAAGACAGGCCATCACAAGATGACCATACATCAACACTGCTGTTCACACATCAAGAAAGATCACACAGATATGATGGACCCTGGCCACCCCGCAAGTAATCCTGTGGATAGAATTCACCTCTGTTGTGGTATTGCATCCTAACATGACGTGTACAATTTAGCAAAGCTGAGCATAGAATGATTAGGATAAGAGTAGATCATCACAAACAACCATCATTGCACCCTCAAGCCTCAGAGTCAACAAGAACAAAAGTGTCTGTCACCTCTGGCAAACTCTGAAAAAGTAAAACAAGCAATTGGCAATGTTAAAGTGGCATACAGAGCATGTGTCACATGAAACCATACCCATACATTAAACATTTTATTTAGCAAGGACATTGTCAAAGCAGACAACAGGAGTAACTGTCTTTATTACATAATACCCAGATAGGCATCAAAAGTACAAAACAGCAAGGCCATTGGCCACTACAAATTCAAAGTATGTACATGTGTGCATGAGAAACTGCACAGGGAATGGGCATCCAAAGTGACAAACAGCAAGGCCATTGGCCAGTACAAATTCAAAGTATGTACATGTGTGCATGAGAAACTGCACAGGGAATGGGCATCCAAAGTGACAAACAGCAAGGCCATTGGCCAGTCCATAGTTCCGGTGTGCACATGTGTGCATGAGAAACTGCACAGGGAATGGGCATCCAAAGTGACAAACATCAAGGCCATTGGCCAGTCCATAGTTCCGGTGTGCACATGTGTGCATGAGAAACTGCATAGGGAATGGGCATCCAAAGTGACAAACAGCAAGGCCATTTGCCAGTCCATAGTTCCAGTGTGCACATGTGTGCATGAGAAACTGCACAGGGAATGGGTAACACCGTCCACTGCCATGGGAATCACCACAGTTCCGGGGATACAGATGGGCAGTCAAGGCACCGCTGTGGGAGAGATGGTGTTGGGAGGGGGACTTTGCCTCAGATTTGGCTGTCAGTTGAACTGGAGGTGGCTGATTGTCGGGGCCAGTTGGAGGACTGGACCTGGGAGAGAGAGGACCAGCTGAGGTAGAGGCATCAGTGGCTGTGGGAGCCTGAGGGTTGCTTGGACCGGGTGGTGTGGTGGCACGGGGAGGCAGAGACATGCTGCCATGAGACACAGTATGTGTGGGTGAATGTTGAGGGCTGGGTCTCAACTTCTTGGGGATTCGATAGCCAACAATTGTCTTGGCAGGAGTGGGAACTGGGGTGGGCACAACAGCCTCACTCTCCACCAAAGGTGTATCAGGTGCAGGTGGCTCTCCCAGTGGGGATTTGCTGGATCTGGTGGTACGCTTGGGGTGGCCTTGCCTTTTCCCCTCCAACCCCTTGTTGTCCAGGTGAACCAGCCACTTTGCTCTCCTGTCCCAGCTTCACAGGGGTGTGGGTGGGAGTTGAGGTTGTGGGTGAATGTGCCTTAGAGAAGTGTTTGTGCTGAGTCTTTGCAGGCACCAGGTTCACAGCAGACAAG
This sequence comes from Calotriton arnoldi, assembly GCA_963921515.1. Taxonomy (NCBI): domain Eukaryota; kingdom Metazoa; phylum Chordata; class Amphibia; order Caudata; family Salamandridae; genus Calotriton; species Calotriton arnoldi. Next base: position 1,290,793 of record CAWUFW010000708.1, read on the forward strand.
GCAACTGTTTGTTTGTCTTTGGGAGCAGGTGTGGGGATGTGAGTGCCCTTGGGTGGGAGTGATTTGGATGAATGTGATGTTGAGGCCTGCTTCTTGGCCTGATGCTCCTGAGTGTCACGTGATGGGCTTTTGCCTTTGCGCTCCTGTGTGCCTGTTTTGTGTTTTGGGGATGGTGTCTGTGCTCTGGGCCGCTTGGAGTGCTGCTGTTGTGTGCTGCGTGTGGAGGACTTGGTGCCTGAGGGCTGTGGCGTGTGGGCACTCTCGTCAGGTGGTGCCACTGGCAGGGTGATTGCTGAAGGTACTGGAGCTGGACTGGGAGCCTGTGACAGCTGAATGGCTGCTGTCACTGTGGAGGCAAAGACTGGATAGTTCGGTGTAGCCCACCCACGTCAGAATGAATGCCCTCCATGAAGGCAACTACCTGTGCCAACTTCTTGTCATGATCCTGGAAGGCATTCAGGAGAGCAGCCTGACCCACACACAGCTGGTGCAAAAGGTCCACCGCCTCCACACTAAGGGCCGCAGGGGAGACAGGGGCAGGGGCAGTGGTGCCTGGGGGGAAGGACACTCTACCCTTCCTAGGGCTGCGGGCACGGACAGCACTAGTGGTAGCAGCAGGGAGGGTGGGCACTGGACGATGTGTGGTGGAAGATGAGGCTGATTTTGAACTCACTGTGCCCGCCAACATCGAGGAGTCACCGCTGGAGTCAGATGATGTTGAGGTTGGTGTTTCCGGGCGTGATTCATCCAGGGCACTCCTGTCCCTCTCAGAGAAGGCGCTGGTCACATCAGTGTCAGTGAGCTCATGTGTAGCAGTCGTGCCAGAAGCTTCACCACTGGTGTCCATCCCCTGTCCTTCCGTGCTCTCGGTAGATGCTGCAATAGACAGAGACGTAGGTTCAGTATAGTGCTATACTCACAAACATCATATGCAAGCAAAGCACAAAACTAGAAAATGATACCCCCATGTTGCCCACCACCATGTGCAGTCTGCATGTGCAAAATGTATGCAATCCTCAGAAGATGCATGGAAACAAGCATAGTTTACATGAATGACCCATGTGACGTTGACACAGCCAAATAGCTGGCCCGTGCCTCCTTGTAACCTAACATACTAATCTCTGTAAGCATACCTACGTGTCTGTAGGTGAGATAGATATACATCTCAACATGTTGTCTCTGTCACATTTGGAGTCACTTTAAGGGAACAACACGGATACTGACTCCCAAATGTCCTTTTGCATTGGCCATAAGCTACTGATATCCACCATGTTGTGCTTTGAAGCACAATGACAGTTGCACATTGGTGTCAGATGTGTAGTTCTCACAATTTCCAAGTTGTGCACAGCACACATCTACAAAAGCACACTAAGATGATGCTCACTGCTGTTCACTGCCAGGTGATGTCAATGACACCCATAATGTAGCAGATGTCAGAAGGTCACATCTCATCTTGCAATGTCAAGGGTCATTGTATTAAACACATGAGAAACTACATGTAGCGAAAATGCATGACAGCTGCACTCAACACAGAGGCCACTTACAAGCCATTGCATCACACTAGAAACATCACAGAGCTCCGCACTGGCTCAGGGTTGGGATACATGCAGTCCCTTCCCATACCCTTCACAGAATACTCACCTCCCAACTTGCTGCTGATGGGCCCTCAAACGTCCATCCAGCTCTGGCTGTGTCACTGCCAAGATTCGGGCCATTAGTGGTGTCATGCTCCTGCGCACCAACCTGCCAGTCCGAGGGAGCACCCCCAGAGTTATCTCTGCCACGTTTTTGCTCAGCCGGCAGATGTCACCCCACCTCTTGTGACAGTGTGTGTGCTGTCGGTTGGAGACACCCAGAGCCCGCACCTTGCGTGCAATGACCCTCCATATGGCCTTACGCTGGTGGACTTTAAGCTTCAGGCATGGGAGACAAGAAGAGGAAGTTTCAGTGACACTGTTTCATGTACCACTGTGTGTCAGTACAGAAGCATGAAAAAACAGAGCACACCAAGACATAAATGTTGAGCAGAGGCCATACAGCATGACACGTAGTATACTCACATCAAATACTTTCATAGAAACGTATACATGTATGAGGATGGACACAGTACATGGGCATCTCATACAAATGCAGAGTGCCAGCACAGACACCAATTTGAAGAAGACCCTCATCTGTGATGCAGTATGTGAGTGAGCAAGACATACAATACATTTGTAATGATGTGTTGGGGCCGACTCACTGTGTCCAACACTACACACCCCTCAATGTCCTTGGCCAGTGAATGGCTACCTGTGTAATGGAGGTCACATTTAGGGCCATGATCTTACATTCTCACACTCTTCTCATAAGGTGTAGTCCTGTCTTGTGCAATCCTCAGGCCTAAGATAGCTCATTGAGAAATAGGGTGGCAGACAACACATATGTTTCTCTCTGTCCATTTACTGATGGGTCCTTGTCAAATTGGGCAATTTTCGTGCAGGGCAGGGAGACTCACACTGAGGTTAAGCGTGGGCCATCAGAACATTCACATGCATCTACAATATGAGAGGGCAAACAGTGCCTACACATGCGAGTCAGTACACATAATGAAAACAATGGAAGGCTGATATCTCCAAATAAAAATTTTCTGATGTGTCATAGGTGAATTACCACCAAAAGTGTTACACTCAGGCATTGTACTCTTGTGCATAATGCACACATATCCATGGGGCAATATGAAACCTGTACACCCATTCTTCATTACTCTCTGGAAGACATACCTTTGCAATGTCACAAATGAGCATGTGACAACCTCGTGGACTATGTCATCACATAGCCCAGGCAATGTTTTTTCAGACTTCGACTGCGCAAACCAGCAGTGTGACAGTATGGCTGCAAAAACACTGCATGTCCCTCCCATCCTTCAATGCAGACATGGTTCTGTGGAAATAAGGCTACACACCCCATCGACATGAAGTCAGCATGCCAGGCAGTGTATGACTCATTTACATCACCCAGTCTCACACCTACATTTGTATTTTACTTGCTGGAGAGGGCTGTATAAATGTCCATGTTGCCATCCTCCACAAATAGTCAAGTGCAATATTTACTAGGCCATGTATGGAGCATGGTACATCAAGAAGGAGGATGCAAGAACATTAACTTGCACACACAGGCACATACTACTGCAGAGCAATATCATGTGAGCACTCTCAAACTGTTACTCTGAAACACTTACCAGTACATCTGGAGCACTATATAGCCTCCCATACTGTGAAAGCACATCGTCCACCAGGACCTCCAGCTCCTCTGTGGTGAAGGGACGGGCCCTGATGTTCTCAGTTCTCGCCATCACTGGGTCCAGGAACAGCAGCAGTTGGGGATGAAGAATGGCAGGCAGCAGTGTCTGGATGCAGTGGAAATGTGTGGCTCTCTCACAGACATATATAGCCCCCTGGGGTTGTTTCAGTGGTACTCAGCTGCTGCAATTGGTGTTCCAGGTCAGCTTTATTCAAATGTAACCAATGACCGGGACCGCGGTGGTGGTGCACGCCTACCGCGATTTTCAAATGTGTATTTCACTACCGCGATCGCGGTTCCCATTGGCTGGTAGGGCATGGTCATTGGCGGTGTCACACCGCGGGGGCCAGGTGGTCGCTACCGCAATCGTGCATCTTTTGATAGTACCCAATGACCGGGCCCGTGGTGGTGGAGCACGCTTACCGCGATTTTCAAATGTGTATTTCACTACCACGATCACGTTCCCATTGGCTGGTAGGGCATGGGCATTGGCGGTGTCACACCACGGGGCCCAGGCGGTCGCTACCGCGAATTGGCATTTTTCAATTGGTGCCAATGACCGTGATTGCAGTGGCGGTGCACACATACAGCACCTATGGACACATCTTGCTGCAGCAATGGCAATGGTCACTTCTCTTCATTGAACACTAGACACTTACAATGAATCATGCCGCCAGATTGGTAAATTCAATGCTAGTGTGACATTGAACTCACTGATGACTACACATGCCATGTCAGTGCGCAGGATTGCATGCATTGGCATGTACTTCCTCACATGTCACATATGATATTTGTGTGCATGTACACAGATTTGTTGTGTAATGGACTCCCAAATTTGTAAACATGTCAATGTGTGAGATGGCTAATCAACCCACAGTAATGATGGACTGACTACATAATGTGCCTATTTCACTGTGTAGATTGCTGAAATCATTTTGATAGTTGATCTGCTTACACAAACTGTGCTCATTGTGTTGTAAATGTGTGCTCTGTCCGACTCACGCAAGAAGGTGTGGAAGGTACAGCAGCTATGTAGAAGCCAGCAATGTTGCTGTTTCAAACATGTGCTGTGTCAACTACTCTCAGGGCTGGTGACACAAGATGTCGGAATGTACCATTTTCCATTCACATAGTCAGAATCAGTTTTGGGGGTACTCAGTATGTACATACTGAACACGTGTACAAGTACTTGAGATCAAGGTGTCTCTGCATGTGACTTGTGCTTTAAGCTGTTGTTTCAGTCCAGTCATTGTTGGCGCTGTGTCAGTCAAGACGTAAGATGTTGGACACATCTCATAGGGGAATTTAATTGACATGTGTCCACTTTCATTTTATGTAGGAGACGACCAAATGTGCATCGTCCATTCACATTGCTGGCGAACATGGAGGATGAGGACATCATACGGAAATTCCGTTTGAATCGACCTACCCTTCAAGACTTATGTGGTCAGTTGGAGCCCCATCTGAGGCCTCGCAGAACCTATCCGACTGCTTTGACACCAACAGTTAAGGTGATGGCGGCCCTGCATTTCTTTGCAACTGGTTCGTTCCAGTACACGGTGGCCAGCGCAGGTGGGATGTCTCAACCAATGTTCAGCATGGTGCTACGTGATGTCCTGTCCGCAATGATGACATACAAGGACCGCTACATCCATTTTCCCAGGAGACATGAATTGGCAGCTGTGAAGGGTGATTTTTATGACCTTGCCCACATCCCTAATGTTGTGAGCGCCATTGACTGAACACATGTTGGCCTGGTTCCACCACAGGCACGTGAGCACATATACCGGAACAGGAAGCATTTCCATTCCATTAATGTGCAAGTGGTATGCCAAGCGGATATGATAATCTCCCATGTCTGTGCCAGATTTCCAGGATCAGCACATGACTCCTACATACTGCGTAACAGCATCATACCACAGCTGATGGCAAATCTGCATCCGGAGCGGGCGTGGATTGTTGGTGAGTACGCAGAATCAAGTAGTGTTCTTTATGTGTGACATGTGGTTCTCAGCTACTGTTATATTACAAAATTGGTCTGTGTATCTCACACCTAGGTGACTCTGCATATCCCAACCGGCATTGGTTGCTGAGCCCACTGAGGAATCCCAGGACCCCGGGTAAAGTCCGCTATAATGATGCACATGGGAGGACACGTCGTGTGATGGAGCGTACTTTTGGTCTTCTGAAGTCTAGATTCCGGTGTCTGGACAAGAGCGGAGGTGCACTACTCTACTCTCCCCAAAAGGTGTGTCAGATCTTAGTTGCATGCTCCACAACCTGGCCTTGCGCAAAGAGATCCCCCTGCTCCTGGATGATAATGAGCAGCAGATGCCCCTCCTGCAAACCCACACATGTCCAGTGACGACGATAGTGGAGAGGAGGAAGGTGTCGACCTGCGTCAACAGCTCATCAACAACTACTTCCCTTGAGTGTTTGTGACATTGTACAACAGTGACATTGTCTGCTGTCTTTGATGGTAATGACAAGGTCTAGAAGAGCTTTTTGACTGCTGCCTGTTGTTGGCTCTGTGCTAATGGCTGATGTTTGTGGCACAGGGTAGTTATGATCAGCCACATGATATCTATGTTGATATTATTGCTCATTGTAATGTGTGCTGGTTTGTGTTCCTTGATAACTAGTGTTGTGTACTAGCTGTGATGCCATCACCTGACAAGTAAATGTCATTCTCTTGTGTCTTTCTAGGTCCCTTCACCCTCTCAATGCCTCGTCACAATCAGAGCTTCTGGTACATTGGAATCTGAGTCGACATTGTACATACTGTGATAAACATGGAGCTGACACAAAGACATAGGTGTGTAAAGAGTGTTTATTTACAATGAGTATTTGTGACAGAAAAGTTATGTTTTACAAAATGGTGCTAAGTGAATTAATGAGTTGTGAGTGATGGTAAATGAGACAAAAGAGTAGTCACCACATTGATGTAGTGACACAGTCCAACAGACACCTGCCATCAACATGGCAGTGTGGATAAGGATAGTCAACAAAGTCAATGTCAAGGGGAACAGAGGTGCCATCATGGCTGGCTCGGCGACTGGCATTTGGATGGTGCTTTGCCACGTGATCCTCCCGTGGTGTTTCTCGGACGGCCCCTTTTGCGTTTTGCAGGGGGGGCCACTGCTGCGGGCTCAGCAGTGTCTGAGGAGTCATCCTGTTGAAGCTCACCCCTCTCTGTGGCCACTGCTGAGGTGGTGGGAGTGTCATTCTACGGGCCACTGGAGGGGGGTTGAGCTGTCCTTTGGGCCGCATGACTGTCCCTCAGAACACCCACGAGCTGGCCCATGAGGTCCACAATTTGGCCCATACACGTGTCCATGGACCTCAGCAGCAGGCGGAGCTCACGCACTTCTTCCAACACCTGGCCCATCTGTCCTTGGGTCTGCTCATATGCCCCAAGGACTCTGGCGATGGTGGCCAGGGCTTCGGTCCCAGTGTCCTCCTGTATTTGTCCCCCAGTTGCCCTCCCACCTGCCCTACTGACCCGGACCTGTGGCGTTGGCACTCGACGCATCCGCAAACTCTCCCTGCCCTCCTCTGATTGTGTTGTGGTTTTGGTAACCACTGAGGGAGGGAGAGTGTTGCAAGCAGCAGTGGTGATGGTGATGATGGTGGTTGAGGCCACCCAGGTCATTGTAGTAGGGGTCAGCGCTGTTGCTGTGGTGGTGGTGGTGGGGACAATGAGGGCCTGAGACGTGGTGCGCCCTGGCAGTCCGGATGGGCCAGGTTGTTGCTCCTCATCCGAGAAACATAGGGAGTCTGCATCCGAGAGTCCATGTTCCTTTGGGAGACTGGCTCTGCAGGTCTGTGTTGTGTTTTGCAGCAGTTGCTTGTGGATCTCCTGTTGAACAGAGGTGAAATGGTCATTGAAGTGCACTCCACAAGCTTGGTGTTAGACTTTTGGATGTTACATGTGATACACCACACAGTTTACATTGATATCACTTTGTATGGCTGCAAGGTACTGAGCATCATGACATGATGTGGAGGTACATACATTACTTGTCCATGGTGTGACATGTAAATAGATACCATGTTCCACGTACAGATTGTGTGATTACAAGGACATGTCGTCATCTAACGACTTGCAGCACATCAACTTTATGTGATGCGTCTTTTTGGTTTGCTCTGCATGGAGGACGTTTCATCTGAGCAAGAATAAGCCATTGTAATCTTATGCATACCTTTTTCATTTCAAGTGCTTTACTTTGTTTTTCCAACTGACCATGCATGTTTTGTGTTCATGTGGGCCTTCATGCTCTGACACCATGGCACTTACACATAGCATTCAGTGCTGTGCATGTTGGGCCCTGAATTTCTTCAACATGTGACTTGGTGAGTCAAAGTTTGTTTTCAGTGACTGTCACGTACGCTTAGCTGTCTGCACACTGTATGTGGCTTTTGGATCTATGCCAAGTCAGGTGACATGTGAGGGCTGGTGTGGTCATATGGCTCCATGCTTTTTGAGAGGAATGGCAGGGTGCATGCACTGTCTACCTACCTGTTCTGTGACACAGTTGAGGGAAATTGCTGCCACATGGTTATGAGTGGGAGGGATGTACCTTCCTGCTGGGCTGTGGGACAAGGGTGCCTGGTGGGAGTTATAGTGCTGGCTTCCCACCCACAAACACCCCTCCCTGTTAGTATGGCTACCTCCCTGTGAAGTAGAGCAGAGGAAGTGAATAGGTTACACATGGCTCTTGGATGGGGGAGTGTTCCATCCTGCTCAGGGGTGGGACAAGGGTGCCTGGTGGGAGTTGTAGTGCTGGCTTTCCACCCACAAACACCCCTCCCTGTTAGGATGGCTACCTCCCTGTGAAGTGGAGCAGAGGAAGGGAATAGGTTACACATGGCTCTTGGATGGGGGAGTGTTCCATCCTGCTCAGGGTTGGGACAAGGGTGTCTGGTGGGAGTTGTAGTGCTGGCTTCCCACCCACAAACACCCCTCCCTGTTAGGATGGCTACCTCCCTGTGAAGTGGAGCAGAGGAAGGGAATAGGTTACACATGGCTCTTCGATGGGGAAGTGTTCCATCCTGCTCAGGGGTGGGACAAGAGAGCATAAGATGGCTACCTACCTGTCAGTTTGATAAGAGCAATGAAATGTCTGCCACATGGTTCTGGCTGGGGGGGTGCTCCATCTTGCTCAGCTGTGGGACAAGGGTGCTTGGTGGGAGTTGTAGGCTGGCTTCCTATCCACAAACACCCCTCCCTGTTAGGATGGCTACCTACCTGTGAGTTTGAAGAGAGCAATGCAATGTCTGCCACATGGTTCTGGCTGGGGGGGGAGTGCTCCATCCTGCTCATCTGTGGGACAAGGGGGCCTGGTGGGACTTGTAGTGCTGGCTTCCCACCCACAAACACCCCTCCCTGTTAAGTTGGCTACCTACCTGTGAGTTTGAAGAGAGCAATGCAATGTCTGCCACATGGTTCTGGCTGGGGGGAGTGTTCCATCCTGCTCAGGGGTGGGACAAGGGTGCCTGGTGGGAGTTGGAGTGCTGGATTCCCAACCACAAACCCCCCTCACTGTTAAGATGGCTACCTACCTGTGAGTTTGAAGAGAGCAATGCAATGTCTGCCACATGGTTCTGGCTGGGGGGAGTGCTCCATCTTAATCAGCTGTGGGACAAGGGTGCCTGGTGGGAGTTGTATTAATGGATTCCCACCCACAAACACCCCTCCCTGTTAGGATGGCTACCTCCCTGTGAAGTGGAGCAGAGGAAGGAAATAGGTTACACATGGCTCTTCGATGGGGAAGTGTTCCATCCTGCTCAGGGGTGGGACAAGAGAGCATAAGATGGCTACCTACCTGCAAGTTTGATAAGAGCAATGAAATGTCTGCCACATGGTTCTGGCTGGGGGGGGGAGTGCTCCATCCTGCGCATCTGTGGGACAAGGGGGCCTGGTGGGACTTGTAGTGCTGGCTTCCCACCCACAAACACCCCTCCCTGTTAAGTTGGCTACCTACCTGTGAGTTTGAAGAGAGCAATGCAATGTCTGCCACATGGTTCTGGCTGGGGGAGTGTTCCATCCTGCTCAGGGGTGGGACAAGGGTGCCTGGTGGGAGTTGGAGTGCTGGATTCCCAACCACAAACCCCCCTCACTGTTAAGATGGCTACCTACCTGTAAGTTTGAAGAGAGCAATGCAATGTCTGCCACATGGTTCTGGCTGGGGGGGGGTGCTCCATCTTGCTCAGCTGGGGGACAAGGGTGCTTGGTGGGAGTTGTAGGCTGGCTTCCTATCCACAAACACCCCTCCTATTAGGATGGCTACCTACCTGTGAGTTTGAAGAGAGCAATGCAATGTCTGCCACATGGTTCTGGCTGGGGGGAGTGCTCCATCTTAATCAGCTGTGGGACAAGGGTGCCTGGTGGGAGTTGTAGTAATGGATTCCCACCCACAAACACCCCTCCCTGTTAGGATGGCTACCTCCCTGTGAAGTGGAGCAGAGGAAGGAAATAGGTTACACATGGCTCTTGGATGGGGGAGTGTTCCATCCTGCTCAGGAGTGGGACAAGAGAGCATAAGATGGCTACCTACCTGTGAGTTTGAAGAGAGCAATGCCATGGCTGCCACATGGTTGTGGGTGGAAGGAGTGTTCCATCCTGCTCTGCTGTGTGACAAGAGGGCCTATTGGGAGTTGTAGTGCTGGTTGCCTGTACACATGCCCCCCTAGGAATGTTGCTAGCTACCTTTGGGGTGATTCAGAGGGAGTAAATGTTAGATCTGTGAGACATGTGTTGGGAAGAGTGTAGTGCACATGAGTGCATTTGGGCCTAGGAAGTGTAGCTTTTTAGTTGTGCAAGACAGTACATAGCAGTGTAATGGGAGACATTTGTTGGTACTTACCAGCCTCCACTCCCCCGGGTATTCCTGTGAGACTCTCTGGATACAGTATGGCAAGCATCTTCTCCTCCCATTCGGTGAATGTTCGTGGTGGAATGGGAGGGCCGCCGCCAGTCCTCTGAGCCAGCTCATGGTTCTTGTTGGCACGCTCTTTCACCCTGGTCTTGAGGTCATTCCACCTCTTCCTGATCTCCTTCTGGGTGCGCAGGGTGGTCCCTACTGCATTGACTTTGTTGACTATCCTTGCCCACATTTGATTTTTTGTGGCTAGTGGTGTCTGTTGGACCATGCTTCCAAACAAATGTGGTTCTACTCTGTTTACCTCATCTACCATCACTGACAACTCATTGTCAGTGAATTTGGGCATCTTCTTCTGTGACATGGTGTGTGATGTGCAAATGTGTAAAAAGAGCAGTTGTGAAGATGGTGGTGGTGATGTGTGTGGTGTGTGTGTGGTTGTGAGGGTGTGATGTGTGCAGATTTGCCTCTCCTTTGTGCTGTGGGGTTGGGCCCTTCAGTTGTGGAGTTGTGCAAAGGATTCTGGTCAGGGAAGGAGCTGATTTTATACTCAGCTATGTGGGTGGGTCAAAATGGAGTATTCATGTCAGGTGTGTTGTATGGGTTGACCTGGGAGTTGTACATTTTAGTTGCCATGGGGATGTGTCATTGGGGTGTGTTAGGTGTTTTTTGAGGCTGAGCCAGATTAATGGCCACACTTGGTAGCCTTGTTGTGTGGTTGCTTTCGACCGCCATTACTCTTCCGGAGCGACCCCGGCGGTCGGAATACAGCAGCCCTTCCGCCGGCTCTCCCATTCATCAATTGTTGCAATCGCGGCGGTCGGAAACAACTGATCATTCCGCTGTCACCGCAATCGTATCCTAATTTCACGTGTGGTCAATCCGCTGGTCGTGCGGAGGTCTTGGGTCTTTCCGCAGCAAATCCGACCGCCGCGGACGGATTTTCACCTGCTCCGGACGGTCCCGGCGGAGTTTCGTGGAATACGTCCGCCGCGGTCAGATTTTTCTGTTGGTTCATCCTAATCTGACCGCCGGTTTTCCCGCTGTACATGCGGACTGTTAATTTCCGCTACCACGGCGGTAGGAATGATTTTCCGACCGCCATCCTAATCGACCCCTGAGTCACTTTCAAAGCACAGGGATGCAAAATATTTACTCTGTGCTTCCCCCTGCGCTGGCGCACAAACTGCTGCCATGCGCCGAAGCAGGCGCCCTTGCACCAAGGTGCAAGGATGCCTGCGTCACGGGGATGATTGTTTATGTGCAAGAAGGGTTCCCTTCCTGCACATAAACAATCAGAAATGGCGTTTTACAACTTCTATGTGTGCTGCATTAGCACACATAGAACTTGCAAAACGTCATTGTTTTAATGATTTTTTATGTGCAGGAAGGGAACCCATCCTGCACATAAACAATCACCAGAGGTGATTTCCTCTTAATATGTGTGCTGCAGAATGCAGCACGCACAGAAAGAGGAAAACAACAAGGAGAAATGAATACATTTCTCCTCGTTGCGCCTCCCTATGCCTCCCCTGGGGAGGCACAGCATTCAGACATATTTCCAGATTTGAGATTTCTCGTAAATCTGGAAATGTGTCAGGTTCCATGGGTGTTGCGTGGAAACACCCACAGCAACACCCATGGAATGCCCTTTTCATGCCAAGTGCTGCATGCAAAGGGGCCATATTTACAAGGACAGGAAAAGTCACACAGGGTGGCTTTTCCTGTCCTTGTAAATATGGGGCAGTAAAATGCGCCGCCAGTGCTTCACAAAAAGTGACGCACCGGTGGCGCAAGGGGCTGTAAATCTGCCACTTCATGTCTATATGTTTAGCACTTGTGAATGACGTAATGAATTTCTTACATGGTGCTGCTGATGGATCAGGGTATTGCTTCATCTGGCTATAGGTTTAATGTACAAAAATGCAATGAAGGCACCATGTTAAAATGTTGTGAGGATTAAACTGATATGAGAGGCTACTCCATACACCCCTTGGGCCTAGATTGTATGAGTGCATATTGTTTGCATGCTGTGCAAGCCATGTGTGTCTGGAGGAGGGAGCAAGAGTTCTGCCATCTGTGTTGGATGGATGCTCAGCAATGCTTTACACTCACTGACAGAGGGTGGGGAAGGATGCCAGTCAGCTCGACAAGTGGTTCTGACTGACCCGGAAGAAGAGTGGTGTGTTGGAATGTCTGCTTAATTAAGAGAGAATGGTGGTAGAGCGTAGAGAGCTTTTGCTACATCCCACAGTGCTTCTTCGAGGGCCCCTGACTTGGAACCCTAGTCACCCAACCCTCGGCCTGAGCATGCTCCACAAGTAACCAAGAGCGAGACAGGGTTGTTCCACCAGTGGTTTGTCCCATGGTGTGGCTTGTCCCAACTACTGTCCATGACAGACATTCAACTAGATCCTCGGCTGCTGCAGCAGAATAGGAATTCAAATTCAAATAAAATAAGCTTAACAAAGAAGGGCCTAGTAATCGCAGGAGCGGGCAAGACAACCAGGGGTGACCCCTAATTTACAGCCTGATTTTGAACATGCCGGGAAACTATCACCCCTCATATTCTGAGATGTCTGCTGCCCTCCGGAGACCTCCCTGCCGTCAGGGGAGTTGCCGCGACAGCGGCCTCTCTGAAGGCAGTGAAAGTTTGCTGAGCAGCCTCCCTGTTTCAGGGGGCTGCACAGCAAAGTTTTTAGTTTTTAAAAAACAAACTCTCAAAGCGGAAGTTAATTTCTGAATAACAAAAAACGAATTATCCTGACACCCTGGGAGTTTTCTCCCAGGCCCTGGGGGTTTTTTATATTTTTTTTGTGTTCAGGACGTCGAGAGTTTTTCTAGTGATCATGAACTGGAAAAAAAGCACATCAGACCATCTGCTGCAAATATTTTGGACTCTCTTGTGCACCTAGGCCTACCACTGTCGGAAACATGACTGTCCACTCAACTCAAAATAGAATGTCATCTTCACAGACAGGGCACTCTGCCACATTTGTGAGGCAGAACCTTCTATCCAACTCTAAATGAGGTCCATAGATCTTACCTTTCAACTAGGCCCATTTGGACAAGGGCCAGGGCTGCTCACTCACCCAAGATAAGGGTGAATGACGTTTAAGTCAAAGTGCTCAGGGGTGTGTCCCATTTCTTTGTTCATATTGTTTTGTCGCATATCCTCAGGGTGTCCCAAATCTTCTAGTATAAAGTGGGGTCGACTTCTTATGGTTTGTTTCAAGCTGCTCACGTGGCGAAAAGTATGGTGAGCACTAGTCCACCCTATACTGTGTTATCGGTCCCTACTGGGCTTGCATGTCCAGTGCAGATAACCTAAGTTATTTCTTCACCTAAGAAGGATTTCCTCATTATGCAGATCAGAGATATCATTGTTTACCTCTTACAATAAAACACCATCTAAATAGGCTTGAATCAGAATGTTATTTAGAGAAAGATTTTTTTCTCCCTCAGCAAAATAGAGACACTGTTATAGAGATACAGAGTGAAGCTACAGACTTGGTAGGAACCAGAACCTATTTGATGAACTCTACGCTCCTGGAATACTAACAAGCTGTGCTTCATTTAGACTTAAAGTGTTACATGTTCCAGCCATCTGGTGGCAGAGGAAAGGCCTTCACCATACAAGAGAAAGAAAATATTAAATATGCTCGCTGAGGCGACTGAGCTTTTTTCTCCTGAAGCTGCTTCGCCGCCGAAAAACTATGTGGCAACAATCCCATGTGGCATGACAGAATTGAAACTAAGAAATGTGAATATTGACAATCTATACCCCCAAATTAGCAACATATTTCTAGTACCCATGTTAAAAGTGTCTGTGGCACTTGGGTAATTTTCTCCAAGTACATCATGGACGCCTGCAGGGCTTTCCTTGGAAGACTGCCATGGTTTATATGGCTGTCATTCATGAAGGTAGTACTGCTGAAAATGGTGATGGATCATACATCCTAAATTGAGCAGTCTGTCCAACAACATTTTCAAGCAGCAACACCACGGCCTACTGAAAGACCTGATGGCAGAGCCAGTGGAGGCAGAGTCACTGGCTCCACCAGTCTTTGCCAGCCTCTGTATCGGGCAGGAAAATGAAAAGGAGTGTGAATGGAAACATTGCAATTTTATTGCAGAAGTTCCATTACCAGCATCTTTTAAACCTGACCAGCAATTCCTAGTACTCAGGTACATGCTTTTAAGAATGTGCAAACTTCTGATAACTAGCAAAGATGCCCTTTCTTTGCAGCACTAGGAGATGATGCACCTATACCCAAGTACAGAGGGTTACAGTCCCTTAAGAAAAAACAGAAGCTAACTACGAACATTCCCATTTTCACTGCAATCAGCAGAATCTCAATACATTCATGGATAGTTTTGAAATTAGGTCAAATGTTTACATGAAAGACTGTCATGTCAGTTTGCAAAATACATCACTGAAGAGGATTACAAATCTTAAGGAATATGGGCTGCAAAACCTCCTTGTTTTTAGGTAAACTCCTCTATAAACCATGACAAATTATGGCCATTTTACCAGTGGCTTAAGTTCAGTGATGAGTCTCTATCTTGAATTGCACCAAGAGTGTGATGAGTGAAAGCTAGGCCCCCAATACATTATTCTGGAGGAATTGGAGAGTGGGGATGTGAGTGGGTACTACCCCGAGACATTTTTTAATACAAAAAGCAGACACTGGTACTTTTCACAGTATGGATTCCAAACAAGAAATCGACTAGAAAGTCATAGTTTTCACAGAGAGTTCAGAAGGGAGGTTATGAAATCTTCCAATAACCCCATGGTCTGTGCATGAACTCAAACGTATCCAAAGATGTTTGAAGAAGGTTTACTCCCCTCCAGAAAGGACTGAACTTCATTCAGTCATGCAGTGCATTTTACAACACAAACTCAATAGAATTTGGCTAAAAAGCAATCCTTCTTAAAGAAAGTTCAAATAATTTTGGTATGCAATTTAAAATGGCTTCCTACTACCTCACAAAATGTATAAAGGACTTCATTCACGTCTACCTTGCACTTACTTTTATTTTGCCATAATGTCCATTGAAGGTAGAGTATTAGTTTAATAATAAGGTGTAGACTCGGTTTGGAATGGATAGATAGTAAATATTACAATCTAACGGTCTCAGACCTTGGACAGGAGAGCTGTTCCTTAGGTTGGAAATGATTTTACAGGCGAATAAAACAGAGCTTTCACTCACATTACATACATCTTACAGTGCTAGACAGCTGAAATATCCCTGCAGTTACACTGATCTTACAAGCACAATCCCCGGACCGGGCGCTTACATAGTGGTGGTAATGTCATATAAAGTCATCACTACAGATCAATTTTTTGCCAACCATCTTTATTTGTTTATACTTTCAGTATTTGTACAAACATTTGAAAAACTTAAATAATATGATGACTAACATTTTAAGCCTTACACAGGGATCTATCGCTCAAATATCTCCTCCTTTCTAGTATATTAGCTTCAGTATCTTCTTGTATGAGCTTCTATAAGCGCAAGTAGCCTCTTATTTGTCTACTCTTAAAGATTAGGTTGTCTCCATCATGGTAACCCCTTCTCAATTCAACAGTATTATTATCACTTCAATAAAATCAACATTTAACAGTCTAATTGTGTCGGTGTGCATTCTGGCTCAATCCTGCATAATATCTAATATTTGTTACTGGGGAGCCAGGAGCGATGGCCACGGATAGGGCCAGGATAGTGGCCAGGATAGGGAGCCCCTCCATCTGCTTAGTCTCATCGCATTATTAAGGGTCGTAGAGAGCCCCATAAAGTCCTACGCCCGTATTCCACCATCTAGTCGTCATGGACGTTGATCATTGTTTTTCCCTCTTTGCAGGAAGGCTTATAGAAGCTCATCTCACCGCTGTGCTTTTGGTTGTTTCATGAGCCCTTTTTTTGTTAGCAATACAGTGCTGTGCTAGGCGCTCCGCTTTGGCCCACCTTTTAACTGCTGTCTCAAGGGTAACTGGAGGACGTGGTCAGACTGGGACACAAAATAGGCCTGTGCACCAAAACAAAAGTGACCCACATTAGCTAATCAGATAGCTAAAAAAGTGGTCCACATTTATAAAATGGGAAAGTTGGGAACTTGTAAAGACCAGCTGTGCAGGTGTTTTTCAAAGTATAGGAAACTGCATGCACTTGGTCTTGCTACAGGAATATATTGAGGAAATCAGCAGTAAAAACATGCTCATTAGACCATAAACTGGTACAGAAACAGCCAAAAGCTGTCCAACACACTGTGAGACAAGCTGTGATGCCAATGCTAGATTACCCTATAGGCCAATCCACCGTGTCATTGTTATGGCCCTTCTAGCGAATAGCAGCATAAGATCTTGAAATGTATTGCCTGTTCTGTCATTTTGGGGGGTGGGGGTGTTGGAAGCGCCTACGTGCATAGCACTCAGATCTGCAGAGATCTCCATGCTTTATCAACTCCCTCAGTTCAACAGTGACAATTTCCTGTTGCTTCATTACTACTGGACATTCCCATGTCATGTGTAAGAACCTCACCTGAATAGTTTACTGGAGATGACTATCAGAAGTCAACGAAAGTGTCTTTGCTATTTTTTCTGGTGGTCAGGTACGCCCTATGCTGGAAATGAAATATTTGCACCTGGCATTGTAGGGCACCTTGCATTGATAATCCAGTACTCTCTTCTGTTCATTCTCATCGAGACCCAGCCCAAGTCCAAATCCTATTTGTCTCTTAGCCCTGCCAGTGAAAATCCCTTATCTCCATAAGCACCTGTATAACCAAGTAACCCATCTCCTGCCATCTCCCATAGTGGCACAATCTCACACATCTGAGCCTCCTCAATAATTATTCCTTATATTTGACAAACTTTAGATATCTGCACTCTGTGTGTCAGAAACTGTTCCCTAGGAAGTCCTACTCTGCCACAAGTGTCTCAAACTCCTCCACCATGAACATGCTGCCTCCCAACTCATCACTTTCCTAACTGTAGAGAAACCATGCAATTTAAGTAGCCTTCCAGTGAAAACGCCTGTGCATTATGTGTAATATGGAGCCTCTTGCGCTGTTCCCTCTTGTTGCATTTGAGTGCTACACTCGCAGATCAGGAGAGACGTTACTGCACCCGGATCTTGGGTGTAAATGGTTTTGAAGGTATCCTTCCTTCATTATTCTGGGATGCTATACTATCTCAGTGAAACATCTAACTGTAATATCTTATTGTCATTTCTCCAGAGCATGAGCCTCTGCTGATACATGCTGGCTGGCACCGTAAATTGAAATAGATGTGTCATTTAGGGGGCGATTACGAGTTTAGCGGACCATGGACCGCCATGATGGTGTTAGCGTAGCGACGGCAGTTTAGCCGGTGGTCCCGACCGCCCTATTACGTGTTGTTACAAATGGCTTACTGAGGACACCCGTTGCTCCGCTGACACCGCTGGCTATCTCAGACTGCCCGGCTGGCAGAAAGGGCCAATGAGCCTCCGACCGGCACTCCAACCTCCCACCCCATTACGAGTTGCATCACACTGGCGGTCCAAACCTTCAGGCAAGAAGCGGCGGAAAGGGAAGGATATAAGTTTGAAGCTTACCTCTACGCACATCCACATGTCCTGTGCCGACATGGAGGCTAGCCTACCAGTTATGCCGTTGCCCTACCTCCTCAATCACCTCTAAAGAAGAGCCCGTCAAAGATGATGTCGCCGGTGAGTGTCGTCACTTCATGTGTCCATTTTAACCCAGGCAAAATTAATGCGTCACCATCGAGCAAACAATGGAGTTTTACTTAGCCTGAATTTAACACAGTCACAGGCCCACATTTTGACATTGCACAGATTAGAAATTCTGTTTTTAATTCTGTTATGTTCACTCAACGCCACAAACATTACACACGCACACCAGGTACAAATGAACACGTGTCAGTACTTTAAAAATGAAAGTAGTGTTGCATTTTTTCGTGATACACAATACCTCCCCATCAAAAACTACACACTAATATATATCACACACAACTGTATAACTATCTTCGCAACCACAATGCAACCGTCCTGCTCGAGTCGTCCAGTGCAACATTTTTACAATAATATTTTTTTCTTAGTTGAATGACTACAACTATCATGAGGCGTTGCTAATGTAACTCAGAACAAGATGCGTCAGTCAAAATTACACCACAGAATGCCCACATCCATAATGCCTTCGTAAACGTAAGCACACATCTGTAGTGAAGAGTAGGCCTCGATGGAGTTCGTGAAGTTTTACTCCCCGGAACTTCGCGAAGTGACAAAAAAACTCAGCGGCGGAGTATGTTAGGCAGCACTGATTTTAAGCACCAGGAGTTTGTCCCAGTGCTGTAAAATCAGTGCGAATGGCACTCCACGTCATGCCGGAGGGCGCTGCTGCTTTCTGTGGCTCCAGTACACATTCTACTCGAGCGGCAGCTTCCTCAACGCGAGCGGCAGATTTCTCAACGCAAGCGGTCGCGACCTGCTGTGTCCGCCTGCATTGAGAAATCTCACCAGGAGGAGGTTCATCACGATTTTTGCCTCACGAGCGCTCACCAACTTACCATTGGTGAGCCGCGCAAGAGAAAAAACTCCACTCTGCATCACTTCGCAGTGTTTTGGGGGTACTCCGCATTCTGCATGGAGCGCAAAGTGGGCAAAACTCTGCGAACTCCACCGGAGGAGCGGAATTCATCACCCACCCTTAGTAAAGAGTCCTCAAAGTAAAAAGAAAGTCCTCTGTTACAATGTTGAAGTAGACTCACACACATAGCTCACATCAAAAGCCAATTCATACAATGCTATAGCTGTTAAGCAGTGGGAAATATATCCTAAGGGCACTATCGAAACATAACCTACAAGATACTAATGACACCATCAGGGTAAAAAATACAGTTGGAGCCAGTGGCCCCATAAAACAACTGCCACATTCATTAACAATCACAGAAACACTGGCCCCGGGAAATCACGGTTGTGTGGTTTTAAAAAGGTCTCACATAGTTAAAAAACTTATGTGTAGGTTTTGGAGAAGTGTAAAGCAGCAATACAAACTGCAGTCACAGCATCTGTCAGACATCAATTGTAAGTAGCCGAAAGGCAAGCACTGCCCAATTCACACATGTACATGCAGAACTGCACAAACTTAAGCAATGCTCATGCCCTCCATGCCTTGAGGCACACACTGAACACTTCAACTAACAAAACATAATCAACATATCTCAATGGGAGCTGGGCAAGCAAATTGTTACTGACCGTTGTAAAACAGAAAAACTTAACTCGCAGCAAAACACACACTGCTAGGACACAATCAGTTGGTGTACAGGCCACATACCCAATCCATGACCATGTTCCACGATCCAGTAGAAGTCCATAATATGTACAAAGGCCACATTACAAATACCACTTACAAAGGAACACCAATCTCCATCAAACTAATATCAGAGTACAAGCATGAAGTCCAGGTCCCCCATACAGCAAATGTAAAGGACAGGATGGCATAATTTACTTTTAGAAGTAACAATCTTTTTAAGATTGGCCAGTCCAATGTTCAAAAGTGCCTGAGCACAGTGCTGCATCAAACTACTTGCCAAACATGACACTGCCTGAGAAACCTCCTCAGGAAGGGGCATCTAGTGGGCAGGCCAGGCACCTTAAAAGAAATCAAATTAGGGAGAACTGAGGTTGAGGCTGGGCGAGGTTGGGTTGTCAATGGAAGGTGGGGCAAAGGTTGGGCAAGAAAGAACGTCACCAGGTTCAGGAGGGGCTTCCATGGGATCCTCTGCAGGTGGGATGGCAAGGGTTGGGCTTTGGGAGGTTGAGGGACTGTATGTCACTGTTGTGGGTGTGCCAGTGGTTGGTGCAAGTGTCTGGGGGTCTGATGTTGTACGTGTTTGGGTGTGTCTGTTGGTGCATGCTCAGTTGGTATGTGTGGGCTGGTCCTAGTGAGGGTGGTGAGTGTCTGTTCGGTGGGTGCATGTATTTTACTGCATTTGGGGGGAGTGTGGGGGAGTGTTGTGGTGCATGTGGTTGTTGGACTGTGTGTCTGCTTCTGTTTGCATATGTATGGGATAGGTATGGGAATAGGGATTTGGGTTTAGGAAGTGGCAGGAGGTGGGCTGGAAGGCTGGGCTGAGGGGAAGGCTCCCGTCAGTGAGGAGGCCAGAGCCTGAAACGACCTCTATAGTGCAGACATGCTACTGTGAATGCCCTCCAGGAACTCCAGCATCTGCACCATTACCATGGAATGCCCCCGGAGGGCACTCAGCACTGCATCCTACCCAACAGAGATGCGTCTCAGGAGGTCAATAGCCTCCTCACTCAGGGCAGCTGGGAACACAGGGGCAGGGGATGAGGTGCCTGGGCCAAAGGAGATGTTGCACACCCTACAGTTGTGGAGCCAGACCAATTTGTGGGGACCAGCAGGGAGGGTGCATAAGGGAGTGGAGGTGGCAGGCAAGTTTGATGTGGTCTCAAGTCCTGGGGTGTCCACCACTTCCACAGAGCGGCCACTGGAGAAAGAATCTGATGAAGATATTGAAAGTTGCTCCTCCTGAGCACGCTAATCACACTCTGTGCCAGTGACTCTGTAGCTGTCAGTATCCTGACCAGAGCCACTGTAGCCAGCTGTATCCTCAACGTTGCTGGCAACGTCTCCTCTGCTTGCCTCAGTAGATGCTGAAAAGTCAGTGCAAATAAGTGTAAGGCAACTGAACAAACTCCTTTCACTTACATTACTCAACATCAACATCCCTAAAGGATACATTGAACAACAACTTTTATTTAAAGACAAGCCAGTAGCTGTACATATTGACATGGTCCAAACTCCCACCAACAGCTAGGGACATACCCAATTCATAAAGGTCGGGATGGCAACACCACCCTGACATTGCATGTCTCAAACTAAAGTTGGCAGTGGATGCCCTAACTTGGTCAGCTTAAACCCATGTATCCATCATGAGCAGTCACCTGTGGTCATAATAGGGTGCACAGTATACAAACCAAGGTGATTTGCACATACAATACTATGCTAGACCATTGTAAATACCTTAACATCAGAGCCCACAAAATAATACATAGACTTCGCTCAGAAATGTCATCAGTCAGTGAGAGCACAAACAACAGTGGACCAATGAACTCCAAAGATATTTCACACATTTAAACCAGTGACATACAGCTCAGTGTCTGAGACACAAAGGTCACTACAAAACCATTCAAAAACATAGTCATGACATCATGATATGACCATGAAGGGAGATCTTTATGACTATGTATGTTCAAATATGTAAAATATATCCACACACCTGTCTTTGTGTGGAAATCAACATTTGTCATCCATCTGGAATGTAAATTGCACGTTATACAAAGTACAAAAAATCAACATGGGTAGAACTAAGTTCCTCCACCATAAATAAACTTAACATGTGTTTAATAGCATTTCAGTGTCTTGTACATTTTTTGATCATATACACATGTATACTGATTTACGGTTGGAACCTGTGTGAAGTCCAGATTTGACAATGTATCATATACAACAGTTCATCAGTCTAATTACGTGTCTTACCTGATTCCTTTGTCCAATGCATGCAATGTCACATGTAAGAAATTTGCTCAGACAATATATACAGTATTTTGTGAGAAATACTTCAAAAAATGACAACCCACGTGGTCTTTGTGGGACATCTCATATACATATCACTTTAAACATGTGTGTGTGGCTTGTCACAACACTCATCCATGTCTCACTACAAATACAAAATAAGTCATTTGACTACAGTCACCTTTGGATCAGGGACATAAGTCTTGTAAGAACAGCATGGATACAGTGTCACCACCAATACATGCTTGAATACAATTAATCCCCACACATATACTCACCTACATAGTCTGCAAGGAAACTGCTGCTTGTGACAGGAGGAAATAGTTTGAACACACTGTCAAACTCTGCACTGTACTTACCCCCTTGTAGCTGCTGTTTGGCCTTTAATAACCCATTGAGCTCTGGGTAGGCCACTGCCAGGATACGGCCCATGAGGGGAGTCAGATTCAGGCACACATGTCTCTGACCTGGGGAGGACTTCCTCATCTGGACTTAGGCAATGGTACGGGTCTAGCGTCTTAGGTCCTCCCACCTTTGCTTGCAGTGGGCGCTGCATGAGCGATAGATCCCCAGGGACCGCACTTTTCGGACAATGGCTTTCCATAATGCCTTCTTCTGATGGGCATTGACCTGTATACACACATGACATGAAGCAAGAGATTGTAACAACAAATACATTTAACAAACTTTCTAACTTAAGAACGGATGAAACTGTATGCCCATGTATGTGACATCTCACCACACAACATTGGTACTCCACACAATTTAAACTCCATCTCTAACTGTAGACACAATCTGTAAAAAACAAGTTGGACTGCACTTGACCCTTGTGGTGTAACGCACAGGCAAACACAGCCTATCTAATACATGTAATGCAGGTCCTTTAGTATTGTACCCTGCTCTAGTGTACATGTGCAAACCCCACAACATTGCGATTTCATGCAGGGGAGGAGACAGGAACATGTTAGCATGCACTCTGTACTCTCCTGACACTGTAAATACACATGCTACATACAACCTAACATTGGGGTGCATACTGACTACTACCATAAGAAGACACAATGCATGCATTCGTATGTGTCACAGTTACAGATACTACTCATACATGGCGATCACATGTTTGCCAGAAGCAGACATATTTTCTGGTGGTGAACCACGTCATGACACATACCCACTGCTATATGAGGAACTCACACATGAAGGGCACGCAGAGAAATCTCAAATTAGATTTGTACAACTTTAACCTTAACCAGTTCTAGAATCAAATAAGTTCAAGTGACTCAACTTGTGACACTTGCAGTGCACACAATTTTTAGGAGTACAATAATCTTGACTCTGTAACCAACAAGTAAATTATTGACTGCGTATGAAGTATGTTACCAAAGTCATGTTATCGCAGCCAATCACTGCGTGGCAAACTACATTAATCTGCATTCAAATCTCCAGCGAAAGAGTTTTGATGGAAGAATTACACCTGCTGACCTTGCTAATATCATGTTGACTACAGGGAGTACAAATATACAACCAAATGGAGATTTGCAGAAGACTCAGGCTCTCAGACTATGTCATTTAACATGATAGCCAATATACAGCATACATACACAATTGATGCTCCCAGAACACACTTACTTCATATTAACTAACACATTTACATTATTACAAATGCATATGTGCATTCCGGGCCCATTACATATGTGACACAACTACATATGGGACTAGGAGGTAGACTTTGGAGATTGACAAACAACATAGGTCTATGACTAAGACAAAAGATCTTGATAGAATTAGTAACAAGTATGTTTACATGCCTCATTTGATACTGAAGTGACAATCACATGACTAACACACACCATAAAAAATTCACAAAAGACCGAGATCTCGGTTACAAGAACCTAGCCAGTTTCTTCAAAAAGTTTTTTACTCATATGAGAGTCAGAAAAAACAGTAAAAAAGGAAAAATGTCCTTTCTTGAGTCTCCTCACTCACCAGGGTTTCCCCATGGTGACATGCTTCATCATTGGGGCCATCCCAACCCGCTGCGGGTTGAGGCGTGCTACGACTTGCGACACTACGTAGGAGCACTACTTGTGAGTGACTATGTGTGGTGCAGTGATGGAGGTGGAGTGGGTGAGATTAAAAATATCTAGCTAGTGGGCAAAAAAGAATTTATTCAGGCTCCTAGCCGATATATTAAAAACGGGGTTGGTCTCTAGGGTGCCTGTCTTTTATGAGTCAGGAGTCCCTAGTGGACGTCAACTAGTTTCGAGCTACCCCAGTGCTCTTCTTCAGGACAAACAGGGTCCAGCCCTGTTTTGTACCACTCCAAAGTGACCTAAGGATAGGAAAAATGCTGCGGAATATTAGCAGGCAAGAGTTAATACATACGGTACATTGACCACGTAGTATCTGCAATAGAGAAAGGAGAGAAGGCATTATTAAGAACAATCTACTACGTGCTGTGTAGATAGTTGTTGGAACCGTGTTGCTGCTGATCAATATGTATCCAAAATAGAAAAGAGAAATAGAATTAATCACATAGAACCTACTTCATGCTGTGTAGGTAAGTAATTGAAACCGCCATGCTACACAATCACGTATCCAATCAGCCACTCACTTATCCATTGCTGGTGTGTATTGTTCAGAGCTCTCCCGTTGATAACCTTGTGTAGTTACGTGGGCTATGAACACCTCATTAGTCATGGTCTCGTTAATGCCCAATCTGGTTTAAAAACGAAAGGTCTCCACGTGACATTACCCTTTAAAAACCAACCTTAATGAATTAATTGTGGAATTGTAAGTAATCTCGGTCATGCCAGACAGTTAGGTGAAAGCCTAGTGACTTCATGACGTACGCCAGGAAATAAATAATGAAAATAAAAAAGCATACTGACTAATACAAACAAACAATACGACAAAGAAAACTACATTGAAGGAGAAAAAACACATACTAATTATGGAGCAACAATGTGCTTCATGGTCTCTGAGGGGCTGGAGAGATCATCGCCACTGTAGGAGAAAGCAAAATAAAGCGATAATGAAAGCTTTGTAGCTGAAAAACAGAGCGGGTGCACTGTGAGAGTCTCTGCTGGCTGCCCGGTCCGATTCTGTGAAGAAATTAGCTTACTTGTGGATGATATCTGCTCCGGCGTGTTGCCTGCTTTCCCTCGCGACCGCATATTGGCGAGTCTCTCCCGGGTACTAGTATTTGAAGGGCGTGTTTCTGCTTAGTCATGGGAAAGAGACTAGAGCGGAAACTAAAACAAAATGGCCGCCGCCTTTAGCTCAATTTGGCGGCCCTTTTGGGGAGGTGAAAAAGATTCTAATAAGTGCCTATTGGAAAGGATATAAAGTGATTAGAGGCAATCAATAAAACAAACATATACACACAATGTGCCTCACATTGATATATACGTGAAGCCTAATTAGAGTGCCTATTGGGGAATAACTAAAGTGTTTAGACGTAACCATATAAACAAACATAAAGACGAACTATGCCAAATTTTTAAATATTATGCGAGGGGATGTTGTACTACCGCTCTCTGAAGATGTGTTAGGTTATGTAAGGAGAGTAGTTACAATTTATCGGCTGACTGTATTCATTTCATTTATAGGGTGACTGTTATTTACTCTAACGTTGCCCAATTGATGTGATACCAGAGGAGATTGTTATCTTGAGAACTGACCCCACGGAATATTGTCATTCAAACCTTGACTATCTGTACGTAATTTAAAAACCCAGCGTTGTTCTCTCTCAAAAAGTCGCTGTTCGAGGTTGTCATTGCATTTGACATGTTCTAGGACCAACCATCTCATGTCGTTAGGTGTATGTTGTTTTTCAATAAAATGTGTTGACATTTTTGTTGTCGCCCATTTGCACCTGATGTTACTACGGTGCTCAACAATCCTAGTGCTGGCTTTTCGTGTAGTCATGCCTACGTAGTGGAGATTACATGTGCATGTAATTAGATATACCACACCTGTGGTGTTGCAGTTAGTGAAACTACGGAGTTCCCATGTAATTTGGTTGTTAAATGTCACTCTTTTGGTGGCTGACGTGAGGTGACAGACACTGCAGTTATTGCACGGATAATGTCCTGTAGGTAGAGTTTGTAGGATTCTTTGTCCATCAAATTTAGTGTTAATTTTGGGACGAGTGTGGACAAAGTAGTTCTTAAGGTTTCTTCCTTTTCTGTGACTAAACATCGGTTTTGGTATGTCTAGGTTTGCACTGTTTAATGTCCGCCAGTGTTTTTTGATGATCTTAGACACCTTGTTTGATGCTATGTTATAGGTCGTTATACATATCGGTCTCTTGTCTTGTGTGTTGTTGTTTTGTCTGGGTTCAAGAAGGGAATCTCTGTTGTTATTGCCTGCTCTTTTCTTGGCTGCTGAGATGAGGTGCTTGGGATACTGCCTGGCTTCCAATTTCTCCGCCAAATACTTTGCTTGGATATGGTAATCTGTTTTCTCAGTGCAATTTCTTCTTAAACGTAGGAACTGACCAAAAGGTAAATTGTCTTTTAGTTGTTTAGGATGGAAACTATCGTAAATTAGAAGACAATTTCTTGCTGTGGGTTTGAAATGCGTGGTTGTGGTCAGGCTACCTCGGCTAGCTATGATGTTTAGGTCCAGAAAGACCAATTGGGACCTGCTCATAGTGTGGGTGAACTTTAAAAACGGGTCCTGTAAGTTCAGCCAACTGATAAAATTCGTGGCCTCGGTCTCATTACCTTCCCAAATCACAAGCACATCGTCAATATAACGTTTCCATAGTTTCAAGTTGCTGATGTGCGGATTGCGAGGGTTTAGGATCTTCTGTTTCTCAAGGTGAGAAGAAGATCCTAAACCCGTTTTTAAAGTTCACCCTCACTATGAGCAGGTCCCAATTGGTCTTTCTGGACCTAAACATCATAGCAGCGGGTTGGGATGGCCCCAATGATGAAGCATGTCACCATGGGGAAACCCTGGTGAGTGAGGGGACTCAAGAAAGGACATTTTTCCTTTTTTACTGTTTTTTCTGACTCTCATATGAGTAAAAAACTTTTTGAAGAAACTGGCTAGGTTCCTGTAACCGAGATCTCGGTCTTTTGTGAATTCTTTTTTTAATAATTCTTTTTATTAAACATACATCGGTTCCAATAAACATTGCAGAGGGTTAGCCAAATCATACATTACAGTCGGTACAGGAGGAAATACGTCGGATTTCTACATGGTAGAGGAATGTCACAGGGTGTGGGGGTCATTTTGTTCGTGACAATCAGGAGGCACACAGATCTCTCCCCGGTAGGTATTCCAGGGGCTCCATATCCGGGACCATTTTTTGGGGCACCCTCTTGCCAGGTAGACTGTTTTCTCCCGAAACATGCACCAGTCAAGGTTCTTCTCCCATGCTGCCAGTGTGGGTGGTAGTGTGGCCCCCCATAGTTGAGCAATGTTGCGTTTTTCCAGCATGAACCCCAGTGTAGCCCACCGTGTCTGATTTGTGTTGAGATCTGTAGGTTCCCACAGATTGAGGAGGCATCGTCTTGCCTCTGGGCGGAGGTGAACCTGTAGTACCGCATTAATAGTGTCATGGATCTTGAGCCAGAAGGATATGATATGTTCGCACTCCCAAATTATGTGTATGAATGTCCCCACGTGACCACATCGCCGCCTACAGTTCCCATTATCTGACCATCCCATGTGTACCAAACGGGGTCCTGTCATATAAATTCTGTGGAGGATTTTAAGCTGTACCAGCCTCAAACGTGCCGGGATAGCGACCTCTCTGGGGGAAGACACCGCCATCTGCCAGTCCTCGTCATCCACCTCCACCCCATCCTGCGTCCATTTCTCACGGAGTGATTGAAGGGGACTCTCCATGTTGTTAATTAACTTTTTGTAAATCAGGGAGATGGTTTTCTCGGGAAGGTGGCCGTCTAATATTCTGTCCTCCAGCGGAGAGGCCTCTGGAGGAAAGTCCCCTTAGGTAGCGAAGATTGCAGTGAGTGCAGGACCTGCAGGTAGCGGAAACACTCGGTGGCTGCCAGATCGTAGTCCGCCTGGAGCGTGTCAAAGGATTTGACCCCTCCAGCCCCCCAAAGGTCCCTAATGTGTGAGATACCGATAAGGTCCCATCTATCAAAACCCTTCGATTTCCATAGGTCGCCCAATCTTTCTGAGTCTCAAAGTGGAGTGGCTAATGTCAGCGTGTTTTTCCATCCCAGTGAGGCGATAACGTCATGCCAAATCTGGACAGAATGTTTGGTGGGGCCAGTCAAGGTATATCGTCTGGGCCGTGAGTATAGCGCCCTGTTATAATTACCACCTGGGAGGAGCCATTTATCCATGGCGTATCCGGAATCGTCTGCACGGCCATACATGCCGTGGTTGATGGCTGCTAGGTGAGCCGCCCAGTAGTATTTCTTGATATCTGGGAGGCTAATACCACCGTCATACCAATTCAGTGTTAGTTTGGTCAGGGCGATTCGAGGTTTTCCATCCCACAGCAGGTCTCTCTGTAGACCCTCAATTTCCTTGAAATATTTGGCGGGAACAGGATCCAGGGTGTTTTGCAAGGTGTATAGGAATCTAGGCAGGGACATCATTTTGAATAGGGCGGCTCTGCCCAGAAGGGAGAGGGGTAGCGACCTCCAGCTGGCAATATCGCTTTTAAGCTTGCGAAGGGGGGAGAAGGTTTTGAGTGTACCGGATTGCGGGATCTAGCGAAATGAAAATCCCCAGATATTTGAAGCCTGCCGTGTTGATTTGTATGGGGCAGTTCTTGGGAGGGACGGGTGGATCGCCCCACAGAGGAAACAAAGCGACTTACTCCAGTTGATAGAGAATCCAGAGTATCGACCGAATACCGCCAGGATATCTAAGACCACTATAAGGGATTTCCTAGGCGAGGCCAGATAAAGCAACAGGTCGTCTGCATAGAGGGAGATTCGGTCCTCCCAGCCGGGAGACCATTCTAGTCCCCGTATCCTGGGATCCCTACGGATCCAGGCTGCCAAAGGCTCCAGGGCCAAGGCGAAGAGGAGAGGCGAAAGCGGGCAGCCCTGACGGGTTCCCCGACTCAGATGGAAGGTAGCTGATAACTTATTGTTGACCACCACTTGGGCTAGGGGTTCGTTATACAGAAGTCGTACCCAGTTTATGAAGTTAGGGCCAAAACCCATTTTGGCCAATACTGCTAAAGGTAAGGCCATTCAATAGTGTCGAATGCCATGGTTGCGTCCAGGGACGCGATCATTGCTGGCTCTCGGAGAGTATGTGCTCTAGCTACTACCCCATGGACTCGACGTAGATTCAGGGCCGTGTTCCTGTGCGGCATAAAGCCGGATTGGTCTGGGTGTACTAAGGCACTAATGACCTTGACCAAGCGGTTGGCCAGGAGCTTGGCGAGGATTTTTGGCTCGGCGTTTAGGAGGGAAATTGGCCGATAGGAACTGCAGTCTGTTCTGGGTTTCCCGTCTTTATGGATGGTAACTATGGTGGCTATCCTCTGTTCCCTAGGCAGCATTCCCGTCTCCAGTGATTCCTCAAACATAGATTTTAAGTAGGGGAGAGTTTATCGGGTCGCAGCTTATAGAGCTCGATGGGGAGTCCATTGGGGCCGAGTGCCTTCCCGATTTTAACGAACGGATCGATTGCGCTATCTCGTCTGGGGTCAAGTCACTGTCCAGGAAGTCCCGATTTTCTAAGGAGAGGCGGGGAGTTTGATGTCATGTAACAATTCCTGAGAGTCCTCCTCCGTATAGGGGGCCACTGTTGTATAGACCGTTTGGTAATGGCTGGCAAAGCTATCGACTATCTCTTGTGGATTCGTGACGGGTATGTCCCCTTTTACTCTAATCTCTGGCACCAGCCTGCTCGCCCACTCCCGTTTATCTAGCCATGCTACAAGCTTTCCTGCTTTGTCGCCCAGGTCATAGAGTCTACCCAGCCGCTCCCTCCCCAGGTTTTTGGCTTTGTCTGTGACTAAGGCCTTATAACTGTGCTGTTTCAGGCTCAGGAGGTGAAGCTTCTCTGGTGTCACCCCAGACTCCAGGTCACTCTCCAATCTATCGATTTCAGCCTCGATGTCCAAAACTTCTTTCTGTTTTTCTTTCTTCGCACCCGAGATCAGCGACAGCGCCTGTCCCCGGATTACAGTCTTAAATGCTTCCCATAGGGACTTGGATGAGGACACCGTCCCCTCGTTATCTAAGAAATAATTATCCATGGCTTCAATAAGGGTTGTGCGGATTTTGGGATTGTGGAGATACCAGGGGTTGATTGGGGCTAGTCTTCCTACTTTGTTCTGATGGAGGACCATGCGGAGCCATATCGGTGAGTGATCGGAGATGCCTCTCGCAAGATGTTTGATTTCGTGTATGAGGGATGCTTGTGCGGCTGGCAGTAAACAGTAGTCTAGGCGGGAGAGGGTATGGTGTGCCCCGGAGTGAAAGGTGTGCTGTATCTGGTCCGGATGGTAAGTTCTCCAACCATCAACTAGCCCCATAGCTTCTAGGAAGTCAGGTAGCCAGCGGGAAGCGGACCCCACCTCACGTGGGGGATGGCGGTCCAGGGTGCCCGAGACCACCGCATTGAAGTCCCCTCCGAGGACCACAAGGCCGTCTGGAATGGAGAGGAGGACCTTACCCAGGTCCGCAAAGGTGGTGCCCTGTAGGCCTGGCGGAACATAGATAGACATGAGAGAGATAAGACGGCCCTCCCAAGTTCCCGTAATCCCAACGTATCTGCCCCGGTCGTCCGCCCATGTGGAACTTATAGCGAGGGGGAGTGTGTTTTTGATCATAATGCCCACCCCTCTGGAGCCAGAAGTGAACCCCGCGTGTGCTACCATTTTGTATCCCCCTATGCATTGCTTTACACAGATTACCAACCAGGTGCGTCTCCTGGAGCAGGACAATATCTGGAGATCGCTGTTTCAGGTACTGGAGAACTATGCTCCGCTTAATCTTGTCCCCAAGCCCGTTGACATTCCAACTTAATACCTTAATTGTCCCGTCCCCCATCACATTTGTCGTATAACTTGATAGACTCTGAAATGCCAGGAGGAACAAAGTCGACACCCCCTCTGTTGAAGAAACCATAATTAACACCGATGCAAAATTTCCAACAAATTATAAACAAAAATTCCCCACCCAACAACCCCCTCCCTGCTGCCCTGCACTCTGGGCGTAGAACTGCCCATTTCAAACTTGCAGAGTGCCTGTCGCCCTAGCAAAAAACTAAAGGTAGAAAAAATAGGGGTGTGGCTGTCCGTATCTCTGTCCCCTGTAAAAATTAAAGTCTGTAACCCCAAGGAAAAGGCACACCTCAATGGTTGGAGTTTAAACAGTCACGAAGAGGTCCCCTCCAGGTCAACTGCGCAGTCGCCCAGTGCTTAACCCAGATCGGTTAAGGGCCAAAATGTCCCAGTGACATCCACTCTCCACCACCATGTCTCATCCGATAGGGGACAGCGAAGTCTCCTCTCTGGGATGACTATCCGGTGGGCCCGGGATCTTCCTGCTTTCAATCCAGTCCGCGGCCTCTTCAGGGTGCTCGAAAAACCACGTCCGTCCCTCCGCCTCGACCCGCAAACGTGCCGGAAACAACATGGAGTACCTCAGGCCCCGCTCTCGAAGCTCCCTCTTCACCACAAGGAAAGTGCGCCTCATCTTTTGCACCCTCTGAGTGAAGTCTGGAAAGAAGGTGATGTCTGCGTTGTCATAGTGGAGTGGAGCTCCTGTCCTAGCATTTTGGAGAATTACATCCCTGTCCCGAAAATTCAACACTCTCGCCAGCATAGGGCGCGGAGGAGCCCGGGTTTCGGACGCCCCCGGTACCCTGTGAGCCCTCTCAATAACAAAAAATCGGCTGAGGCCCTTGGGTTGGAGGTGTTTTAGGATAAGGTCTTCCACGAAGAGGTCCGGAGATTGCCCCTCCGCCCGTTCCGGAACTCCCAGAATGCGTAGGTTGTTGCGGCGTAGGCGCCCTTCATAATCATCCAGTTTCATTTCCGTGAATTTACGGAAATTCTGTAGGTCCGAGACCTCCCCTTGAAGCTGTGCGACGTCTCCCGTCAGGCTGGTCGTAGCGATTTCCACCTGTTTGACCTTTTCCTTAAATGTGGCTAGGTCTGCTCTTATTAGGTTCACGTCAATTGCGATAGTGTCCATTTTATGTTCAAGAGAGGTCTTGACGCTTGTGATGGCCTCCATGACGTCTTTGAGGGAGAGTTCTCGCTCCTCTTCTTCTGGGTCCCCCAGGGGTGTACCTCTGGATTGACGGCCCTGCAGCATGTCTTTGGGCATCGTGTATCGGTCGAGTTTATTGGTCTGTGTTGGTTTTGACCCTCTCGTTCCCGGGGGCTTGCTTTTCTCCATTTTGTCCGCTCCTCGCCGCACAAAGGGCTTGCGGTGGAATTAAGCGAGGCGTCTATGGCCCCGGTAGTCAGGGGGTGCTGACTGGTAATGTGTCCGGCCAGTGGTCTAATTGTGTAGGCGGGGGAGGGGCCCACGACTGTAGGATCTTGGTATGTGGTCCACGCGCACCCAGATCACTTTATGGTCGGCAGCGCCGATTCAGGAGGCATCATATGTGGGAGCCCAGCGCCCGCTTCACCCTGCCAGATATTGCAGAGGCCCACTGGTGATAGGCGCAGGGCCGGCCGGCACAAACACTCTTCGACTGGGCGGCTGGGCTGTGGCTATGAGTCCCCGGCGCCACCTCACAGTATGCCAGTGAGGGGGGGGGAACAGGACCCGCAGCTGATTGCGGACACTTCAGCGAGGGGGGAGGGGGAGGGGAGGACAAGGTCCACCGATTATTTAACTCGGGGGCACCGCCCCAAGACACTCCGGCCCCCCGCCTCACCTCCAGGTCACTCCGCAGTGCTCCGGTCCTGCCTCGCGGAGCAATGGCGTCTCAGGCCTCCGAGTCGATCCTCGGGCCGGTAAGGGCTGCTGCAGGTGCTTCTTGGACCGCCTGACGTCCATTCCGCCGATGCCGCCGCGGAGCGCGGGTGAATCGCAGGGCCCCTCGCCAGGCTCGTGGCTACGGCCGGGAAAGGCGGCCCCGCCCCCTCACCGCCGCGGCCCCACCGGCACTGTGCTCCCCGGTCTCAGCGCTGCGGGTAGGCCCCACTCCGTTTGCTCCGGTTTCTCGGGGCACAGACGTTTGCTGGTTTCGGGGTCAGAAGGAATCCCCTCCGGTATACCTCCGGTGTCTTTTCTCCTCCTCGGGGGGAGCGGATCAGTGTGGCGGATAGGCGTGTGGGGACAGGGTTTACGGAGCTACAGCGTTAGGCGGCCATTACGCTTCGGTGCTTAGCCACCCTTTTGTGAATTCTTGATCATATTTGGAGGGTGGACATAGCATATCCCTCTTTCTCCCCCCTTTTCTTTGATTTAGTAACACACACCATAGACTCTGGAATTCAAACAAACTAACAAGCTTCCTCAGCATTACATTACACAAGTATGTCTGTAAACTGTTTCACATCTATCTGTAGGATCTGTGCGCTAGGTACTCACAAACACTTGGAAGTTGAAACAACACATATACAATGTACACATGCAGGATCTGTATGACAAGCCACTAGCCACATCCAAGTACCACTGTAAATCAAGCAAGTAGTAATATGTGTGTGGTTTTGGACATTTGCCAAAACTACATTTCAATCAACTATTAACACAGGGAACATGAGAACAGATATAGAAGATCACAGTAACACCACTCGTGTGCATTCATGTCAATGAAATGTTACAAGGGCTACACAGGGGGCACATTTTATTACTTATAGAAATGCTATAACAGATTTCATTGGCCTTGGGCACATATGATCAGTATATTCAAACAGGTGAAAATGTATACATGCTCACAAATAGTTGTCCAAAAAAGATTACTGCTAGTTAACCCCGAAGTAATCACTGATAGCCATGGGTATGTACAAAATGGATCAGCTGACAATTAAATTAAAACATTTCTGTTCTGACTTGTCTGGCCCAAATGCATGTCATGCGGAGTGACACACTAACGAAGATTTCTAGCATATTGGCTGTCCTTCAAAAACATGTTGACAATACATGCACACCCCTCATGTCAAGCCCATTAACTTGATAGGCCCACTCTCATCATGAGCACACATAACTTGGTCACTAGAAGTACCTCCGCTACATTAGTACTGGAAATGGGGCCAAAATACAAAATATAAAACTTACTTGCAGGATACAATAATGCACTATTTGTCATGGCCCAGCACACATACATATCAGCCCATGTATGTTCACTGGACTCACACCATACTACTGTTTGTGAGGCCTAGCAGTCAGTGTCCAAGAGTTAGCAAAAAAAAAACATTAATGAAAAATTGAGAAGATAAATGAACATTAAAAGAAATAATTTACCAATTGATTTTATGCATGTTTCACAGACCTAAAAGGTACCTACATACTGTGAATAATAGTCCTTGTAAGTCTCACAAATATGTTTATAAAAATTTTACATGATGGACATGCATGAGAGCCACAGCTCACTCAAATGGACGGCATCAATGAGCAACTGCAAAATAGCACAGTTGCAAAGCAAATACTAACAATCTGCCTAGAGAATCTAGTGCTTGAGTTCAGCCATAGAAACCACTAAACATGGAGAATGAGATGGAAATCATATTACTAATAAGCATGTCAAGTAAATTCCAATGACGGTCAGGCTGTGTGGAAGTCTTAGCACACTTAAAAGCATGCTAACATAAAAAAGGTACGGCTAACATATCTAGTTATTCCCCACTGAGCCAAACTACATCTCTGTGTGCTGAATGTTTGATGCATCATTGATGGTGCCAGCAAATGCTTTAGGAGGTACCAATGGAGCAGGTCTAAGCAAGTTAATTGAGCAAGTATGTTCCCAGCCTGTTTCCACTGCAGCCGCAGTGGTAAGGAATCTTTGCTGATGCATTTCCAATGCCATAGCACTAGGACCAGATGAATCCTCGGATGCTTCAAAAAAAGCATTTACCAAAATGGGTATACAGTAGGGACAACTAGTCAAAGGGGCAATAATACATTCATGTCAGAAGAATCTCCCAACGGCAAACCGAGACACAAATCCAGTGCAAATTTGCACGGGCACAACAGACATTGGAACACAGGTTGAAAGCAATGATGCCACACTGGCCGAAAGAATAGAAACCAATGTTTGCTTAGCTCCAGAAGCCACGCTGTACCGAAGCACTGGACCATACTTTCACTGCACAGCAGCACCAGTGTCAGTGATTGATCCACTCTCACTCACCTCCAGTCACTCCTACTCTCACTCACACACACACATGCTGACACACACAGACACAAATGCCCACACATACACAAGTTTTTGCTCTCATGGTCAGACTCTTGCCCACAAGCACATGCACAACCCACATTTGAAAGCATTTTTATTGCCTCAGCTGCCAGTGAAGGTACTTTTTTTTTTTAAAACACACAAACATGGAGGGTGGCACCATGATGCCCAAAAGGGCAAGCTACACCTGTGTTCTTGGCACTTATTGTTCCACCTCTGAGGACAGTCAAGGCTGGACAGGGAACCAAAAGCAGCTCTGGCAAAATGATGACATACCAGCCACCATACTGTGCTAAGTGAGCACAGTGAGTTATAACAACAACTACAAGGGGAGCTAATGAGAGTTCTCATAAATACATTTTCAAAAACAAATGTGGAAAATGGTGCATTTCACCACACCTGTTTCATCGTACATTAATGTCCCCATCTCCTTTTCCGATCTTTCCTCTTTTTTCCGGTATCCATTTTTGGAATTCTTGACTCCCATCCTTAACCATAACACCTCTTTTTTGCAATTGTGTGCAGACGCAGAGTGGTGATGCACAGTGTGACACGTGATGCGCACGGCAGGCAGGCCAGCAGGCAGGCGTCTCGTAGGGGTCCCGCAGCAGGACGAGCAGAGATACAACGAAACTCGCCACTGCCGCCACCAGGAGTCGACAAGCCGACAGGTGAGGCTCTACCAAGTACGGGGGCATAGCGCCCGTACTGCAGAGCGTGAACCCGGGCCCCCACAGAAGCGGTCCAGCCAGGACTGGGCACAGCTTGTGGGTCGACCCAGTGAGGCTCCCACTCGGTGCCCATCAATCTTCAGCTGTCTCACTCGGCAGTGCAGCAAAAGCTGTAGCAAAGCTGTTGTCCTTTCCCCAGCTGCCTTTAAAGGAGGAAAAGAGGGGAAAAAGAGCTAACCACCTAACTATCCAACAATCCAGCTGGTCTCCTGAGCTACAGCATCAAGCAGTTAACTCCCCCAGCAGCTACCCCCCACCCACAGCCTCCCACAACTACTTTCAGCTTAGTTTGAAGGTTAGTTTGAAGCTAGTATCAGCCTGGGGAGGGGTGAGGGGGGGGGGTGCAATTCAAGACAGGGTTGAAGAGTTGTCTGTTACCAGCAACCAGAGAATCACTAGATAACACCAGAGATCTACTGAAAAAGACATGAAAAAGTCAAGTAAATACCATAATACCATAAATATCATGATAGAGGAAATTTGCACACAAAAAAGTTACTTGTGGAAAGCGTCCCATCGCCTAGGGTGAGACCCACAGCAACGACGAGTCATGTACCTAAAGGAAACACCACGAAAACTTGCGGAGAATAATCATAAGGAATTTTTATTTAATTCAAAATAATAAAGCTGTGAAAAAGATAAACATTTGAACATTTGAAGTTACATACGTGCAGCATAAAGAGCCCCTTTTATCTGCAACCCCAGTTCAACTGACATAATACGTACATGCATGTGTACGAACAATCAAATCAAAGCCAATCAAAAGTCTTAAAGTCTGTGAGTGCGTGAATACATCAAGAAAATTATGAGGTCTGGTCACCCACGT
Organism: Calotriton arnoldi; assembly: GCA_963921515.1. Taxonomy (NCBI): domain Eukaryota; kingdom Metazoa; phylum Chordata; class Amphibia; order Caudata; family Salamandridae; genus Calotriton; species Calotriton arnoldi. Next base: position 1,327,429 of record CAWUFW010000708.1, read on the forward strand.
GGCTCCATACAATTGCAACAATCAAAACGGCATAAAAAGAAATTGAATAAAATGTAATTGGGTGAAACAGTTTGTGTTAACCTTAATTTATCAACTCAGTCCATGACTGAAGAGACTGACAGATTAATAGCAACTTCGGCCTCGTCCCCTGTTACCTTTGAGGTGGATTCTCTAAAACAACATAGACGCACCGGCACCGTCTGTCAGCCATCGATTACTGATTTCTTCAAACAGTCTGGTAGTTTTGAGATAGCTCCCAGAATCCAGCCAAAAATATCAGAGACAAAAAACTCTAAGATAAATGTAACCTTATGCACTGGATTACAATCCCTTGGAGAAAAAAGTGAAATTAAGGCAATGGCCGACGGCCTATGTTATAGAAAACCATTAGAAGACAACAATACATACCCTACCCTAGAGGTGGGCTCTTGCCCTCCACAAACGAAGATTAAAGTACAAGTACACTCTTCCTATGATCTATCAAAAGCACCTTACCCTTGTGACGCTACCAGCTTTAGTGGATTATCCAGCAATCAAATGACAGATGTCCCCATCACCATCATTACAGATATAATCGACATGGAGCCAAGTCTAAACTCTATTGATGCAGCCAAAGAGATATAATCTGGCTCAGTTCCAAACGTTAGCCAAGATGTTTTCCAGTCTTCACCCATACGGCCAAAAACAACTCCAAAGTTGGAATTGGTTGCTAATAACCTAACTTCAGACCTAATAGAATGAAAATCCTCTGATAGAAGATGCGCTAATAGGCCAAAGGATGATCCAGTAATAGATCCTAATATTAATAATAGAAAGTAATCAGCTAGATTCTAAATTGATCATGTCACAGGAGAAAATAGCCAAAGAGAATATACCCACTGCACAAGTTCATGGCGACCTAGACAACGGAGACTCTATTATCAACACCCTGAAGTCGGATGACCTTTCCCTTCTGGCTAAATATGATGACAATTCGCATGGGGAAGACAATCCCTGTGAAGACCAATCACGTGCCCAGCAAGGAATATGGAGTATTGTGTTGAATTCTATGTATGCTGTGACTAGGGGTTTAAATTATCACTCTGAGAAATTGAATATTCAAGTGGAGCTGCTCAATACACTTGCCTGTGCAAGCTAATAAATCTCCCATAGCAAATCAAGTATCAACATGAAATATACAGAATTCTCCAGTTGACATAAAAGAGTCTGAAAGCTCGCAAATAACGATATCCAGTGATAGTGATGCTAACCATGCAATAAACAGTCCAAATCCATCCATCACTCCAAAAATTACTGGGCTACATAAAAGAGCTAGGAAAAGGCAAAGAAAAGCACATAATAAAACACAAAAGGCAATGAAGTCCAGTTCGGCAGAATGTATGAAGACGTTTTTTTTCCATTCTTCAAAACCAGCTCAGGGGTTAACAGACATTTAAAAACAACAGAGAAAGAAGCCAAGATGGAATTGATCGAAGATCTAAGCAGTCATGTGGGGATAGGTCTTCTTGAAGAAGTGCTAGAAAAGCCATCAAAAACTCAAAAAGGTGGGGTCCCTCATGGCCATCTATTAAGCCCTGCCAACAATCAGGGTCAAATACATTTCCGTAGTGATATATTGATTCCCTAGTCAGTCAGGAAACAGTTCTCCCCGCCACATACTAATAGTCAACACCAAATGAAAAAAGGTAAACAAGGAAATCAGTGCATTTACAGCGATATCTCTTCTGCAGACGCCAATCATAGTTGTCTAGGAGCTTGCAGTATGACAACTAACGTCAACTTTCATAATAAGGATCCCATAATAAAAAATCCTGATAAAAGCCTTCTCTCTCCCTCAAAACTCCTTTTTATTCCCCGATATGATTCAAGGGGCCTGCATGACATACTTTCCAAAAACTACCTAAAAAGGCATACTCACCAATGTCACCTATCATACATATAGGTAGGTCTGGGCCTGTATTGCCAAATCCACCTTACCGTCACACAGACATCACATGACCCAAATTACCTTAGTTATATTCAAAAAGAGCGTCTAAATATCCTATGTTACTTGCAAGATGCCAATATATCAGTGGTGATATAATAACTTCACTGATACTTTTCACTGCTCTATATGTCGAAGATTTAAGTCAGATATACATAAAATCCCACCAGAGATTTAATTTCTAAATCTGGGATGAACATAAGTTCCACCACACACCTTTCTTCTATTCTAACATGTCGCATTCTCCGTAATGCCACCACAAACCTGTCCATTTCATGTTAAGAATCCCCCTACAAATATAATGAACTACAAGCCCCATGACTCCTTGGGCTTTCTGTAGTTCCATAGCCACCGGGCATACCGATTATACGCCACAATGATGCCATGCAGCGTGACGTGGGCGGAGCCACACTCTCAATCAGCCACAGAAGTGGGTAAAATGATTATAAAAAGACGCGCTCTTTGGCATCTGATAACTACAGAACCGAGAGTTGCGGGACCGAACAGGTGCACAGGAGGGGTAGAATCCTTGATGTTTAAGTAAAAGCAAGCGTTGTATGTGTAAGATGAGAGGGGATTGGTTGGCCTTATCACTGCCCGGCCAAACCCTAATGATTGCGATGTGATTGTTCTCTTGTATCATTATTTTTTCATAAACATCTTAAGAGTGTGACTACAGGGCGACCCCCGTAGCTGCGAGTTTTTGTGGAATAAGAGGCCCAACACCAACAGGTGAGTGGCATCGCACTATGATGATGAGTGAGTTTACGGTATGATTGTGACACGATCAAATTTAGAGATTTCTCTCTCTGATGATGGATGAATGGATGAATGGATTTAATAACAAAAAGGCATATGATGGGCGATCTATCTTTTTTGAGCAGTGTGAATACTTAATAGTCCATCCTTTGGTATCATAAATCGCCACGAGAGAAACATGGATGTGGTGCAATCGCAGGCACATTCTGGTTATGAGTTGAATGGGTAACAAGAATCATCATGTCACGATATTATGAGCATGCACTGGGTGATGCATGCCCACATATAGAATATCGCTCTGGGATTCTGAAGGGCGCATTGACCAGTCACAAAATTTGAAACTGGCACATGCGGATATAGTCACTAATATGGCCATTTTGTAATTACAGGTTGGACCTACAAAAAATAACAAAAACAACAAAATAAAGGACAAGTATACACTTGGCCCTCGGATGCAGCCAGGTACTTGCATCTAATTTATATATATTATTTTGAAAGTTTCTTAAGCTTACATACCAGGGAGGTGAGATTGATCACCCTGATGAAAGCCCCGGACCCATTGGGGCCATAGAGTATGGCTGAAACATGTTGGTTTAGGGTCATAGGACCATTATATCCTCAATACCCGACTTATCTATTTAAACTTTTAATATCCACAGCAACTCCATCAATCAAGGGATACCTTGGAGTAGGTTGGAGGATTTGTAATCTTTATGCCCCCGGTCTACTTCTCTTAAGCGCTTCCTGAAATACGGTTGAGCCCACCCTCACCTTTAGGAGTCAGGGTGAACCCTATGATGAAGCTTGACACTATTAGAGTGTGTGAGGGTTATATAAAGAAAAGGAATCCTTTCCTTCCCCGCCTACAGTAAGGCGAAGCGCCACCTGAAGGGACTAGTGCCCCGCGTGTTAGATATATACAAGGTGGGATACTCTTTGTTTATATGTAATAATTTGGGAGAACGTATCCCTCCAGTACCCCTTCCATAAGGCAGAGGAACCTCTCTACCCTCTTGACTTGAGAAAGGGTTCACCTCCCCTTTCCCAGGCCCGATATATATCCCTGCAAGAAGATCCTCACCACAAGGATACCGTGGTACCCACATATAAAAACTCTAAACGAAATTCTATAATCGACTATACTATCATTTCAAAAGATCTAGCAATTAGAATGGATGGGTACCGCATAACCCCCATGTGGAATGTGACCATGATACTCAAGTAAAAACGCTGACATTAGCCATATCATATCATCAAAAGTCACAAAATCTCCAGAAAATGACAACTGCCTATAATCTAAAAAGACTGACATGGCAGTCATCCAAGCAGCAAGAGATTATGGCTTACGGCAAAAGACAAATTAACTCAGAAGTTAGTGAAATAAGATCAGGTAAACCCATGGTGGACATATGGTCTAGTCTATGTGCTTCATTAATAATAAAACTTTCCAACCAAAACTCATCTAGGGAGCACCATATTAGGACAATGCATAATAGATGGCACCTGCACAGATTATATTTACAGAAGAAAGCCCTCATCAAAGCAACGAGGTCAATATATAAGATACCTGATTGTAATCTCAAATTTCTAAAATACTCTTACTGAAAGGGCTAAGAAGAACATACAAACAGAAAATCTGGAAGGTTAAAAGGTCTCACAATGAGGAAATATGGACAAAGCTGCACCACTCATGCAAAACCAATAACTTAAAAGCCTTCTGGAAAATAATCAATGACCTGGAAAATGGCGGTACAAGAGCTAATAGCTCAAATATTTCAGAATCAGGATGGGAAATCTTAATTTCTAAGCTGTATGGGGCCTCACCAGAATCTAATACGAGTTATAATGTACAACGGTCTATTACAGCTAATTCTACCATCATTATTAGCGACAGCAAGAAGAAAGAAATCCCTTGTGATTAAAATTTATTAACAATTGATTCTATAAATGAGGAAATGTTGAAATCAACAATAGGTGGGATTAGAGCAAATGGAGCCCCCGGCCCTAATGGCATTGCTAATGCATTTTTAAAGCTAATATTGACCTATGGGCAAGAATTTTAACTCCATTGTTCAAAGACATTGTAACTACAAAGCAGGTTCCGGAATCCTGGCAAGGAAGTATTATTCAACCGATCTACAAGAGCGGCCCTGCAGATAACCCAGCTAATTACCGGCTAATAGTTGTAACATGTGTGGAGGCAAAGGTCTTCGCTACATACCTACTTAAGGATCTGGAAGAGTGGGCTGCAACATCAAATATAATCCCAATCAATCAAACTGGATTTCGAAGCGGACAATCGACAATTACAAACTTATTGTCCCTCAGATTGATAGCAGAAAGCGCAAAATACACAGGCCAAAGTTATATATCTGTTTTGTTGACTTGAAAACTGCCTTTGACTCTGTCCCCTGAAATCTCTTCCGGTCCAAGTTTTCAGCATGAGGTGTTCCGCAGAAACTCCTGAGCATGATTATATTTCTATGCACAAATACCTGGGTTCAGGTAAAGTTGGGTGACGGTAGACGTACAACCCGTCGACTTGAAACTTTTAGTGGTTTGAAACAAGGCTGTGTATTAGCTCCATGTCTTTTTAATTTATTTATGCCTGAATTATCTCTTCAATTAAAAAAAGTTAATTCCCACTCATCAAATATTTCAGTAACCAATATAACATACTTACAATACGCGGATGATACCATATAGCTTAGTCACACCCCAATAGGCTTACAACGCCTAATAGACACATTTAACAACTGTATTATAGCTAATAGCTTACAAATGAATACAAAGAAAACTAAAATCCTGATAATAGGTTACTCCAAACGTTGTATGAGAGAATGGAAAGCAAATGGCGTAGCGATCAAATCCGTTATAACTTATAAGTATTTAGGGATTACATTTCATGATAGTTTAACTATTAAAAAACATTTTAATATTTTAAGAGCAAAGGCTGCATCTATCACATTTGCTTTTAAAACACTGCGCAATAAACTATTTTGTCCCAGCCACGAGTTCCTATTTAAAACCATGAAAGTAAGGTTGTTTCCTACAGTGGCCTATGGGTCAGTAATTTTCAAAGGCAAAGATTCAAAACTCCTGGACAGTTTGCACATTAAAGTCTTTAAATCTATTTTCAATATTCCGAAAAATATTGGCCATGCTCGTGTACGACTGGAATTTGGCTTGACAAACCAAACCCTAGTGAGAAAAATCAGCCTTTTTAAAAAGTTTATATCTCTTGTTCTCTTCCGAACCGTGCACTTTAGCAAAAAAGTGCTGGCAAGAAATAATGATATATGATTATGCCAGTGTCTGAAGAAACTACTACACTGAAAGCCTTCAGACTTTCAATCTGCAGCCTTTTGGCCACATGGATATAAATAAAACTTCCCTTAAGGAGATCTTAAATCGCACAACTAATATACCATCATTTCAGACGTACAAGGAAACTCTTGTGGGGAAAAGGTTTGCCTGGTCGTTTATAAATTAATTTAATAAGTTAGAGCCTCAGCCATATCTATTGACAAACCTTAAACCATTCTTTAGGGACCAATTGCTCAGGTTAAGATTTGGTAGATATCCAACAAAGGATGGAACCCAAGCATGGATACAAAAATGGCTAGCTAACAGCTGCCGTCTATGTGGTGCTTCAGATGAAACCTTATTACACATGGTGTGCATCTGCCCACGTTTATTAAAAGAGAGGCAAGTTCTGTTAAAACCAGCTTTTAATATCCAGGGGGTGAGAGCCTGCCGACAAGCAATTATACGTTGTCTCTCATGTCAATCTGCCTACTTAACCACCCAATTTATTAAATGTATTCATTAAATTCATCACATGCTGAACCAGGACGTAGAACCCCCATATTATGGTACACATGAAGGCTCCTTATATAATATGCTATAATCATGTACAATATAAAGCACATATGCACTTTACTGCTTAAGACTTGCCACTACACCAGACTAATATGTATAAGCTTATATAAGATATAGCATGTATGCACTTTACTGTTTAGGACTCACCACTACACTAGACTGTGGCAGTGTGTATTATATTATCGTACGATCTGAAGCATTCTTAAGATTGTCAATATGTCTTCGATAACACATTTTTATTGGTTTTATTGGATCTATGGAATGGATTTTAATGATGTGATCATGGAGAATTGCTTTTTAATATATAATTTGAGATAAAAACCCTCTTCTGGTAGATGTTAATGTATATATATGATATCAATGTTCCCAGTACGGCATGTTACCCTCAAAACGTCAAAACATCTGTAGCAATGTTGGTTTGAGTTTTCTTGGAATTCCCATGGTTATTGAAATAGTATTTCCCCTGTAAATTATTAGCAAGAATTAACGTGTGTTTATAAACTCATTTTGGCACAAGGTACATGATATTATTAATACAGTACTCTCAGTTTCTCTTCGCCCAGAGGTGCGGAGGTGCCTCCTGAACATCTGGGAGCCGACAGATCTGAATTTCCACCAAACACAATGGACAACGCTGGGATTTATGTTAGCGAAAAGAAACATAGCACAGCTCTGGGGAGCAGCCCAGCCACCCACAATAGAGGCTTGGAAGAAACATCTGGACTGGTGCATGCTCAGGGAAAAGACAGTGTATGCGGCCAGGGGATGCCCCAAAAATGGACACATATCTGGAGTCATTGGAACACATATCGTGGAGAAATTTGTTTGCCGCCTCGTGGCATAGATCAAGATGACCCCACTTCACCGTAACATTCCTTCTGTAACAATGAATGTACCATGCTTTTCATTTCATTTCGTTCTATCACAAGATAGGGATGTTTACTTCCTCTGTATTGCTTTATGTTCCGATGTACGTTTAATAAAAAGAAATATAAAAAAAAAAAAAAAAGAATTAACGTGTGTTTGACCTAAATTTTCTAATTGTAATTATTTTAATTAATCAGGCAATAAAGATATTATTATAACACCTCTATACCTTCTTCTCTCAGCCTTTCTTACTTCTTCTCTCTCCTTCGCACTAACAATCTTGTTTTTACCCCCAACTTCTTCATTCTCTCTCTCAGTATCCATGCCATTGCTACCAACACTTTCTCTCCTCATTCCCTATGATTTTTAATCCTTTTCACCATTATTCCTTTTCTCTCTTGTGCACAGTTGCTCTTCCTCCATCCTTTCTCTCTTTTTCTCTGAATACCTTCCCCCTCGCTTCCTCCCTTTGAATCTCTCTTCATCTCCCTTTCTGATCTTACTTCTGCTTTGCCGTTTACTTTCTTTTTCTGTCTCTCATTACTTATTTCTCCTTTCTAAGCCATTAAAAGCACAGGCAATTAGCAATAGAGGTAGTGCTTGTCAGACCTGCTCTCCAGTAAGGAACGGTGGATTTGATGACCATGTAGAGTTTGACAATATGAAAAGGCTGAACACTGGGTGGCCATAATTGACAGGGGAGAAATTGTGTTGGAAATATACAAGGGTAATTCTGGGAAAAAACATAAAAATGGTGAGTACATAATGCCAATGTATAGAGAGATGAGCCATTATACCTGTTGAAAATTTTCAATGGCAGACAGGGAAATATAAGACAAGTTCTGCTTTCTAAATGAAAACAGCAACTTGAAACTAATAAACGCCAGCAGACACCAACAAAAATAATTTGCATTGGGAACTAGTTTTGAAGTGTGACTGGAATCAAATGGCTATTCCTCAGTAGATCAGTAGCTATCAAAGTCCATGTACAATGAAGGAAATGGCCCAAAATGGGTCATTCGGGTCACAAGGACCACCACTATGCCTTCCCAAATAATGAAGAGTCGGTCAGACAGTAGAGAATACAAACCAATATATTTATTAATAATACACAGCTGTGGAGCCCGGTCTGACCAGCCTCATGAGAAGACCATCGAGGGACTGACTTTTTCAGGCATAGAGGTAAAGATTATAGGCTCTAGCATGAGCACAAGACACACCCACCCAGTAACTGTCCACAGAGAGCAGCGTAGAACAAAGGGGAACACAGAGATGAGCTAAGAGTCTGAGACCGGGCACACACTATCTGTGTGCCAAGGTCATTCTGTCTGCCTTCACAGCAGAGTCAGGGGAGCAAGCTTCTATCTCATGGGGAAGGTATGCAGAAGCACTAACAATGCATTCAACAGAACAACGAGGCCCAACCTTGGAGAGAAAGTGCATCACAGCAGTTTTCTAGCTGAGAGAGCAGAAGAGAGACAAAAGCTTAGATTCAATCACAGAGCAAAATGGCGGCTAATAATAAAATAGCGCCATAAATGCTAACTTAACGTAGTAATAAGCATGAGCAAGGGGCAATAACATTTTCAATTCTAACAGACCGTCCTTTTAGCATTCAATGCTAATTTTCTTATTTCTATCAGGTAACGGTCTTTACAATTCTAAAGATAGGAATAATTGCCTGAGCGTTACAGCAGTATCTCAAGAATGGCTCATATAGCTAGGAAAGCATTACTAGTATATCATTATACTATTGCATCATTTTAGCAGTCCTGCTAAAGCTCAATTACAACATGTATATTACAGACTGGCGCTAACTGGTCTGGGATGAAAATTTTAACAGAATGTGCGCAATAAACTGGGAGGAATGCATATAGGGGCATGTCTTTTTGAGTCAGCAACCCTTTAACTCAGGGCAGAAACATACTTTCACTTTGTAGCTGATAGGATGTATGATACATAGACGAGGCAACAAATACAGTGGGGAAAAGAAAAGAGAGGCAACATTTGCAAACCATCCCATCAAAGGTCAAGTATGAACTTGTGATCCACGGGCAAAGTGAACATTTGCAAACCATCCCATCAACCACCGTTACAAACATCTTCTTAATTTACATATTCATTTTCAGTGCGAAAAATCAATAAATAGCATATCTGGAACAGAAAAAGGAATTAAATGTGCATCAATCAAAATAATTCGATTATCAGCGGGCTGCAAAGGGCTGTTCTTCTTCAATAATGGAACGACCAAAAGGATACATGGTAATTGGGAGAGAAATGCAATACAATGGAATTGGTGACCAGGGAACAAGAGACCAGGGAAAAAGAGGATGGGCAAAACTCTTCTTTCCAGTGTCTTTCAGAGAGCCATCACTGGCAGGCTCCTATTGTTCATCTGGCGTAGGCGCTGTTGAGCACCGGCGGTGGAGCTGTTCGTCTAGCTCGGATCCAAATCCCATGTTGCAGGGCAAGGTATTTTCTTTCTTTAGAATCACAGTCCATTTTCCCCGTTCGTTGACTGTCCAAACAATGCACCAATCTCTCTTTCCCTACTCTATCGCTGGTACCTTAGACAGGGTACCTGCACCCTATTCTTCATCCATGAAGCCCATCCCTACTAATGATCTACACACCTTATTCTTCATCCCTACTAATCTGACCTTCCCTTGGTGCACTGTTCCTCCGTCGGGCGTATATTGTGCCTTGTCACTGCAGGCACAGAGGGGTCAGGGAAAAAAAAAGGGGGGTCAGAGGCTCAAACACAGGCGAGCCCACAGGCTGGGCTCAATTGGGCTGGGACTCAAGCACAGGTGAACCAACAGGCTGGGGCTCCTGGATAGCCCCTCTTTCCTTTGTTTTTCAGTGGTACTGCCTCGTTCAGCACCTCTTTGCTCTGCAGCTTCACCTCAGTCGTATGCATGGATGTTCCATAACAAGCAGCCAGACTGTGCATCACATCCGGGCCCCTCTTTCTTTTGTGACTGCAGGGCATCCCGGACCTATTAGTGGATGGCATACAAACTTTCAGTTCACTGGCAAAGATAAAACTTTACATAATTTTTTTTTCTCTCCCAACACCAAGTAGTGGGGTAAGCCTTAATTCATTTACTAAGCTCTGATAGAACAATCAGGACATACTTTGAATCATTGCATTTGTCCATTCCTATATTATTCATCTGAAGAACCTCAAAAAAGAAAATGTGTGGTGCGAAATTATTGGGGGGCATACAGGTACCCTTCCTAGTAATGTGCATCATGTGCACCATACAGTACACAGGCTGAGCAATATCTCATCATGACCACAGGAAATACATATGCATCTGGCAACATTCTTCTTTCTTCTCATGCCTATTAATTCACAATCCCCCGTCCCTTCAAATGTGCCTTACTTTCAACTTAGACATCATGACTTCCAGTACCCACCCAGCAGGGCCTGCTACAAACATTCTTTCATTTCATTTTGATCATTTTCTGCAAACGCATTATTCCTTCCCACATCATCTGTTACTTTCCGGTGGGCACTACACTTACTTACAATTCACAACCCGGGTACTTGGACTAACTAATAAAGGACTCATGATGTCTCTGCGACTGTATGTAGTGTTGCGGTAACATGAGCAATAGTGGTGGTGCCACCTGGGATTTAGACAAGAGCCATCGACATATTGTTCCCCTTGATGGTCAGATAAGGGAACATCAGTCTAGTCTACCCGTCCTTTCATCTCCTTTTCAATTCCAATTCCATCAATTTGCAGAAGGGAGGGGCAGTAACATGGCTGGCTAAAAGGTGACACATTTTTAATCATGACAATTTTGCGGATAGTGTTATTTTATAGCCGGTTAGACATGCACTGGTGAGGTGCTGTGTCTCTATTTTTTCAAGGGCATGTTCACAGCATGGAGTACCATATCTGTGAAATTAGTCACTAAAGCGAGTCCAACCGATTGTCTTATGGAAATGGCCACCGTCATGACCGTTCCTAGACAGCTCGGGAGGGCTCTTGTGGTAGCGTCAAAGACAGAAAGCGCACAACAAGCCGTCTTGTGTACTTACAACACAAAACAGCACACAATAATATATGTACCAAGCACAGAAGCCAAAGGAAAACGCAGTTTGTTGGTTTGTTAGTTGCCCAAGTGTTAGGCTTTCAGAGTAAAGACCCATGCACCCCATGCACCTCATTTAATGTGTTAGTTCGCCAAGGAGCTAATCTCCTACCCCCCTTTGACAGTAGGTGACCTAAGCAGGTGACCTCCTGTCAACAATACTTACCCTCTTTTTTTTTAAAAAGCATACTCCCTGGCCATTCAAAGCTAAATGCGAACAATTTGATAGAAATGGGGGTCTCTAGTTGGCAGGGGTACGTACCTTTGTCCATATAGGTACCCTTCCTTTCAGTCGGGGTAAGGGGATACACACTTTAGATAATCCCCTGCTCACCTCCCTTGAATCTTGGCACGAGCAGACAGGCTTAACCCAAAGACAATGTGTAAAGTATTTGTACCAACACTCACAGTAACACAGTGAAAGCCCCACAACAGAACACTACACCAAATGCACATCCTCTTTCACTGTCACACTGGAACAAGACAGTCTATCCACAAAAAGACAGAAACACACAGAAACGTTAGACAAGAAAATAGCCACTTTCTAAAAGTGCAGTGTTCAAACACAGACTTTAAAAACCATCCTTACTAAAAGATATGTTATCATATTCTGAGTTCAATTGTACCATATTCCTATTTTCTATCTTATCCCTATGAAAGATATACTCGTAGAATGTTACAAAAATTCCCATTCTGTCCTATCGGCAGGACAGCCCTTCAATAGTGAAAAAGGAAAATGGCAGCATTTCACCACCAGGACATGCCACACACACCAGCACACATCCCACCCCTTACACACACACCGCACCCCGTCCAGGGGGGAGTACCCTGGGCCCACCATAAGGGTGCCCGATGTACAAACTGTGTGCAGGCACTGCGGTGGCAGGCCCAAGGCATCTTTTCCGGGCTACTCATGTTGGTCGCACAATCAGCGCTGCAAGCCCACTAGTAACAATTTATTTACCAGCCCTGGCACACTCAGTGCACTTCACTGAGGATCTACTGGTAAAACAAATATGCCAATCAGGGAGAACCAAGCAAAGATCAATTTACACAGGGAGCACTTGCACTGTGACACTGATCAGCAGTGGCAAAGTGCCCAAAGCATCTAAGCTAGCAAAAACTAAATCCAGCACAGCATCAAACATAGGAGGTAGAGGCAAAAAGTCAGGGAAAAGCACGCCAAGGATGCCAGGTCTAACACTATTTAACTGTACTGCCCCTACAACTTTGCTGTGTGTCTGAAACGATGAGCATGTAACTACCCTTTTTAAACATTTTTATAGATGCTCTGTCTTTCTGCATCGTCCTAAAAAGCACAGCAGAGCCTATGTCTCTTTCCAGCTAATGTGGATCCAGACAAATACCTATCATATATATATATATAGATATATTTTATAAACAGTACTGCCAAAGAATGCATGTTAGATCAGTGACAGAAAAATATTGAGCAGCAGAAGAAGCATAGCAATGGCCAGAGCAGCAGACAACTGGAGAGCCACATTTTTGTGAACTTCACACAGGTCTGTCACAAATTGTAAACACAATCAAAATAGTGGGGCTGCTACAAATACGAACAGTCATATCCTCAATCACGCCTTTCTCAACCACCTCTTGCATCATGCATAACAAGGCTCACGGAATCTGCAGCAATCCCAGCTCTGCATTCTCCTGCTGCCCATAAAGTGGATGGCACATCTGCAAAACCCAGGGGGGTTGGCAAACACTATGTACTGCTTACATTAAGACCCAGCATCAGACATTCACCTGCCGAAAGGCAATAATAGTAAAATACCAAACCCATCCCAGTCTCACCACAATTAGACCTGAGCGCAAACGGAAAACCCCCTGAAAAAAAGACCAATAATCAGAGCAAGAGGGCGCAAAACATGTGCTACAACTAATGCGTCTGAAACACCCACCAAAATACTCATAACACTGTGCTATGTTAAATACGTAACAGAAAGAGGCAATGTAGACCAAATACTTCCAAATGCCTACAACCATGTTGCTATTGCAAACAAAAAACACAGTAAAAACGAATCTGCAAACAAACAATCAAATCCCCCTTTTAAGACACAAATCCTGCCCACTATAATCTAGGAACACCTTCAAGTCGTGTTAAAATAAATCAGCGTCAAACCCACTCACATTTTCCTTTGGCGACAAACCGTCATTTCACTCCCGTCCCTTCTCACGGCGGGATAAGGGAACCCAAAGGCATGACAATGCGGCCCAGCAAAATAAGTATCCCTGTTGGGATCACACAAAATCTGTAGCACAGCAGTTTGGAAACCCTGCTCCTAGAAACCAAACAATATAGCCATCATATTCCTAAAGACAATGTGTTGGCCAAAAAGGCTCATTATTTGGGAAACAACCATTACAACACAGTCATTACAATGCACTACCTTTACAACGAAGTCATTACAACGCAACATCCTTCACATCGCATGCCATGACAACGCATGTCACTACAACGCATGCCATTGCAACGCATGCCACTACAACGCATGCCATTACAACGCATTATAAGGTAAGTAATGGGAAATAGTAATTTTTACCCCTACACTATCCAACACTTACCCTACTGTTGCACTCACTGGAGTGGGAATAGTAATTTTGACCCCTACACTATCCAACACTTACCCTACTGTTGCACTCACTGGAGTGGGAATAGTAATTTTTACCCCTACACTATCCAACACTTACCCTACTGTTGCACCCACTGGAGTGGGAATAGTAATTTTTACCCCTACACTATCCAACTCTTACACTATTGTTGCCCTAAAAGTATTATGCATTGTAATGGTATGCGTTGTAATGGTATGCGTTGTAAGTGTAGTTTCTAAAAATGCGTTGTGATGGCATGCGTTGTAAAATAATGCGTTGTAATGGGTGTTGGGATGTAAAAACCGTGTTGTAAAGGCATGCGTTGTAAACGTTTGCGTTGTAACGTGTCCTATTCAAATTATTTTATCACATTCCACACACCTTCCACACGAATTAGCTATTACCCTCTTTCCTTCCTTTCCCACTTCAGATCACATGTACAAACCCACACGTTCCTCCAATTGCATCCAGTCTCTAGGAGTAGCAACAGAAGTAACAGACATTATCATCACAGTTGGCTGTGGTGCAAGCATGAGCGTAGCAGAAAAGGACACTAGGGTAATATGCGTGTCAGGGGTACTAACAGTTATAATAGGGGAAGACACATGTGCCATAGCCAACACAGCCTGAACGTCATAGCAGGGGTAGAAACAGCAAAAATAGAAGAACAGCTGAATATTTAAACCAATAAAATCAGAGGTATATTTGCAAACTGTCATTTCTGAAAACAATGCTATGGCTGTCTCCTGCTGGGCCCTTTTAAACTGTACATACTCATCAGGAATCTGATATTTAACATCATCTGGTGCACAGTAATCTGTGCTTTTTTTATGCGCTAAAAACTAATCTTTTCCTGTCAGGCCTAAGTCACAAGCAACCAATTGGTAACCTTTTCTCAAATGAACCTATTGTTGCTGCAACTTTCTCTAAAACTTCACTGCAAACAACTTTCCTGAGCAAACCCTCTCTGTACCATCATATTTTTTTTCCTTCTAAATTCATCCAGCTTCTCACTTCTCTGTCTGCTGCTCTGCCTCTCCCTGCCCGATGAGCCCCGTCCTTGGGAATTCCTTTCTTATCTGAAGGCCGAAGACCAGAACAAACTGAATTCACGAGCTATGTGTTCCAGCCTTCCCACTACACTTTCAAAATGCCTTTTTATTCAGCACAAATACACGCTTCCTTACCTTTTTTTTTTTTTACTTTATTTTTCAATATGAAACACATACAAGTTTTGTGAATAAGTCACCCTGTTCATCCTTTCGTAAAAATTCACATCGCAAGTTCTACATGGTAATCTTGATAACTTAATAGCAATTGCAGTTAGAACGACTAGTATACTGAAGCAACGTATCAATAATTATCCTACTCAAGAAGACTTTGCTCCAGCCTGACCATATGTCGTGTCTCAGATGCACAGCCCCCGCCCCTAAATGACTTTCAGCATAGAAACATAATAACACAACACCCAAAATTATCGCCGTCAGTGCAGATGTGAATAAGTCTGATATAATCATCCCACCCCCTCAGGCACAATACCGTTTTCTAATTGAGAGTTTGAGGCTTGTTTAGTTGCTGCTACATATGCCCGAAATGGACCCCATATATCCCTGGGGCGTGAAGTTGGTGGCATGATACTGGCATAGGTCTCTGCATTGACATTGCAATAAGCTAAACTTCGCAGCCAGTCCTGTACTTTGGGTGCTGTCTTCCTACCCCAGTGTATGGCAACTTCCCTTTTTGCCAATAGAAGTCCCAGTGAGGCAAAGCGTCTGACCCCCTTTGGGAAGTTCACTGTGTACCCCAGCAGCGCAATCTCTGGAATAGGATTGAGAGGCAAACCGACTATTTTCCCAAGTGTAGAGTGGATGTCAATCCAGTAAGTCCGTAATCGGGGGCAAGTCCATGCCAGGTGGATGAAGTCGGCATGAGGTGCAGCGCATTTTAAACATGTATGTGGCCTAGCTGCGTCTATCCTGTGTGCCTTGGCAGGTGTAAAATAGGCGCGGCGAAGACATTTAAAATGAAGCAGCTTGTGCCTGCTATTAAGGGATATTTCTTTGGTGGCCGCACAGCATTTGGACCACTGTTCGTCCGTTATTTGCCCGCCTATATCTGCCTCCCAGTCTTGTCGGAGCTTAGTGTCACATACCGGTCTCATATTGGCGCTAGCTTTGTACATTTTGGAAATGAGACGCGCTCCGTCAGGGTTCTCTATCACTAGTGTGAGTGGGGGAAATGATTCTGGTTCAATTGGAAATGCGGGGAGCGTAGCCCGCAGGGCCGATCGCATACGGGTCATAATAAATCGGGTCATATAACTGCTGTCAGTGTACCGTGTGTTGTCTTCAAGTGAAAATACATGTCCCTCAGGGTACAGATCTCCTATTTTGACGACGTCCAATGTAGCCAGTGTGCGCTGCACCAGGCCTTCCCCAGAAATTGGGAACCACCTAGCGTTTGGCAGAGGAAGGGAGGAGGAGTATAAGGTCGTAGCGCCAGTGAGTTTTCTCAATTTTTCCCATGCCCAGCTGGTGATAGACACCGTTTGTATGTCGCGTGGGTCGCGAGGGAAGCCCTTGGGAAGTACTGTGGACAGTCTGTCGGGAAGGACAAGATCCGCCTCTGGCCGCAGAAATGGTATTCTTGCGTCTGGGTGGAACCATGCGTGTGCATAGCGACATTGTGCCACTAAATAATATAATTGTAAGTCCGGCACGTTATACCCTCCCCTTTCGTATGGGAGTGTAAGGATGGACCAGCAGACACGAGGCTGTTTTCCCCCCCAAATCAGTTGAGTGATGTGCGATCGTAATGTATGAAAAAAAACGTCAGTGAGAGGTATGGGAATGTTATTGAAGAGGTATAAAAATTTGGGAAGGACGAGCATCTTTAGAATTGCTACCCGACCCGCTAGTGATAATGGTAACCTCAGCCATTTTTCCACCTGTGTCTCTAAAATATGAACTGCCTGCCCGTAATTTAAGCGTATGATTTGTGTGGTGTCTGGGTGGATGTGGATCCCAAGATATTTCACCGAATCTGGACACCATTCGAGGGGATATTCACATTCCCACGGTGCAGTGCTCGTGGTTAAGGGAAAAATGATGGACTTATGCCAGTTTATGCCTAGCCCGGAGAATCTGCCAAAGCGAAGAATTTCCCTAATGAGGGGTGCTAAATTGGTTCCCGGACGTATAAAATGGTGTCGTCTGCATAGAGGGAAACAAGGAGAGGGCCGGTGTTAAACTGTAACCCTCGGTGCAAGTGGCGTTCTTGAAAATGCCTGATCAGTGGGTCCATTGCCAGTATGAACAGGAGTGGGGATAAGGGACAGCCCTACCGAGTTCCACGGAAAAGCCCAAAGGGCCTTGAAAGTGTGCCATTTAAACTGAGTCTCGCCGTGGGACTGCCGTAGAGTAGAGCAGTTGTGGCAATCAATCAATCAATCAATCAATCAATCAATCAATCAATCATGTCACTTATAAAGCGCACTACATACCCGCGAGGGTCTCAAGGCGCTGGGGGAAGAGGGGGGTGGTGCTGCTACTGATCGAAGAGCCAGGTCTTGAGGAGTCTTCTGAAGGCCAGTAGGTCTTGGGTCTGTCGGAGGTTGGTGGGGAGGGTGTTCCAGGTCTTGGCGGCGAGGTGGGAGAAGGATCTGCTGCCGGCGGTCGTTTTCCGGATGCAGGGGACTGTGGCGAGGGCGAGGCTGGTCGAGCGGAGCTGGCGGGTGGGGGTGTAGAAGCTGAGTCGTCTGTTGAGGTAGGCTTGTCCGGAGTTGTGGAGTGCTTTGTGTGCGTGGGTGAGGAGCTTGAAGGTTATCCTCTTGTTGACAGGGAGCCAGTGCAGGTCTCTCAGGTGGGGTGTGATGTGGCTGCGTCGGGGGATGTCGAGGATAAGACGTGCAGAGGCGTTCTGGATGCGTTGCAGCCGTCTCAGGAGCTTAGCCGTCGTTCCTGCGTAGAGGGCGTTTCCGTAGTCCAGCCTGCTGGTGACGAGGGCCTGGGTGACTGTTTTTCTTGTTTCGGTGGGGATCCACTTGAAGATCCTGCGGAGCATTCGGAGGATGTTGAAGCAGGATGAGGAAACGGCGTTGACCTGCTTAGTCATGGAGAGGGTGGGGTCGAGGATGACCCCTAGGTTGCGTACGTGGTCGGTGGGTGGCGGGGCTGTTCCCAGTGATGTTGGCCACCAGGAGTCGTCCCAGGCTGAAGGGTTGGAACCAAGGATGAGGACCTCCGTCTTGTCCGAGTTCAGCTTCAGGCGGCTGGTCCTCATCCATTCGGCGACGGCCTTCATTCCTTCGTGGAGGTGGGCTTTGGTGGTGTGAGGGTCTTTGGTGAGGGAGAGGATCAGCTGGGTGTCGTCGGCGAAGGAGATGATGTTGAGGTTGTGCTGTCGGGCGACGTGGGCGAGGGGTGCCATGTAGATGTTGAACAGCGTTGGGCTGAGGGAGGAGCCTTGGGGTACGCCGCAGATGATCTTGGTGGCCTTGGATCGGAAGGGGCGAGGCGGACGCTTTGTGTTCTGCCGGAAAGGAAGGATGTGGTCCAGTCCAGGGCCTTCTCTTGGATCCCGGCGTCGTGAAGGCGTGTTCGTAGTGTGTGGTGGCAGACCGTGTCGAAGGCGGCTGATAGGTCCAGGAGGATGAGGGCTGCTGTTTCTCCGTTGTCTAGCAGGGTCCTGATGTCATCGGTGGCGGCGATGAGGGCGGTTTCGGTGCTGTGGTTGCTGCGGAAGCCGGACTGGGAAGGGTCCAGGATGTTGTTCTCCTCGAGGTAGCGGGTCAGTTGTTTGTTGACGATTTTCTCGGTGACCTTCGCGGGGAACGGGAGCAGAGAGATGGGTCGGAAGTTCTTGAGGTCCTTGGGGTCTGCCTTGGGTTTCTTGAGTAAGGCGGTGATCTCGGCGTGCTTCCAGCTTTCCGGGAAGGTTGCTGTCTCGAAGGAGATGTTGATTATTTTCCGGAGATGGGGCGCGATGGCTGTACTGGCTTTGTTGAAGATGTGGTGAGGGCACGGGTCTAGCGGTGAACCGGAGTGGATGGTGTTCATGATCTCGCTGGTGTCCTCGTCGTTGATGTTGGTCCAGGAGAGCAGGCGGTTGGTGGTTGTGGGGGCAGTGGTCTCGGTGGTTGCCGGGGCGGTCGTGGTGTTGAAGCTGTCGTGGATGTCGGCGATTTTGCGGTGGAAGAAGGTGGCCAGTGAGTCGCACAGGTCTCGCGACGGCTGGATGTCGTTGGTGTTGGAGCTGGGGTTGGAGAGTTCCTTCACGATGTTGAAGAGCTCTTTGCTGTTGTGTGCGTTGTTGTCTAGGCGGTCTTTGAGTGAGGCCCTTTTGGCGGATCTGATGAGGTGATGGTGACTGCGGGTGGCGCTCTTGTGGGCGGCGTAGCTGTCCGCTGTCCGTTCGTGGAGCCAGATCTTCTCCAGTTTTCGGCATGTTCGTTTGGAGGCCTGGAGGTCTTCGGTGAACCAGGTGGCTTTCTTGCTGGTGTGGCTGTTGGGCGGATTCTTGAGCGGGGCGAGGGTGTTGGCGCAGTCGTCGATCCACTGTCTGAGGTTGCGGGCGGCGGTGTCGGGGTCGGAGGGTTCGGCGGGTGGGCTCAGGGCGAGGTTGTGGTTAGCTGGTCTTCCGTGACTCTGCTCCAGCAGCGGCGAGGCATTTGTTCGGTGCGGTGGTGCGTTGTGGGCTTCCTGTAGGTGAAGTGGATGCAGTGGTGGTCAGTCCAGTGGGGTTCGGAGGTGTGGTTGAAGGAGACGTGTGGGCTTGCGGAAAAGATGGAGTCTAGCGTGTGGCCGGCGGCGTGGGTGGGTGTAGTCACGAGCTGTCTGAGTCCGAGGGTGGCGAGGTTGTCGATCAGGGTGGTGGAGTTGGTGTCCTTGTTGTTCTCGAGGTGGAAGTTCAGGTCCCCGAGGAGGATGTAGTCCGTGGAGGCGATGGCGTGTGTGCTGATGAAGTCAGCGATGGAATCGCTGAACTGTGGTCGGGGTCCGGGGGTCTGTAGATGAGGGGTTCCTCTGAGGGTGGTGTTGAGATCGGTGTGGATCTGGAAGTGCATGTGTTCGGCGGTGCTGAGGGTGTCGTCGGTGTTGGTTGAGACTCTGAGGGTATTCCTGTGGACGATGGCGATGCCTCCTCCGACTCCATTGGTGCGGTCCCTGCGGGTGATCTTGTATCCGTCCGGGATGGCAATGGCGATGTCGGGGGCTGAAGCGGGATTCAGCCAGGTCTCCGTCAGGAATGCGACGTCTGGGGAGGTTGAGTCGAGAAGGTCCCAGAGTTCGATGGCGTGTTTGCGGGCGGAGCGGGTGTTGAGGAGGATGCATCTGAGGTAGTTGGGTTCTTTCCTGGGCGGTGGTTTGGCGGGGCGGGTGCTGGCGAAGCTGCAGTTCCGGCAGGTGAAGGGCCCTTGGGTGCGCTTCGGGGTGGCCTGGTAGCAGGCGTGATCTTTTCCGGGGTTGAGTGCGTGGAGGGTGAGGGAGTCGTATCGGCGTCTGTTGATGTGGCGGGCGCGGGGGATGCCCGGACCAGGGGGTCTGGCGCTGGGCGCGGTCACGGCGCGGACGGGCGCAGACGGGCTTGCCTTAGGCGCGCCTTTGGCGCGGCCGCCATAAATGGGGAGGTGGGAGGGAGGAGCAGGGAAAGGGGCAGCGAATGGGCAGTGAGGGGGCGGGGCCGCAGGGGCGCAGCGGCGGGAAACAGGCACAGAAGGGAAAACGAGCACAATCAGGGCATCAAGGGGGCACAGAAAGGAAAAGAAAACGAGCACAATCAGGGGCAGCAAGGGGGCACAGAAAGGAAAAACGAGCACAATCAGGGGCAGCAAGGGGGCACAGAAAGGAAAAAACGAGCACAATCAGGGGCAGCAAGGGGGCACAGAAAGGAAAAACGAGCACAATCAGGGGCAGCAAGGGGGGCACAGAAAGGAAAACACGAGCACAATCAGGGGCAGCAAGGGGGGCACAGAAAGGAAAAACGAGCACAATCAGGGGCAGCAAGGGGGCACAGAAAGGAAAAACAAGCACAATCAGGGGCAGCAGCAGGGCACACAGACGGAGCTGTGTGGTGGGGGAGCGACCTACCAGTCAAGGTCAGGGGTCGCTCCCCCCACGCAATGAAACCAAATGGCATTCCCATACGTTTCATCACTTCAAGGATAAATGGCCACTCCAGGGAATAGAAGGCTTTCTCCGCATCTAATAATATCGCGGCCGCGGGGGTTTCTGGATTGATTCTGTGAAGTACTGTGAACAGTGTCCGAAGGTTCAGGGAGGTAGACCGGTGAGGTACAAAGCCGGATTGTACCGGGGAGATAATGTACTCCATTAATTGAGACAGCCGATTCGCGATAACTTTGGCTAAAATTTTGTAATCTAAATTTAACAGGGACAGCGGGCGATAGGACCCACACTGTCTAGGGTCCTTACCAGGTTTTGGGAGGAGAATAATGACGGCCTCGCGTAGTGTGAGGGGGAGCACCTGTTTTTCCAATGCCTCCGCATAGACCTCGATTAGCTGCGGGGCCAGAAGGTCCTTATATTCTTTGTAACAATGCCCTGTAAAGCCATCTAACCCAGGGGCCGTGGAGCCCCGGAGAGTGTCGATGGCAAGTGTGACGTCAGCCACTGAGAGGGGTTCTGCCAAGAAGTCCTGCATATACCTCTCCAGGTACACCAGTGCAATCTCGGAGAGGTAGTCATTCTGGGCTGTACTGTCATGCCCGATCCTGGAAGTATACAGTGCGGTGTAATAGTCTAGGAACTCGTCGCGAATATCGGAGGTCGCGGTGAGTGTGCTACCAGTGGTGGAGTGGAGTTCAGTGATATATGATTTACTGTACGGTGGCCTCAACATTTGTGCCAGTACTCTCCCTGGTCTCTCCCCTTCCCCGTAACGCCTGGCTGTGTGGTATTTCCCCAGGTACAGTATCTCCCGGTCGGCAGTGTCTCTGTACTCAGACAGCAGGGCTAACCATTTTGCCCGTTCTATAGGGTCCAGGGTCCCCGTGGATTTGGAGTCTAGTGTGGTGATGTCATGTTCAATGCGAGTCATCGTGTTGCGGAGGTCCCTGAGCACCCCGGCGTGTTTAGAGATACAGACCCCTCTGATAACTGCCTTGAAACCCTCCCATAATACCGCCCAGGAGCTCACAGAGCCAGTGTTGATCTCAAAATAGTCTTCGATGGCTTCTCGTACTTCAGCCTTGAATAGTTCATCCTGCAGGGCTCGACCCGGGAAGCGCCATTGCCGTTCATATCCCTCTGGCCGTGGGAGTTTCAAATGTAACACTATCGGGGAGTGGTCTGAGTATGTCCTAGGAAGCGTCGTGAGTGAGTCGAACCAGTCTGTAAATTCAGGGGAGAGCAGCCAATAGTCTATCCTGGTCCAGGTGTTATGTTGACCAGAATAGTGAGTATACTCAGTTAGAGTAGGGTTGCGGCTCCGCCAAATATCTGTAAGTGTGTACTGGTCGCAGAGGTCCCCCAGAGCTCGTCGTGCCCGCGGTTTGGTGTCAGGGGCCCGTGAGGTGCTGTCAAGCCTAGGGTCCAATAATAAGTTAAGGTCCCCTCCCAACAACAATTTTTGAGGCACTAGTTTTGCAAGTTGGGCGCCCAGTGCGTGGAAGAACTCAGGGGAGTCAGTATTCGGGCCATAAACGTTGATCAGTGAGACCCTGTGGCCACTGAGGGAGCCAGTGACAATGATGTATCTGCCCTCCGGATCGCGGACAACGTCACTGAGACTAAAGGGGACTCTTTTGTGTATTAAATTGCAGTGCCCCTAGCATAACTGCTGTAGTTGGCAAAGTACCTGTGTGCACCCCAGCTGGCTCCGAATCGCGCTGCGTCTGTGGGGGGGAGGTGTGTTTCCTGCAGATAGGCTATGTCTATCTTGTGTCGGAGCAGGTAATTAATCACCTGTCGTCGTTTACGATTGTCATTGAGGCCTCTGACATTCCAAGAAATCAGGGTTAGAGCCGAGGGGCCTTCAATATTACCCAGACGTGTCATCCAGGCAAAGTATACAGCCTAACCTGACAGAACTGCGGTGAGTGTCGAACATTGCTAGCGATCGTGAACAAAGGTGCGAAAAGTGACTGTTGAAACGTACAATCCCATCAACCCCCCTCCTCCCCCCTCCCAGCCACCTTTCAACCCAAAGGAGGCCAACCCTCTGTAAGTAATCTGACAAAAAGCACAAATCTACTTCAAGCTTGACTGATGTGGCCCAAGCATAGTACCCCAGTGTGAAGATAAACAAACTCAACGGATACACCATGGGGGTGGCAACGCCGGGTCGAAACCAGCTAAATGACATAACAATGTAAGATGTATAGCATTTTCCCAATTGGATACATTAGAATGATTGAAATCCAGCGAATGCGTTAACCAGTGCCAGGATTGGAAAAGAGTTCTGCACTAGCATCTGAGCCGCTATGAGGCGGGGAAGGGAGGGACCTTTCTGCAGATGGCTGATTGTTCCGTTGTTTATATGTCCGACAGAATTCTTGGGCCTCTGCTGGCGTGTCAAATATGCGGGTCCTGCCTCCGACATCAATTCTCAGTCTCGCAGGGTATAGCATGCCACATTTGAGGCCTAGGTTTCGCAGAGTGGCCTTCACCCCATTAAATTTACGTCGTGCCTCCTGGACCATTGATGTGAAGTCCGGATAAAAGGACAATTTTGACCCCCTGCCAGTCAACATCTCCACGCTCTCTAGCCAGCCTCAACGTTGTGTCACGATCTCTAAAGTTCATGAGGCCCGCTATTATGGGTCTGGGAGGGAGGCCGGGGTTAGGCCTGGGGCCTAGTGACCTATGGGCCCTTTCTACCACGAAGCCACCTGTGAATGCCTCTTTGCCAAAGAGTTCAGTGAGCAAATTCTCAACAAAAAGGTCCATACGTCCGGTGGCTGTCGTCTCCGGAACCCCCATGATGCGAACGTTGTTGCGGCGACTGCGGGCCTCCAAATCTTCCTTTTTTATGGCGACTTCTTTGAGTATGCATTCCGCTCGTTCCAGTCTCTTTAGGGACTGCGCAGTCCCATCCTCAGTGTCGGAGATGCGAGCCTCCGCAACATCTAGCCGCCGATCGTGAACCTGGATTTTGGCCCCCAGTCCTGCAATGTTCTTGTCTAAGGCATCAAAACGAGAGTCTAGGGCCTTGAATTCCGCCCTCATTTCTTGCAACATGGAAGCGACGGCCGCCTCGGTAGTCACAGAGTGATCCATGGCGTGTGTGTTGTCGGCCAGTTCAGAGGATTCCGAGCGTGTTTTATCTGCCACTTTCTCAAATGGGAGGGTTCTCTGTTTGGGATCCTTGCGGCCCATGCCGCACTAGGGGTGCCAGGGACCAAAGTGTTGCAAGGTCAGAGCGTGGAGCAGCAGGTTCGGGAACCAAGCCAGTCGCAATGGGCAATGAGCCGTGGGGGCTATAGGACCTCAGTTGCGCACGGCGGTCACCTAGAGATCTGCCTGCAAGATACAGGATGGCAACCCGGGTGAGCTCTGTCAAAATGGCATCTCCAGGTCTTTAGCTGGGCCCTTGAAGGGTGGAACGAGGAGTAGCCTGAAGGTCCAGGCTAGGAGGTTCTCTTAAATTGTCGGCACCAAACTGACCAGTGGGAGGGTTTAGAACGTTTGTGCAGGCCACTGTGGGGACCTCAATGTTCAGGCTCCAGGTCAGTGCGTGCTCGTGGGGTATTCGAAGCTGCAGTGCTGGGCGGCCAACTGTGGAGCGCTCTATGTATGTGAGGAGCTGTAGGCCCAGAGGTGGGTATGGCCGATTTCAGTGCGGGGAAGGCAATGGGTCGAGCAGCCGCAGGGCCAATGTCAAGGCCGTCCGCTGCCCCCGTGTGGCAGGCCTCGCGTCTGGCATGCCCCCCCGTCTGGACAACACCCCGCCGCCGCCCGAACCCCCGATGTCTGCAATACGCGGGCCCTATCCCCGCGCACGCTGTGTGATCATAGGGGGGGGACACAAGGCCGGGCCGAGCGAGTCCGGGATCGGGAACTGGGTGGTGGGAGCAGAGTCTCCGCCAAGGCGCGGGCCCCCGCGACTCACCGCACCGAGGTCGAGCCTCCTCTTACGCTTCTGCAAGGCATCAGGGCCTCCCACACGCTCCGGCTCGAAGAAGGCGTCCGGCCGCCCAGTCTCAGGCACCTCCCGGGTCACAGGTTTGGGCCGTATCTCCGAAGCACGGATTATTCTTCGGCATGAAGTCGGCCCAGCTGGTTCGGCACACCTTCCGCTGCCTGGAACTGTGGCTTTGGGGCGATATACATTGCGTTGTTGTGGGGAAAATGACAATGAGCCGGATCTCCCACCGGAGCTTCTCTACCGAGCGGCCATCTTAGCCGCCGGCTTGGCCACGCCCCCCCAATACACGCTACCTTGAATGTTGAAAACACATTGTCCAAGTTAAATGCACATTCTATAGTGAGGTCAAATCTAAATATAACACACTCAAAGCAATCATGACTTAATTAATTGAGCATTGCACCGAATTTCTGCGTGTCATTTTCAAAATACAGTTCATGTCTGAAACTTAAAGCAGCTTCTGTCCTTCAGCAATATTTAAAGCTCAAGATGAATTCTGGGCGCCTTCAAACCACTGCCCCCTCCTTTTTATTACAGGATGCATTTTTCTTATTTTTGTACTCTTCCTATATCAAAACAAATGTATATTCTTGCTATTATTTTTGTGCCATAGTGTACTACACATAATAGGGCCAAGACCTTTTTTCCACATGCATCAAAATTAAACGTGTCTTCTGGAGGCGCCGGCTGACCTCCTTCCAATGGGCATCTACAAAGCAACAACGACAACAGGAGAACAAATTAAGCTCATTCCAAGCATTTTTAAGAAAGGGGCCAAATGCATTATTTTTGCCTGGAAAAAGAATTACAAGTACTTTTTCCCAAAAGACAGTCCTCAGACCGTACCAAAAACAAACTGTTGGTGCACCATGTTCACAAAGGACCCAAACAAATTCAAGCACTTGTTCCAAAGACAGTCCTCAGACCGTGTCAAACAAAGAAAACCACAAGTCAGTCCTCAGACTGCACCAAGACAATACAGTCCAGAGACTGTACCAAGAGGCAGCCAACAGACTGCACCAAAACCAAAACAGTCCAGAGACTGTACCAAGACAAGAAGATAGGCTCTAGCCCCAAACCTTCTCAAAAGTAGACCGAATTTCCAAGTGGCCTGGCAGAGCGTCCGCGAACACTCTGTATCTTAAGGGTCCGCAAACCCACCAAGTTCAAACAAACCAAAAACAGTCCTCAGACTGTTGTCAAAGTTACCAAGAATCAAGACAAACTCACCTGGTGCACGCAGGTCAAACAATGTTATTCTCCACTGCCGACTTTTCGGACTAAACGTCAAATCCAAGCGTTTTGCCTTCTCAGGACCCCAGCCAGGATGACCACTGGACGAGGCACCGCCCGATCAGACAGGCGGGGCAGCTGCGAGAACGAAGCTCGGTCGTGTGGGGATCCCCGATCCACCTGTCCGACCAGATGCGACCCCGATCTCCACACCCGGTTGTGGGCGCAGATGGGTCACCTGGTGGAGTCCCTATTCGGGCGCCAAATGAAGGAAATGGCCGAAAATGGGTCATTCGGGTCACAAGGACCACCACTATGCCTTCCCAAATAATGAAGAGTCGGTCAGACAGTAGAGAATACAAACCAATATATTTATTAATAATACACAGCTGTGGAGCCCGGTCTGATCAGCCTCATGAGAAGACCGTCAAGGGACTAACTTTTTCAGACATAGAGGTAAAGATTATAGGCTCTAGTATGAGCACAAGACACACCCACCCAGTACCTTTCCACAGAGAGCAGCGTAGAACAAAGGGGAACACAGAGATGAGTTAAGAGTCTGAGACCGGGCACACACTATCTGTGTGCCAAGGTCATTCTGTCTGCCTTCACAGCAGAGTCAGGGGTGCAAGCTTCTATCTCATGGGGAAGGTATGCAGAAGCACTAACAATGTATTCAACAGAACAGCGAGGCTCAACCTTGGAGAGAAAATGCATCAAGCAGTTTTCTAGCTGAGAGAGCTGAAGAGAGACAAAAGCTTAGTTTCAATCACAGAGCAAAATGGCGGCTAATAATAAAATGGCGCCATGAATGCTAACTTAACGTAGTAATAAGCATGAGCAAGGGGCAATAACATTTTCAATTCTAACAACCAGCAACTCTACAGTGAACTTCATGTGTGTGTTAAAATGCAGAAAATGTTGAGGCAAGGGATTTAAAAGTAGACTGCATCAACTGCTGTTTATATAGATTTATCAGACGCCATTCTTTTTGTCTCTGTGTGCTTTAATTTCTTGAGGGCTTACAATTGTGTATGCTTCCTAAAGCCTGTGCTTTCAGTAAACAGTTGGTGTCCGAGCTTCTTGGGAATGGCCTTTCCTGCATCTGTCAACAATGCTGATATCTAATTGGGCACTATTTGTATTTGTCTACAGTGATGCTATATTTTCCACAGACATACCTCAGACTTGTCTTATAATGCTCCTGCGGCTTTAAATAATTGGTCACCATCTACAGTTGTCATCTTTGTTATTATTTAAAGGGGCAGCAACTGTACCTGCTATTAGTGTTTATACATTCAGCAGCACTGTGTCTGAACTTGTTAGCAATTATGCTATTTTATTATGGGGCTGTGCCTTCAATTTTGTGCTTCATTTCTGCTGCAAAGTGTATGAACATCTTAGCAGAATTGTTATAATATTAATTGGCTAGTGCATGCATTATCAGAAATGCTTTGATATCAGTACGTATCCTACAATAGATAATTAACTACACTGTAAGGATTGGTTTTAGGCGGCATACACAATTACACATTCCAAAATTCAGAACACGACAAAGAGTGGACGAACAAGCCAGCAGTGTCACATGTGAAGCTCGCATTCAGCAACAAGGGGCATACTTTCCAACATTTTGTGTTGACAAAAAATAGGTACCATATTCTATGTTTACAACTGCCAGGACCAGTAGTAATAAACCAGGTGTGGGCCCTATCTTTTCCTGGCATGGATTTTTTTAATATGGCAAGATTCATAATCCTTATTTGCCAGTGCCAGAAGTGTGTCCTTGGTATATAATAACACTGTGTCAATGTCTGCTAATGATGCGTAAATACAATTAAAAAAATCACTAATGTTTATATTTTAACGATTATTAAAAAGGTTTTACCATCAGTTCTCGTCAGCATTAGGATTGCCCA
This sequence comes from Calotriton arnoldi, assembly GCA_963921515.1. NCBI lineage: Eukaryota > Metazoa > Chordata > Amphibia > Caudata > Salamandridae > Calotriton > Calotriton arnoldi. Next base: position 1,355,896 of record CAWUFW010000708.1, read on the forward strand.
GCTGAGCTGGCTTACGACAGAGAGAAAAACTCTTCCAGCAGCTTTTTATGTAGTTGAGGATTCACGGTTGTACATATATAATGTCCCCTTTATTTCCGTCTGCTCTGGTCACCCAAAACCCTGCTCTCCCCTTCACCTGAACTGTCCTTGTGTTCAGTTCTGCAGGGTAATTTGTGTGCCACTTGTCTTTAGTAGCAGTTTTGGCTGCATTCTTTTGGGGCTCTGACAGGAATTTACAAGCATTGGCAAAGCCAATAGTTCTTGCCTATGCAAGCACTATTGCTTGCATAGGCCTAGTTCCCCTCCTTACTAGGTGTTGGCTAGATATCATCCTCTCAGTCCTTACCCTGGAAGTTACATTGATGTATAAGAGTGATATCCACTGATGATACCACTGGCCTAGATTCATTCCATCCATTACTTCATAGAGGTAGTGCCAATCTAGACTATCAAAAGCCTTTTCGATATCAATAGTAACAATTACTGCTCATTGGGGAATACTAGTGTGCACTCCCAAGACTCTCAGCAGTTGTCTGATTTTGAGGGCTGTGCTCCATCCAGGGATAAACTCTGATGGAGCTGGGTGGGCAACGGTCTGCATGCCCAGAAGTAGTCTAGTAGCCAGAGTTTTACTAAGCTGTTTATGGTCGGTGTTAAGCATTGACAGCAGTCGTTAGGAGGTAACGCTTAATGGATTTCCTACCTCCTTAAGTATGGCCTCTACTTTTGCTTCAGACAGTGTTTGAGGCAGCTCACGGTATTGTATCGACTCGTAATAAATTTCTGCCACTGTTGGAGTCAATATATCAGCATGCAGGCCATACAATTCAGTAGGAAGCCCATCAGGTTCTGGGTTTTTGCCCCCGAGCCATTTCTTGCAACTCCCCTCTAAGTTGAGGTATTCTTATCTCTTCCCCAAGACAGCAGACACCATTGGAGTAACTCTTCTCAAATTGGGCTCCCTCAAATAATTTTGAAGAGTCTCCTCATCAGGGGCCACTACACTGTTATATAATCCTTCACAGTACATCCTGAAAGGGGTAATAATTTCTGATTGGGCCTGTATCCGGATGACCTGTGCTGAGTCGATTGCAAGTATTGGAGTGCCCCTTTTCTTAGGGTTAATTATTCACCCAAATAGGCATTCCGCCTTATCTCCTTCATTATGAAACTTAATTCTATAGGTTTTTGTAACATAACATTTCAGTCTTTTATAGACTTGCTCTAATTTCTCCTTCTTTTCCAATAAGACTGTCTACCTGTCGGGATCAAGTATTCTATCTCTTTCTCTCTTTCTTTCAAACATTCTCACTCTCTCCTACTGCCGGCCTATCTTTGCTCTCTCACTGTATTTTGTATGCAATGCCCTCTGCTGATTACTTTTAGGGCTATCCATCCTGCCACTGTAGATTGAGCTGGTCCTCTATTCTCGCTCCAATAGTTCTGAATAACATCCCTCGTCTGTTGTTGGAATACTGGGTTGCCTAGAACATCCGTCTGTAATTTCAATCTGGGTTTGGGTGGTTGCACTCTCTGCCACAGTATCATCAATAGTAGATGGCTGCAGTCTGAAAAGATCCTGCAAAGATACTTGACAGCAAGGACCTGCGGATGCAGGGTCGGGTGCAAAGGAACATATCTAGTTGACATGAAGATCATGTACTACAGAATAATAGGAATAATCTCTGGTCAGTGGGTAATGGAGCACCAGGAGCCCTCTAGAGATATCTTTTGCATTCTTCACTGCTGTGGCTTGGGGAAGAAGGTGATGAGACAGAGCTGTCTCCATGTCTGCAACACAGGTAAAGTATACTCCTAAGATGTAGGGACAGTCCATCTGTGTTGTGAGTAGGGGGAGATGGATTCAAAGAATTTGTCTTGATCTCAATTTGGTGCGTAGGTCCATCCATACCATCTAATTGGCCTCTCAACAACACATACCTCCCCTCAATAGTCATGGAGTGAACCTGGAACAGTACCCCAGGTCTAATCCACACCAGTGCACCCCTGGTGTATGTCGAGTTATTTGTGGGGAAAAAAATTGTTCCCTCCGTTGTTTATGCGATGCCTTACCTTCTGCCTGGTCAAGATGTGTTTCCTGCAGGAAGGCAATATGAATACCCCTTCTGTTAAGATATGTATGTATTTTGTGTCGCTTGCTCATATTATTGAGCCCCTTAACATTCCATGTAATACATGTTCATATTCCCTTTGGGCCCTGCCTCATGTTATCAATGCTGTGATCTCTATTAGGTTCCTCATCTCCAAGGAGTGGATCAAGCTTGTCAATGGCTCAATTTCAATCCCTGTTATACTTCTTAACTGCCTGCCTAAAGTCATCCTGATCAATATCTTTTCTGTGATTCTGGTAGATTTCATATCTCTTACCTTTCCTAACTCCCCTTCCCAGGGACTGAGAGGCAGGTCCACCTGCCCATAACATTAAAAAAGCACAATATGCAACTAAACAATAAACATAAGTTAGTATGTCTATCTCTAGAGTGGAAGGGATTGCCCATGTTTCAATATTCCAGTCGGTTGGTCTGGTCCCCCATCCCCGATCCCTAACACATCATCATAGAGTATCTCTCACCTGTCTAACTAGTAAAGGTTCTGCTGATATATTTAGGGACTCCATCCACAAAAGTACTTCTCAGCAATCAAACCGGAAGGTATGTGCACCATTCATTAAAGGTCTTCAGCAGCCTGGGGAGTCACCTCTGCAGCAGTGACCCAGTTTCATACACCAGGGACTGACCCGATTCAGATTCTGCATCGGTGCCAGTCGTGTCAGAAGCATCCACCTGCATCCAATGCCCACCAGTTCTCGTTGCTGCCTTCGCTGCATTAGTTCGACCCTGCTGGATCTGAAGTCTCAACGGTTGTTCCTTGAGCCTCTGCACTTCCTCGGCGGTGCCTGCCTCTCCCCTCCATAATTATTCTTTGTTTTTATCCAGTCCCAAGCTTTTTGAGGATCAGCAAAAAAGTGGTTATTAGTTTATACTATAACTTTCAGCTTGGCATGAAATAGTAGCGTATATTGAATGATCATACAATGCAGTTGTCTTTTAACTTCTCTGAATGAGACTCTGTTGCTGCACAGCTGCCGTATAATCTGGAAATATCAGCACCTTGGTGTTGGCTACCTTGTCCCCTCCCTTCTCTCTGAGATTTTGGATGATAGTGTCCTGATCTTTAAAGTGAGACACTCTGGCCATAATAGGTCTCACAGGCACACCTGTGGCAGGGGGCTGCGTCAGAACTCTATGGGATCTTTCCAGGAGAAATAAATGGAGAAAGGTTCCTGGATTAAATTCATCAGTATCCAATTCTCCAAATAAGCCACCATATCCATGTTCTCAGCTTTCTCTGATAGTCCAACTATGTTAATGTTGTTTCTGCAAGAGCGCCCCTCTGCATCCTACACCCTATTCTTTAGCTGTGCTACTTGTTTTGTGAAGCCTTGCAATTGTGTACTCTAGGCTTTCGAGAGGGGCTGTAGCTCAGGGAGCGTCACTTCCAAGTTAATCGCTATTTCTGCTGTTTTTTTTACCTTTTCTTAATATATTTTAGATCTACTATGATGGAATCTATCTTATGTTCCAGGGTTTCTTTTGTCTCTTTAATCGCAGTCAATATCAAGTCAAGTTTTGCAGTAAGAACATGTTGTGATGAGCCCTCCTAGCTATCACTCCAGAGCTAGTTGTTGTGATGTAAGTTCACCTTGCCCTCCCTTGTTTCCAGCTCCTTTTGGTCTTGTGTGTCTCTCTATATCATCAGAGTTTACACTAGTCATGGTGAAAAGCATGCAGTCCTATAATTGCTGACAATCCTTATTTTCCCCCATTGTCCATTGCATTCGGAGCTAAAGTGTTGTCTAATGCAATTCTCAGTTGAGCAGACAGGTAGCAAGCTGTGAGGTTCAGTTCACACAATGCCAGCAGTAGTTGATTTCTGCACCCGTCAGTAGCCTTGTGGTAAGGAGCAGCAAGGGTGTGCCAATTATGCCCAAATTAGAGAGAAAGTCACTTTTTAATGCATTCCATATTCTCTAATGGGGTTCAATAGAACTCCTCGGGGATAAAAGGGTAATTTCTAATGCATCCTATGTCTGCTCCCCATGTGCTCACAGTAGGACCGTTGTGTCCGCCCAGGTCTCTCGGGAATGCTTCCTGCTGAGTCCCCACTTTGCATCGCCCATTGCCAGAGATCTACAAGTGCCTCACCGCCCCACTACAGCATGCATTACAGCGCGGGAGAGCACTACACCAGTCCAGGGTGTTAGGTTTGAAAAACCCCATTCTTATTATATACTTATTCCGTGCCATAGTAGGTTAGCAGTGTGCGGCTAAATGACTTCCATTTGCATTCACGTTATGAAACCCACTGAGTTATCCTTGTAAAGCGCAAGCTTCAGTTAGCAAGTGTGACTCCATTTTGTATTTCGCAATCCCCATTAGGCTGTGTCTCAACTAGGCCTCATTATTCGTATTGCCTGCCTCAGCAGAACACTGTATTCAGCTATTATTTCCTTCCCTGCTCAAGGTTGGATTCTGACTTACTAATGAATAGGCTATTCTGCCCTTGCATTCCTATCCTTGTGTGTAACTTTGCTCCCACGTTAGGAGACACCGAGCCTCAGCACGGCAACCTTGAGACACTGATAGTATGTACCCATCTGGCAGGTGGTAGCCCATCCTTCTGTGCCTGCTTTGTTCACGTTCGGCCTGAGCTGGTAACTTTCCACTGTGGGCGTGGTTGGAGGTTCTGGGAGGAATGATTATGTGTTGTGGGCTGTTGGGGGGTCAGTCCCTCGGCAGACATCTTAGGGTGCTGGTCAGATTGGACTCCTCTGCAGAGTATTGCTAATAAAAGCTTATTTGTATTCTCTACTGTCTGACCGACTCTTCATTACTTGGGATGGCAAAGCAGGTGGTTGTAAGTAACCCGGGTGGCCCCTAAGGGCCACTTCCTTCAGTTGGCGCCAGAACAGTGACCCCGCAAGGTGACCCGACTCACCCGTAATCGGGCTGCAGGGTCGGGGTTGCGTTCGGTCGGGCGGAACGGGGTACCCCACACAATCAAGCTTGGTTCTCGCAGCTGTCCCGCCCGTCTGATCAGGCGACTCCTCGTTTAGTGGTCACCGGCTGGGGTCCTGAGAAGGCGAAACCTTGGAGTTGACCGTTTGGTCAGAAGAGTTGGCAGTGGAGAATAACTTGACTCGACCTGTGTGCACCAGGTGAGTGATTTGATTCTTGGAAAAATGGCGCCATTCTTGAACGGCACGAGCCTACGGGCTGTGTCTTGGTACAGTCTCCGGACTGTCTTGCTGCAGTTTTCGGACTGCCTTGCTTGAACGGCACGAGCCGACGGGCTGTGTCTTGGTACGGTCTTCGGGCTGACTTGGTTTGAACTTGGTGGGTTTGCGGACCCTTTAAAAGACACAGAGTGTTTGTGAACAGTCTACCAGGCCAACTAGAAATTTGGCCTATTCTTGAAAAGGCCTGGGACTGTTTGCAAACAATCTGCCAGGACAACTGGAAATTTGGTCTACTCTTGAAAAGGTCTGGGGCTAGAGCCTGTCTTCTTGAACTTGGTACAGTCTCCGGACTGTCTTCTTGAACTTGGTATAGTCTCCGGACTGTCTTCTTGAACTTGGTACAGTCTCCGGACTGTCTTCTTGAACTTGGTACAGTCTCCGGACTGTCTTCTTGTCTTGGTGCAGTCTTTGGACTGTTTTGTTTTGATGCAGTCTCCGGGCTGACTTGTGGTTTGATTGGTGTGGACCGACGTCGTTGGTGGTGCTTGGGAAATGCTTGTTTGAGTGAGTAGCGACTGTGCTCTTCGTGTGGAGGTAAGGATGCCTTGCCTCAGCAAGCTGTGTTGTGTGGGTTTTTTGTTTGACACGGTCTGAGGACCGTCTTTAGGAAAAGTACTTGCAATTCCTTTGCCAGGCAAAATGATGAGTGTGGCCCCTTCTTGAAAATGTCTGGAATTAGCTTAATTTGGTCTCTTGTTGTCGTTGTGCTCTGCAGATGCCCATTGGAAGGAGGTTAGCTGGCGCCTCCTGACAACAAGAATGTACATTTGTTTTGACATAGGAAGAGTACAACATGAGAAAAATGTAAGGAAGAGATGCGCATTTAAATTGAAAACAGTGTTGTGACGATTCAAGGTAATGTATATTTATGCTGAACAGACACGCATTCTAAAGGTGCATTAGGAGAGGTGAAATACACGCTCGTAATTCAGTAGCACTGAATGTGTTCGGTCTCTCCATGAAAGGGGGGCAGGAGTTCTGGAAAGGGAAAAAGGGAGCAGTGTGTCGGTACTTAGAGCTTTCCAGCTTCAGACACAAACTGCATTCTGAAAATTGGCACGTAGAAATTCGGTGCAATGCTCAGAAGTTAACCTATGATTGATTTGAGTGGGTGTGTTTCATTTGGATATTCCCCCAAATAGAACATGTATTTAATTTGCAAAAAGTGTTTCAAGCACTCCAGGCAGTGTGTATTTATGCTGAATAAAAGGATTTTCAAACTTGAAAAACATAGCTTGTGAATTCAGTGTGTGGCAGGCTTGCTATGGCCTTCGGTGAGATAAGGAAGGAATTCCCAAGGAGAGGGCTCATCGAGCAGAGAGACTCAGAGCAGCAGGCAAGAGAAGTGAGACGCTGGGGAGAGAGTTCTGTGAAGCCAGAAAGGAAGGTGGGGGCCATGCCCAGCTCCTGACACAGACATGCAGAGATGCACAGCACGGAGCCAGACTTTCCTGAAGGGCAGAGTGCCAGCAAAAGATGTTAATTGGGTACAGATTAAAAGAACAACACAGGAGCTAAAAGACTTGGTTCATGAGTTTTGTGAAAGGGTGTATCTAGAGTTTCCACAACACTGTGGGATAGAATGTCCTGGACCCGGTGGCATGAGATTCTTTGTGACTGAGTTGGTTATTGGATTAATGTTCTCTGATCAGATTAGGGTGCACGTACAGTAAATATTGGTTTGTTTTCAAAGAAAGTTGATAGATGCTATTCTGAAGGATGAAGGGTACTATAGTGCTGGACAAGGAATGAAGTAGAAAGAGTTTTAAAAAAAATATATATGATGGTACAGAGAGGGTTTGCTCAGAAAAATTGTTTGCAGGGAATGAAAAGTGAGTTAAAATGCGTATGTACAGTTTAGAGGGGCCCAGCAGGAGACAGCCGTAGCATTGTTTTCAGGAATGTCAATTTGCAAATATCCCTCTGATTTTATTGCTTTAAAAATTCAGCTGTTCTTTTCTTTCTGCTGTTTCTATTCCTGCTGTGATGTTCAGGCTGTTCTGGTTGTTGCTGTCAGAGGAAAGATGAGAGAGTGAAGGTGTTATTTAGATTTTAGTGGACAGGATTTGTGTCTTAAAAGAGGAATTTGATTGTTTATTTGCAGATTCGTTTTTATTGTGTTTTTGCAATAGCGACTTGGTTGTAGATATTGGGAAGTAATTGGTCTATATTGTTTCTTTCTGTTATGTATTTAACATAGTACAGTGCTATGCGTGTATTGGTGGGTGTTTCAGACGCATTAGTTGTATCACATGTTTTGCGCTCTCTTGCTCTGATTATTGGTCCTTTTTTATTGTGAATTTTTCATTTCAGTTAATGCCTAGTTGTGGTGAGCATGTGATGGCTTTGGCATCCTATTATCACTGCTCTCAGGCAGGCGAATGTCTGATGATGGGCCTTAATGTAATTAGAGAATAGTGTTTGTTTTCCCCCCCCGAGTTTTGCGGATGTGCCACCCACTTTGTGGGCAACAGGCGATGTAGAGCTGGGATTTCTTCAGATTTCACGAGCCTTGTTGTGTATGATTCCGGATTTGGTTGAGAAAGGTGAGGGTGAGGAGAAGGCTGGTACATTGTAATAGTCCCACTATTTCGATTGTGTTTACAAAGTGTGACTGACCTGTGTGCAGTTCAAAGGAAAAATAAAAACGTGGCCCTCCAGTTGTCTGCTGCTCTGGCTATTATTATGTGTTAGAACTGGGGGTCTCTAGTTGGCAGAGGTAGGTACCTTTGTCCAAATAGGGACCCTTGCTTCTAGTCAGGGTAAGGGGGTACACTCCTGAAATAACCCCTGCTCACCCCCTTGGTAGCTTGGCACGAGCAGACAGGCTTAGTTCAGAGGCAGTGTGTAAAGCATTTGTGAACACATACAGTAATCCAGTGACAACACTACAAATGGACACCACACAGGTTGTATTATAAAAATAAGTATCTTTTATATAGATTTACCACAAGACCATAAACAACAAAAATAATCCACAATACTGTACTTTAAAGATGGTAGAATTAGCTTGAGTCTCTAAAAATGAAAATGCAACACTTTGAGTTCAATGTACCTTAAGATGCGTAACGCAGGGCAACGAAAAGTGTTGCAGGGAAGGTGATGCGGTAGTCCCTTACACGCAAGGACGGTGATGCGTTGAAGATCTGGTGCAAAAGAAACAAAGTGGCGTCTTCTTGAGGTTGCGACAACGAAGGGGTGATGCGTGCACGCCCGACGGCCGTGCGGCGATTTCGATGAATCTTTGGAGCCGCGACAGGCCCCGCGACACGCTTCCCTGGCGATGCGACGGAGTCTGATGCGAGGTCGACGATCTTCTCCTGGGATGTGGGGCGCCTCGTGTTGCGATGCGTCGGCGTCTGATGCGAGGTCGATGCTCTGCCCCGGGATGCGACGGCGTCTGATGCGACGGCGACACTTTTCTCCGGTGCTGCGAGGCGCTTCGAAGGATTCAAGGGTGTCAGCGGCGAGCTTCTTCGGGGATGCGCCGGCATCTGATGCGATGTCGACACTCTTCTCCGGCGATGCGAGAATCAGCGGCTGCGGCGACACGCTTCTTCGTCTTGAGTCGCGCTTCCAGCTCCCAGAGACACGCAAGTGTGTCAGAAGGTCCAAATGCCCAGCAAGGGAATACAGGGGAGCTGGTGGATGAAGTCTGTTGTCCCTGAGACTTCAACAGGAGGCAAGCTCTTAAATCAAGCCCTTGTAGATCCTTCACAAGTTGATGAAAGTACACACAAAGTTCCCTTCTCCTTTCTTTGGCAGTCAGGCAACCACTGCAGGCAGATCCCTCTAGCTTAGGGATAGTCTTCTCCTCAGTTTTTTCTTGGTTCCGCTCCTCAGAAAAGGTTTCTTCTTGTTTCCCAAAAGTGATCTAATTTCGTAGGGGTCTGGGTCCCCTTTTTATACACCTTTTCTCTTTGTTCTCTGAAGGCAGAGAGGCCTTTGCCTAGTCCAAAACCAGTTCTGGTCAGTCCTGGAGCACTTTGTTTACAGGACTCCTTCTTTCCTTTCAGAATGTGGGGCAGAGTGCCCAGCCACCCGGCAGGAGGTGGAGCCAGCATTGTGGAAGGCAGGCACAGCCCTATTCAGACCCAGGTGCAACTCCTCCCTCCACTCTGGATACAGATTTCTCTATTCAGCCCTGTGCTGACTCACCCTGTCTCCTGGAGCCACCCAGCCCCTGTCACTCACAAACCCAGACAAGGAATACACAACCTAGCAGAGGCAGACTTGGATAGTTAGGCAAGAAAATACCTACTTTCTAAAAGTGGTATTTTCAAACACAGAATGTTAAAACCAACTTCACTAAAAGATGTATTTTACCATCCTGAGTTCAGGCATACTAAATTCGTTTTTCTACCATGTTCCCTGGGTCAGTTAGGATTATAAGTTGTAATAATCAAACTGCCCATTCTGGCCTATGGGAAGCAGGTAGCCTTGCAATAGTGAAAACGAAAATGGCTGTAATTCACTATTAGGACATGCCACACACACCAGGGCATGTCCTACCTTATACTTACAATGCACCCTGCCCTAGGGCCTACTTTAGGGGTGACCAACATGCAGTAAAGGGAAGGTTTAGGGACTGGTAAGTGGATGCACTCACCAAGTCGACATGGCAGCCCTAGGCTGCACACAGGCTCTGCAATGGCAGGCCTGAGACACATTTTACAAGCTGCTTCTGTGGGTGGCACAACCAGTGCTGCAAGCCCACCAGCAGCATTGGATTTACAAGCCCTGGGCACACTCAGTGCACTGTACTAGGGACTGACAAGTAAACCAATCATCGAATCATGGAGTCACTAATACATAACATAATTTACAATGGGGAGAGCATATGCACTTTAGCACTGATCAGCAGTGGTAAAGTGCCCAGAGTCATAAAACCAACAAAAACAGGTCAGAAAAATATAGGAGGAAGGCAAAAAGTTTAGGGATGACCCTGCAAAAAGGGCCAAGTCCAACACAACCCCCTTCCAGCCACAAACGCAGGGGAGACCAATCACTACCTTGATGGGCTTCCCTACTTTGGGCGATAGAACCTGGACCCTGGTCCACAACAGCAGGGGCATACTCCAGTTCTACGCCAATCTGAACCTATTGGAATCCCTCTGTCCATACTCTCAGGGCCCACCAAGCTAACCCATGGGGAGCCCTTCTCCTCACCTGTGGACACCACCTGTGCAGCCTCTAACCTTAACTTGCTCACAGGTGTGTCCCAACAGACAGACAGCAAGCCACAGTGGCCACTGACAGTGGTCAGGGATGAGACCCAGGCCTTATGCCTCTCAGGGCTCTCAAACCTCTGTGGTGTCAGAGAGCGTGGGGCAGTAGCCCCAGGTGCTTGGCACCCTTTGTCCACTCTCCCTCCTGTCAGGTCAGGTATGACATCCTGACACTGACCCACCAGCCCCAGGCCTGTACCCGGCGGCTGGACTGGAGACTGGGGTGGGCTTTCCCACACCCGGTCCTTCTCCTTGGGGCTCTGTACCCTCCCACCTGGAGCGGTACCCCCTTCCAAAATTGCCAGGGCACCTGTGGCAGGTGTCCTGCACAATTCACCCACCAGTTCAGGGGTTCTATCCTGCAACTGGGCGTCCAGGTCAGGGGGGGCACCCTGAACCTGGTTCTCCATCCTGGGGTCTAAACCCTCCAGTTGAACCGGGGTCAGAGGCGAGGACTCCCTCTCTATGCACCCCCTTCCAGAGTACTGCCCCCTCCTATGAGGAGCGGTACCCCCTTCCAGAATTGTCAGGGCACCTGTGGCAGGTGTCCTGCACAGCCCGCCCACCAGTTCAGGGGTTCTATCCTGCAACTGGGATCCCAGCATAGGGTCTGTACCCTTAGACTGGGCAGAGGCCAGGGGTGAGGCTGTCCTCTCCCCGCCTCCCTTACTGGGGTCCTGCACCCTCCCACCTGGAGTGGTGCCCCCAGAAGACAAACTGGTAGGGGCACTGTTAGCAGCTGCCCCTTCCTCCAGGTCAGGGGGACACCCTGAACCTGGCCCTCCAACCCAGGGTCTGTACCCTTAGGCTGGACCTGTGCCTGGCAACCCAGGACTTCCGGGAGGGTACACCAACCCCCCAAGAGAAACACACTCCTCTAGAGTTGTGTAAGAATCTGCCTGGCGCACCAGGACTTCCTGGGGAGCACGCATGCCCCCCCAGAGGGTAACACAACTCATGTGTCGTGTGACAGTCTGCCTGGCGCAGATCTCCCGACCCCTGTCCATCTGACAGTGCGCGAAGATCCCCCAGGACAGAAGTGGTGTCACCATGGTCATTCACCGGTGACTCAGCCCTTTGGCTGGCCCCTGACCCACTGGTTCTTCCACTGGGGACTCCTTCCCCCTCTCACCCCTCAGTCTGGACTTCTGCACCCTCCCAAGTGGAGTGGCACCGCCAGACACCAGAAACACTGGAGCTCCATTTACAGACGCTCCAGGTTCTCTAGACACTAGGAGATCCTCCTCAACGGGCGGCCCATCAGGACAGCGTAGGCTCCCTACCTGGTGTTCCCTTAAAGAACCATCCAGGCCCTGATACTGGGTTTCGGGCACCTTGGGACACGCAGCCCCACACTCACTCCTTCTCCACAGAGACAGGACGTGAGCCCCTACACCCTTCCCACTACGACGGGACCTAGCTGGGCTACACTGAACCTCTCCCACCACTCTGGGTTGGAAGACACCTGAGCCACTCCTCTTAGGGTCACTCCCCAATTCCTCTCCAGACCCTCTGGAATCCACCAAAAGATCTGCCTCCCTTGTGAGCTCCCTGGGGTCAGAGAACTCACTCTCCAACAGGTGTTGGCATAGCTCTGGAAAACAGGGACTTACAATATGCTCTCCCACAATTGGATCACACAGCCCCCTACAAGGGTTAACCAAACTATCCTTCACCTCACCATCCAGTGACTTGCACACGTACTCCACACCACTCTCCTGAGATTGGCAAGACAGTATCTGACTGTCTCTGTCACTCAACCCACACTCTTCTGGGCGGTCTTCACACTCACACACCAGGACTTCAACCAGGGGGGAACCCCTCTCCCTGTACCCCTCATCTAGAGTCAGTAGAGTGTCCCTCCCACCTCTAGGACTATGAACCCCTGTGCCAGTTCCCCAATCCACCTCAGGGACACTGCGCACCACTAGAGCTACCTCATATCCTGGAACCTCCTGGTGTATATTAACCCTCTCCTTCAAGTCAGGTGCCACATCTCTGGGTGTGTGTACTACTCCCTCAGCATTCGATAACATAATTTTGCTGCCACCATCTGAGCTGGACTCCCCCCTCCAACTCAGCAAAGCTCACTCTCTGAGCTACACACATTTCTTGTTGCTGGGCTGAGACACTCATGGCCTCCAGCCTCTCGAGCTCTAAATCAAGCTCCCTCATTCTCAACGCATGCTCCTGATCCATTATTTTCTCTTCTAAGGCCAACTTTCTAATTTCCAATTGCCCATTCATTTTGGCCAGCTCCAACTCATGCATCCTACTCTTTTCTCTGTCCTCCAGCTCCTCTGGGGACAGACCTTGGGCAGAAACCTTGCTACCCACTGGGGAAGTTACTCTCCTCCCCCAATCATAATCAACAGATGCTCTGGATGCTGCTGTATCCATGGTGATTAAACTTGGCAGTTTTTAGCAAACATAGAAAGTCCCAGAAAAGAATATCTACCAAAAGTATGTGGTTGCGTTTTGGTCTGCACTCACTAGGTAGTGTTCACCAATCACTATACATGAGTCACAAATGCAAGTCCAGAATCCCCACAGCTGCCACCAATGTTAGAACTGGGGGTCTCTAGTTGGCAGAGGTAGGTACCTTTGTCCAAATAGGGACCCTTGCTTCTAGTCAGGGTAAGGGGGTACACTCCTGAAATAACCCCTGCTCACCCCCTTGGTAGCTTGGCACGAGCAGACAGGCTTAGTTCAGAGGCAGTGTGTAAAGCATTTGTGAACACATACAGTAATCCAGTGACAACACTACAAATGGACACCACACAGGTTGTATTATAAAAATAAGTATCTTTTATATAGATTTACCACAAGACCATAAACAACAAAAATAATCCACAATACTGTACTTTAAAGATGGTAGAATTAGCTTGAGTCTCTAAAAATGAAAATGCAACACTTTGAGTTCAATGTACCTTAAGATGCGTAACGCAGGGCAACGAAAAGTGTTGCAGGGAAGGTGATGCGGTAGTCCCTTACACGCAAGGACGGTGATGCGTTGAAGATCTGGTGCAAAAGAAACAAAGTGGCGTCTTCTTGAGGTTGCGACAACGAAGGGGTGATGCGTGCACGCCCGACGGCCGTGCGGCGATTTCGATGAATCTTTGGAGCCGCGACAGGCCCCGCGACACGCTTCCCTGGCGATGCGACGGAGTCTGATGCGAGGTCGACGATCTTCTCCTGGGATGTGGGGCGCCTCGTGTTGCGATGCGTCGGCGTCTGATGCGAGGTCGATGCTCTGCCCCGGGATGCGACGGCGTCTGATGCGACGGCGACACTTTTCTCCGGTGCTGCGAGGCGCTTCGAAGGATTCAAGGGTGTCAGCGGCGAGCTTCTTCGGGGATGCGCCGGCATCTGATGCGATGTCGACACTCTTCTCCGGCGATGCGAGAATCAGCGGCTGCGGCGACACGCTTCTTCGTCTTGAGTCGCGCTTCCAGCTCCCAGAGACACGCAAGTGTGTCAGAAGGTCCAAATGCCCAGCAAGGGAATACAGGGGGAGCTGGTGGATGAAGTCTGTTGTCCCTGAGACTTCAACAGGAGGCAAGCTCTTAAATCAAGCCCTTGTAGATCCTTCACAAGTTGATGAAAGTACACACAAAGTTCCCTTCTCCTTTCTTTGGCAGTCAGGCAACCACTGCAGGCAGATCCCTCTAGCTTAGGGATAGTCTTCTCCTCAGTTTTTTCTTGGTTCCGCTCCTCAGAAAAGGTTTCTTCTTGTTTCCCAAAAGTGATCTAATTTCGTAGGGGTCTGGGTCCCCTTTTTATACACCTTTTCTCTTTGTTCTCTGAAGGCAGAGAGGCCTTTGCCCAGTCCAAAACCAGTTCTGGTCAGTCCTGGAGCACTTTGTTTACAGGACTCCTTCTTTCCTTTCAGAAAGGGGGGCAGAGTGCCCAGCCACCCGGCAGGAGGTGGAGCCAGCATTGTGGAAGGCAGGCACAGCCCTATTCAGACCCAGGTGCAACTCCTCCCTCCACTCTGGATACAGATTTCTCTATTCAGCCCTGTGCTGACTCACCCTGTCTCCTGGAGCCACCCAGCCCCTGTCACTCACAAACCCAGACAAGGAATACACAACCTAGCAGAGGCAGACTTGGATAGTTAGGCAAGAAAATACCTACTTTCTAAAAGTGGTATTTTCAAACACAGAATGTTAAAACCAACTTCACTAAAAGATGTATTTTACCATCCTGAGTTCAGGCATACTAAATTCGTTTTTCTACCATGTTCCCTGGGTCAGTTAGGATTATAAGGTGTAATAATCAAACTGCCCATTCTGGCCTATGGGAAGCAGGTAGCCTTGCAATAGTGAAAAACGAAAATGGCTGTAATTCACTATTAGGACATGCCACACACACCAGGGCATGTCCTACCTTATACTTACAATGCACCCTGCCCTAGGGCCTACTTTAGGGGTGACCAACATGCAGTAAAGGGAAGGTTTAGGGACTGGTAAGTGGATGCACTCACCAAGTCGACATGGCAGCCCTAGGCTGCACACAGGCTCTGCAATGGCAGGCCTGAGACACATTTTACAAGCTGCTTCTGTGGGTGGCACAACCAGTGCTGCAAGCCCACCAGCAGCATTGGATTTACAAGCCCTGGGCACACTCAGTGCACTGTACTAGGGACTGACAAGTAAACCAATCATCGAATCATGGAGTCACTAATACATAACATAATTTACAATGGGGAGAGCATATGCACTTTAGCACTGATCAGCAGTGGTAAAGTGCCCAGAGTCATAAAACCAGACAACAACAGGTCAGAAAAATATAGGAGGAAGGCAAAAAGTTTAGGGATGACCCTGCAAAAAGGGCCAAGTCCAACACAACCCCTTCCAGCCACAAACGCAGGGGAGACCAATCACTACCTTGATGGGCTTCCCTACTTTGGGCGATAGAACCTGGACCCTGGTCCACAACAGCAGGGGCATACTCCAGTTCTACGCCAATCTGAACCTATTGGAATCCCTCTGTCCATACTCTCAGGGCCCACCAAGCTAACCCATGGGGAGCCCTTCTCCTCACCTGTGGACACCACCTGTGCAGCCTCTAACCTTAACTTGCTCACAGGTGTGTCCCAACAGACAGACAGCAAGCCACAGTGGCCACTGACAGTGGTCAGGGATGAGACCCAGGCCTTATGCCTCTCAGGGCTCTCAAACCTCTGTGGTGTCAGAGAGCGGGTGGCAGTAGCCCCAGGTGCTTGGCACCCTTTGTCCACTCTCCCTCCTGTCAGGTCAGGTATGACATCCTGACACTGACCCACCAGCCCCAGGCCTGTACCCGGCGGCTGGACTGGAGACTGGGGTGGGCTTTCCCACACCCGGTCCTTCTCCTTG
Source organism: Calotriton arnoldi (assembly GCA_963921515.1). Classification (NCBI taxonomy): domain Eukaryota; kingdom Metazoa; phylum Chordata; class Amphibia; order Caudata; family Salamandridae; genus Calotriton; species Calotriton arnoldi. Next base: position 1,371,804 of record CAWUFW010000708.1, read on the forward strand.
GGGCTCTGTACCCTCCCACCTGGAGCGGTACCCCCTTCCAAAATTGCCAGGGCACCTGTGGCAGGTGTCCTGCACAATTCACCCACCAGTTCAGGGGTTCTATCCTGCAACTGGGCGTCCAGGTCAGGGGGGGCACCCTGAACCTGGTTCTCCATCCTGGGGTCTAAACCCTCCAGTTGAACCGGGGTCAGAGGCGAGGACTCCCTCTCTATGCACCCCCTTCCAGAGTACTGCCCCCTCCTATGAGGAGCGGTACCCCCTTCCAGAATTGTCAGGGCACCTGTGGCAGGTGTCCTGCACACCCGCCCACCAGTTCAGGGGTTCTATCCTGCAACTGGGATCCCAGCATAGGGTCTGTACCCTTAGACTGGGCAGAGGCCAGGGGTGAGGCTGTCCTCTCCCCGCCTCCCTTACTGGGGTCCTGCACCCTCCCACCTGGAGTGGTGCCCCCAGAAGACAAACTGGTAGGGGCACTGTTAGCAGCTGCCCCTTCCTCCAGGTCAGGGGGACACCCTGAACCTGGCCCTCCAACCCAGGGTCTGTACCCTTAGGCTGGACCTGTGCCTGGCAACCCAGGACTTCCGGGAGGGTACACCAACCCCCCCAAGAGAAACACACTCCTCTAGAGTTGTGTAAGAATCTGCCTGGCGCACCAGGACTTCCTGGGGAGCACGCATGCCCCCCCAGAGGGTAACACAACTCATGTGTCGTGTGACAGTCTGCCTGGCGCAGATCTCCCGACCCCTGTCCATCTGACAGTGCGCGAAGATCCCCCAGGACAGAAGTGGTGTCACCATGGTCATTCACCGGTGACTCAGCCCTTCTGGCTGGCCCCTGACCCACTGGTTCTTCCACTGGGGACTCCTTCCCCCTCTCACCCCTCAGTCTGGACTTCTGCACCCTCCCAAGTGGAGTGGCACCGCCAGACACCAGAAACACTGGAGCTCCATTTACAGACGCTCCAGGTTCTCTAGACACTAGGAGATCCTCCTCAACGGGCGGCCCATCAGGACAGCCTAGGCTCCCTACCTGGTGTTCCCTTAAAGAACCATCCAGGCTCTGATACTGGGTTTCGGGCACCTTGGGACACGCAGCCCCACACTCACTCCTTCTCCACAGAGACAGGACGTGAGTCCCTACACCCTTCCCACTACGACGGGACCTAGCTGGGCTACACTGAACCTCTCCCACCACTCTGGGTTGGAAGACACCTGAGCCACTCCTCTTAGGGTCACTCCCCAATGCCTCTCCAGACCCTCTGGAATCCACCAAAAGATCTGCCTCCCTTGTGAGCTCCCTGGGGTCAGAGAACTCACTCTCCAACAGGTGTTGGCATAGCTCTGGAAAACAGGGACTTACAATATGCTCTCCCACAATTGGATCACACAGCCCCCTACAAGGGTTAACCAAACTATCCTTCACCTCACCATCCAGTGCCTTGCACACTTACTCCACACCACTCTCCTGAGATTGGCAAGACAGTATCTGACTGTCTCTGTCACTCAACCCACACTCTTCTGGGCGGTCTTCACACTCACACACCAGGACTTCAACCAGGGGGGAACCCCTCTCCCTGCACCTCTCATCTAGAGTCAGTAGAGTGTCCCTCCCACCTCTAGGACTATGAACCCCTGTGCCAGTTCCCCAATCCACCTCAGGGACACTGCGCACCACTAGAGCTACCTCATATCCTGGAACCTCCTGGTGTATATTAACCCTCTCCTTCAAGTCAGGTGCCACATCTCTGGGTGTGTGTACTACTCCCTCAGCATTCGATAACATAATTTTGCTGCCACCATCTGAGCTGGACTCCCCCTCCAACTCAGCAAAGCTCACTCTCTGAGCTACACACATTTCTTGTTGCTGGGCTGAGACACTCATGGCCTCCAGCCTCTCGAGCTCTAAATCAAGCTCCCTCATTCTCAACGCATGCTCCTGATCCATTATTTTCTCTTCTAAGGCCAACTTTCTAATTTCCAATTGCCCATTCATTTTGGCCAGCTCCAACTCATGCATCCTACTCTTTTCTCTGTCCTCCAGCTCCTCTGGGGACAGACCTTGGGCAGAAACCCTGCTACCCACTGGGGAAGTTACTCTCCTCCCCAATCATAATCAACAGATGCTCTGGATGCTGCTGTATCCATGGTGATTAAACTTGGCAGTTTTTAGCAAACATAGAAAGTCCCAGAAAAGAATATCTACCAAAAGTATGTGGTTGCGTTTTGGTCTGCACTCACTAGGTAGTGTTCACCAATCACTATACATGAGTCACAAATGCAAGTCCAGAATCCCCACAGCTGCCACCAATGTTAGAACTGGGGGTCTCTAGTTGGCAGAGGTAGGTACCTTTGTCCAAATAGGGACCCTTGCTTCTAGTCAGGGTAAGGGGGTACACTCCTGAAATAACCCCTGCTCACCCCCTTGGTAGCTTGGCACGAGCAGACAGGCTTAGTTCAGAGGCAGTGTGTAAAGCATTTGTGAACACATACAGTAATCCAGTGACAACACTACAAATGGACACCACACAGGTTGTATTATAAAAATAAGTATCTTTTATATAGATTTACCACAAGACCATAAACAACAAAAATAATCCACAATACTGTACTTTAAAGATGGTAGAATTAGCTTGAGTCTCTAAAAATGAAAATGCAACACTTTGAGTTCAATGTACCTTAAGATGCGTAACGCAGGGCAACGAAAAGTGTTGCAGGGAAGGTGATGCGGTAGTCCCTTACACGCAAGGACGGTGATGCGTTGAAGATCTGGTGCAAAAGAAACAAAGTGGCGTCTTCTTGAGGTTGCGACAACGAAGGGGTGATGCATGCACGCCCGACGGCGATGCGGCGATTTCGATGAATCTTTGGAGCCGCGACACGCTTCCCTGGCGATGCGACGGCGTCTGATGCGAGGTCGACGATCTTCTCCTGGGATGCGGGGCGCCTCGTGTTGCGATGCGTCGGCGTCTGATGCAAGGTCGATGCTCTGCCCCGGGGATGCGACGGCATCTGATGCGACGGCGACACTTTTCTCCGGTGCTGCGAGGCGCTTCGAAGGATGCGAGGGTGTCAGTGGCGCGCTTCTTCGGGGATGCGCCGGCGTCTGATGCGACGTCGACACTCTTCTCCGGCGATGCGAGAATCAGCGGCTGCGGCAACACGCTTCTTCGTCTTGAGTCGTGCTTCCAGCTCCCAGAGACACGCAAGTGTGTCAGAAGGTCCAAATTCCCAGCAAGGGAATACAGGGGGAGCTGGTGGGTGAAGTCTGTTGTCCCTGAGACTGCAACAGGAGGCAAGCTCTTAAATCAAGCCCTTGGAGATCCTTCACAAGTTGATGAAAGTACACACAAAGTTCCCTTCTCCTTTCTTTGGCAGTCAGGCAACCACTGCAGGCAGATCCCTCTAGCTTAGGGATAGTCTTCTCCTCAGTTTCTTCTTGGTACCGCTCCTCAGCAAAGGTTTCTTCTTGTTTCCCAAAAGTGATCTAATTTCCTAGGGGTCTGGGTCCCCTTTTATACACCTTTCTCTTTGTTCTCTGAAGGCAGAGAGGCCTTTGCCTAGTCCAAAACCAGTTCTGGTCAGTCCTGGAGCACTTTGTTTACAGGACTCCTTCTTTCGTTTCAGAATGGGGGGCAGAGTGCTCAGCTGCCCGGCAGGAGGTGGAGCCAGCATTGTGGAAGGCAGGCACAGCCCTATTCAGACCCAGGTGCAACTCCTCCCTCCACTCTGGATGCAGATCTATCTATTCAGCCCTGTGCTGACTCACCCTGTCTCCTGGAGCCACCCAGACCCTGTCACTCACAAACCCAGACAAGGAATACACAACCTAGCAGAGGCAGACTTGGATAGTTAGGCAAGAAAATACCTACTTTCTAAAAGTGGTATTTTCAAACACAGAATGTTAAAACCAACTTCACTAAAATATGTATTTTACCATCCTGATTTCAGGCATACTAAATTCGTTTTTCTACCATGTTCCCTGGGTCAGTTAGGATTATAAGGTGTAATAATCAAACTGCCCATTCTGGCCTATGGGGAGCAGGTAGCCTTGCAATAGTGAAAACGAAAATGGCTGTAATTCACTATTAGGACATGCCACACACACCAGGGCATGTCCTACCTTATACTTACAATGCACCCTGCCCTAGGGCCTACTTTAGGGGTGACCAACATGCAGTAAAGGGAAGGTTTAGGGACTGGTAAGTGGATGCACTCACCAAGTCGACATGGCAGCCCTAGGCTGCACACAGGCTCTGCAATGGCAGGCCTGAGACACATTTTACAAGCTGCTTCTGTGGGTGGCACAACCAGTGCTGCAAGCCCACCAGCAGCATTGAATTTACAAGCCCTGGGCACACTCAGTGCACTGTACTAGGGACTGACAAGTAAACCAATCATCCAATCATGGAGTCACTAATACATAACACAATTTACAATGGGGAGAGCATATGCACTTTAGCACTGATCAGCAGTGGTAAAGTGCCCAGAGTCATAAAACCAACAAAAACAGGTCAGAAAAATATAGGAGGAAGGCAAAAAGTTTAGGGATGACCCTGCAAAAAGGGCCAAGTCCAACACAATGCTTCTTCTGCTGCTGAATATTTTTCTGTCGCTCATCTAAAGCGCATTCTTTGGCAGTATTGCTTATAGAATATATATGATAGGTCCTTGTCTGGAATAACATTGGCTGGTAAGAGATATAGGCTCTGCTGCGCCTTTTAGGACCATGCAGAAAGACAGGGCATCTATAAAAGTTTACAAATACAAGGTAGTTACTTGCTCATCGTTTTAGACACAGCAAAGTTGTAGGGGCAGTACAGTTGTATGGTGTTAGACATGGCATCCTTGGCGTGGTTTCCCCTGACCTTTTGCCTCTACCTCCTATGTTTTGATGCTGTGCTGGTTTTCATTTTTGCTGGCTTAAATGCTTTGGGTATTTTGCCACTGCTGATCAGTGTCACAGTGTGAGTGCTTTCTGTGTAAATTGATATTGTGCTTGGTTCTCCCTGATTGGCATATTGGTTTTACTAGTAGATCCCTAGTGTTAGACCTGGCACCAGTGGCGTGGGTCTCCCTTCCGTTTTTTTGCTGTTGCCTCCTGTATTTTTGCTATGTGTTTGGCTGGTCTAGATGCTTTGGGCACTTTGCCACTGCTATTCAGTGCCAAAGTGCAAGTGCTCCCTATTGTAAATTGATGTAATGGATTAGTGACTCCATGATTGGCTTATTTGATTTACTTGTCAGACCCTAGTACAGTGCACCTTGTGTGCCAAGGGCCTGTAAATCAAATACTGCTGGTGGGCTTGCAGCACTGATTGTGCCACCCACCAGAGCAGCTTGTAAACTATGGCTCAGGCCTGCCATTTCAGAGCCTGTGTGCAGTCTGGGACTGCCATTTCGACTTGGCAAGTGCACACACTTGCCAGTCCCCAAACCTTCCCTTTTCTACATGTTAGCCACCCCTAAGGTAGGCCCAAGGGCAGGGTGCGTTGTATGTGAAAGGTAGGACATGCCCTGATGTGTGTGGCATGTCCTGATAGTGAATTACAGCCATTTTTGTGTTTCACTATTGCAAGGCTACCTGCTCCCATAGGCCAGAATGGGCAGTTTGATTATAACAACTTATAATCCTAACTGACCCAGGGAACAAGGTAGAAATTCGAGTTTAGTATGCCTGAACTCAGAATGTTAAAATACATCTTTTAGTGTGGGTGATTTTTACATTCTGTGTTTGAAAATACTACTTTTAGAAAGTAGGTATTTTCTTGCCTAACCATCCATCCTGCCTCTGCTAGGGTGTGTATTCCATGTCTGGTTTGTGAGTGACAGGGGGCTGGAGAGGGCTTTGGCTCCAGCAGTCTGATGAGTCAGGGCTGGGCTGAATAGGGCCTGCATTGAGTAGAGGGTGGGGGGGCAGAGGTTTCCTTTCACTGACCTGAGCACTCATAGAATAGAGAGTAGGGGGAGGAGATTTCCTTTCAGCTACCTGGGCCAGGTCTGCCTTCAACAATGCTGTCTCCACCTCCTGCCAGGAAGCTGCACAGAACTGGTTTTGGCCAGGCACAGACACTCTCTGCCTTCAGAGAACAAAGGATTTAGGAGTATAAATATTGGGGCCCAGACCCCAGAACTTTAGATCACTTCTGGGAATCAAGACGAACCTTTGCTGAGGAGAAGAACCAGGAAACTGAAGGAGGAGACTACCCCTGTGCTGTGTGCTGTTTGGGGGTTGGCCTGCAGTGGTTGCTTCATTGCCAAAGAAAGGAGAAAAGGACTGAGTGTGCTTTCATCATCTTGAAGAAAATCTCCAAGGGCTTGCAGATTGAGCTTGCCTCCTGCCTGAAGTCTCAGGGATACAAGACTTCACCACCAGCTCCCCCCTGAATTCCCTTGCTGGGAATTGAAGTGCCTGCTGTTGTGCTGGGCCTTCTAAGAGACTGCGTGTCGCTGGGAGCTGGAAGCGCGACTCAACAAAGAAGAAGCGTGTCGCCGCCGCAGCAGTTGCCGTTGCATCGCCGAGTAAGCGTGCCGCCGCTGCCGCTGTCGCCATCGCATCACCGAGGCGCGTCGCATCACCGGAGAAGCGTGCCGCCGCCGCAGAGGTTGCCGTCGCATCACCGGAGAAGCATGTCGGGGGGTCTGACGCGGCTCCGAAGTTCACCGAGTCGCTGCTCGGCCATCGGGCGTGCACGCATCGCATTTACGTTGTCGCACCGTAACTAAGACGCCATTTTTTTGCATCGCACCGGAGCGTCATCGCATCGGATCGCAGTAAGAAATCGGCGCGTCAACTCCCCACACAGTAAGGAAGCGAGCCTCAACTCCCCTGCGCAGCAGTAAGGAACCGACGCATCCACTCCCCTGAGTGTAAGGAACGGCGCATCACCTTCCCTGCGACCCTTTTGTTTGTTTTGTGTTTCGCATCCCAGGTACTTTGAGAGTAAAGTGTCGCATTTACAATCTAAAGTGAACTAAGCTAATTCTACCATTTTAAAGTCTTATTTTGGAATATTGTATTGTGGATTTTTGTCGTTGGTCTTGTGTTAAGTCTATATAAAGAATACTTATTTTTCTAAACCTGTGTGGTGTCCATCTGTAGTGTTTTCACTGGATTACTGTATGTGTTCACAAATGCTTTACACACTGCCTCTGAGATAAGCCTGCCTGCTCGTGCCAAGCTACCAAGGGGGGTGAGCAGGGGTTATTTTAGGAGTGTAGCCCCTTACCCTGACTAGACGCAAGGGTCCCTATTTGGACAAAGGTGCAAACCATTGCCAACTAGAGACCCCCAAATCTAACACCTGGTGAAGTGCACTGATTGTGCCAGGGCTGGTAAATAAATGGCTACTAGTAGGCTTGCAGCGCTGACTGTGCCATCCACATGAGTGGCCCGAAAAAGACGTCTCGGGCCTGCCACCGCAGTGCCTGCGCACAGTTTGTCCATAGGGCTCCCCCCTGGGTGCGGCGCGGTGTATGTGAAGAGTGGGATATGTGCTGATGTGTACTGGTGTGTGTGGCATGTCCTGGTGGTGAAAAGATACCATTTTCCTTTTTCACTATTGAAGGGCTGTCCTGCTGATAGGACGAAATGGGGAATTTTTATAACATTTTGTGAGTATATTCTTCATAGGGATAAGATAGAAAATAGGAATGAGCTCAGAATTTGATAATACATCTTTTAGTAAGTATGGTCTTTAAAGTCTGTGTTTGAACATAGCACTTTTAAGAAGCAGATATTTTCTTGTCCAACTTTTCCGTGCGTTTCTATCTTTTTGTGGATTGATTGTCTTGTTTCAGTGTGACAGAGGAAGAGGATGTGCATTTGGTGTAATGTCCTTTTGTGGTGTTTTCACTGTGTTACTGTGAGTGTTGGTACAAATGCTTTGTACATTGCCTTTCGGATGAGCTTGTCTGCTCGTGCCAAGCTACTAAGGGGGTGAGTAGGGGTTATCTAGAGTGTGTATTCCTCTTACCCTTACTGGAGGGAAGGGTCCTTGTTTGGACAGAGGTACCTACCTCTGCCAACTACAGACCCCCATTTCTAACAAATTGTTCTTGTGTTTAGCTCTGAATGGCTAGGGAGTCTGCTTTTTAAAAGGGGTAAGTATTGTCAACAGGAGGTCACCTGCTTAGGTCACCTACTGTCGAAGGGGGGTAGGAGATTAGCTCCTTGGCAAACTAACACAGTAAATGAGGTGCATGAAAAAGTCTTTTGGGCAACTAACAAACTGCATTTTTCTTTGACTTCTGTGCTTGGTACATATATTGTTGTGTGCTGTTTTGTGTTGTAAGTACACAAGACGGCTGTGCGTTTTTCTTTGGCTTCTGTGCTTAGCACATATATTGTTGTGTGCTGTTTTGTGTTGTAAGTACACAAGACGGTTTGTCGAGCGCGCTTTCTGTCTTTGACGCTATCACAAGAGCCCTCCTGAGTGGCCTAGGAATGGTCATGATGGTGACCGTCTCCATAAGACAATCGGTTGGACTCGCTTTAGCCACTAATTTCACAGATATGGTACTCCATGCTGTGAACATGCCCTTGAATAAATAGAGACACAGCACCTCACCAGTGCACGTCTAACTGGCTATAAAAAAAAGTACTGTTTGGAAAAATTGCCATGATTAGAAGTGTGTCACCTTGAAGTCAGCCATGTTACTGCCCCTCCTTTCTGTAAATTGATGGAATTGAATTGAAAAAGAAGATGAAAGGACGGGTAGACTAGACTGATGTTCCCTTATCTGATCCTTGAGGGGAACTATAGGTTGATGGCTCCTGTTTAAATTCCCAGGTGGCAACACCACTATTGCTCATGTTACCGCAACACTACATACAGTCACAGAGACATCACAAGTCCCTTATCAGTTAGCCTGTGTAATTGAGCTGACAGCCCTTACTAGAGCTGGTGAATTGGTAGGCCAGAAGAAAAAAGAAAGAAAAGAAAACAAATGTTGATAGATGCCTATGTTTTTCCCCGGGTTATGATGACACATGGCCCAGTTTGTGTACTGTGTGGTGCACATGATGCACAATACTAGGAAGGGTGCCTGTATGCCCCCGGTAATTGCGCACCACACATTTTAGTGGTTAATAGTTTGAAGAGCACATAGCTCTACAGGAGCTTGTTTGGAACAACAAGTTTTGCTGGAGAATTCATGTACTTGCTACATTATGCTTAATTTGTCAGTTATTTATATAATCAGGATCTCTGTTAAATTAGCAATTTTTAATTTTTCTGCCACAACTATAACTTGAGAGCATGGTCAAATGCAATATTTATGTTGGCTTCCTTGGAAAAATAATTCGAGAGGTGTCTGCAGACCTGCACAGCAGCGAAGGTTCACAAAGTAGAAGCTGTGTCGTGATCTCTATGACTTATTGAACACAAGCTTGCTAAGACAAGGAACACAAACAAGCAATTGCTTTGAAATTCCCTTTTTGATGTTCTTCAGATGAATAATAGAGGAATGGACAGATGCAATGATTCAAAGTATGTCCGGATTGTTCTTTCAGAGCTTAGTAAATGAATTAAGGCTTACCCCACTACTTGGTGTTGGGAGAGAAAACAATTAATTGTATAACGTTTTATTCTTGCCAGTTAATTAAAACTCTGCATTCTACCCACTAATAGGTCCGGGACACCCTGCAGTCATAGAAAGAGGGGCCCCGGACGTGATGCACAGCCTGGCTGCTTGTTATGGAACATCCATGAATATGATTGAGGCGGAGCTGCAGAGCAAAGAAGTGCTGGACGAGGCAGTACCACCGAAAAACAAAACAGAGAGAGGGGCTATCCAGGAGCCCCAGCCTGTTGGTCCACCTGTGCTTTAGTCCTAGCCCATTGAGCCCAGCCTGTGGGCTTGCCTGTGTTTGAGTCTCTGCCCCCTGGTCCTCTTGAGTCTGACCCCATTTTTCCTTGACCCCCCCTGTGCCCGGAGTATTGAGGCACAATTTGCGCCCCGACGGAAGGACAGTGCACCAGAGGGAAAGTTGAATGAGTAGGGATGGACTTCATGGATGAAGAATAGGGTGCAGGTACCCTGTCTAAGGTGCCAGCGATAGAGTAGGGAAAAAGAGATTGGTGCACTGGCCTGGACACTGGACAGGATTAGTGGAGGGTGTCCTCCAAGGAGGGAGGGTGCCCTATCCTGAGTGAAGAGGATTTTTCCAGAAAGAGCTAAACGAGTAGCTCTACCGCCGGTGCTCAACATTGCCTACGCCAGATGAACAATAGGAGCCTGCCAGTGATGGCTCTCTGAAAGACACTGGAAAGAAGAGTTTTGCCCATCCCCCTGTTCCCTGGTCATCAATTCTATTGCATTGCATTTCTCTCCCAATTACCATGTATCCTTTTGGTCGTTCCATTATTGAAGAAGAACACCTCTTTGCAGCCCCGCTGACTTATAGCTTGCTTGATAACAAGTTTGCCTTGGATCTTACTTTATAATGTTTACTTTCACAATTATGTTTTACCTATGAGGAAATGGTCTGACAGATGTTGCCTCTCTTTCCTTTTTCCCCAATGTTTGTTGCCTCGTCTATGCATCAGACATTCCATCAGCTGCAACGTGAAAGTAGGTTTCTGCCCTTAGTCAAAAGGGGTTGCTAACGCAAAGAATATGCCCATGTATGCACAGTCTCCCAGCTCGCTGTGCCTGTGGGTAAGTAAGCCGACTCCCAAGAAAAAGGATATCCTGCGATACAAATGCTAAGATCATGCTTCAGAAAGAGATCGATGGGTTGATGAGCATTGATGCAGACACTTTTTAGGTCAACATGTGTCTTATAGTTTCCCTGCTTAATAGCGAGCATTTGAACACTTCTGAGTATTAAGATATTGATCATGTGAATAGAGATTTCCCCTCCTGATTAGAATTGTAAAGACCTTACCGGATAGCGCCAATAAAGCATTTAACTACACATGCTAAAAGGAGGGTCTGTTAGGTTTGAAAAACCCCATTCTTATTATATACTTATTCCGTGCCATAGTAGGTTAGCAGTGTGCGGCTAAATGACGTTCCATTTGCATTCACGTTATGAAACCCACTGAGTTATCCTTGTAAAGCGCAAGCCTCAGTTAGCAAGTGTGACTCCATTTTGTATTTTACAATCCCCATTAGGCTGTGTCTGAACTAGGCCTCATTATTCGTATTGCTTGCCTCAGCAGAACACTGTATTCAGCTATTATTTCCTTCCCTGCTCAAGGTTGGATTCTGACTTACTAATGAATAGGCCATTCTGCCCTTGCAATCCTATCCTTGTGTGTAACTTTGCTCCCACGTTAGGAGATGCCGAGCCTCAGCACGGCAACCTTGAGACACTGATAGTATGTAACCATCTGGCAGGTGGTAGCCCATCCTTCTGTGCCTGCTTTGTTCACGTTCGGCCTGAGCCGGTAACTTTCCACTGTGGGCGTGGTTGGAGGTTCTGGGAGGAATGATTATGTGTTGTGGGCTGTTGGGGGGTCAGTCCCTCGGCAGACATCTTAGGGTGCAGGTCAGATTGGACTCCTCTGCAGAGTATTGCTAATAAAAGCTTGTTTGTATTCTCTACTGTCTGACCGACTCTTCATTACTTGGGAAGGCATAGCAGGTGGTTGTAAGTAACCCGGGTGGCCCCTGAGGGCTACTTCCTTCAAGGGGATAGCTCCAATGGTACTGTGTGCCATGCGTTCTTCCACGCTTAGCCAGGGCTCCACTCCTCTGTCCGGCTCCAGGCCACCTACCAGCGGCGGCCTTAGGTGGCAGACCTGCACCTCCAGCAGGTATCCAGGTGGGGCCAGCACACTCTTCTCACCAGCTGTCATGGACACCCTCAGCCCCGTTGCTGCTCGTCTATTCTTTATGCCACTTTAGTTTCATCATCACTTCAGATTTATAAGTTATTACACACATTCCATCCACTGCCAGCACCAGATCCTGGAATTAAATTGAGTTCTACAGCTAGCCCTGGTGGAGCCAAAGAGTGCATCTGCACTGGCAACAGCCCATTAAACAACTTTCTAAAAGCTTTCAAAATCTCAATACAATCCATGCTTAGGTGTACATTAATGGGGCACCTCTTAGCCGATGGGATGTCTTCCCTAATTATATACCTGTGCACATCCTAGAAAATCTTATCCAGATTACTACTACGCTGAGCAGAGCATTATGAGAGAATCCAGACTGGTACACGTCTAGCAACATTAATCAACCTTACTGTATTAATTTGTTGTTAATTTACAAGCTGACTGACCATGGGAGTCGATTCACCAACCAGTCAGTGGTAGTGGAAGTGACATGGCATGCGCTTTGACCTTAATGATATAGCAGGAAGAGACATCATATGACTCTTGACCTTAATTTTTTCCAGGAAGTCCTGGCACAATACCCTAACATCACACTCACTCTCTCCTACCTCCTTACACTCATTCATTCTCACTCACATTTGCTCTTAATCTCACTCATACTCACTCATACTAACAGACACTCAGGCCCAGGCATACTAACTATTTGCATCATGTTTGTGTCACTTTTGTGATGTAAACCTAATATAAAGTGTTAGGGTTGGATGTACTATCAAAACAAATGCTGATTTGCATTGGATAGTATCCCAAAGTAATACAAAACTTGGATTTCACTGTTTTGTGTTATTTTGCATCATGTAGGAGTTGCATGTGTGTTCTTGGGTGTCCAATGCAACCAGCCATGTGTTTTTTATAACCAGTTTTATTATTTTTTCCGGTACAATCAAACTTGCTTGCCCAATACATCTGTGAGCACTTGTCCAATCCCCAAATGGATTTCACAATCAAGCATCTAATCAAAGAGGCCTCAGACCATAATAGTCCCACCATTTCCCCCAAATCCATTCATGTTAGTGGGGACAGCCCCTAGCTGTGTAATTGGGTTCCTCCATATTCGCACACCAATCCTTTCCTGCTTCCCAATCACCCATTATGGGTGGGCCTGCCCTCTTCCATCTCTGGGTCATGCCCTGTTTGGATATTATTGTGACCATCCCAATGAAGTACCTTTCCCCGTCGTGTGCCACAGATCATCCAGTATCCTCAAATGGGCGTCTTTGGGCATTAGTTCAATTGTATACCCCAGGACCCGGGTCAGGGAATTTGCTATACATTTACAATAGTCAGTGATTAAAGGGCATAGCCCTGTCATATGAAAAAAGTTAGCAAACGTATTGAGGCACTGGAAGCAGGTCAGGGAGTATACCATCAACACGTGTATTTGGCAATTTCCCGGGGGCCATGCGGACGAGCACCATTCCACGTCCTCTATGGGGTCAATCCAACTCTCCCATTTCAGTCTCAAAGGGGCAAAGACATCTCCTTGTTTTCCAAATTGGTATGTGTGCTGCAATGTACAGTATACATGCAACATGGGAAAAGCCTTAATGCATAGTTTTTGTACTGGAAAGGACCCCTTCCAGTACAAACCCTATGCTCTAAAAACTCTTAAACACTTTCGCTATGGTGCAAGGGTGTTTACGTTGGCGCATGGCTCCCAAAAGTGCACCAACCCACAAGGAGAGAAATAATGCACCATATCTCATTAGATATTGTGCATTTTTTCTCTCTCCCTTTGACACAAGATGGCGCTGCATCTTTGGTGCAGTGTTGCTTTGCACCAAAGAATGGTAAATCTTGGCCACAATCTCACTCACTACCTGTCACTGAGTCTCACTCACGTTCACTTACACACACATGATTACACTACAGACACATGCTAACACATACACACGCCTTCTTTCACATAAAACCACTCTCACCCGCAAGTACGCACCCAACATACATTTAAAAACATTTTTAATTACCGCAGTTGTCACCAAAGGTCCCGTTCCAGCTAAGTGTGCTCAATTTATTCTTGCAGTAGTGCATAATGCAATATTATTAGCTATTGGTATAAAGAAAAACAGGCTGAAAATAAGGAATGCGGAGTTGCCCCTGTGTTCTTGGCACTGATTTTGCCACGTCTGAGACCAGGGGTCTCAAAGGCAGCACCAGGGGTCACAAGGAGCAAGCCAGGGATCGACCATGCAATCCCTAGTGACCCCTAAATGATGTCCATGTGACTGACCCTTGGAAACATATTTGTCATTAGGACGCATTTTAGCTATTACCAAAAACACTTTGTCCTATGACGTTTTGATAAAATGCAAGAAAGAAATACAACCAGCAGCAGACTTAACAGCTCTGACTGGAGATTGAAAGTTATCAGTACCTTGAGGACTCTACACATTGAGTGTTTTGCCTTTTATTGAGTCATAATATTTGATGGGGAAGTTATTATGGAAAAGATATTAAGCATAGCTTTCAGGGAGTAGTAACAGAGAAACAGTGGTGTTTTTGTGACGAGGTAGAACTTCCCTTCCGCCATTGCCTACCAAAAGCTTGTTCTTTCCTCTTCAAGAAGCTGTTTTTGGAAAGCTACCGGTAAGCTGATGGTGGTGCACTTATTAAAATAAATTAACCACAATTTTTAGACAGTACACTACATATTTTCCATGTTTTCCTAACAGAGGAAATGGCATTCCACAGGGTCCCACCACTACCCTCTCAAAACATGCCTGATAGAAGGCTTGTCAATCAAATACCCCATAACCAGTTTTGAGGCATTCTCATCTGTGAATAGATAGTGTGGATTTAAAACAGTGGTTTGACTGTCAAGGACCTGCAATTCCTCAAATATGCTTTTGTAAGAGAAAAGTGGCCTTATGATTAGTGTCAGCAGAAGAACCTGGGAGTTATGATATATGACAGTGGACTCCAGGATGTCTTTGCTAGACCACTTTGCACCACTCAACTGTCATACTGCATTTCCTCCCAGCCACCCATTTAACTAAGTAAGTATGTATGCTTGCAATGTATTTCTATTGTGCGAACCTAGCCGAAATTCAGTGGAACACTGTACAGGTGCAAAGACAAGCAGAAAGTCAGCGAGTTAGAGAGGTAGCCGTGATGTTGATGGTTCATGCATTGTGATGTTGTTTTCTTTAAAGGTGAGTCTTTAACATTTTCCAACATTCGAGCAGAGTACGGGCAGTTCTGATTGATAAAGCAGGATTGTTTCAGGTCCTAGGTGCATGAAAAAAAAAGGCTGGCTGCCTTGTTTTTTTACTTTTTTACACTTCCTAGTTCGCAGTCTAGTCTGATAGTGTCTTGGTTCTGAGTGTGCAGAGAACCACTAGAGATGTTGAGCGTGTCTGAATAATAATTGGGGTGCTGGTTGTGATGGCTTTGTGAATGATGCAGCTGGTTTTGAAGATGGCTAGGGAAGACAATGGAGTTCCATCAGGATGGGGGTGATTTGACCATATTTCTTCAAGCAAGGGATGAGACGTTGTAGTTTGTGAACCCACAGATCAGGGTGTTACCACTATTTAAATGCAAGACTATGAGTGCTTGAACTGCAGTTCTGAAGTTGCTTTCCGGAAGAAACTGATTTATTTTCTTTAGAAGAGAAATCTAGTACCAGGCTGTTTTTATATTTTTTGGCAATGTGTTCCTTAAGTGTGAGGTTGGTGCCCAAGGTGATTCCAAATGTCGTGCCATTTGGTGAGCTGAGGTTTCAAAACCATCAAAATACATGCCATTGAGCCAGGTTTTACTGTTTCTTGTTTGTTATTCTTGGCAAATAACATGTCCTTTTCCGCACTCCATCGGCGGTCCTCGCGTCCGCCATATTACAATGGGGAAACATAGCCCATTTTCCGTCCGCTGCGGAGTTACGTGAACCGCCAGAAATTTCTTCCGCAGCGGTGGCGGAGGGAGCCAATAGAGAAACACCGCCGTGCGGAATGACGTCCCGACCGACGGACAAATCACGATGCTGCAAACAGCCCATCACACCGCAGCGGAGAATCCAGCCACCCGGAGACGGCGGAAGCACTACTGCGGAGAGCGAAACTCGAATCCCGGTCACCTCCACGCGATCCTGACTGCAGTGGATCCAGCTCTTCAAGCCCTTCCGCTGCTGTACCTCATCTACTACCAGCAAATAAGACGTTGCCGCGGACAACACCGCAGGTACGCAAAAACACAACTCCGCATACAACCACAACACACAACTCCTGTGCTGACATACAGTTCCTGTCCACATCAGACACTCTGGTGGGGACAGGAACATATCCCCCAGTGTACTCACACATATCCTGCCTGAAAGAAACCCACACCTCCGCATCCGGGTCACCCATCAACCTCGAAATCACGGCAATGTCCCGGGCAAGTCACCGCAGCGGTGAAGACGCGGGAAAACCTGCGCACAATGTAGTAGGAAGGGCCGGCGCCAGGCATGGGCAGTCCGGCCAGATTCACAGGGCTCCACCTCCAACCTACCCACAGTACGCTTCCCACACCCATTTGGGCACATGCTGTGTGCCCCTCCTGTGCCCCCCTGCACAATTTATCAGCCAGGTGTGGCTAGACCTCGCACCTCACACATCAAAGGACAAGGTAGATTGACTGGGAAGGTGGGGGTGAAGATGAACACCCTGCGCAGAAGGTCAGGGGCTGGACAACCCTCCTACTCGCACCTACCTTCCACTCATGTGAATCAAACTGAGTATAATTAAGAAATGAAGACTCACACTGCATATGAACATCCACTGAACTGTTTACACTGCCTGTCAAGTCCCTCAGAAAGACCCCACGCTGACACACTGCCACATACACATACAATAGGTCAGCAGCAATGGAGGACAATAAATGTGCTAGCCCAAAGTGAAGTGGCCAGTGCTGGAAAGCCATGGAGCAAGCCACATAGCATGTGTACATCACATGCAAGAGGAGGAACACATCACACCACCATTAGGCCCTCAAATCAGACATGGGTGGCACAGTGAGTGAAATTAAACCACAGTGACCTCTGTGCAACAACTCAGGGATACATCAATGCAAGCCATGCAGAGGCACAGGAATAATAGGAAGTGTCAGAAGTCATACAGTGACCAGCCACACATCTGTGTCAACTTACTTGACATGTGTATGCCATCAACACAACACACATGGATCATTGTCACTCTCCCTGACTGTCAAACTCAAGTAGGACCTTCACACATGCCCCTCATCTACCCACCTCACACCTGCAACACTCAACACCTGTGAGAAACACACATAATGGTGCAAATGATGTCCTGTGAGTTCACTGACAACCAATCACACACCCTGTGGTGCATCCACAAATGTCAGACTCACACTCCGGGATGCCTGAACCAATGCTGACACAAAACCAATAGCAAAACACAAATCTCACAAACAACAACCACAGAAGTCCAACAAGCCCAGCCATGTGCAGCCAAACAGTGGAAAGGCAATGTGAGCCTAGACAGAACAGGAATATACAACATTGTCACTCTGGACCAATGCACAGACACCATAACCCCAACACAAACAAGAAGTGCATCATCAAAAAACAATCATGAACAATAACTGGGATCAAGGGGACAAATCAGCTGACACACACATACACACCACACTAGTCATCAAGTGAACATGGTGTCATAGTGTACCACAAGCATGCACATGCACAAACCTGACAAGTGACTGGACAAAAATAGGAGGACAATCCACTATTGTGCACTCAAAACAAGTTTATGAACATGAATCCACATTGCTGCATGTGACATACACACAAGAAATGCACACTACACATGCAACACACATCTGAATGTATCACAATGCACAAACTACTCACACACAATGTCATGCAAATAGAACAACACACACACATTGCACCTGTCTGCAGAAAGAGCCAACACAAGCCAAACACTGCATACATCCACAAGAAAAACACAACAGAGGCACATACCAATCCATCACATAGAAAACTCAGCTGGACATCAGGGGGATGCACACCAAGCAAGTACAAGGCAACATACACTGACAGCACTGCATGCACACCAAGCAGTGTGTGCACAACTACAAAACCAGTAGCACACATATCTCAGTGCCCCACCATGAACTCACACAACACAAATCATCAAAGCACACAGATAACATCACACTCAGGAAGGGTAGCAGTACCTCAGCAAACACACATGCAGCTTAGCCTTCACCCACAGATGCACAACTCAGGGAAACCCAGATGCAAACAACATGACTAGAGGACTGTGCTGCTCAAACATATGCACTGCACATGAGCAACCATGACTGCAAACTAGTAGAAGAAAATAACATGAAACTAATCGTGAAACTGTCCTGAGTGGCACATTGGTCCTGTACACAGATCATCCTCACACAGTATAGTGTCACACTATGAAGTGGTGGGGAGGCTCACACACTGGCAAGGCATGGGGTGGAAGACATGAGACTGAAGTGGTGTGTACATCAGTATTGGACAGGTAAGGAGCGTACAGTCCACAAACACATAGAGGAGTAACTCACAATGTGTAGGCATCAGAAGCACCTATAGTGTAAGGTATGACTTCTCATACCACATCCCATACTGGAGCCAAAAATGGGTCAAGTGACAGCAATGCATGAGAAAACTCACAAATAATGTCAGTGTGGCTGAGCAGGTCAGCACAGTGAGCACAAACAGAAACAAGACACATGGCTGATCAACAAAACACAATGCAGACTTTGCAGTCACACACTCTGCATACTCACAACTGGCAGCAACAACAAGTAGGTGTCCCCCAGGAGTGCAAGGACACACTGACACACTGCACAGTGCTCAACCTACAACTCCTACATGTGCCCACAATCTGAAGCACATGGCTGACAATTTAAACAAACAGGCACTCATTACCTGGGTCATACATGTGTGTAGTTGGCATTGCAGGGGCACACACACATCAACACTACTGACAATGACAGGCCATTCACACTGTATGACTACTCAAGTGCAGACATTCAAATGTACCCATGTGACTATGAACACAGGCACACACAAGATGACTACACACCAACTTTGCTGTGCACACATCAAGAAAGAGCCCACAGAAATGCCAGTCCCTGGCCACCACGCAAGTATTCCTGTGAATAGCATTCACCTCTGTACTGGTATTGCATCCTGACATGACATGTGTACAATTTAGCAAACCTGAGCACAGAATGATTAGGAGAAGAGTAGACCATCACAAACAACCATCATTGCACCCTCAAGCCTCAGACTGAAGAAGAACAAAAGTGCCTGTTACCTCTGGGAACCTCTGAAAATTGTAAAACAAGCAATTGGCAATGTTAAAGTGGCATACAGAGCATGTGTCACATGAGCCGATACCCATACATAAAACTTTTTATTTAGCAAGGACATTGACAAAGCATACAACAGGAGTAACTGTCTTTATTACATAATACCCAGATAGGCATCAAAAGTACAAAACAGCAAGACCATTGGCCAGTACAAATTCAAAGTATGCACATGTGTGTATGAGAAACTGCACATGGAATGGGCATCCAAAGTGACAAACAGCAAGGCCATTGGCCAGTCCATAGTTCCGGTGTGCACATGTGTGCATGAGAAACTGCACAGGGAATGAGCATCCAAAGTGACAAACAGAAAGGCCATTGGCCAGTCCATAGTTCCGGTGTGCACATGTGTGCTTGAGAAACTGCACAGGGAATGGGTAACACCGTCCACTGCCATGGGAATCACCCCAGCTCAGGGGATACAAATGGGCAGTCCAGGTACCGCTGTGGGAGAGATGGTGTTGGGAGGGGGACTTAGCCTCAAATTTGGCTGTCAGTTGAACTGGTAGGTGGCTGATTGTCGGGGCCAGTTGGAGGACTGGACCTGGGAGAGAGAGGACCAGCTGAGGTAGAGGCATCAGTGGCTGTGGGAGCCTGAGGGCTGCTTGAACCGGGTGGCATGGTGGCACGGGGAGGCGGAGACATGTTGCCGTGAGACAGTGTGTGAGGGTGAATGTTGAGGGCTGGGCCTCAACTTCTTGGGGATTCGATAGCCCACAATTGTCTTGGCCGGAGTGGGAAGTGAGGTGGGCACAACAGCCTCACTCTCCACCAAAGGTGTATCAGGTGCAGGTGGCTCTCCCGTGGGGATTTGCTGGTGGTACGCTTGGGGTGGCCTTGCCTTTTCCCTCCATCCCCTGTTGTCCAGGTGAACCCCCCACTTTGCTCTCCTGTCCCCGCTTCACAGGGGTGTGGGTGGGAGTTGAGGTTGTGGGTGAATGTGCCTTAGAGAAGTGTTTGTGCTGAGTCGTTGCAGGCACCAGGTTCACAGCAGACAGGACAACTGTTTGTTTGTCTGCGTGAGCAGGTGTGGGGATGGGAGTGCCCTTGGATGGGGGTGATTTGGATGAATGTGAGGTTCAGGCCTGCTTCTTGGCCTGATGCTCCTGAGTGTCACGTGATGGGCTTTTGCCTTTGCGCTCCTGTGTGCCTGTTTCCTGTTTTGGGGATGGTGTCTGTGGTCTGGGCCGCTTGGAGTGCTGCTGTTGTGTGCTGCGTGTGGAGGACTTGGTGCCTGAGGGCTGTGGCGTGTGGGCACTCTCGTCAGGTGGTGCCACTGGCAGGGTGATTGCTGAAGGTACTGGAGCTGGACTGGGAGCCTGTGACAGCTGAATGGCTGCTGTCACTGTGGAGGCAAAGACTGGACAGTTCGGTGTAGCCCACCCACGTCAGAATGAATGCCCTCCATGAAGGCAACTACCTGTGCCAACTTCTTGTCATGATCCTGGAAGGCATTCAGGAGAGCAGCCTGACCCACACACAGCTGGCGCAAAAGGTCCACCGCCTCCACATTGAGGGGAGACAGGGGCAGCGGTGCCTGGGGGGAAGGAGACTCTACCCTTCCTAGGGCTGCGGGCACGGACAGCACTTGTGGGAGCATCCGGGAGGGTGGGCACTGGACGATGTATGGTGGAAGAAGAGGCAGATTTGGAACTTCCTGTGCCCACCAACATTGAGGAGTCACCGCTGGAGTCTGATGATGTTGAGGTTGGTGTTTCCGGGCGTGATTCATCCAGGGCACTCCTGTCCCCCTCCGAGGCGCTAGTCACATCAGTGTCAGTGAGCTCATGTGTAGCAGTCGTGCCAGAAGCTTCACCACTGGTGTCCGTACCCTGTCCTTCCGTGCCCTCAGTAGATGCTGCAATAGATAGAGACATAGGTTCAGTATAGTGCTATACTCACAAACATCATATGCAAGCAAAGCACCAAACTAGAAAATGATCCCCCCATGTTGCCCACCACCATGCGCAGTCTGTATGTGCAACCTTTATGCAACCATCAGAAGATGCATGGAAACATGCATAGTTGACATTAATGACCCATGTGACGTTGACACAGCCAAATAGCTGGCCCGTGCCTCCTTGTAACCTAACATACTAATCTCTGTAAGCATACCTATGTGCCTGGAGGTGAGATAGATATACATCTCAACATGTTGCCTCTGTCACATATGGAGTCACTTTAAGGGAACACCACAGATACAGACTCCCAAATGTCCTTTTGCAATGGCCATAAGCTCCTGATATCCACCATGTTGTGCTTTGAAGCACAACTACAGTTGCAGATTGGTGTCAGATGTGTACTTCTCACAAAGTTTAAGTTGTGCACAGCACACATCTACAAAAGCACACTAAGATGATGCTCACTACTGTTCACTGCCAGGTGATGTCTATGACACCCCTAATGCAGCATATGTCACAAGGCCACATCTCATCTTTCAATGTCAATGGTCATTGTATTAAACACATGAGAAACTACATGTGGTGAAAATGCATGCCAGCTGCACTCAACACAGAGGCCACTTAGAAGCCATTGAATCACACTAGAAATATCACAGAGCTCCGCACTGGCTCAGGGTTGGGATTCATGCAGTCACTCACACCCAAAGTCACACTTCGCAGAATACTCAACCCCAACTTGCTGCTGATGGGCCCTCAAACGTCCGTCCAGCTCTGGCTGTGTCACTGCCAAGATGCGGGCCATTAGTGGTGTCATGCTCCTGCGCGCCAACCTGCCACTCCGAGGGAGCACCCCCAGCGTCATCTCTGCCATGTTTTTGCTCAGCCGGCAGATGTCATCCCACCTCTTGTGACAGTGTGTGTGCCGTCGGTTGGAGACACCCAGAGCCCGCACCTTGCGTGCAATGGCCCTCCATATGGCCTTACGCTGGTGGACCTTAAGCAGAAGGCATGGGAGACAAGAAGAGGAAGTTTCAATAACACTGTTTTATGTACCACTGTGTGTCAGTACAGGAGCATGAAAAAACATAGCACACCAATACATAAATGTTGAGCCGAGGCCATACAGCATGACACGTAGTATACTTGCATCAAATACTTTCATATAAATGTATACATGTATGAGGATGGACACAGTACATGGCCATCTCATACACATGCAGAGTGCCAGCACAGAAACCAATGTGAAGAAGACTCTCATCTGTGATGCAGTATGTGAGTGAGCAAGACATACAATACATTTGAAATGATGTGTCGGGGCAGACTCACTGTGTCCAACACTACACACCCCTCAATGTCCTTGGCCAGTGAATGGCTACCTGTGTCATGGAGGTCACATTTAGGGCCATGATCTTACATTCTCACACTCTTCTCACAAGGTCTGTCTTGTGCAATCCTCAGGCCTAAGATAGCTCATTGAGAAATAGGGTGGCAGACAACATATATGTTTCACTCTGTCCATTTACTGATGGGTCCTTGTCAAATTGGGTAGTTTCTGTGCAGGCCAGGGGGACTCACACTGAGGTTAAACGTGGGCCATCAGAACATTCACATGCATGTACAATATGAGAAGGCAAACAGTGCCTACACATGTGAGTCAGAACACATAATGAAAACAATGGAAGGATGATATCGCCAAATTACATTTATCTGATGTGTCATAGGTGAATCACCACCAAAAGTGTTACACTCAGGCATTTTACTCTTGTGCATAATGCACACATATCCATGGGGGCAATATGAAAACTGTACACCCATTCTTCATTACCCTCTGGAAGACATACCTTTGCAATGTCACAAATGAGCTTGTGAAAACCTTGTGGACTATGTCATCACATAGCCCAGGCAATGTTTTTTCAGACTTCGACTGTGCAAACCAGCAGTGTGACAGTATGCCTGCAAAAACACTGCATGTCCCTCCCATCCTTCAATGCAGCCATGGATCTGTGGAAATAAGGCTACACACCCCATCAACATGAAGTCAGCATGCCAAGCAGTGTATCACTCATTTACGTTACCCAGTCTCAGACCAACGTTTGTATTTTACTTGCTGGAGAAGGGCTGTTGAAATGTCCATGTTTCTATCCTCCACAAATAGTCAAGTGCAATATTTACTAGGCTGGTATGGAGAATGGTACATCAAAAATGAGGATGCATGCACATTAACTTGCACACACAGGCACATACTACTGCAGAGCAATATCATGTGAGCACTGTGAGCACTCTCAAACTTTCACTCTGAAACACTTACCAGTACATCTGGAGCACCATATAGCCTCCCATACTGTGAAAGCACCTCGTCCACCAGGACCTCCAGCTCCCCTGTGGTGAAGGGACGGGCCCTGATGTTCTCAGTTCTCACCATCACTGGGTCCAGGAGACAGGAATAGCAGCAGTTGTTGGTGAAGAATGGCAGGCAGCAGTGTCTGGATGCAATTGAAATGTGTGGCTCTCTCACAGACATATATAGCCCCCTGGGGTTGTATCAGTGGTACTCAGCTGCTGCAATTGGTGTTCCTGGTCAGCTTTTTTCAAATGTAACCAATGACCGGGACCGCGGTGGCGGTGCACGCCTACCGCGATTTTCAAATGTGTAATTCACTACTGCGATTGCGGTTCCCATTGGCTGATAGGGCATGGGCATTGGCGGTGTCATACCGCGGGGCCCAGGCGGTCGCTATCGCAATCGTGCATCTTTTGATTGTACCCAATGACCGGGCCTGCGGTAGCGGAGCACGCCTACCGCGGGTTTCAAATGTGTAATTCACTACCACGATCGCGGTTCCCATTGGCTGGTAGGGCATGGGCATTGGCGGTGTCACACCGCGGGGCCCAGGCGGTCGCTACCGCAATCGTGCATCTTTTGAGAGTACCCAATGACCGGGCCCGCAGTAGCGGAGCCCGCCTACCGCGAGTTTCAAATGTGTAATTCACTACCGCGATCGCGGTTCCCATTGGCTGGTAGGGCATGGGCATTGGCGGTGTCACACCGCGGGGCCCAGGCGGTCGCTGCCGCGAATTGGCATTTTTCAATTGTGGCCAATGACCGTGATTGCGGTGGCGGAGCACGCATACGGCACCTATGGACACATCATGCTGTAGCAATGGCAATGGCCAATTCTCATCATTGAACACTAGACACAATGAATCATGCCACCGGAATGGTAAATTCAATGCTAGTGTGACATTGAACTCACTGATGACTACACATGCCATGTCAGTGCACAGGATTACATGCATTGGCTTGTACTACCTCACATGTCACATATGATATTTGTGTGCATGTACACAGATCTGTTGTGTAATGGACTCTCATATTTGTGAACATGTCAATGTGTGAGATGGCTAATCAACCGATAGTAATGATAGATTGACTACATAATGTGCCTATTTCACTGTGTAGATTGCTGAAATCATTTTGATAGTTGATCTGCTTACACACACTGCTCATTGTGTTGAAAATGTGTGCTCTGTCCGACTTACCCAAGAAGGTGTGGAAGGTACAGCAGCTATGTAGAAGCCAGCAATGTTGCTGTTTCAAACATGTGCTGTGTCAACAATTCTCAGGGCTGGTGACACAAGATGTCGGAATGTACCATTGTCCATTCACATAGTCAGAATCTGTTTTGGAGGTACTCAGTATGTACATACTGAACACGTGTACAAGTACTTGAGATCAAGGTGTCTCTGCATGTGACTTGTGCTTTAAGCTGTTGTTTCAGTCCAGTCATTGTTTGCGCTGTGTCAGTCAAGACGTAAGATGTTGGACAATTCTCATAGGGGAATTGAATTGACATGTGTCCACTTTCATTTTATGTAGGAGACGACCAAATGTGCATCGTCCGTTCACAGTGCTGGCGGACATGGAGGATGAGGACATCATAAGGAAGTTCCGTTTGGATCGACTTACCCTTCAAGACCTATGTGGTCAGTTGGAACCCCATCTGAGGCCTCACAGAACCTATCCGACTGCTTTGACACCAACAGTTAAGGTGATGGCGGCCCTGCATTTCGTTGCAACTGGTTCGTTCCAGTACACGGTGGCCAGCGCAGGTGGGATGTCTCAACCAATGTTCAGCATGGTGCTACGGTATGTCCTGTCAGCAATGATGACATACAAGGACCGCTACATCCATTTTCCTAGGAGACATGAATTGGCAGATGTGAAGGGTGATTTTTATGACCTTGGCAACATACCGAACGTTGTTGGCGCCATTGACTGCACACATGTTGGCCTGGTTCCACCACAGGCACGTGAGCACATATACAGGAACAGGAAGCATTTCCATTCCATTAATGTGCAAGTGGTATGCCAAGCGGATATGATTATCTCCCATGTTTGTGCCAGATTTCCAGGATCAGCACATGACTCCTAGATACTGCGTAACAGCATCATACCACAGCTGATGGCAAATCTGCATACGGAGCGTGCGTGGCTTGTTGGTGAGTACGCAGAGTCAAGTAGTGTGCTGTATGTGTATCATGCTGTCCTCAGCTACTGTTATATTACAAAATTGGTCTGTGTATCTCACACCTAGGTGACTCTGCGTATCCCAACCGTCCTTGGTTGCTGAGACCACTGAGGAATCCCAGGACACCGGGTGAAGTCTGCTACAATGATGCACATGGGAGGACACGTCGTGTGGTGGAGCGTACTTTTAGGCTTCTGAAGTCTAGATTCCGGTGTCTGGACAAGAGCGGGCACTACTCTACTCTCCCCAAAAGGTGTGTCAGATCGTAGTTGCATGCTGCATGCTCCACAACCTGGCCTTGCGCAAAGAGATCCCCCTGCTCCTGGACGATGATGAGCAACAGATGCCCCCCCCAGCAAACCCACACATGTCCAGTGACGACGATAGTGGAGAGGAGGAAGGTGTTGACCTGCGTCAACAGCTCATCAACAACTACTTCCCTTGAGGGTGACTGTCATTGTACAACAGTGACATTGTCTGTTGTCTTTGATGGTAGTGACAAGGCCTAGAAGAGCTTTTTGACTGCTGGCTGTTGTTGGCTCTGTGCTAATGGCTGATGTGTGTGGCACAGGGTAGTTATGATCAGCCACATGATGTCTATGTTGATATTGTTGCTCATTGTAATGTGTGCTGGTTTGTGTTCCTTGATAACTAGTGTTGTGTACTAGCTGTGATGCCATCACCTGACAAGTAAATGTAATTCTCTTGTGTCTTTCTAGGTCCCTTCACCCTCTCAATGCCTCGTCACAATCAGAGCTTGTGGTACATTGGTATCTGAGTTGATATTGTACATACTGTGATAAACATGGAGCTGACACAAAGACATAGGTGTGTAAAGAGTGTTTATTTACAATGAGTATTTGTGACAGAAAAGTGATTATTTACAAAATGGTGCTAAGTGAATTTCTTAGTTGTCAGTGATGGTAAATGAGACAATAGAGTAGTCACCACATTGATGTAGTCACACAGTCCAACAGACACCTGCCATCAACATGGCAATGTGAGTTAGGATAGTCAACAAAGTCAATGTCAAGGGGAACAAAGGTGCCATCATGGCTGGCTCGGCGACTGGCGTTTGGATGGTGCATTGCCACGTGATCCTCCCCTGATGTTTCTCGGACGGCCCCTTGGGCGTTTGGCAGGGGGGGGGCACTGCTGCGGGCTCAGCGGTGTCTGAGGAGTCATTTTGTTGCAGCTCACCCCTCTCTGTGGCCACAGCTGAGGTGGTGGGAGTATCATCCTGCAGGCCACTGGAGGGGGGTTGAGCTGTCCTTTGGGCCGCATGTCTGTCCCTCAGAACACCCACTTGCTGGCCCATGAGGTCCACAATTTGGCCCATACGCGTGTCCATGGACCTCAGCAGCAGGTGGAGCTCACGCACTTCTTCCACAACCTGGCCCATGTGTCCCTGGGTCTGCTCATATGCCCCAAGGACTCTGGCGATGTTGGCCCTGGATTCGGTCCCAGGGTCCTCTGGACTTTGTCCCCCAGTTGCCCTCCCACCTGCCCTGCTGACCCAGACCTGTGGAGTTGGCACTCGACGCACCCGCAAACTCTCCCTGCCCTCCTCTGATTGTGTGGTGATGTTGGTAACCAGTGAGGCAGGGAGAGTGTTGCAGGCAGCAGTGGTGGTGGTGGTGGTGGTGGTTGAGGCCACACAGGTCATTGCAGCAGGGGTCAGCACTGTTGTTGTTGCTGATGTGGTGGCGCTGGTGGGGACAATGGGGGCCTGGGATGTGGTGCGCCCTGGCAGTCCGGATGGGCCAGGTCGTTGCTCCTCATCCGAGAAACGTAGGGAGTCTGCATCCGAGAGTTCATGTTCCGGGGGGGGGGGGGACTGGCTCTGTAGGTTGGTGTTGTGTTCTGCAGCAGTTGCTTGTGGATCTCCTGTTGAACAGAGGTGAAATGGTCATTGAAGTGCACTCCATAAGCTTGGTGTTAGACGTTTGGATGTTATATGTGATACACCCAGTGCTTTAAATGGGCCGGTACTCACCGGTACTGAGTACCGGCACTACTTTCCCCCCCCCCCCCAAGAGTACCGGCACTTCTCCGTTACGAAATAGACTACCGGTACTCACTGTCACATAATCATGTGAGCATGCATCGCATTTCTACACTGCGGCGCATGCTCACATATTGGTGATTTCACAAGGAGGGCAGTGATGCCAAGTCAGAGCAACGTGTGACCCAGGCGCGCAACGCCCATTGGACTCAAAGGGCTTCAGCCCCCCACACCCCCCCGTCGTGTGTGGCAGCCCGGGATGAGACAGCTTCCCGGGCACACACACAGCCGCACCCGAGCACTTCACAGGTCTTTAGAAGACCTTTTGCTTGTTAATGAGGCTTGATGTGTTTCACCCCTTCTTAGAGCCCCTGCAGCTCCACTCTGCCTTTTGGTTGAAGAATCAGCCCCACCCCCCCTCCCAAATGTTTTCTTAGCCCCCCCCCCTCCCGAAATTTGACTCTAGTTGCGCCTCTGGTGTGACCTCACCCGCCAGGAAGCAATTGATTCAGGCAGGCTGGACGGAGTTGGAACAGACGTCAAGACTGGCACCACTGAAATTGAGACTGTACTTAGAAGAGGAGACAGACACCAACAACCTATCAAACACCACAGCTGAAAGAAACTAATTGGAGTGTGGTTCTGTAGAAGTCTTAGAAGCTGAGAAAGATAGCTTTGTACCAAAACCGACCAGTGCCATTGGTAACAGATACATCATGGAAGCTCCTGCAAGTGCACCAGAGAGCAGTTGCTTAAATATGGTCTTTTCAAAACCCTCAAAATATTGAGCCTAGGCACCGCCTAGGAGGAAAATGTACCGGTTGAACGGGTTGAATGGACTCTTAAAATGAAGAAGACATCTCCTTCAACCGCTTGATCTTTCTGTGCTTGAAGAGTGTTCCCGTTTCCTTCTTTTTTAATGTCTTCTAGGGGAATGGCGTCTAAAACACAATGGGGTGTGGTTCCCAATCCTGAACCTGTGTGGAGACCTGATTTTAACTTATTCAAACCCTTAGGGAGCTTCGCCACTTTCTCACTTAAAGCCTAGGACTGCATAAGGACACAGAGATCACAAGGTGCCATGTTATGTGGCCTCCATAAACACCACATACATTGTAGATATGGGTCATCACTGACATCGGCCAGAAGTGCAGGGTTTGAAGCTAGACAATTTTGGGGGAGAAATGGCCCCAAGAAAAGGATTTAGTTTTTCAACAAAATGGCTAAAGATAACCTAAGAAAATTCCTGCTTTGGATCCATGCCTGTACTGGTGTGGAAACAACAGCGGTATAGGGGCGCCTTATATGATCAGATGTAAAATCATAATGGAAGTCCTCACTGCTTTGATAAAGTCACACAGTGCCACTTGGCGCTGGTGAGATGCTTTGCCTTGCTGCATTTTTATAGTGTCAGTTGACTCCTTGAGCAGAGGTTCATGTAAGATATGTGCAGGAGGATTTATCCATTAGAAACGAGGATTTGAATAAAAGAGGAAAAGAGAGCACTGTAACAGGTTGCTATAACTTGCAGCCCGAAAATGCTGTGTATCATAGAAATCATATCAAAGGTCAAATCATTCAGTAATGCATTATTCGAAATCAAGATGTCCATCATTTGAACTCAAATTGTCTCTCAATGAAACAAAACGTACCCGTCATTGGAACCCACAACTTACCTAAATCAAATGAAGATCACACTTTTATGATCTGGCTTCGCAGTGGCCACACCAGCATATGCTCTGTGCTCCCTATGAAAGGTGAAGATCAGTGCCAGAAAGTAGGGTGATCGTCCCGGATCCCGGTTCCGGCAGTTAAGTTTGGGTCAGGTCCGGATCCGACCAACCCAGGAAAATATGATAAATTTGTCCTGGTGTCATTTTTGGACAGTGGGGCACAATTCAGCAGCTCCCACAAGTTGTGTGCATTCCTTTCAGAGCCGCAACCGTCAGGCAAGGGGGCTTTCTCTTTTCCCTTCAGGCCAGGCCCAAAACAAAGGCCTGATTTAAAGGGTCATCACCCTTTCTTTTGTTCAAGTATCACCAGGCTGGGAGCCATCTGGAGCCTAACACCTAGATGCTAATGCAATGGAAGGAAACAAAGGCTGATCACTTCACAAGTACTTTAGAGAAACTAAGACATGGAGGCAGATTTTTGACTTTTGATCAACGCCCCATGTAAGAAATGTGCATGAACTGTAACAATGCAAGATTTATCTGTGTGTATGAGTAAATATATCAATAATTATGTAATTGGCACCTAATTTATTTTATAGCGCTACTCATCCCGGTAACGGGTGTCAGAGTGCTTTACAACACACGCACAGACACAAAAGTGTGTAAAATAAATTTACAGGAAATGCTACATAAAACACTGAGGGTTGTAAGGTGTAGGAATCATATATATTTCATACTTGTAGGCAATATAATCCTCTCAAAAATGCTGGCCACGCAAAGATCTCGGCAGCAGGTGGTAAGATATTTAAAATGCTGCCTCTTTGTGACCAATTCAGTAAATGTAACAGAGCTACAGTCATATTTGTCTTTGTTGCCAAGGAGATTTTTTTTCAAATAAATGCAACCGTTGAAGGTCAGATTACATTGTTAAAGCTCTGACCCTCGAGACTCCACCCCTTTTCGTCTGCCGCACGGCACCGCCCCAGTTTCTGGGGTCCCGGAGTGATTGTTTTCCAATTCCAGCGCTGGTGAAGATGCCAAGATACGACATGGAGGATGAAAAGCTGTGCTTTAAATGGGCCGGTACTCACCGGTACTGAGTACCGGCACTTCTTAGATTTATCACTCTGAGTACCGGCACTTCTCTACTTCAGAGGAGAGTACCGGTACTCATGAAAAGGTAGGCTCATTGGCTGTGCTGGTGAGTAGGAGTGGAACGTGTCTCTGGCAGCCAAGGCGCTGCTTCTGCAGCCCGGTCTGAGCCCCAGCTGAGCTATTCAGCAGGGCTCATTTAAATAATGTCCGGGTGCTCACCATCACGCTGTGCTTGACAAAGCAGGGTCCATTCAGGCCCTGTACTGTCAATCATATTCACACTATCCTGTGCATTTGTGCAAACACAGGAATCATGTCAGTTCCCTGGCAGTGACAATCAGGCCACGGCCAGTCCGGCCCTGGTGGCAATTAAAAAAGCCATGGTAGGTGAAGAGAAAAGATGGCTTTCATCTACCTTAGTCTTTTGTGTGTCTGCTATGTTTGTGTGTATGCCTGTTTTTGTAAGAAAAAAAGTGAGAGAAAGAGAGAGAGAATCCAGACACTCTCAGTAGGTATTTTAAAGAAAATAGGTGGCACTTTGTTTGTACATGTCTGCTCGGCGACAAAGATTCATAAATATTGTAAAAGGGAGGGTGGGTGAGTGAGTGGATAGATGAGTGAGCAAGGGTGGATGGATGGATGAATAGATGGATGGATGAGTAAAAGCATGCATGGGTGAAAGAGGGTGGATGATTGGATAAAAGGGCGGATGGATGAATGAAAGGTAGGGAGGATGGATGAAAGGGTGGATGATGGATGAGTGAAAGGAGGGATTGAGTGAAAGGGTGGATGGAATAAAGGAGTGAAAGGGTTGATGAATGGATGAGCGAAAGGATTGATGGATGAAGGAAAGGGTGGATAAAGAGATGGATGAGTGAAAGGATGAATGGATAGGTTTGGAGATGGATGGATAGGTTTGGATATGAAGGCTGGGTAGACGGAATGGTGAAAAACTGAATGATTGATGAAAGACTGAATAGACGATAGAATGTAAATGTTAAATGGTGGACATCAGCAGGTAAATGGTAGGATGAAAGGATGAATGGATAGATCGATGGAAGAGACAAGAGATATCTTCTGGGGAGGGTCATAATGAGTTGCTTCATTTGCTTGGTGCCATAAGAGCTTTGATTCGACGTGGGGGTATTTGCAGTTTCTTCCTACTCACGTGCTCAAAAATATATAGTATTGTGCTTAACAGCAATTAACAGTATGACATTAAGAAGGTGCAACTATTGCAAAAAAAGGAACTGTTAACATATTATTCCATTTCTCTTTCATTTTGTGTAATGAGTTAACCTGCTTTGTTTATATAAACACATTTCTCATGTGTTTTGGTATGTGCTGCACCTAATATAGAAGTTGTTAAGTATCATCATGTCTTGCCCTTAGCCCCGCCCCTAGCCCCGCCCCCTCACTATACCGCTCAGCGCATTTTAATGAGTACCTGCACTTATTTTTTCCCATTTAAAGCACTGGATACACCACACACTTTACATTGAAATCACTTTATATGGCTGCAAGGTACTGAGCATCATGACATGATGTTGAGGTATATACATTATTTGTCCATGGTGTGACATGTAAATAGAAACCATGTGCCACATACAGATTGTGTGATTACAAGGACATGTCGTCATCTTACGACTTGCGGCACATCAAGTTTATGTGATGCGTCTTTTTGGTTTGCTCTGCATGGAATCAGTTTCAGCTAATCAAGAACTAGCCATTGTAATGTTATACATACCTTTTTCATATCATGTACTTTACTTTGTTTTTCCAATTGACCATGCATGTTTTGTGTTCATATGGGCCTTCATGCTCTGACACCAAGGCACTTACACATTGCATTCTGTGCTGTGCATGATTGGTCTCTGAATTTCTTCAACATGTGACTTGGTGAGTCAAAGTTTAATTTCAGTGACAGTTACGTACGCTTAGCTGTCTGCACACTGGATGTGGCTTTGGGATCTATGCCAAGTTGGCTGACATGTGAGGGCTGGTGTGGTCCTATGGCTCCATGCATTTTGAGAAGGATGGCAGTGTGCATGCACTGTCTACCTACCTGTTCGGTGACACAGTGGATGGAATTAGCTGCCACATGGTTGTGGGTGTGGGGGGTGCTCCATCCTACTGAGTTGTGGGACAAGGGGGCCTGGTGGGAGTTGTAGTGCAGGCTTCCCACCCACAAACACCCCTCCCTGTTAAGATGGCTACCTACCTGTGAAGTAGAGCAGAAGAAGGGAATAGGTTACACATGGCTCTTGGATGGGGGGAGTGTTCCATCCTGCTCAGGGGTGAGACAAGAGAGCATGATATGGCTACCTACCTGTAAGTTTGAAGAGAGCAATGCAATAGCTGCCACATGGTTGTGGGTGTGGGGAGTGCTCCATCCTGCTGAGCTGTGGGACAAGGGGGCCTGGTGGGAGTTGTAGTGCTGGCTTCCCACCCACAAACACCCCTCCCTGTTAAGATGGCTACCTACCTGTGAGTTTGAAGAGAGCAATGCAATGGCTGCCACATGGTTGTGGGTGTGGGGAGTGCTCCATCCTGCTGAGTTGTGGGACAAGGGGGCCTGGTGGGAGTTGTAGTGCTGGCTTCCCACCCACAAACACCCCTCCCTGTTAAGATGGCTACCTACCTGTGAGTTTGAAGGGAGAAATGCAATGGCTGCCAGATGGTTGTGGGTGTGGGGAGTGCTCCATCCTGCTGAGCTGTGGGACAAGGAGGCCTGGTGGGAGTTGTAGTGCAGGCTTCCCACCCACAAACACCCCTCCCTGTTAAGATGGCTACCTACCTGTGAGTTTGAAGAGAGCAATGCAATGGCTGCCACATGGTTGTGGGTGTGGGGGGTGCTCCATCCTGCTGAGTTGTGGGACAAGGGGGCCTGGTGGGAGTTGTAGTGCAGGCTTCCCACCCACAAACACCCCTCCCTGTTAAGATAGCTACCTACCTGTGAAGTGGAGCAGAGGAAGGGTATAGGTTACACATGGCTCTTGGATGGGGGGAGTGTTCCATCCTGCTCAGGGGTGAGACAAGAGAGCATGATATGGCTACCTACCTGTAAGTTTGAAGGGAGCAATGCAATAGCTGCCACATGGTTGTTAGGTGTGGGGAGTGCTCCATCCTGCTGAGTTGTGGGACAAGGGGGCCTGGTGGGAGTTGTAGTGCTGGCTTCCCACCCACAAACACCCCTCCCTGTTAAGATGGCTACCTACCTGTGAGTTTGAAGGGAGCAATGCAATGGCTGCCACATGGTTGTGGGTATGGGGAGTGCTCCATCCTGCTGAGTTGTGGGACAAGGGTGCCTGGTGGGAGTTGTAGTGCTGGCTACCTGTACACATGCCCCCCTGGGAATGTTGCTAGCTACCTTTGGGGTGATTCAGAGGAAGGAAATGTTAGATCTGTGAGACATGTGTTGGGAAGAGTGTGTTGTACATAAGTGCATTTGGGCCTAGGAAGTGTAGCTTTGTAGTTGTGCAAGACAGTACATAGCAATGTAATAGGAGACATTTTTTGTAACTTACCAGCCTCCACTCCCCCGGCTATTCCTGTGAGACTCTCTGGATGCAGTGTGGCAAGCACCTTCTCCTCCCATTCGGTGAATGTTAGTGGTGGAATGGGAGGGCCACCGCCAGTCCTCTGAGCCAGCTCATGGTTCTTGTTGGCACGCTCTTTCACCCTGGTCTTGATGTCATGCCACCTCCTCCTGATCTCCTTCTGGGTGCGCGGGGTGGTCCCTACTGCATTGACTTTGTTGACTATCCTTGCCCACATTTGATTTTTGGTGGCTACTGGTGTCTATTGGACCATGCTTCCAAACAAATGTGGTTCTACTCTGATTACCTCATCTACCATCACTGACAACTCATTGTCAGTGAATTTGGGCATCTTCTTCTGTGACATGGTGTGTGATGTGCAAATGTGGGAACAGTGCAGATGTGAAGGTGGTGGTGGTGATGTGTGTGGTGTGTGTGTGGTTGTGAGGGTGTGATGTGTGCTGCTTGCCTCTCCTTTGTGCTGTGGGTTTGGGCCCTTCAGTTGTGGAGTTGTGCAAAGGATTCTGGTCAGGGAAGGGGCTGGTTTTATACTCAGTTATGTGGGTGGGTCAAAATGGAGTATTCATGTCAGGTGTGTTGTGTGGGTTGACCTGGGATTTGTATTTTTGACTTGCCATGGGGATGTGTCATTGGGGTGTGTTAGGTGTTTGTTGAGGCTGAGCCAGTTTAATGGCCACACTTGGTAGCTTTGTTGTGTGGTTGCTTTCGACCGCCATTACTCTTTTGGAGCGACCGCGGCGGTCGGAATACAACAGCCCTTCCGCCGGCTCTCCCATTCATCAATTGTTGCGATTGCGGCGGTTGGAAACAACTGATCGTTCCGCTGTCACGGCAATCGTATCCTAATTTCACTTGCAGTCATTCTGCTGGTCGAACTGCAGTTTTGGCTCTTTCCGCAGCAAATCCGACCGCCGCAGACGGTCCCGGCGGAGTTTCGTGGGATCCGTCCGCCGTGGTCGGATTTTTCTGGCGGTTCATCCTAATCTGACCGCCGGTTTTCCCGCGGTACAGGCGGACGGTTTATTTCCGCTGCCACGGTGGTTGGAATGGTTTTCCGACCGCCATCCTAATCGACCCCTTAGTTGGGTTGAGTGTCCACATCTGGGTGATATGCAGGCAGTATTTGAGGCATAGGATGTCTGAGACAGAGAAGACTTTTAAGTTGTGCATCATCAACTTATTGGCGGGCCTTAATGCAGTTATCTAATTAGGGCACCAAGCAGCCCCACGCAGAGGTTGAAGGAGACAGGAGACTGTATGGAACCCTGGGGGAATCTGCAGGTAAGAGGGATCTGTTGGGTAATGGAGGTGCCCATGTGAAGAAACTGGTGGTGGTTGGAAAGGTAGGAGAGGAACCAGTGAAGAACATTGGCGATGAATCTCACTTGAGACTCCATGGTTTTTTTGAGGTTTGAAATGTTCGACTGTGTTGAAGGCAGCTTAGAGGTTCAGCAGTATCAGGACGGTAGGGTCACCTTCATCTGTGGTCAAGAGAGCATCATCTACGATGTGTAAGTTAGCAGTTTTCATGCTGCAATGTGATCTGAACAAAACTAAGAAACGGAGTCCTGTTGTGATTAATTAGAGAACCTAGTACACACAATGAAACAGTTAAGTTTCACTGGACATGGGAATTTTAATTACTCACACAATTTGTTATGTTCACTACATACAGGCTGCCTCTGTAATTGCAAATAATCCTACCCTAATCATTATAAATGAGTTTCTGAAAACACAAATGAAAAGGAAAACCATTACACTCATAAGCCCCACACGATAAAAATAATCACAACACCCAAAAAGCATCTGTTAAATGAAGTGTATGAGCCTTACCAGGTATAAATGCACCAACGCAGCTAAACAAAAAATACAAAGCAGTGAACTACTGGTTCTCATGTATCTGGAAATAGAGGTGTGGCCCAGTAAATTCTCTTCTGTGCTTCTCTAAACTCAGCTGGAGGAATACAAAGATGCAGAGAGGTAGAAAAATACGCCACTCAAAAACAGAGATTCAGTTCTGAAAGAAGTGTGAGGAAGAGAACACTAACACTGGGCAATGGAGATCAGCCACCCTTTCAAAGGAAGCAGGAAATTAAAGTGAGCATTATGATGCAAAGGGTGTCTAGATGAAGTGGGCGAAGGTGGCATAAATTATATTATTATCTTGGGCAGCAAGGGTGAATGAAAAGTTAGAGAGACCCAAAGTTTTATGTTCATGGCAGTGAATAGAAATGAAAATGAGGTTCAGAGGGTGGTAGAATGCAGAGATTGCTTAAGGACACCAGTAGGGCCATTGTTAAGAGGTCCTGAGTGCATGCAGACCAGAACCCAGTGGGGGAACATTCGTACTACAGCTCAATGCTTTAATGAAAAAAATCTTTGCCATTAGGTTGTGCTGTAAGATGCAAGGGATTGTCCATTGTTGGATAGAGGATGGGACTGGCCTGAGGTATCATCAGCCATGAAGCTGGGGCATCACCAAGGGGTGATTCAGAGAACTGAGTGTTGGCAAGAAGTGTCATTTTGACTTATGTGTTCTTCATATCACAATAAGAGTACAATGCTCGGCAACCACAGGCAGGGGAGCACAATATGCTAGCAAGTCAATGCTTGAAAGAGAAGCCATCAAGAAGGTAAGTGAGGTTGTCCTGCCTGGGAGCTTGGTTATGGGGTGGCAGAATAGGGTCAAATTTGAAGGTTACTGGATGCGATACTTATAGTGCATGCAGGTGTGCCCACACTTTAATGATTATGTATTTAATGGTTATCTGGAATTTTAAAAGAATATAACCAGAGTTGGAATACAATATACAGCCCGATGATTGGACAGCCTACTTTGGGTCTCTCTATGCCACTGAGAGTGACGGTAGTGGCGAGATGGATGAGTTGCCAGAGGAGGGGTTGAGTGGGGACTTTGAGCCCCTGTTTTTTTCCATAGTAGAAACCCATGCGGCAATCTCTTCATGTGAACCAGCGCGCACCCCAGGCCCAGACAGAATCCCCAATGATCTGTACAAAGAAGATAAATGCCTTTGGGGTCGGTACATAAATATTTTATCCAACTTGATTCTGTATGGAGCACCTATTCCGAAATCGTGGCAGGTTGCGGAAATTGTGCCCATTTATAAGAAAGGAGATAAAACCAAGCCATCTAACTATAGGCCGATAAGCCTAATAGATTCTCTCCAAAAGATCTTTTGTAAACAAGTCCTAGGGAGGCTCCATGAATGGATGATGGAATTTCACATTTTAAGTGACCTTCAGGCGGGCTTTCGCTCAAAAGTTAGCACCCTAGACCAGGTCTTCCGTTTCATCTGCATGTACTGGAAGGAAGTGGACCTTAAAGGGGGTAAATTATACGTGGCATTTGTTGACTTGCGCACAGCTTTTGACTCTGTGCCCCGGGCGAAGCTGTGGAGAGTTCTGAGAGAATTGGGCATCCTGGCAAACCTCTTAGATATCCTAATCAGATTACACGCCTCAAACACAGCCCAGGTCAGGTGGGGCCCAAGAAACGAAGTTACAGAAAAATTTCCTGTAAATTGTGGAGTGAGGCAGGGATGCGTGCTGGCGCCCACTCTTTTTACCATCTTTATAAATGGGGTTATTGACTTTTTGGACAGGGATGGTTGCAATGCACCGAAAATAAACGATAGAAGAGTGCCCGCTTTGTTATTTGCGGATGACACCCTTTTAATTTCTAAATCTCCCCAGGGCCTCCATCAACTTTTAAATGATTTTATACAGTTTTGTAATGATAGGGGGTTGTTCCTAAACGAGGGAAAAACCAAATATATGATTTTCAACAAAAGTGGGTCAAAACTCTCTAGTAGATCTATTCGTGCTGGCAGCACCCTACTTGAACAAGTTGACTTTTTTGATTACCTAGGAATACGTGTATCCCCATCTCTAAATTGGGATGCACAAAAGGAGAAGGCTAAGTTACATCAAATATTCCAATGTAATCATATCAGCAAAATACACAGAAAAACAACGTCACAGCAGATTGCTCCTGCACTTGAAATTTATAATTCTAAGGTATTGGGGGGTTTAATGTACGGTATAGAGCTGTGGGGGACAGGAAATATATTGTCTTTAATAGCTGTGGAAAATCGGTTTCTGAGATCTCTGGTTGATTTCCCCGCTAGCACCCCTCTGAAACCCTTATATATGGAACTGGCTCATAAACAACTGAGACACAAGGCAATGTACCGATTGATAATGTTTTGGTTTAGGCTATGGACTGTAGAAGAGCTGGAGACCTATCGAGAGACTCTGTTAGACCTCCTGAGATTTCCTAAGGCCTCATCAATAAACTGGTTTACCACTTTACGGAAATCTCTGGCAAAATTGGACTTGGACGCCTACTGGACAAACCCAGAAACTATGAGGCAAATCTCCAGAGAAAAAATGAAAGAAGTGTTTTGGGATTCGGGTTCAAAAGAAGTTCTTTCAGCTCCAGTATCCAGCCTGACCGAAGTCTTTCTCAAATCAAAATGTTCTCCGTTCTTTGAGCCAACCATTGATGAAATTGCTCCACCGATGGCACGGAAACTTTTTCTGCAGTTTCGCTATAAATCACTGCCCACCAAATTGTTTTGCTCAAAATGGTCCAGCAACAACGATTTGGCTGATTTGTGTCCCACTTGCCAAGTTAGCTCTGAATTCGTAGTCCATTTACTCTTTTTTTTGCCCGACCAATCAGTCGCTGAGGAAAAAATGGATTATCCCGTTATGCTCCTTGGTGGGCCGAGGGCATTATCTAGAGGTCTTAAGACATTTGTGCACTGATACCAGACAACCTATTGTATTTGGTCTTGCTAGATTCTGGCATGCCCTTTGGATTAGGCGTAGAAAATTATGTAGCTGAGTCACTGCGTTTTGGAAAGCTTTGCCACATCAGAATGTTATCAAACTTTTTAAAACATTTTGCTAATTTGTACCTGTGGGAACTCTAAGTACCTTATCTTGTGCCATACGATTTGCTGCTTTGCACATATGCACTTTATAATTGTTCTGGGGGCCCAGTCATTTTAAATTTGTACAAATGTTTTTATGCATTTTTATTCTATACTCTTTCATCTATATATTTCGGTGTAACTTTTTTAGACATTTTTGCTGTATACTTTTTAGGATCTGTGTGATCGTAATAAAGTTGTAAGTAAGTAAAAGAATATACACCTCAGCAAAGAGACATAGGGCCTTATTTAGAGTGTGTTGGTGGGACACTTGTACAAACGTGGCAGATGCAGGTGTTGGTACAAGGTGTATGAGGGTGCTGCAACACCCCACGATAACCTTCCAGGAGTTCAAAAGGAGAATGATAAATAAGAAGACCTTTCCATCTTGTTTTTATCTTATAAAAGTTTACTGTGCATTCAATGACAGAGGTCAAATGCCATGTAATGTCCTCTAACAAATTTCATTTTTTTAAAGAAATTTTAAGACTGAGATTGATGTTTACTTTCCATTCTCTTACTGCAAAGTGAGTGCATTTTGTAACCAAATGACAATCGTCAGGGGGTGCAAAGTGTAAACGTGCAGTATGCCAAACGTTTTCTGACCCACTACACAAATGAAAATTGAATACATTTACATTAACTTTACAAATATTTCAAAATATATCAGCACCAAGTAAAGAGCAAATAAGGCATGTTGTTTTTTTCTAATTCTGAATTGTGATGGACACAAAGATTTTCAAAGGATCAAAACAAACCAATACACTTTACTTGTCTGATAACTAGACACAGAAATCAAAATCTCTACAAGTTATTGCTATGAGATACACAGGTTTAGCAGTAAAGCTGCATGCCTGATGCAAATGTAATGACCATTTCAATGAATGATGTATTCTCTGTTACATGCCCGTACCTTATCACTCCATACTTTACTCCATATATTCTCATATATATTTGCGCCCCCACCATGCACAGTTTTCTCATCAATATTTTCACTGGAAATGTAGCAGTGATATTATCAATGATTTCATAGATGATGTCATGAGTGATGTAATATGTGGGGTAGTAGGCAGTGCATGGCCAGGGCCGAGTTATAGTTACCTTTGGGCACAAGTTATAGTTACGTGAAATAACTATAACTGCTGGATTTCTAAGGTTTTGTGTGCTTAAAATCTGAATCTAACAATAACTTCCCCATAACCTTTGTTTTTTTCCAGGGAATTTCTAAGTTTTTTTACCTTGATTTATTAACTATAACATCCCTGTAACCTTTGTTTTTTTAGGGAATGTCACCATTTTTTAAATATACATTGTACTACGATTTGACCCATAAGTTCCATTTACTAATATACATTTTCACAAGTTTATAAATAAATTTTATTCACAGTGACTGTGTGAGTGGGTGTGTGAGTGGCTATATGGTGTGAGTGGATGTGCGAGTGGCTTTGTGCTTGTGTAAGTGGGTGTGGGCATGACTGTGTGGGTTTGTGAGTGGCTGTGTGGGTGAGTAAGTGGTTTTCTGGATCTGTGAGTGGGTGTGCGAGTGGCTGTATGGGTGTGTGAGTGGGTATGTGAGTGGTTCTGTGGGTGTGTAAGTGGGTGTGTGAGTGGGTGTGTGAGTGGCTGTGTGGGTCTGTGAGTGGGCGTGTGAGTGGTTTTGTGGCTCTGTGAGTGGCTGTTAGTAGCTGCATGGGTATGCTAATGGCTGTGTGGGTCTGTGAGTGGGTATGCAAATGGTTTTGTGCGTCTGTGAGTGCGTATGTGAGTGGTTGTAGGGGTGTGTGAGTGGTTGTGTGGGTGTGTAAGTGGTTGTGTGAGTTGATGTGTGAATAGGGTGTAATGGTCTATGAGTAGGGGTGTGAGTGGTTTTGTGTGAGTGGGTGTGTGAGTGGTTGTGTGGGTGTATAAGTGGGTGTGTGAGTGTGTGAGTAGGTGTGTGGGTCTGTGAGTGGGATGGATGGCACTGAGTTTATCCTATGCTTAAAGACTATGGTGTAGAAATACAAAAAAGAAGCAGAGAACTCTAGGTAGTTGCCAAGTATATATGGAGAGCAGTGCCTGTGTAGAGCAACCTACAAAACAAGTGGCACTCAGAATCTGGTCATCTTAAATGTCTGTTTTTCTAGCAAAGTTTTTAAGACTGTCGCTTTCTAGCTCAGCGTGGATGGCACTGTGCTAATCCTATGCTTAAAAACTTTGACAAGTTGCTCAACAACAGAATCGCCACAAGTGCATTAATTATTGATAATTAAATAGTTTAGTCGTGAAATAGCTAAAACAGCTACAACTACAATATATTCTATTTGTTTGAAGGTGGATGACTATGTCTGTAAAATACCCACCCACAACATAAATATGGCTGTTTATTTACTTGTTTATGTAACGTATTCACGTCATTATGTATGAAATTTGGGTATAAGAGGAAGTAGAGTCCTTTGCTGATTTCACCCCTTTGTATTTAATGAATGAATTCATTGTGACTAATCATGTGACTAAGACCCGGTCAGGGTTGAATCGCATCAGTTTCTTTGCTGGAATAAAATTGTATTTGTCCTACGACCGTAAGGGAGGAAACCTTGATGATATATATACATATCATACTCATATACTTGGTATATATATATATATTTTCTATCTCGGCGTGGATAGCACTGTGCTAATCCTATGCTTAAAAACTTTGATAGAAAAGCAGACATTTGAGGTGAGCAAATCTAGAGTGTCGCTGGTGTTGAGGGTGCTCTATACAGAAGCTGCCTTCCACCTAAACTTGGGAACTACCCAGAGTTCTCTTCTTCTTTTTTGCATAATTTATGCGTCACTCTATGCCTCAAGGGTATTCTTTTGACTTATACTGGGTGCTCCCTTGTGTCTGAAAGCTAAACCTCTCTGAAGAGCTGTAATGACAGCGAAACACGTGTCAGGGGTTGCTTTTATTCATTTCAGGTTGGCTTGGATGGTATTTTACCAGTCCAAAGCTGTAATACTGTGCCTGGAGTGGTAAATGGCTTTTGTCGTTTAACAGCTCGGCATGGATAGCACTGTGCTATTCC
Organism: Calotriton arnoldi; assembly: GCA_963921515.1. Taxonomy (NCBI): domain Eukaryota; kingdom Metazoa; phylum Chordata; class Amphibia; order Caudata; family Salamandridae; genus Calotriton; species Calotriton arnoldi. Next base: position 1,413,761 of record CAWUFW010000708.1, read on the forward strand.
TATGCTTAAAGACTTTGCTGTAGAAATGGCAAAAGACTTTGTCCCTTTCTATCTCGGCGTGGATAGCACGGTGCTAATCCTATGCTTAAAAACTTTGATAGAAAAGCAGACATTTGAGGTGAGCAAATCTAGAGTGTCGCTGGTGTTGAGGGTGCTCTATACAGAAGCTGCCTTCCACCTATACTTGGGAACTACCCAGAGTTCTCTTCTTCTTTTTTGCATATATATATATATATATATATATATTATCTACTGTCGGTCGCCAGTAGATAGTTATAGTTAGGACCTATTTTCCATAGGAAATCCGCGACATTCTATTTGAAATAACTCTTGCGTCGGTTGACGAATCTTCGCGAAATTTTCAAACTTTATGGCCCGCTCCTACCCTGAAAGTTTCGGGGTGATTCGTCAAGCGGGGGCCGAGAAAAAAGGGGGGTCCCAAAACGTGTTTTCCCCATTCATTTTCCCATAGGAAACTTTAGCCACGGCTACAGCCCGAACTGCTGAACGGAATTACACCAAATTTGGCAAAGAGGTAGTTCTTGGTTCAGAAAGAACCCTTTTTGTTAAATGGTGTAAATCCGTTCAGTAGTTCCTGTGAAAATCAAAATGAAAATCACATATATATCTATGGCCGCGTCGGATTCGCGCACCCTCCCGATCACGAGCTGCATGCTAATTGGCTGTCAACACTCCAAATCAGGAAGTGTTGGCAGCCATTTAGTCCCTCGGTAGAACCGAGGGACAGAAACAAGTGCGCAAAACGCACAAAGGGGGCAGGGTAGAAACACCCTGACCCCCTAGGTCTGCTCAGGGGTCCCACAAGGACCCCCTGGGCAGAAAAAGCATTTTTTTAAATCGGCAGGATGCGCTCAGGGTGCGCGGATCCTGCCGAAAAAAAAAATTGAAGCGCGGTCTCCGCGCTCGATGCAAATTTGCCCCAAGTCCCGGGGGCATGCGGGGGTGGGTTTATTGTTTATATGGGGGCCTCTAAGGCCCCCAAGCCCCGGGACCGCCACCCCCGGGGCTTAATAAAAAGCCTCTCCTGCCCTCCCGCAGCCCCGGGGACCGCCACCCCCCGGGGCTTCTTTTTTAAATTTTAAATAACGTGTGGGGGGGCTCCAGCCCCCCCACACGCCCCGGGGACCACCACCTCCCTGGGGCACATAGAAAATAAATGTGGGGGTCCGTTACGGACCCCCAGAGCCCCGGGGACCACCACCTCCCCGGGGCTGTGCAATTCAAGGGAGGGGGGCCGCGCGGCTCCCCTCCTGGAGCCCTTGATGGCCCTGGGGACCGCCACCCCCCAGGGCTGGCTCCTGCAGTGTCCCAGGGTGCCTACCCCCGGGACACTGTAGTTTACTATGACAGGACGGGAGCCTCGCGGCTCCCGTCCTGTCATAGCAAACTGCTTTGGATATTGGAAGAGAGAGCAGGGAAACCTGCTCTCGCTTCCAATATCCAAGCAGATTGCTTTCCACATGGGGAGCTGCATGTTAGCAGCTCCCCATGTGGAAAAGCAATGTCGGCTCCCAAGGGACGCGGGGAGCCGGCGGGACTGTGGGGGATTGGGGACCCCCACAGTCCCCAACGGAGAGGGCCAGCCCCGGGGGATGGGGTCCCCGGGGCAAGTAGTGGCTCGGGAGGGGGCCACGCGGCCCCCCTCCCCAAAAAATAAAATAAAAAAAATAAAAATAAAAAAGGAAAGGCCGGCCCCGGGGATGGGGTCCCCGGGGCCTTAAATGGCCTGAGGAGGGGGGCCACGCAGCCCCCTCCAAATATTTAAAAATTTAAAAAGAGGGCATGCCCCGGGGGATGGGGTCCCCGGGGCCAATATAGGCCCAGGGAAGGGGGGCCACGCGGCCCTCTTCCCGTTTTATTTAATTTAAAAAAAAAATGAAAATCCTCATGCCCCGGGGGATGGGGTCCTCGGGGCCAAAAGAGGCCAAGGGAAGGGGGGCCACGCAGCCCCCCTCCCATACAAAAAAAAAAAAAAAAAGACCGGCATCGTGTTGGAGGCCCCGCCCCCACCCTGCAGCAGTCTGCAAACGCGTCCCCTGGCGCGTTTGCAGATGGGGAACGATTTCCCCTTGAATACTGGGGGTCCCTGGGGGCCAACTAGCCCTCCAGGAACCTCCAGTATGCGCCAGGGGCTGCGTTGCAGAGAGGTGTACAGAGGCCACGCCCCTTTTACACCTCTCTGCAACGCAGCTCTGTGGCGCTTTTGGAGGTACATGGTGGGCTAGTTGGACTCCAGGGACCCTCAGGATTCAAGGGGACTTAATCCCCCAACTTAAAATGCGACACGGGGTGCGTTTGCACAGTGGTGAAGGAGGGGGCGGGGCTTCAGGGGACATGTGTGCAAACAGGCCCCGTGGCGCATTTTAAGATGGGGAATTAAATCCTCTTCAATCCTGAGGGTCCCTGGGGGCCAACTAGCCCACCAGGTACCTCCAGTAAGCGCCACGGAGCTGTGTTGCAGAGTGTTGTAAAAAGGGGCGTGGCCTCTGTACACCTCCCTGCAACGCCACAGGGCGTGTTTGCAGACATGTCACCTCAGGCCCCACCCCCTTCTTTCACCATTGTGCAAATATTCCTCTAAAATCAACCGAACTACGAATTCCGATTTACTCACCTGTTATCAGGAGAGACCTCAGTGCTGCATCTTTGAGCCCAGTACTGATCCTGAAAAGTAATTTTAACCGTACTTACCAGTAACTTGAATTTCCTTCCATAGGCTAACATTGACTGGTTTCACTTGGAAATTCTTCTAAGTGTGGAGTTTTGGAACTTTATAATATTCCTCTAAAATCAGCCGAACTACGAATTCCGATTTACTCACCTGTTATCAGGAGAGAACCCAGTGCTGCATCTTTTAGCCCAGCACTGACCCTGAAAAGTAATTCTAACCGTACTTACCAGTAACTTGTATTTCCTTCCATAGGAATCCATTGTCTGGTTTTCAGCAGAAAAGTTTCAAAGTGTCGATTTTCACAAACTACAAATATTCCTTAAAAATCGCCTGTATGACTTAAACGCATTCTTTCAACTGTTTACAGGAGATGCACCAGTGCTGGATCCAGGATCCACCACTGAGTAAGAAAAGTAACGATAACACTACTTACCTGCTAAGTGAATTTCCTCCCATAGGATAACATTGGTGATTCTATGTGAAAAAGTTTCCAAGTGTCAACTTTTAAAATACAATAATATTCCTTAAAAATCACTACTGTAACCAAAACGCTTTTACTCAACTGTTTACAGGAGATGTCCCAGGACTGAATCTAGGATCCAGTCCTGTGGTGAGAAACGTAATCCATAAAGTAACTAATTGCATTTAACTAGAAATTCACATTGAGCTCAATGTTGCATTGTGTTTGAAATTGTGTTGCCCATTGCAACAACTGTAACTACTGTACTTAAAAGTCTATTGCCTATTTGCAAAGTATTTAAACTAAAGTAATTCATTCTGAGAAAGTATATTTTGTAATGTAATGTATAATGTAATTACAATGTAATTTAAAAAATAAAATATCTAAAAATAAATAGTTTAAAAAATGTAGTAAATCAGTATCAAAAAAATAAATATAACAATTAATACATTTAAAAATTGTCATTTACAAAACCTTTGAAATTCACTGAAAAAAACCATAGGTTTCAGGCACGTTATAGTTAGGAATTAGCATTTAAAAAACCTTTGAAATTCACTGAAAAAACCATAGGTTTCAGGCACGTTATAGTTAGAAATTAGCATTTAAAAAACCTTACAAATTCACTGAAAAAACCATAGGTTTCAGACACGTTATAGTTAGAAATTAGCATTTAAAAAACCTTTGAAATTCACTGAAAAAACCATAGGTTTCAGACACGTTATAGTTAGAAATTTGCATTTAAAAACCTTACAAATTCACTGAAAAAACCATAGGTTTTAGGGACAGTTATAGTTAGTTGGACATTGCACTCGTACAAAACCCGTGAAATTCCCCCGTTATAGTTAGTTCAGCTAACTATAACTCGCGCCCCGCAATGCACTGCTGATGACGTCACATATTACATCACTCATGACATGGTCAGTGACATCACTGATGACATCACTGATGACATCTCAAATGACATCACTGATGACATCACTGATGACATCATCCACGTGATAATCTGATGCACCTCCTCACACCCTAATATAACCTTTGATACACCCACTCTAAATTACAGACTGCCATTCGCAAAACCATAGACACTCCAACACCAATAACTACATACCCACTCATTGATTCTTAGGTCTACACACACATCCACTCACTCACCTGTACAGTCACTCATACTTACGGTCACTCAGTACAGGACTATCATATGCACTCATACTCCTATATAGACACTCAAACACCGCCACTCATCCATAGAGGTACTCACACACCTAGTCAGTCATGCAAATAATTAAACACACTGCCATTTACTCACCTATACAGTTATACACACACCAGCTCACTTACTCATACAAATACTAGCACATTCTTACGCTCTTATACAATCACTGATGCAAGCACACACTCATCCATACAGTCACTCTCACAATCACACACTCTCGCTTATAGCTATTTATATACTCCAACACACATATATACTGCCTTTCACATATGTAGTTACTCACACATGTACCACTGGGACATACATTCACTCACTAATACACTCTTACACACTCTTACACACACTTACCCACCCATACAGTCTATCACAGATGCACTCTTGAAACCATCCACCCAGTGAATCACCCACTCACACATCTATGCACAGAGTCGCACCCACCCCACCCACACAAACACTCAGGCACCCATACAGATACTCAGACAACCAATCAATAACTCATATAGACACTCATGTAGCTATTCACAAACCCATGCAGCCACTTACACAGCAACAGACAGACGGATACAGACATTCACCCAGTTTAGTCACTAACCCATGCATTCAGTAAGATACGTTTAATCACTCACTTATAGAGTTAGTCACGCACCTACTAAATCATCCATACAGACACTTATACACCCACTCATTCTTCAATACGCCTTTCCCTATATATATTAAAAATATTTAAACTTTACAGAAACACACAGTCACTGGATGATGTCATCAGTGATGTCATTTGAGATGTCATCAGTGATGTCATCAGTGATGTCACTGACCATGTCATGAGTGATGTAATATGTGACGTCATCAGCAGTGCATTGCGGGGCGCGAGTTATAGTTAGCTGAACTAACTATAACGGGGTAATTTCACGGGTTTTGTACGAGTGCAATGTCCAACTAACTATAACTGTCCCTAAAACCTATGGTTTTTTCAGTGAATTTGTAAGGTTTTTTAAATGCAAATTTCTAACTATAACGTGTCTGAAACCTATGGTTTTTTCAGTGATGAATATATATATATATATATAATACTCAATTAAACCATAAAAAGATAAACAATTCGGTATCAAAAATATATTTATTAATTTAGGCAATAGATAAAATAGTAAAAATGTAAATCCCCAAAAAACCATTTAACAAAAAGGAGAGGTTAAATTTACTAATAATCTCACTCCAAACAGGGTAACAGTAGGGAATGCGTTGGATTTTGGAAGGGGGTGGAAATTGACTATCCCCACTCCAAACAGCGCAACAGTAGGAAAAGTGTTGAACTGCGAAGAGGTTAAATTTACTATTCCTACTGCAGTCTAATTAAGAGTAGGGAAAGTACTTCACTTCAAACACATTAAATATATGAGTATCCCCATGAATATAGAAAGAATATTAAACTCTTTATATAACATTTATGAGAAATATATATGAATTAAAAAAACTAAAAACAATTGATCCGTTTACATACCTTCCCATCCTAGAACCCTACAAACCCAGCAGTCCACGACTAAAATATAAGTAAAATAAGTATTCCATACATTGCATACTTAAAAATCAATTAAATTATGAATTAACAATTTTTAATTAATTGGTCATTTATTATTACTTAATTAACTCCCACCCTGTACCCTTACAAATATAACAGTTCTCAAATAGCCTGTAGCAAAAATAAATTCATATTACATAATTTACATAGTAAACATCCATCATATATTTACATAACATGTATTAATTCATTCATAATTAATTATTACATAATTACCTTCCCACTCTATCTCCCTACAAAACTAACAACCCACTATGGCAATATCAACTACTATTAATATTTAAAGAAAAGTTCTAAATCACTTAAAATGACAAGCTACATTTTAAAGAATGAATAATATTTATATAAACAATAGTAACATAAAATTAATATAGCAACTATAACACATTAAAATAATTTTAAAACGATTTTAACCACTATATTACTGAAAACGATATTAAAACATCTATATTCTCTAAAACTATACTAAATACCTCAAAATACAATATTCTTGTCAAAGATATTTGTGCATCACCATATTTGTGTGTCACAATGTTCAATTTACTATATTTATTCCTTCTGATATTTTAAACTCTATATTCTGTCAAAACACCTATATGAATATCTCAGTGCTGTGCTTTCTCTGTTTCTATTTCTCTCATGAAATTACTACTTCCTCTGTGAAGCTGATACATGATGGTGATGTCGATAAGCTGTAGTGCTAATACCGACCTCACAAAGGAAGTGGCTCAGTCTACAGCTCCGCACGAACGAGGGGACGAGAACGGATTAACAAACTAGAGGGCATCAATATTTCTCAAAAAGTATTTTTTACACAGAATACTTTAAACTGTATACACGTCCTGTTCTAATACAGAAGATTGGGTCAAGAGAGTTAGCACAACCCACATCCTAAACGTACTGAAAATAAAAAGTACACTGGTAAATTTTATTGCCAACTTATAGCTAGTATGCCCATTCATAAACTGGAGTACACCCAAAAATCAATTACTAATAATTATTTAAAATCACGGCCAAGTGCATGAGGACAGGAGTTCTGTGACCTCATCAGCCAGGGGTTTCTTGTCACAGTACCATGTTCCCATCTCAGGTGCTTAGAAGAAGGTGCACTCCAAAGAGTCATTTTTCCATGATATTTTAAATTCAGAGACATGATAATCAAATGTCTTCATCAATATGCGTTACAAAAATAAGCTATAAAAGTGTACTCAGTATCTGATGCCAAATTTGGTACTGTACCCACATGCACTGGCAAACATTTGGGTTATAATGATAGTTGCAATATAACCCAAATCTCTGGAAAGTTCTTTAACAGTTTCTTTCTTTAAGTATATAATTTTTTTTAAGGCTAATGCTTTTTGAAACACTTTCAAGGTTCATCCACAGTAGAGCAAGCATTTTCTTTAAGCTCATAGCTGCAGTTTCCAGCGTACAACTAAGCACAGTAGATCTAATATCAGCATTTTCTACCCTTCTCAGGATAAAATGCAATTCATTGTCAAAGAAAAGAAACATCTGATATACTTGAAAAAACACAATCCCTCAATGAGGCCCAAACTGCCATTCCATCTCAAAGAATGATGTATAGAGCCATTCTTAAGGCATAGTGTCCCATGCGGCCCAGTTATTTTGCCTTTTTCACAGTCTTTATAAAATGACGACTCCTTTTATATTCTATGGTATTGTAACAATGCTAATGATTCTTGCATTATGCATTTTGCTGCTAGTTGTGGTTCGCATACTGTTTTATGAAGCACTATAGTCAAAATAAATATTTTGAACTCATTTAGTGACTCTGTTTATTTTTATTGTGGACAAGTACGTGAGAGCGAAAGAGTGTCTTGTTCCCGCGACTCTGAGGTGAGTCGGGAGTGCTCGTGTTCTGGGTTGTCTAAACATTCGTAGCTTCTTGATATTTGTAGGAGACCGAACGAGCCACTATTGCTAGTTGGTTGGGATTTTGGGTACTAAGTTGATAGGAGGTACACCCCTATTTACTGAGGTCCTGTTTTCTTGTGCATAGTTCTGTGTATGAGCAGAATCCCCGCAACATGGCGCCGCCAATGCTTGGTCTAGTTCTTATCTGCGAGACGCTTGAGTAGTGATCGTGCTGTTCCACAATACCCTCACTTCTGTTTCCGTAGACAGCGTGTTGTGTTTATACTGTAATGCAATTGTCCCTCTCCTCACCCCGTACCTTCCCCCTGCCCTGTCATCAGCTGAGCGTCCTGGAATGTTGACAGATGCCAGCTGATGACCTTCGTGACAAGACCTTCCTCCCGATTCTCCCCTCCTGACCTACAGCTGTGTTGAGCTTCCTGCTTAATAAAAGGCATTACTTCAATCGCTCTTGGTGTATTCTTAACAAATTGGCGACGAGTGTCAACACAGCGGAACCCGCACGCAGAAATTGGTGACATTTCGGGAAAAATTTGATGATGAATTAATTTCGGCTACTGGTATCACCAAGGAGGAATTTAATTGAGAAAAAGGTCAGTGTATAAGTGGAGAGGATATAAAAACTAAAGACTGATAAGAGAGCGGCGTTGTCAGCGTGGGAAGTTTCTTCCACAATTTGAGTGAATGACAGCTGATGAATAGAAGCGCAGCAATAAAAAACTGAAGTGATAGGCATCCTGAGTTACTGGGAGGAATGTCGCGCATTGTTGAGTGTTCAAGGAACAGCTGCAGTAAAAGTTACAGTGGTGTGATAGCGCGGCGCTGACTGAAAAATTCCAAACTGCCATCTGTTAACCGTCAGCTGGTAACTGTCAAACGCGCCTTCAGCAACGAAGAAAACTGTCAAGCGGCGTATGACGCAGTGCGTAAGCGACGTAAGGTGGCCATTTTGAGTGAGTTCAACAAAGTGAAAACAGCGCCGGCAAATCAGCATTCGTTCTATTTTTTTTTCTCTTTCCCTGAAAGCACACCCTGGCGCAGGCATGCTTAAGCTCACATAGGAAGCAAAACAGCGATCGGCTCAGCGCTAAGGCCAGCCTCCAGCAAATCAAGGGCACATTGCCCTGCCTCAGAGCAATTATAAAGGGAAAAAGAAGGGAAACGTCCAGGAGTGGCAATCTGCGCTGATTGGCACAGCAACACAAATTTAAGGTACAATAAAAAACCATATGCAGCGAGTGTATGTATTGACAAAATTTAATTCAAAAAATTACCAAGCAAGTGTTCACTGAAAGCCATAACCTTAGCATATAAACAGAAAATGGCTACTGGTTTTATGCTAAATTTAACACCACCTTCATCATTTTTAGCTGGGGGAGGAGAACCCTCCATCAAATGGGAAGAATGGAGAGAGCATTTTACAAACTTCATAGAAACAAATGAGGGTGAGGAAGATTTAAAAGCAGAAATGAAGTATAAAATCTTGATGCACTGTTTAGGTGCAGGTGGAATAAAGGTTTTCAAACGGATCAACAAAAAAGTGAGGGCTGCTGATGAGGGAGATATCTATGTAAATGCCATAGATGATCTTAATAGTTATTATAAACCCACCGTATGTGTAGGTGTGGACAGATATAGATTCTTTCATAGAAAGCAAGGTCAGAGCGAATCTATTGATGACTTTGTTGCAGCATTGAAGAACTTAGCCATTACATGTCGATTCGGTGACCTTCACGATGAATTCATACGTGATCAAATTGTCATGCAAGGATCAAATGCTGACATACAGGACAATCTGTGGGCTAAAGGAGAGAATCCACTACAAACTGTAATTGATATAGTCAGAAGAGCAGAACTCACAGGCAGATGCGCAAAAGCAGTGATAGCGGAAAGTAAAGAAAAGAATGAGGAAAATATTGTAGGCAAGGTGGGTGACAGAAAACCTAAAGATGGCAGAGCAAATTACAGGGAAAAACTCATCAAAGACAGAAAATTCGAAAATTCGAGCAATACTATTAGAAAATGCTACAGATGCGGCAGTTTGAATCACTTAGCAAATGATCGATACTGTCCAGCAAAAAGAGTAGATGCTCATTTTGCGGAGTCATGGGTCATTTTCAGAAAGTTTGTCACAAAAGGTCACACAAAACTGTAAAATATGTTGATAATGAGAATGACTCAGATTCTAATTGTTCAGATGAGGATGACATGAACATGTATGTACTTAATGTTGATGATGAATATATTTATGATGTAGATGATGACATGGAGGAACGGTAAAAAAAAAAAAACAGTATGTGAAATGTGCATTGGGGGTGTAAACGTATCAATTGTAGCAGACTCAGGTTCACCATACACAATTGTTAATGCAAAAGTGTGGAGGGAGACGTTTTTGCCCAAACTAGGTGAACAGTTAGAACCACCAGACATCTCCATGAAGACATTTACTGGTGAACCAATTGATTTGGAGGGATTTAGAAAACTGAAGTTCACGTTCAAAGGTAGAGATGCCTTATGCAAACTATATGTGTCCAAGTCAGGTCCCTCAGTATTAGGATGGTTAGATCAAGGGAAGCTAGGGATTATCCTCAATCCTAACAGTGATGAACCGGTTCTCATCATAGAAAGTGAGGACGAAATTAGCAAAGAAGTCAAACTAAGATTTCCAAAAGTGTTTGCAGACTCCATTGGACATTACAAGGGTTTTGAACATGAAATTTGTGTGAAGAAAGACGCCATTCCAGTTATACATAAGGTGAGGAATGTTCCGTTCTCCATAAGAGAAGGGGTGAAAGAACATATAGAAAAATTACTTCAGGATGACATAATTGAGAGAGTTGAATCCTCAGAATGGGTCGCCCCCATGGTTGTGGTTAAACGCCCCAATGGGCGGTTGAGATTGTGCATTGATCTCCGCGATCTCAACGAGAATATTCTAGTAGATCAGTTCCCACTTCCATGAATTAATGAGATGGTAGCATGTACAAAAGGAATAAAGTATTTTTCCACAATAGATCTCAAAGCAGCATACCACCAGATTCCCTTGCACTCGGAGAGCAGAACCCTTACCAGTTTCATCACCCCATTCGGGTGTTTCCGCTTTAAGAGAGTACCTTTTGGTTTGGCATCTGCGGCGGCCATGTTCCAGAGGCTAATGCAGGAGACTTTCAAGGGGGTGGATGGCATTCTGATATTCCAGGATGACATATTAGTCATGGGAAAAAGTAAAGAAGAACATAATGAAAAACTCATGCAAATACTGGAAATCCTGGACAAAAAGGGTCTCACAGCTGAATATAGCAAATGCAAGTTTGCACGTTCAGAGGTAAGCTACCTAGGTCACTCTATATCAGCTGAGGGAATCAAACCAAAAAAGAACTGCTAGATGCAATTTTAAACGCCCCAGAGCCAAGAAATAAGGATGAACTTCGCTCTTTCCTAGGCCTCATAGAATTCTATTCAAAATTCATAGAGAGGTTTTCTGCTAAAACATTTGTATTGAGACAGTTACTAAAAAACAAAAACAGATTTAATTGGTCAGATGATTGTAGTAAAACATTTTGCATGCTAAAAGGATATATGCTCTGCCCCACCTTTGCAAGGATTTGACCCATTGTTGAAGAGTATAGTAACAACAGATGCCAGTGGGAGAGGATTAGGTGCTGTCCTAACACAAATTGATTCTAAAGGTACTGAATGCACCATAGCATTTGCATCACGTTCACTGACTCCCACAGAAGAGAGGTATTCGGACATTGAACGTGAGGCTTTAGCTTGCGTTTGGGGATTGGAACACTTCCGGCAATTCATATGGGGAAGCAAAGTTATCTTGAGAAGTGATCACAAACCACTAACAAAAGTTTTAACCACCAAGGGATTGTATACAGCTTCTCCAAGACTGGCAAGGATGTCTGTTAGACTATTTGATTATGACTATGAAGTACAATATGTGCCAGGCGTTAGGAATGTAGTAGCTGATTTCCTGAGTAGGATGCCAGTCTTAGTACAAGAATCCAAAGGTGAATCTGAGGAGAAATTCTGGGTCACCAGTGTCCATGAGGAGACGCATGGCATTTCAATTGAGAAATGGTTAATGGAACAAAGTAATGATCAGACATTATGCACAGTGGGTAACATGATAATGAATGGATGGCCGTTGAAGAAAAATGTAAAAAAAGAATTGTTACCTTACTGGGAAGTGAAGGATGAACTCTCAATGGAAGAGGGATTGCTTTTAAGGAGCGGCAAAGTAATTCCACCAGCCAAACTCAGACATACCATTCTAGAATTATGCCATGAAGGTCATTTGGGTATAGGCAAAACCAAGAGCAGGATCAGAAACTCATATTGGTGGCCTGGGGTGGATCTTGCCACTGAGAGAGTTGTGAGGGATTGTATACAATGCACCAACTCAGATAAGTCTATGGTCACGTTCAGACCCCCACTACATCCCATTCCATGCCCAAACATGCCATGGGAAAGAATTGGAATAGACATCATGGGACCCATTACAGAACAAAGTGTACAGGTTTACGCCATAGTAATTATAGACCATTTCTCAAAATGGCCAGAGGTGGGTTTTGTTCACAAAACGGACACCCAGAGTGTTCTACAATTTCTTGACGAGGTATTCATAAGGGAAGGGCTACCCAAATGCATTGTCAGTGACAATGGCACCCAGTTCACCTCAGAATTATTTATTAACTATTTAAAAAGAAACAATATCACACACAAAACAACGTCAATTTACCACCCAGCCGGCAATGGTGCCGTAGAAAGGTTTAACAGGGTCATTAAGGGAATCATACAACTGGCCACTAACAACAATCTCGTGTGGAGAAATGAAATTGGCAAAACATTGTGGGCATACCGCATAACACCATGCAATAGCACCGGTCATAGCCCATTCGAGCTTATGAGAGGGAGAACACCCATGTCCAAGGACAATGTGGGTTGGCAAACTGCAGCAAAAAGGGCTGAGTGGTCACCAGACATGGTTAAACGCAGATTACAAAAGAATCAATTAGAATTTAAAGCCCGCTATGACGCGAAACACAGCTGCAAACCTGTAAAGGTGTCGGTGGGAGAAATGGTGTGTGTTAAAACGAGTGGGTTCATAGCCAAAGGTAAGAACAGGTTTTCACAACCCCTCATGGTGGAAAAAGTGTTTTGTAATTCAGCTCTATTAAGCGATGGAAGAGTGTGGCATTTCTCAAGGTTAGCCCCAGGCAAGCACAGTGTAACCAATGGAGAAGGAATGATTGTGCATAGATCCGCAAAAGGCGGAAGGGGTGAATTCTGGGAAGAGGAGGACGAGGGGGATGTTCCACAGCGCACCCAGGGTTCGGCCTCAACGGTCCACAGTGAGGGTACACCTGTCAATGGTGAAAAGGGTACAGTAAGAACAAGGTGTGGACGCAGGGTTGTGCTCCCCAGTAGATTGGATGACTTTGTATGTGAATAACCTTATATCTGTCATTCTGCTTCCTCAAGGAGGGAGATGTGTTGTGTTTATACTGTAATGCAATTGTCCCTCTCCTCACCCCGTACCTTCCCCCTGCCCTGTCATCAGCTGAGCGTCCTGGAATGTTGACAGATGCCAGCTGATGACCTTCGTGACAAGACCTTCCTCCCGGTTCTCCCCTCCTGACCTACAGCTGTGTTGAGCTTCCTGCTTAATAAAAGGCATTACTTCAATCGCTCTCGGTGTATTCTTAACACAGCGGTGACTGAGTAACCTCCTATATTGACGTTTTTATAGGTTTATTCAAGCTTGAAGTTTTAATAGGTCTTTCTTTTCTCATAACCCGTGTTTGCGCTGTCTCTCGTTAGGTTGTTCTACTGTCTTCCCTATAATGGCTGCGGTTGATATTCCGGCTCATAGCAGAGCCGCGCTGAGGGCGCACTGACTCGTTATGCGGCCCCGTTTGCTGGGGCTGCGCTTATTTTTGTGGTGGAAGCCGATCCGGCTCACCAGTTTGAAGTTTTTTACTCTTGGGTCACCTTTCCGGCAGTGGATGGAAATGATGATATGTTTCACACATATACTGCCACTGCCGTTCCTCAGCAATATCAGCCTTATAGAGCTCTTGAGATTCCGCTTACAGCTTGGCAACACCGTATGTGGTTTAATGGCGCCCTTCCTCACCCATTGACGGCTGTCCGTTTAGGCCCTTTATCTATAGAAGGGGCCACATGGCCCGTTTTGGCTGGGTTCACCCCACACCCACGTGCTTTTACAACTGCAACATTGGCAGAGCTCCGCGTCTTACATACTTCGTTGGTGCGCGTATATAGAGCGGTAATACAGTACGTAACCCGCACCGTCCAGGTGGGACCACCTGGTGCTGCAGTACAACCTGCGGTTCCTGGTGGCGTCACCATCAGTCCCCTTATGGTTAATGCTGTCATGGCCAAGCGCCCACAAAATAAAGATGAATTTCCTTATTGGCTTGCCGAAAAATTTGGACAGATAGAAGCTGTCTTTCCTAATACCACTCCTGTGGATAAACACAGGATTTTGACTATTAGTTTACCAAAAGACTTAGGGGCCCATTAGGATGGCGGGTGGAAGCACCACCGCCGTGCTGGCGGATGCAAAAAGCACCAGTTACCGTCCGCCCGCCACAGCACACACGCCCGCCCAATTAGGATGTGAAAAGTCAGTCAAACACCGCCCGTAAGCCAGCTACGCCATCCGCCATCAAAGTGCGCCCGTTCACGGAGTGGCGCGGCCTAATGGAGACACACCGCCCGACGAAATCACGTACCGCCCGGCGTACAAATTACGATGCCAGAACCAAACAGTTCCCCCGGCTAAGAGACACCGCACGTGAAAGCAAGGCGGAAAACCGAACGCACAGTACGGATAGCAAAGAGGCGGACCCCCCGAGCATGAATCCAGCACTGCAGGCCCTCCCCATGCTCTACCTGATGCAGCACCCAGGAGTCAACACACCGCGGCGACGCAGGTAGGCAGACACACAACAGGGGCACGCAAACAGCGCACACAGTGCAAGGGCGGGAAAACTGTATATGGCCCCCCCCGACACCCCTGCGTGGACACGACACATCCACCACTGCACCCACACATGCGCACAACGCAGAGGCCAACGGGAGCGCAATGCATGCGCCGCACACAAACAACACAGGGTCACAACCAAACACCACACACACTAGCACCACCCAGAACGCACATGTCACGTGACAGCCCTGCCACAGTCATGTCCCCAACCGGCAATTCACTGTTGCCAACCTGACGTCACACAAGTGACCCGAACATGTCAGTGACGTCACGCCAAATTAGGACACACCCCTGTGTGCAAAACACGGCGAAGCACACAGCGGCGGCAACATCACCCAGCAGAATATGGACCCCATCGGAAAAGGTACGCCAGTACCACACAGAAACACCGATGCCACCCTGCACCCAATAACAAGACATGCAATACGTAACATCAAAGATACCGGGGACAGACAACAGGTGGAACCAATTATAACACAAGGCCCAACGTATAGCGGAAACGCAGCTTGCCGCCCACACACGGGAGAGAAGACAGCATTGAATGACCTTCCATTCCCACTCTGAAACCACATCCCGACTAAACAAGCCGGAGACAACAGTCATTGCACCAAAAAAAGCCCAACACAGGCATGCAGAGGGAAGCGGCCACAGGGCAGATAGCGCATAACACCAAAGAACATTCAGAACGGAAAAAGAAATGATAACACTCCCCCATGTGGTTCACATGCAAGTTATCTGGAAGGAGTCAGACACCACTGACCTTGACCATTCAGAGAAGCATGTGGGATGAGGGCCCGTGTCCTCCGCACAAGCCAACATAACACAAGTCCTGCCTCCCTACGACCATTACAGAATTCCCAGCAACGTCGGAGGTTGCACCCTGCAGACTGTACAGACAGCCGGAGCACGCCACCACAGCGCCCTGCAGCAAAATGGCACTTGCACCACACCTACCCAACTACGCCGGACAGATTAAGCTGTACAAACATAACCTGATACAGATATTGGGATGTGACAATCTGGCCTTGCTGAACGTAAGTTACCGACTAACTTACCGCATCGCATTGTTCAGCTGCGTCATCCCCGTCTTCTACTGTCGGAGGTGTCCCTTCTACTATCCTGTGGATTTATGCCTCTCCAACCCGGCATGTCCAAGGGCGGACCTGCTACAACTATTCAACCCCTGGACGTCCACGACAGGGTCTGTTCAGCCTATGGGGGCATGGCGTATGTGGCTACTATCGGACCCACACTGCAATGGGACCACTGTGCCTCCACACGACGGATAATGGATCACAGTTACATCGAATGTCATCCAACATGTCCCATCATGCTCCTACAAGGGACAACTCACGACCAACACCTTGACAGCCACCATCCGCTACATTGGATGGCATCCATGTCCACCACCAATGCCATGGAAGCCCTGCTGG
This sequence comes from Calotriton arnoldi, assembly GCA_963921515.1. Taxonomy (NCBI): domain Eukaryota; kingdom Metazoa; phylum Chordata; class Amphibia; order Caudata; family Salamandridae; genus Calotriton; species Calotriton arnoldi. The sequence continues at coordinate 1,430,058 of CAWUFW010000708.1, forward strand.
AAGGTATTGCATACCTGACAACCTGTCAATTCGTCGGGCCCCGCCGCCATACCCCCAATTGAGCAATGATGTCCCACACCGTACCCATGCATGGCCTCCGCTCGGACTGGGCAGTTACCAGTACAACAACTATACCATACAACCTGCAACTGACACCACACCATCAACTACACTGCAATGACATCGGATATATTCGGGACATGCACTCTGTTCCTCATCACATCCAGTAACTCTGCATGAACAGGGGGAGGCAGAGGCATGGGATTTGTGAATGGCAACCACATGGACAGAACTGCACGTACAACCATGCCATAATATGCATCCTGTGCCCATGAACATATGCACCGGTCAGTGGACAGTAATCGTCCGGCTGTAGTATGTGAGAGCTGTCACCTCACCTCCCCTGAACTTCCGTGCCAGGAGCTTTGCATGGACAACAAGTGCATCCACCAACAACATGACCCCAGCGACTGTGACATGTCCAGTAGCCACCACATCGCAACAACAAGTGGGACGCCGTTGCATGCACATAAGTCCATGCCCTGATGTCACCTCCACGCACGTGTGTATGAGTAACTATCACAGCAAACCTGTAACATGGAACTGAGATGCACTGTGCCCATGATGACAAGCGGACTGGTAGGCTAAATGTATACTGTCTGTGTCAAAGTCAGCAGCACCTCAGTAAGTAGCAAATGTACATTAGCACAGCAACGGCTAAGCAGTCGTAACTCTGAAGCCCACATCCCACAGTCAACAACTAATCACATCTACCCCTACACCCTATGCCATGTGTAATCATGCTGAGTATATCCTCCACATGCATTTTGCTGCCAGTAGTGTCCACTATACTGCATTACAGAGGACATAAGTACCAATACATGTCTAGAAGCAAAAAAGTGTCTCTGCTGATTCATTTCACAAGTACGAATGAGAGAGGATGAGAGTGTGAGAAGTACACGGCAGTTGTGAGATGACCATGTAGTCCACTGTCATTGGATGTCAACGCAAATGAGTAGCACAATTGTGGAAGACACACATGTGTCATGTGAAGCGGGAGTCACGCATGGCTCAGGTGGGTGGGTGTGACGGGTAGGTGCGCACATGCAATGTTGAAACACGCTGTGTTGGGAGGATACAGGAACAGTACATTGGCGCTCTCCTGGGAATTTGTAAAGACCACCTGTCTGGGGATGAATGTGAACTCGTGTGTGCACAACAGGCGGGCACACGATCAATGCTGCATCAAGTGTAGACGGGATGGCAGTGGAGCATGGTGGGTGAGAGGTCATGGCGCGCTCCTCCTGGTCACATCACGCAGGCAACACATCCCCAATGTGTAGTATGGCACAAGTCATATGGAAGTAGTGGGGGGACGCACACATCACGAGCAGTAGTGACGTCACGGAAGGTGGCTCGCACCATCCCACCCATTGCCTAGATCTCCACACACGTTACATGCCATTGCAACAGAGAAGCCAGCGCGTGCACAAGCAGCTCCGAGCACGCCCCAGAGAGGCCAAAGAGTGAATGTGTGGGTTCATGAGCTCCAGTTGGACGCGGCCTGGGCCGCTAGGGCAGCTACAGCCTCTGTGTGTTGCAGGTGGTGTATCCGGACTGCGGAGCCTGTCATGCATTGTCAATGTTGCCCGGGTCTCGAGTCGGGGCACCACGCAGGTGGACGGCGTCCCGCCACATATCATACCGTGAGACAGACCACTTGTTCAACTGGATCCACACATACACTCCTTGGCCTCTCTGGGGCGAGCTTGGAGCTGCTTGTGCATGCGCTAGCTTCTCATGTGCAAATGCATATTGGTGTGAGCGAGGGGAGGCCATGAGGACAGTGTAAAAGATAACTGTTTGACTTTCAGTTAGTTTAAGGAATGCCCATGATGTGGTCAGAAAAAGACGTGTCTCGTGTGTATTGCAACTAGTAGATAAGCCGATGACCTTCCCATGTCTTGCATGTAGCCCCGCACCTAGCCCCGCACACTCGACACATCAAAATGAGTACCAGCACCACATTCTTCCCATTCGAAGCACTGACTGGGGGTGACAACCATTGGACAGTCTTGTGTAGTCCACCCACGCGTACATGTGGGCCCTCCATGATCCATGTCACCTGCGGCAAAGTGATGTCATGGACAATGACGGTAGTGAGCAGAGCTGTCTGCCCCACGCACAGATGGTGCATCAGCTCAACAGACCCAGCACTGAGGGCAGCAGGGGTCACATGTGCAAGGGCAGCTGTGCCTGTTGTGAAGGCACATGCATATAGACAGCACATCGTCCAATGTGTAGTCTGCCCACATCTACAGTCCATTGTCAGGCGGACCTAGCAAAAGATCACAAGACAACACATCTGTGTGGGTGTACCCACTGTGACCAACACTGCGCAACAATCAACGTACCCGCCCTGTGCATGACCCACCCCGCAACGGAGGTCACATTCAGTGCCACTATCTCACACACACATCCCTGTCACGAGGCATGGTGTGTCCAATAGACAGGACTGAGTGAGCGCCCATCCGGAGGGTCCTGAACAGGAGACACATGTAACCCACTAGGCAGTCTGTGTTGTCACCTACTGGCATTGTGCAGTCAATGTGCAGGCCAGGCCTGCTGGGACTGAGAAGGGCAGCATGGCCCCAGCCTGACATGCACACGACCAACAAGTGCACTGAGACCTGCATTGCCAATTGGCTGGGTCACTGGATGTCTGACATGAAGTTGCCATGTACCACCACTCGGGAGGGACAGACAGGTCAAAGCGCCCGAGAGCACACATACCCATGCCACCTGCAGTCAGCATGGTGAGCAGTGGATGTTTGAACACCACAGGCTCTGACTCATAGTGCTGCGGATCAACGACATGTGTGTCACCCACATGCACCCACACACACACTGCAGCTGTCTCCCACACACAAATTTCGCAAGGAATAGCCATGTGCAGTGTGCGTGGAGCTCGGAATCCAGGATCTCCAGCTCCTCGCTGGTGAGTGGACCTGGACATGTCCTCAGCGTCATCGACGTGTAGGTGGAGAGGTGGCAGCAGCATGTGTTCTCGAGGGGTGCCAGGCTGCAGTTCCAGGTAGATGTGGTAATGCCTGTCCCACTCACACACACATATAACCCCCTGGGTCAGTTACAGTGGGTCCAAGCTGCTGCAATCCGTGTACCATGTCTGGCAGCTTCAATTGCAGACGTAGGCCTGCTCCCAGCTGGCCCGGGACGCTTCCTCCATAGTGGAACACGCAGGGTGCAACCGCGAGGGACATTGGAGTTGGCCGTAAGGGCCTGGACCATGGCGGGTACAGTCCGCTGATGCCATGTGCACCACACAGTATGATGTGCACACTGCATCTGCAGGTGTGGCCATGATTTGTGTGTGGGTGCAGGTGCACAATGGACGGGGCCACAACATGCTGTGTGCATAGGCAGGAACGGCCAGTGGCCAGCCTCCACATGTCTGTTGGCACATCATCATGTACACATTGGCATGGGTGCATGGGATATGCATATGCACACACATGCCATCTTTCACTATGTACATCTGCCACTTGGCATGTGCAATGTTACGTGTCACTTGTGATGTGTATTTGCAAGCACACAGCCGTGTTGGCATGGGGCTGTCAATGTGTACACCTGTCAATGTTTCTGGAGGTGTGATCCGTACAGTGCTGTACATAGGGTGCAGTGGTGACACCAATGACTGTCTCATATCCCCTCGTGCCACAGGTCCCACTTGTTTTGGCCGCTCAGCCTGTGTCCATAGCGTTGTTGGTGTGTGCCATACTCACCCAGCCTCGGAAGCAGTGTGATGCACAGCAGCAAGTCATGTTGCCGCGGTGTTGCCGCTTGCCGAATATGCAGTCTGTTACCATCAGCATGCCTTACAAGTCATTGAGGCCTAGATCCCCATGTGCATGCTCATAGCAATGGTGTGTGTCACTGCCCATTGCTATTGGTAGGGGACCTGTGTAAGTGTATTGTGGCTGTGCTGTCCCTACTTGTCAGCTGTTCTGTGATTCAAGTGCTTGTTCAGTCATTTGTGTTTTGTGTATGTGAATATGCCATGTGGCGTCTTGCTTTGACATGTGTCCACTTCCATCCTTCCTAGGCGGAGACCAAACATTCATCGCCCCTACCAATTGCTGTCAGACATGGAGGATGTAGAGGTCATCCGTAAATATCGTCTGGACCGACCCACCCTGCATCGTCTATGTGCCATGTTGGAACCCCACCTCCGTCCTCGCAGGGTGTATCCAACAGCATTCACCCCCACGGCTAAGGTGATGGCTGCACTGCATTTCTTCGCCACTGGGTCATTCCAACACACAGTGGGCAGTGGAGGTGGGATGTCCCAGCCCATGTTCAGCATGGTGCTGAGGGATGTACTGTCAGCTATGATGCTGTACAGGAACAGATACGTCCGATTCCCCAGGGCTCGTGAATTGGCGGCAGTGAAGGGTGCTTTCTATGCCCTTGGACGGATCCCCAACGTCGTTGGTGCTATAGATTGCACCCATGTTGGCCTTGTTCCACCACAGGCCACTGAGCAGCTCTACCGCAACCGGAAGCACACGCACTCCCTGAATGTGCAAGTGGTGTGCCTTGCGGACATGGTGATTTCCCACGTGTGTGCCAAGTTCCCAGGATCGGCACATGACGCGCACATCATGCGCAACAGCATCCTACCACGACTGATGGCCAATCTGCAACCGGACCGTGGCTGGATTGTCGGTGAGTATGTGGAGTAGTGTAGCGTACTGGCTGTGCGATGCTGTCTTGTGTCCAGTTGGAATTGCAACGGTTCTCTGTGTCCCTCACACCCAGGTGACTCTGCTTACCCGAAAGGGCCCTGGCTGCTCAGCCCATTGCGACGTCCTGGGGGCCCAGCTGATGTCCGCTACAATGAGGCACATGGGAGGACCAGACGTGTGGTTGAGTGTACCTTTGGCCTCCTCAAGTCCAGGTTCAGATGCCTGGACCGCACCGGGGGTGCACTGGCGTACTCCCCACAGAAGGTGTGCCAGATAATAGTGGCTTGCTGCATGCTGCACAATCTGGCTATTCGCAAGCAGATCCCCTAATTGTGGATGACGGAGATCAGCCAGGGCCCCAGCCTGCAGACCAGGACAGCTCGAGTGAAGAGGACAGTGGAGAGGAGGAAGCTGTGAATGTGCGTCAGCAGCTCATCGCCCGCTACTTCACTTGACGGTGAGTGTCCATGTACGACGGCTGATGTAGCTGTAGTTGTGCAGGTGTATGTGTGCTCTGTCACGGGGGCCTTTTGTTCACTGAGTGCTGTGTGTCAATGGTCCATGTCCAGGTTGGTATGCCACTGTCAGCGGCTGTAGCAGTGGGCCCTGTTGCTCTGTGTGATGTGTGTACATTGCTTGTAGTTGGTGACAAGTACTGTGTGATGAGTGTGTGACACACTCATTGAATGTACTCTTGTTCTGTTTTTCACCCCTAGGTCCCTACAGCCTCTCCTGTCCCATCGACATACCACACAGCAGATGCATTTCTGCTCATGGTGGCGATTGCACATCGTTGAATAAACCCAGGACACATGAAGCAGATTGTGTTCAAGGTGTATTTATTTACAGCGGTGACATGTGATTGTGTGCAAGGTGATGACAAACGTGGTGCATGCTGTGACAATTAGTTGACGGTCATGGCTGCGTGATGGTCAGGGTGTACCCATGAAGTTCCATGTCCACAGTCCAACAGACACATGCCATTCACATGGCAGTGTGGGGTAGGATCGTAGTACAAGTCAATGCAGTAGGTGGTCAAGGTGGCTGGCTGACTCACTGGCGTTTGGTGCGTGCAAAGTCCTCTCTGGACACCTGTTTCCTCTTCGGACGGCCCCTTCCACGTTTGGTAGGGGGTGTGTTGATGTGCCGCTGGTGGTGGCTGAGGAGTGCTCACTCGCTGTGGACGCAGGGGAACGCGATGCTGCACGACCCTGCGCCACAGCAGGTGGTGGCGGAGGTGGTGTTGCTGGCCTTGCTTGTGCCCTCACCACCACCACCAGCTGGCCCATTAGGTCCACAAGTTGGTCCATACGGGTCACGAATTGTCCCATATGGGCGTCCATGGACCTCAACACCCCAAGGACCTCCCGCGTGTCGGTAGCCGACCTGGCCCATTGTCCTTGGGCCTCTTCATAGGCCCCAAGGACTCTGGCGATTTGCGGCAGGGCTTGGCTCCCAGGCTCAGATGGCGTTGGCCTGGCCCTGCTCCTCCTACCAGTACTGCTGCCACCGACCTGCCCACTAGCCACATTGCTCACCACGGTCCTCGCTCTGGCTCCCAGGGTGGAGCCCGACGGCCGTGCCACCGCTTGCGCAGGGGCTGTGGCCAGGGATGGCGTGGTGGTGGTGGTTGCGGCGGTGGTGGTGGTTGCGGCGGTGGTGGTGGCCGCAACGACCGTGGCAGCAGGGGTCTGTGACTGGTCAGCAGCCCTGGGTGATGGGTTGGTGGGCAGGAGGGGCCCTGGGGAGCGGTTGTCCCCTGCCACTCCAGATGGGCCTGCTGGGTGGTCCGTGTCCGGAGAGGTGTCCAGCTCCTCTACATCCGTGAGTCCGGGTCGGGGGCTTGCGGACTGGCTGTGCTGGCTGCTGTCACCCTCTCCAGCATCCAGCAGTTCGGCACCTGTGGGGAGAATGAGATGGGTCATTGTGTTGCACCTAGCAAAGTATGTATTGGTTGTCTGACATTCACAGTTTGTGCACTGTCGTGCACAGGTTTCCCAGTGGCGTGTGTGTGGGTGTGTGTGGATGTACGATGTGTGTATGCGTGGGCTAGGCAATGGGACTGTGTGATGTGGACATGTGGCATGGGACGGATTAGCAATGCCGATGGGTGTGTGTTGCTATGCTCCTACATTTTGTGGCTCGGGTGTATGCGTGCTCCAGGACCATAGACGATGTTGGGTTGAACGATGGTTTAGGGGAAGGATGGAACGCTTAGGTACGCTGATGCCAAAGGGGGTACAGCCCCTAAACGCTCTTGGGTTGAAATATGCTTTTGGGGTACATGCTGTGGGTAATGGGTGCAGAACGTGACATGTGTTCTGGCAACATGACAGTGCATAGACAAAGGTGTGTGTCTGTCTCACATGCCCGGAATATCTGCTGACTGTTATCATTCATGGACATCACATTGGTAGCATTGTTGTGAGTTCGTGCTTGTTGTGTGCCACACGACGTATTACAGATGGGCCAAATCCTTTGTGTGCGTGCTGCCCTGGTACATGTGCATCAGTGCTGTGCTCTTGGGGTGTTGACTATATTATGTGTGTTGTTACTCGCAGTGTGACGTGCGCTTCAGTCACTGCAGGCACTTGATTTGTCATGGGCAGGTATCTTTGCATGACTACTGTATGAGGGCCAGCTGTTCGGATGACATACCTTTCATGACACTGTGGCTGAGAGATGAGATGGATGATATGTTGAATGTGCATTGTGTGCCTGTGTGTTTCATGGGTCCAGTTGTCTTTGTGTGCAATATTGTGGTTCCAAGCTGTTACTTCTAGTACGGTCTGTCTTACGTGGGCGTTGTTGTACGATGTGTGGGTGACAGGCAGTGAGGACTACATGGACAGGACTTCCATGGTGTTGCTGATGTGTGTGATGGGTGGCACAGTGCCTGCCGTGTGGGTCTGTGCTCCAGTGGGACTTGTGCATGCAGACGTGGCTCCTTAGGTGTTGCTGTATCTGTGATGGGTCATGTGGGGTTTGACTCTGTTGAACATGTCCGTGTGCACATTGGTCTCATGATTGTGACTGGGAGCAGTGCTGCGTGTTCCTCTGCTACGTGACATGTCCCATGTGTCAGTCGTAGTACAGTCCTCATGCCTACAGACGCCCCGCCCTGTACATTTTCACACCTACAGGTTGTTTCTGAGTGCGCAATGCAATGGATGCCACATGGTACTGGGAGGGGTGCTCCACCTTGCTGGTCTGTGGGAGTGGGAGCCTGGTGGGTGTTTTACTTCAGCTGTCCCCCCTCCGACCCACTGTCTTTGTGTTCCGGCTACTTACCTGTTACTTGTCGGTCAGTGCAGCTATGGCGGACACATGGATGTGGGGTGTGCTCCACCTTGCTGGTCTGTGGTAGTGGGGGCCTGGTGGGTGTTTTACTTCAGCTGTCCCCCTCCGAACCACTGTATTTGTGTTCCGGCTACTTACCTGTTACTTGTCGGTCAGTGCAGCTATGGCGGACACATGGATGTGGGTGTGGGAGTGCTCATTCTGGCGCATCTGGAGTACAAGGGGACCTGGTGGAAGTTGCGGTGCTGGCTGACTGTACACATGCCCCCATGGTTTTGTTAGTTGGTAGCTTTGGGCTGAGTGTGTGTGAGTGTCTGTTGCATGTGTGGGTGATGTCTTGTGTATTGTGTACTGGACATGGGGGTGTTTGACCCTAGGAGCTATGGCATGGTGGTAGTGCATGTGATTACATAGCGGTGTGCTGGTATACGTTTGTTTGTACTTACCAGCCTCCACTCCCCCTGGTAATCCGGTGAGGATCTCCGGATGTATGATGACTTGCACCTTCTCCTCCCACGCCTTGAAGGTCTTGAATAGCGCGGGATTCCCTCCGCCAGTCCTGGCAGCCAGCTCTCGATTTTTGCTCTCCTTCTTCTTGACCACGCTTTTGAGGTCGTTCCACCTTTGTTAATTTCTCCTCTGTTGCGTGGAACGTTCCCGACTGCATTGACCTGGTCTACGATCCTGCTCCACAACCGGTTTCTGGTGGATAGTGGTGTCTGTTGGACCTGGTTGCCATAGATTTGTGGGTGCACCTTGACGATCTCGTCGACCATGACCGTCAGCTCGGTGGAAGTGAACTTGGGCATTCTGTGTGATGCCATGGTGTGTGTTTTGGTGTTTGTGGTGCTGGTGCGGTGTGTGGTGTGTGATGTGCAGGGGGTTTGTGGGTCAGGTGTTTGGTGGTGGTGGTGATGGGTGTGATAGGTGCGTGTCTGTGGTGTGCTGCTGTCCTTTCTGTCTCGCTGTGTTGTGTGCTTTCGTCCTCAGTTTGTAATGTTGCAGGGGGTTGTGGTCTGTGAAGGGGCTGGTTTTGTACTTACCTATGTGGGTGTGTCATGATGGTCTGTTGTTTTCAGGTGTGTTGTGGCTGGTGTTCTGGGATTTGTTGTTGATTTTTTTGTCCGGGGGGTGTGTTTCCGGGATGTGTACTATGTTTGGGTATTTGTGCGTGGGTTGCTGTGTGGACTTGTTGGCCATGTTGTGTGTGTTTGTTTTCGTCAGCGGGTGGTTTCTGTGCATGGACGTGGCCGCCAGGGCTTCCGCCGTGTCCATTTTCATCACTGTTGTTTGCGCTGGCGGGCGGTGTATTTGTGGATTTTCCGCGCTCATGTCGGTACGATCCTAATTTCACGGGCGGTGTCTCGGTCGTCAGGGCGGGCGGTTTTGGCTTGTCGTGCGTCTTTCCGTCCGTGGCGGGCAGATGGACTTAGACTCGGACATGGGCGGGCGGTATTTTCTGTTTATTTTCCGCCTCCGGCGGTTTTCGGTTCGCGGCATCGTAATTGCTCGGTCGGTATTCAGACAGTGTAGGCGGGCGGATTTTTGCCACTGTGGTTGATGGCGGATTTTTTACCGCCCGACATCGTAATGGACACCTTAATTCCCGAATTGGCTGATTGTAACACCTGGGGCAGGGTGTTTGCAGCTGTATATTCTATGTGTTTCGGCACCCCCTCCGTGACCGCACTCCCCTCTGTGATTAAACGCGTTCAAGATGAACACGGAGCAGAATCGGCTGTTGAGCTGGGTATGAGACTGGTGGGGGTGTTCGACGTGGTTGCTGATATGATCCTTGCGAATGTCAAGGGCGATGCCGTTAGCTTTCAAGTAGCAAACCGCTTAGAAGCGGTCGCGGAGGCTGACAGACCACGTGAATTACCAAAGATCATTGCAAAGGCTTATAAAACTATAGGCCGCAATAGTCTGGGAAATAAGCCTACGATTCAAACACCAACGCAGTCTCAAACACCACAGAAAGCCCAACCTGAAAAGGATGGGCGCCCTTTCTTTCCTGAAAAGAATTGGCAAAGGAATAAAAAACAGGGTTCCCAACAACAGAAGCAGGGTTCGCGTGCCAGTTCACCGACCCCCAAGGCTTCTGAACGTACTTATGACTTGCGCGGTCGCGCTAAAATTAAGTCTCTTGATAGATTTCAGGTTCCTGATCAGCGTTCTCCTCGTTCTTTACAGGAAACATCGGGCTCACAAGCCGGTGGAGGTGATCGCCAGGATCGGGGAAGAGGTCAACCTGCCTCACAACTTCGTGAACAGCCTGGGCAGTTTGAAGTCAAGGACAAGCAGGGTGATTCCGCTCGAACCCGACCTCCTTTTCAAAAGAAAAAGGTTGCCGCTTTGACAGCGAGATATGGCACAGACGGTGAGGACGCGACTCCTGGATTGGACTTGGGCAGTGACTCTGCTCGACAGCACGGCGGAAGATACCATAGTCAGGGAGGCTCTACGTCCCCGTCTGGATGTGACAGCAACTGACACATTTGTTACAATTGAGACTGCAGATACCCGGGTTGCCCCCCCGGATAGACTATTTGAAGTCCTTTTTCAAATTGAAGGTGATATACTGCGTCCCATCAAGGTTGTTTTCTGGGAGAATCTAACCGCTACATATGACATTTTATTGGCGGAAAAAGATTGGCCGCCACCCTTTGTGTTATCCTCTTCTAGAGGGGAAGATGTGATACTTCTGAGTATTTCACGTTGTGTCTTTGAGGAAAGAGCGCAGGCTCTCGCGGAGGAATGGGCTTTGGCCTTGGCCCCAGCGGTGTATCGCAATCAGGTGGGTTGGGACGTTGATTCGCCAGCTCATGAAATACCATTGCGTTCCATGCCTCAACCTCAATATCCCATCAAACGGGAAGCGAAAGCTCCGGTTTGTGACATTCTAAGACAATTGGAGTATCAGGGGGTCATTGAGTCATGTGTATCACCTATGAATAATCCGCTCTTTACTGTCCCTAAACCTGATGGTTCTTTTCGGATTGTATAGGATTATAGAAATTTGAACAGCCATTGCCGCACCTTTGCGGTACAAAACACACACAGTTCAGCGCTGGTGAATAATATTGTTCATAAAAAATACAAAGCGACACTAGACATTTCCAATGGTTTCTACAGTCACAATCTCGACCGTGCTAGTGGTGACCTGACAGCATTCAGTGCCGTCGGAAATCAGAAAAAATTCACAAGATTGCCAATGGGCTACAAGAACAGCCCGGGAGCTTTTGCGGCACGCATTGTGTCTTTGTTGCATGACATTGACCCTGAGGCCTTGTCGTATGTTGATGACATCTATTTGACTGACGACGACCTCGAGCCGCATCTAGACCGAGTCGACCACATAATAGTGTCTTTTGCTGACTATGGTTATAAATTCAATTTTGCAAAGTCACACATTGCCCATTTGGCAGTGTTCTTTTTGGGCTACGAGCTCAATAATCAGGGAAAGGGTCTAGCACCACACTTCCTGGAGAAATGTGCACATTTGCAACCACCTTCTTCTTTGAAAAAGTTACAATCCCTGCTGGGTTTTTTAAACTTCGGGAGGACTTACATTCCCGATTATGCCCAGCGTATCAAACCGCTTTATGCGTTGATACAACCTAAGGTTTCTTCTGCCAGCTGGCTTCGGAACATACTTCCGTTCTGCAGTCTTTGCAGGCGGATTTGCTTGCGACTAACTTCTTAATGACTCGTGATAACACCACCAACCTGGTAATACGTATCGTTTCTGGGGCAGTGGGTTTCACGTATTTAACATTCAATGAAGGTGACACAATTCCTATTGCATACAAATCACACTTGTACACTGCGGCTGAAATGTGTTTTTCCTCTGTCGAGAAAATCTTAACTGCAGTGCAGATGGCGATTCTAAAGGAACGCTCACTGGCGCAGGGCAAACGCATTCTTATGGTCACTCCCTTCCCTGCTTTGGAAGCGGTGACTAAAGCTAGTGTGCCAAACTCTAAAGCATTGCACCCACGTTGGATTCAGTGGGCTACTTCTTTGACATCTTCGGATGTCACATTTGTCTTTGATCCATCTCTTCAGACTCAGGAGTTTTTGCAGTATGAATTTGTTCATCCTCCTCCTTTGCCGCTTCTTCCTCTGCGTGAATACAAATGTATCATTTACACCGATGGCCCGGCGCAACCGGCCACGGATTCAAACACGCTTATTCAGCGGCTTGTGCTATTGCAGCTGGCTCCATTGAAAATGGGGAGTTTAAGTCATCCATTGTGCACACAGGCACTAGGAGACTGCACGGCGCAATTGGCCGAGCTGCGTGCTCTTGTTCTAGCTCTAGAGTTTGCTGATCCTCTTGTGAATACTCTTATTGTGTGCGATTCTTACTATTGTGTCCAGTCGTTCAATGACAACTTATTCTTTTGGTCTCAAAATGATTACCGCGATTTTAAAGGCAGCGCAATTAAGCATAAAACGCTTTGGGTTCGAGTCGCAGATCTTAAACAACGTCTGCCTCTCACACATGTTATTCACACTCTTGGCCACCAACGTGTCGGAACACACGCTGTTGGTAATTCTCTGGCTGATGAAGCAGCCAAGTCTGCAGTAGCCACATGTTCCGTAGCAGCAGTTACAAGATCAAAGTCTAAGGTTGATAATGATATTCTGGCAGCGGTTGCTGCAACTAGGGAGGGAGGTAATTATCCTGCAGGTTTCCCTTCTAAGTACTCTTATCATGTAACTCCCGAACAGGTTCCTTATGCTACCCTTCCTTCGGTTGGGGATCAGCTGATTCCCAACTCTGACCGCAGACCAGCTTTGATCAAGGCCGCACACAAAGGCATTGCTTTGGCACATGCTGGTGTGTCGGCAACAGTCACTATTCTTCAGCAACGTTACTGGTGGCGTGGTTTATATAAACAGACTCGTAACTATGTTCTTTGCTGTGATGTTTGTCAACAAATCAAGCCTTCTACAGTCCCACGTCCGCCACAAACACAGTCCCTCTTACCGTGCTCCGGTCTCCGTGCTTGGACTAAAGGGTACTCGTACTGTCATTCTACCACCATTGCCAGGTCGCAAAGACAACAGGTACATCTAAGTAGACAATGTCAAGTTACACCGTGTGGCCGATTCTGAATAGTGTGACACCTGCAGTTTCGTGCAACGCAATATCCTTAGCACCTTTAACTTTGTCACCCCCTGCCACAAGAATGTCTGCTCATATGATGGACACTGTAATTGATCTTCAGCCCTTGCGACAAGCTTCATCTGCAATGGATATTGTGTGCCCTTTTCCGGGAATTGATTCCGTGAGTGAGATGCCATCTAGCTCACGAGTCCGGATGGACGATTCGACACTTTCACCTTTGCTTGCGAATCCAGTAAGTGCCTGTGATGGGGAACCGGCACACCTTTCTTCTGCCTCGTCCTCCTCATCATCAAGTTTGTCTGGTGCACCTAAGTCTAAGTTGCGTATTTTTTACACCTGGTTCAAAAAGACATACTTCGTTCCCCCATGGACCTACATTTGGTTGGTGCTTATCCTGTTATTTCTCTTCATGTCAATTGGATTTGTGACAGTGTTCTTTTTACTCATAAATGGCCATTATCTCCCTGAACGCTCTGCAGTAAAGATGGTCGATGGAACTTTGGCTCCTCACACATCGTCCCATGTCAATGAAACGTGCCAAGTCTTTTGTGAATATTTCAGCCTTTCCTGTTCATGATGGCATAGTTTGGGACAAAGTAGCTTATGAAATCCATGGCCTGACCGAGGTCCTCAGAGTCCCGTACGTATTTTGCGTCTCATTAGGAGATGTGGTGACACGGGACATACATTCGGATGATTGGAATGTGCAGGCAGTTCATGCATTATTTTCAGATTTAAAATATTATGCTGCCTTTGATGCTGAGGATTTGTATTTAAATTCTGCCAATTATGGTGATCTCTTTTGCTATCAACATTATGGGCATCATTTTTTACACAAAACAAACCCGATCAGACCTGTTTTTAATTTTACCCAGTGGGAACATTGTCCGACTCCCTTAGAAGGGAGTTCTAAAACTCTTAGAAATAAATACACCTATTTTTCGGATTATAATTTGACCAATCCTGATTCCTATTTTTTCAGGCTTCAAAAATCCCCTATATCTAAGTACCTTTTATCCCACACTAAACTAATTTACGTCAACTCGTTTAGAACTCAGCTGCCACGCATGGTTATGACTATTGGAAACAGACTATAGATTTAAAATCAATCTGGGGCACAAAGGCATGGCAGGTTCAGGGCACTGAGGCATTACATCGTGCCTGCCTGATCCCGACTCAATTGCTATTTTTAAATGCAACCATTTACCAAACATCCTGTTATGGCCTTGTTACTGTCAAAAACCTAAATACCCCCTCGATTCCATCACTAGCTGAATATGACAATTGGCAGTCACATAATAACTACACCATTGAGGCTTTGCAGGCTCTCCTTCAAAATGCCTCCTTTAATGTTTCTGAGATTGATTCATTAGGATGATTGTTATGGCAAACTAATGCAAATGCATGCCAATTGCGTTTCTATAATGTTACATCTGGTTTCATTCAGGCTAAGCCTGATCCTCATTATTCACCTCATCATTCTGTGACTACATACTCGGTGGGTAAATTGTGCCAGCAGTGGCTAGAACACTCTACCCTTGCATCTGTCAAACAGCACCTTTCGGTCCTATCGAATGATATTGATTTGGCTGATTTTCTCTTAGGCCCACGTAATCCAAGGGCCAAGAGATTTCTTTATGCCTCTTATAATGACATTTGGAAACTTTCACAGATGGAAGCCGCCTTCCGTCTGCGTCAAATTGACCAGGCAAACTTGGAAAAAGTGCTTGCTCTAGTGGACAACAGCATTAACACGCTTTCTTCACGCATTAACACCTTAGACAATATTGTTTCTTCTGTAATAGATATTGTGTAAAGTGATGTTTCAGTGTTATATCATGGTCAGAATCAGTTAAGGTTGGTCATGCAATTTGCTTGGACATTGCAGACACTGAAAATGGGTAAAGTGCCTTGGGATTATTTGAATGCCACTGCTTTATTTTTGCCTTTTAACCTGACTGATAAACAGAAGTTTATGTCCATGAAAGATGCTGTATACACGCTATAACATATTGAACAATTAGAGCCTTTGCTGTTCTCCGTAGCGGAAACGGACTCTGCTGTTTGGTTAATTCATGGCGTTATCACTTTGCCCTTTTCGCTTTTTCAATTTAAATCATGTATGCAACACGTTCCTGTTGGCCACTTTGAACCGCTTGGCACTGCTTTTCTACATGAATTATGGGTCCTGCCCTTTGCTTATCGGTGTTTGAGGGAGGATAAAGAAGTTTTCCTCACAGGGGAAGAGTGTGATTCGGTAGTGGGTCACTCTTGTGTGCAAACACGTTAAGTTGCATGGCGAGTGTAACGTGTCAGCGCCCAATCTAGCTTGCTATCTAAAAGGGACCCCAGTACCATCCATCACGCCTGTCTTTACATTGCTTACTAACGGCAGCTATCTCATTTTAAACAATCAAGACTGGTGTGGTTTGCGGGCGGGTGTCCCATATTTGGTAACTGTTTCCCAGCGCGTAACTTGCTGTAGCAATGTCCTTTTCCCGCCCCCTCAAGGGAGTTTAGGTTCTTCGCTTTGGCCTTCCATTCCGACTTTGAAAACAGAGTTCAACAAGTTGAGCAGGCTCAAAGCCCTTTTATTCCAACAGGAGGTGGCCCTCACTTCCGCCCGTGAAACATTCAGGTTGCAGGTGACTCGGACCTCAAGTGAGATACAGTCGCTTCTTAACACTAACCTCCCACTCCATTTTGGGGAATTAATTCACCAAATATTCAATGCGTCTGATACGACAGGCCTTGCCCATTTTTTTAAATCTGTGGGATCTGGCCTGGTCTCTTCCTTTCAGACTATATTTGGGGTAATACCGGCTTTTATTCATTCTATATTCTCCAGCGTCTTTGGAGGATTCCCCTTAATATTGGCGCTGGCAGCTGGTGTCCTGCTTCTTCTCCTTGTGCTTCGCAATGGCTGCTCACTTTGTGGCTCTGCACAGGCCGGACCAGCTTCAACTGTACTGTGATTGCCTGTATGAGGCTTTTGGATGCTTGCCTTTAGCAACGCTTGGCGTGAGTTACGACTTGACATTCCGCTTTGCCTACTTTACTTGCGTGCAGCCAGTGCTTCATTGCAAAAGATGTCATTTTTCCTGGGCGATGGAACTTTGCTTATCGAACACGTGGTGTCCAATCCCTGATTTCAGCCGGTTGATGGGTCCCTTAGAGACACATGACGAGGCTTGTTCTGTGGATGGTCAAATGGCGCGTGCAGCTTTACTTGGAATCTTGGATCAATGGGATATCTGTGCGGCTGCACAGACTTTCCTACAACGAAGTTTCATTGAATATCACGCCAGTTTACCTTTTCTACTTCTGGAAGCTCCTGCTTGTGAGGTACATGCTTGTTCCTTCAATTTATTTGATTGGATGTCATCGCTTTTTTCTACCAATAACAAAGATGACCTATTGGAGGGAATTGCATTCCTTTGCACCCAAACCTTCATGGATTAACTACATGGGTCGTCCCTACTCCACTGTCTGCAATACAGACTCTTTTTTCGAACTTTCCCTTTTTTCTCCGATTTGGTTTTTTGTGAAAGTCCCTCAATAATATAACCAATGACTGACTTTTTGAACTCTGTTTCTGTTTTTCTGTCTATATCCTAATGGCTTGCCAGGGGGAGGGTGTTATATGGGGTTATGTGGCCCTAAGACACATTGTCGACATTGCTAAGTTAGCATGAGTTTTGCTTGCCCTTTGCTGCTGCTTTTGCGCACGCCTCTGCTGAGAGTTTGTTTTCGCGACACTTTGCCTCTGCTCTGTATATGATAACAGATTGTTTTTCACATTCTCAGCCTTCCCTTCAATTCTATCTGAACATAATGTGCAAGGTCGGACAACAATGTGTCTCTTGTTATTCTGTTCTGGTCAGTCCATATTACCTAGACAAAACATGTTACCAACAGCTGCAATGTGGAAAAATCGTGCTTTGATATAACGTTGTTGCATGTTTTTGAAACACTCTCGAAGAAAGCCGTTCCATGGAGCTGAGCTCTGCTGTTCATATGATGTGAACCTTTGCGACTAAGCTTTGAGGTAGGGGTCTGCTAATAACGCCTAGAGATCTTCTGTTATATAAAATAGCTTTTTACTGCCTTGGGGAGGGTGATTAGGCCCAGTTATTTTGCCTTTTTCACAGTCTTTATAAAATGATGACTCCTTTTATATTCTATGGTATTGTAACAATGCTAATGATTCTTGCATTATGCATTTTGCTGCTAGTTGTGCTTCGCATACTGTTTTATGAATCACTATAGTCAAAATAAATATTTTGAACTCATTTAGTGACTCTGTTTATTTTTATTGTGGACAAGTACGTGAGAGCGAAAGAGTGTCTTGTTCCCGCGACTCTCAGGTGAGTTGGCAGTGCTCGTGTTCTGGGTTGTCTAAACATTCGTAGCTTCTTGTTATTTGTAGGAGACCGAACGAGACACTATTGGTAGTCGGTTGGGATTTTGGGTACTAAGGTGATAAGAGGTACACCCCTATTTACTGAGGTCCTGTTTTCTTGTGCATAGTTCTGTGTATGAGCAGAATCCCCGCAACACTATAAGCAATTTCTGAAAATTGGATAACCCTACTAAGGGGCCGATTCCGATCTCGGCCGGTAGTGCTCCGAATCGGATTCGGATTTACCGGATCCGATTCGGAGCCCTGTTTCCCGACCGAATCGTACGCGGGTCCGGCCGAGCGAGTACGATGCAAGCTCCGCGACTCGCCGACCGACTCGTATGCGGCTTCAACACGCTCCGACCGACTCGCACGGACACGACTCGCACCGCGCTATGGAGACGTTTCCCGGCCGGGTAAGTACGATGCGCGCCGCAAGCAGTCCGACCGACTCGCGCCGTCCGGCTCGAAAGAGCTGTCGGAGCAGGACTTTGGGGGTCCGCGTCGGACCCCCCTGTACGCGTAGGTGCGCGAGTCGCACACAGGGGGGACCCATGGGTCCCCCCTACCTGTGCATGTACGGCGCAATGCGCATGGACGCGTACCCACTGTAGGGGGCGCCCTTGTTCGCCTCGCACCCATTGAGTCAATGGGAGCCCGCGTACGCGTTGTACGACCGGCTCCCATTGACTTCAATGGGAGTCCGACCGAATCGAGTCCGATAGCATGCGAATGCATCGTACTCGTCCGGTCGGACTGCTAGGGTCCAATTCGGTCGGAATTCTCTCCGGGTCCGGCTCGGTCGGAGAGATTTCCGGCCGGAATCGGAATCGGCCCCTAAGAGTCTTGCTTTGTACCGTTGTTATCTCATTCTAAACGTGAGAATCGTTTAAAGCCAAAGTATTTGAGGCTTGCTGTCTGGTTTGCTCTTGCATCAAGCTGCTGCTTATAAAGAAATTGCCATAACCATTAAAACATTTGTGCCCTTTTTTCTCTGACACATGACTGCCAAAGTTAAGGACAGTCAAATCTGTGATCCATTAGGATTTTTGGACAGTACATTAATTTTGCATTTTGTTCCATGACTCTTTTCATTGGGTGAAATATTCAGTTAGTTCATGCACAGATCACTGGTTGGGACCTACTAATGTCAGCGCTGGCAGGTGATACTCACCTCTGCAGGCCCTACGATGGAAGTGCAGCGTTTGTCCTTAAGGTCCGCGGGATGGATGGTGGGCCCCTGGTCCTCCATCACAGGGTGTACAATCTGCATGCCCCTCTGCTAAGACTCTCATATATGCAATTTTAGAAATGCACAAATATTTTTAAATTACCCGCATATCTGTCTGTATAGGATACTGCGAACAATGATAACTCATGAGCTCTGTGAAGGTTTACTTGTGTAAAATCAAGATCTATTTAATTAAAAAAAGACTATTGTAGAAGTTAGACATCCCCAGCACAAGGCTGGTCTAAAATACTTCCTTGGGCTTAGCAAATTTTATTCCTGTTTTATCCTAGACTATGCATCTAAATTAGGACCAAATATGTACAAGAGGGACGTTCCATCCAGATGCAATTCTTAATGACTAGACATCTTTGAGTGGATACAAAATCAGTTAGTTAGCCCTAGGGCACTGAGACATTATGACCTTGTGTTATTGTGCAGTTTAACAGTGGATGAAAGTAATGTAGGACCAGGAGCTGTTCTCACTCTGGGAGGGAAGGGGGAGATGTTGACGACTGGATATTCATCTCGAGTAATGAAAAATACAGAAGTTCATTACTTAGTAACAAGAAAAGAATTGCTGGCATGTTGGTGAGTGCTGATTACATAGTTTCACAACTATCTCTGAGGAAGGAAATTTGTGATTCAGACAGGCCTTAAACCTTTAATTATCATTCTAAGTGGTCCAAATGTAAAAGGGTCCACTCTTAGCATTGATAGGTTATCCACTAAACTCCTACAGTTTGACTTAGTACCTGAATATACTCCTGGTAGTAGGAACTTTCGTGCCAATAATCTCTTGAGTTTTCCAATCAAGGCAGTTTCTTCAGAACCTATTAAGTCTAAGGTAGAAAACGATTTAGAGGATGCAATGTGGCAGATAAAGACATTGTGAATTTAGGACATTTTCCGAAAGAGGTTGACGTATGACATTGAGTGAAGATCTGAATAACAAAAAAGTAATTTGGTTCACTCATTTTAAATGGCCAAAAGAGAAATGTTGATTTAAGCTTTCAACCATTTACTAAAACTGCTGAGGAATGGACTCTTGAAGATGGTCCTGTCATGAGTTCATACCTCGAGTCAGTTTGAGAGCAACCATAATATTCAAGTCACATGAAGGACATTTAGGTTGTACAATGACCAAACTGTATGGATAGAGAACTTGATCAGGTAAAGTGTGTGATATGTGGTAATTGTGACAATACTTTGAAAATAGCCTCTTTACCTCTTAATCCCATAGAGCTCCCATCCTTAACGTGGAAAAAGTGAGGATTTATCTGGTTGGACAATTAAATCTACTTATAAGGACTCACAGTTTACAATGGTGATGGTACATTTTTCTACTAAATGGCCTGAGGTCATGTTTGTCAATAAAGCAACTTCAAAAACTGTAGCTGGTATTGAAAATGTTTTATAAGACAAGGTTTACCTGGAACATTATTTCCAGACAATTGTACCCAGTTTGTTGATGCAGAGCTGTCAGAATTTCTCAAGGTGAATTAATTGATAACTTCAAGTACTCACTGTATCATCCCCAAACCAATGGAATTGTTGAGTGCATGAATAGAGTACTTGAAGAATGTAAACGTTGGGCCATAGCCAATATATGTATCAATGCCAATATAGTAAGGTCAATTCTAAGGTTCTACCACACAACTGGGGTGTCTCATTTTGAATTGATGAGAGGCAGGAAACGAGCCATCAATTTTTGCTCCAGGTTGGATGTCTAAGTGTATCAGGAATGGAAGGTCTATGAGTGATCTTGATACAAGTGTGATAGCAAACACAGAAACAGCACAAGATAAGCAAAAAAGTACTATAACGCATGGAAAAAAGTGAAATCAATATAATTTCAAGTTGGACATCTTGTGTGGGTGAAGAAATTAGGTTGTGTGCATAAAGGAGACCCAAAGTATGGAAGTCCCATCAGGGTATAAAAGATCAGTGGTAGTGCTGTTAGGGTGACAGACCGTCAATGATGGAATGGTGAGAGAGTGGTCAAAGTTAATTGTGATCCTGAAACCCAGGCCACTCCTTTGAGTGATGATGTCTTGGGTAGCCACAGCGATCGTACATCAGGTACAGATCATAATGGTCTATTTGTAGTCCCAGTGATTCTTCACAAAGTACCGAACTGGTTAGTCACTCTATTTGTAGAACAATTCGAAGGAGCTCTCGAACAAGAAGGTCACCTTCCAGATATAAATGTGTGTTTTTTCCTCATACCTTTGTGTCTGAGTTCGCTATCTCTTTATTTTCAAATTTTTGTTTTAGATCTAGTGTTTTACAATTCATATTCAAGTGTCTCCTTGAGTCAATGTATTCGATTGGTTTGAAAAAGATGTATAACACCTCATTTTTATTTTATTTTTGTTTCTAAAAGGGGAATGCCATGTAATAAGTCGATAGTAATTTCTCCAGGGCATGATGATCTGGTGATACACACTGGCTGGCACTGTGTGGATAAATAGAACGTATTCTTTAGTGTTCTATATGTTGCCTTAGTAACAGTTTGGCAGTTGATGTTGGGCTCTGGTTTGAATGACCTTTAGCAGCCCGACACTGTAACTCAAGAATTAAACTTACCAGAAACGTATCCTGGCTCAGCATTTTGTCAGGCGCCAGAAAACTACACTACCACACAGCCATCTCATGGCACATTGAAGCTGGGCTGCCAAGTAATACAATTCAAAATCGGGCATTCCTAACTCACCTTGAGTCATCAATTTCACCAGTGTCATCCTCTGCCTGACAGAATCATAAATTAGATCTACTAGAGCACATCTAACTTTTGGAAGATTGTTTTTGGCAGCAGTAGTCGAAAGTTGAACAGTAAAGGACATGGGGAAGCATTACCATCTTAGCCAACCCAATTCAACCTGTTACTGACAGTGGCAGCGTCTTTCTGAAAGAAACATGCACTCTTAATGCAGTTATACCTTTCCTTGCATTTCCATCTAGCATATCAGAGTTCTAATGGCATTATGTTCACCCATAAATATCAAAAGGTTCTTGATTCCCATGTAATCATGCCACTCCCCCTTAGAACCACAGAGCACTGTAACATGCTGGGGCAGGTGGGAAATAGACAGGTCCTGATCCAGTAGATGTCTAACCAAAACACAGTTTCAAATTCCGTCAAGGACTTAGCTATCAGTTTCAGATCCACCACCACTTCCCTAATGAACAAAACCATGTAATCCGCAAAGGACAACACTGAGCGTTACCACCCCATCACTTGAGCAGTATCCCCCAATACATCCCTTCTGCCATCAACCTGACAGCAAAGGGATTCATTGCCAAGGCAAAGAATAGGGGACATCAGGCAGCTGTGCCACCCCCTATTTACCTGATATGAGGCAGAGATAACTTTACCTGTGTGCACCCTAGCTGTCGGCTTAGCATATAACAATGCCATCCATTTCATCATAATCCTCCTAATGCTGAGTTTATCAAGCACTTGAAACAGAAACAGCTTACTCTGTATCAAATGCTTTCTCTAGGTTAAGGGCCAGGGCAGCAGAGGAAGGACAATCAGATGATGCTTCCTCAAGCACTTGGAACAGTCTCTTAATTGTTAAGAGGTGCTATAGCCTCCAATTAAGCTATTCAGATCTTTGTGTACCAGTCTAGGTAGATGCAATCAAATTATTTTGTCCAATACCTTATCAAACATTTTATAGTCTGTATTCAATATAGAGAGTATTCTATACAACACTATCTCCAGCTTGCCTCACCCAAGTTTAAGAAGCAATTAGGCCCTTGCTCATTGTTGGGGGGCAAGTATCAAACCGAATAGGCATCCGCATGTAATAATGGCAATCTCAGAGCCAACTGTTTCTCATATGTGCTATGAAACTGCAATGGGAGCCCATGTGCCCCAGATGTCTTCCCATTACCTCATATATGAGTGCCCTTTTTTATTTCTAAGACCGAAATCAGCTGTTTTATTTTCCTCCAGTCTTCAGAAGCCACCGGAAGAAGGAGCACCTCCCTCAGGAACTCTGCTACTTCAAATAGGGTGCACAAGGTGCTTCCTATAAATAACTTTAAATAATAGAAATGAAAAACTTTACCCAAACTAGTGCCCAATACCAAAGCCCGAATTATATATGATATATATATATATATATATATATATATATATATATATATATATATATATATATATATATATATATAAGATACACAAGTGTGTATCACTCTAGAACATATCATTCCATATAATTTTACATGTAAGCCATGGGTAGGTGAATAAAAGAATACTCTCATCCTAGAGTTTCTACAGTACCAGACATCCACTAATGACAAAATAATACAACCATACCTGTAACATCTTTGCACTTTTGTACACTGTTGTATGCCGGGGTCGCAGGGATTATCTTTGGAGGGTGGGTGCAAGTGATTCAAGTTAAACATCTAGGCCACAATTGAGTTCTCCACTTATCAACAGTGGAAGGTGCGTGCACCACGATGTTGCTTAATCAGTGTAGCACTAAAGGTTGACTGCTCAACATTGGGATCATAAATGCTACAAAGAATACCCCATACCTCACCCAGATCAATAGTCCCCTGAGACAGGAGGAAAGACTGGTGCTGTACACCTGCCCTCTTGAGCACCGTCGTAATCTGGCTCCCTCAATTGCTGTCAGGTGGGTTTCTTGTATGAAAGGCACTTGTACTCCCCTACACTTGAGGAAGGATAGTAGAATGTCTCATTTGCTGACTGCTCATCACTTGAACATTCCAGGTGATAAT
The DNA here is from genome assembly GCA_963921515.1 of Calotriton arnoldi. NCBI lineage: Eukaryota > Metazoa > Chordata > Amphibia > Caudata > Salamandridae > Calotriton > Calotriton arnoldi. The sequence continues at coordinate 1,453,652 of CAWUFW010000708.1, forward strand.
GGTATAGTTATTAAATGATATCATGAATCTACACTAGATACTTTCCTATACTAGATACTTTCATGTTGTCATTTCCTTTCCATGCTCTGCAGAAGGCACTACTGCCCCACACACCCACCCTTGATGAACCTCTACACCCTGCTTCAAGCAACCCCAAATGGTATTGCTTCCCCCCCCTGCAGGTCAGGGATATGAATGTTACCTGTCCAATCCCTAAAACTTGAACTTAAACCTTCGGCATCCCTCCTATCCAAATCTCTGTAGCACTGATGAGAAAAAGCAGGTGACAGTATCTTCAAAAAATCAGCATTTTCTGCTCAGCCAACCGTGGGAAATCTTCCAAGCCCTAAACTGACACTTAACAATCTAGATCATGAAATGCCTCCACACAAATCATCAGCGGCGCTTCCTCCATTATGGTGAAGGATCGTCACCCACTCTGCTGTGGGTGCAGCAAACCTGAAACATAAAATGGTAATACAATTAATTTATTACCATTTTATTTTTCTCTGCTCCCAGCCTGAACCGTGTGTGAGCTCGGGCAGGGCTATTACTGCTGATTGGTGATTGGTAACAGCAGGTAAGATTGCCACTCCAGTTTACAGTGCACATATCCATTTGGCTGCCTGCTTTGCAACTGCCAGCCTGACTTTAAACCTCTCCAACCTATGGTGTATTAAAGATGGATGGAGGGCATGTACAGGCCCCCAAAACCTCAATGAGAGCCGATCACGCCTGCTCCAACCAATCCTGGCTCCTTTCTCATGCTGGTTGGTACCATTAGCAGCATGAGAGCAGCGCCTGGATTGGTAGCGGGGAGTTGTTTGGGTCTCGCACTCAGAGATTAAAACTGAGGACTTGTGGGTACGTAATAAACATTTTTGCCCCACATGTAATGTTTACCTTTTAAACCCAGTGACCGGCATTGTGAGAAACTCACATTGCCTTTAGCCTCAACTCCAGAGCTCTCAATCATGGGCCGTCATAAACAAAACACTGATAGCGAGACATGATTGAGAGCTTTGGCATTTAGCCTAAAGGCATTGTTTGTTTTTCAGAGTGCCTGTCACTGGGTCAAAATCTTCACTTTGCATGCCCCTCCACTTTAAAATGTCAGTGCCCACCACGGTAAATCATGACATAGCCAGTGTAGCAGAACTTTCTCTCTGGTAACAATAAAATGATGCCATAAAATGAGCAACCAGTATCTCTAGCCTATCATGTAGTTCCACTCAAATATCAGTTTAAATTCCAGTTTAAATACATTTTTGGAAATGTACCAATTTTTTGTACTAAAACATTAATTTGCCATTTTCTGTGCTCATTTCCTGTCACGCACAAGCTTGTCATTTTTAGTCAAAAAAATGATTGCCATGAAATATCAATTTGTCATTTTTTTTAAGTAGCTACAAAACAAATAAAAATCCTAATATTGCTACTGGAACACATTGTTCCATGGAGCCTATACATGACTTAAAGCCTGCCTGTACTGACGGGGTTACAGAACTGCCTTCTAGCCAAATACAAACTGGATTGTCAATCATCTTTCAGAAAAGCTCAACAACAGAATCCAAGACTATGGCCCAAAATTAGCTGGGACAATCAATTTTCTATTTTAAGAATTGGAACCACATTTGTCCCTTTCCAAATGGTTGCTATCTTCTATCAACAAGATTAGTTTTGATGACATTGGACCCCTACTTTTGAGACCAAAGGTATCCAACACATGAAAGATAACAGGAGAGATGCTTGCAATAAGACTTATTGCACACATTCCTCCCATCAACTTTTGTGTGTTTGATGTAACACCTTCAGTGGCCAAGGATATGCTTAGATGGGGGTCCTTTCTCACTGTGCAACTAGAATCAAGCTACACCAGACTGAAGAGCCTGGAAACCGGTCCTATGTTACTTGTGTTCTGGTTTGTTGAGGACCTGGCCTGGCAGTTCGGGCTGGATTGCTCTCATGAGGAGCATGGTCAAGACTGATTTGCATATGGCTAGGTCCAAACTGAGGTGGCATGGTTGGCAAAAGAACGATGGGTTGAAGTGCTACCCGAGCAATTGTCAGTGGATAGACTTATTGCAAGCATTACTCCCATCACTTTTTGTGTGTTTTGATCAAAGGTATCCACCCTGCCCTTGGAGCTTTAATAATTTTCTTGGTCACTAGGCCTTCTCTGATTTCTTCAAAACAAAATGCTTAATTGCACCAAGCCGCCAATTGTTTATCACCATTGGCTGAGCCAGTTCCATTCCTAAACTGTATAACTAATAAAAATGGACTAAGGATTCAATACCATCAATAACAGTGTCAATTATAGGTGAATGGCCCTTCCCAACAGTCCCAAGAATACCAAGACCACATAGTTTAGCATCCTGTCACCTAGATTTTATTAAACAACTAATGGTAAAGTTCTTTTTGTCCTAGGCATCATCAACAAACCATGCATGAGATGGGTCAGTTCTTCCAAGCAGTTGTTGCCTCCTATACACGTTAGACGTCTTTTAATGATATATTTTACAATACTGAAGGCCACGTACACAGAAGATCAAACAGGCCTCAGCATCAGAAACGTCCTACAATATGGTTAATGAGCTCTCAATTATTAAGGAAAGCTGATTTCAGTTATCTGACAGATGTAACCTACAGGCAAATTTGGGAAGTGGGTTTATGATTAATAAAGGTAGAACTGGGTAGGTCCCAAAAGGCCTGTGATAAATGTCTTAGCATGACATTGCCATAAAATCTCTGAGAAATGTCCAGTTTTCCTACATCATTTAATAAATATTAAATCAAAATGGTTCTCTTACTGTCTGTAACATACATTTAACAAGTTTGTCTGTTGGATGTCTTCTATTAAGGGATCACTATCATCCACTGAAGAACAAGAGGTTCATTCCACATTTCCCAGCCAAAATAGATTCACTTGCATTTATTCCGATGTTTGGAACCCCATAAATCACATATGCCACGGTGACATCTAAATCAGGCAGATCAGTATGAACAGCATTTAGATCTCTCACAATGATGGTACTATTTTAATAAATTCAAGTAATAAGAGGGGCTCTTCGAGGTAAAGTAGAAATAAGGGATCTTAAAATTGCATAAGACCCACTTAAATCAATATCAATATTATACATATCAACCAAATATAGAACAAAATTCTTTAAAGGGCCTTGATGTGTTCTATTTTGATGAAGATAGTCACGCATCAAGGATGTTCAGATTCCATATCTATGAATATGTATTTCTGCATCTTTGTTCAATCCCTTTTTAATAGTATTTAGTCTCAGAATCCATTCATTTTCCCATAGTCTCATTTTAGTTCATGGTTTCCTAGCCACGGGGTGGGCCTTGATGTGTTCTATTTCGATGAAGATAGTCACGCATCAAGGATGTTCAGGTACCATATCTAAAGCTGCAAAGCCGTTACAATAAAGTTAATTGAAACGCAAATTAAAAAGATTAAAAAGCCTCCTTTTGGGTCATTTGTTTTGCGAGGATGAAAAAGGATCCACTAAAATTTACACAAATTAGTCAAGGAGCAGGCAACACAATTGAAATAAAGAATTGAAGGACTGCCAATGCTGACCTGACAGCTTAGATCACAATATGGCAATGTTCCACAATCCTCTCTGCAATCATGCTTGCATGCATGCTAAAAGTGTGGAAGATCATCACACAAAGGTGGTAGGGGCAAATTTGAAAGCATTAAAACAGGGAATTGTACCTTCTGGAAAAAATGTACAGCCAGCATGTGGCATAAACCAGATTGTTGGGTATTTGCTGGCCCATCACGATGTTGGGATTCTGAAGAGGGAGTACACATTAATTTTGACCTGAGAGATGCTACAGTATCACCTACCAGTGCTCATCTTGCCTGAATCCTTCCATCATCACTACATTTTTTAAGTTATTACACACATCACGTCCACTGCCGCCACCAGATCCTTACATGAAATTGCGTTGGACAGCTAGCCCTTCAGGAGCCAAAGGATGTACCCCCCCACAACCAGAGCGGCCCATCAACCAACTCACTAGAAACCATAAAATTCTCAATACAATTCATGCTTAGATTTACATCAGTGGGTTACGTCTTGGACAATAGAATGTCTTTCTTAACTATATGTGTGCACGTCCTAGAAAATTTTATCCAGAACATGACCCTGTTGACAAGAGCATTATCAGAGAATTCAGGTTAGTACATGACTAGGAACAATAATTATATTTAAGTAAGGTAGAGTAAGTAATTTTCAATGATAATATAAACATGTGGCTGATATTCCTTGAGTAAAATAGTAGTCAGAGATTATGTACTAATCTTCACATACATTTATTTTAATGCAGTTAAAAACAAATGAAAGCCTCTATTTAATTGCGAGGTAGCAGACAACTTAGGTCAGCCAACAAGTGTTTCACCCCAAACTGTCTTAGTGCTTGTGTTATAAGTCACAGAATTAGGTTTTTAGAGCAGGGACGTTCAGGTGGAGGTCCTAGATAGGGAGTCAAAAAGGTGTTTGATAGGAGCATGCAACCTAGTTAGGAGGGGGTCTCAGAAGTTGCTAAAATGGTTCACAAGCAGCATTCTCAATATAAGCATGGTTTTATGTATATGGTCTATATGTCAAAAACAGTGTTATGGTTGATCTCACATGGATTGTAGGTAAGCCATAGTAGACAAAATTTTAAGAAATCTTTATGAGCAAGCTCATGTTATGTATGTGCTTTAAAAGTTACCCTGAAGTTAATGGAGCTTTTTAAGTGAAAAGCACTTACCTGTCCTTGTGGTCCTAATGATTCAATAAGTCTAGACAGTACTGTTCCAATAGAGAAAGAGAGGAAGAAGCAAGGTTGGAAGCGAACAATGAAGGGAATCTTTATGATTATTATTTAATGCCCTCACACACCCAAATGGGTATCATGCTTCATCATAGGGCCAGCTTCTCGTTGGGTCATTCCTGTAATGCCCTATGGGCCCCACAAGAGTGCTCTTTGTCGGAGCTCTTTTTAGTTTTCCACTGTAATGATGAAGGTGTGTGTGGGTACATGTAGGTGGAGTTAGTGCAAATTGCGTGTCAAGTGGATTAAAACTATCTAAGGGATAGCAAATTAGTTTTAATATGGTGGTTCCCTTGGCAAGGATAAAAACAATAGAAAGTGGGCTATCATGAGGGCCCAATGAACTAAGATAGCTCTAATGTGTATGTGAGGTTGAAATGTTTCACGCCTATCAGTCCAACCGGAACCCTGGCTAGTAATTGGTCATCCATTGATATTTTGTTGTTCATGCATATTTGATTATAAACATGTGTGACTTTGTTAGTGATTTCATCACAGGATAGACACAAAACATCATAGTAAATATAGCACTGCATATGATGTTCTTGAGAAAGTATTAGTGCTATTGGTACATAAATCATGAAAGCGTGTGTGGTAAAGAATTGCAGATCTTTGCTATAATGGAAGTAACTAATTCGCATTGAAAAAGGAGACCTAACCCAAAGCAGATATAGGTTTCAGCTACCACACTTCGGGCAAGTTTGTATTTTTGTAATGGTTTAAAGCTATTTTGGGAACTAGGACAGATTAGTTGTTGGCATTTTGTTTTGTATCTTGCAGCCAAATATGCATTTCCGCATCTTTGTTCAATCCCTTTTTAATAGTGTTTAGTCTCAGAATCCATTCACTTTCCCATGGTCTCATTTGAGTTCATGGTTTCCTAGCCACGGGGTGGGCCTTGATGTGTTCTATTTCGATGAAGATAAAGGTTTTGCATTTGGGTGTTACTGATTGCAATGTTCAGTTAAGGGTGGTCCTACACTGGTTTTGTTTATGTTTCTGTAATGCTCTTTAATCCTGCTTCTGAGGGGTCTGATGGTGCATCTCACATATATTTTAGAGCAAGGACATTAAATGATGTAGATCACAAAGGGGAAGTTAATTTTTCCTGGTTCCGGTGTGAATTCCTTGACTGTTATTTCCAAATTTGCACATGCTACAGTTGTGGCATGTAAAAAGGCTTATAAGTGTATTAAGAAAACATGGTTTTCTTTGCTTTTGTCAGTGAATTCAGGTCTGCATAAGAAGTCCTTCAGATTCTTCACACATCGAAAGCCCATTTGTGGAAAGGCTGAGATGTCAGTGTTGATAGAGGAGATACTTGTTAGTAAGTGCCAATATCTTTTAAAGATTTTTCTGATTCGATGGTGGCTATAGTGAAAGTCCTTCAGGAAGTGTTGTGTTCTTTGATTGTTTTTGTGATATATTCTCACTTCGCAAGAGAGATTGGCGTGGTTTATCATTTATTTCCCCGGAAGCTGGCAAAAATCTGTCCAACAGTTCAGGTAAAAATGACTCTGTTTAGCCACAATTATGTTTAATTCTAAGTAGTTCACCCTTTAGAATCTTTTTTAGAATGGTTTGGGGGTGAGCTGTCTGACCTCATAACTTAGTTTGCTGCTGTGTCTTTTCTATAATGTTTTGTTTGTATCTTGCCATTTATTATGGAAAGAGTAATGAACAGGAAGTAAATTATTTTAGACAAGAAATGGGCAGTAGTCTGGATGTTCCATCAATTATTATACATTTGTTTTCAACTGCACTAAAATAAATTTATGTGGCGATTAGTATGTGATCTCTGACCACTATTTTACTCAAGGAATATCAAACCATATGTTTATTATTATTATTGAGAATTGCTTACTCTACCTTACTTAAATATATTTCATAGTTGTGGGCATAAGGGTATTGCCCTCATAGAGTAAGCAATCAATACTGCCAAAGAGCCAATACTAGTCAGTGTAACTCCAGAATGATTACCCCCCTTCCTTGATAACAGTAGGAACAATAATTAACCTTGCCTTATATACTTGCCGTTAATGTGCCAGCTTACAGACAGTTGGAAACAAATTTCCCATTAGGACATTTCTTAGCTTTACCACAAAAAACGGTGGCCTAAGAATTTTTGAATAATTAGTGAACCAAGAAATACAACCATCACCAGACATGACAGCATTGAGGGGACATTGAAGGTTGGCAGCGAGAGGGAGTTTTTAATGATTTGAAAATTATGGCTAATTCCGACATGTTTCGTTTGGCTTAATCAAGCTTTAATTGGAAATACTAGGCCACAGCCAGCTTACATTTTCATTCATTTATATTTGCAGAAAGAAATGGGCTTTAATTTTACATGAGCAAACGTTCCATGTGCATGTTTTCTTAATGAGTGCTTTTCCATTTCAAAACATTTGCAAAATAGAAGTTTTTTTCATGGTGAGGTTTATTTGTAATATATCAAATCAAATCAAATCAAACTTTATTTGTTTCTTTCAGATAAAACCATAAAAGTCATACAAACATCAGTAAAACTCCACTTATGTACAGAATAACCAAACAATGTGGCCAGTGTGATCTAATTACAGTTTTAAAATAAATCCCACAATCAAAGTTAATCACAGCTTGACCTAAGTCGGATGGCGTCCCTTAAAAAGCTGAGCGTATACAGTACAGTATCGTTTGAAAGAAGTTGTAAAAAGATAAAAGCAGGTCTCACCCTCCTAAAACAAGCCTTTTTAAGAATAGGAATGATAAAAGACTTTCTAGAAACCTCATAAAAACTACAAAACATTAAAATGTGCATCATGTCCTGAGGAGACCCACTGTCGCAGCCACAGGGCATGAGGCTCTACCTCTATGAGCGTCACGGGTTTTGGCCAGGAGGTATTAAAAGAGGTCGAGGCTAAATCTGGTCAGTAGGAAGCGATCATGGTTGCTTTTGATCCCTAAAAGATATGGTTCAGTAGTTGGCACAGTTTTTAATCCAATGTACCTGCGCACACAGGGCTTGCTCAGCTCTGTTGCTTCTCTAACACAACAACGCCTTGTAAGAAAACACTTGTTTATGCAAGTAAAATCCCTCTTACATATACCATCTGGGTTGTCAAATAGATCTGCCCTTCCCAGGCTGTGGAAGCCATTTCTTACATACTTTAGCTAACCGATGCAATTAGCATGGTCAAGGAAAAGACAATCCTTTAGAATATCCTTACCAAGGGCGTTTTCTTTCTTGGCCCAAATTTTTAACCACAGTGCTAATGGACGAAACCCCAGTTCGTCTGAGAGAAAAGCCATCCCCAGCTCTTGGTGCACGACGTAGGACGGGACACTCTGTGGTAATGAGAGTACCCATCTCAGGAAAGTGTTTTCTGCAACTTGCAGAGCCTCCAGCCCAGTGTGGCCTCATATCTCGCTCCCATAACTAGCCTTTGCAATACAATTAGCTCTGTAAATCTTATCGGTCCCACCCCCACTCTAGAAGCAAAGTTGAAAAACAGCTGTGGTCGCTCTGACCAGGTCCCCCTTCTTCCGGGTAATCAGGGGGGACTAACTCAAAGCGTCGTCAAACACTACTCACAGGTAAGAAAAGACATTTGCCGTCGGGATTGACAAGGTTCCTATCTTAAAAATAAACTGCTTTGCTATACGTGGTCCCACCTGCATGACAAATGATTTGCTGTGATTAACCAGCAGATCCAGGTCCTCCATGAAGTGGGCGAAGGTGTTCAACAGAAGTTGTAGCCCCCTGGCTGTCCTTGCCATGAGGACAGCATCATCTGCATTTGGAGAACCGGCAGGCTGCGCTTGCCTCCAGGAGGGCCTTTTTCAAAGAGTTAATATATATAATATATATATTAAAAAGGAAAGGGGCCAGGATGCACCCCTCGGGCACCCCTCTCCAAATATCAAACTTGCGGGTTACATTAAGATCTTTTGAGTAGCGGACAACCGCTTTTGAGTCTCTGTGGAGGTCCCTCAGAAACAAAACAATGTCCCTATCAATGCCAATAGAGGACATCATCTGTTAGAGCTTTGATCTATTAATACGATCGAAAGCTGAAGACAGATCCATGAAGGCTAGTTGCATAGAACCGGAGCTAGCCAGTGTACTTGTTCAAAACGATTTACAGGTTTAAACATTGTTCCACTGTGGAACTCCCTGGGCGGAAAACTTATTGCACCTCAGTTAAGATGTTATTTTCATACGCCCAGGTTTCAAGTCTGTCCAAAACCATGCGACTCACCACCTTTACCACGGAATCCAAAAGAGAGATAGGCCTATAGCAAAGAGTGCTATCCCGATCTCCCTTTTTAAAAACTGGGACAAAGGTCGATAGGGCCCAAGAATCTGGGCAACCAGCCTGAACCGATGCATTAATGACTACTGTCAGTACAGGCACCCAGGTTTCCACTTTCGGGATATAAAGGTCTGGAGGAATCCCATCAGAGCCCGGGGCCTTGTTTTTGGACAGTCCCATAATACCAGCTCTTACCTCTTGAGCTGAAAAAACAACCTCAGACTTGCCTTCCTCCCTTTCCTGCCCTTCTGTCGGCATGGTCTGAAAAATGCCCTCGAAGTGGTTTACCCAGTCTTCCTCTAGGATGTGGGCATCCATTAGGTTACATGTAATGTATCAATTTGCTTTTCTCAAGAGGAAACCACGTCCATGATTTTCCTGTCTTTCTAACAATTCAAGGACCTTTGCTCAAGGCTATTGCATACCATTCATTGCTTGAACATGTTATTGTTTTAAATTGTTATGAAATGCACAGTCATCGCCTCTTGTTTTTATTCATATCTTGTTTATTAATATGCAGCAAAGTAGGTCCCCCTAAATGTTTCCTATTTCATGTATCATGTGAATTCAAATAGGGATTGGTGCGTTTACGTGTAACAATGTTGGTACCGTTCTCTCACTTTAATTTTTCATGTGTGGCTTTTCTGCCTCAAACCCTACAAAATGTCATGCTTTTGGGATGTGTGGCAGACTTTATTTGCCTTTTAATTGTGCAGACTTTACATTTGTCTGTATGTTCATTGATATTTAGATTATTTTGAACTTTCTGTCTGAGCAGACTCAGCGTTAGTCTGTATCTTGATTTATACTTTGACTTTTTGCTTACTTGCTCGAAGGCAGTCTACATGACAGTCTGTCTTTTGACATTATACTTGGACTTTTCCTGTCTTTCCATTGAAGCAGGCTTTGTTGGTACTTTTTCTGAAATATGATTTGGTTCTGACTTTTTACTTTCTGTGGAGGCTTGGCGGATTAAGAGGCATTTAGCGGCTCCTGAAATACTGCTGTGGAAAAAGCAGGCAACTGTCTGACCAACTGCACCTCTTCTTCAGATGCGCTTTCTCTATCACCCTCCCAGTCCCCAGCTACTTTAGATCCTTGAAATAAGCAGTGAACCTGTGAAATATGCATGGGCGTGTCGGCTGTTTGAGATACTCATCAAATCGCCCTTGCGGATTACACTCCATTTGGAGATTGACACTGATGAAGGGTGTTTTAATAAATGAACTTTACACTTGCAAAGATCTCACACTTTGGATGCTGCTCTTCACAGCTATAATTGAGCACCATGAGGCGCAGCACTGCGGGGAGGAAGACCAGAGGCAAGTGGGGGCTGCACATGTGGGTTGAGAGGGAAGTAATCAGTGGGATGGACGAGGGAGGCATGTCGGGCCAGAGGAGGGAGTAGTATGGGGGGGTGCCACATAGTCAAAGGCACGGGTCTTTGAGTTATGGTAGCATCCTGGGTACCAGAGATGATTAGTCTAGAGCATAAGGGGTGTAGCCAGAGATTTTAAATGTGTACACCTTAACCGTGCACTCCATTCATGCACCCCACATCTTTCCGACAGCCCCATGTCTATTAGAAACCCACCCCAACCTCGAGAAATGGCATCTTCTGGTAAAAACAACAACAACAAAAAACATTCATAGGTTGTTGTATGTCTTAAACCCGCCTTGGACTCTCAGATCCCAAAAAAAGAATGCCCATAACTACCACCAGCAACCACAAGCACTGTTGTACCAAGAGAGGTTTGCAGGTTTATGTAGGGTCATTCAAAAACCTAGCCACTGATCTCGGATTCCTTGTTTCACTAAATGTGTGATCCTGGCCAAGTCATTTATCTCAATGTGCTTAGATTCTGGCAAACACGTACATGTGTTTATAGTTACAAAGGTCTGTTTCTGCTTTAGGTGCTAATTGTAGGGCTAATCTGTTGGCATTTTGAAAATGGAAGCATTTGATACTTGGCAAAGTGCTAGGAAAGTGAAATCACCCATGTCTGACTTTGTTGGGCCGCATCAGAAAGGAAGTGGGGCAGGGTGGGGATAGAGGGGCCCTCTCTACTTCTCTGGGTTCGGAAAGGTCCATGATCCTGTCTTCAGTTCGACGAACCTCGAAGTCCTCACTGAAGCTCACAGGAGAAGCGTGTTGATGAAAGCGTGAAGGTGGCAGCAGTGCCCGACTGGGCTCAATGAAGAACTCTGCACTGGTGAGGACTGACCAGGGCAAAGTGCACGAGGGGTCCTCGAACGCCTCAGAGTGCTTTATCTACAGACAAGGTTTAGTTTACACTGGTGCTAATTGTGCTGTTTTACAGCGTAAAGCACCCAAGCAAAAGGCTGCAGGGCTTCTGCCTGGTGTGTGTGGTTACTATTACAGGGATGCATGTTGTCTGCATATTTACTGTGAAGAAGTTTGTTCTGCTGTGAACGTGAAAAATCCTTCACTACCCATTGTATGAGGGACAATCCACCCAATGTACAGCGTAGATGAAAGGATGCTGTCCAGAGTCCATCACTTGATTGAAAGGTGCCCTGCATCGTGGGCTGGGCGCATGCTGCTGAGATCCCTTGTGTCTCGCCCATGTCGCAGACTGACTCTCTCTGAGCCAATTTAGCATTTAATTCTTCAATTAAAGTAGGATAGTTGAGTGGGGGGAAAAAGCAGTGCATTATTTTAGTGCTGAATGACACTTGTGCAGGTAGAGTCCCCTACATCGTGGGCAGACACATTATGCTATCATCTTGGAAATAATCGGTTCTGCTTGAGGTCGTGTTTGGCGACCAAACGTGCCAAGGGAGTAAGTGCAAAAATGCTATTTATTGTCTTTATACAAAGACGGATAGTCTTCTCATTCTTACACCCCCGACCTCTCCTCCCTTATTTATGGACACTGCATCCCTTCTGCTTGATGTTTCCTTTGCGATGATTGATAGCTGTTATCCTGCCTTTAAAATTGCCCATATCTGCAAAAACACGAGGACCCCAGCAGCTAGTTTTCCTGATAAGGAACGGAAAGTTTTAAAATGTTTACATTTCAAATGTCTTCCAGGCTAAACTCCAGACACAGCCTTTGTGTAGTGATGCCACTCGCAGCAGGGCTGTCTCCAGCCTGGAGCACCCACGACAGAGGCACAAAGAGGTGTGAGGGCTCTGCACTGCAGTGTGATTAAGGTAGACAAATGCTTGGTCTCACCGAAAGGGTCCCCTTCAACCTGCAGTTCCACCCCTAGTCACCCACAGCATCTACAACAAGCATTGGCATAGCCAATAGGTCTCGCCTTTGGGACCTTATAAGTGTTTAGTTATCCAGCACAATATCCTTGGTGCAACAACATCAAGTGTTGCATGGCTAAACACTTATAAGGTCCCAAATGCGAGACCTATTGGCTATGCCAATGCTTGTTTTTTATTATAACTATTTGGTTTTCATTCAAAGTTTAACCAAGATGCACACACAGGAGGAAGACTACAGGCAATGGTGGGACCATGTAAAATAATGTAAAGGTGGCACCAAACCAATGAAAAATAAGAGCGGGGGAGTGGGCGGAGCTTCTCTCCGTACTCAACTACCCCAGCTCTTCACAGAGCAGCGCTTGCGCGCTGGCTCACGCTCAACCTAAAAAGATGGTGTGGGGTTGGCCCTACCAGGCATCAGGCCATGCCCTACCCCATACCAGACCCAGCAGCCTTTCTTTACAGAAGGGCATATTAAGTGATATAACCCCAGTATATTCCACTGGCGAGGGGCAGAAAGATCCTTAGATACAAGGGACAATATATAAAAAAAACAATCATTGGCAATGCCAATAGGGCTCGCCGAAGGGAGACCTATTGGCTTTTTCAGTGGGGAGGTGGTGGCTAACAAGGGCAGTGAACGCATGTACATGTATGCATACTGACACATCAGGCATTTTTAAAATACCAATGTAACATGGTGGGCAGCTACATTAGATCAAGTAATAGGAAAAGTAAAAATCATTGGAGTTTGGCATGGGAACAAAGCAATTTTTTAAAAAACAGGGTTACTACAATATTGGGCAGATGCTTGTGGGAGGCAGGGCAGTGCATGGAATGACGTTAATCAAGTGATGAGCACAAACGGTTATTGCACTGAAAGTTGACATGAGCACAGTGCCAAATGCCTGTGACATAGTGGCAAACCCCTGTTAAGTTATGCAAGTTAGATCTTTTCTACACGCATAAACTTCCCTGGACTCTGCGCAAGGGCCACGTTAACCAGTCACTGAACATAGTCTAATGTCCCTATGGATTGAATTCTAGTGCCCAATGGAATAAGCAGCGGACTGACTACAATGCCTCTTTAAATACCTGCAATGTACAAAATAGGTGTTTAACAAGAGGCAGCTGTAGGCGAGACCAACAAATTCAGTAAACTTAACAAACAAACAAATTGAAAAGGGCATTTAAAACGCACCATTCTTGTACTGAAGATCATACTAAACTCTGAGAATGCAAGCCCCTCCCCTACTCCAAACACCAATCTGGGACACTCTGTCGACCTTGCAGCCCTTTGCCTTCAGTCTACCATTACGGATTGGGGCGCTGGGGAAGCTGTTGGGAATGGAAAGTGGAAGGGCTGAGGACACTGTGGTAACAGTACTAGAGGACCCCATATCACCATGAAGCAGTGCTCCAGCTGCGGGTGGCCTTTTCTTTTACCAGTATCGTTTTTGGATAGAGCAACTGAAGTGGAGTAGGACTACATGTCCCAGAATGCTTCATGTTGCAAATGAAAATCGAGCATTGAGGAGAGAATGAAACTTGGTGACCTGGAATCTTGTGCTACAATAATGCTGAAAAGATGAGAAGGTGGCAGCGGGAGGCAGGGTTCGAAGGACACAGGTTAAAAAAGGGTTGTTAGCTTAGAGGGGAAGATTGAGCAAAAACGCAGCAAACGAGGGCAGGAAAAAAGGAAGCCAGCTGGGTGTAAGTGTAGAAGGTGAGGGTCCGCAAACGGGATGCAATGAATAGTTTACAAACATCAGAGGGTGGACAACTTCAAACTGGACAGACAGCGGAGTAAATGAGGGGGCCGAGCGGGAGGAGGGGGCTGGGTGGGAAGTCGAGAAGAGGAGGGCTCATGGGCTCCCTTACCTCGTTGGGCTGCTGGAATGTGTACGCTGCCAGTGGCTCCTGAGCACCCCCAAACCCTTAACTATTTAGTTAATAAATAAAAGCAGATGCGATGGACGGGGGTGGGGTTTTCCATAAAGAGAAACATCAGAAGAAACAGAGAAAGACGTAAGTGAAACGTGAGAGACACAGTGAGGGAAAGAGAAGAAATAGGACAGGAAGAAGTGACTGGAATACATAGAAGTGGATCAAGGACAGAACAACTTGGATACACCGAAAGGCTTGTTGAAATAAATGGTCAGCCACCCCTTACCACAATTAGGCAGAAGGACTATTAACAAGTAAAAAAAAAAAAACTGTCGGCAAAAGTGAAAGCGTTTCCCTTGCAGGAGCGAGCGGCGCCAGGAGCGATAATTGCTACCATATGGCGCCGCTCGCTCCCGCAAGTGAATCGCCAAACGTGCACGCGTTGCCATTGAAGGCAATGGAACACGTGCACGTTTTTGGCTGAAAAGCCGAAGCGATTCCAAAAGGTCTTTTTGCCTATGCAACGCATGCGCGCTGCATAGGCGAGACCTAAAAAGGGCAGAGCCTCAGGAAGTCTAATCAGCATTCATTTGCTAACAAAAGTGTTCATTGAATTTGTAAGGGGAGCCCTTTCCCCACAAGCTCACAATCAGCTGCTCCATTCCTGAAGGTCATTGGACTGCTCTCTTCACTTCACTAGCACCTGTGTCCAATGCACAGAAGGCAGAAAGGAAGGTGGAGAGAAAAGGAAATAAAAATGTAAGGGGGGCTGAAACAGGAACAAGGATGAAGGATAAAAGTGAAGGAGCAAGCAATTTTAAAAAGAGACAATGGGAGGGCAAACATGGAAAAAACAAAGGAAAATAACTGAGTAAAAAAGAGGGGGAGAAAAGGAGAGGACAGAAGAGAATAATGAAGAGAAATAACAGAGCAGAAAACCATACAAGGTGGGATGTGATAAAGAATTAATGTGGAACATAGTGGACAATGCTAAATGATGGAAAAGAATATATCGCAGTATAACAGAAGGAATGAGAGAAAACAGCAAAAAATAGCAACCTTGGGGAAAGGTGAAAGGAGAGGCTGCAGATAAAAGAAAGCAGCTTAAAAAGAAGGGCAGAAAAGGAGAGAAAAGTGAAAGTAATGAAAGTAAAAAGAAAGCAGAGGGAAAAAACAGAAGCCTGTGTGCTACAGGTAAAATATGAGTGAGATACAAGCAGGGAGTGATGCACCTAATGCAGAGTAGTGTGCAACCTACTGCCCTCCGACTCTAACCCTAGTGAAATAGTTCAGTGGTTAATATACTGACTGCAGCCATAAATGTGTAGGCTGCAGGTCACCGGTCCTTGTGCCAGGTTCCCCTGCGACCCGCTGTAGCTTTACTGTACTTATAAATAATAAAAATAATAAAAATTGACTCATCATAAAGTAGTGAAGAGGGTTAATATGCCTGCTGCAAAGCACATGTACCAAGTGTGTGTATTATAGATGGTTCAGAGGGTTACTGCTTTTGTCGGAGAGATCCTTTTGTTACTTGCAACAGTGAGCTATTAACTGTCATTAAAGAGCTGCATGGAAACTGCAAGGTGTAGGTTAGAGCTTTATGATTTTTCCCAAGTCTTTCATTATCCTAATGTTGCAAAAAGGGTTCATTTGGGTAGAAATCTATTGCTTTTAGTAAAGACAACCCCCAACCATGGTGGTACCATTTAAATTCTGTGTTTGTGCGTTTCCAGACCAAGGACTCTTAAACTATACTGTCTACCAGTATGGATTACATGTGACTCCTACACCTTGTAGTCCTCCGTCTTATGTAACATTTCCTATGCACTGATTTACACATGTATGATTCATTGTCTCTGTGTAATACGTGTGTGATGTAAAGTGCTCTGACACCCTACACTGGTATGAGTAGAGCTATAAAACAAAAGAAAAGCATGTGAGATAGAGTGGCTATGGAGACTTGAGGGCCACTGTTAAAGAGTGATATCGAGGGAATTCATGGAGAAGGTGGTCACTGGGGGGCGCCAACAAACATATTTGCACTTGGTGCCACCAGCGCTAAAGTCGGCCTTGGTGCAGAAGGAGTGCCATAGTGGTGTTTGGGAGGTCATGGAGCAGGGTGTTACAATGATCCAAACTTTTCACGTTCTTCAGAAGAGACCGGTGGTACTACGCTGTCTTTGTTTTTTTGGCAATGTATTCCCTAAGGGTGAGGTTGGTGTTCAGGGTGAATCCAAGTGACTTGGCATTTGGTGAAAGTTGGGGTACAAAGCTATTAGGGTTCATGTCAGTGGGCCAGGTTTGTACTGTTTCTTGTTTGTTATTCTTTGAATATAACAGGAAGACTGTCTGGGTTTGGTTGAGCTATAGGTAGGCGCTGGTCTTCGTGGTCTGGATGATGTACAGGTAGTATTTGAGGTGCAGAAATTTTAAAACAGAGGAGACTTTCAAATAGAGAAGTGCATCATCAGCGAATCCCTGGATCTTGATGCTGTTCTCTCTAAATAGCGCACCAAGTAGCTCCAGGTAGAAGTTGAAGATGACAGGAGGTGGTATGGAACCATGGAGGACTCTGAGATGAGAGGGATATTTTGATACCTGCAGGTGCCCATGTGAATAAACTGGTGTTGGTTGGAAAGGCAGGTGAGTAACCTGTGAAAGACACTGGCTATGAATCCCATTTTATACTCCAAGGTGTTCATGAGGGTGAGATGGTCCACTGTGTCAACGGCAGCTGAGAAGACAAGCAATATAAGGAGGCAGTTGTCATCTTCATCTGTGGTGAAGAGGGCCTTGTCTATGACGAGTAAGACAGCAGTCTCTGTACTGCAGTGTAATCAGGAGCCAGACTGGTAGTCATGCAGGAGATGACTAGCATTCATGTGATCTTGGAGTTGAGCATATGCTGCTTTTTCAATGATCTTTCTGATGAATGCTAGTGATGGGCCAGTAATTGGCGAGGTCATCAGGGTCTCATGTAGGTTTCTTTAGGAGTGGGAAGATTCTGTTTTGAGAATTTTTGAGAAGATGCTTTAATGCCTTTAGTTTGATGATGTTTGTTAGAGGTCTCTAGTTTGTGACTTCCCTGATCATGTGTTAAGGCTAAAGGTTAGTCCCACTTCCTAGTCTGAAAACATGTGCCTGCTTTCTGGGAGTACACATGGGGGCCTGCTCCTTTCGCTTTCCGATTCCCAGCCTTTGGAACTTCTCCAGTTGGTGTTAAGAGTACAGAAAAATCACCTACAATTTTTTAAAGCATCAAAATCACATCATTTCTGCTAGCAAGCTCATGAGCTGGAAGCTTATGGTCTATCATACCGTCATATGCCTTGTATTATTTTGATTTTATGCATCTCTTTGTGTTTTTCTTCTCCTTTTTTAGTTTCCAAAAGACTTACAATAATAGTGCACTTCATAAATAAAATAAACAAAATAAATACATAGATAAAAGATATTTTCACCCCAATAGGCATCTCATTGCTTGAGTTGAAGTTGCCTCATCTGGCTCTTGCCCAAGGCAGGCTGTGGTGACCGGGGTATAGCCCTGATTTCATCTCATGACTCATTCTTATACCATCAGACACTACCTACCTTTTACCTCACTTGAGCAGGTTCTTATTTTGTTTCTGCTCTCTCCCTTTGTCATCTTTTTCAACTTTCTCTTCCTCTTTTTATCTTTCTCTTCCTCTGTTTCTCTTGCTCCTTTATTTTCTGCTTTGCACTTTTCTCTCTCTTGCTCTGAATAAAAGACTGATGAAAAAAAGATTAGTCGTTCCACAACAATTAGTGCCAGTTGGACCCACCTACAACCACCGAAAAAAACTAAGCACTACAGTACTGGAATAACAGGGGCTTTAGCAGGACAGTGTGATTTAGCATATTTGACAAGATCTGTGCTGGGCTGTCTCTGTTTCCCCTTTGCACATGAATTCACAACTCCCTTTATGAAGCTGCGGCATGATGGAGACTTGGATAAGCTGTAGCGTTAGAGCCAATCTCAGAAAGGGAAGTGACCCAGTGTACAGCGCTGCACAAACAATGTTTAATTTGTAAAAGAATGAGTGCCGGTGCCCGGGGTTCTGCTTAGGAGTCTGTGGCTGTATCGATTAAATTTTGGCGAGCCAAATACCAAGGCTGCTAGTCCTAAATCCACCCCTTGCCTCCAGGGCTGGACTGAGAAGGCAAACCAGCCCTGGCAATGAAGTAGGACCAGCCCTGGGGTGGAGGAGGTGGGGCCGATATTGCAACACTGCTGCAAAACCGGCCCCCAGTAACAAAAACAGGGCGCATCACATTCCATCATTATTTTGCACACCATCCCAACTCAGTGGGCATAAAACGATGGTCTGAAATGTGGCCCAGAACTTTTGCCAGTGGCTGAGATTATTTCAAGCATTCCTTGTTTTCGCTGTGTGATGGATATTCCCAGAAATGGGTCTCTTGCTCACTGTGCCATAGGACACAAGTTATAACTCACTTATGAGCCCTAAGTAGCTCACAACTAGTCTGGGATTACTTGTGTTCCCACCTGGAGAGGACCTGGCCTGGCAGTTCGAGCTGGACTTTTCCTATTGGAGCAGGACCATGACTGAATTGCTTAAGGAGGATATCTGTCTAAAATGGCACACCGGGCAAAAAACGAGGGTCTGGAATGCAGCTCAGAATTAATGTTCATTTTTATAATATAGCAACACTGTTGTACTCCCAAATAGAAGACCGCCAAGTCAGCTGGTGAGTAGATTGATAGCTTTATTTACAGGACAGCTGAGCCACCGAGCGGAGCGGCTACAGGCAGCAGGAACCGTCTTAACTGGCATAAATCGAATGCCAGAGATGGAACCTCCACACGGTGAGCTTCCAAGTGACCAACATTCTTAAACAAGCATTGAAATACTACATTGGTCTTTCCTTAAAAACAAAAGGAAATAACAAAATAGAAATAAAGAAGAACAAGAAAAGGGAAAGAAAAGCATGAACGAAGAATAGAAGGGAACAGAGGACTGGGATAGAAAATCCGCGCACCCATTCTTGTTACCAGGAATGTATTCTACAGAGAAATCAAATTGGAGGAGCTTGGATGACAAACGAGCTATTCTAGGTGTGAAACTCCTAACATTTTTCCCACTGAGAATAAAAACTAACGGCTTGTGATCTGTCTGCAGGCGGAATCTCCTCCCCCAAATGAAATTCCTGAACTTCATTACCGCCCACCAACACGCCAATAACTCCTTCTCTATTACAGAGTACCTCCTCTCTGTGGGAGACAAAACCCTGGACGCAAACCCAATCGTTCTAACGTCTCCTTCTTTCTTATGGGAAAGTACAGCTCCCAACCCAACATTGCTGGCATCAACAGTAAGGGTGCACATGAGAGAGGGGTCGTAATGCTTCAAAACCTTTGGCGAAATGAGTTGTTGTTTGACCCACTCAAAAACCTTCTGGCAATCCTCGTTCCACACGAAAGCAACACCTTTCATTAGCATACATGAAAGTGGTCTAAGTTTGCTTGCAAAGTCCTGAATGAAACGCGAATAAAATTCGCAAAGCCCCAGGAAAGACTTTAAACCAGCTTTATCAACAGGAGCTTTGGACCTGACAATAGAGTCAACAAGACTTGTTTTTGGTAAAACACCATCCCCATTGACCATATGTCCCAAATACTCAACTTCCTTGGCTTTGAAAACACATTTATCCCTCACGTAAAACAACACCATTATGCTGGAATCTGGACAAAACCTCCTTTAAAATCAAATCATGGGTGTCCTCATCGGACGCATACACAAGGACATCATCCTGAAATACAGATAACCCTTCAATCCCCTTCAGCATGTTGAACATAATGCGCTGAAACACCGAAGCCGCAGAAGAAAGGCCAAACGGCATCCTGACATACTGAAACGTGCCAAACGGGGAGACAAACGCTGTGAGGTGCCTTGACTCCGGCGATAATTCTACCTGATGATAGGCAGATGCCAGGTCGAGTTTACTAAAAACTTTAGCATCCTTCAAACTTGCCAGCATCTCATTAATGTTGGGGAGGGGATGAGAGTCCACCCAAATTTCACTATTAAGACAGCGAAGGTCAACACAGACCCTAAGCTCTCCATTCTGTTTTCGTGCCACCACAAGTGGAGACAACCATAACGAGGACTCTACAGGTTCGATGATTCCCTTAGCACACAAAGAAGTCAACTCTTTCTCAAGGTCCTGCCTGACACTAAAAGGAACATTCCTCAATTTGTGCTTAACCGGTCTGGCATTGTCCTTCACAATAATCTTGTGTTGGAAGTCCTTAATCTTGCCTAACTCCCCTGAAAAAACATGAGGAAATTGGTTCACCAAGTTCTCAATATCGGGACTTTCCCTTAACGCCAAAACCTGTTCAGTGGTTCCAGGCCTAAGCACCATACCGAACAACCCCTGGTGAAACCATCCTAGGATGTTTAATCCTTTGTGTGCTACATACAGTTTGCCTGCAATTCTCCTCCCTTTAAATTCCATGACCTCTTCAATGTAACCAGACAGGTTTATCTCTCTCCCTTCATAGGAAACAGCCTTCCGATCTGGAGGAAGCAAAGGTCTGTCCGGCCACGTGAAATTGTACAACTCCAAGGTAATCATGGAGATCCTTGCCCCGGAATCTACCAGCAGACTAAGGATGCGATCTCCCACTAAAATGTCAACATAAGGATCCTTGCACAATTCAGGATTACCAACAATAACCCCTTCATCATGCACTACAACGACCATGTCACTGAGATGTCTAACAACAGTCTCCTCATCTGCACTGAACATATCTCCATCTACGACACATTTGACAGATTGTGACTGGAAGTTTGACTTCCCCTTATTATTTTGACAGACCTTGGCAAAATGTCCAATTTTGTTGCACAATCTGCAGGTCACATTTTTTGCTGGACACCTATTTCCCTTCATGTGAAATCTATATCCACATTTATTACAAAAGTTGCCTTGATGGTTGACCACACTCTGTTTTTCTGCAAAACTTGGCCGTGGTCTGTCCGACCACTTGGTATCTTTTTCCTTACTGTCCTTCGCCCCTACGGCAGCGACAGCTTCATTGCTCTTCTGTTCCAGTTCCTTCGCCGACAACACTGATGTCTCTATGCTCTTTGCTATTCTAATAGTCTCTTCAAGACTGGGATTTCCCAAGGACAGAAGTTTTTGTTTTATAGATTTGTCCGAACAATGGCAGATGAATTGATCGCGAACCAGCTGGTCAGCAAAATTTTCAAACTGACAATCAGCTACCAATCTCCTTAGTGCTGTAATGTAGCTATCCACATCCTCCCTGTATTTTGTGAACGTAAGAAAAACTTGTGACGTAGAATTACAAAGCTGGGTTGAACATCGAACCTCACTTGAAGTCTCCTGACAGTGTCTTGATACTCATCAAGAATTTCCTCACCGACAGTTACAGGAGCAGGGAGATGTTTAAGAATAGCTCTCCCTTCAAACCCTAATGAATGTAACAGCAAATACTTCCTGCGTTCTGCTCTGAACCTGTTTGCGCCAATTGCTCCCAAATAGGTTTCAAACCCATCCAACCATTGTTTCCACCTGATGGGAGGATCACCTGGGGCTGCAAGAAAAGGTGGAGGCGGACTGACAGCTTGCATTTCCTTGTCTCTTTTCTATTAAGATACGAAGAAAGCCCTGCGCTAATATGCAACAAAACGTCAGTAAGTGCTCGCACTAGTGGTCAGTTGTGGACCGGCGAAGACTACCAACACACTTTCTTGAAGCTTCCTCTCCTTGTGTGCTTGCACCCAAAAACAGAGTATCAATAAAGCACTTTTGCAAAGGAGAAACAAAAAACGGAGAATAAACAAAGTACCTCTTGTCCTTCACCAGTAGTTTGCCTCTGCAGCCTTCTGTCACGTCACACGGGGCATCAAGAACCTTCGTGCTTGAAAGTTCTCAGATTTTGCTTTTTCCCTTCTCACTCGGATGCGCACTGTGACGCACACTGTGACGTGAAAAGACTGAGGCAATAGACATCCTCTGATTCCTCCCTGGAACGCATACGCACGTTCAACTCAGCGTGCTTCACGTCACACACGCACTGCTCCGTTTTCCTGGAGCGCACCCCTTCCGTGACGTGAAACCACTGACCTCAGACCATGCTTACGTTGCACGCTTTTCCCTTCACTCGCTGGAACGCACACCGACACTTGTGCATTTCACCTCGAATCAACTCCTGTACCACTTGCTCCGCTCTTCTCTTGCCTTCCGATGCTCTTCGCAGTAAACAGACACCAAACGGATGACTCCTCGAAGCTGCTCCCTTCAGGCTAACACTTCTTCACGGGATCCGTCTTCTCTTACATCTGCACGCGTGCTCAATTTGGCGGCTCAGCAACTCGTCGCCAAAAATGGTGTTGTACTCCCAAATAGAAGACCGCCAAGTCAGCTGGTGAGTAGATTGATAGCTTTATTTACAGGACAGCTGAGCCACCGAGCGGAGCGGCTACAGGCAGCAGGAACCGTCTTAACTGGCATAAATCGAATGCCAGAGATGGAACCTCCACACGGTGAGCTTCCAAGTGACCAACATTCTTAAACAAGCATTGAAATACTACAAACACCTAACTACAACATCACTTTAACCTCAGTTTGTTTTAATAACTACTAGGGTTTTTTCAATGCACAATAAGATGTTATTGCCATATTCAACTGTAAACTCACTTTAACCTTGTTTTTTTCAGTGAATTTCTGAGGTTTTTTAATCATATTAACCCTGCTCCCCCACTGACCAAAGCTTTAGGCAGTGAGCTGCATGCGGTTGGCTGCAGGGCCTAGTCTGTAACCATACCCTGAGCCGAACCCCTCAGCACGGATGGCCTTCAGCTGTGCCCAACACATGCAGGCGGCCAACCCCAGCTCTGACCATGAGCTGCGTGAGGCCAACCCCCCCAAAACCCCCACCTCACATTGTTCCTACTTTTATTTCTTAAAGGTACCACAGTGCTTCTAAGGTACAGCAGCTACAGTGTCACCCGTGGTACTGTGAGTCTGTGCAAGCTACACTTGCTTCCTTGTGTGGTCTTGTGGGACCAATGCTGCTGTGGGAGTCCTGCTAGACTATACCGGGCAGCACTGGGTCCTGCGAGAGGACTGTGGGACCTGTGGCATGATTTTGTTTCTATTATGCCCTCTAGACGGTCCCTCCAAGAAGTACCAGGGGCACAGGGTACCCCTACCAGGCCTCTCTAGTTATTAAAAAAAATTCTTTCAGGACAAGGGGATGAAGTCACCATGGCCTGTAATGGTGGCTTCAAATTTTTTACATGTAAGATCACAAGGTCCTACGGGACTGGCACTGGTCCCATGGGACTGAAAGGTCCAATGGGAAGAACAATGTCTCTTGACCAATCAGAATTCTCTATTTTTTGGAATTGTGATACCACAGGAGTTCTGCTGCACTCCAGCAAGACCAACCATTCAGATATCACTATAATTTAAATGCACATTTCTCAAAAATGGCTGCATTGATTTATATTAAATTTCAAAAAGCAGAGATCTAACTTTCTGCCAAATTTTGTGTAATTCTGTACAGCTGTTTTTTTCTGTATTGCTTCCCAAAATTCTGATGGGAATTCACATGGGAAAATGATGTTTTGAAGCCCCCCTTTTGCTCAGCCCCCGCTAGAATGATAACCCCAAAATTCTCCAGACAGAAAGTAGCTAAGCTGGATGAACTTACTTTTTAGAAAATTTCATGAAGATTCATCAAATGGAGCCAAAGCTATTAGTAAAACAAAAGGCGCTCTCCCTATGGAAACTCTGGCCTTCCTATACATAGGCAGTGTTGGCCATATATATATATATATATAAATATATAAAAAGAAACTCCGTATTCCATTATCATGAACACAAACGACTCGCACTCCAGGATCGCACTATTGAAATTTTAATGGTACAAACGGCAACGCGTTTCGACCTTGGCGGTCTTTTTCAAAAGCAAATTTGCATGTGTAGCCAAACCCCTTATGAAGTGAGTACAACATAAAGAGCATAAAAGACAGACAATCTTTCATGGCTGCTTGTATGGGAAAGGAAATGAGAACAGACTACATAATTCCTGTAGACCCATAGTAATTCATTTGACGTAGCTATATGATTTCACTTATATACTTGATATATAAATATCATCAAGTCATTTTACACAAAATCACATTGTACACAAAAATCAAATGTAGGTTAATCCAAATACATAACAAAAAATGTCAATGCACATTGATTGAAAATCCTTTTCACAGTATACCTCACTGCCAAAAGTGCCATCATGTCATGCATATTAGCTCACAAATGAGCAGGCATTATCTACCACATAACAGGAGAGAGCGCAAGTGCGCTAACCCAGCTTCTGAAAAATGCTCCTTGGCAAAACCAGTGTGCTATTATGAGACAGTACCGGCCATGTGGCCTTAGGCTTCATAACTGGATAAGTCACCAAACTATCCAAACAGCAGCCCAAGATCCAAGACTACTTAAAAACAATAAGAATGTGAAGTGTACATGGGTGAACACCACGTGTCATAAAACAATAAGAAATTAAAACCAAAAGAGGATCAAAATCCGATCCACGGTGTGGTTGTCCAACATATTCTCTCAAGAATTAGCAATATCCACTTGCCCATCCATAATTTCAAGCTTGTATAGACTAGGCTTCCCGTGCGCCTTTTCAAAACTGATAATACTGAATAACAGTCGGGAGGCCTCCACCAACCGTTATACGGGGAAAACAATGATTACAATGGAAGCAAAAATATATATATATATATAAGATGATGAGTAATGGTTCTTGATATATATATATATATATATATTCCAAAAGTTCGATAGCGATGGAACCCGCGCCACTTATAATGGCAGGCCGTAACAGGGTCGCAAGCCCTTGTAAATCCAACAAACACAGCGCCGTCTCAACTTCTCAAAGACAACACGTCAAGGCCCATAATTCTTTCAAGCGTGATTTATTGCAGCAAAATCACCCTACGCGTTTCGGAGCGTCCGCTCCTTGCTCACGAGTAGTGTGCATGCAAAAACAATAAAGTTTTATAACAAAATCATGTGACATACAAAGCATAAAAAGTGAAAACAGACTTTCTTGCATTTGTCTCACGTTCAATGTAATAGAAGACATTATGAGCTCATCTGCCTTAATTCATATAAGTTTGCATACTAAACAGAAATGTTATTCACATCGTGAAAAAATAACACATTTAATATTTACATTATTTGCAACTGCATTAGTGCAAGTGTGTGCATTCTGTGATAGCAGCGTTTCCAGGTGGACTACAATCCCCACAATTCACTCTGGCCTATTTCAAAAGAATCCCGGGTGGTTAAGCCGTTCCAAGTGTAAGTAACCGTAAAGTCTGCGGCCGCTGTCATTACCAGCGCGCCACAACCAGGCACAGAGATCAGCCCTAGTGGGCATACTGCTATCGTTTATTGTCCTGGACAGTATCCCAGAAGGGAGAGGGGAGGAGATAGAACCAAGGAACTTAGACGTCTCGAGTCCAGGATGATTATCAAATATCACACTATGCAACCAAAGGGCCACAACAGTGACGAGGCACTAGCAGTACATTTAGGCTAAGAAAGCTATGTACTATATACATGTTTCTCTTTAAATATGCCAAAGTGAATTAGGAATTTTAACTTATGTTTTTATTCCCTCTCCATCTCATCCTATTAATTGTGTGTGTGTATGTAAAAATTTGAATATGACGTTTGCATTAGACATTTATTGTTTGATTTTATTTCAGATTTTGGATTTGCCTCAATAGCAAGTGGAAGGCGAAAAGAGCGAAAATATCTGCCGGAATGGTGTTTTAACACTATTGAACTATGAATGTGATTCTTTGTTGAAGTACTATTTAACTTGGAGGAAGTGGTCCCGGGAGTGGTATCATTCCTACCCACTGGGGTTTGGAAATTTATTAAGTTTGCCCACTTGGGCTAGGATTTAACTGGAATGAAGTAGAATAAGACAACTCCTATATTCCTTCTAGCTAAACACGAGTGGCGGGCGCGGTGAGTTGATTGGCAACCCGTTTTAATTGCGGAGTTGTTACTGTCAACTGTGACTGGATTTGAGTGAATTCTATGTTGTCCTATTATTAAACAATGGCACGGGACATTTGATATGCCCACTAGGGCTGATCTCTGTGCCTGGCTGTGGCGCGCTGGTAATGACAGCGGCCGCAGACTTTACGGTTACTTACACTTGGAACGGCTTAACCACCCGGGATTCTTTTGAAATAGGCCAGAGTGAATTGTGGGGATTGTAGTCCACCTGGAAACGCTGCTATCACAGAATGCACACACTTGCACTAATGCAGTTGCAAATAATGTAAATATTAAATGTGTTATTTTTCACGATGTGAATAACATTTCTGTTTAGTATGCAAACTTATATGAATTAAGGCAGATGAGCTCATAATGTCTTCTATTACATTGAACGTGAAACAAATGCAAGAAAGTCTGTTTTCACTTTTTATGCTTTGTATGTCACATGATTTTGTTATAAAACTTTATTGTTTTTGCATGCACACTACTCGTGAGCAAGGAGCGGACACTCCGAAACGCGTAGGGTGATTTTGCTGCAATAAATCACGTTTGAAAGAATTATGGGCCTTGACGTGTTGTCTTTGAGAAGTTGAGACGGCGCTGTGTTTGTTGGATATATATATATATATCAAGAACCATTACTCATCCAATATGGACAAATAGTTCCTCGCTGAGTCCAAAAGGTGACTTGCTTCCCAGAAGAAGAATATATGTGGACTCCAATATCCTCAGCTGTTTCTCTCCCTCCAGGGGTTGCCGCAATCCTGTCAATTCCAAAGAAAGAGAGATTGTCACAATCTTGGTTATGGTGTTTCCACCAATGTCTAGCTGTGGAGTAACTCAAATCTCTATTCCTGATTGCAATGTGGTGCTCTAAAATCCTCTTTTTCATGGGGAAAATAGTGCCCCCTACATACATCTTGTTGCAGGGACAGACTATCACATAGACACAAAAGTCACCGTTACAATTCATGAATTTCTTAATTTCCCCTGTCCTTCCAGTTGGTAATGGAAATGTTTTCATATTCCTACTGCTACTGCAGGCTTTACACTTGCCACATTTGAAGAAGCCCTTCTGCTGTTGTAACCAAACCTGCTGCTTCGTGTTTCCCATGTAACTGTTCACTAACATGTCCCTCAAGGATCGCGACTTCCTATATGTGATCAATGGGTGTGCAGTAATGTGTGAACCTATCATAGGGTCATTTCTGATCATATGCCAATGTTTATTGAGAACATACCTCACCGACGCTGATTCTGAGTTGCATGTAGTGATCAACCTCACTTGATTTTCCTCATTAGTGTTGTTAGATTTCTTAACCAACAATGTAGGTCTTTGGAATTTAGCTGCCTTCATGTCTGCTCCTCTAACACCCTGGGTGGGTAACCCCTCTTTCTGAATCTTCCAATCATCCTACCCTTCTCATAAGCCTGCTATGTGTTACAACTACATTTGGCTCTAATAAACTCCCGAAATGGAATACTCCATTTAAGCTTGGGTGGATGGTGAGTCCCTGCATGTAGGATGCTGTTACCTGAGGTTGCCTTTCTATGCAAGCTGGTCAAAATTGCATTGCTCTCTATTTTGACATCAACATCCAAAGAATCCATTACCATCTGATCACACCTCTGTGTGAAATGTAAGTTGATTTCCTTCTCAGCTAGCACCACAAAGAACTTGTCAAGTTCTGCCTTGGTGCCACCCCAAATCATAAAAATGTCATCAATAAATCGGGTCCAGAATGCAATGTGTCTGGTCAGCTGCTCATGTTCCTCTACCCACACCTTTTGTTCCTCCCACCAGCCCATAAACATACAGGCGTTGCTCGGTGCAAAGCAGCTTCCCATCGCAGTTCCAACCACCTGTCTGTACCATTTATCCTCAAAAAGGAAGAAATTGTTCTCCAAGCAAAAGGTTAACATGTCCAATAACATCATAGAGTGTTCATAAAGAAAAATAGACTTGTCCTTGAAGAAGTGTTTGCATGCCCTGATGCTGTTGGTTTGTTCAATGCACGTATACAGAGAGACTATATCAATTGTGACAAGCCAATAGACATTCTGCCATGGGATGCCCTCTATTTTGTTGATGAAGGCTGTACTGTCCCTGCAATATGAAGGAAGACTCAGGACATATGGGAACAAGAAAGAATCCAAAAATATAGATGTTTTTTCCAGGAGGCTGACATTTGCAGATATAATTGGCCTGCCTGGTGGGTCAATACTGTCCTTGCGCACTTTTGGTAGCATATAAAAACATGGGGTCGTTGGTTTCTTACTATAAAGGAAGCAAAATTCTACCTCCTCTTGAAGCCCCTGTTGTCTCTAGCGATTGAGTTCAACATAAAATCTGCTAGTGGCATTATCATATGCCTCCTTGTTAGATCTTATGTAACTCCCTGAGGTAATGAGTTGTCTATTAGCTTCTTGTCGGTACTTGTCGATATCTCATAACACAACATTACCCCCTTTATCGGATGATAACAAAACTTTGGTCCGCATTTACTGTACCCAATGCTAGTCTCTGCCCAGGTGTAAGGTTATGTGCATGCATATTCCTAGTCTTAGTCCATATTTCCATGAGTTCACATGTTATAATCTTATGGAAGGTGTCCAAGCTATCATGTGGTAAATTGGGGTTGAATGTAGATTTTGGTTTAAATTTACTGTGGCTGTTCTTCCTGTCTCTAGCCCCAATTGTTCCAAAAGTATTTTTTCATTGGGCCACTCCCCAATTTCCTCATCCAATTCGCTAGTCCCTCGATATCCTTCAAACTCAAACAATCAAAAGTGTGATAATTACTTTCAATATTATCACCTACATTCAGTATGGTGCCCTTCTTCTTTTTCTGCAAAGAAACTTTCATTAGCTTTAATTTACGTATAAATAGAAAGACATCAATGCGAGTTCTACTATAATCAAAATTAGCCATGGGGCAAAAGGTTAGACCTAGTTCCAATAAGGACTGTTCAGTGTCCATCAGTTCATGCGAGGACAGGTTCACCACCATTAGATTGTTCTCACCCATTATTTCCTCTTGGTTTGCCGAGTTGTTCTCCCACGTGGCGTTGAGTCTTTTTTGCTTGTGACTTCCTCTCCAGATGTTCCTCCTCATCCACTTGCTTTTGCTCCTCTTCCTCTCTCCGGGGGTTTCGATCTCAGTGTCTTGCTTGATTGTAAAAAATGATATTCCTTCAAAGAAGTAAAGGCTAGGGAATCCTTTCTCAAAGTTCCTGATTGTTCTTCCAAATCCGAGTAACACTCAGAGTCTGATTGTGATGTCACCAATTCTTGCTACCTCAGCGCTCCCATCTGCTTGAATTGTCTTATAGCCCCATCATACCGTTTGCCAAATGTTAAAATCCAATTTGCGACTTTTCTTTGTTTTTATTTCCTCTTCATACTTGTCAAGTCTAGGTTCCATTTGTTTAAGCGCCTCCTTGATTTCCTTTTGCGCAGGATGTTTATCAAGGTCTTCCTTTGATCTATCAATTTCTTTACAGGTTAACTCCAATTCTATTCCTGAAAATTTTGATAGAAGCCCCAACATGTTTTTGCATGTGGATGCCATCAATAACGACCATTCCTCCAGTAGCTTAGGATTTGGATTCTGGTATGTGGGGGTAATCAGAATTCTTAATCCCCTGGGCACTCTTACCACTTCAATATAGCTGTCTAATGATGACACCTCCCACCATCTGTTTATCTCTTTTTTCTGTAATTTCTCATATTGTGTCAACATCTCTTTCAGGTTTTTGTTCCCAGACAGCAGCTCCGTTGAGCGACCTCCTCCAGCTGTGTACCCATCAGTTTCGCTGAACAGCGATTGTGCCTCTTCTGCCCTACCTGCATGTTTTGACATTGTTGGTACACCATGCACCGCCTCCACAGTTCGTCTCCTCTAAATGTTTATAATCCTTCCGATCATGCCATCTCGACATCACATTCATGGCACGGAGCCCCTGCCAGACCCAAGAATCCACAATTCACTCGGAGAGCTGGCCAGAAAACGCACTAACACCCAACCATTCCACACACGCCCTCCAACGCACCGCGGTACAGTCAGCACTTATCCGTCCACAGTCCAGCCTCAATCTCCCCTGTTCTGCAGTTCCTTTGTGCGGGCCTGCTGCGGGAACCAGCTACTCATAAACCTCCGAAGTCTCCTGACAATGCTGGTCACATATATATATATATATGTTTTCAGTACCACTACTGCACCATAAGAAAATAGTTTGTTTTACAAAAACAGGACATAGGTAACAACAGCAAAATTGAAACACATAAGAAAATGGGCTGTGGTTCCCGTTAGATAGAATTCAAGTAAAGGTAAATACTGAAAAGGTGAATTTTTAATAATAACTTATCATTAGGTCTGGCCAGCAAGGACCTTTGGAATTTTCAAAAATTATACGTATATTTACTTATAGGGGCTCTCAGACTATCCTCTTCATCTAATTGTCTGCTGGCTCAATTCATTGCGACCAATTACATGTTGCTTGTATACAAAAAGCAGTTCTACCAAAAGAAAGTTGTCTCCTGTTGTGCCTGGGATTGTTCTGCCATTGTGTGATAATTCTGAAAGTGTCCAACAACCCTCCAGCAACTGCTGCTGGGTCTTTGTTGCTTCTCACAGTGTGGTAGGTGACAGCTCCACCCCTTCTATTAGGTCAAGATGGCCTATCCTGCCAACACCCAGTCCCCCTTTGTTATGCCTACTGGGAGAAATACAAAAAGGCCAATTGCCATCTACACCTAGTCATGTGACCCAGGATACAGGCTGCAGGCACCACATGGTTAGGTCAAGAAAAAGGCAACTTTCTAAAATTTCCGAATTGTGGCTTAAAATCCGACTTTACCATTAAAAAGGATTTAAAATTACAATTAAGACCAAACTTGATATTCCTATCTGCTCCCAATCAAAAGTTATCACTTATTAAATGCAATTAGGTAACCCAATGTTATCCGAGGGGTGAGGTAGGCCTTGCAGTAGTGAAAAACAAATTCAAACTAATTTCACTACCAGGACATATAAAACTTAAAAGTAATTTTTTAAAAATATGCTGCACCATGCCCTATGGGCTGTTCAGGACATACCCTAGGGGTGACTTATATGTATTAAAATTAAGGTTTAGACCTGGCAAAAGGTTTATTTTGCGAGATCAAAATGGCAGTTTTAAATTGCACACAGGCTGAAATGGCAGGCCCCAGGCTTGTTTAAAAATACCACTTAAGTGGGTGGCACAATAAGTGCTGCCAGCCAACTAGTAGCATTCAATTTACAGGTCCTGGGTACAAAAAGTACTGCTTTACTGGCTACTTATAAGTAAATTAAATGTGCCCATTATATGTATGCCAATTGTACCATATTTTAGGGAGAGAGCACAAGTACTTTAGCACTGGTTAGCAGTAGTAAAGCTCACAGAGTCCTAAAGCCAACAAAAACAAGTCAGCAAAACAGGAAGAATGAAGGCAAAACATTTGGGGGTAACCCTGCAGAGAGGGCCAGGTCTAACAGTAGCATAATAGAGATTCTCCTCCAAAAGAATGTGTGGGGAACTATGTGCCAAATGGTGTATTTTCAAGTATATTTGGCCACTAGTATCAATTCAAACTGGGTACATTTCAACATCAGTTTATTAGAGCACTTAAGCTTGAAAAGATAAAAAGCTTTGTAAGTGGCATACGTCAATTCCATCTTTCCAAATGGGTCCCCAAAACATATGCTATTACCTAATTGCAGCCCACCTGTACTAGTTCAAAGACCTCACGCTAATCAATCATTGACAGTCTTCTATCAGCCTTCAAAATCAATGCTGATACGAAAAATATTAGCTGAACAAAGATATCTGATATTATTACATGAGGACCCCAAATTGTGGCTATCAGCCCATAATACTCACAGTTTTAGTGTACATATAAGGTAACATGTCTCAAAAAGCTAAAAGTAATTGAACAAATACACAACTATACTGAGCCATCACTGTAGAGTGAAATCTCAATGAACAGCTTAGACTGTTGTAAAGCACTACCATACTCATACATCAGTGGGGGACATGTGTCAGCGTAGAGCCAAGTTCACTCAAAAATAGTACACCAGCACTAAAAACAGGATTATAGTTCAGATGATGTACATTAGAAATATTAACACTCATTAGTAGTACAGAAAGAATAGTAATTTTACTTATGGAGCAGCTCAGTATATATAGCTTTCAGTGTCAGAAACATTTACGAAACACTCACACTCACTGGGTGATGTCATCAGTGATGTCATTTGAGATGTCATCAGTGATGTCACTCACCATGTCATGATTGATATAATATGTGAGTTCATAAGCAGTGCATTGCGGGGTTGTAAGTCATAGTTAGCTCAGGTAACTATAACTGCTGAATTTCTATGGTTTTGTCTGTGTAAAATCTGAAACTAACCATAACATCCCTGTAACTTTTGTTTTTTAGTGAATTTCTAAGGTTTTTTTAATCCTATTTCCTAACTATAATGTCCCTGTAACCTTTGTTTTTCTAGTGAAGATGTATATAAATAAAAATAAATTTCTTTTTTTATATTAGGTAATCAAAAAATACTATGGGCCTGATTTAATCTTGGCTGTATTATCGCCGTCCTGCCGTGGTGGCAGTCCCAAGTATTCTGTCGAACTGATAACAGTCCACCTGCCATATTTAGATGGTGCGGCAATAGGCAGGAGACCGCTATGTTGGCCTTCTTCTCTGCTGGCAAACAGTATCCGTAGCCACCAAGCCGATTTAGATGCTCTCAGACACCTTCAGAGTAGCTCACAGCATTGAGTTCATTTTTAAATAAGCGCAAGGACATATTTTCCTTTTAAAGTTAGGAGAAGGCTGCGTTTTTAAAAAATATTATTATCATCAGACTGCAGATAGCAGGGCCTGATAATGAACAGTGCTCAGTCAGAATTATGACCCAGGCTGGGGCTAGGGCACAGACGTGAACAACTAAAGCACTGAGGTGTTTTACTCTTAAATGAAAGTCCTTATCAATTCAATATTGAAGCTGTGAGCAAAATGATGTTTCTGAATGCTTTTAAATGAGAGAAAATTTAAATAAAAAGTTACATTAATGATTAAGTTAACTTTTTATTTTAATTTTCCCCCATTTCAAGTGTCACATTTACAAGCAGGCCTCTTGCTCCCAGTGGCCAGTAGACACTGGGCCATATTTATAACTGAAAAATACAGTCATTTTTTTAAATGAGAGAAATTTAAAATGAGAAAAATGTTACATATTATGAACGTTTTTGCAGAACAATTTTCTGCACTTTAAATTGCCCCATTCAAAAAATGATTGCATGTTTGTTTTATACATGTAACGGTGCCACATGTGGTGAAAGGTATGTTCTGTGCTGCAAGTAGATATGGCAAAGGCTCTCAGTCACCCATACAAATATATCCCATTCATACGCACACATGTTCATACATCCCCAAAGAGCACGTTCACTGACACAAATGGCAGCGCTGTCATAGTGCCTGCCCCTAGGCAAAGTATTTTGCTCAAACCATACCATCTGGCTCTATGGACATTAGGCTTAAAGTCAATGGAGTTGGGTGTGGGGGTGTCTGTTAAGAATGTGCAAGTTGCTTGGCCTTCAGTAGTTCACAATGATTTTCACTGATCAGAAGTAGCTTTCACTTCGGAAAAGGTTGAAGACCACGATCTATGATATAAAGCTTTCAACCTACTTTTGAGATGTACAGTAGCCTGTTGTGTATTTCAAAGCCAGCACTCCTTGCGAGTTGAATTACACAAACAGCCAATAGCTTGTGGTATGATGAACATACTTCTCTAGGATGAGCCAGTGCTTATTTGGTAAAAGACTAATTGCCAGAGCCCTACGTTTTGCTCAGGAGCCCACTGCTGGCACTACAGAATGTCGGGACTGTCAAATACCAAAGCTGCATAGTCTTGATTCCAAGTCATGCCTCTTTTATCCATCACTGGCCACCCCTCCTCCATTATCTCTCTCGTGCAGGTTCTTTTGCATCCCTTCTTTCTCCCTTTGTCACTGTATTTCCATCTTTCTCTTCCTCCTCCTTTACTCCTTTTGTATTTTTCTCTCTCTTGCCCTGGGTCAAAATCTGATGTGGTAGAATAAGCACAGAGCCCCAAAAATGAGTGCCAGTGGGTGCCATCTGCAACCACCGGCTGAAATGAAACACTGGTACGAGCCAAAAACCATTCTATTTAAATTTTAAAGAACCAATAACAATAGCTTCCTCAGACAGTTGCACTGTCATGCAGACCTAAAAACAAATTGTTTTTAGATACCTATCCATTTGCTATTTCAATTCTAGTCTTCAGTCAGGTTTATAACAGACCAAACTAAAAACATGCAGAATAGCCTAAAGAGGGAACTGGAAGTGCCAGAAGTGCTCGGGTTAGTGTGTGAGTCATTTTTGGCTGTTTGTGGGCCAGTTTCATGGTCTCGTGGGGCAGTTTTTAATGTTGATTTTCCTGATATTACCATAAACAATACTTGCAGCAAGCACAAATACTTTCAGTCTCCCATACCTTGCAAAACGCCTTTACAGCATATCTTTACAAATGCAAAACTGCCCAGATTTCCAAATGTCAGGCACTTTTCTAGCTATCTGATTCGCTAGTGGGGACCTCTTTTATTTTGGTGCTCAGGCCTATTTACTGCCCGAGTCAAACCCTAAGACTGTCTTAATGAAGAGAGAATACTGTGTTAAGAGTTCCACTGAGATCAAGCCAGCATTACCATGTCCTACCATTCATGCTGAAGCCTCCCCCTCAACTTCCCATGTTTGCATAAGTATTTCGTTTCTTTGTTCCCCTCTGTAAAATCCTGTTCACCAGGTACAACTGGGTTTGTTGAATCTTGTTTGTAGCATACAGCTTTATGGACAGCTATTAAACTGGTGAGGAGAAAGTTCCAATTCATTTCAGTTGGATCTTTGAACTGGTTATCATTTGTATTTAACCGGTGGAACTTTGCTTGATCCATATAGTGCAGTAGCCAAATGTCCAATTGACTCAACTGGAATCAATACCAAACATTTGCAACAAGCCAACTGGAATTCCCAGCAGGGTTATGCAGTCTGCATGAGACAACACAACAGGTTCTGTAACAAAAAGCAGTTACATTTGTCGTAAACAGTGAAGCATAATTCAGTAGCAGCAGAGGGCACAGCGAGCAGTTAGAAGCTACTCACCATGTGGAGTTTGGATGATTCTCCGCTTGTCAACAAGAAGATTGTCTGACTGGTTTGTTGCACTTCAGTTGCCAAGCTTGACAGTAGAAGTGCAGCAGAGTGTGTGCAGACACCCATCGGTCATTCAAATTGTAGCATGTTCAATCTACGCCCAATCTTGCATGCCTACTGTGTGCCCAAGAGGCAAAGTTGAAGACAGGCTGGCACTGCCAAAAGTAGCAGTTGTCCCAGAAATGGGGGAGATTTATTCATTCTCCCTGAGCTCAGTAGTGAAGTGAGCTTAGGCCCTAGGATCCTGCTTCCTCCTCTCAGTAGTTGACAATTCAGAGAGTCATCAAATTTAAGGAAAATGTTATGTGCAGAGAAACGTCAATGCTGCCTTTCATCTCATCCATTCAGCCTCCATCCTGCTTGCTCTCCATGCTAGGCCTGTTCAGTGCTCAAGAGGTGGAACCCTGCAGGGGATATCTCTATATGGAACACTTCAGTGAGCAGTTCTCCATCTCCTGAACCCTGTGGAGGCCTGGAACCATGTGGCTAAGCGCTGGTGCCAGCAGTTTCCTCCTAATCCCTTCACCAGCTGATGCCTGAGACGATGATGCCAATGGGAGGAAATGTTAAGAGTGCTGCCAAGCTGGGTCACCACCACTGCCCAGGTGGTAAATAGTGGGAACAAAGCAGAGGTCAAGAGATGAATGGCTGTGTGCATGTGTCTGCATTTTGTATGTGTGTGTGTTTAGGGTCAGAGAGGGTTGGTTTAAGAAGATTTATAATGGGGCCATGGTCCATCAGTGGTATGTTGTTTTTTTTTTTTAATAAATTTTTTTTATTGAGCAGAGCATTAGGAACACAATATACATATTATAATCTAGAAAAATCATAATTGCAAAATGACAATGTGCAAAACGTGCAATAAAGTGCGGTGGCAGAAAAAGTGCTAGTGCTTTTTATATCAGACTGCTAATATTTCTAAGTCAATAACGAGTGATATTATCCCTCCTTTAAGTTCTCTAAATTACTTAAAAACTTCCATTTTTTAAAAAATTTCCTGGTAGCTCCCACCCGTCTTGCATATGCTTCTTCGAAATCACGTGTCCTTTTCATTTTATTAAACCATTTCAAATGGGAAGGGACATCCCTAGATTTCCAATTTTGGAGAATTAAAGAACGGGTTACAGTACAGGAAATAAACAAGAAAGTTCCTTCGGCCTCAGTTAAAAGCGTACTATCACTACAAAGTCCGAACAGGACAGCCTTAGCCTCGAGTGCAACTTTCTTCCTGATTGCCTGATCTAAGTCTAAAAATATTGCTTCCCAGAAAGATCTCAACCGTAGGCATGTAAAAAAAATATGGTGCCAGCCCCCCTCACCATCTGCCTGACAACGGAAGCATTTATTTTTAGCATCCGGATATCTTTTTTCAAGTGCTTCCGGAGTTAAATAAGCCAGCCATCTTGATAGGAAGGCCATCCTTTTGAAGTTAGCTGCTCGGAGAGATTTACTTCCTAGATGGCATAAGGTTTCCCATTCATTAAAAGAGAGAATGCATTGTGTCTCCCGGACTATTCTTTCCAAATGATTCTCTATCAAGGGTACTTGACCCTGATCATATAGCAAACGATACCAATTACCTGTGCCATTTACTTTAGCCCCATAGAGAGCTACCACGAGTTTGTTAGGGGTATCTAAAATGCCGTTAGTATTTTTTTTTAAATGAACAATTTGTAGATATTCAAAAAAGGCAGGTTTCTTTAGATTCCCAACCCTTGCCATTACCTCCTGCCAGGAAATCACCTTATTTTGAATAAAAAAATGTCTTAATTCTCCTAGACCACAACCTTCCCAATTTTTCATATGACTTGCACGTATCTGGAGGCCAAGACTGGTACATTCTCCCAATCTCAAGTACTGTAGACCCGAGGAACCCATCTTTTTGAAAAAGGACTGAAGTCTAAAAGAATAATCCTTTAAGGTCTTGTATCTGGTTTTTTTGGGAAGTTTAGAGGTTTTTAAAAACACTCGAGTTTGAGGTCCAATTTCATGTGTCATTTTGTCAATAAAGAAGCAATCTCTAGGACATTTAGATCCCAACGAACCCGCCACTAGATTTAGAAATGCAGCCTCATAATAAGTTCTTAAATGAGGCAGAGCTAAGCCCCTTTGTACAGTCGATAATTGTAATACAGTCAATTTAACCCTTGACACTTTTTTCCCCCAAACGAACTCTCTAATCAGGGTTTCCATTTCTTTAAAAAAGGACATATTTATTTTTATTGGAACATTAATAAAAAGGCAAAAATAGTTTAGGAGAATTAGATTTTAAATGTGTCTCTTGAAAAAACAAAACTTGGGGGTTAAACGATATCAGCCATCTAAGAAGAGCACCATATTTTCGTTTTTTGAGGATTCCGTTAACATTGACTGATAGGATCTTACATTTACTGGTTTCTATTACCATTCCTATTTCTAGAGTAAGCTTCCAGTTTACTCAATAACAAGTCTCTAATTTTCTTACTATCTGTTCCTTCTGCTCTTGCTCTTTTTACTGCTGTGAACCCTTCCCAGCCCCCACCCGTCCCACCCCAAAAACAAAAAACCCACCCATCGAAATGCGAAAAAAAAACCACTAGCCACGCTAGCCACATTTCGACCCACCCGTCTGACTTCCTGGGTGTCGTGTTGCTACACCCTAGGTGACCCCACTGACCCCAGCAGAGGAGAGAAAAAACAATCAAAATTACTTAAATAACGAACGCGACATCCTAGCTTTGTTAGCAGTCACAGTCCTCTTCCAAGTCCAAAATAATTTATACTATTCCCTCAAGCTCAAGATCCACGCGTGATCTCTTTTAATAATGACTGCGCCTCTTCCAAATCAGAAAACAAAATAAATTTCCCCTTGACTATAACTCGGAGCTTGGATTGTTGAGCAATTGATGCTTGAGCACCATGGGCTTTAAATAGGTGGAGAATCTTAACAAATTCTTTTCTTCTCCGTGCCGCGGCAGCAGTCATATCGGAAAATATGCGACATTTAGCGGTTTCATTTACGAAAAACTGTTTCTGCTGGATCGCCTTTGACAGGATTCTCTCTTTCACACGAAAGTCTGCAAAGTTCAACAAGATTGTCTGTGGTAGCGTAGAATTAGGGAAAGGACGTGCCGGAACTCGGTGTGCCCTAGTAATAGTAAGATCTCCTTCGAATTCTGGAAGAACTTTCTGTTTAATAAAGGAATTAATCCATTGCAGGGTTTGAGACCCTTCAATCCCTTCTGGGACCCCCACTATTCGGAGATTGGACCTCCGAGAATGATTCTCGAGATCCTCAAGTTTGTTCTCCAGATAGCTTTTATTTTTTACTGCCTCTTTCACTTCCCCAGTAACCGTATTCATCTGATCTTCTAATAATGAAATTCTAGCTTCCGCTTCCTGAAGTTTAATCGGTAGACATGTCATTGCTTCCTCAATTTTACCTACGCGTTGATGCAGGGAGGCAATCTCTTGTTTTTGGTATTTTTTCATTTCACGAACCTCTTCCAATATTAAGTTCAGCATGGCTCTAATGTCCATCTGATAAACTCCTGATGTTTCCGGCCCTTGGCTCGAGTTACTTTGTAATTCCTCGATACACCGGTTCGAATCTTCAACCATAGTACCTTCCTGAACCAGCGAACCCCGTGACGATAATTGACCCTGAGACTGGGTTTGGGGTTGGGGTTGAGATTGAAATTGAGATTGAGGTAGCATAGAGTTTAACGAGTCATTAACTGGTGTCTTATTAGTTTCGTCTGGAGTTCAGAGTAGCCTTGGCTGGATTGAATTAGAGACAGTCATTTCTACAAAACTTAATGGTATTGAAGAAACCACCTGATCTTGGCTTTGTCCTAGTACTGACTCCTGCATTGTCAACTTCTTTTGTGAGGGCAGTAGTTGAGTCTGAATGAATTCCGGAAGGCTTTGTAAACTCTCTTGGTTCCTTTGGGCTGAATCTTCTGATGCTACTAATAACGGTAGCGGTAGTAATGCTGATAGCCCTTTAGGTGTTTTGATGGTTGGGCTTAGAGAGGGAGTTGTAAAGTTGCTTTCTTTATAAACAATGGAAATTCCTTTGCCCCTTGAGATTTAGACATTAGAGCTGGAACTTCTATAAAATGCGATGTAGCATCTGACTGATCTGTCACCGATACCTCGCGTTCTGGGGAGACAGAATGGGGTATCTCCTCCTCCGAACTCTCGAGGGTACTATCCAGGCCATGTGAATCAGGGATGTTGTTTTTATTGGCCAACCGTACAGATTCTTTTGGTGGGGCTAAACGTGCTTTGGCCTTGAAGCGGGTTGCAGGGTCCACTTTAGCAGCTGTATTAGAATGCTTCAATGATTTGCCCATTTTTTTTTTCTAATATCTTCTGCTCCCTCTTAACTCCCTCCTTATCTCTCAGTACCCCCTTAACACCTCCGTACCTTGAGTCGTGCTCCTTTTGCGCTTCACCAGACTCGCAGAGCTCCAAGCTCTTCAGTGTTCCATCTGAGACATCCAAAAACGTGCTCTCAGTAATCTGATGTGATACCAGTACTTTACTCCCCAGAGTGAAATGCCGGGTAGTTTCAGTAAGGCAAGCTGGCTTCCAGTAGCCACAGCTTCCTTATAAAAACGGTACCAAAAAGCGATCCCAAACAACTAGAAGGCAACACAAGAGAGCAGTTCAGCGCCTTCCCAGCTGATTTGATCACAGCGGTTACCGCACACTATCACACTTCTAATGGCCATAGCTTTCCTTTTAGCATCAGGACCATGCAGGACTCCAAAGGGAAGGCAACACGAGAGAGCAGTTCAACGAGTGCCCGGCTGATTGAATGGCGGCGGTTGCCACGCGCTTCCGTCAATGATCCTGGATGCCTCCGTCCGCGTCAGCTCCTGAGGCTGCCCCGCGCACCTCCAATAAAGAAAAACTGCTCCGGAGCCCAAAATCTTCATACGATTTTAAAAGGTTGCGGGCAGTCGAAATACAGAAGAAACCAAAGGACTCCCCTCAGCGCGGTCGTCTGCACACCAGCCAGGTACGATTCTCCATTGCTGGGGGTGGAGCGGCGTCACCTGTGGCTACTCGGAGGCGTGGTTCTCCGTAGCCATCCCCTCGTAACACATCAGTGGTATGTTATGAGCATTCCTAGTCACATGCCGGCACAATAGTTTCTCATCAGTGACTTGTTTGCTGGCATTCTTGGTGACATTCTGGCTATCCCTAAGCAATAGTGGCCTATCCATGATGTAATATAGCCTCTCTTAGAAAATTCTGGCAGGCTGTGCCCTATCTTTGATTTATCATGGTCATTTGTGGCTTAATTCTGGCTAGCAATTGCATAATATTGTTGCCATATTTAATCCCTGAAATTTGATAATGATGGTATTTGAGCATGGAAGGCAAAACCTGTCAATGTGTGATAGTGGTGTACTTGACTGCTTGGTGAAAACGACAAACTGATGTTTGGGGATCAAAAATCTATTTTGTAAAAAGAAAAATCTGGTATAAAATCAATTTTTTCTCATATCAGATAAACTTCCCCAAAATGTACTTTCTTTAACTAAAATGAAAACCCAGAATTATGCAGTGAAATTAGTATATATTTAGAACGACTGCCTTTATAAACTTAGGTAAAGATCATATCTGAGCAAAAAATAATGTTGTTTCTGAAGATTTGCAGCTAATTTTAATTTTTGGTATATGCAGCCACTTAATGCTTTAGTTATTATTTCATGTTCTGCATGGTGGCATTTCATTTTCTGTGTTGATAAAACTGTTTAGGATATTATCTTTACTGCTGTTTAAGCCTTGAACATTTAGGACTGGTCTTAATCTGTCTGATCCTCGAATATCTAAGTGAGTGATAGCACTGCTGTATGCACCTCCGATATGTGTCTAGCTCTGCTGTCCATGGCCTGTGATTATAAGATCTTTTTAACTTCTGATTTGCCCACCCTGTCCCCTCCATGTGGAGTCTCCATAATAACATATCACTGAAAATCGACTTGAAAGAGGGTGGAAAAAATAAATAACGGAAGAAAGATGCTAAAATATTTTGAAAAAGTAAGTGTGTTGCCAAGGCAAGCCAGATTTTCTAGCCACTTGTATGGGCTATTGTGTTTAAAAATTCAGTTTTGACATTTTATTTTTACATTTTTCATGGGTAGCGTGAGTAACAAAACCCCTGGTGAAAATAAGGCTCTCATGTCACACCCAAAAGTCTTGGAATTTTTAGGCCCTCTGAATTGTTACTGAGGATGAATGAGTCCCAGAACAGTTTGTCGCGAGGTTACATAGGCCCCAGGCACAAATAACTTCATTTTACATGCTCATTTTTAAAGTTGACATCTTTTTAAACCATGACGTTTAACAGGCATTTGCATAAAATGGTTTTGTTTACACTTACACTTCTTTGTAGGCACATTATCAGGCCTTGGAACATCTTGTACATGGACTTGGTACACTTCTCAAAATGTTGTTGTTGTCTGTTCGGTGACAGCTCTGAGGGGTAGATTCAACAATGACAGCTGGACCAGAGCCTAGGCAAAGAACATGGATCCAGTTCATTATATATACTGGGCCAAGCCTTTGTATAGACAGAGGAGCATTTGAGTGGGTTGTCACCGTCGCCCCATGCCAGAATTCTAGTCCATCTAAATACTGGACAGCAGCCTGTTCTACACCAAGGCAAGCTACCAGCTGACACACACCTGTAGCTAAAAGGGAGTTAGACCACTCTAAGTTATTCTGGGAGAACCGAATGCCATATGCTAAATAGGATAGATAGCGCTAGGTAGGAGCACAATTATATGTATGGATATAACCAATGCAAACACACAATGGTTGAATTATTTATTTTGTTCACCATTCTTTAGGTCCTCATATGCGACAATCCCCCCAAAAAAAGAAGGTATTTGTTATGGTGCGTTCAGGGTCTGGAAAACGAAGCATGCACTCACATC
Organism: Calotriton arnoldi; assembly: GCA_963921515.1. Taxonomy (NCBI): domain Eukaryota; kingdom Metazoa; phylum Chordata; class Amphibia; order Caudata; family Salamandridae; genus Calotriton; species Calotriton arnoldi. The sequence goes on from CAWUFW010000708.1 coordinate 1,496,222, forward strand.
CTGCTGGATGTTCCCTGTCCCCGATACACCTACCATCGTCCTTTATTACGAGGCAGCGGGGTTATCCCCACTTGCCTCCCCTTGGATTAGAGTGTCTTAATCCTTGCCTTTTGGGTTTAACTTGTATAGTACAAGGGGTTCCAATGTGCTGTTTCTCTTCTCCGAGCCATTTATACAATCTAACCTACCAAATCGTCTAGCTGCCTTTAACCAGGCTGCACAAGAAGGCGGACTACTAGAGGTCCAATTAATACATATTTCCCTACGGGCAATGATGATCAAAATTAATAACAGCTGCTAAAGTTGTTTCCTGTTGTTCCCAATAAAACCAACATTATCCAAGATCCCCAAAATAATCAGAGATAGGCTTACCTCTATTTTCCTTTTTAGGATAACCGTTAATGTCTTACCCACATCTAGCCAATACGCATGTACTCCAGAGCATTGCCAGAACATATGTACATTGTCTGCTTTTGCCAATCTGCATTTCGAGCAGCACTTATTTCCCCTCTTATTCTGGACAACTTCTTGGGGGACCAGTATACCCTATGTAAAGTAAATAGATGATTCTTCCTTAATGGAGCATATTTGACAAATGAACAAAATGCATTCATAGATACTTGCCACATAGTTGTTAAGTCAACGTCTGTTAGGGCATCTTTCCATTTTTCCTCCAGTGGCGTGTTGTGAGAATCTTCCTCCTGGACTAACATCCAATACCATTTAGCAGTTCTCTTTTTTCTGTGAAGGATTACCACATAGTGCTGTCTCCCACTTGTTCAAGGCTCCTATGGATGCTTGTCATTGAGCCTAGCTTGTTAGTTGTAGATATTTAAATCTAGACAGTTGATTGTTAGTTTTCTTCCATAGATAGTACCAAGCAATTTGGTTCTGCTCATCCATTAATTGGCCCCATTTTTCGATTTCGGCTTCCATAAGTGGTGTAGACAATGAGTCTTGTAGACATAAAGGAGTCCCAGGTGATTTCCAGATTGGGCTAGCTGACTGTAGTAGGGTAAGTTCAATATTCTCCTGACCTGAATCCAAAGCCTACACGCCGCACTCAGGACCTTCAGACGGATTTTTTTAACAAATTTGGGATGCCCATACTTGAAAAGGAAGTAACTGCCTTGTTCAGCAAGGTCGTTAATTAGTGCTCCATAACATGGTCGAACTGATTGAGCGTGTTTAGTTAATAGTGATCTAAGATTTTTTAACTGAAAAGCCCAACAATATAGCTGGAAGTCAGGTAAGGCAAGCCCGCCCTCTATCTTTTTTTACAGAGCTTTTTCCAGGCGATTCTTGGATTCTTACTGGCCCAGATAAAACTTGTCAAGTCACCTTGTAGTTTCTTAAACCACTTTGACTCAAAATGCAGTGGTAGGGCTTTAAATATAAAGGTGCACTTTGGGAGAATCATCATCTTTATCAGGTTGACCCTGCCAATGATCGATAAAGGCAGGGAAGACCATGTTTGCAAGAGCCTCTTGGTTTCTTTCATGAGCTTCAGAAAATTAATCTGGGCCATTTCTTCCAAAGTGTTAACCACCTGAACTCCTAGCTATCTTATCTCTCTCCTCACGTTTTTTCTTAGGGTGGGACCAAGTTGTACATTCCAAGCCAATATCTCAGTTTTTCCTTCATTTACCTGGTATCCAGCTACCTTATCAAAGTCTTTAAGTATATATATTATAATCGGAAATGATTCTATAGGATTTTGTGTATATATCATTAGATAATCGGCATATAGAGTCTCTTTCTTGACCCAGCCTTGATATTGAAAAGGCTGAATCTGCTGTTCTTTCCTGATCCTCCTAGCTAAGGGCTCGATGTACAGATTAAACAATGGAGGGGATAGAGGACAGCCTTGTCGTATGCCTCTACCTATTCTTAATTGTTGAGTAAGTGAACCTTTAATTAAGATCCTTGCTGAAAGGCATGTGTAGATATTTTTTATTGCATTCTGGAATTTATCCCCTAGCCCATTGTGAGACATGACAGCATAAAGGAAAGGCCAGCTAACCCTGTCAAATGCCTTGGTGGCATCAATAGTCAGGAAAGCTAGTGGGAGATTTCTGTCTGTGGCCAAGTCTATGGCACAAACCAAGTCATGGGTAAGGTCATTTAGCTGTCTGCCTTTCATAAATCCCTTTTTGAGAGATCCCAATTAAGTCTCCTAATACTTTATCTAACCTTTTAGCCAATATACTCATAAATAACTTATAGTCGTTGTTAAGTAAGAATATTGGCCTATAGGACTAACATTTTTTGAATTTTTATTGGGTGTCAGTATAATGGTTATCGTGGCATCATTCCAAGAGTCCGGGACAGCTTCTTTATTTGTATATACTGAGTTGAATAATGAGGTAATAATGGTATTATTTCATCTGCCAGGACTTTATAAACATCCTTGGGGATTCCATCAGGTCCGGGTGCTTTCCCTTTTTTCAGATTTTTTATTGCTAAGGATACCTCTTCAGGTATTAGTGGACTATTAAGTAGGGATTTCTTATCCTGCGAGAGTTTTGGTAAAGGGTCATCTAAGAACCAGGTGGATAGCTGATCATCCGACGATGATGTTTCTTCCTTATATAAATTTTGGAAGAAGTCGGTGAAAGCGGCCCCAATGTCTTTGTCATCGTAGCAACTTACACCCGACCCCTCCAAGACTACCTCTTTTATTGAGTTCCTTACTAAGTCTCCCCTGGTCTTCCATGCCAATAACTTCCCGCATCCCTCACCATACTCGTAATGCGCGAGCTTACTAGTGAACCATTTTTTCTTTACTACACCTTCCAGATGCTCCACTAGATCTTTTTTCCCCTCATGAATTAGTGTTTGTATCTTATTGGTTGCTGCTGAGTCACGTGCGACATAGAGATCTTTTTGCCAGGAGATTATTTTCTTCTCTATCTCCTCAATTTTTTTGTCATTTTCTTTCTTCCTGTGTGAGGCATAGCTGAATATTCTCCCTCTAATATAAGCTTTGTACGCATCCCATATAACCCGTAGGGCGGAAGAGCCAGCATTTAGTTCAAAATATTCTTGGGTATCTTGTTTCAGATCTTTTTGTATCTCCTGTTCTCCTAGGAGGGATCTATCCATTGTCCATCTAAATACAGTCACCTCACGGTCTAGGAGTAGCTCAAGACTAACCGCTGAGTAGTCTGATAGATGGACAGGATGATGAAAAGCTGCCTTAACCTTATTACTTAATCTTTAATCAATGAGATAATAGTCTATCCGAGATGCATGCCCATATTTCTTATTTTGATTTGTAAATTCTTTCTTTCTGCCAGCTTTCTGCCTCCAGGGGTCTATTAACCCCAGATTCTTCATGATATTCTGAATAAAAGCTCGCATTTTCGGGGCATTAACTGTCGGCCTAGGGGTGGATTTATCCAATTCGAGATCTAGTAAAGTATTAAAATCCCCGCCATTATGATAGGGTTATCATCATTCAGTATTTGTTGAAGCAGATCATGTAGTGATGATGGGTCGTCCATATTTGGGCCGTAGTAATGTATCATAGAATATTTTATGCTGTGGATCCTCACTATAACAATAACCCATCTACCTTTAGGATCTGAAACTGCTTTTATTATTTTTGCTTGAGCCGAATTCTTAATCAGAACCGCAACCCCTTTAACGTTACAGTTCTGATTAGTGCATGCAAACTGCTGAATCCACTTATGCCCCTTGAGTATTAACTCCCATTCTTTTTGTCGCAGGTGTGTCTCTTGCAGCATTATTATATCACTCTTAGTTTGTCTAAGAAATTAGAGAATTCGCCTTTGCCTTTCTGCTACTCTTAACACGTTTGTGTTCCAGCTTAATATCCTCAGGATGTGTTTATTATCTAGGTTAGCCATTTTCTTACAGCAGCATGCTTCCCGTGTTTTCCTATTGTATGTTTAATTTTCGCATATGAGGACCGTATATTTTTTTGTTTTTTCTCCCAATGCTCCCATCGCCGCGTGCTATTTACATAGTATATGTGAAGCTTCCTTATCCCGATCTTACAACCCCCACCCCCCCTCCCAGGGGAACCCTCCCTTCGACCAAAATGGGCTTAGAAACTGCCCAGCTGTCCTCGTCTCTCCAGACTTATGTAACTTAAATATTTGTGTGGACTTAGCCTATTTATGATTCTATCTGTTTGACAAAGCTTTCCACTTCCTCGGGATCTTTAAAAGTATGCATTTTATTATTCCATATTATTTTTAATTTGGCGGGAAATTTAATCTGAGCGGTAGCTCCTCGAGATTTAGGGGCTCATTACGATGCCGGACAGAAGCCCATCCGTGCTGGTGGCGGTGGCGGAAAACATTAATTTTCCCGCTCCAGGTGCGGTCATTGCGACCACCAAATTACAATGGTACTACAGAGGCCATTTACCGTCCGCCGTGGTCTGTCAGGCTCCTCACATTTTTTGCATACGCAAGGGTGGCAGATGGAGCCAATAGAGCAGGACCGGCGTGCGGAAACACGTTCCGTCCGCCAACCAGATTACGATGTTGCAGACAGCCCTTCCCACCGCCGCGTAAAAACCACCACGTTGCGGATGGCGGAAACACAACAACGGAGAGGAAAAGCAGATACAGTACCCCTGAACAACTACAACTCCTTGCAAGCGTGGCGGCACCACGATGAATGTGGCAACCTGCCAAATGCAAAGTGCGAGGCCCACCCAATCCTCATGAGTGACCCTCGGTGCCCCTGAAGGCAATTGGAGCCAATGCCGAGCCCTGCAGTTGCAGAGCGCGCACACCGCAATATTAAAATATGTACGCCGCCGAAGGCCCACATTGGCTGATGGCTCACTCGCAAAGTGTGTGCCACACCACGGCGCCATGGAAGCTGCAACTGCAATCCTGCAACATTCAATTGGGGCTAATGCGTGTCATCGCTGTGGATGCCAGCTACTGTGCATGCAAACACATGCTGCATTTGCATTGTCGCCATGCGAATTGCATCACACATCACAACTCATTCGCCTAAAGTGATTGGTGCACCTCATGTGTAATGTTGTGGGCCACGAGGCCCCCATGCATATGAAGTAACCACACACATGACACAGTACTTGTATGGGAGAACAGACCCAGCACACGTGCATCCGGCCCCGTTTGTTGGCAGGGTCACAGGTCCAGTGATGCCTGTGCTGGGTGGCTGTGGGTTGGGGGGTAAGCCAGCCCTCTGGCAGTGGCTGGTACATCAGAACAACTAGAACAGTGACCAACTGGTCACTACACTGTGAAGGTATGAGAGAGTGTGACCTTTGAGTCAAGTCATCACACACATGGTATGTTAAAGAAAGGAGACAGAAATTACATACATTGTCATGCCTTGTGGCCAGCATGTACTGAAATGGGTGAAGGAGTCCAAAAGGACAGAGGTCTCTCGCACTGTACCAATGTTGTGCAATGAAACATCCAAACTGTGAACATCGCTTGTATATCCCTTGACATCTGACTGGCGTCTCTTGGCCAGGGGTCGTCTTGTGAAGGGCCAGTGATCTAGGCAGACAATTAGAGGTGTCCATTGTCTGCAAATCAGACATACTTGTAATCCCTAGCACTTCCAACACATGTACTGGTGTGGCGTGCAGTCTGCCCAGCTGCCATTGCCTGTAAATGTCCTCACACACGTCATAGGAGTGCACATGTGGAACAAACAAACATAGCTCTGACCCACATCATCGGACATTGGCAGCCATGTGGGCATGTATACACAATCAATGTGTATTTGTGCCTCATTCAGGTGAACATTGCAATGTCTGTGACGCTAAATCCTCACACACTCACGCTGGACTGACCCCATGATGTCCACATGTGTCTGTCCCCCGTGCTGTACATCCATGTTGCGTTGTCCAGATGCCCTCATTCTGCAATGTTGTTGTGAATAGGGGGACTAAAGTTTGCGGCCGTGCAGTGACAGCAGCTACATGCAGATCAGTACTGATACTGGGAAACACAAGTGCTGTGTCATCTAACCACAGGGCAGCTCATACTTGATGTAGCAGTGTACTATATGCCATACACATCGACTTCTTTGGATGTTGTAGTGTCAGTATGGCGAGTGAGTGAAGAAAAACAATGTCTGAATGCAGGTCACTTGTGCATTTCACGTGGCCATGAGTCCTCTCAATGTTGTGGTTGTGTGAGTCTCTGGGTAAGCTGTTCACCACATCTCATCTATAACTCAGCTCATGCTCGTGTACCCTGACATATGTAGGAGGAGACCACCGATCCTTCGACCTGTCCCTGACCTGGCGATGATGGAGGACATCGAAACCATCCAGAAATTTCGTTTGGATCGCCGCACACTACGGAACCTATGTGCCCAGTTGGAGCCCCATGTGAAGCCCAAAAGAATACATCCGGCTGCATTGTCTGCTACAGTGAAGGTCATGGCTGCACTGCATTTCTCCGCTACTGGGTCTTTCCAGTACACTGTGGCCAGCGCCAGTGGGATGTCACAGCCCATGTTCAGCATGGTGGTGCGTGACGTCCTGTCAGCATTGATGCTTTACAAGAACAGACATGTCCACTTCCCAAGGAGGGATGAATTGGCAGATGTGAAGGGGGAGTTCTATGACCTGGAAGCATGTCCGTTTCTAGCGGGTGGGCCGGGTGGACCAGGCCCACCCAAACATGATCCGTGGCCCTAGCAGTGACGGCACGAAGGCCAGTAGTAAATGGCCACATTCATGTGAAATGTTCCTCCGAACGTTGATTATCTTCCTGTTCTGGGAGTTGCGGATGTGGGCAAGAGCCCTCTCTCACAGGCACCCCCAATCACACATCTCCTTTCAGAAAGGTGGGCTGTGTCCCCACCTACTCGTGCAGCTAAAATATGGGCATGGCGAAGGGGACAAATCCTCTCTTCTGCACCGGGTAACCTTAACCGTTCTGCTGTGTGGATATCTCCATTTCAATTCCACAGGGAGAAGAAACGTTTATTTCTCCGGATTCACCTAACCTGGCCACTGCAGCTGCTTATCAGATCGGGTAGTGAGTAGGAACCGAGCAGGTGAGAGAATGTCTGGCTATTTGTTCTTCATGAAATCATCAGGGAAGGCCCAGCAAGACACATACTTCCTGTATACTTCATTTAAACATTTTGTATCTTAATCAAGGCTCTGCCACGGATGTAAGCCAACAACAAAAATGTCCAGATAACTGGTGATCAATGATCCTGCCAATCCTTTGTCTGTTGGTAGTTTTGAAATGCAGATAAACTGCATTTGATGTGGATAGCTCAGTGGGTTACTGCCTTTGTCACAGAGATACTTGTGTAACTTGCAGTTCAGAAGTTACGATCCTATCATAGGACAGTGACCTAGGAACTGTCATCAAAGAGCTGCATGATAACCTGAATTAATAGTCAGAACTTAGCTTTATTTTTGGGTTGTAACATAGTCATAACTTCCCCAGTCTTTCATCATTCGAATGTTGCCATAAAGAGTTTGTTGGGGCAGATATACACCTTTATCAGCAAAGCCAACCCCTAACCACTGGGGTGTGCATTAAATCCTGAGTTAGTGCTTCTCCAGACCAAATGCCCTTAAAATATCCTACCCACCAGTATGGATGACATGTGATTCCCACACCTTGTACTCCTCATTGGCTTTTGTGACATTCCCTGTGGACTGATTTACTTACATACTTGCATGATTGATTGTCTCTGTCCAATGTGTGCGTGATGTAAAGTACTGTCACACCCTACACTGATATCAGTAGCGCTATACAACAAATGAAATGCACATGAGAGAGTGGCTATGGAGAGATGAGGAGCGCTGGACGAGGGTGGCAGTGAGGGAATCCGAGGAGGAGGTCAATAAGGGGAGGGGCTACAGAGAGATGAGGGGCGCTGGAGGAGGGTGGCAGTGAGGGAATCTGAGGAGGAGGGCATGAGTGAGAGCCTGAGAAGTGTCACTTGCCTGATACTCCCACCTCAGGAAACCTCCTCCTCCCATCAGGAGGACATTATATGGAAAAAACACTTTTTGAGAGTGATAACATCTAGAAAGAGATTTTGGAAGAAAATAATGCTTTTCACTGGCCCTTGTAAAACTGAGGAGAGATAAAGAAGGGCCCTGAAGCAGGCCTGGCGAGAGATATAAGTGACAAATCGGGCCCGCAGTGGCCCACCCGAATGCATCGTTGGCCCACCCAAATAAAAATTCCTGGAGCCGGGCCTGCCTGGGAGGCATCCCAAATGTTGTGGGAGCCATTGATGGTACCCACATTGGCCTCGTTCCACCACAGGCAAGTGAACCCATCTATAGGAACCGCAAACACTACCACTCCATCAACGTGCAAGTGGTATGCCAGGCAGATCAGATCATCTCACATGTGTGTGCAAAGTATCTGGGGTCGGCACATGACTGCTACATCTGGCAGAATAGCACCATCCCACACATGCCCAGTGACTATGACAGTGGTGAGGAAGAAGGCCTTGACCAGCGTCAACAGTTCATCGTCAACTACTCCAGTTGAGTGTTAGTTAACAATGAGCGACCATGACTGTGTCTGTGTGCCTTGCTGTTGTCTCACGAACTTTGAGAATTGTTCCTGAGATTTTGTACACATACTGGATTATGCGCAGGATTAGAGAACTTGGGCATGCAGGGACTGAGCACCCTGAAGCACCCCTAAGCACAGGACACAATTGCTATACTGCCTCACTAGCTCTCCTACTCACTCAGAGGCATTCAAGCGCCTGTACACAAGTAGATAAGTTGAAGACAAGAAACGGTTTTAAATGTGACGTTTTTACTACAGTGTCAAAGCATGCAACATACGTGCCACAACGGGTTGATAATACATGAGTACCTAACCAGTAACCATTGTGACATATCCATTTAACATGAAGCAAGATGTTGCATCAAAAATCCCTCTGGACATAGACCCACAAGCATATCCCCCCACCCCTTGCAGGAAGGAGTTGTATGGGATGTCCCTGGTGTATGGGCTTTGTCAGCAGACCCCATTACTCAGCCTATATATGGTGAAATTTATATCACATTTGCTGTGTCGCTCTCATCACTGGATGGATCACTCTCCAAGTGTGGGGCATCTAGCCCACCTTCCCATGACATCTAAAGGGGATCTGTGTCCTCTTGCAGCTGTGAGACTTTGTTGAGTCGGGGTGCTAGGGCCAGACCATACCAGAATGACAAGGGACAATGTTCTCCGACCACGGACAGAATGTTCAGACAGTAATCCTGGACCGCGCAGAGAACAAGCTCTGCAGACACTTCTCATGTGACAGACATATACTAAGGTACTTGCAGGGCACAAGTCCTATAAAAAGAAGTGGGGGACTGACCAAGTAAGACAAAATGCAAATGACCTCACAACATCACGACGCAGCGCTATGAAAGAAGTAAAATAGTGCGACTAAAATGATTTGTGCAAATACTGGGACAGACTAACCCATCTGACAGTCTTACAGTGTCTGCATTAATATACAGGGACAGAACAAAGGCAAAAGCATGCCTCTCTTAAGTACCTGTGAAGAGAAGGCAAACTGTGTGCCTATTTTTCCCTCTGTGGCATCTACATTTAAATGTAAGGTTCAAGGCTGCCCCCAGTCAGCATATACAAACAAAAGGAGGCCGGATGGCCCCTTTACTTCGGCCCAGCTGGAGGTGAAAAAAGGCTCCCTCGCTCCCTGCACGTTGCTGGTGGGAATGGAAAGCAGTCAACGTGCAGGTGCTGCTGAACGTGTCCCGGTGTCTGGAAAGTACACAGGGACAAGTTCAGCATATTTCTGTGGGGACCAACTTCTTGGCAGGGGGGACGGTGTCCACCCCGTGAAAAGAGTGGGGGACGCCGTGTGCCTGCGTGTACCCCCGACTCGAGCCCTGGGTACTTGCAAAACAACTACACCATGTAATATTCGTGTGCTACAGCTGCATAATGGTAGCCTGGCTCATGCCAGACGACAATGTCCACGACAGTCAGATGACAGCCTCCACTTGCTCAGGTCTGTGGTACCAAGCGAAACAGACCGCAGAGCTCAGCATAGTCAAAGCCAGTGCATACAGGGCTAAAGTCAGAGAGCTGGATGACAATTCTTGTCAGGAGGCGTGAAGAAAGGTGAACGAAATTTGAATTAGTCACCAACAGTTCCTGTTGCTGTTAAGTAGTTACGAATGCAAGAAGGCACAGGCAGCTTCGAAGGCAATCAGTTCCAAAAGACGATCCAAATCATCTTCAGCGAAAAGGACCGCCATCCAATCCAGCAGTATGAAGGAACAGATGTGCTCCTCGCACCACGAGGTTGAAAGGAGCATCCTATCGCAACCTGGGAGAGGTTCGATGTAGGCATGGCACAGGAGCCATTGCGCAAATGCACAGGCGCAGCTGTCAGCCTGTCTGACACATTGAAAGGCATCCCATAAACGTGTCTCACTGAAGCAGTCCTGCTTGTGGACCAACAAAGGACTCACCCACAGCTCATGATCCAGGTCAGCAAGGTATGTGTTTGAAAAGCAGACATCCATGGCCCACTTAAACAGACATCTTCTGCAGGAAAAGACAGGTTGCACGCAGGTGAAATAGGCATAGCGGAATGTTAGCCTATAACTGATGCGCAGCACAGCCAATGGGACACATCCAAAGAGAAGCTGCATGCGGTCACGGTACAGTTGCAACTGACCGGGCTCGGCCTGGCCCACAGGACGGTCAGACATGGCGTGAGAGCACTCTTAGAACTAGCGCTCAGCTGTACAGCCAAAGTAATGATCTGCAACCGTTAAATGCAGAATGGAATTTTGAGAAATGACACCCGGTGGTACTCCAGGAAAAGCATGAAAGGAAGTGACAAGGCCAGAGCCCACAAGTCTGAAAAAAAGTGTGCAACGGCCCTCAGTATCAGACGCTATCAATAATTTGTGTGTCAGTTCACCGAGAAAAAAGTGGGAGTGCCGTGTTCAGCAGTGACTGAATCGCGCGGGACGGTCAAGACACCTGGAATTCGAAGGTCTCCGGGCTGATGTGGGAGCGACTACTTGTTTAAACAGGGGCCCATTGTGCATGCACACGAATTGACGTATGCATTCGCTGTGGGAATGTGAGGCCACAAATGACTATCCACAATCACATATGGGGGAGTTAGGAGAACATTGCCACAAAATGAACATGTTGTGCAACAGTTCCTATATACGTGATGCCTGGCCTGTGCACGCAGCAGTTGTGCTCATGCAGGAGAAGCTAAGTACGTTTGGAAAATAGATTTAGCGTGGGTATGTTATCAGGGACTGGTGTTCATGTGGGTAAACATGCATAAATCGCACATGTCACATGAAAAGCCCTGTGCAACAGTACTTGAGTGTGTGAATGCGACAGACAATGTCACCATCGTCCACATGACAGGATGTGGTGTGATGCTGGCTCTTGTGGGCACACTGCTAAGGATTTAATTGTTCTGCGCTATGTGATCTGTGACAACTTCCGTCATGTCCATGTTGATGTTATTAGGGGGGTGGGAGCACACTGCTTCACCTCCCAGCACAGTCCATCCCTTAGCATTCTGGTAAATGCAGTTCAGTCATGATGCTTACTTGTCATGAGACTGAAGTGTCTCACCTGATTTGGGCAGGGAGAGGTACAGAGATTTGAGTGGATTGTGGCAGTTTCCTCAACAGACACCGATCCCAATGTATCTTACCTCTACTGATGTAGGATGATAACGTGACACACATGTGTCTAGATAATCACAGCACTGACCTGCACCAACCTTGGTGACACATGTAAAGCATTTCAGCTGAACTGCATTTACCAGGATGCTAAGGGGTGAACTGTGTTGGGAGGTGTAGTCGTGTGCTCCAGTCCCCCAACTGTCCATGTTGATGGTGTTGGCCGGTGTTCTCTGGAAGGCATATTGTACAGTGTTGCCTAGTGGTGTGCTTTTGCGGTTATTTCATAATCTGTCAACGCACTATTATTTCCTTGTGTCTTTCCAGCTTCCTCCACTTTCTCATTGGATTTTCGCTTTTACATATTCGGATACATTGCAATGTGAGTTAACATGCTACTTACTGTGATGAAAATGCTCTTGACACAAAGGCATACTGTTGTGAGTTGTGTTCCTTGGACAATGTGTGACAGGTGAGAAGAGAATTTGAAAGTGATGGTACACGGATCGTTAGTGTAGAACACACAATGGTAGAGTTCCAAAGTACAACAGAACACTCCCATCCTTGTGGCAATGTGGGTTCTGATTTACAACAAAGTCAATGTTCGGTGTTACAGTGGTGACATCAGCAGTTGCTCCGAGAACTGGTACAGCACGGTGCTGTGCCACATGATCGTACCGGGGTCTTTTTAGGACGCCCCCTCTGCCGTTTGCCAGGGGGGAAACTGCTGCATGCTCAGAGGTGTCTGAGGATTCGCTGTGGTGTGACTCACCCCTCCCTGTGGCCGCTGCTGCGGTGGTGTGTCTATCATCCGGCTGGCCAGGGGGGCGGGCATGTCCCGCAGATCACCCACGAGCTGGCCCATGTACTCAGTAATGTGTCCCAAGCGAGTGTCCATGGACCTCTGCAGCAGGCGCTGTTCCCGCAGTACTTCAAGGACCTGGCCCATCTGTCCCTGGTTCTGCTGGTATGCACCGTGGACAGTTTGCATGGTGTCCAGGGCCTCTGTCTCATTGTCCTCCTGTGACTGTCCCCCAGTTGGCCTGCCACCTACCCTAAAGCCACGGACCGGTGGCGTTGCCTGGTGCAGCCGCCGCAAACCGTCCCCAACATCTCCGGTGTGCCTGGTGGTATTCGCAACTGCTGGCATAGGGACAGTGTTGGAGGCAGCGGTGGTGATGGTGGAGGTGGCTGCCATACAGGTTGTTGCTGCAGGGGTCTGCGTTGGCAGTGCAGCTGTTGTGGGAGTCGTGGTGGTGGTGGTGGTGGTGAGGTCAGTGAGTGCCTGAGCATGGGCTGTCCTGGGCACACCGGAGGGGCCTGGTCGGTCCTCCTCACCTGAAAAGATCAGGGATTCTGCATCCGAGGGTTGACCTTCCTGGGGGGGGCTGGCTGGGCTCGTCCATGGCACGGTCGCCTGCTGTTGCTAGCGAGTCACCTGTTGGAGCGAGGTTATATTGTCAGCATGTTCGGCACATAGCACAACTTTGATGTTCATGTTTGGCACATTTAATTTGAGATGATCTGACTTTTACCTTGGCATTACTAGGCATTCATGTCAGTTTGTCATCAGTCGCAGATGATGTTGCGGTACATACAGGGCTTTAAGTGGGCCGGGTCTCACCGGTGCTGGGCACCGTCATTTATTTAAGGGGGCCTTGGTACGGGTCTCTATCGGGCTCTGTTTTGTGCCCTGCCACAGGCGGTCCGTTCTTTTTGCTGGAATGCATTGACAGCAGGCACATCGATGTGCGAATGGCCCCACTCCTGACTTCTCATTAGTGGAGAAGTTACGGCATGACGTCATGCCAGGTGAGCGTTGTGGGGAAGTGAAATCCTTTAAGGATTCATTTTGTCTCTGGAATTCACTCCTTTGGAGACTCAGGATCAGCAACATCGTTGTGGTGTCACCAGGGCTTTAAGTGGAAGCTTTTTCAATATTAGATGCAAGCCATAGTTGCTGCTTCTTTATCGTATGCAACTGACAAACATTGACAAAGCCAGTAGTCTGGAATTGTAGTAGGTATCATGTTACTTGTTGTATCGTATATCTGAGTGCAATGGCAGTGACAGAAAAATGCAAGTCGGGTAGATCAATATGCTAAGCACAGATTTATGGCTAAGGTTTTTAGGCCACACCCTTAATTACATTGGCCACGCCCCTTTGAGAGACCCCCCAGTTTTTTCATCCCACTTAAAGCCCTGGGTACCTACATTGCTCGTTAGCGATGTTACATGGCTAAAGGGCCAATTTGATATGGACAGATATTGTATTTCCGAGGACATGTCCTCTGGTACTAACTTGTTGCTCATCCAATTCAGTTAATGCTTGGACATTTGGGAATTTTCGATGTGTATCTGACTACTATGCCGCAACTTCATGATTTGTGTTGTGCTTTTTGTGCTTACCTCCTGTGGTTTGTGAGGGCTGACAGAGTTTCCATGCATGTGTTGTGTTGACCCGAGTCTTTCTGCTTTGAGGCAAAGTGACTTGCACATTGGCTTTTTGTGGTCGCGTTCTTGTATTCTGCTTTGCAGTTGCATGTGACTTCATCAATGTCACTGTGAATCATGTGGCCTCTCGATGGTATTAGCTGTATGTGCACGGCCTAAAAACTTATGGGGGTTAGCAGAGTTGGCTACCAAGTGCGGGATGTGGGGGTCATTTGGCTCCATGCTGTTTGTGAGGGGAAACAGAGGGCCTTGTGGGAGTTGTGGTCTTGCTGTCAGGTCTCAACAACCACTCCCCAGTAAGATGGCTAGCTTCCTGTTGGGAGGCACTTTCGACGGTGTTAGCTGCCACATTGCTGTGGGGTGGGGAGGGTGAGCCATGCTGTTTGGGAGGGAGGCCAGGGTGCATGAGCTGACCACCTACCTGTGAGGTGGAGCTGATTAAGGAAATGCTGTCCTTGTGATCCATTCACATTCAAAGCGTGCATTCCACATGAGTTTGATGTGGGCGGGCGATTGGAGCTCACTGTAGTGTGATGTGATCATTTTGTTGGTACTTACCAGCCTCCAGTTCCCCCTCGATTCATGTGAGACTCTCTAGATGCATTATGGCAGGCACCTTCTCCTCCCATTCAGTGAAGGTTAGTGGTGTAATGGGAGGGCCGCCACCAGTTCTCTGTGCTGCCGCGTGGTTCCTCTGGGCCCGACGCTTGAGCCGGGCCTTGGGGTGGAGCCACCGCATCCTGATGTCTTGCACAGTGCATAGGGTCGTCCCTACGGCCTTGACTTTGCTGTGGATCCTTGCCCACATCTGATTCTTGCGCGCAAGTGGGGTGTGTTGGACCAGGTTCCCATACAAATGTGGTTCTATCCATGATTATCTTGTCTGCCATCACTTTCAACTCTGAGTCGGTGAATTTGTGCTTTTTCTTGGGGTGCATGGTGCAAATGGATGAGGGGTGCAGGGTGCAAGGTGGTGGTAGAGAGATGTGATGTGTGTGAGGTGTGTGGGTGAGAGTGTTGTTGTGTGGAGATAGGTGTGTGTGATGTTGTGCAGTGTGAGTCAATGGTGTCCTGTCTCTCTGTCTCGGCTTGTGGTGTGCAAGGATGTTGGTCCAGGAAGGGGTTGGTTTTATACTGTGGTATGTGGGTGTGTCCACATGTTTGGTGACCTCCAGATGTCTCTTCCATGCTGCGCATGGCTTTCCTTACCAAGAGCAAGTTGGGGTGTATCATTGTGGCGTGTGTGTTGTGATTGAGGGCAGCAGGGAGTACAGGCACACTTCAAGCATTGTTGTGGAGTTGGTTCCGTCCGCCATTCATTTGGCCTATGTGTGTAGGTGGTCGGACACAGTGCTCGGTCCGCCAGCTCCGCATTCTCATTGTAATTAGCCGTGCGATCATACCGCGGCAGGAGCGGCCTTTCCAGTCCGTTGAACAGCTTTCCCCGACCGCCGCGGTCGGATTTGCAGCTTATCCGACCGTGGTGTACAGTGTTTTGTGTCATCCGGCCGCCGCGGTCTGATTTTGCCTACATTGCATCGTGATTTGACCGACGGAAATGCCGCAGGTCATGCAGGAGGTATTTTTACGACACCATGGAGGACGGAAGGCTTTTCCGTCCGGCATCGTAAACGGGCCCTTAAGTTCCTGTATGTGCCTGCCCAGCTCCCACTGATGTGTTTGGGTTTCTTTTGCTAGGTTCGAGCAAATGCGGAATGACCTAGTGTAAGATCCAACTTTTAATGCCTCAAAAAGTATCTTTTCCTTAACGGAGTAAGTGTTGAAATTAATAAGTATTTTTCTAGATTTATCTCTGTTGGAGTTATTCTCTAGCATTTCAATTTTCTCTTGGAGGGCTTTCTCCTTTTCCTTACAGTGTTGGATCTCCTTGCAATCATCAGCCATCTCCCTTCTCATATCCTCTAAGGAAGTTTCAAGGTTCGTAATCCTATCAGTCAAATCAGTGAGTTTTTTCCAAGATTCTCACAGGCATCGCAAATTTTGGCTTGATTCGCTTTTGACATTGCAAATCTATTTTCAATTTCCTCAGATAATGTTTGCAGTAATTCCCCAATATTCTCCTGCCTCGGGATATGCGTAGGTGCCCCCTCAGTTGAGGGTGCCCCCTCAACTGACAGGGGCGCAGATGAAATGAGCTCCTTCTCATTCCCAATGCGAGGTGCAGATTCGATGGGTGAGTTATCCACCTCCACAGCTTGATACCTGTTGGCCAGGGGTAAACTGGACAGTTGTTGAGGCTCTCCAACTATTTGTTGACTCATAGTGTTGGTGCCACCCAGGGGATCTAGTACCCCTGTAACAGTAGCAGGTAGGTTTACACTCCCACTAACCTTGAAAAAAGATCTTAGTGAAGGCGTTATTTTAACTCTAGGCCCACCCCATGCTAGGGCTGGAATATTAGTGCCTCGTTTTTTCCTATGGGTTTGTTTGGGAGTGCAAGCTTTACGTGGTACCACTAACAGGGTGCCGGGGGCCAGGAGTAACGGGGAGATAGCTGGTGGGGACACTTTTTGCACAAAATGAGTTTCAGCAACATCTATACATTGGTTTCTCAATGTGTACCTGTTAGTTCGTTGTGCCCTTGGCTCCACAGGTGTTGCTAGCTGCTTGTCCTCCAATTTCTTCCTCTGCAATGATTTAGTGTTGGGACCCTGTTTCCCTGGTGCCTGCTGCTCTTTTGAAGACAAAGGCACTTTTTTGGGGCTCATGTGCCAAGGCAAGTCAGTCTCCAGCACATCTAATGATGTTTGTGCAAGAAGTTGTTGTGGCTGCACGCATCTACTGGCTTCGCCACTTTGCCCCCACAGAGAGATTTGTGCAACTGCCCTCCGGCCCCGGCTGAGCTGGAGGGTGGCCAGAAACCACGGGACCCCGTGCGTGGCTGGCCGCGCTCTGTGTAGTGCCTCCGGTGTCAGCGTTTCCAGCAACCCCCCGCCGCTACCATGGGGGGAGGCAATAGCTCATGTGAAAGTCCGGGTCACGTCAGGCAAGAGGGAAGAACCGTGCAAGCACAAAGGCCCCATAGCCAACTGATCACACCAGGATGTAGTCACAGCACCTCCGGCAGCCCCCCCCCCGCCGTTGCCGCGAGGAAAAGGAGCGGCACTCCGGGGAGAGAAGACAAATCGGGCCCCGTCAGCAGAAATTGAAGCCACCAGTCGCTAAAACCGCTCATTCGCGGCGTTTCCAGCCACAACCGCCAGGCCAACCACGCCCGCCTCCGCGGGGGAGAAAGTGGATGGAAAATCAGCCCAAAACGCAGGTATGTGGTTTTCTCAGGTTCCCAATACTCCGGAGTCCCGAAGCTCTATACACCATACATACCCCTTAGTGCAAATACTGCCGGTGAAGTCCAGGTGTAGAAGAACGGAGCGCTGGAGAGATGGGAGCTCACAGCCGACTCCTTAGCCGGCCGCCATGTTCCCCTCTGTTCACCATTCTTGTAATGCTGGTAACATTGTTCTGCTCCGTTTTATTCATCATTGCAGCACATGATTTTTACTCAAGAGTACAATTGATTAATAAATATTTGAAATGGCAATGGGCATGCCTGAGTTACTAACGAAAGGGTAGAATCTGTTTCCACAATTTACTTGAGGAATCAGGGTTGTCATGTTCTGACGTTGCAGACACCATCCGTTACCTTGCAAAGTTTAGAAGTCCAGATGGCACACTATGAGCTAGAGAGGAATTTGGTCAACATATTCGGATGGTATGCACGGACTCAGTCCCACATAGTTTTGATGCCTATGTTACCCATGCGCACAGTCTTACTGAAATAGCAGGAACCGTACGACAGGTTAACAGCTGTGCTGCTGCCCAGTTGTAATTACAAGCTGGGTAATGGGGCAGCTCTGAGCTGCCATAGGGGTAATCCTTTTTTCCAGGAGGTCAAATCACCACCATGTCCTTGAACAAGAAAGGGGACAATTAATCACTGTCTTTAGTAAAAGCAGGGGGTGGAATTAAATACCTTAAATGAACAAGGTAGCAGAGCTGAAAAAAATGCACCCTTTGCACAGAGCAGGAGGTGGGAAGCACAGAGATTCAAACCTCTCTTGGACGGTGGTAGGGAAGGGGCATAAAATAGCCACTGGCATGGTTGCTGGTTCTACCAAATACCAACTCACTCTTTGGAAAGGTGGAGGTGAAGCATAAATATGGGGTAGAAAGATATTCCATTCTCTTGAACAAGGTAAGTGTATGGAACATCATCATTGGGCAAAGTGGACGAGTGGGGATAACAAATTCCTGGAAGGAGCAGAACAAGTTACAATTGGTCAGGTCCCCAGTTTGCTCTTATGAACAGTGTGCCAGTTCTCCTGCCAACTGTCACATTCCTTTCCATCCTCATTCCACGGCCACAAAATGCTGTTGGCCATGGAAACAAGGGATTAGAAGCAAGGTGCTGGGGCAGCAGTCTGCTGATCCAGGCCTTCTGCAACCTTATTTTGTCATGATGTGAAGGACGCCTGGGACAGTTAACAGCTGGGCTTGTGCCCTGTTTGCAAATTATGAACAGGGCACAGGTAGCTGCCCCAGTTATCTGTGGGCCCAAGTAATTTTAGACCAAATGACCTTTGTAACTGACAGCAGCTCCCGGTGGTTTCTTGGCAATTTCAGAAAACATCTGGATAACTGCCCCAGTGCCATCTTTGCAAACACAAATATGACATCAGAGTAGATATCAAAAACCTTGGGTTTTTGTGAAATTATCACCTGCCCTGAGCAAAGCAGGAGCAGCAAGCAACCTTCTTCCTACCTTAGGCAAGGCACAGAGGGTCAAAAAACCTCCTTATCTTGGGCAATGTGGCCAGCCGCTCTTGGGCAATGTGACCAATAAGTATCCCCATGCCATTGGGTAGGGCAGGTGGAGGATAACAAGCACAAACCCCCACCCTCCCAACATGCGACATGCAAATTATTTTTTCAATCTCTCTCAGTGGTTAAAACTCCTGGAAAGTTTTGAGAGTCTGCTTCATTACAATATATTGCAAAATATACAATTCTCATAGTCTGGCATGAGCTGAGCAATGCAACCTTTTAATCGGTTTTCCTCGCACACCAGAAGATGGTTTAAAAAATAATTGATATTAAAAACCTTCACTGGGGTAGGTGACACCTGTCCATGCGCACTCCATTACCCTTGTCTGTGCCACCCACAAGCCCAGGAGTGGGTAGGGAATATTTCCTGATCTCTCCTCGCTGTACTTAATTGTCATGAGATTAATTTCACGCATCTAAGGTTGTCCAAAGTGGGTGCTTGGTAATCCCATTCCTCCCCAAGGAAAGTGAGGTGTTTCAGAGAAAAGTGCCTGAGTGCATTCTTTTCAGTTGCAAAGATGCAACGGAACAGGTGTCAGATTCCATAGTTCTCTATGCACACAATCTTTTTGGTATTATCAAGAGGGGACAGTGGCAGCGGTCCCAGAACTCGTTCATCTAAAAAAAAACATTTGATTTCTCTCCAGGCAGCCTTTTCAGTTCTTACCTACAGACCACATGTAGCTGGCTGTTGCAAAAGACTTATTGTCAGGGCCACTGTAATTATGCGATTGTGCAGCCACATCGATTTTCGCATAGTTGTAGATTTGCAGCATTTGCCACATAATCCATCATCTGCAGCATAATCTGCAGATTTAGCAAAAAAAATCTTGTTTCTAGCTCAACCGGTTTACATTACTAAAAACGCAGCAACACCTGCTGCCGCTAAGTCGAAGGTTCTTTGCAAAGGTTTATAATATAAACAAACAGCGTGGACGGACCTGCTAATGAGAGAAGGGGAAAAAGGGGGGAAAAAAGGCAGACTTTCTTGTAATCAGATTTACAGAGGTACCTAAAAACCATTAGGTTTTTTAAAAGACCCCTCACCCACCAACCTAGTTGGTGGCATGCATCATCATTGGGGTCCCAACCGGGTAGCCGAGTGCCACCCGGTTGTGCTGCGACACCTGATTACAGCGGAGCTGGTGCCGTGCAATCTGTGAGGGAAGTGGTGCAAGTTTAAAATTATCTCTGGGAGTTCTTGCCGAATGATTTATTGTTAGCGGCTCAGGATAAGGTTAAAAACGAAAAATAGGGCAACGTTGGAGAAAAATGCTCCTTGTTGTCACTTGAGTAGGTCTACATGTTTCAGCCCCTTTAAAAAGGTGAAGGGCTTTCGTCAGGACCGAGTGAGTGGAGTGAATGTGGCAAAATTACGCCACGTGTAAGGTGATATATCAACACACTCGCTAAGGTGTGTTGTAATGTGGGTGGTGTCTGTATACTCACGGACCCACTGATAAAAAACCTGTAGGGAAGAAGGAAGACAAAAAGACAAAACACATACAACATGAATGCAATATAAAATGCAATCTTTTTGCAATATACATATGCCACTGTGAATGTCTTTGATAAGTAGGCAGAGGCGTTAGTCGTTCAATGATATGGACCGGATGATAACCGGTCATGCATGCCGTTCCAGTATATTGTGCTCCCATATTGTGCAGGGGTTACTGGGTATGGCGTTTTTTTGGCATGCTCCTACATATATTTTTTTAATGCTATAAAGGTAAAAGGGCCGTATGACCCTGTGAGTGCCATTGGTGCTGTTTAACCTTATCGTTAACAATTGTAGGCAAAGGTGCGTGGTGTTGGCACAGACCTAGACGATTAGTGGTCATGCGTGAACTACGTCAGATTCAGCGTTAGAATTAGGGAGTAGATTGCTTATATATAATAGACAACATAGTTACACTGGCTACGTGTTGCTGGTAGCTTTATCAGGACCCGGGAGGGGCGCCCATCTGTAGTCACACTCTAAGGGCGAGAAAAGGGAATGAGTGTTTACAGAAAGTGACTCGAAGAGTCTTGATAATTGACAGTAATGCTCCACATGTAGTGATGCCTGAACGTGCTGTATCTCAAAAGTTAAAATCGGAAAAACCTTACTTCGTCAAGATAGGACACCCGCCTGTGGCACCTATTCCGGTCTCCTCACGGTCCTCGGTGTTACTGGACCCATTCGGAAGCCGGGTTGAAATACCCGTGCCGGCCGGTTTCAGGAAACGTGTCATCGCGTACATGGGCGAGACGTGAAAATACTAGACCGTCTCAGTTGGGGCAGCTGCTGCGCATGCGTGCAGAAGGTCGTATTAGCGATGTGTGTATGGCGGAGTGGAAAAAAGGAGACGTGCCGGTCGTGGCTTGAAATCATGTAATGGCAACAGTGTTAAGCCATTACTGCCGTGGCAGAGTACAAATAAAAAGGTGTTGCGCACTAATAGATGTGCTGTATTGGGAAGGATGGTGCGTATTAATAGCCCACAATGGGGAAGATATTGACCATTGCCTAACAGGATATAAAAGGTTACAAAAAGATAGACAGGTACCCCAGATTGGAGCGGTGTTTATGCAGATGGAATATCCATCCTGAGGTGGATGCAAGGCTGGGATTTGTTGGATACTGGATCTGTCTAATTACATTAGAGACAACGGTGTATTTTAGTACCCTGTGTGAGTCTTATGGTGGTCAATATATGTATGGAGGAAGGCATGTTGACCTCCCGTACACCATTGGTTTGGAAGATATGTGTTATCCCCTATTTTGTAGTGAGGTACCCAGTTCAATGTAACAAGGATGGTATTACTGGGGCTATTTTATCCACTATACACAACATAGGTATGTGTACCAGGAAGCAGGCTGATATTACTCTTAATAACATTAAGAATTGGGAGGTTTGTTCAGAGAATTCCAGGGAATGTTATCGTTAAGGCCTGTAAGGTGGGTGGGCAAGCGGTAAATCCACCGCTGTTCCTTCTCCAACAAACGGCTCTGTAGATTGAGCAGTTTAGTGTCTAGTGTTTCAATCACTACCCACCACATGTCGTTGGTAGTGTGTCCAACTTCTAGAAAATGGTTGGTCATACGTGTCGTGTTTCTTTTACATCGGATAGTGCTGCGATGTTCGCATATCCGGGTCTTGATTTTACGGCTGGTCATACCGATGTATACAAGACCGCACGGGCAAATGATGCAGTAGATGGCGTTAGTTGTATTGCAATTGGTATGTTGTCTGATGTGCCATGTCTTGCCAGGCTCTAACTGTAAGTTTTTGATGGGTTCAGTTATGTGACAGACACTGCAGTCCCCGCAGGGGAATGGCCTATGATGTTCGGGAGGCCCCATGCATACAATACAGTATTGGCTGGTCTTGATGGTAGTGCGGGGCGTGTTGATACAAGGGTGTCTTTGATGGTTCTTGCCCATTTGTAGGAAAACAATGGTTTTTCCCACTTTAATTTACCTGTGTGGAGTATTTTCCAGTTTTTTTGTATAATCCGAGAAATTTTGTTGGAGACGGAATTAAACGTGGTGATACAGGTGAGGGGGATTGCGGTGGGAGTTCGCTGTGTGGCTTCCAGTAATCCTTCCCGATTTGGTTGCGGGCGCGTTTTTGTGCCTTTTTGGTAATCCAATTACCCCAATTGGATTACCAAAAAGGCACAAAACCTCGTTCTTGAAGTTTAGTAGTCAAGGAATCAGCCTGGTCCTTGTAATCTTGGATTTCGCTGCAATTTCTGCGCAAGCGGAGATATTGCCCAAAAGGTAGATTTTCACGTAGTGTCCTGGGGTGGAAACTAGTGTAGTGAAGTAGGGAATTGCGTGCTGTTGGCTTGAAATGAGTCTTGGTTTTTAGTTTTCCATCTGTAGCTTGGATTTCTAGGTCCAGGAAAATGATGTTGTTCCTGTCGACACTGTGCGTGAACTTCAAGTTAGGGTCACATCCGTTGATCCATTGGAAAAATGATTGTAGGGACTCATTGTTTCCTTCCCAAATTAGTAGAATGTCGTCTATGTAGCGTTTGTAAAATTTTATCTTGGTGGTGTGTGGCATATTTGGGTTGAAGATGTGTGTCATCTCGAAATTGTAGACATAGAGTCCGGCCACACTTGAGGCAAAGACGCTCCCCATGGATGTTCCGTATTTTTTTAAGCTTATTGCTATATTTGTGTTAAACTGATACTAATGATGTTCAACCAATGTCCAGCTAGTGTTAACAAGTGAAAAAATGACAAAATAGTGAAGTAATACTATCACAAAATGTGTCGCATAATGCCGCATAATTTGTCTTTTCTTGCCGCTTAAGTTACTCAACCCTGCCACATAATTTGACCCTCCCCTACTGCATAATCCCAGTGACCCTGCCTATTGTGAACAATGCCAATACTCGAAGGAGGGGGAATAATTTAAAAATAAAAAGCACTTACCTCTTTACCGCCAACCGTCAGTCGTCGCCTCTTCTTTCTCCTTCCTCCTGGCAGGTAGAACACACCCTCCCAAAATCCCCTGACCAATCACAACGCTGCCTTAGCAGCGTTGTGATTGGTCTGAGTGCCATGGTTCGGCGCTCAGACAGGGGCGGGCAGGCTGTGCATGGTCTCCACGCAGGCTGCAATACAGCCTGTATGGAGAACATGCAGAATGCGCATGATGCTTTGGCCGGCCCAAGACAGCCAGCCAAAGCGTCATGCACACTTTAGGTGCTGCCACCACTCCTCCTTCTGTGATGTGGGGAGCCCAGCCCCGCCCTCCTGGATTCAGCTGCAAGCTGAATACAAAAAACAAAATGATAATAACGAACGTTATTATCATTTTATTTTTTTGTATTCAGCTTGCAGCTGAAGCAGTGAGGCAACGCTCCCCCGCCTTAGCGGAGGAGCCGCCACTGGCGCTGAGGTTTTCCGGATTACATGTATTATCTGCAGCATCTGAATGTGGCAGTTAGAAAACAACGCTTCGTGCTACAATTGTGGAAAGTCTGCTCATGCTCATTGCCTCCTCCCCTAAAGTGGTTTATTTTAAGCTAATTGTTAAGACGTTATTTTATCAGTTGCACATGGTACATTTTTTACCTTTTGACGTGTTCTTCGGATGAGGGCAGCACACAGAGTCCCTTGCTTGCGCTTCTCACTTTCCTGCACCAGGCCTTGTCTATGATTAACTAAATGTATAAAGTTTTGCTTGGAGAGGTGAACGTTCTCCTTCGTTTCTTGTGTCTTACATTTGATGCATATATTAGTATATGACTTAGATGTAAATGTGGGAGTGGACCACGAAGAGTGGAAGGAAAATGGAGAATAAATATACTCATAGATAGGAGAGTTTTAGAGAAATTTTAGTAGCGGTTTATGGCTGGCCAGGCTATTATAAACACACACCCACAAAAGAGTTAGGCAATATCAACAAGATATACTTGTAAAGTTATTACATGCTAAAGGTCACAAAACATGTGTAAATGTACTCCCACCCAGCATTGGAGTAAGTCTAGCACCAAACATGGCCAATAACCAGTACTGCCACACACTTCCATAGATAATAATTGAGGCAGGGACTTTAAAAATCAACTAATTGAAAATAATGTTAAAATACTTAAATGATTTCGGGTTTAAATCACATTAAATGATGTATTTCAACTTAAGTTAACATTTTGTTGAAAATAAAAACTCTAGTGAGGGTGGTATTTGTTTAACTTTTTTCCCAAAAATAATATTTGTAATATAATTAATATATTTTAAAAATTTAATAAACTGTTATTCTGAAGAGTTGATGTGCTCTACCATTTTATTATAATATTTCTAGGTTAAGAATAATTATTTAAAATTAATTGGCAATAATATTTTATATTAACATAGTTTTCATGTATTTTTTAATTTACACCGCTTATTCATTTTCCCTATTCATTCCCATAGGGAGAACTCTGATACAGTGACTGAAATCTCCACGACATCTGAAAACTAGTTGTAAATTAACACTCATAAATTCAGTCTTAGATGTCGCCATACGCTGAACTGAGGGGGTGGCAACATGTAAGTCTACACTTAGGTCGAAGTCTATACTAGAAAACGGTGAATAGCACAAACATGAGTACATATACACGTGTAAATTTACTTTTGTGAATAAGTCCGTTAGATTCACTGAAGATTTATTACCTTGTAAAACACTACATAGTACTATTGGCAAAGCCAACACTGTGGGTTATTTGTAGGAGTCAAATCAGGTGGGAGCACTGAGAGAGAATGTGAGGTACAGAGGGAGTTAGGCCCAGGGGATATGTAAGGATAGAGGTTAATGGCATGGAGCGAAGCAGCTGGCGAAGAGAATGAGGGGCAAAGAGGAGGTAGCATTTAGGGGGCACATACTATCACCTGTGATCTGTGCAGAGGGAAGTTCTTGGTGGGTACATTTGAGACATAAATGGACAGGCAGCTGATGGCAATTAAAACGACAATTGGTGGTTCACTGAGGCAGAAAAGTGACCTGCAAGAGAGCAGTGGCGTAGCAAGGTCAGGTGGTACCCGGTGCGGAAACTTTCTTGTCACCACCCCCACAGACACACACACACATTGAATATTGTTTTTTGTTTTTTTTTAAATTGTCGTGAGCCCAAAAAAATCTTTTTATTTAAAAAACACATATTTTTGCCATTTTGTCACCCCCCTCAGTGATGACACCCGGGGCGGCCCGCACCCACCGCACCCCCCTTCCTAAGTTCCTGCAACAGAGTGTAAGGGTGCACTTAGAGCTATGTAGAAAAAGGAAATTTGGAGAGTTCAGAGACTCTGTGTATGGAGCAGAAAGGGAGGCGCTTCTGGAGCTAATTGGGTGGGGAAAGAGAATATCATCTAAGCCCCAAAGAGTGGAATCTTAATGACGCTAATAGGGGCGATTAGTTTTGCGACATGGAAATGAGGAACCGAACCAACAAGTACTTAGTGGGGTAGATCGGTAAGAGACAGGTAGAGGTGGCATTTGGGGGCACGTGTAGAGGCCACAATGGGCGGGGATGCCCACTGCACTTCACATGGCAATTCTGAACTAGGGCAGACACCTGGGACATCAGGAGTCATTGGGAGGGGATCATGAGGTGTTGGGAGGCGAGCATAGGAGGTATCTGGGGACAAACTGAAGGAGCACCTGTGGGCTCTTTTCCAGCACAATTGGAGGAGGGAACATGACGACTTAATGTCTGAGTAAAGAAGGCAGTGCCAACTTGGGAGTAATAAATAAGGATAGTTGGGATGGGCCACTATTATGTGCATCTACGGAAAAAGAACAACTTAAGGATCTAAAGGGGGAAGTGTATGGCATGGGATTTGTGGGGTCCAGAGTGTGGCAACACAGGGCGGACCTAAAGGGATCAATTGGTGATGGAGATCATTTAGGGCACAAAGGGAGGGGCAGGTTAAGTAGTCAATTGGTGATGGGCGCAGAGAATCCTGATGGGAGTTGTAAGGGGTTCTTTCTATTGTGAACATGATGTGGAGGTGTCTGATGAAACTTTGAGAGAACATTTGTTGGTGGTTGGCTTTAAGGTTTCAAAGGGAGTGGGTTTCTGGAGGTATTTGGAGAGGACACAGGGTAATAAGGAGTACAATGAGGGAGCACAGTGAGGGACAGTGCAGAAGTAATTCGGAGTGCATGTGGCACTGTCGACAGGGCTATTGTGAAAGTGGGCAGAGACGGGGCGCTGGTGTGCGGATTGAAAGCACATGGGGACATTTGGAAAGCAGAATCGATGACGGAGGCAAGAAGAATTGGTATTTGGGAAAAAGAAGGATTGGGAGACCACAGCACTTAGAGTGGACAATTTTGGCAGAGTGAATAGAAAAAAAGAGTCTGGCGCACAGAGTGAGTGGTTGGGATTCCAGGGGTTCAATGTAAGGGGCAAGGGGAACCCTTGTCTGGGTCTCTGAGGTAGGCTCACATAGAAGGGGCAGTTTAGACAAGGAAGTGAGAAGTACCCTGGGGAATTCAGCAAGAGTAGTTCGTGGCAAGGAATGAAAAGGTGGCACATGGCGAGCAGATGAAGAGAGAAGCCTGGGGAAACAGGTTGTGTCTTCTGCAATGGAAGAAGCAAATAATGACTTTTTGGGGGCACAGAGGAAGGGGGCAATTGCAGAGAGGGCACCAGAATCTAAGAGGGGCCCAAGAAGGCAGCTTCTGTGGAACAAAGTAGGAGAGGTGCTTGGATCCTTTTGAAGGGTGTGATTGGGTCTGAGGTCATGGCACTACTTGAAGGGGGTTAAAGAGGCTATATCACCTTCGTTTTTGTTGGTCTTAGGACTCTGTGCACTTCACTTTACCACTGCTAACCAGTGCAAAGGTGCTTATGCTCACTCCCCTAAGCATGGTTTGATTGGCATATACCTAATTGGCATATTTAATTTACGTGTAAGTCCCTTGTAGAGTGGTATATCACATACCCAGGGCCTGTAAACTAAATGCTACCAGTGGACCTGCAGCACTTATTGTGCCACCCACTTAGGTTAAGCACCTTAAAACATGTACCAGGCCTGCCATTGCAGCCTGAATGCAGTTTCAAACTGCCATGTCGACATGGCATTTAAACCCCCTTGCCATTAGGGGTGGGCGATAAATTACGCTGGTGGAGTTGGCAGCGTTTTGGCCACTCACATTATGCATTTCATGCGGAGTTCTGACCAAATTCTGGCAACCGCAGTGTAGCAGAGTTTTTTCTCACGCACGGCTCACCAACGGGAAGTTGATGAGTGCAAGTGAGATTTGACGTCCTGTAGCGTGAATTTCAGTTGCTAGGAGGGCACTTGGCGAGATTTCCCAAATGAGGGCGATCACAGTCGGCCACGACCGTTCACGGTGTGGAGATAATCTACTCATTTAGCAGCAAAATCGACTCGAGAAGCAGCGTGGTGCCGTACGTGCAGAACAAGCTGCTGGCGCTGTAAATAAGCGCAAGCAGCGCCACATGCCTGATTCTGCCCGTTCAGGAAACACAGTGGAAACTCGCTGAATTTTCATGTACATCCACGGATTTCACGGAGTGAAACCCCACAAGTTCTACCCACCCCTATTTGCCAAACCTTAAACTCCCCTTTTGGTACATATACGTCATCCCTAAGGTAGAACCTAGGTAGCCCATAGGGCAAGGTGCTGTGTAATTAAAAGGTTGGGCGTGTACTTTTAACTTATACATGTCCTGGTAGTGAAAAACTTATATTCATTTTTCCCTACTGGGGATGCCAACCCTTCCCATAGGATTACATTGGGGATTCTTTATTACATTTAATGTGCTGTCATTTCTAATTGGGAGCAGGTAGATATCTCATGTTTGGTACTTATGAAATTGTAATGAGAAGCCCTTTTCAAAGGTAAAGTCAGAGTTTTCTTTGCCGTCCCACAAAGGGCTTAACGACCCTGTATTGTCACTGCCGACAGCATGGAGCCAGGGCAGGGGAGTCAGGAAATTCCATGCACTTCAAAGAACCTTTACAGCAGCTTCTCCACCTTCCAGAAGAAGGGAACCAGGGTCTAAAAATAAAACCTTCAGACCCACTCTTCAGTTCACTACTGGACCTGTGGAAGGGGTCTTAGAGGACTGCCTGCTGCTGTGACCTGCTGTGCACTCTGCCAGACTGCTGTTGTACCTGGAAGGTCTGCTTTGCTGTCTGGAGCCTGCTTTGAACCCTCAGAGGCCAGTCCTGCTTTTAAACCCTGCATCTTCACCTGTACCCAGGTCTACCAGAAGTGACTCCATAGCTAGTTTGCCACCCCTGTTCGGAGCCACAGGGACATAAAAGGCTTCCACTATCTTGAACCCACACCTGGACTCACCCTAAGTGAGTCCTGAACCCTCAAGAGGTGTCCCAACAGTCCTGGACTCTTGGTTGTGGTGCTAAAGGTGCCCAGGTGGCCACTTTCCAAAACTGATTACAATATCTGCTCTGAGAACCAGGAGAAAACTGGGACCAACCTGCTTGCCTATCCGCCCGAGGTGCATCACTGGTCGAAATGACTTCACAGCTTCTCCCGCTACATTCTTCTCTGCAGAAGCAAATCCGTTTCAGCAGTCCTTCGCCAAAGATGTATCCGACCTTGTAGAACTTTCTTCAGCTACAGTCTTCTGCTTCATCCCGCTGGAGTTTTTTTACTTCCATTTTGATGACTATAGGGCCGATTACGATGGCGGGCGGACTTGGAGTCCGCCCGCCATCGTAGCGGGGATGGGGATCGGGACTGCCCGCCTGTAAGGCGGCGGTCCCGCACCCCTAATTACAATGCGACCTCCACCGTGGCGGTCGCATCCAGCAATTTAACTGCAATTTGCTGCAGCACCCGCCTCAATGTTAAATGGCCATGTGTGCATCTCCCTGCACAACGTGGTGCCTGCCACCTTGTGCATGGAAATGTAGGGGGGTACCATGGGTACCCCCCGTTCACAACTACATCCCCACCAACACAAGGGGGGCCCGCTACTGGCCCCCGAATCCGTTTCCGCCTGTCTTTTCGTGGCGGGATGACCGCCGCGAAAAGACAGGCAGAAAGGGATATCGTAATCCCTAGGGCGGTGCCTGCAAAGCACCGCTACAATGCTGCCCTATGTTTTGGTTCCGCAAGGCGGGCGGAAAAGGACCGCCTTGCTGAACCGTGGTGGGCGGTCTTTGTGACCGCCACGCTTGCCTGAGGATTCCCCCCGCCATCATAATATGCACCCTTTTATCTCGTCTCCACGCCCTATAGTTTGTGGAGTTCCCCAGGGCTCGGCCTTGAGCCCTGCCCTTTTTAACATTTATCTCGCCCCTCTAGCCTCACTGATTGAACAGCATGGTGTAAGTGTCATCTCATACGCTGATGACACTCAGCTGGTGTTCTCCTTCAGGGAACACACCAAGGCAGCTTTCATTAATTTTAAACAATGCCTCATTAACATCTCAGCCTGGATGACTGATAACTGTTTAAGACTTAACTCGGATAAAACTGAGGTTCTATTTTTTAACCAGCCATCCCCACCACCATCGGATTTATGGTGGCCATCTGAGCTCAACCCTCCCCCTCAGCCGGTGTCCTCTGCTAGAAATTTGGGTTTTAAGTTTGATTCTACCCTTTCATGCAAGACTCAGGTAAATCAGGTCTCATCCTCATGTTTCTGGAAAATGAAGTCCATACGAAGATTTCTCCACCTGTTGCCCATGGAATGTAGAAAAACAGTGGTCCATGCACTTATTACCTCACAGCTAGACTATGCAAATAGTCTGTACTTGGGTCAGCCAGATTACCTGATCAGGAAGTTGCAGACTATACAGAATGCAGCCGCTAGGCTCATTAGAAATATCCCGATACGACACCATATTTCCCCCCATCTGAGGAGCCTACACTGGCTCCCAGTAAAGAGGAGGATAGAATTCAAGGCTTTGACTCTAGCTTACAGAGCAACAAGAGAAACGGGCCCACAATACCTCAGAAAAAGACTCCGCAAATATCTCCAGACAAGAAACTTGAGCTCCAATCATCAAGGCCTACTAGTAACTCCCCGCTTTGTAAAAGCGAGGCTTGGTGGCCGGTCGTTCACAGTCAGAACCACTCGGCTGTGGAATTCCTTACCGGAACATCTTAGGAAGGCTAATTCGGAATCTGTCTTTCGTAAATCTCTAAAAACCTGGCTTTTTGACCTTCCCTAAGCTTCTGTAGCCTGTGGCAACTTGCTTTTATTTTTATATCCGCTAGCGCCGGGACACCTCCGTTGGAGGTAGCTGTGCGCTCTATAAGCTTCAAATTAAATTAAATTAAATTAATATGGCGGGGGAAAATTGCTCTCAGATGGCGGAGGGCCCGCCACCGCACGGCTGGCGGTGGCGGTCCCTCTGCCATCGTAATCGGCCCCTTAGTCCGAACATAGACATCTTCACCACGGCTTCGACTTAAGGCCATCCAACAATGAAGCGCCCACCTGCAGAGAAGCTCCCTCCTCGGACACCACCTGCAGCCTTGCCCCGCTGAACTTTACCTTCTCAGACATTTTTCTTCAAGAATTTTTCTAAGTCTGGAAGTAAGCGCTGACCTGGCCCAATCCACTTCTTGTTCCGAACCGTGCTCCATCGCAGTCGGCCGTAACTTTCAGCTTTGACCCAGGCTTGTGTTACTAGATGTCCGCGGTTAGCGCTGTGATAATTTAGTCACTAGATGTCACATAAAACCTTACAAATTCATAACTCTGGTTCTACTGATTGGAGTTTTGTCATTTTGGTGTCAAATACTTTATTAGAATGTACTCTATTTTTCTAAATTGGCTTGGGATTTACTTTTTGTTCTCTTTTCATTTTATTACTGCTTGTGTGTTGCATAAATACTCTACACATTACCACTAAGTTAAGCCTGACTGCTTTTTTGGGCCATGCTACCCAGGATTAAGCAGAGGTTAATTTAGCGACTGTCTGTGGTTCACCCTGCAAGGGATTGTGGCTGGTGCTCACACCTCAGTCAACTAACAACCCAGTTTCTTACATTGGTGTTCAGCGGTGTGGATCAGGACTTGTGTTTATGCAGTACCATATAGTGATTTGAGTTACACAAAAATCTGTATAAATAATTTGCAACAGAGTGACCCCTTTTTAAAAATTCTTCTATAGTTTTTCAACTTGCTATATTCTCCTTTTTTAAATGTAAGTGCCCTACTTTCCTGTTTGCACCATGGAGATGGAGCCCTGCAACTGTGACACCCTCAGCAGGGCTGAGCTGCTGAAACTCTGCAAACAGAAAGACTGAAAGCAGATAAGAGGGCTATGAAGCTGGATCTCCAGGTAGCACGCAGGGTCTTTGAGGCGTTGCAGAGATGGCAGGCTACCTCAGAAGAGGATGATGTGAATTACAATGAGGAGGAGGAAGCACAAACAGAGGATGAGGAGAGAGCCCAGGATCTTGAGCTGCCAGAAGAGCCCAGCTCAAACCCAGCAGATGACCAGGATGCTCTGGATGGAGCCAGGAGCAGTGTGTCTGCCAGGGGCCTGACGCCAGAGGAATTGGACAACAGGAGAGAGGAGATGAAGCTAAAGCTGGAGCTGGTAAAGCTAAGGATGGAGGAGAAAAGGATGTCTCATGAACTCAAACTCAAGGAGCTAGACATAAAAGCAAGTGGACTCCAGCAGTAGTGGTGGCAACATACCAGAAGTGCCCAATGGAGAGGTGAGGGTCCGCATACCCAAGGACCTGGTGGCCAGTTATGTGGTGGGAGATGATATATATATATAAATGGTTCTCAGCTTATGAGGTAGCTCAGAGGGTACACAAGGTCCCAGAAGAGTATTGTGTGGGTAGCTTGTGGAGGTACATACCCACGGTGGGAAGGGATACACTCCTTGAGGTAGAGGACCAGGCCAAGTATGCCCCCATGAAGGCCATACTTCATTCCAAATTTGGGCTGACCCTTGAGAAGTACAGAAAGAGATTCAGGGACAGCCACAATCTCTCAAACCATTCCTAGGTGGATTTCTTAGACTATTCCAGCAAGGTACTGAATAAGGGGCAGCAAGGTAAATGATTTCACTGGGCTGTCCTACCTGGTTTTGAGAGAGTACATGCTCAATACCTGTTTTATAGAACAGTGCCAACACCTGGTAGATAGCAAGCTGACTGACGCCAGGAAGCTTGGTGAGGAGGCGGACATCTGGGTCAGCACCAGAGTGTCCAAGAGGGAATCTGGGGGAGCACTGTCATAAGCATGGTCAGGGTTCCAACCAGAAGAAAGAGAAGGGGGGATAAAAAGGAGGAGTTCTCTCAAGGACCCAAAATACTTCTCATGGAAAAGGGTCCAAATCCTAATCCGGCCACCAGAAGAAAGGCTTCTCTGACAAGCATCGTAACAAGTCTGTCCCCAAGTGTTATGAATGTTATGATTATGGGCATTACAAGGATGATCCCAAGTGCACCAAGAAGGCACAGTCTTCCATTGGAAGAAAACCCCTAGGGTTGGCTAGTGTAGTGCTTGGGGATGAGATGACTCCAGTTAGTGGTGGGGAGGGAGCAGTCAGTGAGGTTACCCTAGTGTCCCTGGGTGACAAGGAGATGGTGCTCAAAGCCAACACATGCCTTCCAATACTTCCAAGTATAGGCAGAGAGTCACCATCAATGGGCAGAGGGTGGAGGCTCTGAGGGGACACAGGAGCCAGTATGACTACTGTAAGGTGTCATATGGTGTCCTCAGAGCAGTTGACTACCAATACATTCCACCAGGTTGTAGTAGCAGACAACCAGAAGTGCCACTACCTTGTGGCTCTAGTACCCTTTGAGTGGTGGTGGAGGGGGGGGGGGGGTCTCAGGTCTTCTGGAAGTTGCTGTGAGACCCTGCCATGCCTGTTATACTGTCTGTTAGGGATAATCTTGAGCACACTGCCTGGAAGGACTGGAGCTCAGATCACAGCAGGAAATGTTGGGATTGCCTGAGTGGGTGTGTGACCACCAGGTCCATTGCTGCACTGGAGGGGAGTCAAGGAGGTCTGAAGCCTGGAAAAAAGGGGGATCACTGACACAATATCAACAACAATAATAGCATGGAATAAAAATATCATGTCAAAAACATAATTTACAAAAAATATTGCCTCCCTATACTTATAATGGTAAGAACAAAAATGTCGAAAATAAAATATCTTTCACACTAAAATTGTTAAAAAAGATACAAAAATATATATATATATTTATGGGCCGCGCTGACACGTTTGCTGCCAGTACACTCTGATTCAAGCCTGTTTGAATGGCTCTTTATTATCACAGGCAAGTAATGATATCCCTGATGTATATTATGAGGGAATCCTTCTTAGGTGAAAAAACAACACAGGTTCACACATTCACACTGTTGGAACAGGTCATACCGATCCCACATATCGTCTAAACAAATTTACTGAAGTGCTATCACCATGGGGACCAATAGGACAATATGGGGCAGAGTAAGCTCACTATACGTTTGGCCACTGGAGGAGTTTCACTCAAGTCATAAGAAATTAACCCAGCTTTATACTAGAGGACTTGAGGTACCCAAAGGATATGCAACAGGGTATTATGAGCAAAGGCAATGGACATACGTTTGCACTTGAACGTATACTTCCCTCACTCTTATCTTGTGTGACTGAGCTGCCAAGTCCCTTGTTCTGAGGGGTCTGATTGAAACATGAGACCTACAGGCCTGATTTAAAGTTTGGCTAAGGGTACTCCATCACAAACGTGGCAAAGTACCCTGTCTATCAAACTGACGATCTTCCTGCTCTATTTTGAATCAAGTGGACCATCATATTTCCAACAGCGGAATAGCTCACAGAAATGGGGGCATCTGTGTAGTGTAAGAGAAGGGTCGCTCTATTTAGAGCTGATGGTCTGATGTACTTTCTTCCATTTGGGTACTGCCAGTGACATTTTGGGGGTCCTGAACAACAACAAAAATACAAATGACCCCTACGTCCAGGGAGAAAATGAACAGAGTTTCAGGGTCATTTGTTTGTTTTTGAAAAACAAACTTCTGCTTTGGGAGTTTGTTTTTGAAAAACAAAGACGTTTGCAGAGCTGCCCCCTGAAATATGGTGGCTGCTCAGCTGTGTGTCTAAAGGCACAGGGGTTGCAGGGCCAGTGAGGATCTCTAAATATGGTGGGCAGTACTCAGGCCATAAATTAGGGGGTCACTCCTGGCTGTCCTGCCACCTCCTGGATTTAATAAGCCCTGCAGTTGCCCACTTTATTGGAATTTCTACTCTGCAAAAGCTGCTGAGGATATAGTTGACTGTTTGTCCTGGACAGTGGTGAAGACTGTGAGGATAAGCTGCACACTGGATACAAACCACTAGTGAGACAGTTTGTTCTCACTCTTAGTTACCACTGGAGGGTGCATAGACCCTGGATTGCATCATTTAGCTTCCAAATGAGGGGCCCTGTGGAAATCATCTAACAGGTCATATCAAAATCATTTCTCAATCTGACTGGCTTCCTTCCCCAACCTTAGCCTGAGAGACTAAAGTGTTGCTAATAATCAGGCCAGCAGTGATGGCACGGGTCTTGCTCCAAACTCCAGACACCCATGCCCTGCACTGCATGCAGACAATATGCGCTCACACTCTTTGAACCCAATGTGATGTGGGTGAAACTCCGCCCCGAGTGTGGACATAAAGATACTACTTGTAAATGCTGTTTGTGAATTCCCAAAGTCATAAATTTAGATGTTTGGTCTAAGTTTTGACCAAACGTCTAAATTTACGTTTGTGAATCGGGCCCAAGGACTAACTCAATCCAGTCTCCTTTTACATATGTCTTGGTTACAAGCACCAGGATGAGATTTATTGCCCTGCTAACAACTATGTACCTTTAAACTTTTGCCTCTGGAACCTCCATGCTTATGATCCTCATAGGCGAGTCTTTTCTTCTACTACTGTGTTTTCCACCAGAAGTAGGAAGACTCACAACATTTCTGCTCCAATGGGTTTACCATCCAAATGCACTTCTCTTAATGGAAGATTGGAGACAAGCTTCACAAATTATCCTTCTTACTTTTTGGTTGGATGAAGGCAGCTGTTCTTCATGATGTGAGTCTTCTCTCCCGCAGTGATGCCTGGGGAAGGTCTGCTGCTCACCCTCTCGCTCTTTCTCTTTCCACAGTACCACTTCCCCACCAAGGATCTACTGTCAGTTCTCAAATGTGGTGTCCTATCATATCTGCACCACTTCCCCAAATTGCTCTTCTGAACCATAGCATGGAACAAAGGCTCATTGCCATCTAAAGAGGACCCGGGCCACCAGTTCAAAGTGCCACATCTCAAAACTTCTGGGGTGAAATGATGAGCAAGTGGTTTGACAGAGAGCAAGTCACAGACTAATGCTCACACTTGAGTGTACAATTGCTGTGAGTCAAAATGGCCTGAAACCCTATGTCTTCCTTCCTTTTGTTTGTGCCTCAGTTTTAAAATCTTTAGCCTTGACAGGTTAGAGGGAGCCTGGAAGTAGAGTCTTTCTTGGCTCTTCGGAGGGACATGTCCATACTAGAATTCATTTAGCTCTGTTCCCATGAAGACTGTTTCTCTTGTAAAAGCTGGTATTGTCGTCACATATTCTTTAGCTCAGTGCTCTTCTATCCACTGGCCATGTCTGCAATCAAAACCCCCTTAGTGAATATAAATAAAACATATCTATCTTCATTTCTATTTGTGGGAGGAATTTTGATTCATAAGTTTTACTGAACACAAAATAAGCACATACAGAAGCCAAGACTACACCGAATAAAAACCTACCTCCCGAAAGCAATGTTTAGACCCGGAAACTAAGCCCTAGCCCGCGTGTGGGGGCTGCACTCAATGGCATACCTTAAAAGGATCTCACACACTGTTTAAAAAAATAGAGTAATGTTTTTATAAATAAAACAAGACCAAAACAAATGATTTTACTAAAAAATAGCACCAAAAAGCACAAAGCACCAACTGCAGATATATGATCGTGTTGGACAGAGACAAAGTCACAAGTTCAAGCTGACCGCGATGGGTCAGTTCCGACATGTGACGAGCCTGTGGTGCGATGTCCTGCGTCATCATTGATGAGCCATCAACCAGGGCTTGTGATATAAAGTTCGGTGTCGAATATGCAATGTGCAGTCGGGGTGATGCGTCAGTTCTGAGGAGCTACGAGGCTGCGATGCAGAATCCGGCATCATGGTTGAGGCTGCCGTTAATGAGGGGTGCAAGGGTTTGCACCGAACATGCATAGCACAGCGGCAGTTCTGATAAGACAGCGGGCTGGCATGCGATGCAAGTTATTGCGATGTTACCGATCCATGCAGCGATGCACCATTTTACTCAGGGTTGCACCATGTAGCAGATGAGATACGTCAGTTCTGCTGGATCCACAGAGGCTGACAATGCACCTTAGGCCCACTTCCAAGAGTCCAGGACTGGGGTGGTACCACTTGGCAAGGTAAGCTCACAGATGGCAGAGTCCAGGTGCTGGGTTCAAGGTTGTTGGAGCCTTCTGTTCCAGAGGTTCAAGTCAGGAGGCCAGCCAACTAGCCCTTAGAGTAACTTTGGGGTCCTGGATTCAACAGATGCAAGTCCAGTCATTCTCACCGAGTCAAGAGGGCACCAGGTCAGCACAACAGGGCAGGAGTCCTCCAGAGCAGCAGTTCAGTTGAGTGGCAGTCCTTTCAGCAGCACAAAGGTCCTTCTTCCTGGCAGAGTATCCACAAGTCCAGAAGTGTACTGAAGAGTTGGCGTCTGAGATCCAGTATTTATATCTGGTGCCCTTCCTCTGGAATGTGGGAGATGCTTCTAGAGTTTTCCCTTAGAAGTCCCCAGTCATTCTGCGTTCCCTGCTCTTGCTCAAGACTAACTACAGAGGGTCAGCAGCCATTTGTGTGGAGGCAGGACACAGCCTATTGAAGTGTAAGTAGGGCTGTGCATGGCTTCGCCCTCCCATCCTGCCAGTGATGGTCTATCCAGCCACATATAAGCTCTCTATTGTGTGTGGCTGTCTAGGAGGAATACACAATGCCTAACTGTCAGCTATACCCAGTCATGTGACCCAGAGACAGGCTACATGCGCTAAATGGCTAAGGCAGGAAAATGCCAACTTTTTAAAAGTAAGTGAAATATGTAGAGAATGCACTCCTTCCCTTGTATTTTTAACTAATGCTTCAAAAAAAAATTGTCGTCCTTTTAGTGCGTGCGAAACAATGTGGGGTGTTTATGTAGTCACAATGGGGTGGCAATTTATTTGTTTAAAAGTGGGTTCAGTACATAAAAAATCGGGAATGACACTTTAGTTGTATTTGTTTTTTAGGAAGTTCAGTGAGGGAGGGCTCGCATGGTTGGAAAGGGGAGGGAGGGGATTACTTGCTGTTTGATCAGTTGGGTTAGATATTTAGGGAAGCACGGCATGCAGAAATGAGTGGGAGGTAGAAGGTTTGAGCACATAGTGAGCGTGTTATGATTGTTTTTTATGATTGTGATTTAACAGCGAAGGTTAGCAGGGTACAACTGGCTGAATTGTCTTTTGTTTCTTGTAGAAACCCCTGACGAAGAGCCCATGAGGCTCGAAATGCATTGGGAATATAACGTGATGAGCCTACTCAGTTTTGTTTCACCTGTGATTTATGGAGTTACTGTGAAAAAGCCTCGAAGGGCACTCAGTTAACATTTTAAGATGTTAAAATAAAGATTGAAGGTGAAAGGACGCTGTCTCTGCAGTGTTTTGAAAAATTGGAAAGTGTTTAAAACAATGATGACGATGGATGCTTCAAGATTACATTTGATTACATTGGATAACGTTGGAAGAAATGAAATGAAGAAAAAAAGGGGAAGGTTTCCCATGTTTGCAGTGCGGCAGGTGGGGCGCGAATCAGCGCCCCTAAATACATTGTTTATATAGGCTGTGTTTGGGACGGTACACAGCACCTGTTTCGCACGCACTAAAAGGACGACAAAATGTTTTTGAAGAATTAGTTAAAAATACAAGGGAAGGAGTGCATTCTCTACATATCTCACTTGCTTTGCAATTCTATCGTCCCGACAGTAGTTTGCACCCCGAGGATAAGGTTAAGTGAGAGTATTTGGAAACAAGGTGCGTTCATACACTGCTGGGACAGCGAAAGACTGGAGTGGATTTATTGGACATTTGACAAAAGAACAATTTTCAGCCTATTCATGAACAGCTGGTCTTTGTTTATGTATACTTTATTTTTAAATTATATTTCATTTTCAAATCACTTGTTGTAGGCAGGATGGTGTTGACACACGTAATAATGGAGAAATGGATTTATTTATTGAAAATGAGGTATCATGGCATTTTCACATGTTGGTTTGGGAATCACATTGATGCTTTAGCTCACATCCATATAGTACACAGAAGGTTAGGTACACATGGGGGCTTTATTAATTTGATTGAGGGTATTTTATCATGATTGGGTAGTGGAGGGTGCATTGTGGGGTTAGTAGTTTGGGAGCAGCATTAGAACAACCTGGTGCGACGTATGAGAACAGGTCCCAGGGTTAACAATCGCGCTAGGATTGGGTGGAAGTAGGTGAGGAGTTGGTTGAAATCTAACGGACCGAGCTGATTCTTTGAGATAATGGGGAAGGTGGATGAGGAGGTTAAGCCGCCGGCTGCGGTTTCATCAAGGTATTTTATAACTATCCCGCATGATGGAGCACCGAAATGTGGGGTGTTTATGTAGTCACAATGGGGTGGCAATTTATTTGTTTAAAAGTGGGTTCAGTACATAAAAAATCGGGAATGACACTTTAGTTGTATTTGTTTTTTAGGAAGTTCAGTGAGTGAGGGCATGCATGGTTGGAAAGGGGAGGGAGGGGATTACTTGCTGTTTGATCAGTTGGGTTAGATATTTAGGGAAGCACGGCATGCAGAAATGAGTGGGAGGTAGAAGGTTTGAGCACATAGTGAGCGTGTTATGATTGTTTTTTAAATTACATTACATTAGTCTTTATTTCGATTTGTCAAATCATTAAAGATATTCTACATCAAATATAAGAAAGTTCATAGCAAAGATTAAAAAGACATAATATTAACATTAAAATCCATCATATACTAAAATATATATTTAACCAGTATCACAATGTAAGAACAAGAATTAAAACACAATAAAAAGCTTCATACAACCATTGAAACTACTTAAAAAGACCGCTATGGACACTCAGTATTAGAATTTTAGGAGAAGATGCACACTACTACAAAGTTCTTATTAATTTTGCACGAATAGCCCACATCCATCCCAGAAATTTAGCCAGGGCAATTACTATGGATTCACAAGAGTCTGTCTTTAAAATCCTTAAAGCCTCTACGCCCGACCTTGTACCAAGATTAAGGCAAACTGGTTTAAGCCATCTACATCTAGGGGCTTTATATGCCGGGCAAGCAAATAAGACATGAGCAATTGTTTCTCTCAAGGAGGGACATATAATGCAATTAGCCTCGTTCAAAGGATGCCATTTGCTTGTAAAAGACTTAATTGGAAGTGTCCCCACTCTGAACTGATGATATAGTTTCCTATCTTTTGGTATAGTAATGAGATCCCAATAACTTTCATACAAATACTCTTGTTTGATCTCCAGGAAATCCCACGTCAGAGTGGGACTCACTGTAGTTGAGAAACGTTTCATCTTAATCATGTTCCAATAGGCTGTCTTTAGCTCTCTCTTCGAGGGAAAGGGCGTGCCTTCAGGATTTTCCCATAGACCAAACATCCCCATATCACTCAGGGTATCCTTTAGCTTTCTAAACCAGGGGATTTTACGTGAGCAGTCAGCCCGCCTGATTTCAAGAAGAGCTTGGGCATACATGGAAAGCTCAGGGGTAACCCAAAGCCTTCTCCAATATGCCACAGGTTTAAAACGGGCTAGGTCCTCAAGCTGATTGCATCCCAGATCAAGGTACAGAGGCGTAAGTGGGGTAGAGGGAGGAAGATGTAGCAATGATCTTATAAACTTATTTTGTGCAACAGTCAACGATGTTAAACCTTCAAATCCCCACAGCTCTGCCCCATACAATACTGAGGTGGTAATTTTAGATTTGTATATCTTTATAACTGGAGCCACCGGTTTGGTATAGGAAAGTCTCTGCTCCTTCATTAATACTCCCGTCAGTTGGGCATGTTTAAGAACCAGACTATCAATCTGGGGTTTCCAGTTTAATTTCCTCCCCAGGGTAATTCCCAGATACATGAAAACCTCGGTCTGTTCTAACTGAACGTTTTTCATACAGACTTTCCCCTTAATTGCCCTGCGGTTATGGAGAACCATAAACTTGGTCTTCTCCACTTTCACCTCAAGGTCATGGTCGCTGCAGAACTCTTCAAACCTAGTGAGGGCTGTCTGAAGCCCTCTCTGGGTCTTTGATAGTATCAGAGTATCGTCAGCGAACATCAACAGGGGTATCTTCATACCAGCTAAGGTGGGGGCATCTGTGGGGTAGTCCTTGTAATATTCCACGACCCTATTGATGAAAAGAGAAAACAGGGTCGGGGCAAGGACACACCCCTGACGAACCCCCTTAGCGATTGAAAACTTGTCTGTGACTTCCCCGTTAATGCCCCAACGTACCTGGGCAAAGTTAGAATTATGCAGGGTAACTAAGACGGCCAAAATTTCTAGTGGCATCCCCATGTCTAAAAAGGGTCTCCACATCTTAGCACGGGGCACCAAATCGAAAGCCGTTTTGAGATCAATGAAGGCTGCGAATAGTGTGCCCCCTCCTATAATTACCACCTTCCAATATATGGTTACAAACCTAAGAACCTGGTCAATTGTGCTTGTGTGTGGTCGAAACCCTGCCTGCATTGGGGACAAGATCTCCGTCTCGTCCATCCACAACTGAATTCTTCTCA
The DNA here is from genome assembly GCA_963921515.1 of Calotriton arnoldi. NCBI lineage: Eukaryota > Metazoa > Chordata > Amphibia > Caudata > Salamandridae > Calotriton > Calotriton arnoldi. The sequence continues at coordinate 1,537,500 of CAWUFW010000708.1, forward strand.
GAACTAGTCTAGCAATATTTTTTTGTATGCAGTCCATGAGGCTTATAGGTCTATAGTTACCGGGGGAAGATCGATCCCCCTTCTTAAAGACCGGGATGATCTCAGCTCCTGACCACGACTCCGGAATAGGGGAACCACTTGCAATTGCGTTAGCTATTAATTGGATATAGGTCGACCAGTTATCCCCATCGTGCATAAACAGGTCTGCCGGTACAATCCAGTCCTGGCGCCCTGCCTTTCGGGACTGATTTAATAACTTTTATGACCTCCTGTTTGGAAAAAGGCAATGTAAATTGGCCTATGCTATCTATACTTGAGGCAAACTGAGCTTCAAAATGAGAAATCCACATCTCAGGTGCCACATAGTTTACAGGTACTGGGTTAGATACACCACTTCCCCATTTGACAAGATGCCAGAATGATGTCATATTCTTTGCCTTACTAGCATCAAGCAAATTTTGTCAATGGTTTTCATCCCATTCCCTTTTTGCTCGTTTAAGTACTTGCCTATACCCAACCCTTGCCTTTTTGATTTCTCCCATATTTTTTTGTCTAATTGCTCTAGATAGACATATATAAGCCTCTCTACAAAGTTTGTTATACGACGAGGCTTGTTTTGGGCGGGGCTCTTTCTTTCGATTCCTTACCGTTTTAGTAAAAAAGGGCCTTAGTTTAGAAAACAGCACATTGTGAACCTGCACAATATTTGAATTTATGTCTCCCTGATTATCAAATTTATGGAGAATTGCTAAGTGGTACTCTACTAATACCTTCATCTTTTCTAAATTCCCTTCATTAACTGCAACCTTGGCCCATTTGACTCTCCTGGAGTCATTAGGAAGCTCCACTTCACAGTTGGCTTTTTCTACTTCCTGGGAATCATAGTTATGAAAGCCCGGGACCTGCATAGAGAGTACCAGAGGATTGTGGTCACTTTCAGGCCGATCGTATACTGCCATATCCTCTAAGGACGACCAAAATTCTAAATTAAGGAATATATAATCAATCCGGCTACTTCGTATCCCATTATTAAAAGTGTGTATGCCCCGCCTGTCAGAATAGGACCTCCCATTGACTGCCCTAATCCCCTGTTTTTTATGATTGTGATTTAACAGCGAAGGTTAGCAGGGTACAACTGGCTGAATTGTCTTTTGTTTCTTGTAGAAACCCCTGACGAAGAGCCCATGAGGCTCGAAATGCATTGGGAATATAACGTGATGAGCCTACTCTGTTTTGTTTCACCTGTGATTTATGGAGTTACTGTGAAAAAGCCTCGAAGGGCACTCAGTTAACATTTTAAGATGTTAAAATAAAGATTGAAGGTGAAAGGACGCTGTCTCTGCAGTGTTTTGAAAAATTGGAAAGTGTTTAAAACAATGATGACGATGGATGCTTCAAGATTACATTTGATTACATTGGATAACGTTGGAAGAAATGAAATGAAGAAAAAAAGGGGAAGGTTTCCCATGTTTGCAGTGCGGCAGGTGGGGCGCGAATCAGCGCCCCTAAATACATTGTAACTTTTTAAAAGTGGCATTTTCAAAATTGCGATTTAAAATCTGACTTTGCCATAAGAGAGAATTTTTCATTACATTTCCAAAGACACCAAGCATGAACTGGTAACCTGCTCCCATTTGGAAATTACAGCTTATTGAATGCAATAAGGTGCAGCAGCCCTGGGAGCAGCGGGTGCAGCAAGCGTCCCTCTGCCCTGCAGGGCCTGAGCTGGCGATGAGTCTGTCCCTTTGCTCTGGCAGGCTCCTGGTCGCTGGTGCCGGCTTCTGCAGCCCACACTAGCACAGTTTTTCACTGTTTGTGTGGATTGTTGTTTGGCTACTTGGCGCTGGCCGGGCCGCGGGCGGACAAGCAGACTTCTCCTGCAGCGCTGCCAGGGCTGCGCTGAGATTTCCCTGGGCTGCTGCTGAACTGGACCAGATGATCTAACTGCCCGTTCGCCCGCGCAGCGCCTTCCCGCGCCCCAGGTGCTGTCTCAGCTGAGCTTTCCCTTTTCATTTCCTGGATTGCGATTGCTCTGATTGCCCCGCATGCAGGATCCAGAGGAGGAGGAACTTATCCAAGCTCCCCCGGCCCGGAGCTTGGATAACGCAGAACTCCTATGCAGATGTTTGGGAAAAAATGGTTGAATTTCCCAAACATATTTAAAACTGCTATAGGGGACGCCTGACTTTGTTGTTTGCCACCTGTGAGGGACTCCCTGTCCCAGGATACATCGCCCCAGGAGAAGGGGCCAAGGGCAGCAGTCTCGCGCTCTTAAGTGCCTCGTCACTCCTGCGACGCAGGACGCCTGACTTTGTTGTTTGCCACCTGTGAGGGACTACCTGTCCCAGGATACATCGCCCCAGGAGGAGGGGCCAAGGGCAGCAGTCTTGCGCTCTTGAGCGCCTCTTCACTCCCGCAACGCAGGACGCCTGACTTTGTTGTTTGCCACCTGTGAGGGACTCCCTGTCCCAGGATACATCGCCCCAGGAGGAGGAGGGCCCGTCAGCGCCAGGAAGAGGTGGGCGGGGCCACCCCCCTTGGTTGTTGCTGGTTCTGGCCGAATTTTCTTCTTGTTTGCTGCTCCAGAGTGCTCCGGGCTGGAATAAGGTACTGAAAACAGCCACTTTAGCGCCGGCTTGTTTGACATTGTCTTCACCGTCTTCCACTAATTTTTCCAGCTATAATCAATTCCGGGACATTGACTTTTGCGTAATCGGTGTGTGGGTTCTGAGTGGGTGGCTGTGTGCTTCTAAGGTCTTTTTCTTTTGTCACTTAACTTGTTTGTCTTGTTCAGCTCACTTGCAGGGCTTAACTTTTACTAGAGTTTTACAGAAGGCACATTGAGAAATGGGTAAAAGAAAAGGTCAGGACAGGGCCCAGGGTACGAATCACTCTAAATAGAAGGCCTCGGTGCTGTTTGCCACGAGACGATGGATAGGATAGAGTCGATATTGACAGAATGTCACGAAATAGTCCACTCCGGGATTTCTCTCTTGCCCTCCCCACCAGATAGTGCACCAAGTTTCGATATTAACTGTGGAGTCCTGACGGACACTTCTCCCGTACCTCCACCAGCAAAAAAATCTGTTAGGCAAATCCCTCAGATGTTCAAAAATTATACTAAAGGAAGGAGCAAAGGTTTTGGAAGTAGGCCCATCGATCTTGAACGTGAGCCAGCCACGTCTCCGCCCTGTAGTGAGATACGGGATTCCCCCGGTGAGGTGTATGTTACACAAGTAGAATGTCACAACAGATTTGCGGGTCTTGCTGATGAGGAGGTTGGGGTGTCAGGGGGTGGGTTGGATGGCAACGAAAAGAATTGTAAAATCCTTGTAAGTGAGATGCAGGCCCTAAAAACTATCATGAAGTCCCTGAGAGATGAGGTTGCATTCCTGAGACTGGAGGTTGTCGATTTTAAAAGGGAGGGTGAACTGTGAGAAGGCTGTTCCAACCGAGGCCTCCACACCTTCACTGTCCATTGTCACTAACGGAACTGATGTTAGGTGTTTGGGACCTCCCAGGATGGATGATGTTAGACCAGCACATAGTGTTACTCAGGCTAGGCCCACACTCCCCCTTCCCATCCACCCAAGAGGTCACTGTTTCATTGACCCATATGTCAGTAGATCTACAAAGCGCCTTTCAAGGGAGGGGAGGGGGTAGGGTGTTAGACAGAGGCGAGGTTACATTAGATGAAGGGTGTTCTCTTAAGTTTGAGTATGGGTTTTTTTGGGGAAAGGGGGTAGTGAGGGATGGTGTCTACACTAGAACCAATGTTCAGGGTAACAAATCAGTGGTATACCTCACAGAGGTACCCAAACCTTCTAAGGATGAGCACCAAGATAAGGTTACTCACTGGTTTAGGACTACTCGACACTGCTACTCAATCATAAGAGATGACATCAAGCATGTTGACAGATTGCCCCTTTTGGAAACACCATTGGATGTGATCTAGGTTAGTTTTTTTGATATGGACACAGTTGTTGGTTTATTGTCGATTGACTCCCGCACTATTCCTACTGTTAACTCCTCTATTACTATTAGATATAGACCCCCAGAAAGGCCAGATATAGTGCTACCCAGGCTTGTTCCAGATAGGTATTCCACAATCAACACGGGTGACACTAGAGGGCAAAGATGACTGCAGGCAGAGGGTTCGTTACCGTTAGACAAACATTCAGGGTCCCTTGGGCAATCCCCAACCTCGCACCAGTCGGAAGTCCTTTTCCAACCTGGGTTGGCTACCAATCTCAGGGCCTATTGTGAGCCATTTGACATGGGCCCATGAAGGGAAAGGGTTCCTACCCATTCCAAAATTGAGGCAAGGGGGGAATTCATGGATCCCTGTAGTGACCCCAGCAACCACAAAGTATGTCATTGCCATTTAAGGGTCCTGGTCTGGAATGTGGCAGGGATCTCAAAGTTACTAGTTGACCCAGACAGGTGTACCTTTGTGGACTCACATGATGTGATTTTATTTCAAGAAACTTGGAGCCTGTGCACTCCCCATAGAAGTGGTTTTTCCGCATTTGGTATACATGCCACCAGGAAAGAGATGGGCAGACCATCAGGAGGCTTAGCAATCTGGGTTAAAATTGCACTAGGGTCCAAAGTCGAGTTGGTCCACGTCGAATCCCAAGATATATCAGCACTAGAGCTGACACTCTATGGTGGCTGGAAATTTAGGATTTTCAATGTATATAATAAAGTTGTGCGGGACTCTGAGGAAACCAACACGATTCGTATTCTCGATAATGCCCTGTCCAAATTTTCAGATAATGCTTCCGTGTTAGTAGTGGGTGATTTCAATTGCACCTTTGAACCCCTCGCCCTTACCCCATCAGATTTGACTGAGGAGTGGGATTGTGAGTGGCAAATCCCACAGTTAGATCTTCCCACAGTTAGGTGGTCAAAGAGAGGAGGCCAGGTGCTGGCCCTTACACTGCAACATGACTTGCGAGCCAAGAATGGGAGAACGAAATCTGACCCAAATGGGGATTTTACTTTTACTAGACCTGGCCATGTTAGCAGAATCGACTATTGCTTGGTTGCCCTCAAACTTTGGCCTCTAGTCTATGATATGACAGTGGCCAAAAGAACCGACAGTGACCACAATGCCCTTGTCCTCTCTCTCATAAAGCTGGGTGATTATAAACCTGATATAATGGGTAGACCTGATTTGGGTGCCTTATCCATCATGAATAACCGGAGGTCAATCAAATGGGACTGGGTGGAGGAACACCCGGGGGTGCTGGAATAGTCAAATGCAAATTTCATCTGGAGCTGGAAGAGCTGGACAAATACCCCAAAAATGAAGCAGCCACGAAATTGGGCATCCTGCATGAATTACTCTGTAATGAGATTAGGGACCTGCTGGGCAAACCGTGTAAGGTGCAAAAAATTGAGGCAAATAACAAACAATTGAGGCGCGATCCCCAGGTAGCATGGTACAATCAGGATTGCAGGAAAGCAAAGGGGGTTCAGGTACGTGCAGTAAAATCAAATGTATGCCCAGCCGTGCTGGCAAGTAGAACCAAGTATAGGCAAGCAGTGGAAACAGCCAATAAGAATTGGGAAGGCTCCTTATGGTCCTCTCTACAGAGGGCGTTGACAGCCAAAGATTCAAAGACCTTCTGGAATAAAGCAGCATACTGGCTCAAGGGTAGAAAGTCGGTACCAGAGTTCACAGTTCAGCCCGAGGAGTGGGTGTCTCATTTTGGGTGCCTCCATGAGTCAGTATCCACAGGGACAGAGGAAGCTAGCGACAGGAGGGGGGGGGATCAAATCGGAATAGGTGAAGCCCTGGTATTCTCTCTGGAAGAAACTCGAGCGGTGATCCGTTTGTGTGTTCCAGCCCGAGACCCTGGTCCCGATAGAATCCCAAAAGACCTGTATAGAGAGGACATAACTCTTTGGGGTTCCAACATCAACATGCTCACTAACAGTATCACATCTGTGCAAATATTCCCCCATCATGGAAAATAGCAGTAATTTTCCCTATTTACAAGAAGGGGGATAGAGCTAATCCAGCTAGCTATAGGCCCCTAAGCCTTATTGATTCCCTGCAGAAAATCTTTTGTAAGCAGATACTGGCAAGGATCCAGGATTGGATCCTAGAGTCCCGAATTTTGAGTGATTACCAGGCAGGGTTTCGTGCTAATATTAGCACTATGGATCAAGCCTTCCGCCTCCTCTGCATATGCTGGAAGGAAGTGGCCATTAAGGGTGGAAAGCTATATGTGGCTTTTGTTGACTTACGGTCTGTGTTCGACCTAGTGCCCCGAGCTAGACTCTGGAGAGTTTTAACAGAGATGGGCCTACCCGGTAATCTTTTAGATATTTTAATTCATTGCATTCATCAAACACAGCCCAAGTTAGGTGGGGGGAGAATAATCAATTAACGGAGCAATTCCAAATTCAACGTAGAGTGAGACAGGGATGTGTGTTAGCGTCCACACATTTTACTCTTTTCATCAATGGGGTGGTAGATTTCTTAGACCGAGATGGGTGTGATGCCCCCAAAATAGGCGTAAGAAGAGCTCCTGCCCTTCCTTTCGCCGCTGATACCCTACTTATCTCCAAATCCCTGCAAGTCTCCAACAACTTTTGAATGACTTCACTCGGTTCTACGATGAGCGGGGCGGGTACTAAATGAGGCCAAAACAAAATATGTAATTTTTTCAAGAGGGACTGCTAAACTATCTGAAAGACGTCTGTATGTAGGTAGTAGTCACCTAGAGCAAGTAGATGTTTTTGATTATCTGGGTATCCGCCTGACTTCTAAGCTACACTGGGCTTCCTACATTGAGAAAGTGAAACTGTCGCTAATTCAGCAGACCGCCCACATTAGCAAAGTCCCAAAAAAATACGTTTTCTAGGAAAGTGGCACCAGCCCTGGAAATTTACAATATCAAGGTTCTAGGGGGGGCCCTCTATGGAGCGGAACTCTGGGGCATTGGTAATACAAATTGTTTGACCACCATAGAAAACCGTTTTCTCAGATCTCTTCTAGATTTACCTCCCAGTACCCCTCTGACTCCTCTTTATTTGGACCTTGCCCACAGACAGCTGACCCATAAGTTAGACTACAAATTATTTATGTTTTGGTATCGTTTGTGGTCTGTTGAAGAGCTCACCTCTTACCGAGAGGCTATGACTGGTCTCTTGAAACTTCCCCAGCTAACCTCAATCCCATGGTTTAGCTCCTTGAGAGATCTACTTAGGAGGCTAGGGATGGAGGCATTCTGGTTGAACCCGGAAAGTCTGTCTCTTACACCAAGGGCCAGGGTTAAAGTGATGTTCTGGGAAACATTAGCTGAGAAGGAGATAGCAAAATTGGAGGGTAGTATGACCCAGGATTTTTAAATTTTTTAATTTGTTGCCTGTTATGAGGATACCATCTATGAAATTGAAACCCCGACTCCCCCTCCTCCCACCCGGCACCTAAACTTTTTTATTATTCTGTTACAAGCATCTAACCACTAAATTGTTTTGTAACAAGTGGCGCTATATTGCTTTTATTGATGACCTCTGTCCATCGTGTAAAGCCAGTCCAGAATCCATTGTGCATTTATTATTTTTTTGTCCAAAATACATAACCTTGAGGAAAAAGTGGATAATTCCATTATGTAGATTGGTTGGCCCTGGCCACTACCTCGAGGTGTTGAGAATCTTGTTTACTGATTTACGCAGGGTAATAGTATTTAGCTTGGTCAAATATTGGCATGCACTATGGATTAAGCGATCTAAATGTATTGTATGAATTACCCTTTTCCCTATTTTTACTATTTTGATCTTTTAAACCCTATTATGGCAGTCATGTGTTTAAAGAAAATGCTTTTTATACATTGTTCTTAACTTGTCTTGTGCTGTTTACTTTTTAAGATCTTCGTGATCGAAATAAAGTTATATGATGATGATGATGAATGTAATAAGGAAATGCCAATATTATCCTATGGGAGAGGTAGGTAGTTTTTCATTACCAGGACATACAAAACTTAAAAGTATATGTCTCACTTTTTAAATACCCTGACCTCTGAGCTATCCAGGGCTTATTGAGGGGTGACTTATATGTATTGAAAAGGATGGTTCGGGCCAGGCAAAAGGCTTATTTTGCCAGGTCGAACTGGCAGGTTAAAACCACACACACAGGATGCAATGGCAGGCCTTCAATAGGTGTTTAAGGCAACTTAATGTGTGGCACAACCACTGCTGCAGGATCACTAGTAGTATTTCAATTCAATTCAATTCAAAGTTACTTTATTCGATTAATACAATATTAATCATAAAAGTTACAGACATACATCACAGATAAAATTTCTTAAAAAACCAGACAATTCATATCAGCAATTGGTCAATTTCCTTGTTCTCAGAGACGCACATAAAAAAGAAGCGACGCTAAAACAGATTGAAGGATCAGACAACATTTGTAAAAAGTGTAACGCAGGGCGACATTGTCTAAAATCTAATTTGCGTAAAAGAGGAATTAAAAACCTTTTATGGTGATTACGATAAAATTTACAAAAGAAGAAGATGTGCAAATCAGTTTGTAGCGAGAAATCATTGCAAGGGCAGCACGGGAGATCATTACTGGAATAAATACCAGCCGGGTAGCCCAGCATACACAGGATATAATTTAGGCGGAATCGTAACAGAACAAATCTATGCCGAGGGATTGTAACAAACTCCAAATAGGAGGGTATCCCTTCAACCTGCAGTGGGTCCTCCAAATATTCCCTTATAGTAGATTTATTATAAAGTGCATTCATTCTCGCATCATTGGAAAAGGCTAAAAAACGAGTTTTTAAAAGCCTTTTTGAAACAGATACACAATTTCCCGGTGACTCAAACAAACTCCCAGAGTCTAGGATGTATAGGGTATTTTTCACGTATTTTAACCACAGGATATTCTCAGTATGTTCCATGGCTAAGCAATCAGTTATTATTTGTTGGGAAAGCGGGACAGTATCTCTGGACCATACTGAGTGCCAGAGAAGGATAGGGGCTACCTTGATCTGATCAGTTATATAGGGGATATTTAGCTCTTGATGTAGTTTAAAATTGGGACAGCTACTGGGGAGACCCAACATAGATTTCCAGAAACTATCCTCTATACTTGTAGATCCTTTACTTTAACATGGCCCCACACTCCAGCACCATACGCTGCTACTGCACTAGATTTGGCCCCATAGACTTTCTTTACAATAGCTGGGTTTCTTGTTACCAATTTTTTTTAAAAAGAGCGTATTGCACTAGTACTCTTTTCCAGCAACATCCCTCGATTCGCCATCATGTTCCCCCAAGATGCTTGATAGTCAAAGGTAACCCCTAAATAGGAGAATAGATCTGTTTGTGCCACTTTACGGTTCGAAATAAAGAAAGCAGGGGGGTTTTTCTGCTTTTTTCCTGCGATTAATACGAATGACTTAGATTCATTTGTGTGAAGGTCCAGACTTTTCATGAATTCCACATAATTATTCAACAATTTCTGAAGCGATCTTCCCGTGCGTGCCATTAACACAGCATCATCTGCATACAATAAAAGTGGAATGCGCGTCTTATTTATTCTGGGTACATCTAAAGTCGATTCAAGCAGTCGGGACTCCACCCCATTAGTGTAAAGTGAGAACAGAAAGGGGGCGAGAACGCACCCTTGGCGAACGCCTCTTGTAACTGGGAACCATCTGGTGCATTCACCCTGGGAGCCATACCTTATGCAAGCTTCACTCCTCACATACAGTTGTCTTATGAAGTTAATTATTCCATTATCTATCCCCATGTCCCTCATTATCTTCCATAAATGTGAGTGAGATACACAGTCGAAGGCTGCGCTAAGGTCCATAAAGGCCAGGTAGAGATTGCCTTGCTTAGCTTGGTTGTACTTCGCTATAAGCAAGCCCAGATTCAGGCACTGATCTTGGGTCCCTCTACCTTTTCTAAATCCATATTGTGCCGGGATTAGGATATTATTTGCCAAAGCCCATGCCTCCAATCTATTTAGTAACACTCTTCCCATAAGTTTGGCCGTGCTGTCAAGGAGGGAAATTGGCCTATAGTTTCTGGGGTCTAGTTTGTTCCCTTTTTTCAAAATTGGGATTAAAACTGCTTTGTGCCAAGAGACTGGGGGTCCCTCTTTGGCTATGGCATTAAATGTATTAGTAAGCAGAGGGCCCCACAGGTCTGGGCAATCTGTAAAAAAATCTATTGGGGTGCCGTCTATGCCCGGAGCCTTTTACTGGAACATTGGGCTAAGGCTGCCCCTATCTCCGTGTTATTAAAAGTAAGGGGGATATTATATGGTTGGTCGAGCTCATCTCCCATTGGTTCTGGATCCATTCCCAAACCGTTAAACATTTTGCTAAAATGCTCCACCCATGAATCCTCATCCACATATGTGTCCAGATTAGGATCGGAGCTTTGTTTTAAAAATGGCGCATTAACCATTAACCAGAAGTCCCTCGTATTGTTTGTAACTGTAGCTTTCAGTAATTTATCCCAAGCCTCTTCTTTCAATATCTTTAACCTGTACTTCCTAGCCTTGAAATAACTCTGCCGGGCCTGTTTCACCAGGGCAGGATTTCTTGGAACACACTTGAGGGATCGATGTAAGTGGGAAAGTGCCTTAGTGCAGTTATGATCAAACCATGTTGGTCCTATAGGTTTGTGTGACCCGCCACTCTTTGTGAGATTCTTCTTCACTTTAGCAGAATAGTTTCGAAGGACTCTATCGTGGGCTGAGGGTCCTGATTTGGGTCTAAACAAATAACTATTTCCTTCATTCTACTAGATACAACCTGGGGAATAAGGACAGTCTTATCAATACCCTCCCACTTAAGTGTTATCCCATTCTTTTTTGATATGACTGGCTTTATATGTGAGAGGTTAGTACCGTGAATACCTCGCCATTTCATAATCCAAGTTAGAGCTGCGTGGTCACTGAAGCCTGAGGAATCAACATTTATATTGCTAAAAGCTCCTACCAATATGGCTGAGGCTATTATAAAATCTATTACTGTACTATGCAGGGTAGAGCAAAAGGTATCACACAGAAGGCCAGTGAGTTCTGACTGGGGGTTCAAAATCTCCAAATCTTTTACAACAATGAGTTTGTTTAGAGCATTGCCATATTGGTTGTGAACAAAATGTACATTCCTCCCTCCATCCTCATCTGTTAGGCCACAAGTGGAGGTTGATAACAGAGGACAGGGGTGCACATTAAAATCGCCCACCCACAGAACTGTCGGGTCTCTGTTACATGAACCAATTATCCTGTTCATAATTTCCTCCACAGTAGCAACAACTTTGTACATTTCACCCCCGAATAAGTAATTATAAAAATTAATCAATAAAATAGTATTGTCATCCGACCCTTTAAGGAGTAAAATATTTGAGTATTGACATTCATTAAAAAAAGTTAAGACCTCAAACCGCAACGTATTCTTTAAAAGTGTCACAAGCCCACCCTTCGCCCTTCCAGCCGGCGAGGCAACCACTGCTGCAGGATCACTAGTAGTATTTAATTTACAGGCCCTGGGTATGTATAGTACCATTTTACTAGCGACTTACACGTAAATTATATATGCCAATTGGGTGTAAGACAATTTTACCATGTTTAGAGGAGAGAGCAAAGGCACTTTAGGACTGGTTAGCAGTGGTAAAGTGCACAGAGTGCTAAGGCCAACAAAATGAAATGCAGCAAAGCTAGGAGGAGTGTAGGTAAACCATTTGGGGTTGACCCTGCAGAAAGGGCCAAGTACAACAGTTACCCTACCTCTTTCAATTAGTGTCTCATTCATAACATATGACTGAGAATACACATGGAAGGAGCAGGTGGGAAAATTAGGTGAGGAGAGATACTACATAAATACTGAGAAACGATAGATCATACGACCTTGCAAAACCAAGTATTTTTAACTGCAGGTAATGCATAGAGTTTTTAACGAGGATTTAAGGCACATTTGGGTAAGAAAATGTATAGAATGAGTCCCTGCACCCCTGCGTAAGGTAGGGTTTGTCTAGCACACTGCAACATATTGGAATATTTCGTTAGTGTCCCTCATTGGTGTCGATTCACCAAAATGCCAGGGTTAGAGGAAGTGAAATCACATACCCTTCAACCTTAATGACATCACAGGAAGTGACATCATATGTCCCTTTACCCTAATTTTTCCAGAAAGGCATGTCATATGACCCAAACATCACACGCTCTTAGACCGCCCTTACATTCATTGTTATTCATTCTCACTCATTCACTTGCATTAAGTCTTAAACTCACTCATATTTACTGACACTCAGGCCTGGAGTTTACCAACACTTTGCACCATGTTTTTGCCACTTTTGTGCCTCAAACCCAGCGCAAAGTGTTAGGGTGGGATTTACTATCCAACGCAAATCCTGATTTGCACTGGATAGTATCCCAAAGTAACACAAAATTGTGTTATATGCTGCTTTGCGTTATTTTGCATCAAGGAAGTGTTCCATGGGTAGTGCCTGGGCGTTCCCATGCAACCACCCATGGGTTTTGACATAAATTCCAATCTACAAACATTGGTAGCCAGGAATTTGCAACAAAATCTTACAACTCCTTGAAGCAGGAGTTACAAAGAGAAATGTTGTAATTTCTCTTAGTTTTTCCAACTTTTTATGTGCCCTGCATTGTACAGCACGCATACAAAGTGGTAAAAGCCTTAAAGCATTCTTTTCGTACTAGATGGAACCCCTTCCAGTATAAAACCTAAGCTTTAGAGAACGTACCCACCCTTGTACTATGGCCCAAGTGTGTGTACGTTAGTGCGTTGCTGCCAAAAGTGCACCCACTCACAGGGAGAGAAAAATGCACCATATCATATTAGATATGGTGCACTTTTTCTCCCTCCCTTTGACGCAAGGCAGTGAAGCAACTTTGGTGCAGCATTGTCTTGCATCAAACAGCAGTAAATATGGACTGTAATTTCACCCAATTTCACACACTACCTGTCACTGACTCTCATTCTCTTTCACTCACACACATAATTACACAGACAGACATGCACACACACACACACACACACACACACACACATGTTCTCGCACATAAACACACTCTCACCCACAAGCACACACACAATGTACATGTAAGGCCATTTTACTTACCATAGCTGCCACCAAAGGTCTCGTTCCAGCTAAGTGTGCTCAATTTTTTATTACACTAATAGTGAATAATGTAATATTATTCACTATTAGTATAATGAAAAATGGGTAGAAAATAAGGAATGCAGAGCTGCTGCTGTGTTCTTGGCACTGATTTTGCCACCTATGAGGGCAGGCAGGGGCGTAGCACAAGCCCCCGCAGCCCCCGCAGTGCTGGGGGCCCCTCACCACAGCACTCTGACCGGAGAGCTCCTGATTGAGCCCAGAGAGGGCCCCTCCACGTACCTTGCAGGGAGGCCCCCTCAAGTTTCATTACGCCAGTGAGGGCAGGGGTTGCAAATGCAGTGGCAGAGGTTGCAAGAGGCAAGCCAAGAGCAGCAGCTGTGACCACTGATGTCCCCTAAATGAAGTCCATGCACTGAATTCATCTCTTTCCTTTACTGTAGTGACAGAACTCAACACACGTATCCCCCAAAACAAGTATTGTTTACCTCCAGACAATTATATCTCCATGTCATTTCTAATGATTCCCATGTCTCTCAATGTTTCTCTGAAAAGTCTTAACGGCTTCCAAAACATCATCAGGTGCTTTGTACAGTTGCCATGGAAGCACCATTACTAAGTAGCTGTGCTATGTAAACTCTATACAGAACTCCAATGGACATCTCCAATGTCTGATTGGCTGACCAGCAACTCAGTTCTCTTCAGATCAGCTCGATGGATGCATGCAATGTTCAATGTATGCCGGTTGTGGCAGGTGGTAAACATCAGCACTCATTTTTGTGACCAGGGACTTGCTTTTCATCACCACTTTTACTCAGAGCAAGAGAAAGAAAGGCAGAAAAGTGAAAAAGAAGAAGAAAGATAGGAAAAAAGGAAAAAATAGAATGAAAAAAACCTGCCGGGTTACGATAAAAAGATAATACAGGGGTGGTGGAAGAAAGATTCAGGAGGCAGAATCAAAGTTAGGCAGCTTTGGTAATCAGGCATTCAGCTGTGCGGGCGGCAGACTCCTAAGAAAAACATGTGGACCCACTGTGGTATTCTGTATTTTATACTTTGCATTTTGTATTTTAGCCATTGTAGTATATCATTCTGTGAGCTTCTGCTTTAACATCAAGGCTGTGCCATCATGTCTTGGAACGTTGTGATTCCCAAGCTTCACTGTGGAATGTCTGCATTTGAATCAGTTGACTGTTGTATTGGAGCCAGTTCTGAAGCTGAGACTAGCAGGCTGGGGTGTGAAAAGCAACTTGAATAAAGAGTTTTATTTACAATTCCTTTGATGTTTGGAGGATCTTTACAATGGCGACGAGCTGAAAGAACTCACCTTGGACTTACTTACACACCCCAACGCTAACAACTAAGAAGAGAAGAAGAAACGTTGGTATCGTATTTCATTCTACGTCCAAGAAGATAAGAAGAAACCTTTGGTATCGTATTTCATTCTACACTCTATCTGTGAGAGATATACCTCTTTTATTTGTGGTTTGAATGAATTTCCACAAGCCTTTGACTTTAGTAGTGTTGTGATTCACTGGACTTCCTTTGAATTTTATCTCTCGCTTGGTGCCTACTTTACAAGTTTTGCTTTGGATCTCTAAAACAGACGCAGTGTCACTATTTAAGATTGTGTGACTGCTAGCTCTTAAAGTCAAGATTCTCATTTAAAACATCGTATGACTGTCGGTGCTTAAAGAGGGCATTATTCTTCACATTCTTCTTTCGTAAAAGGCCCATTTCATGTGGTGTAATCCCTGCGCTCTTCTTCGAAAACGCGACCTTCGTGCAACTGCTAACGCTTAATGTCAAGATGCTGCTGGGAAACATCGTGTGACTGTTGGCGCTTAAGGAGGGCATTATTCATTATATACTGCTTTCGCAAGAGGCATAATTAATGTGTGTAGTGTGTGCACCTTTCTTTGAAAACCCGATCTTCACGCATCGCTGTATTGTTTGGGAAAGTTTACTTCATTTTTAAAACGCTGCGCAGAGCATAACCGCCTTTCTTTGACTTATTTACCTTTGAAAGGCACTCCGTTCGTATCCTCGGTGCACGTGAACCTCTCGTGTCTCTTAACACTTGTGACGACTCGCTGATTGCTGCTTCCGTAAGACGCTCGACGTCACATGTCATGCTTCCTGTCTCCTCGATGCCTTCAAGAAAACGCTTGACTGCTAACCCGTTCAACTAATCGCCCGACGTCACAATCCTAAAAGAATTCATTTCCTGCCGCTTTGGAACTTTCTTCTTGGACACTAGACTGCTGACTTGTAGAATCTCTACTCATTGTTTCAACTCCTTCCTGATGGATTGTTGGAACAATACACTGTTCTTCCCAGTGTGGGAAACATTCTTTATTCAGGAAAACAATCTAAGCCTGATATTCAGTGACAGGCACACTTTAAGTAATTTTCTTATCTTGCCTGTCATTCATCTCTATTTACAGTGACAGGCACACTCAAAATTGATGATTTAATTCCTTTCACTAACCTTTTACTTTTGCAGGTGGACAGTCAATTCAACATATTGTACAATCAAAAGCATATATCAAGTGTACTATTATTTATAGATCTTAATTTCTATTTATTAACAATATGCAAAACGTTCCTCCTCCTCCGTTTTTTCTAATGAGTCCAGGTGAACCAACCATTCCCTGGAAGCAGTGGAAAAATGTCTTTTCACACTATTCGAATGTATGACGTTACATCGCATACATTCACAATGCAGTATTTTACATTGCGTTCGTTACAACGCAAGTCGTTACAACGACTTGCGCTGGAGGGCGCTGGATTTAGGAATAGTATGATTTACTATTCCAACTCCAGCCTACGTAACAGTAGGGAAGGTGTTGGAATAGTAAATCATACTATTCCTTAGTTTAGAGCGCCATCCAGCGGAGGTCGTTGTAATGACTTGCGTTGTAATGACCGCGATGTAACCATACCGCGGTGTAACGACCGTGTTGTAAAGGTCGTTCTCCCACTATTCACGTGTATGTGGTGTATCACTTAGCGCTGAAAGGAAAATGTCTCTCCTTCTTCATTGTTTAGGTCCAGAAGGACAAGAGATCTTTCAACATCTTCCACAGTTACCCACACAAGAGGCAGATGATTTAAATGATTAAGAAACTAGATTTACATTTCCTGCCCAAAGTGTCTACTGTATTAGAAAGACATAATTTTGGTAAACGCATGCAGAGACTTGGAGAAAATGTTGAAGACTATGTCACTGTGTTGAGAAAATTAGCTTCCACGTGTAATTTTGGGGCTAATTATGAAGAAAGATTGAGAGATCAATTTATGTTAGGGTGTTCTTTAGATAAGGTCAAAGAAGCCTGTTGGGAAAAGGATAATCCGTCTTTATCGGAAGTAATTACTATAACAAAATCGTGTGAACACACAAAAGCATGTGTTGCTGAACTTAAAAAAAGAGATGATGAGGGACTTAAAGAAACTAAAGTAGAAACAATAAATGACTCTAAAAGCAAACAAAATAATATGACAAATTCTCAACAGAACAAAACTGATACAAGTAAATCTCTATATAACAAGAGTAGTTATACCAAGAATGCTGTTTATCCTAAGAAATTTCAAGGTACATGTTACAGATGTGGAGAATATGAGCATGTCGCCAGTTTTAAAGAATGTATTGGATGGAGGGCAACCTGCAAGAAATGTAAGAAAAGGGGTCATGTATCAAAATGTTGTTGCAATAGTATTGAAAAAAGGAAAGTCCACGAAGTTGTTTGTGATGAAGAATATGAAGTAGAAGAGGTAATACTAAGGGTCTCTAAAGGAGAAAAAAGTGTTCCGTTTGAAGTAGTCCACATCGATGACACTCCCGTACGGATGTTGTTTGACTCTGGGGCCAAAATTACACTTATTCCCAAGGAAGTATATGACAAACATATGAAGGGTAAAGTTGTATTACATGAAGCTGACATCAAGGCCAAAGGTTATGGGGGTGAGCTCATTAAATGTTCAGGATATTTCAATGGTAACATTAATTTCAAAGATTGAGTCACCATCGGGAAAATATATGTCTCCGAGAGGGGTGATTCATCTGGTCACACCAAAAGGATCTAGGAGTCATACTGGATCCCAACGAAACCCCATCGGTGATGTTAAAAAGTATGCCTTGAGTGATGTGCATGAGCCATTAAGTCAAGTGAAGTTGTGTGGTCCTTCTTTTGAAAAGGAATTTCCTCTGGTTTTTAATGAGCAGTTGGGTTGTTTGAAAGGGTATTTGCATAAGATCATTTAAAAAAAAAAAAAATGCAGTACCTGTTATCAGTAAAGTAAGAGGTGTTCCTATCAAGGTGAAGGAAAATATGAAAATAGAATTGGATAAGCTGTTGAGTGGTGGTATCATCACAGAAGTGGAAGCCTCGGAGTGGTTAGTTCCAGTCGTCATGGCACTTAAAAGCAATGGTGAATCCAGGCTTTGCATAGACTTGAGGGAACTTAACAGATGTGTGGTCGTCAACCATTATCCCCTTCCCAACATCTCTGAGATGTTGTCTCTTTTGGAAGGAGCTAAATTCTTCTCCTCCATAGACTTGGCTTCAGCGTATCACCAAGTGAAGTTGCATCCTGACTCACAAGATCTAACGGCATTCATAACTCCGTTTGGGACTTTTAAGTTCCTCAGAATGCCTTTTGGTCTGATATCTGCTACAGCAGTGTTTCAAAGAATGATGGAGCATATCTTTAGAGATGTCAAGGGAATAAAGATCTATCAAGATGACATACTTGTCTTTGGATGCAACATAGAAGAACATGACAATAGAGTAAGAAAAGTTTTAAAATTTTTGGAAGCCAATGGTCTTACTCTGAAGGAAAAAAAATGCAAATTTAATCTCACTGAAATTGATTATTTAGGACACAAGATATCTGATTCAGGCATTGAACCTAAAGAGGAGTTGGTAAACACCATCCATAATATGGCCAGCCCCAGCAGCAAGGATCAAGTAGTTAAGTTCTTAGGCATGACTGAATATTATGCCAAATTTTTACCCAACTTTGCACACAAGACACAAAACATGAGGCTTCTTTTAAAAAGGGGTAACTTTCAATTGGAATTCTGAATGTGAGAAAGAGTTTGTTTTGGTTAAACAACTGTTATCCAAAGCCTCCTGTTTGAGTAGTTTTGAACCAGGTCATGAAATTGTTGTCATGACAGATGCCAGTTCGGCAGGATTAGGGGCCATCATGTTACAAGAACACCAAGGAGTAGAAAAAAACATTTTGTTCCTATCCAGACGACTAAGAGGAGTTGAACTCAACTATTCCGTAGTGGAGAAAGAGGCTTTAGGCATATTCTGGGCAATAAGAAAACTTCACAAATTCATATGGGGATGCAAATTTACCATTAAAACTGACCACAAGCCGTTGAGGGAGATTTTTGAAAAAAAAGGTTTAGACAATATATCTTCTAGAATAAGGAAATGGGTGGTGGCTCTCCAAGAGTTTGATTTTAGTGTGGTGTATGTTCCAGGTGCGAAGAACAACTTGGCTGATTGCTGCTCACATTTTAATTGATGTTAATATCTCCAAGGATGAGGAATTTGAAGATGAGTGTGATGATTTTGATGAGTATGCTGTTTGTCTTGTCAATGAGAGCGCAATCAAGAAGGATGAGTGGGTAGATGAACTTGCAAAAGATGTTACGCTCCAATCTGTACTGAACGGAATTGCAGGGAATTGGGACAAGCACGCAAAAATGGAGGAAGCTCGCAGCGGTTTCTCTCGGGTAAAAGATGAGTTAGGATGTCAAAACGGTCTTTTGATGAGGGGCACCAGATTGATCCCTCCAACCACTTTAAGGACACAATTAATAGATTTTGCTCATGATGGTCATCCAGGCATCTCCAAAACCAAGGAAATTCTTAGGCAAGCATACTGGTGGCCTGGGATGGACGTGTGTGGAGAGGATTGTGCGAGAATGTGGAGAGTGCAGTAGATGTGATAAAATCTTGAAACCTCGCGTCCAACCGATGACATTAAGACGACTTCCCAAAGAGGCTTGAGAAGAGGTAGTTATTGACATCTTGGGTCCTATCAAGCACACCAGTGTAGATAAGTATGTAATCGTGCTTCTGGATGTTTATTCTAGATGGCCTGAGATTAAAATTACAAATTCAGTGGAAACCAGAGATGTCATAACTTTTCTTGATAACATATTTGAAAAATAAAGTTTTCCCTCAACTTTACTTTCTGACAACGGGGTTCAATTCACCTCCAAAGAAATGTGTAAGTTTTTGGATGACAGGGGTATCATGCACAAAAGATCTGCTCTTTATCACCCAGAGACTAATTGTATAGTTGAAAGGTTTAACCGAGTACTCAAAGAAACCATTCAAAGAGCTTTGTCCAATCATAAATGTTGGTACCTTGAAGTTCAAAACAAAGTGAAAAGTTACAGATTGTCTCCCCATTCCATGACTAGGAGGACCCTGTAGGAAAGTAGTATCTGCTTCTTATGGTTACCCCCACTTTTTGCTGATGTCACACTGTTTTTGGACTAGTCTGACTGGAATCCTGCTATCCAGGACCCCAGTCTATCTAATTTCTCCTTTAAATTGCTATGTCTGTACTTTAGGTACACTCCAGATTGGATACTGGGGTACCCTTATCAGTCCCTAGTATATGGTACACCATGTACCCAGGGCATAGGTACCCCAGAGGCCTCCCATGGGCTGAAGCATGTATTATGCCACCCATGAGAGGCCAATCAAAATGACAAGACAGGCCTGCTACAGCAGACTGTGTAAGATGGTGCTTGCAACCCTTACTAAGATATAGGTTCACTATATCTATCTAAATCACTACACTTAAAAACTTATCAGTCACCCCTATGGCAGGCCTTATCAATCCTGAAGGCAGGGTGCTGGGTTTTATGTGAGAGAGTGACCCTGCATGAGCAGAGCCCCTCTGCAGACTTCGGAGACCATTCTCCAGGGTTGTCTGTGATGCAGCCAGACATATATGTTTAAGTGCATTATAACCTTGCGGTAAATGCTAACTTTAAAACTGCTGCTTAGAAACATGTTGTGTTTGGTGTCAAACACCTTGGAATCATACCTTCAAACCAGTAACTGGTGTGGGAGGTATGATTCCACCCTTCCAAAGGGACATATGTGGGTCACCGGTCTACCCGGTACCAGCTTTCTCGACCTGGGCAGCACAAAATGGACGCTGCCAGCCACATACACGATTCTGCTCTCCTGCTGCTGAGCCAAGCTCGAGCAGAGGAAGGCATGACAATAGACATCCTGTCACAGGAAGGTGTGACCACCTCCCAGACAGAGTTTAGTGTATTGGGGCTGGGTGGGTGCACTCTGAGAGTGCCAGAAAGTCTGCACTGGGGGCACATTTGGTGTCCCTGTGCATAGTCCAGCTCAAACCAGTTCTGGGAGCCAGTGGCTCCTGCTCTGGCATGAAACTGGACAAAGGACATGGGTGTAGCCACCCCTCTGTCCTGCCCCTCCCCTAGGAGGGTCCACAGAATCTTTCCAAACCCTTCCCATGGTAATAAAGTGGGTTACCTGGCTACAGGACTTTAGATTTTACCTGCACAAGATTCTGCTAAGAAGAAACCAAGTACTTTGACGGTCTGCACAATGCTGGACGACTGAAGAATCTCCCTTAGAGTAAAGGAGTTACTCCCCTGCAGAAGCAGGCACCTAAACGCATCTGACCGGTTTGCTTTTCCCAAGCTCCTGAGGACTCTGAAGATTTCAGCAATACAGGGCATGGGTTCCCGAAGGTCCTTGAGGTAGATCTGACCTCTCAGCGATTCTGAGACCAGTATCACTCGTGGGGGACGTGCAACCTGAACCCCTGTGCACAGCGTACATTTGCAAGTGTATATGCTTGTTGACAATTCCAGAGCTTGTGCATTGGACTCCGTGTAGTCCTGACCCCGAGCAGTAATTGCACTGAAGATATCCGGCCTCCACTCACCGAGTGTCCTGTGGGCTAGTACTTTACAAACTAGCTTGAGGTCTCCTCACGATCCCTGGTCCGTTGGCCTGTGGGTCAGGGCGAGGGTCACCTTGTTTGTTCTTGGGCTTACCTGATTGCTCAAGATGTGCCCTGACTCTCCATTGCTTGGGGAGTCCCCTGGACCTTGCTGGTCCACACCGTAACCTGTTTACTCTAACCGCGTGGGTTGCATTTGCCAAGGCTTGTTGGTGCTCCAGCCGGACATCGACTCCTCAGCACTCGACATCCTTTGTGGGACAGCTCACCTCCGGATCCTGGTCATCCTCGATGTCTCCTGGTCCCCGTGGCTGCAGAGTCAAGCAACCCTTCTTCGCACCTGAAGCATCCGACATCGGTGGGCATTCGACTACCGAGCCCCTGGTCACCTGAAGTGACCCAGACTCTGTCCCCTCTGCTTTCAGGTTCTTCTCACCTTGAATCCAGGCTTGGATTCCACCGGACACTCTTCATCTTCCTGGCAGCAGTACTTCTTTGCAACTCTCCATTGAAAACGACGAAGGTTTCCGACACCACTTGACCCCTATGCATCCGGCTCCTCTGGGATAGGTAACACGGGTACCTCGGTACTCACTGGTGGGTTGGCCTTAGAACCTCCTATGTTCCAAAGGGTTTGCTCGAAGTCATTGTAGAAGTGTCCTTAAACTGTAACTTTGCAACCGCGACTTTCCCAAACAGTTGCACGGAGCACGCGGTCGTGTTTCCTCACTGTACCCGTCCTCCGTGGGCTCCCTGTGTCACTCCTCTGGGTGGTTCCTTGGGGTCCCAGCAATTCTACGTGCTCTAGGCACTGTGTCTAGTCAAGTCGTTATTGTTATACCATTTTTTTAGTATATGGTTCAGTCTCCCCCTGGAGCCCGCTGTGTAAATTGCTACTTACGAATGTTCTGTTGATTCAGTATTGTGTGCTTTGTGCCCTAATCTCGTATAGAGACTAGTAGAGAGTGTTACATTAATAAATACATATTTTTATACAACTACTGTGTGGTTCTCCTTTCATTTAGTCATTTAGGAGGTGATATTCTGGTAAAACAAGCTGCTTTACATTCCTTCAAGATTAAGCCTGAAGGCTGCTCTCCACAGCTACCACTAGGATAGCTTTCTAAAGGTTATCTTTGACCTCATACATCATAAGGGTCGTGTGGACTGGTACAGGGTGCCTACTTTAATTAGTGGACAGCATATACCAGGACACCTTCTCACAGACCCCTTTTGAATTATTTCGTAAACGAAAACCCTGTACTATGTTGTGTCCGTCGTGGATAGTTAAGAAATCTCTTGCTCCAATATTTGAGAAAGGGGACAAAGAAAGAATCGAAAAAGAAATTAAAAGGATGTGTATGAATAAAAAATGGTTTGACAAAAGGAAGGCTGTTAAAAAAACGGTTGTGAGAGTTGGGGACTTGGTCAAAATTCGTAGTCCCCGCAAGGGTTATGCTTCTGAAGGATCGAAGTTCCTACAACCTATGAAGGTCATTAAAGTGTTTAAGAATGCCATCAGGACAGAAGATCACAGAGTCTGGAATTTAAACAGGGTTGCTAAACTTTCTAATTCTCTTTCGGATGTTTTTGAAGAAAGGGATGCAGAGCTTTACAAAAGAAGTCATGGGGAAGTTGTAGAGCGGGAAAGAAGTGCAAGACCACGTGTAAAACCGAAATATTTAGATGATTTTGTTCAATATTAGAGATCCCCTTTTGTTTTATGAATCTTCTCGTTAGTTTGCAATTCATTATTTCCCTTTCTTCATTCCTTATTGCCTTTATTTTAAGTGTCGTTATTGGGAGGGAGATGTGTGATATTCTGTATTTTATACTCTGCATTTTGTATTTTAGCCATTGTAATATATCATTCTGTGAGCTTCTGCTTTAACATCAAGGCTGTGCCATCATGTCTTGGAACTTTGTGATTCCCAAGCTTCACAGTGGAATGTATGCATTTGATTCAGTTGACTGTTGTATTGGAGCCAGTTCTGAAGCTGAGACTAGCAGGCTGGGGTGTGAAGAGCAACTTGAATAAAGAGTTTTATTTACAATTCCTTTGATGTTTGGAGGATCTTTACACCCACATTTCATGTTTTAAAAAGAAATAAAACCATGAAGAAAAGTCAGCCGTGAAGAAGCTCGAAGCAACTGTTCATTTTTATTGAGAACTCGAAGATACAGCATGCGAATAAACAGTAATTGATTACACATATTAACACCAGAAAAAAAGAAGCAAAACCAATTTTTTTTAAAATTATATGATTAGGGGGTGCATAAGAAAGTTTACAATTTTTGCCCTCTGCGAAGGTTGCAACGTTCCCTGGTTTTTATTTATCAGCTCTACGATTTTTCCTCAGCACAACAAGATATTTTCACATTAACTGAAACCATCTCAGCCAAACAAGGCCCTTGGAGTGCAAGTCATACTAGTTGCATATTAATGGCTTAAGTACATGTTGGAAAACGTATGCAATATTTTTCTCTGCACATTTCCATTTACTGAGCCTTTCTATGGAGAGTGGCATTTCCGCGGCAAAGAATATGTAGCCCAAATTATGAGTGCCATGAAGGGGTTGGCGATAATTATTACTGCAGATAATATCCAATACCCCGGGGTTCGCTCGTTTTTGGGTATATTAATGATTACACATTAGTCCCTCCTCTAGGGAAATGAAACACTACACAATTTTTTGCAAACTAAATCAGCACCTGCAATGAGTTCAGCCATTCAAAATGGACCATATCAAGCGGGTTTTGGTGCATTCCTTGCCAAAATTTGCATGTCCCAAGTTTGGAAGGCCCCGTTCACCCACTAAATTTCAGCACTTTTATCTGACTAAATTTAACAAAAAGCAACACTATACACCCCTTAATATGATTCAATGGGCCACATAGAATTTCTAGCAGATTTAAATTGCTATTCTGCCGATAACAATGCCTCATTCCGCATTATCCAAAGCTATATTGCAGTAATACGCAATTATTTTGTTATTAACACTAAAATGTCTGCCACTTGGAACAAAATTCCACGGGGGATAAAAATTACAGGCGGCCCTTTGGATTCCGAAGACAGACGCCTCGCGATACAAACTGTCTATCTCTACCGGGCCGGACTGGCCCTAGCGGGCACTGGGCGTTTCCCTGAAGGTTTAGTGATCACACCTAACAAAGGTTCAACTTTTCACGCTGGTTACAGTTTTAGCTGCTTTTAAGGCCCACCCAGTTGTGGCCGTATTTTAGGTGGTAACTATTTATCATTATCACTGGACAATGCTTTATATAGTAGCTGG
The DNA here is from genome assembly GCA_963921515.1 of Calotriton arnoldi. Taxonomy (NCBI): domain Eukaryota; kingdom Metazoa; phylum Chordata; class Amphibia; order Caudata; family Salamandridae; genus Calotriton; species Calotriton arnoldi. Next base: position 1,561,907 of record CAWUFW010000708.1, read on the forward strand.
CAATAGTGACGTTATTACTTGCCCGAAAGTGTTTACTACAGGAATTCCGGCTGAGCTGAAACTGCATATTAAAGCATTGTGGACCCTGTGGTATTATAATTACCAATCAGCGGTCGAACTGCATTAAAAAAAGTATGGGAACTGGGATGCTGCATGCAATGGGGGTGAGCCAGTGAGCGTGGGGGCGGGGTCAAATGTGTAGCTAAAAGAACCTAAGGCCCAGATTCTGAACACTGTCACGCAACGCAGAGCAGCCTCCTAAGAGGCTGCGTTGCATGATAGGGAGAGAGCAGGTGAGCACCATATTAACAGAGAAATGGCAATCTCCATCCCTCTCCCTAGCGCCAGCGCTGCTTTCAGCTGCTGTGCTTCAAACTCACTACTTAGCGCCAAGGCGCTAGCTAGGCTGTGTGCCTGAGTCTAGCATAGGTTACTATGCCTAGACATATCCAAAAGCATTTCCTACCTTGTATGTGTACTGCACGGTGCAGCACGCATGCAAAGTCAGAAAGGCTGCTTTAATTAAGCGGCGTTAATTTTTGGTGCTAAACGCTTTTCACTAATGTTAGTGAATCGGGTTTAGCATAAAAAAGCATGGGTGGTTGCATGGGAACCCATGTAACACCTCCTTAAGTAATACAAAGCAGCATTTTGCGCTGCTTTGCGTTACTTTTCCGTACAAACCAACACATTTGTGTTGGTTTGTGAATCCGAAAATGAGTTTAACATATGGTTAGTGTTAAAAAGTAACGCCAGCCCAAAGCTAAACCTTTCAAAATCTGGACCTAAATATTCTGTCATTTTTTGGGCTTTTCACCTTTAGGGAGCTACATATAAAATAATTGCTGCTTAAATGGAAAATAAATAAATAATCCAAGTTAATCAGTGGGAAATGCACTATCGTACATTATGAAACCTCTATTAATTAATGCACTGCAGAGGTGAATGTGTAACCAGAGAGCCACAGATTTAAATCTTGGTTGGTGTCGTGTATTTTGGTTGGTGTTGTGTTTTTTTAGTGCTACGAGGTCCCATCCTGTGACAGAAAGCACTCTGAATATGTAAGTCAATATTTCAAACTTGAATTACACCCAGAATAAGATAGAATGCTACAAAATGGTTAAAGATAAAATGGTGCTTCAAAAATATAGATTTTAGTAATGGCCAGACTGTACGTAATGCATTTTTAAAAATATAACTGTCCTTTAAAAGCATGCACTTCACAACTCAACTAGTAACTCCCTTGCACTACCAGTCAAAAAGAATGCATCTGTCATCACAAAGCTTCAAGTGATTCCCACAATTAAAGTCAGTGCCGGCTCCCAAGCCCCCTGTACATTTGCAGATTAACCAATTGAGCACATTTGCCTCTCTTGGTTTCACAGCACAGGAGACTCCCTGAATGACACTTCAGCTGAAGCATTTAAACTATCGTAATTAACCATCCCGGGACACGTGCCATTTCACAAAAAATAGGGGAAAGTTTTTTCATAAATTAAAAAAGTATGGGCATGTCGTGACACTCTGATCCCGCCTACTTCGACGTCTGTTACCAATGATAAATTCTACATATTGTGACTCATACATAAGGTGACTTGCTGTACTGCATTGCACTACAATCCCAAAAATAGGCCCCTTGCTGTGCTGTTCTCCGATGGCTGTTAACCAGTAAAGCTTTGCGGAAATTACAGAGAAGTGTGGCAGTACTTACGGCAATTAATGACTACAGTAAAGCTGTAACATTGGCTATACCTGGTTCTGCTGCTTGCTAAAGAAGGCCTTGGCCTTCTCTTTCTTTACTATAAGGAAAGGTCTGTTTAGCCTCAGAGCATCCCCTAGGTGGGAGACAACTCGCTGCACTTGGAACCACCTAAACCTGGATAACACTCTATCTTGTATTCATAGCGAATGTGCCCACCTTTTGAGACGTAGCATATTTGTGAGATAAATCTAGTGGACGCACTGTCTAGTTTTATTGTACATGATCCAGTGTTGCGGGACCAGAACCAGTCCTGGTCATACACGGTCAGCGTCATGTCCAGATCACTAAAGAGGCTAACCGTACCAAAGTGCATTCTGAAATGCCATCGGGGGTTGTTATTGTCGTTAATTGTTGGGGTATGTTGGGAGCCAGATGTACCCTTTACTGATACAATAACATAGGCATCAGAATGACCAGTCCAAAGCCAAGTACTGTCTCCACGAAGACCATTCCCCTCTCTAACATTCACGGTTAGCTCTCCCAGGCCTTTTTTCGATGGACAGCACTCGCTGTTCATGAAGCTGCTGCTTGGACAGCTGCAGGTGCACTGGCCTTGTCGTGTGACACTTCCTCGAGGACACCTGCGGCATTTATCCTTAGTTTGTTTTTCTAGAATGTACTCTGAGATGGCTGCTTTGAGGTTTTCCCTGACTGGACCTTGGGAACATATCACCAGGTATAGGGGCGACAGGGTGTATTCTACCACACCTGGGTTCCCTTTCAAACTTGTGATCCACCTCTGAATACTTTGCTTCCGGTTGCCGCCATTTTGATTTGGAAACAAGAGGTCCGCCTCCTTATTCCCACCACCACCAATCACCTCAGAAAACCTCTCCTGGAACACCTCTGAAAATGTGCTCCTGTGCAAACGGTTTCTGGCCATAGACTGGCAGCGTGACACACTCATGCTTGTACCAAATTTAATCTTGCCAGCCTTTCCCCCACTGGCCTCAGTGTTCAGGCAGTCTTTAATGTCACTTTTTGTGACTCCACTTAAGGCCGCCTCACACGTCTTGATTGCAGTCACATCCTTGATTCTTCCTCCCAAGGTCACCTGCCTGATGTAATGAGTGCCGTAGACGTCTATTAGCTGACGGAAGGCAGCCTTTGTGTAAGAGTTGTACCTGCTCGGCAGAGATTTCAGCGTTTTGTCAAATTCATCTGTGACCTCAGGGCAACTTTTTATCCGGTATCTGGAACAAACAGAGAATGGTTTTAATATATGTAGAGTTTTTGATGTGCAGCACCATTGAAGTCCTTCCTGATCAGAGCATATGACCCAACCCATTGAATATAAAGCCTTTCATAGCTACTGGCACCACCAGTTGGGGGCGAGCAATAAACTATAGGTCGCCCCTGAACTCGTACTCCAAGACTTGGGAATATGTTTGTGTTTTATAGAAGGCAACCATGAAATACTCTTTTTCCCGAACTGATAGTATCTCCAGCATTTCACAATGTAATGTAATGTAATGTAATGTAATCAGTATTTATAGAGCGCACTGTGACCCTACGGGTATCCTGGCGCTTGAACATGTGAGACCAGCTAAGCTCTAAGTATATTGGAGGGCATAGAATCAATAGAACTAAGAAACCACGACCAAAAACTTAGGTCCTAGGGAAGAGCCAAGTCTTCAACTACTTTCTAAACGGCAGCAGGTTTTCCATCTGCCTAAGTTCGACTGGGAGTTTGTTCCAAGTCGAAGCTGCTGCAATACTGAAGGCCCTTCCCCCTGATCTGACTCTTCTAAACCTGGACACTCTCACCAGTTTAGCTGAGGAAGAACAAAGGTTACGCAGGGGGACATACCATTCAAATCTGTTCTGTAATGGCTTGGGCCCAAGGCCATGCAGAGCCTTAAAAACTATGCATAGCGACTTGAACTGTACCCTCTGCATAACTGGGAGCCAGTGAAGCTCAGAAAGGGCCTGAGATGCCGATGATTGACGTGGTCTCATTAGAGCTAGCTTGGCCGCCATCGACTGGATTCTCTGGAGTCTCCCTATCAGATGTTTAGGAGACTCCAGCAACAATGCGTTGCAGTAATCCAGTCGACTCAGAGTAATACTCCCTACTACCAATGGTCTAGTCTGTGTTGGGAGCAGTGGGAGGATCCTTCGGAGCACTCTAATCAGCGCGAAACAGCTACCAACTGTTTTATATACTTGAGACTCTAGACTCAGATTACAATCAAAGCTAACTCCTAAATTGCGTACTACCTTAGCGGGAATCAGTGGAGCTGTCACCGGGAGTGGCCAAAACCCAGTCGGTAGTGGGAGGGGAACCTTCCCAGCTGGGCAACACAAGATCTCGGTTTTTTCCCCATTAAATTGTAAATAGTTGTTTCGTAGCCATAATGCGGTATCTTGCAAACAGTCATGAAATTTTTCCAGCGAAAGCGACTGGTGGTCTTCTAGTGACAGAATCAATTGAGTGTCATCAGCATAATTCACAAGACTAATGTTATGTGATTTGATGACAGCAACCAGAGGCCTCATATAGATATTGAATAGAATTGGGCTGATAGCAGACCCCTGTGGCACACCATGCTGGACATTCATGAACTGTGATTGGTACGGGGAAGAGCAACCGCCTGTTGCCTATCAGAAAGGTAGGATTGAAGCCACTCCAGTGCCAGCCCTCCTACTCCTGCTCCCGCGAGCCTGGCCAGTAGTACCTCGTGACTGACCGTATCAAATGCGGCGGACAGGTCCAGCAAAATCAAAATTGCTGATTGTCCCCTGTCCGCCCGCATTCGAAGATCGTCCAATACGGTCACTAAGGCAGTCTCTGTCCCATGTCCTGGGCGAAAGCCAAATTGCACATCCTCGTTAACTTCAAGAAACTGGGAGAGTGCTCTACTGACCAGTCGCTCTGTGATCTTCACTGGATAGGGCAGCAGGGAGATGGGCCTATAATTCTTTGGAGAAGCTGGATCTAGCGAAGCTTTTTTCAAAAGAGGTGTAATTATCGCTTTTTTCCAGCATGTTGTAACTATTCCACTCTCCAAAGATGGCTTGCAGATCAGCCTGAGCACCGGAAGGAGCTCTGTTCCCAAGGCTTTCCATATTTTGTGAGGTAGCGGATCCAACGGAGAGCCTGAGGAAACAGTAAGGGCTAATTTGGTAAAGTCTTCCTCTGATGGTATATCAAAATGATCAAGTCTGCCAGAATGCCACGAACCTTGTGAGTGGAATATTAGCAACTGGGCTAAAGTGGCAACCAGTGCTTATTTGGTGTCAGTGGCTGCTCGTGGTGCACACCAGCACTCAGTTATGGGCTGGGGCTTATATTATATCATCATGCTTCGATCCAGAGTAAGAGAAAGAAAGGCAGACAAGTGAGAAAGAAGGAAGAAGACAAATAAAAGATAATTGTCAAAAGGAGAGAAAGCAAGGTATGGTGTGGTATTGGAAAAACTTCCTTCCTTCCTCCCTGCCTCCCTCCCTTCCTTCCTTCCTTCCTTCCTCCCTCCCTCCCTCCTTCCTTCCTCCCTCCCTGAAAAGGCCAGCAGTATTCTAAACATTACATCTCAACTGCAATCGTACTCATGTGAAATGAATCCAATTACTCTGGGCTCAGCTTTTTGGTCTGTCCTACAGATGCACAGGCTGCCTATCTTTCCTTCCTTCCATCATCCATAACAAGTGCACACCACAATATGGATGTACTCTCAACTCACCTGTAATATGTGCAAAACATTTCTTGGCTTATATAGCTGTACCTCGCAGAACTCGACCTCTTCTCTGCAAATTTAGACAAGCGAGAATGGGAGCCTGCTACTGCAATTGACCCAACGCCAGTCGAGAGGCCAATTTTCCAGTTACTGTTAATGGCTTCGTCTTGTGATTGTTTTAGAGAAGTGCTCGACTCATGGAGTTTGGATGTAGTTTTGATGCTGTGCTTGGTGACGATGCGCCAGTCAACAACTTGCTTAGGTATCTTTTGGTATCTGTTGTCTTGCATTTTGTTCCTGCACAGTTCACAGCCTTCGCTTCTGTCTCCTGTGTTCTCCATTTTGATAACATAGGCTCCCTTCCTTTCCAGGTTGGTGACGTCAAACCCTTCTCCACCTAGGTTGTGCCCAGGCACAAAGGGAGCTGCTTCACATTCCTTAGTATTTCCACGACGGCAGCCGGCCTCCACTCCAGACAACTTAGGAGATGTCAGGCAGAGCATCCAGCAACACAGCAGCAATCCAAAATGGCTTCTCATGGTGAGAAAAGTGCAAGCGTTGCCTCTCTGGGAGGAGCTTCAGCAGAGTGCTCCGTATGTCTCCTGTTGGTGCACATAGAAATGTACCATTAGAAGTCACGGCTACATTAGAAAAGATATCTATATTTATAAGCAGCAAGACACATGAACAAGATTCACTAAAATTCAAAAAATAATGGGGCAGTCATTAGGTCTGGCTTGCACTTTGAGTACTGTCTAAAACATTAAACATACTGCTGCAGCAGAAAACAAAGCAAAAATTAAATGTATTGTAATGGCAGCACTCCTTTGGAAGTGGAATGTGAGATATGATGGAGGTGCTAGTGCTTAAATTGTGAAACAGCAAGTGTTGACGCCAAAGTTTTGCTCAGAAGCCCGCGGCTGGCACTACAGAATGTCAGGGACATCAAAAACAAAGGCAACGTAGGCCAGATTCCACCCCATGCCTCTTTCATCCACCATTGGGCACTCCCTCCCATATATCTCAATGTTGCGGGCTCTTTTGCACCCCTTCTTTCTTCTTTTACCACTGTTTTTCTGTCTTTCACTTCCTCGTTCTTTCCCCCTCTTGTGTTGTTTTCTCTTTCGCTCTCGGTTAACGCGTGGAAAAATAAGAGCTGGTTCCAAAAAATGAATGCCAGTGGCAGCACGACCGATGCTGCCACTGACCTGGGGAGTGGGGGTGTATTTAGAAATAACACAGGTTTAAAGCACACCTGCTGCAGAGTTCCTTGTGTGCCCAACAGTTTTCAGGTATCAAGAAAAATGTCAAGATAAATCTGGTGATTAATGTTCTTGCTGGAGAGAGATTGGAGTTTTGTCTAGTGGCAGTTTCCTTTCATGATACAGTAGTGCAGAAGGTTAATATGTCTGCTGCAAAAGAAGGTCTACCAGGCAAATCACCAAACTGTATTTTATGTGGATCCCTCAGGAGGTTACTGTTTTTGTCTCAGACATCATATTGTTACTTCTATTTTATAAGTTACAACCCGAATATAGCACAGTGAGCTTTGGACTGTCATCAAAGAGCTGCATGCAAACTGCATGGTATAGATTACAATGTTATGTTTTGTTCTGCAGTCTTTCATTAACCTAATGTTGCTAAACTGGGTTCATTTAGGTAGAAATACATTCTTATTAGTAAAGCCAATCACTATAGTACAATTTAAATTTGAGTTTGTGCTTCTCCATGAGGAAACACTTAAAATATACTGCATAGTAGCATCAGTGATTTGTGACTCCTATGCCTTATAATCCTATTTGTTTTATGTAACATTTCCATAGACTGATTTACACATGTATGATTCATTGTGCTGTAAAATGTGGGTGTGTGAATTTAAGTGCTCTGACATCTTACACTGGTATGAGTAGCACGGTAAGCAAATTAACTACATGTTAGAGAGGGGCTATGGAGAGATGAGGGGCACTGGTGGAGTGTGGTAGTGAGGGAATTCGTGGAGAAGGAGGTTTCTTGTGGGGGCTCCAACAAAAATTGTCACACTTGGCAGCACTAGCGCTAAAGTCGACCCTGCCAATGAGCCCCACGTGGAACTTCAGCCTCAGATTAAGCACCGAAAGGAGCCAAAGGCCACACTATGTTATTCAGACAAAATACTGAGTAAAAAATATCGAGATGCAGAAATATAGAGTTTTTAATATTGTGATACACAAATATCGTAATGCAGGAATATCACTGACAAGAATATCGATTTTCTAAAGTAAGTAATATCAATGTCAAAAATATCTATGTTGTCAATATTGTTTACAAAAGTATCTATGTTTTTTTTTTACAGATTTTATTGATCCATTTTTGAAAACATCAGAGCAGTTCAACAATGTCTAACATAGCATTCATTATGTACTCGTTTGAAGGCCTATCTAGCAATTACTCATCCGAGTTTGGGCGCATTCCCAGTACGTCGTCCCACTAATATAATGTGTATGGCTGTGAGATCTGCTTGACATGATAATCATCTGGGCAATATTGGTTCTGGCTGTGCCCCTATGTCAGGGAACGGGTCCTACAGATTTGCCCCCTCTTTGTCCTCCCGGACCCCCTCGACAAAAGTATCTATGTTGTTAATATCAATATTAAAAATATCTGTGTTGTTAATATCATTTACAAAAATATTGTTGTTAATAATATCATTTTTTAATTATTTTCATGTATTTTAGTATATGTTTTAATTGTATATGTTATAAATTGTCGGTATAATTACTGTTAATGTTTTTTGTAATATAGTTTGCAAATTTTTAGTTGGTTTTTAATTTAATTTAATTATTTATTGTAATTTTTAGTGTCGTAGCGGGTTGTGGGTTTTGTATGGGTATAGTGCGGGAAGTAATTTAATTATAATTCATTTATAATTAATTTTTAATTATCATTAATTATTTAATAGATAATTAAATATGAAATTGTGTAATTAATAAAAGAAATTATTAAGTTTTTGGTGCGGGTTGTGGGGTTTGTAGGGGTATAGGATGGGAACTAAATTAATTATAATTAATGAATAAATAAATTTTTAATTATTATTAATTATTTAATTGATAATTAATTATGTAAATTGTGTAATTAATTAATATTTTAAGTTATGTTTTAGGTACGGGCTTCAGGGTTTGTAGGGGTATAGAATGGGAAGTATATTCATTTAAATTAATTAATAATTAATTAATATTTAATTGATGATTAATTATGTAAATTATGTAATTAATAAATTTTTTAAGTTATGTTTTAGGTGTGAGTTGTGGGGTTTATTGGTGTACAGGCTGGGAAGTAAATTGATAAATTGATCATTAATTATGTAAATTGTGTCATTAAGATTTTTTAAAATTATATGTCAGGTGTGGGCTGTCATTTGTTTAGGGTGACAGGGTGGGAAGTTAATTAAGAAATAATTTATTGCTAATTAATTATTACTTTATTATGAATTATTTAATTGATAATTATGTTAATTGTGAACTTATCATATTTGTTAAGTGATATGTTAGGTGTGTGTTGTTTAGTGTGTAGAGAAGTTATTTAAGTAACCATAAATAAAAAAAAAATATAATTTGTTTTATTTTTTTATTATTTAAAATGTTAATTGTGTAATACTTTTTTATTATTATTACATTTTAATTGTTGGCTATTATGTTTGTGGGAATAGTGTGTTTTTTAGTTATAGTAATAATATTTGTGTTAACTGATAATAATTTGTAAAAATTGTAATATGTATGTTATTTTTTTCATTTTTGTTAAAATTAAAACGTTTACTTTTCACATTTAGAATTTTATGTTTTGGGGTTTTGAATAGAGCTGTTAAAATGTTATTTATTTGAAATGAAGTACTCTCTCTGTACTGTACCAGTGAATGGAGTGTGAATGGTAAATGTTATCCCTTCTGAGTCTAACGCTTTCCCTACTTTGCACCAACTGGTGTGGGAATAGTCAATTTTACTTCTCCAGAGTCCAATGCTTTCACTACTGTTGCACATAATGGAGTGGGAATAGTACTTTTTACCCCTCCTGGGTCCAACACTTTCCCTACTGTTGCACTGATTGGAGTGGGAATAGTAAATTTTACCTTACTGAGACCAACACTGTCCCTACTGTTGCACAGACTGGAGTGGGAATAGTGTATTTAACCCCTCCTGAGTCTAACGCTTTCCCTACTGTTGCACTGACTGGTGTGGGAATAGTTAATTTTACCTTTCCTGTGTCCAACGCTTTCCCTACTGAGGTACCTACTGGAGTGGGAATAGTAAATTTAACCCCTCCTGAGTCCAACGCTTTCCCTACTGTTGCACACACTGAAGTGGGAATAGTACATTTTAACCCTCCTCATTCCAACACTTTCCTTACTGTTTCACCTACTGGAGTGGAAATGGTAACTTTTAACCCTCCAGAGTCCAACACTTTCCCTACTGTTTCACCTGCTGGAGTGGAATAGTAAATTTAACCCCTCCTTAGTCCAACGCCTTCCCTACTGTTGCAAACAATGGAGTGGGAATAGTAAATTTTACCCCTCCTGAGTCCAATGCTTTCCCTACTGTTGCACACTCTGGAGGGGGAATAGTGAATTTGACCCCTTCTATGTCCAACACTTTCCCTACTGTTGCACATACTGGATTAGGAATTGTATATTTATTATTCTTGGAGTTTAATAGTTTTTTTTAGTATTGTTTACATATTTAGTATTATAATGTGTTTATGTATTTAATTTTATATTCTTATATATATAAATGTATGTAAGTTGTAACATATTTTTATATATTGTTTACTGTTTTATGTACAATTAAATTATTTTGCATTTTTTTGCAGTTTATTGGTTACATTTAATATTTTTTTATATGTGTATGAAAAAAAAAAATATATATCTATAAGGGCTGATTACGATGCGTTAGCTCAGAGCCATTCCTAACGCATCATAGTTAGCCGGTCTGATTCCTTTCCGACCGACCCATTATGATGGTGTTGGTCAGAAAGGAATCCGACCGGCCATTCCGACTGGCTTCCGACGTACTCGGAGAGCCCGTCCGCCAGTCGCAATGATTTCAGTAATCCCAAGGGCGGCTTTTTCCGCCCAAGGGATTACAATGTTGGATTCCGACAGCCTTTCTGTGCCGGCCTTTCTGACACAGAAAGGCTGTCGGAAGTCGACTTTGGGGCCCCCCAGCAGTGCCCCGATGGGTGCACGGCCTCAGGTTGTAGGCCGAGGGGGTACCTATGGTGCCCCGTTGATCCCTGCACCCCGTGGCAGGCACCTCGAGGTGCCTGCCATGGGGTGCAGGGATGAACTGCACCTCCGGTTGGAATGCATGCTCTCATTGTAAAGAATAGGAGTGCGACCGAACAGTGTTCGGTCGCATCCTAATTTGTTGTTGGGGACCACCGGTAGGAGGTCGTTCGGTCCCAGTACCGAAACGACGTCAGGTGGACTTAAGTCCGCCCGACATCATAATTAGGCCCAGAGTTGTTATATTTGTATATTTAAAAAACATTAGAAAATTTAAATATAGATTATAGTTTTTTGTTTTTTAAGTAGTTTTATATTATATGTGTGTATATAAATATACAAACATTCATATATATGTGTGTGTTTGTTTAAAATTGTTTGCATTTATATATATGTTTAAATATTACTTAAACATATTTAAATTACATTATATTAATGCTATCTGTTAAAATATTTAATATATAGGCCTTCATTACGATGTTGGGCATACTTGCGTCCGCCGGACACCATTTCGGTGATGGAACCGCCTGACCATTACTTGGCGGTTTCGCATACCGAATTAGGATGCAACCACACATGGTGCAGTCGCAAACTTCCATTTTACAAATGGGAGCTTGTGCGGTGGTCAAAAACCGCCCGCAGCACAAGCTCCCATTGTAAAATGGAGGTTTTTGCACATCCCTGCACTGTGAGGTGCCTGCCACACGGTGCAGGGATGTGAAGGGGGCACTGTGCCCCCCAGGGCCTCAATCGGAGGCCCAGGGAAGAAGGGGGCCCAGCAAGGAGCCCCCAAAGTCGCTCTCCAACAGCCTTTCCATGTCAGAAAGGCCGACATGGGAAGGCTGTCGGAAACCGCTGGCCCACCTGGCCACATAGCAGAGTCCGATGAGGGACGGGGACACTGCTAGGGGCCCCCAAAGTACCTTTCTGACAGCCTTTCCATGGAGGTGAGACCACCATGAAAAGGCTGTGGGAAATGGACATCGTAATCCCTTCGACAATGCCTGCGCAGGCACTACCTTCATTGACGGAGGCGGCGGTCTTTCCCCCTGCCTGCTGCCCTCCAACCGCCAGTATCCTAATCCGGCGGTCGGAACATTGCCATGGATGTCGGGCGGACCACCAGCGACGGCCTGTCAGTGGCGGTACGTCCGACATCATAATGAGGGCCTATATATATTTTAAAGACAGTAGGCTTTGCAGACAGCTGTGCAGTGAAGGCAGACCTTGAAACAAATAGTTTTTGAATGATATGTAAGTTTGTTTTTTGAAGTCCAGTCTTAACACAGTGTAATGAACGAAACTGAAAACTAGAGAGACTGGCCAGGGTTGGACTGGTTTATACGACAGTCTGGCATTGCTAGAACAGCTGGTCTGATAGGTCAGTGTGTGGGCCAGTTTTCTGTTTATGGACATGTTTTATCATCTGGTGAGCTGTTTTTTTAGTGATTTCCCTGATATTACCACAAACATTGCCTGTAGCAAGCACAAATGCATGCAGTCTCCCATACCTTTCAATACACCTTTATACCGTATATCCTTACAAGTTCAAAACTGCTGGGATATGCAAATATGTGCCACTTTTCGAGCTATCTGATTTGTTAGTGGGGACCACATTCTTTTGGTGCCCAGGCCTATTTTCTGTCCTAGTCTCACCCCTAGACTGGCTAAATGAAGAGAAAATACTGTGCTAAGAGTTCCACTAAGATCAAGCCAGCATTACCATGTAGTAAGTGTGTTTCCCTGCACATTAACTGCAACTACCAGTCACACAGAAGCCTTCCCATCAACATGCTGTGTTAGCATGATTATTGTACTTTTTGTTCCCCGCTACAAATCTCAGTGACCAAGTACAAATGGCTTCTCGTGAATCTAGCTTGTAGCATATTGCTTTATTGATAGGTATTAAATGCAGAGGAGAAGGTTCCAATTGATTTCAGTTGGATCTTTGAACTGGTTTTTGTTTTTATTCAACCATTAGAACTATCCTTGCTTGATCCATTTGGTGCTGTAACCAAAAGCCCACAGGACTCAACTAGAATGAATAATAAACATTTGAAAATGGAAATTCCCATCAGGATTGTGCAGCTTTATGGGATAGCACAGCAGTTTCTGCAACAAAATTCAGTTACAGTTGTCGTAAACAGTAAAGCATGATGTCGCTCACTAGCAGCAGAGGACATAAGCGAGCAGTTAGATGCCCCTCACCATGGTGAGTTTGGATAAATCTCTGCTAGTCAACTAGGAGAAGATTGACTGGTTTGCTGCACTCCATCTGCCAAGCTTGACAATAGAAGTGCAGCAGACTGTGTGCAAACAAACATTGGGCATTCAAATGTGGGCATTTTCATTCTACCCCCAATCTTCCGTGCCCAGTTTGTTTCCAAGAGGCAAAGTTGAGGACAGGTTGGCATCTATGGTCCCTGTAAGGTGTGCGCGTGCACGCGCTTGCACCCTACACTTTCACAGCACCCAGCACCTCTGCAGGAGCGCACAGCAGATTGCAGCACGGAGAGAAAGACTTCCCCAGCTGCTGATTTAAAAAGGATGCAGCAATGTGGAAGGAAGTTTTCTCTTCGTGTGCGCGCTGCAAAAGAGGGAATCCAGTTGAAACGAGATCCTGCAGGGGTCCCATCAGTATCCTGATGGGACCCCTCAGGGTGGCAATGTGATGAGGCAGCTCTTTAAGTAAATATGCTAATGCATTTAGCACCTTTACAAGCCCTTTTGCTTGAAAGGACTTGATGAGGTGTTAAGTGCATTAACATGTCAACAGGCTGCAGGGGAGGCACAGTTTCACTCGTCTATGGGGCCATCAGGCTGGTCTTACAGGTGGATTTTTTGGGCTGTTTGTGGCCTGTTTTATGGGTTGGTGGCCTGGTTTTTACTGTTGATTTCCCTGATAGTATCACAAGCACTGCCTGCAGTAAACACAAATGCATGGACTGTACCATACCTTGTAAAACACAAACAGTATGTCTTTACACATTCAAAACTGCCCTTAACTTGCACATGTGGGACGCTTTTTTAGCTGTCTCATTCACTGATGGATACCACTGGCTGCCCATTCCAAACATGAAGGCACATGCATGGCTACAGTAACAAGCATTGGCAAAGCCAATAGGTTTCGTCAATGCAAGATCTATTGGCTTCGTCACTGTTTTATTAGATATGCTGCACAGCGGCAGAGGCTTAAAGTAAAAAAAACAAAAGTGCAATTATTTTCCTCTTTAAGCCATATTGCATAGCAATCCGTGCTGCTATGCAGTATAGGTAAAAAAGCATTGACAAATCCAAATAGCTCTCGGGTATGCGAGTGCTATTTGGCTTTGTTCAATCCGCCTCTAAAGCCAAACTACACCAGGGCGGCTGCATCGCAGTTCGTGACTGCACGTAGGGTCAGGTACATTGTTACCGCGGCCCCTGCCCGGTTGACATTTGGACGGCAAGGTTAGAGCGTTATGGGGACCCGAGGAAGCCTGTGGACCCTGGACTCACCCCTATCAACAACTGAAACCCTCCTTTTGCTTGATATTTCAGCGCTCATTGAGCACGGACTTCGCCTTTGGTACTTACCAGCAAGATGCATTCTGGGGGTTGCAGTCTTCAGACATCAGACTGCAGCTGTGAGCAATCTGCAAGGAGGAGCCAGCTGACTTCCCCACCCAGGGGGAGGATCTTAGCAGTACAAGAGGAGGGTGCCGGTGATTTCCAAGTGAGAAGGGCGTCTGATGAAGGCACACTACGCCGAAATGCATTATGCCCTGATGGTCCATTAAAGAGCTTCTTAAGGATTCCCCTGTGTGGCCTCTGCTTCTTCTGTCTGGAGGAGGTTTGTGTGGACATATATATATATATATATATTTCCATCAATGAGAAATATGCCACACTCCAGGAGCGTTTCGACTATGAAGTTTTGGTCACGGTTGGGTGAGTCAAACCTTTTGGCAAATGTTAGGATGGTTCCTTCTTCATAGTCTCTCTCATCCCGCCTGAATTTTCATTGTTTTCTCTCCTCAATTTCATGTTCATATTTGTCTAGCCATGTTTCCATTTCCATTCTTAGTTGTTTTGTTTCCTCCTCCTCCTTTTTTAGGGCTTGAATTTGTGTTTCAATGATGTTAATTGATTTATGTATGTCCTCCATGTCTTGTTCTGCGTACTTGATGATTATTAACATCATGTTTCTGGAACATTCCATATTATTCTTGCCCCATCCTCTAACATTTCAGGTCTTGTGTCAGGATGGTTAGGTAGAGTGAAGATACTAAGCCCTCTTGGAACCCTACCTACTTCTATATATTTTTCCATAGCTATAATTTCCCAGCTTTTGGAAATTTCCTTATGTAAGAGGCGTTCAAGGTAAGTAAATAGTGTTTTTATGCTCTCTTCTCCTGATGGGATCTCATTGGTGTTGGTGGATTTTATTTCACCAAAAGGTTTGACTCACTTAAGCAACAAATGACAAGTCAGAAAAAAACCGGCAATGAATCAGATACAACAGTTAGTGAGTCAGACACTGATGTCAGTGAGAGAGAACTGAACCCTCGAGGATCCAGAAAGACCACTTTTTTAGAGGAGATGAAACTCCTCTATATAGATCAAAGACCGGGAAGAGGTAAGGGAAAAGGGAGAGGCTGTGGAAGGGGACAAGGAAGGGGAAGATCGCAAAGCCGTACAAGGGAAGAAAGATCAGAAGAGGTCGTGGGAAAAAGGGACAACTATCCCCTGCGAAATCGACAGAAGAAGTAAAAATGCCAAATATGGAGGAAAATCTTATAATAAACCTATCAAGTGTGGAACTCAATAAAGACCAGATTTCTTGAATAAAGGCTTATCTTTCTGCCCTGAGAAACACCATGATTACATGGAAACAAAAATCGACATATACAAATACATTAGGGAACTGAAACTTGCAAAATTCTTTGCTAAAAAGAAGGTAACAAGAATATCCAAAAATCAAGTGAATGTCCCAGAAATGAATCTACTAATAGGAGAAATACCAGATGTGATAACCACCTATGAATTTATGTTCAATCTACAGGACGATGAGGTAACTGAAAGTGAGATATTACGTGATCTGGAGATCAACACCAGTGGCCATGACCACACACAATTTAAAGGGAAATCAAAATTCTGCCCCATGTTAACACCAGGAAATAGAATTGACATATACTACGATCTGGTCATATCTGACTTGGAAAACATGAATAATTGTGTATCACGCAATAGAAAAGAAAACCAGACACAAGGTGATAGAATGGCATTAGAGGAGCTTGTCATGAATAATCAAATTGAAATAAAACCTGCAAACAAGGGAGGAAACATAGGGGCCGATTCCGATCTCGGCCGGTAGTGCTCCGAATCGGATTCGGATTTACCGGATCCGATTCAGAGCCCTGTTTCCCGACCGAATCGTACGCGGGTCCGGCCGAGCGAGTACGATGCAAGCTCCCGCGAAATCGCCGACCGACTCGTATGCGGCTTCAACATGCTCCGACCGACTCGCACGGACACGACTCGCACCGCGCTATGGAGACGTTTCCCGGCCGGGTAAGTACGATGCGCGCCGCAAGCAGTCCGACCGACTCGCGCCGTCCGGCTCGAAAGAGTTGTCGGAGCCGGACTTTGGGGGTCCGCGTCGGACCCCCCTGTACGCGTAGGCGCGCGAGTCGCACACAGGGGGGACCCATGGGTCCCCCCTACCTGTGCATGTACGCCGCGATGCGCATGGATGCGTACCCACTGTAGGGGGCGCCCTTGTTCGCCTCGCACCCATTGAGTCAATGGGAGTCCGCGTACGCGTTGTACGACCGGCTCCCCTTGACTTCAATGGGAGTCCGACCGAATCTAGTCCGATAGCATGCGAATGCATCGTACTCGTCCGGTCGGACTGCTAGGGTCCGATTCGGTCGGAATTCTCTCCGGGTCCGGCTCGGTTGGAGAGATTTCCGGCCGGAATCGGAATCGGCCCCATAGTTGTGAAGGACAAGTCACAATATATAAAAGAAGCCGAAAGGCAGCTGAATGTTGCCAAAAACTACAAAAAACTGAAAGCAAACCCCATAAAAGAATTAACAACCTTGAATTCAAAAATCAAAAAATGGTTTGATGAGAGTCTAATAAATAAAGGTGAGGCTGAATTTTTGAAAAATGAAAACCCTATCATCCCAACCATGTACTTTCTCCCTAAGATCCACAAAACCTTAATCAACCCACCTGGAAGACCTATAATTTCGAGTTGTGGGTCATTATTTGAGAATGTCTCCTCATATGTGGACCATTTCATTGACCCAATTGTGACAACCTTGAATTCCTACATCAACGATACAGGAGATTTTTTTACTAAATTGGCCGACACTGAATGGCAAAAGGTTTTCTGCTTGTTACCATCGATGTGGTTTTATTATATACTTGTACAACTCATGAAGTGGGCTTGCAAGCAACCAAACATTTCCTGGGACAAAGAAATACCCAATATTTAAAACACTCAGAACTATTGCTCGAAATGATGAAACTTTGTCCGTGAAACAACGTCTTCATCTTGGATCGTCAATTCTACTCAGAAACCTGTGGAACTGCAATGTGAGTTGCTTCTCTCCAAGCTATGCGAATCTCACAATGGGGTGGTGGGAGCGCACCGTGGCTTGGGGAGAAGGGAATAAACAACACACGGAGAAGATACATCTATGGCTTCGGTTCATAGACAACTTATTCATTATTTGGAACGGCAGTGAGCAGGAATTTATGGAATATTTCACCAAACTTAACAACAATGATGTAGGATTATCATTCACTTGCAACATCAGTGTCTCTGAAGTACAGTTTCTGGATCTTAAGGTATATATCGAGGACAACGTAATCAAAACCACAGTACACAGGAAACCAACGGCAACGAACAGCCTGTTGCATGGAACTATTTTTCATCCGAAACCTCTAATGAGGAGTATGCCATATGGTGAATTCCTACGAATGCACAGAAATTTTTCAGATAAAAATGAATTTGAACTAAAAAACATGGAAACAGAAATGAAATTCATACAAAGAGGCTACTAAAAACGTGACATCAAACAGGGGAGAACACGTGCAACGAATACCCCTAGACATGAAACTCTCAGGAAGAAAATCAAAAAATCAAATTGGGAAACTGAAGATAAAACGATTAGACTAATCATGACCTACAGCAAAGAAAAAGACTCAATCATTCAGATCATGAACAAATATTGGGATGTCATCAAAAAAGACCCAGACATTGGAGGAATTTTAGGAGACAAGGTGGATGTGTCCTTTCGGAAAGCACTTTCCTTCAAAGACAGACTAGTAAAAAGCCACTTTTCAAGATGCAAAAATGAATCCTGGCTATCCAATCCTCAGAAAGACTTCACCAAATGTGATAAATGTAAGGCCTGCAAGATCGGAAAGAATATCAAACAGCTTGTGGATTTCAGAGGAAAATTCTTTACCATCAACCACAAAATCACATGTGAAACCAATTATGTCATATACGTGATCGACTGTGACTGTGGTCTACGATACAATGATCTGTCCCTTGAAGAAAAGGATATTAGAGCATGTCAGAGCGGTACAAAACAAGGACACTAACTACGCCCTGGCAAAACATCTAGAAACGCATCAAGGATACACTTGGCAGAATATGAAATACTTTGGTTTAGCTCATGTTCCCCAACAAGAAAGAGGTGGAGACAGGACACAGAAATTAAGAAGTCTTGAGTCTCGCATGATAAACGTTTCAGGCCCAAATATCTGCAAGGTTTGAACGCCGATGAGGAGTTATTTGTCCATCTGTAAATCGAAGGAAGACATTGAACACTGAAACTCTTCCATGGGCCCACAACCACATAGATATAAGTCCACTCCAACCTCCAATATGACATAAGAAAATCGGTGGTGCCCTCTGTATCAGATGACCAGGGCAGTCAGCAAAATCAACTCAATGTTGGAAATTTCCTAGAAAAAGAACGGATCCCAAACATACGTTTTCAAAGATCCATGGCACTGAGCCAGTATGCAAGAAACATAGACGGATGCCACGAGTGGGACACTCAGGTTAACTAACTACCCATCAGAATAGCAGTTACACTCATGGGAACAGCACTACCTTTTGTTATAAAGTATGAACTAATCATACTTGGACTTGTTCCATAAATGTCTGGGCACTTAGCTAGGATGGGGGCATAATAGATACGTATCACATGCAACACACTAAGAAAAGACGCTTCACACATGTATGTATGACCACAAGGTCAGAAGTAAATGATGGTACTTAACCCTCAGGAGTACCAACTACTGGCAGAATTGTTAAATATATTGAAACATACAGACATATGTAGTCACCATTACAAGTAAGAAAATAAGAAAAAAGTATGAACAATGTGGTATCAATGGCTTGAAATATCTTTGAAATCACGTTTGTACAAAATTTCATTTGCGTAAAGTTTTTAAAGGAATGTTGAAAAACTACATTTCCCAGAATGCCTCATGATGGGCATTGGTATAAAAGTGAAATCAAAGTAGGACTCACCCAATCATGACCAAGACTTTATAGTCGAAACACGTTGGTGTTAGTGGTGTAATAAAATTACTTTGTGAAAAGAATTCCTGGAGTGCGGCATATTTCTCATTGATGGAAAAAATGATAGCGGCTTGATTTCCCCGACATGCCAGCACCAGCTGTGAGCGCGTTAGAAGAGGGCAGGTGGGCAAGCACAGAGGACCTTTGTTGCAGCTCAAAGGGAAAATATATTAGACGGAACATTAGTTGGCACTGCAAAAAGGAGCAGTTGTTCCCGGGCTGAGGGAGATTTATGGGTTGTTCCTGAGCTCAGAAGTGAGATGAGTTAAGGCCCCATGTCCCTGCCACCTCCTCTCATTGGCTGACTACCCAGAGAGTTACCCAATGAAAGGAGAACGCCCTGCAGGGAGATTATGCTGTTTGCATTCAAACCTCAATGCAGCCTTCCATCTCCACTTGCATGTCCACTCAGCCTTCACCTGCAGCCTCCAGCCTGTTTGCTCTCAGTGCTAGGCCTGGTCAGTGCTGCAGTGGGTATCTCTGTATAAGATTCTGCAGTGGACAATAATCTATCTCCCGAAGCAATTTAGCTCTTCAGCTACTATTATTGTGTTGAAAAATTAACTGTTTTGCCATTGTCTTTTTAAATTTGCCTTGGTAGCCAGAGTAACAACACCCCTGGTGAAAATAAGGCTTTCATGTCACATCCAAAAGTATTTGAATGTTTTAAACCCTCTGAATTGTTGCTGAGGCTGAAGGAGTCCCAGGACAGTTAAAAGCTGTACTGCTGCCCTATTTTAATTGCAAACAGGGTAAGAGGACAGCTCTGAGCTGCCATGGGAGCACTCCTTTTTTCCAGCAGGAGGAATAACCACCACATCGTTGGACAAGAAGGAGACAATTAATCACTGTCTTTAGTTGAATCAGGTGGTGGAATTAAATACCTGCACCTTGAGCAAGGTAGAAGAGTTGAAAAAAAAGGCACCCCTTGTGCAAAGCAGGAGGAGAGAGGCACATAGAACCCTCCATCCCTTAAGCAGAGGTAGGAAAGGACCTTGAAATAGCTGCAGCCATTGACATGGTTGCTGGGGCTATTTTGGAAAGGCGGAGGTGAAGCATAAAAAATATACCCCAATCTTGGGCGAGAGGAAGTAGTAAGAAATTCCATTCTCTTGAACGAGGTGAGTGTGTGGGACATGACATGCCACCATCCTTGGGCAAGGTGGAGGGATAAGAAATTCCAGGCAGGACCAGGACAGGTGACACATGGCCTGGTACTTAGCTTGCTTTGCGAACAGGGTGCAGGTTCTCCTGCCAGCGGTCACTTTCCTCCTCCATCCTCATTCCATGTCCACAAAGTGCTGTGGGAAATTAAAACAAGGGTCTAGAAACAAGGTGCTGGGGCAGCAATCTGCTGATCCAGGCCTTCTTCAACCTTATTTTGTCATGATGTGAAGGACGCCTGGGACAGTTGACACCTGGCCTTGTGTCCTGTTTGCAGTTATGAACAGGTCACAGGTATCTGATACAGTTATCCATGGCCCAGAGCATTTTTTAGGCCAAATGGCAAATATAACTGATAGCTACCCCAGTGGTATTATGGCAATTTCAGACAACACCTGGGGAACTGCCCCAGTGCCATATTTGCAAACACAAATATGATATTGGGGTAGCTGTTAAAAGCCTTGGTGTTTGTTTGAATTGTCCCATATCCGTAGATACAGCTGGGGCAGCTAGCAACCTATCAGTCCCTTAGGGAAGGCGTCCCATACACCCCCTTCTCTTATGGAACGCGATAGGTGAAGGACAATAAGTAGCTCCATGCCACTGAGAAGGTTAGGGGAGCATAAAAAACATCTCCCCTCCCCACTCAGCATGCAAATTGTCTTTTCAGTCTCTCTCAGTGGTTTGCAAACATCGAGAAAGTTTAGGAAGAATGTGCTTTGGTACAATACATTTCATTTTTTTAAAAACATATCTTTATTGGTAGTTGGTATACAGCATTGCAGACTTAAGAACCTTGCGATTATAAAATTACATCCTTCAGTCAATCCGGTTCCTTACCAATCAACATATGCATACTGCTTTCATATTATAACACATTCTAACAATTTTCCGAGGTCGGTGGTCTACCATTCTCAGGTTTAACCTTATATGTATTAATATTGACAACGGATCTGTTTTGTTAGTTACACTGTTCTGATCCATGATGTACAAACCCAGTACACAATAAGATAATCTACAAAATAAGAAAGAACATAACATAAATTAAAACTTTGCAGAGAAGGGGTGTAACAAGACTGTTTCGATAACCAGTTAATCGAGCTTCGGCATTATGGGTAAACCTTTGTGGCGTTCAGGGCGGGGTCCCTACCAACCAGATCATTCCAGTAGACTGCACTACTACCTGTGCCTCATCCCTCCTGATTCTCCCCAGGGTTCACATCTCTAGGCTTTTCCCATGCTATCATTACATCTCTCCATTGCCCAGCTATAGGGAGCTTCCTCTCTCCTCTGGCCTCCTCCCATTGTAACACTCTGCCTTCCACCCCAGCCCACATGATGACGTCCTTATTCCAGGTGTCTAGTTGAGGCCCCCTCACGGACTTCCATTCCATCGCTACTCTGCGCTTATCAAGGCCTAGAGCAAGGTCTATCAATTTATTCCCCACCTTCCGCTTGGGTGGCCTCGGGAAAAGTCCCAGCACACATACCTGGACCGTTAGCGGTAGCACCCTATTTAGTACGCTACTAATCCTGTCTAAAACAGCTTCCCAGAATCTCTGCATATATTGGCAGCTCCAGACCATATGTCCAAAGTCAGCATCAGGGTGATTGCATCTTGAGCAGTGTCGCATCTCCCCCGTATGTCCCATTAAGAAGGTGAGGTGTTAGATATGTCATGTGTATGTAGTTAAACTGAATGTACTTTAGGCGAGTATTCCTGGAAATCTTCTTGGGAGAAAGCAAGGCCTTATGCTACTCCGCGTCAGCGAGCTCCACCCCTCCAAGTCTATCCCATCTCTCACGAAGCCCACACAAGGGGCTGAGGGATGCTGCGACCAGCGCAGCATAGAACCACTTCACTAAGTGTCTAGTTGTGCCTAGTGTAAGTAAGGCATGTAGCACCGGGTGAGTCTCTGGTTCCTTCCTCCCATTATCCCAAAGCTGCACAAATGTATAGGACAAGGCTTCATATTGTAAAAACTGACCTGGGGGTAATCCATTATCGGCTATCAGATCCTCAAATGAAAGCAATGTCTTGTCTGAATAGCAATCTCCTACACTATCCAGCCCCGCCTCAGCCCATTGTACCAATTGTTCGCTTGTGAATACCGATTGGGGTTCACCATGTGGCAGCCCAACCAATGATAGCACCGGCGTATATTTAGCAGGACGTAGGCCCTTATTTTGACACCTTTTCCAGGCTTGCAATGCAGTACGTTGTAGCAGTGAGCAGTAAGGTGTAATTGTTGTCGGAATGAGGAACTTGGCCACCAACAAGTTGGGATGGGAGTCCAGATTGGCCAACCATGTGCCTTCCTCATTCACCCCCTCTACCCATTGTGCCAACCATTGAAGTTGGGCCGCCAGCATGTAATATTCCAAGTTTGGGACTCCCAGTACCCCTTCTGCCATTGGACATTGCAGTGTCTTCAGGGACACCCGTGGGTGTCCGTCTCCCCACACCAGACCTTGCAAGAGGGTGTTCAAGGGACGGAACCAACTACTTGGCATCAGGACCGGCATGTTTACAAATAAATACAACAGGCGGGGCAACATAACCATTTTGGACAGGAAAACCCTGGCCATTATGGGTAATTGAAGGGTACTCCAAAAGTGTACACAAGAGCGGAGGGAGCGCAGCACTCTATTCAAGTTCCCTTCCTTCAAGTCCTCCAATGAATTAAAAACATGTATGCCCAGGTATTTAAACGTGTCTTGTGCCCAATGTATGTTCACAGTCAAGGATTCCGGCCTACTTATTGGACCCGCCACAGGGAAAAGATAGGTTTTGGCTGTATTGACTCAGAGACCCGAATATTGCGCGAATCTATCCAAAATCTGCAGTGCCTCAGAAGTGCATGTATTGGCCTCTTCCAGGTAAATGAACAGATCATCATTGTATAAGGATATGTTATGCTGACGCCCTCCTATCGTCAGTCCTATCCCCGCCCCACCCTGCCGGACCCTTTCCGCTAGTGGTCCTATAGCCAGGGCAAACAGTAAAGGGGAAAGTGGACACCCCTGACGCGTCCCCCGTGAAATCTTATATTGCCTAGAGATCATCCTACCAGTTTTGACCCGAGCAGTGGGTGAGTTATATAAAAGCTGCACCCATCGCACCCCCTCTTCCCCCAGTCCCATACGATGCATCACCTCGACCAAGTACTCCCAGCCAACTGTATCAAAGGCCTTTTCTAAGTCGACTGAAAGTACCGCGACCTGTCTTTTGGAAGGGGCGTCCGTGTGATACAGGATAGAATAAAGTCTGCGCAGGTTGTATGAAGTACTGCGCGATGGGATTAAATCATTCTGGTCAGGATGTACTAGGGTTCGCATATACGGGAGAAGCCTACCCACCAATACCTTACTCAGTATCCAAATTAAGCATGGAGAGAGGTCTGTAATCTGTTACTCCGGCCTCAGGCAGTTTAGTCTTTGGAAGTGGGATCACCTGCGCGGTCTGGGTAGACCCGGGTAACTCCCCTGATTCATATGACTCTGTGTTCAGCTTAACTAGTTGAGGTACTAATGAGTCTGAATATTTTTGATAGAATTCTAACGGTAGGCCATCAGCCCCTGGCGTTTTACCCGTTGCCAGTGCCATTATGGCCGCTCTGACTTCCTGCGGGTTGATAGGGTCCTCCAACTCCTCTTGTGCCGAATCGTCCACTGTGCAGAGCGGTAGTGGCTCCAGAAAGCTCCTGACGTTAGTCAAATGTGCCCCCACTGGAGCAGTATAAAGACGTTCATAATAAGAACAAAATGCTTTGTTGATGCCCGCCAGGTCATGTATAACTTCCCCCATATCTAATTTCAACTGCATAATTGGCGCTCCACATAGCTCAGGTTTAATTAATCTGGCTAAGAGGAGACCCGCCCTGCCTTCCTCCTTCTGAACTCTGTCCAGATACTCTTTATGGCTATAGCACCGTAAGCGGCTGAGTGCTTTGTCGTATCTCCCACGGATTTCCGGTAAAGATAAGCGGGCTGTTTCCCCCGATCCCTGAGCATTGTCTAGCCTACGTAGTTCTTCCTCTAAGCCCATGATTTCCCGTCGAAGGTCCCTGAGTCCCCCAATCGCTTGTCCCATGCAGTGGCCCCGTATTATCACCTTAAACGCCTCCCACTCCATCAGGGTGGAGGAGGCTGTGTGGGCATTAATGGGAAAATATGACTCAATAAGCGCCTGCAACGATTCACGGAAAGGTGCATCCTCTAATGCAGAGGGGCTAAGTTTCCACGTCGAAATCGGGGGTCGACCCCCCCAACGTTTGGTGCGTTATTAGCAGCGGGCTATGATCGGACAGTGTGCGGCCCAGGTACTCGGTATGGAGTATAGTACAATTAAAGTCTGGGGAGCAAAGGAATGTATCAAGCCTAGTGTGTACCTGGTGAACTGGTGAGAAGAAAGAATATTCCCTAATTGCTGTGTGTTGCGTCCTCCATGTGTCTTCCAAGCCTCAATGGGAAATCCAATTACGGAAACCAGCTGCCGTGCGGTGTGGCTGCGCTCCCTGTAGAGGAGGATGCGAGTGGTCCTCCGAGATATCCGCTACGCAGTTAAAATCCCCACCCAGTACTGTGAAACCCGTTATGTGGTTAGCTAATATAGGGGAAAAATTCTCAAGAAATCCTACTTGGTCTTGATTGGGAGCATACATATTCCCCAAGGTCACTGCTTGACCGGTCAACCTCCCGGTGATTAGTACGTATCTTCCATCCTTATCAAGGGACACTCTATCTAGTGCAAAGGGGATCCCCGGCCTAATCCATATCAGCACCCCTGAGCAAAAGCAGAGGCGGTGGTCGCAAATATTTGCCCCCTCCATCGTCGCTTCAGCTTCCCTGCCTCTTCTACATTCAAATGAGTTTCTTGAAGGTAAGCTATATGGACATCTCTGCGCCGTAAGTACGTATATATGTTATGGCGCTTAGCCATGGACCCCATCCCCCTTATATTCCACGTTAGGAAACGTATCACGCTATGAGGTTGTGCCATTGTAGAAAGACGACCTTGGGTGTCCTCCCAGTGGGACCCCACCCCTGCCCCGCTCGTTCATTCCTGCACCACCACCCCCCTCTGCAATGTAAACAACTGACTAATCCAACAAAAAGACCCCCAAAATGGTCAACTCCCCATCCCCAGGGCAGTCCGACAATGGTCGGCCGCCCAAACAGAGTTTGTTACATTATACTATTAAGTGAGGCTCCAATCTAGTGGGGCTCTCAATGGGGTGGCAAAGATAAAACATTATATATGGTGCGTAGACCTCCTAGAGCGCGCCAACCCTACTATAGAGGGCGCTGACCAGGACCTGGGGCTGCAGATGAAAAGCTTCCAGTATTTCAGGGACCCAAAAAGAAACCCAGGGAAACCCTCCCGATCACCCTTCAATTCAAATGATCTTGTCTGCTGTATGTGGGATTACCACCGGTAATTTGTTGCTGTCACTATGGGAGGAATCCGAGTCCTGATTCCCAGTTTCCTTTGAAGAGCGAGCTCCAGGTTCCGGAGATGGGCTCCTGCCCTTCATGAGTGCCGCAACAGCCTGCAGCGCCTCTGCTATTTCCTTCTCTGTTTGCGACGTAGTCGGTCTCTTAGCAAGACCCCTCCGGGTTCTTCATTTAACACACTTCCCAAGTTCCGCTGGTTTCTTGGCCATTGAATTGGAGGACCGCCCCTAGGGGGCCCCCCTTTGTAGACTCAATTCATTCCCACGCATCTTTTGGATTGTCACAGTAGTGCGTGTTCCCATCTAGGATAATATGCAGCCGGGCAGGGAACATCAATGAGTACTGCAGACCCTCATCTCTCAGGGCCCTCTTGACCTCTATGAACGAGGCTCGTTTTCTCTGAACCTCTAGCGTGTAATCCGGAAAGATGGACATTTTACTGTTGTCCAATATGTATGGGCCGTCAGCACGCGCCCTTTGCAGAAGTAAGTCTCTGTCACGAAAGTCTGGCCACGACCGGCCGCAGCGGCCTGCCCAGAGCCAGTGGTCTAGCCGGCACTCTGTGAGCCCTTTCCAAGGTGTAGAACGATGACAGGCCCTCCGGGGCTACGTTGGTTTTCAGCCATTGTTCCAGGAAGGACACCATGTCACCGCCTCCTGCCCCCTCTGGAAGGCCCAGGACTCTTATATTGTTCCGTCTATTACGCCCTTCCGCATCTTCGGCCTTCCGCTCTAGTATGCCCAATCTGTCTGCCAAAAACCCCACCTGCACCTCCAATGACTTCTGCGCTGGTATCAGGACTGCAACATTAGATTCCGTCTCCTTCACACTTTCAGAAAGTTTCTTGTGCTCTTCCTGCAGTAATCCTAGGCCTTCCGCCACCGTGCTGATATCTTGATGAAGAGTGGCTTTAGTATCTGCAAAGGCCTCCAGGATCCTGCTTAATTGTTGGTGCACCGATTCTTCCGTCCCCGATTGGGGCTGGTCTTGCACAGTATCTTCCTGATCCTGGGTGGCCCCTGTCTGACAACCTCTGGGTTTTCCCATTTCCACCACTGAGCCAGGCAGTGCCCCTTGAAGTACCCAGGGGGAGGGGAAAAGGAGCTCACTCCAACTCTCCACTCGCTGCCAGGTTTGCACCTAGATCACGTGTGGCAGTCTTGCTGATCGATACGGCCCCCGCTCCGGACCCTGCACCACAGCCACTCCGCAGACTGCTCCGCTCAAACGCTGGGTCACGAGGATGTCACCCCATATACCGACTCACCACCCTATTCCTTTCTTGTGTGGAGCCGCTTCCGGAGTGCACTTTGTTAGTGGGTACAATAGCCCCAGTCGCTTCCAGTGTTCAGCTCGTTCCCTCACGGTTTTTCGCTGTTCTGACTGGCCTCAGTTCTGGCGGGACCACCCAGTGATTCCCGACCACCACAGTTCCTGTGTGGGGCAGCGGACCGCAGCCCAGGGCACACCTTCCTAGGCCCCGTGCTGTCCGCTCCCGGCCAGTATAGCACAGGGGTAGTAGGGAGTATACCCACACCCCGCTCCTTGGGGTCACTCACCACACTTTGTGTATTGGGCCAACGAATAGTCAGATCATAGCCGACATCCCAAGGACAAGCACAAAGGTCAGGCTATCCGCCACTGGCTCACAGCAGCACTCCTAGGTCCCAAAGTCAGTAAGGGCCTATCCAATCGTGGCAGGAGAAAAGTTCCCAAAGCGGGGCCCCTCTGTGTTCCGCTCCCGGTGACTGTATGAGCTCATGGCCCTCCAATCCCCGGATCCGGGCCTCAATCCGACCCCCTGCTCCTTGCTGTTCAGAGTGCGCCTGCGAAGTGCCCTGGGTGTCAGTGTCGGCACCACCAGCCTCTCGGTTTCCGCCGCGGCCCACCTGCCCTCGTTTTCCGCACGGTCCCTTGCGGATCCCGGGCCTCGTGGCTCACAACCCATCTGTTGCTCACTACCAGGACGCCATCTTGATGACGCTCGGCCGACTCCCGGGGCCAAGCTCGTCTCTGCAGAGTTCTTAAATAAGGCAGCAGGCCACAGCTCAGGGCGCCCCCTTCTAATCTCCACGCTTTCCTCTACTGGCTCTCACTGCGCATAGATAGCAGGCAGCATACCCACGGCACTCTCCCTGGGCTCGCTCTCCACACGGTGTATATGGCTGGCGAGGAGTCAGAGCACGGCCGCCATGCCACGGTCAGGCACAAGGGTCAGGCAGTCCACCGTCGGCTCGCGCCGGCACTCTTTGGTCCCAAATTCATTAAAGATTTATCCGACTGTGGCAAAACAGGCGTTCCTGAAACGGGGCCCCACTGTGTAATGTTCCCGGTAACCAAATTATTTCACTGCCCTCCGATCTCCCGGTCCGTCGCGGCCTCTCTGCACTCAGTCACAACCTCCTCGCAGGTCCCGGGCCTCGCGGCTCTCTCCCAGTCCGCCGTTCACTTTTGAGGCACCATCTTGAGGGCGCTCGACCTCCACCGGCTCCCGGGGCAGAGCTCGCCCCATCGCTCCTGTGGGTGCTTAAGCCGACAGATGCAGCCCTGCTCGTCAGTGGAGTCACCGGACCAGTTAAGGCCCGCTCCCAGGTCCCAGCCGCCAGTAATTCATGACAATAAACTCGGGCCGGCGCGGAGCTCCGGGCTCACGAGTCCGCCATCTGCAGCCTCTTGGCCACGCCTTGGTACAATACATTTCAAACTGTAATATTTTCATAGTCTGACATGAGTTGAGCAATGCGAAGATTTTCTCTGTTTTCCTGGTATTCATGAACAGTAGTACATAGTTAAAATATAATTATGTTATAAACCTTTACTTCGTCACCCGCTTGATTGCCACCCACCATGCGCAAGAGTGGGAGTATTTCCTGATCCCTCCCAAATATACATAATTGTCACGGGATTATTTCGTGCCTACCAGCATGCCCAAGCTGGGGGGTGGGGTAGGGTGTGGGGGGGAGGAACGGGTGTTTGGTAAACCTAATCCTTCCCATTGGGGAAGTAAGGTGTTATAAAAAAAAAGTCCCGGTGCATTCTTTTCAGTTGCAAAAATGACAATAGAACAGTTGTCATATTCCATACTTTTTAATGAGTCACAAATGTTCAATATTGCAAATAGGGAGCAGTGCTCCATCACCTGCAGAATTATTTGATTTCTGCCCAGACAGCCTTGTTAGATTTTACCTGCAGAGAGCATGTAGCTGACTATTGTCAAAGTTCTATTGCGGACAATACCAATACAAAGAGTGGGCTTTAGGTTAGCCCATTCCTTACAATTGATTGTCTTACTTATCAGCCTAATTTGCTTGTATTGTATTCAATGGCTTTCCTTTCTTATGTTTGTTCCTCCCTGGAGTATAGCATATTTACCATACTTTTGATTGAATGACTTGTATCCTTCCATGGATCTACATCAAGGAACTAAGTTTTGGTTTGAAATTAACAGTGATCTATCATGTAGCTCCTGACAGGCATGTCACACCAATTTAAATGCTTATTTGTGGCTGCGAGAAGCCTACAGGGCATAAGGCAGGGAAAGTTACTTTTCCTTAATATTTATTAAAAAAGCTAACTTTACTATTGGACTATAATAGCTTTAGAAATAGATGCTTAATTGTTTTTCTCGATATTCCCATTCCTGAGATGCATTATTATGATTTTAATCTGTACTTTGGTTTTTGACACAAGACAGGCTCGGCCTGATACAGTGAACAATAGCTTTGACTGCTAGTCACTGTAAGGACATGTTAACATCAAATTTTTACATGTCCTACTTTTAAATACCATGCACCCTGCCTTGTGGGCCAAAAGGCCTACTTAGGGATGACTTGTTAATATTTAACAGGGAGGTTTTGACCAGTCAAAAGGGTTTATTTTGACAGGTCGAATTGTTGTGTTTGAACTGCCACAGTCAGGCTACAATGAAAGACTGAAGCCATGTTTTACACTGGCACTGTAGTAAATGGCACAATCGGTGCTGCAGTGTACTAATGACATTTAACTTACAGGCTCCAGGTGAATTTTTTACCATATTCTAGGGTCTTATAGGTAGGTTAAATATACACACTAGGAATATGCCAATTCAACCACATTTAAAGAGTGGTGCACAGACACTTTACCACTGGTTAATAGGGTTAAAGTGCACAGAGTTCTAAAACCAACAAAAATATCTGGGGTGACCATTCAGAAAAGGTGGATTTATTTCACACATGCTGGTACAAAAATGCACTCACGAAAGAGTAAGACTATTGCCATTCAAAAGATAGACAACTTACTACAGCCTAAAGGTTACAAAAAGGTGTAAATGTACTTCAATCCAGTTTTGAATTAAGCCTAGTACCAAACATGAAAACTCACAGGTAGTGCAACAGATTCCCATAGAAAACAATGGAGGCAGGGACTTAAAAATGAACCTCATAGAAAATAATGTTAAAATAATACAATTATTTCATCTTTTAAATCAAAAATGTATGCTGTTAAAATGCAAAATTAACAGTTAACTCTTTTAATAAAGATGTTAAATTGTATTTTGTTTTAAACAATGACATTAATTAAACATTTAACTTTTAATTTAATTTTCTCAATAGTAATTAAAAATGTTAGCAATGTTTGACCACTCTAGTTAGTGGACCCCACATCTTTCTATCAGGAAACTGTAATTTATACAAGCTCTAGGCTCACTATTCAATCTGTCCTAAAAAATATGAAAAAAGCATATTGCTCGTCTATAGGAAATCTTCAAAAGGAAATTCATTCCAATTTTGACCTATGGAGAGGACATGTGGGGTATAAAGATGTTAGCCGTATTATGGTAGAGAAATACAGGGTATAAAACAGAGATTCTTGGGTATTGCTATGTGCAGCCCACACTATGCCATCCATCAAGAGTTGGGCTTGGAGGATCATATCAAAATAGCTCCACTGCTGCGATTCTCTTTGATTTTGTGTAATGATCACGCCTTACTTAACAAAGATATAATTAAAGACGGTTTATCATTTCATCTGGGAAATAAGATTTCCTGGCTCCATTATGTGAGGGTTGTCACTTTTAATCTAGGTAGATAATCTATTTTTAATAAGCCGGCATGGTTAAGAAAAAACAATAAACGTTGGCTGATAAAGAACTTTATGAATTCAATTGTTAATGATAGAGAAAGGGTGGGGTCATTGGAGCCTTCTATACAAGAATATGCTCTGATCCAGACTTCTGCTTACCCGGATCTGGTACCACTTTAGTCGGAGTGGATGCTTTTGGCTAGGTTCAGATTGGGCTCCATTAGACGGCAACTCTGTTTTCCTCTGGGTCGATGTGATACTATAGGAATATGAAGATGCCCTTGTGATGAATCCTCTGTCCAGACCCTACTACACTGTTTATTTTTCTGTAAATGTTATCAGCCATTGTCACACAAATGTTGACTCTCAGTCTTTAGGAGATTACAATTTAGGAGATGCTGGTCTCTGTTAATTTGTTTGCAAAAACTCAACTGTCAAGAGGTCTGCTTGAGATTAGGTTTTTCTTAAAATCTGCTATCCGGTATTGTAATGCCTTATCCTTCTAAGCTTTTGGGTTGATTTTGCTCTTAGGGAGTCTGTGATTTAAATCTGAGATGTTATTCACTGTAAAGCCTGTTATAACAGTGTTTTAATGTTTTTTGTTTTTTTAATTCATTTTCATATAGAGAACAAAAGACACAGTGCAAAACAAGATATGAAGTAAAGGTGTTTGAGCAGTGCAGTGCATTATTTAAGTCTTTACGTGGTAATACCCAGTGTTAACATAATTGAGTTTACAGTTATCCCATTCAACTAGATCAGTGGTCTTCAAACGTTTTAATGCCACCTCCCCCCTCCCCCAGTGGGGAAAAAATTATCGGGCCTCCTCTGAATTTTTCATTTTTTTTTTTTTTAAATTGCCAATGTTTAAATATGTATATACATATTTAAACATTGCAGATAGGTTCTGTTACTGTTTGAAAAATGCAATTAAATACATGATTGCCAACTATACTATTCTGGCCAGGCAGGCCTTACTTGCATGTACAAGTATCTGCAGTGTAACTATTAGAAGTGGGGGTGAGGGGTTTGAAGAATATTTGGAGTCCCTTCCCTTTTGACACATTCTCCCAGGTAGGATATAAATGACAAAAGATGTTTTTTCCACTTAAAACAAAGAACTGTTATCAGCACAATGCTTATTTTCAGCAGGGCCTGGTGCCCCCCCCTGCGGGATCACTTGGGGCCCCCCTAGGGGGGCCCGCCCCCCATTTTGAAGACCACTGAACTAGATCCTAGTTCCGGGTCCGGAAACTAATCTTGCTGTAAGTTTCAGGGAGTAACAGTACCTTTCGAACAGCAGGAGTGGGCAGACTCATCAACGCTGCTGATGCAGTTACAGCCAGAATGTTCCATCTGAGCCCCATCAGGGGTATAGAGACTTCCGCCTCCGATCCCAAACCAAGCCCTGCAGCATAATCCAACCGCATCAAAAGAGACTGCAGAGCCTTACGATGAGGAGTGCTCCGGGGCTCCATCCCAGACAGCATCATCACTCTCATGTCACAAGTAGGACCTGAGTGGGCCACAGATATATCTGGGCCTTGATGAGACTAGTTGTAATGTGGCACGTGTTTCTAATTGTTCATTAGAGAAAACCATCTCCTTCAGCCAGTCCTTCGTCATGGAAGTTCGTGTATCTCCCCAGCACATGCAAACTCTACGTTTGGCCAGTAAGATGGCATGGCAATGAATCTTCTTGCAGTGCTTAATTTGTGCCTATGGTTTCCGGTGCTCGGCACCAACACTTTAGTGTCAGCACCGGTACTTAAGGCACTCTGCCACATGGTGGGGCTGTTTGTCTGGTTTAGAGAAGAGCACAAAAACAGTTGTTTATTAATTCAAAATACATTAGAAATGACTAACACCTTGCGCCCAAGCTATTCTTATAGCTTTGGGGCCTTGAATAGTCTGAATTGTGACACTTGTAGGAGTGTGATGGTTAGTAGTTGTGTTGGTACTGTTGTTAGCAGCACAGGGAGAGGATATGGGTAGTGCGAGCTGCAGTAGCTTCCTGACGAAGGCCCTGGCACTTATCGTTTTACAAATTAAGCACTGCAGTATTGGGACTAGCCAGCAACTTGCCATAGCCAAGCATGGCCACCGGGGGTTAGGGTCCAGTCTGCTGCCAATCATTTGTGATATGCATCTAAAGGTTTGTTCTCAAAATTCCAACACTGGCACACACTGCCACGCCTTGTGTAGGAAATCGGCAGGATCCTGACTGCAGCAAGGGCATTCATGCGACCTACTCGGGTTTATAGAGGCTTGTTGTCCTGGGGTATACTAAGCACAACATAGATGTTTATAATGCACCAACTTGTGTCTGTGATTGGGGAAGCTAGCTTAATTTGCATACAACAGTATTTCCACATCTTTTCTATTCCCAGATCCCTTTCCCATGTCTACCCCCCGGAGCCTTGAAATATGGGTGTAGAGTGTAGTGACCCACCTACTGGAGTCCTGAAATTGAATAATCTATGTTAGAGGTGTAAAACCATCTCCCGCCTTGAAATGGTCCAGTGTAATGGTCTGCCCCCCTTCATGCATGTGCCCCAGTCCCGTCAACCCAGCCTTGGAGAGCGCCTTCGTCACTGTAAACCCCCTGTTCAGAGGAAATATGGGTTTGTCTGCCAGCAGCAATGTGGGCGTGTATAAGTGGATAGCAGCATTCTTGCTCAGGCTTCCCCATGCCCAACAGCACGAGACAACCGGGCAATCCTCCCCTCTGGGCCGAGATAAACCAATGGGATTTGCTTGCCTGAGTGCTCCCAGTAGCAAAGGTAATGTCCCTGGGCTACAAGATAATACATTTCCAAGTCCGGTGCCTCTAAGCCACCCCTCTTATATGGGAAAAGTAAACTTTCACAGCTAATTCTGGGTTGTTTTTCAGCCCATGCCAGTCTGATGAGGTGGGACCTTTGTGCATGGAAGAACGCTTTGTTCAAAAGGATCGGTATGTTCATAAAAAGGTGCACAAATCTGGGGAGGACAATCATGCATATGAGTGCTATGCTATAGACAGTCGAATCTAGGACTTAATCTGTTGTGCTAATTGCTCAAAGGCTGGGCCGTAATTCTAGCAAAAGATATTACCTACATCCCGATGTAGCAGTGCTCCCAAGTATCTAACCACATCTTCTGCCCATTTGTCTGGGTGTTCCAACACCGGTTTCTTTGTATGTAGGGTAAGTCGTAATAACTCAGTTTCATCCCAGTCAACAGATATTCTGGAGTCCTCTGAACCTTATTACCTCACTAATCAGTGGCAGAAGATTGACCCCAGGGTCTTTTTTCCTCAAGAGTATTTCGTCTGGATACATGGAGAGAACTGTTCGCCCATTTCGGAAGGCTGATCCCTTATGCAGAGATAGAAGGTCCTGTAAATACTTGGCCAGCGAGACCATTGCCAAGAGGGAAACAGCATTAACCAGGCAGGCTGTTACTACGCAAGCGGGACACCACTTGCCTTAGCAACACACATGCCTTAACCACTCATATGCCTGAACCACGCATATGCGTGGTTAAGGCAGTCAGCGGTCTAGTTCCAGAGAACGGATGGGCGGGGAGAATTACAGGAAGGATCAGAAGGAGAGGAGGGAAGAAACAGGAAGGATCAGAAGGAGAGGAAGGACCGGTACACAGCTTGGTAAGTAGGGCTTGAGGGGGGGGTTCGTTTTCAGGGCGGAGAGGGGTAGTTTTCAGTGGGGGTAGTTTTCAGGGGCGGTAGTTTTAGGGCTCAGGGTGGGAAGGCAGCTGCAGTTTTCAGGACTGGAGGTCGTTTTAGGACTCAAGGCGAGGGGACGGAATTGTTTGAGTGAGGGGGTAATTTTCAGGGGGTAGTTTTCAGTGGTGGTAGTTTTAGGGCTCATGGCGAGGAGGAAGAGGCTGTTTTCAAGACTGGGAGCAGTTTTAGGACTCAGGGCAGGGGGCTGTGGGCGGGGTCGTTCTTTGGCCTGGGGGCCATTTTAGGGTAGGGGGCAGGGTTTGGGGCAGTGTTTTGGGCTTGGGTGCCGTTTTAGGGTCAGGGCAGTGGGCCGGGGTCGGGATCTATATATATAATCCGGAAGCAGACGCCACGAGTGCATTTCAAAAGGGGGACAAACGTATTCCAATTCTTATACTGTATGAATTGACAAAGTTTGGACCTTTCTAATGCCAGCAGGAACTGGCATCTATAAGTCAGAGCCCTGAAGAAGTCCTTGTTGGACGAAACGCGTTGGCTACTGTGTTTATCATTCAATGGTGCACTGTTTATAAGAAGAAAATAAATAAAGAACGACTGAACAAAGAAACTCTCCTCATATGCATTAATTATATGCTGAGTGCCAATGCACCATGAACATTGCTGTTGTGAATAGAACGAAAACTTATGCAGAACTTTAAATGCTTCTTACTTGACACAACCACAAATTGTGAGTGCTGAACCATTGATAATCAATTTGTTTTGGAAGTTGTTTTCCATTTGAAGTATAGAGGGGCTGTGCTTCAGGTTCATTGCACCATTAGAAATATTTATATTCTGGTATATATATATATATATATATATAATGTTCAGGGAATCGTAAAGAACAAAGGATTGGAGATATATATATATATATATATATATATATATATATATCTCCAATCCTTTGTTCTTTACGAACGGAGCAGGAACGGACTCCACTTTCTTTGTGCAATTTTTTCTTTATTCGTTAGTGCGCTGTGCCGCCATGACGCGTTTCGGCCTTTGCAGGCCTTGATCACATGACGCGCCTCCGAGCCCTCCCCAAATCTAAAGTGCTAGACTATCGTTCTGAGTCCCGTTACCACCGTACAACATAGCAGCCAAATTACACAATTTTAAATCTGTACAGAAAATTGTTAACCATGTGCTTAATAAATATGCAGATTATCTGTATAAATACAATAAATATACCACACATTGTTGAGAACATTTTTAAAAGCACTTAAAAGAGCCCAATGCTCCACACTTGCAGTATAATACATGTATGATATATATGTATATATATATATATATATATATATATATATATATATATATATATATATATATATATATATACATATTCTGAACTGCACCACCTTTTTGAATTGTATGCAAAAAAATCCTTAATGTCCATAACATCCACTAGGATCAGATTGTATGAAAAGAGTTCAATATCCTGTCAGTTGTGTGATGTATATTTTCTTTTTCTTTTTTTCTGCATACAATTCAAAAAGGTGGTGCAGTTCCAATTTATTGTTTTCTTTGTAGTTCCTGTGGAAGGGAAGTGCCTCTGGGCAGGGGGCGCATTTGGAATTTGCACACATAATTAATGTATATATATATTTTTTGTAAGATATTGGGTAACTTTCTAAACTGGTGCTGCATTAGTGCTTCGTGGCCCACTGCCCATCTTTGTGTTTGAGTGATATATATATACATATATATCACAGTGCTATCCATGCCGAGCTGTAAAATGGCCAAAGCCTTTTTCCACTCCAGGCACAGTATTACCCAGAGTTCTCTGCTTCTTTTTTGCATAATTTATGCTTCACTCTATGCCTGAAAGGGTTTTGTTTTGACTTATACTTGGTGCTCCCTTGTGTCTGGACAAAGCTATACCTCTCTGAAGAGCTGTAATGAGAGCGAAACACGTGTCAGGGGTTGCTTTTATTCATTTCAGATTGGCTTGGATGATATTTTACCAATCCAAAACTGTAATACTGTGCCTGGAGTGGTAAAAGGCTTTGGCCATTTTACAGCTCAGCATGGATAGCACTGTGCTAATCCTATGGTTTAAGACTTTACTGTAGAAATGGCAAAAGACTTTATCCCTTTCTATCTCGGTGTGGATGGCACTGTGCTAATCCTACGCTTAAAGACTTATATATATATTTATATTTATTTATTGTGGTTACACTTCACTTACCTGGTAAGATTTTACCACACATATGCACATATGTCTTTCCCATACATGCCTTAACAATGCATATTTTGTTGTGAAGGCATGTGTGGTTAAGACTTGCATGGTTAAGTCTGCATTGAAACGGCATGCATGGTAATGTCATGAGTGGTTCTGTCATACAACCTTGCCAAGATAAACAACAGGGCAGACAATGACACTCCTGCCTCGTGCCCCTGGCTACTGTAAAAGCCTGTGAGGTTATCCCATTGGCCCAGATTCTCGCCACTGGTTTCACATATAACATATGAGTTTGAGGAATGATGTTGTATCCCATACCTCACAAGTGTAGCCCTCAAAAAAGGCCACTCCAAGCAATTGAAAGTTCTCTGTGCACCCAAAAGGACCGCAGCAGCTTCCTGCTTTGGATTTATCTGATGTAAAGTGAAAAACACCACCTGCAGACTGATTGAAGTGGATCTATGTGCTGTGAAACCTGATTGAACAAGAGATACCAACATCTCCAGCAATGGAGACAGCCTGTTTGTCAATATCTTGGCAAAACCTTATTGTCACGTTCAAGGCTTACAAGAGGCAGGGGGCAGTCGGAAGCACAACAGCTGTAGTCCTTGCCAGGCTTTAGTAGGAGCGCTATAATGGCTTCATGCATCAAGGGTGCAAGGGTCCCCTCTTTGAGCTCCTCCTCATAAACCTTAAGCAAACAAGAGGTCAGGGAATGTTTGAAAGTCTTATTAAAATTTGTCCAGCAGGCCTTCGCAGCCTGTTACCTTTGGGCCTCAGTGGCGTAACAAAACTTGAGAGGGCCCCCCTGCAGGATACGTGGAGGGGCCCCCTCCGAACTTAATCTGGAGCTCTCCAGCCGAAGTGCGGTGCTGAGGGGCCCCCTGGAGGTTGGGGGCCCCCCCGCACCACGGGGGATGTGGGGGCCTGTGTTACGCCCCTGTTGGGCCTGGTAGCCCCTTTACAGCTGCATTAATCTTGTTCAATATTATAGGCTCTCTAATAAAGAGGGCGTAGCAGTTATCTACCTACACCAGCCCCCCTCGTCCAAATAGTCCCTAATACCATCTGCCTGTTCAGTGTGGCGGGGTGTGTACAGAAGCTGATAATAAGAGACTAGTACCTCCACTATGTCTTCACAAGATGATACACGCGCCTAATTCCGTAGTGAACTGTAGTATCTGACTATGCTGGTAGTCTCTTTTCAAGAGCCAGGCCAAGGTTTTACTTGGTCTCTCCCCCTCACCGTAACATCTGGCTCGGGCATATTTGTCCATAAATGCCACCTCCCTGTCCACTAGGTCTCGATACTTCTTTAACAGAGAATGCTTCTCTCTCAGGAACTGTATGTGGGGCATCACTTTCACCTCCCTTTCTAATTTTTTAAGATCCCCCTCCAGGCTTGAGAGTTGTTTGCATATAGCTGCGAGAATACTGGAGTGTTTACCAATCTTTATGCTCCTAATGTAGCACTTTTTCTTACGCTCCAGTGGCACAAACCTCTCAACCATATCTATGAGGCCACGCAAAGCCACTTTGCATGGCTTTGAATGGCCTCATAGATATGGAATAGGCAAGGCAGTGCAAGTCATTACGATGCCTTACTCTGTGCCAGGGAGGAGCTCCATGGGGGTTGCGGTGGGTTTTCCCACACAACACCCATGGGTTTTGACACTGCCCTTGATTTACTTAATCACGCAAACCTGAGGAAACCCCAAAACCTTACTCCTACCCAGAGAAGGCATACCAAGGAGAAATATTTGTATTTCTCCTATTTTTTTCCTCTTTCCACGTGGCACATGTAGATAAACAAAAATACCTCTCATGATTGTTTTTGTGCAAGAAGGTGCCCCTTTGTGCACAAAAACAATCCTGCATGCAATGCAGACACTCATGCACCATGGTACAAGGGTGCCTGCGTTGGCTCTAGGCAGCCAATTGTGCTCCAGCTCAGGGGGAGAGGACATAAATACACCATATTGGATAAATATGGTGCATTTCTGCCCTTTCACAATGGCGTAGGCCAGCTCTGCAAGAAGACTTGCGGTGCTGCCCTACGTCAATTTCCCATAAATAAGCCCATGTATTCCCATGGTACCGACTGAGCCCTCATTCAGCTGAAAATATTAATCTATAGTCCTCCAAAGTTCATCCTTAAAGACATGTTACAGGCGAGCCTTCAGGGGAACCTACAATCTGGAAACTGTGATCTATGCTGCAGGAGGCAGACAGACTGAATAAGGGAGAGGGGATCCTAGTGAACCCGAAACTGGTATTCAACATCTTCCACCCACGAATTTGCTGCTCATGTCTCAAGCCAGTTATCTCTATGGGACAACGATTTGTAGAAGCAAGATTAGAAGGAGTACTCCACACCTATAGGGTGGCACCATCTGCTCACATCCACCAGGCCAAACATGAACACTATTTCCTTTAAGATCATTGTGGGCTGTAATGCATTTGTATCAGCCCCACTGGACCTATCAAGGGCAGGGTGGAGCACTAAATTGAAATCTGCACCCCAAATCAAAGAATCCACTTCCGAATTTCTTAACAGGATGTCTATTCTTCTAAAGAAGTCAGGATCACCGATATTAGGTGTGTGCAAGTTAACTAGCAATGCTTTCTTATTGTGAAGTAGTCTCGTCAGTATGATGTAACACCCCTCTCGATCTATGCATTGGTTAAGCAAGTGGAAGTCAACATGTCTGTTTATCAAAATGCAAATCCCCTGTAGAATAGGATCTCTATGAGGAGAGATGTCTGTGCGGACCCTATTTCCTTGCTAGAGTGGGGGAATTAGGGGGGAGAGATGAGTTTCCTGAAATGGTGTCAGGTCTATTCTGTGTTTGTACTCCATGAGCCTTCTGACTTTCTGTGGGCTATTCGATCCCTGAACATTCCAGACTGCTAATTTCAATTGTTTAGTATCTAGCAATGGCATTCAAATACATTATGCACCATCTTGTCTAACACTACTTCAGTTATGCGTCCATCAACTACCCCATGGGATTGCACTCTGCACTGCAAAAGAAAAGATGGCAGAACAACGTACCCCGTTCCCTCCCACATTGGATGCCCCAACTTCCAGTGCCATGGATCCCACCCTCCATGAACCCCTTAAGTAGTGAAAAACATTTTGAAAATTCACACCCCAGGGCATGGTGTAACTGCAGTCAACCCCACATATGTGCCAATATACCACATCTCTGGGCGCTGGAGGGGGGGAGGAGGGATGTATGACTAAACAACTACCTCCAAAATCATGAGTGCCTGAACCACGAAGGCTAAACAACAATCAAACCAAAACCACTAAATATTTTACCACTACTTACCGAACCACGAAAAATATGCAATTTACATATAAAACTACTCTTTACTAACCCGAACCCCCATCCCCTTAAAACTAACTCGAACCCCTCCCATCCCTTAAAAACTAACTCAATCCCCTCCCACCCCCTAAAAACTAACACGAACCCTCCAACCCCCTTAAAACTAACACGAACCCTCCCAGCCCCTAAAAAACTAACTCGAACCCCCCTAAAAACTAACTCGAACCCCTCCCACCCCTAAAAACTAGCTAACACAAACCCTCCCAGCCCCTAAAAACGAACTCAAACCCACCCCCACCCCCTAAAAACTAACTCAAACCCCTCCCACCGCCTAAAAACTAACTCAAACCCCACCCCTAAAAACTAACTCAAACCCCTCCCACCCCCTAAAAACTAACACAAACCCTCCAACCCCCTAAAAACTAACACAAACCCTCCCAGCTCCTAAAAACTAACTTGAACCTCCCCCACCCTCTAAAAACGAACTCAAACCCCTCCCACCCCCTAAAAACTAACCTGAACCCTCCCAGCCCCTAAAAACTAACCCAAAACCCCCACCCCCTTAAAAATAACCCGAAACCCCCCAAAAACTTACACAAACCCCACCCCAAAAAAACTAGCCCGAACCCCTCCCTCCACCCACGAACCCCTCTTACCTGTTCCTGTCCGATGCTCCTCTGAACTCCGCCCTGCACTAACACTAGACCGTCTTAGCCTGAACCACGCACATGCGTGGTTCAGGCTAAGTCGTTGTTCGTGCAAGTCGTTGTTCGGCTTGCGTGACTCCGGAACCCGTTGTTCCGGAGTCGTTGTTGAGGATGTTTCCCGGGGAGGAGCCATCCATGTCCATGGGGCGCCTGATCCCCGAAGTAAACAACTATGGATAAAGTATCAGCCTAATGTCATAGAGCATCTCCGGCTGTGGTCGACCCGCTGCTTTGGACATCAGATTCTTATTTATGGGTTGTATTACTTCAGGTTTGTTCTGGACCAGATCCTAGAGTCCTGAGTGCCAGTTTTTTATTTTTTTTATTTTTACTTTCTGTGTTGAACTTTAATAAATTAACATTACAGAGTATATTGCAGTAAGTTTACATTGCCTTTGTGATTTTACTAGGCACCTCTTACATTACGTTGTAAGTGATAGGGCTCATGTTCCGTAACAGGCAGTGCATAATTTTTCAAATATGCGCATTCAGCATGCTCCATTTCCTGTTTCTACATGCAATTATTCTCACTGTATGTCAATATCGCCTGGGCATTCTTAGCACGAGTTTATGAAGAGAAAGTATCAGAACTCTTTAAATTAATAATTGACAAACGTCCTCAGTTTCAGTCTCATGC
Source organism: Calotriton arnoldi (assembly GCA_963921515.1). Classification (NCBI taxonomy): domain Eukaryota; kingdom Metazoa; phylum Chordata; class Amphibia; order Caudata; family Salamandridae; genus Calotriton; species Calotriton arnoldi. The sequence goes on from CAWUFW010000708.1 coordinate 1,603,458, forward strand.
GTATGCAGTGTGGTGTTCATGAGTGGGGTGCGTGCTTCAGTTGGCTGCATGCGGTCCTGCGTACCAGTTGATATCCAGTAACATGAGCTACCCTTCATGACTTGAGCCTTGTGCCTGGGGTTGGTCGAAGTGAATTTGGTCACAGTGGTCTCAATGGCGTGCTTTGTTTGCGCTGAGTTATCTCTCCCAAGTTTTGGAGCTCTCAGATGTGAAGAAATGGGTCTTGTTACCCAGCTCAACGCGCAGTTTTGCGGGTTACAGCATTGCATATTTTATACCTCTGGTGCGATGTATGAACGTCAGGGTAAGGAATTTCCACCTGGCTTCCTGCTCTGTGAGTGTAAGGTCTGGGCAGATTGAAATGTTCCAACCTTAGTATTGTTGAGGGCCTTGCTCCTGGGTCATCCTAAATATCACATCCCAGTCACAGACGTTTAGTATCCGCGCAATGAGGAGCCTCAAGAGAGGCCCAGATGGCAGCCTGGAACTCAGAGATTTGTGCTTTGCTATGACAGTATTGGAAAAAGACTCCTTGGCAAAGAGTGATGTTGAAAGTTTCTCAATAAATACATCTGGCATTTCCATATTGGTAGACTCCACGATCCCCATTATTCTGAAGTTGTTGAGGTGGGAGTGGGCCTCAAGGCCTTCATTTTTAGCACCTATAACATTGATCAGTTTTTTTCATCTTGAGGATTTTCTCTGTGTAGGACGTTGCATCACCCTTGAGGTCAGAATCTGCCATATGGTAGCATTCAGGCTCGCATTTTGCCTGTCTGTCTGTTCCATTAGCCTTTCCAAGTGTGAGGTGACTGTATATTTTATGATCAATAGACTCTAGGCTGGCTTTGAGATCCAGCAATACAGCATTTGTTCTCCCACCTGGCAGAGGGCACTGCGAGCCCTCTCCCACGCCACCTGGTCAGGAAAGGCAGGTAGATATCCCATGGTTTTACGATGTTTCAACATTAGCTTACCCTGCTTAGGGTCAGATTTTCAATTTTTGCAGGTGCAGGGCCCAGCGTCCAATGACACCAGCAGGAGGGAGCAGTGTCTACTACCCGTCACAGGTGAACTTGGGGAGCCAAAAAAGACCAGAATGGGAATTGATGATGAACTCTCCCCAAAAATGCAGATGGCAGCGACTAGACGCAACGGTTGACCCACAGAGTGAACCATGTATTACTGCCTGTACCCAGTCTTGTTGGACTGATGTTGGATTTTTAAGTCCAACACCTTTCCTATTGTAGCATAGACTGGTTTTGGAAGAGTAATTTATACTATTCCAAAGTCCAGCGACCCCCTAAGGCAAGTCGTTGTAACGACTTGCTTCCTAAACACACATGGTAATGCTGCAGGCGGGTTAGTGACCGCGTTGTAAAGACATGCGGGCTAAATGCATGTGGGGTTCCGTCATACAGACATACTGAGGGAGCAGTGCTTTGGAAGGTCACATGCGGGAACTGGGGGCAGTAAATAGTGTTATGAAGCAACTGGGGCGCAGAGGTAAGGGGCTCCTGGAGGAAGGTGGAGGTTGGGGCTTTGGCTAGGATGCTTTTGGGACACAGATGCCAAGCACAGCTTAAGGTCACTTAGAGGTATAATTAGGGTAAGGGCCATTCATTGTTTGGCAATAGTTCACAGAAGCCTAGAGCAGCAAGTCCAACAAGGCAGCAGAAGACCATTATGAATCCTTCCTTCAAGATATTTACAATGTCTTTATTAAGATAATTGTCTTACAGCATGGTTGTATGATGGGACCCCACATGCATTTACCCCGCATGCCTTCACAACGCAGTCACTACCCCAACTGCTACATTACCACGCGTTACTTTAACACGTAAGTCATTACAACAACTTGCTTTTGGGGGGGCTCTGGACTTTGGAATAGTATAAATTACTATTCCAACTCCAGTCTACGGAACAGTAGGTCAGGTGTTGGACTTAAAAATCCAAGACCAGTCCTACAACGCTCCTCCTACAGCAAGTCGTTGTAACGACTTGCGTGGTAAAATAATGAGTGATAAAGTTAAAGTCGGGGTAGTGACTGCATTGTAAAGGCAGGTTATTCTAAAGACTGTGGTGTTAAGGATGTTTCCTTACAGCATAAATTCAAGAAACATGCTTCAATGTATACCTCGGGCCCAGAAGGCGGAAAGAACTTAATTTTTTTTACTTATTTTCTAATTCTAGCTACCCTGATTACTTACCTAGAAAAACCTTTTTCTTTTTAAGTAATAGCTCAGACTGGACCATGAGATTTTTATGTATAATACTGTATGCAAGTTTGTAACTCCCATCACCCTTTAAGTTTAAGCTTTATCTGTTTACATCGCCAACCCTGGGGTCAAATTTGCTCACTGGAGTAACTTGGTTATCCAATTTGATTGCACTAGGAACTGAGGACTGTGACTTATAGTGCGACTGGCAGAACCCATTAAAAGCTCAAATTCGACAGTGTGGGTTGAGAAGAAGTCAAATATTCGGGGCTGTAGAACTCTGATCATTCAGAAAGATTCAGGGAAAAGACCTCGCACTATTCATTCAGATGTAGCACAGTCTGGTTCACAGACAGCTGAAAACATATCCCTAAACCAACAATCTTTAGTGTCTCGACATGGGGCCCTTCCCCATTCACGCTGCAAGCAATACTGTACCTGTGTGCTCTCTGCGAATGCCTTCGTGTGAGACTGTTCACACAGATTTCTTTATTTTTAAAACTGGCTGCTCCTGCAAGGGCTCAAGCACAACTTGTCATAGGAAATCTGCTAACAACCGTGAAGATCCACTGTAAAAAAGAAACAGATTATGTATGATGACTTTTGTTCTCACTTTCTAGCCTGCATTAAACATGCCCAATGTTCAATCCCAACAAAGCACAGGATATTTCATTGTCCAAGGTGTGATATGCTAGGGAGGACCAGGGAGTAAACATTTGTACTCTTATATTTATGGGAACTGCAAGGAGTATAGGAGTGGGGGTGTGCGAGATGTGTGTAATTTACATTTACATAATTACGATAAATTGTAAACAATTCCACGTAACTATTAAAAATGCAAAACCAGGATTTGGGTCTATATTTTAGCTCAAAAGTAGTCCTCCTGTCCATTTTTAGGTAGAGCTTTGAGACCTGTTGTATTTAGTTTGTGGGCTTCAGCCCGCCCATAGGTTTCTCATGCACCATCATCACTCTTTAACTCTTTATCCCTATTTGTCCATGGCATGTATACGCCATGCCTCTTCCTGTGTTGAACCCGCCCCGATAACACCAGCGAATTACTAATCTCCATACACAGCGGCCATTTTAGGTAAGGATCTTGGGACTGCTTTGTTATTTGGTTAACAGTGCTTTTCACAGGAACTACTGCTTACATTTGCTCCGAGAGCTTGGTGCTGCAATCACATTGCCTGTTTATGGAAAGTGCGTGTCTGGGTGTTTACACTTCAGGACTGGTCCAGTGCTATTTGTCACTCACACAGCGGCCGTCTGCGTGTTTTACAGCCATCAGCTTTGCATGTGTAGGTGCCCAGCTGGGCGGCAGCCTCGGGCCCTGCTTTGGCACTGGACCGTGGGTTCTTCCTTGGCACTGCACCCACAGCCCCGGCAGCGCCCACAGAACAGGTTGGCTGGGATGTCTGGAATCCTGTTACGTGGAGGGTGTCTGTCTGATGTGTGTGTGCGGTGTGGTGTGTCTGCTATGTGGGTGGGTGGGTGTCTGCTGTGTGTTTGCCTGTCTGCTGTGTGTGCGTGGTGTGTCTGCTGTGTGTGTTTGTGTGTGAACAGCGCACGCTTTCAGTGTTGGGGGACCGGTCTGATGAATCCCCCTGATTTGCTACGGTGGATTTATGGCCATTCTCAAAGTTCTCGGGGTGAATGCCCCCACGGGCTGCCGCTGCCCCATCTGCTCTCGATGTATTCCGGCCAGGAGGGACTGTGCTTTCCCCTGGGAGACGCTCCCCTGTAGGAGCATTGATGAACCTGCCCTTCGGAGGAAAGACTGGGCACGTGTAAATACCGGAGCAGTAACCTGACCCCAGCCTGATAACTGAGGCCGCACAGCGCTCTCAGCCCTACCTTGGCAACGGAGAGATCCCTGACCTCAGTGTGTCGCGTACCCTGCTCTGAGGCAAGGACTCTCCGTCTGCCTCTGCCCTGACCTCCAGCTCTGCCTGACCCTTTCTGTGGAGAGATGTCCTGCACTGTTCTCTGTCCTGTTGTAGGGACAAGAAACATCCACTGTTCTCTGCTGTGCTGTAGGGAAGAGACCCTCATGTGCGGTCTACACTGGTGTGTTGAAAGGGAACCTCTGCTGTAGCTAGAGAACCTTCGGCACATTCTACCCTGCAGTGCGAAAGACAACCTCCATCCTTCTTGGGCCGGGCCTCTTTTTGTGGATGGCGTGACCTAACCAAATCTGTGAACTCACTAAACTTGCTACAAAATGTAACTGGATATGAGTATATTTGTCTTTGTAAAGTTCTCCTGCAGTAGAGGCCATTTTAGAGCCCAGATAACAAATCTGTTTCATTATCACAGGTAATTGCCTTTGATTTCACATCATCAGCTTGAGTTAAACATGTACATTATAATAAATAAACAAGATTAGAAGGGTTGAGGTAAACAATACCGCACCTAACATCAAAAGTAAGTGGGCTAAAAGTAAGTCACATGTGGTGCAAAGAACCTGGAGCACAACCCTTCTCTACTCCAAATTGAAAAGCAAGTTTTCAAATTACAATACCCACCTAAGGGTCCAGCACACACAATAAAGTAATCAATGTGACCAAATTACTGGTAATCTGGCGTGAGAACAATTCGCAGTTTTGTACTTAAAACATATCAGGCAAGAATAATGAGTGACATATAATCACTGCATTCGACAACAGATGTTATAATTCAAAATATTTTTATTCTTTTTTCTTCATCCTTAAAAGAAACGTTGTGGATTAAAGATAGTCATAGCCAACGCGTTTCGTCCTTTCACGGACTTCTTCAGGGCTACAAAAAGTATATACAAAAAATATTTACATAATATATACATAAGTACAAAGTTTAAAAACACATAAACGCTACATTTTCACAGTCTTGCTCCGATATGCTAACGAGTCGATATTAAGACACCAACAGCAAGATTCATTACATGAGTGATTTTATACAACAGTGTTATATAGCTATCCAGAAGGGAAAAGGAGTACATATATTGGTTATTTCTGTTAGATATATCCTCTTACTGTGTTGTTCGTACATAGAGGATGTCCGGATTCTAGGTCTATATATACTCTAGTTTGGAGCATTTCACACATTAATGGGAGATTTAATGAATTGGAGCTTCAGCAACCCATTTATCCACATTCTATTCCATTTTTTTTATCTGTTTATACACTGTCACAACCTGTAGTATTTTCGACATTTCTTTACAAGACTTTTTAACCTGCAGATAGACATGATGGGGGTGTGCACAGTATATCAGATAAAGATAGTCAGCAATGTAATTTTTTCTCTAACTGTAACTGTCTTGCCATTTGAATGACACTAGCAGAATAGCCATACCTCCAAATTGTGTGACTATCAAAACACACACAGTTACTAGTCTGCTTGTTGCCCATCACTGTGTTTTTAGTGATGTTTTACAGTACCGTTCTTCTCTGTCATATTTTACAGATTTTCTGTTATCACACAGAAGGATTTAATTTGTCAAAATAATTACACTGAGTGAAAGGATATCGAGAAAAATAGACTTTGGAGGTACGTTCTACCTGCTACTCTGTTAGTGTTATTCAGGGGCAGTGTAGTTTAATTTCGAAAATAATTATATTTTTTGATAAATTCATTTTCTGTTATCACACAGAAAGAATCGATTCGTCAAAATATCTACATTGATTGAAAGCATAATGAAGAGAATGCGTTGAACACACAATTTGGAGGTATGTCTTACTGGCTATTCTGCTAGTGTCATTCAAATGGCAAGACAGTTACAGTTAGAGAAAAAATTACATTGCTGACTATCTTTATCTGATATACTGTGCACACCCCCATCATGTCTATCTGCAGGTTAAAAAGTCTTGTAAAGAAATGTCGAAAATACTACAGGTTGTGGCAGTGTATAAACAGATAAAAAAAATGTGGAATAGAATGTGAATAAATAGGTTGCCAAAGCTCCAATTCATTAGATCTCCCAGTAATGTTTGAAATGCTCCAAACTAGAGTATATATAGACCTAGAATCCGGACGTCCTCTATGTACTAACAACACAGTAAGAGGATATATCTAACAGAAATAACCAATATATGTACTATTTTTCCCTTCTGGATAGCTATATAACACTGTTGTTATAAAATCACTCATGTAATGAATCTTGCTGTTGGTGTCTTAATATCGACTCGTTAGCATATCGGAGCAAGACTGTGAAAATATAGCGTTTATGTGTTTTTAAACTTTGTACTTATGTATATATTATGTAAATATTTTTTGTATATACTTTTTGTAGCCCTGAAGAAGTCCGTGAAAGGACGAAACGCGTTGGCTACGACTATCTTTAATCCACAACGTTTCTTTTAAGGATGAAGAAAAAAGAATAAAGAATATTTTGAATTATAACATCTGTTGTCGAATGCAGTGATTATATGTCGCTCATTATTCTTACCTGATATGTTTTATGTACATTATAATATTGAACGTAGAGCTCCGTAATCAACATGTGCATTTCCTGACTAATGTATTTTTTAATTTGATGGCAGGCATGCACGATTCTTCACTGTTTGGTAATGTGCAAATTACTGTTTGCATACATTATTTAAATTTGGATTTTGTTTCCAAAACATCTGCTCCTTGGAATTAAGACATGTAATCTACATAAGTGTACATTCATTGTATACATGCATTGTATACATACGCTTAAATTATTAAATCAATATAGTACCTATTGTATCTCTGTTCAGACCGCGAAATGACTATTCCTTTTAGTGAGTGAATAAGGGAGTGTGAAATTACTTCATGTGATGTTACTCTGTGCAGTTTTATTATGCATTGCTTATGCTTTTAACCCAGCACTGTTTAGTTGTGCCCTAGCCTTTTGGGGTGGGGGGGTTTGATGATAGTGAAAAATGCTGTCTACAAACTCAGTAATTTGCATGCTTTGCCCGTACATGCCATGCTCTCAAATCGTCTTTTGTTTCTTGTCTTAACTTATCACTGGTCTTCTCCACCTCCCCTAGCCCTCCCATAGCTCTTTCTTCTCCTTTTCATATCAGCCCCTTCTCTTTTTTCAACTTATCCCCAATCCCTCCCTTTTTCCTCTTCCTTTCCTCCCCCTCTCGTCCCTGTTTCCTCTCCCCTTATCATTTTTCATTCCTTGCTGTCTCTGTTTCTCCTTTACCATTCGCCACTCCCACCTGATTGACAAAGACAAAAGCTCGCCCATGGGTGAGACCTATTGGCTGTGCCAATGCTTGTTGGATTTGAGGAGGCATTTCACGTTAAAAACAGTAGTGTAAAAAACATAAGCACAGTAAACTACAGTAACTCGCGTTCTGTCATTCGTGTTGCTCCCGTGAGCTCACATAACTTTTTACAGTGAGCAGCACTACATGATGTGGCGTGTGGTAATAATGTAATGTGAGAATTTTACTTAACAAGAACAATGTCAAATTAACAAAGTTACTCGAGATGATCCCAATGTAATGCACATTTACAGGACACATGTAGGGCTGCATATTTTCTTGGACTAATGTTCTATTTCGCTGCACATTTTCCATGGCAGAATACCAGCTGTCATTCTCATGCAACATTTGCTTTCAGCCAAAGAAGACTTAAAACCAACATTGCTACACGTGTAGCAATTCTTTATAAAAGCTACAAAATGTTCATTAAAGTTCTCAGAACTAGATTTAAATTCCCAACACTTGCTGCTTGAATGTGGTGAGCTGTCTCGATTAGGTGCACATAAAGTGTAGGCCATCTTCAAACACCTATGCTTGCATGCCAACAGAAAGTCTTCAACTACTGAGATACCAAGGAACAAGTGTACCACATGTTTTATGGAGATTGAGTAGGAAATCCCAGTTAATCTGCACGAGATGTTTACCAACATTATCAGCAGAGACTGTTACCCGCAACACCCTACTTTAACACCTTTCTTCCTCTCTCCAGTTAACCCCTGCGTAGGTGGTCTAAGTTTCCCTCAAGTGATTCCTGGATTCTGTCAGTCCCACTACTGGCACCTCTTTTGAGGAAGTAGCAGCAAAGGAAGGTCTCTCGACAGCACACAGTGTTTGGACAAGGCTTACGCTTGACATCACTGCGCAACACTAGAAAGAGCAACATTGACTAGGAATAAAAAAGAATATTACCAGTCTATGCTGCCAGAACCTGAAAGCTGCCACCATCTTCAAAGGGAGAATAAGCTAAGTTGATCAAAGCTGCAGAGGCTTACTTGCAGGAATTCTATTGAATTATTATTTTTTATTTTGCAAACTTTGTGTAAAGCTTGCAAAGCTTTAGAAAGAAAAGCACGGGTGGTAAATTCCACTAGAATATGATTTGTGCTAGACAAACCCTGAATAAAACCTGCCAGGCCCTCTTCAATCTAAAACAAAAATTTGGGATAAAAGCCGAAATACTTTTTGGGTATGAAAGAAGCACACATTACCATAGTAGTCTTTGGCGCTTAAGGAAACTACTTTGTGCATGGATGTACTCCTTGTGAAAGGGAAGCTTGTCATAACTCACAGTGAAGGCAGCCAATGGCTGAAGTGGGCTGACACATTGCCCCATGATGTATGCTGGAGTGGGTGGACGAAAAATGTGAACGACACACCAACGGACTAATCGATGAAGTCTGGCTGACAACCCCTTTAATTAATTATGTTATACACATACTTTTTGTAAAAACAAATGGTCATGTGTAACACCAGACCTAAAATGGTCAAGAAAGATAGATAGATAGAGTTGCATAGAAAGATGGATAGTAAGATAGATCAAGATGGTTGAATAGATAGCTAAAAGGGGGGTTACAGGCATAGATATGGTTGCATAGAGAAGGTTGCCTAGATAGATAGATAGATAGATAGATAGATAGATAGATAGATAGATAGATAGATAGATAGACTCAACTATAGAGTTTCAATGATAGATAGACAGACAGACAGACAGACAGGCAGACAAACAGGCAGGCAGGATGGCAGGCTGGCAGGCATAGAGGCAGGCAGAGAGAGAGAGAGAGAGAGAGAGAGATTTACTTCTGAAATGCATCCGTGCATCCAAAATGGATGCGAGGACGCATTCTATGCTAAAATATAACGCTAAATGCCAGATTTACATTTCGCATAATTTCACAGAATGCCCTCTGAAATTTTGCGTAATTATGCAAAAGAAAATTACATAAACTTCACTTTTTCCTGTTTTTACCTTGGAGTAACCTAAAGAACCAACTACCAGTGTTGCTTTTACCTTCGATGTGTTTCTCTCGCTGGTGCTTCTGTCCGTTCGTCCTTGACTCTTCAGTTCTGCAAGCTGAAGCCGTACTCTGCACTTTGTAAGGTATCGTGAGTGAACTAAGCAGGGGTACAGGAACATGCCCCCGCAGTCTGAAAATCAAGTGTCACTGTGTGCAGCGCATCTCGGCTTAAAAGTACTGCCTCAAATAGAACATAACACGTCGACCGCACGTTAAAGCGTGCAGATGAGGGGGAGGCCATCGGACCCACATTTACTTCTCTGTTGCTACACCATGCCCTCTGCTGAGATCTCTCTGTACATTCATGTATACATGGTGAGTGCACATACACCAGAATGCAAATAACAGTTGCCCCATTACTTAGGCTATTGTTGAACCACATTTACATGTGAACGTAAGTAAATTGTGAAAAGGGTGTGTGCAGTGTGCACCTATTTGCCCAGATTACTACCTCTGGTTTACGGTTTTAGTTGATGAATTACGTACAGGTAGATCCTAGTGGAAGTGTTTGCACAAAACTAGGAGTGAACCCTGTTTGCACGCATCTTTAATGGAACGGAAGTACCAAATCAGACGCAAATACAATTTCTTCTAATTGTTAGTTACACTTGCGCCTCAGCCTAAGGTCTTTCCTACTATACTACAGATATTTTTTCTTTTTTTTCCTTTTCTCTGGTTCATTATATTTCTTTTTGTGCACCAAAAAGCTGCCTGATGCGGCACCTTTGAGGCGCTATGCATAATAATTAAAATGCTGAAAAGTACAGTGATTCAGGAAGATAACGGTGTCTCAAGCTACCAAGTCACCTCTAGAGGAAAACAATGATGTGGCACAGGAGAAACATTTTTCTCCCTTCTGAATCTTAGAAAAATTGCTCAGTGTTTGTAGCAATTAAAGGACCTTGAGAGATCTTCCACCAGTAGGGCCCTGGGGACAGGAATATGGCTACATCTTCCATCGAGAATTTTTGGAGGGTAGGTAGGAGACACTGTGAGAAGATCACACCTTGACATGCCCAGTGATCAATTGGGTGAAGTGCGCGCGCCCAAAAGCTTTTCCCTGATAGCCAAGGAGAGAGGTAGTTTCTCCATTTAGCTGCTTAAACAGCCATGGTTAGTTTACCGACGCGCAGGGGGAGCGGGCATCATGACGAAAACAAGGGCAGATGTCCTGCAGAATGTTTCTTGCAGGTGGATCTAGCGGCACAGGTGCATCTGTGCGACCCTCGCAATGGGTGCGACTGGGCGCCCTCCCTGTCCTGCAGAAGCATTAGATGGTCCAGTGGAAGCCCTAGACTGCTCCCTTCCGTGGTGTAAAAAAGAAAGAGCAGAATGGTGAGAAGAAAGCAAGGGTGGGATTGGTCTGAGAGAGGAGCAAGGAATTGTGGGACAAATGACCAATGCAAGGGTGAGGCCAGTAGGTGTTTTGGATATTAGGATAGGGGAGCAGCAGCGGTCCGGTGTTTAGTCCTAATGGTTAAGGTACTTTGACTATGGATGAGAAGGTTGTGTGCTTAGAGGAAGAATCATTCATAAGGAACCTAAGTATTTTTTAGGGTTTGCGCCCTCGTCCATGATGCCTAACGTCAGATCGCTGAGGGGCAGATGATCGAGGTCATTATTATTAGTCCATGACCTGATCTCCCGCACTGCGACCTGGTTAAACATTGAACACCTAACCATTGAGTCCTGTCAGAAAACAAGAATCCCACTGGGGGTAGAGATGAAGTAATGAAACTGGTGGTGTAACAAAGTCTAAGAGACAGATATTTTTTAATAATAATCTAGGCTCTGCATTGTTTTAAATCATAGTAATTATGCATTTTGCTTGCTGCCTGAGCTGTTTTGAAGAGGCTAATACACATTTTCTGTATTACCTTGGCTTATGGATAACTCAAGGTAAACATTGTAGCTGATTCGTGAATACATTCATATTTGATGACTGCTGCTCACTTTCCTTATAATTCCTGTACTATTGATAATGTTTGTGTGCGTACTTTTGTATTTATCTGCTATATGATTTATACAGCTCCCAATTACCACATGTGACTTCTGTGTGCTGACAATACTTCTTGGTTCTTGCAAAGTCAGACACAGTGGTGTCTTGCTGGGGACAAAACGGAATTATTATATTCAATTGATGAACACCACTTATGGAAGAAGACAGCTTTTCAGTTGTGTATTTTTAAACCGAGAATAGAACACCAGAAAGCTTCAAACAGGATAGAATTTCAGAGTTATCGAAAAATATTGGAATAAACTCTGGCCCTCATTAAATTCCTGGCCGTTGTGCTGTCCTCCGCCAGGGTGACGGAGTAAATGGCACCTTCGCCCTGACGGAGGTTCCGACGGCCAAATTTAGAAATGTCCGCCAGCCCTGCAGACATTTCTAGCATTGGCAGGGACCGCTGACATTTTGGTTTCTGTCAATGTGATCCAGCGGGAAGCTCCAGGGATGAACAATTCACAAAACAGTTATCTCAATAGGGCCCATACACATTTACTCAAATCTTCATACACAATCCCTGGGCAATCCGCGGGGGAGTCAAGTTTTATAATTCGCCTAAGTTCTGATTAGTTAGTTTCCTGTGAACCCAAAATAGTTTGGAAATATAACTCAATGCCTAACTAACCTTCACGAATCAACACTCTTTCCTCTGGCTGATGGACCATCAGTTGAGTTAGTTGATGGTGATATTAACAACTGTCGAACTAATCCACAGATCTCAGTGAAATAACCACAGACTCTGGGTAAGATTCATAAGCTTTATCTAGGATTTCAGTCATAAATCAAATGCTCGTTAATCCAGATTCACAGTGCAAACTCCATCATTCTTAACATGGGAGAGAGAAATCTCATTTAGCAAATACATTCATTTACACAGACTTCATTCAACAAATCAAAATGCAAAGAGTGGATAAATGAAGAGACAAAAGGCACATAATAAGATACATTTGCAAAGAAATATGCACATTTTAAGACAGAATGACATTTACCTAATGAAATACTGAAAACCACCCCTCTGGCCAAAGGACTGGTGGGGGTCTCCTGAATTAGGATCAGGAGACAAAGAACTATAGGACAGGATTAGGACAGGTCAGATACTTACTAGTCTTCTCTATAAACCTGACACACTAGGGCGCATCCCTCTCTTACACTCTCTCCCTCCTCGATGTTCTTCCGGAATCTTCAAATCTAATCAGGCTGTCATTTGGATCTGAATCTTCCCAGTCTGCTCTCCCTTCTTTTCTTCTAGCAGCTCTCTCCTCTCTTTCTCTCTCAGCATCAATGTAATGTGTAATTAATTTAAGTCACTCTAGTTATAGTCTTTATTTCTACATGTCCCACCCTCAAAAGTTGCAAATATTGATGAAATACGGAATATGATTGGACAGGACCGGGGGAGTTTTCATCACACCATGCTGACATATTCATTTTTATTAAGGTACTTATTGTTTGCTAGCCCTTCCCCTTTAGCTCATTCATGTTGTCCTTTTCCCATGCATATATTGTTGCCATTGTAATAATTCATTCAATACAGGCTACATAGACAAGTGTTACATGTCTTCTTTTTCCCATGTCTTCTGTCCTTGCTCTTTGGCAGTCATTCAGCTCTTTCGGTCATCGGGTCACATCATGAATTCACTGAGCATGCGCAACTTCTGGTTCTCCGTCGCCATTTTCCTTTTCCATTATATGCTTCGCAGGCCCAAATGCACACTATTAATAAAAGAATCATAAACAGATGTTATTTTCTTAAACATAATATTCTCACTGTTCACCACCCACTTCTACTCTACCCCATGTTATTATTATTCTCTCGAGCAAAAGCATTAGCAATAGCAGCTTTCTTTTAGTTCAAGCAAGCATATGCCGAGCATGTGGCTCCTTGAGACCACATGTTAGTCCTTCCTGCGCATGCGTGAGAGTTTTTCCCTCTCAAAGCGAGTTAATCACGTTACCACATGCGCAAAGTATTTTTGCAAAATAAAGCGGGTTTTAGTTGCGTTGCATTTTATTCCACATTAATTAAGCATGCGTAAAGCTTTTCTCCCATGTGTCGATGTCTGGTGCGTATTAGTCTTTGTCTTATTTACAGTTTTAGTAGTTAGTAACAGTTAATGAAGGATTGCTCCGAGCAAGTTTCGTTTTCTTGAATCCTTGCTCCATCAAATGCATTGTAATTTTGCTGTATGACTTCATCAGCAGGATGGAGCCATACAGCAAACTTGCAAAGTTTTTATTTTCGAAAAGAAAATCCTAATGTGAGATTTTCTTTTTGAAAAATAAATTTCCCCCTCCCCATGAGAGTTTCTTCTCCTGGTGAGTACTGTTCAGTGCCCCTTACTGCCAGGTTTTTCCTGGCTGACGGGCATTGAAAAACGGCTGCATGTCCGCCCATCTAATTTAGGTGGGAGAACATATAGCCAAACCTCTGATGCTCCCCTACTACGTGGGACCGGCTGAGAAGTTTCACCACGACAGAAACAGAGTAGTGTCCGCCGTCATAAAACTATGGTCCGTCCACATTTAAATTGGGTGGCGGACCATAGTCTTGGCAGGAAGGGAACTCCATCGCCAAGATCTAAATCGGGCCCTTTATTAGCAAAGCTAGTCTTACTGGATTTCCTATAAGATTAAAGCAAGAGACGCTGATATGTACTAGAGGGACAAGGGTGTGTACAGTTGGTAGAGAATTTGACATTTTTATGAAAACGAAATCTAGTAAGTTTTAATAAGAATTTTGAAATGAATTTACTGCTCCACAAGGTGTCAGTGGGGGCAGGGGTTCTAAGTTTTGAATTAGCGGCTAATCTGTCATCCACAGTCTGTATTCGGTGAAACTTTTGAGGTTGATAACTGGTAGAAGTTTATATATTCCATTGCAGTAATCAAGGCTGGGGTGTTCCACCAGTTATGGGGTCTCTAAGAGTCATGCTCCCTTTCATAACTCTGAGATTTAGCATTGGCGCAAGATTTTCTAGAGCAAATGTTATGATTGAGTCAGTTTGGGCAAAAGGCATCTGCATGTAGAAATTAATATTGTTATTGCAGAGATGTAGCCTTTTGAGTGATCATTTAGTCATATTTGGTTTCAAATATTACTTTAGTTTCTGAAGCAGCTAATGACAGTGTTCAGATAAGAATATGAATGAGCTTGGTAGTTGAGAAAAATACCAAGGTTTGAGGTCATGGCCCTTTACCTCAGAGGCTTATGACCCTCTAGAAAAAGCTAATTTCTAGATAAGGAGATCTAACTTTTTTGTGGAAGGTCATTTGAAGGTAACTAAGGGCCAATGGAAGATCTCAGTGGGGGCTTCTTGGGGTCGAATGTTAACCCGTGAGTACTGTAAGAGCACTGACAGGTGGTATTTCTGGACTAGCAGAGGGTCTCAGAGGTCGGCTATAGGCTGGCTTACAGTTGGCTGAGATATAGCTTTGGAGCTCTTAGAGTTGACTGAGGTTTATTAAAGACTGACTAAAAAATGACTAAAGGTCTTTGAGAACCACATGAGGTTCTGTTAGTCAGTGGCGTAATGAAACTTGATGGTGCCCCCTGTAAAGTACATGGAGGGGGCCCCCACATGCTTTGGACCCAGTCATGATGTCTTAGGCCAGGAGCATGCCGCCTGTATGCAATGCCTGGAGCTCTGGGCCCCCCGGACCGGGTTGTTTGTTATGCCATTGCTGTTAGGGCTGTTTGAGATTATGTGTGGGGCAGCTAAGGACCCCAAAGAATCAGCAGACAATCTGTGATGGCAGGGTGAACTGGACCTTTCTGACAGATGGCTGAAGGTGACTGAGTGCAGTCCAAGGGATTCAAAGAGCCGTCTCTCAGTGCACACAGTCATGCCCAGATGGTTCCATGGCATGTCCCTTCCTCACACACCTCTCAGCATACACGGCTGAGGCCAGTAGCTCTGCCGGATGGTTGTTTTCCCTTGCAGTGTCTATTCTGCCATGCTCTTCCTTTTTTGTGTGTGAGATAGGCTCGCATTGATTTGGCTCCCTCTGCTCTACACTGTTTGGACACACTTTACATTTAATGTTTCGAGGATAGGGGTCGAAACATTCACACTGAATGTTATGTTTGTTCTTCTATGTTGGAATTTAGCCCTAAAGCCCCTTAATTTTGTGCTATTCCTGCAGTTGTTAATTTTCATTGTTGAATATTTTAAAAGACTACATAACGTGGGGCAAGTCTGAACATTTTTGTTTTCTGAAGATGGGCTCAGCATAAAAACTGTTCGAAGACGTTAAACATAATTATAAGTAGGGCTCCCAGTTTTCCGTTTTTACTTATTTTTACAGATAAATACAGACAGAAAACTATTTTTTTCCTGTCTGTATTTATTTTTAAATACAGAAAAATACGGAAAATAAGTTGTCTTTGGATGTTTTTTTCTACTGTCAATCATGAGTGCCAGGTCAGCAGGTGTACAGATTGAGAGGCAGGGGAGATGAAAAAGACAGTAGGTTTCCTAATTAAGCTCAATTAAGTGCAGATCTACAGTTAATTATGATATTCTACAATGCAAGTGTTTTCAGATAACGCTATTGCACTGTATACTGCTGAAACAATTTGGACATTCAAATCCAAATTTACATTTATCAGTCAAATAAATGTGGAAACATACCCATTGCAGCTTCATTTGCACAGAAAACACAAAATAAAAATGGATAAATACAGACAAAATTAGCAAAAAATAAATATGGATAAATACAGACGGAAATGTCGAAAAAGTAAATACCATAAAACCGGGAGCCCTAATTATAAGCCACCATACAGAAAAAGACACATTGCTATTCTTGCTGATTTACTCGTATTTATTTGTTGGGATTGTCTTTCCGTGTAATTCTTTTTTTTTTTTTTTTTAAATCTACGGGCCTAATTCACAAATGTAACTTACACTTTTGAGTTAGTTTACTACTTTTCGGTATTCACAAACTGCACCTTTGTAGTGACTTGGGTGAACCGCCGTAATCAGTAAGATAGTGAAGGCCCCCCCGGTGTCGGGCGAAAGCAGCGGTGAAGAACAGGATTCCGTCACGAGAACACCAACGAACGTCAGAGCCATCCAGAAGGAAATCAGGCAAGCGAAGAGAGGCAGGACAGGAGACACGCACGTCGACTAGAACGTAAATTGCTCCTCCGTCCTGCTCAGCCTCTTTTGTTCCTGGCCTGCTCCGCCACACACACAATTGAGAGCGGAGCAAGCCCAACAGTATCAGTCTCAATCAAAAGTGTGTAAGATGCTCTACTCGTGTATAAGAAAGCTACCCCTGTTGTTGTTTAGATATCTCACTTCTGAGGCCACCGTTCACAGTCAAATCAGATTTGACTGGTCAAAGTGGTACTTGTATTGACCCTATACTGAGGCCTGCATCTCTGTGCATTACCAAAGGAGATGAGCACCACACAGGAAATGAGGGATGGGTGAGTTTTCCTTTTCTAATATGACTATGGGTTGCTTAATTCAAGTGATTTATGTGCTACTTACTGAAGTAAACGTAGACTAAAAACAGTTGACTGTATTAGGCCACAGCAATGTAGTATTTGTTCAATTAATTTTAGCTGTGTGAGACAGGCTACCTTATATGTACCCTAAAACTGTGAGTATTATGTGTTGATAGCCAAAATTTGGGGTTCTTATGTAATGATATCTTTCTTCATGTTAACCGCTTCCATGCTCATGACGAGACCAGCTCGTCATGAGTCACAGTGGAGCTGTGCTCATGACGAGCTGGTCTCGTCATAAAGGCTGCGCGCCGCCCACGCGGGATTAATTCCCCGCCTGTGCGGGAGAATTAATGAGTGGGCGGGGTTGTGACGAGACCAGCTCGTCATGAGCACAGCTCCACTGTGACTCATGACGAGCTGGTCTCGTCATGAGCACCGCAGCGCCGCGCTCACACCCCCCCCCGCCCTCCCGCACCCGTGGGGGAATTACCCCCGCAGGGAAGGGGTTAATATTTTTGGTATCAACATTCATTTTGAAGATTGACAGAAGACTGTCAATGATTGATCAGTGTGAGGTCTTTGCACAAGTACAGGTGGGTAGTAACTGGGGACTAGCATATGGTTTGGGTTCCCATGCAGAGAGATGGAATGGATATATACCAATTACAAATCTTTTTTTCCTTTCAAGCTCAAGCGCTCTAAAGAACTAATGTTGAAATGTACCTACCCAGGTTGAGCTGATATTAGTGGCCAAATTTACTTGAAAATATACCATTTGGTACATAGTTCTCACACATTATTTTGGGGGAGAATCTCCATTATGTTACTGTTGGACCCGGCCCTCTCAGGAGGGTAACCGCCAAACATTTTGCCTTCATCCCTCTTGCTTTGCTGAATTCTTTTTTGTTGGCTTTAGGACTCTGTGCACTTTACCACTGTACAAAGTACTTGTGCTGTCTCCTTAAAACATGGTACAATTGGCATACACCCAATTGGCACATTGAATTTATTTATAAGGTCCCAGTAAAGTGGTACAATTTGTTCCCAAGGCCTGTAAATTGAATGCTATTAGTGGGATGGCAGCACTTATTGTGCCACCCACTTAAGTAGCCTTTTTAAACAAGTCTCAGGCCTGCCATTATAGCCTGTGTGCGCTTTAAAACTGACATTTCAATCTGGCAACATAAACCCTTTGTAAGGTCTAAACATATATTTTTAATACATATAAGTCACCCCTAGGGTTACCCTGATCAGCCTATAGGGCAGGGTGCAGCATACTTTTAAAAAATTGACATGTACTTTTAAGTTTTACACGTCCTGGTAGTGAAAAACTCTTGAATTCATTTTTCACTACTGCAAGACCTACCTCTCCCATAGGATAACATTGGGTTACCTTATTATGCTTAATAAGTGATAACTTTTGATTGGGAGTAGGTAGGAAGGTCAAGTTTGGTCTTAAATTAATTGTAATTTAAAATCCTCTTTAATGGTAAAGTTGGATTCTAAGTCATAATTCTGAAAATGCCACTTTTAGAAAGTTGGAATTTTCTTGTGCTAACCATTTGATGCATGCAGCCTGTATCCTGGGTCTCATGACTATGTGTAATGGGCAGTTGGCCTTTATATATTTCTCAAAGACAGCATCACAAAGGGGGACTGGGTGCTGGCAGGATGTGCCATCCTGACCTATTAGGAGGGGTGGAGCTGTCATCTACCTCACTTGCACTTCAAAAGGGCTGCCTCAGCATACTCACAGGGGACTTCACACTAGTCTATTGTCATCCCAGACCCATCAAAGCCAGGGCAGGGGAGGTAAGTAAATTCCAGAAGCAGATGTGGCAGGAAGTCTAGAGGTTCCTTCCACTTAAAAACTGGCATCAGGTATAAATATTGGATGCTCAGACCAACTCTTCAGCTCACTTCTAAAGCTGTGGAAGACTTAGAAGAAGGACTTCTCTATTGCCCTGTTGCAAGAAGGACTGGCCTGGTGCAAGAAGGACTGCCCTGCTGCCTTGGGAAGGAAGACTGGACCTGCTCCATTATCCCAGACCACCAGAGTGACTCAAAGGGCTAGCTGACTGACTTTCTTTTCTCAGCTAGAGGGACATACCAATCTCCAGAGACCTCTCCTGCATCTTCCCAGCTGCCCTGACTGCCTTTGCCCTGCTGCTAGCCTTTGCTGGACTGAGTCCTAATCTCCAAGTGGTGCCTCCCTTGGCTGGCATCAGAATGTACTCCTACTCCCCCCCTGGCCCAACTGTTGGTTCCCTCAGAACTGACTCAGAGCGATGCAACTTGATGCAGCGCTACACAGGACCTTGCATCGCAGCACCTCACAGCTCCTGTTCAGCGGCCTCACCAGAACCAACACAGCGTGATGCATCTTGACACAGAATCTTGCATCCCAGCATCTCGCAGCTCTTGATTGACAGCCTCATCGGAACCCATGCAACTAAACAGAGCATGACACAGGACCTACCATCTCAGTCCAAATACAACCAGGTACATTGCCCAGCAGGCCAAACCTGGTCCTGTACAAGGCCTAGGTTCCATCACGGTTGGCTTGAACGTGTGACTTTGTCCTCTTCTGGCGTGACCAGATAACTCCATTTGTCCCTTTGTGCTTTTTGGCGCTGCTTTGAAATTGTATGTCTCCAGTTCTTCTGATTGGGTTTTTGTCATTCTGATATAATTGTATTTATTACATTTTACTCAGTTTTTCTAAATTGGTTTGGGATTTTTTTTATGTTGTGTTTTCATTGTCTTACTGTCAATCAAATATCTTTATTCGGTTATAATAACAATAACCATAAAAGCACATTAAAATACATGGTTAAAAAATAGTTTCTAATCCAACAAAGTACACAATTACATATCACATTATCATAGATTTCCGGAAGTTAAAATCATTTTTAAGAAAGGCAATAACAGATGCAATGACAAATTCATTTTCTAAAAATTGCAATATTAAAAAGGCGGGTCGGCAATGCCTCAGACCAAGATTCTTTAAAACAGGAATAATCCATCTCTTTCTTGGTGTATCATAAAATTTACAAAAAAACATGATATGTATAGTTGATTGTACTGAGACATCGTCACAAGGACACTTACACAAATCTCTTGACCAATCATTTAATGCAGGAAAACTTAGGGATCTATATAAAATATCCAGTCTAAAACGTAACAGCAGAAAACGGTCAAAGTCTCCATCTGTTAATAGTATATACGGCTGGATTGTTGGAGTCAACAAGGTTAAATGATGGGCTTGTACCGTAGGCTTTCTCATTTCATTGGTAGCTCTAATTTCGGCCAAGAGGCCCATACAACTGGTTTTAAGAGCTTTTCTAGGTACACTGCGCAAGGAGCAAGGCTCTGTGAAATATTCCTGATGTCCTAATTTTGAAAGGAACATTTTCACATATTCCAACCATCTTATATGTTTGACACCATCAGACCCCAAGACGTCCGCTAATATATAGCGATTAAAACCGGTTTCATCTGACGTCCAAATTCTATGCCAGAGAAGGACAGGCTGAATCTTGATCATGTCCTCCAAGTATGGCATACCCAATTCCTGGTGACAAATATAATTTGAGGTACTTTCTGGTAGGGCCAGGAGAAATTTGAAAAAAATATTTTCCGCAATCTGCAGAGTTTTCACATCTGCGTACCCCCATATACCTGCTCCATAGGTAGCTATAGCCACACATTTAGCCCTATAAATATGTAACAATTCCGCCGGTGGGCGCCTTCCTAGTTTACGGCTGAAATTTGATAGGGCCATTAACGCCTTGGTAAACAGCAGAGGTCTAGTTTTAACTGCCTCAGACCATAATCCTGTCCTATCAAATAGTATCCCCAAGTATGAAAACGTTTTGGTGCACTCTATCGGTCTCCCATCTATATGTAATGTTTTAATCCTCTTATTTGACCCGGCCCCGCAGTTCATTGTGTATGTTTTGGAACAATTTATAGTAAGTCCCAAATTCGACATAAAATTAGAGAATGAATTAACAACTCGTTGGAGACCAAGTGGTGTAAGGGCCATTAAAACTGCATCATCTGCATACAAGAGTGCAGGGATGGGGCGCTTTGCCGCCTTGGGTAAATCCCTGCACTCCTTAACTAAAATGGTTTCTAAATTATTTATATATAAAGTGAAAAGAAATGGGGCAAGGACACAGCCTTGCCTCACTCCTCTCCCAACCTTAAAGTGACTAGTGCATTCTCCACCCAACCCATATCTGACCTTAGCCTTTGCCTCTGAGTAAAGCTCCCTTAAAAATGCAATTATTAAAACGTCCACACCTAAGCCTTCTAAAATTGACCACAGTTTTTCATGAATGACGCAGTCAAAAGCTGCCGTTAAGTCGACAAATGTCATAAATAATCTTCCCTTTTTAGCCCTTGTGTACTTGTCCAATAAAATATGCAAGTTAAGACCCTGCTCAACTGTGCCTAGGCCCTTGCGGAACCCATACTGCAGGTCGCTTATGACATCTTGTTCTTCTGCCCATGCCTGCATTCTTTCTAATAAAACCCGCCCGATGATCTTAACGGTTGAGTCCAGCAATGAAATCGGGCGGTAGCAAGCAGGCTTCGTCCTGTCTCCCTTTTTAAAAATTGGCACGATAATAGATTCGTACCAAGTTGGTAGAAAACCGCTTTCACTGCATGCGTTAAAAACCTGAGTTAAGAGCGGACCCATAAAGCCAAGTTTGTTTTAAAAAGGTCCACAGGGACACCATCGGGCCCTGGGGCCTTGCCACCCAAACTTGAGGTGATTGCCGCAGTGACCTCGTTAAGTGTAAAATCCAATCTTAATTCTTGTGCTGTAACATCCATGTTCAGCATGGTTCCCTGTGCGTCTGTTGCCGTATTGTTATACAGATTAGAGTAATGCTGTATCCACTCTGGTTCGGAAATAGCAATCTCCATAGAAGCCCTCTCCTTATCAACTAAAAAAGGCGCATTCACTGCTTTCCAGAAGGCTGAAAAATCACGACTATTGGAAGCATCGTGTAAAGCACGCCAAGCTTCCTTTTTAAAGTAGTCTGTCTAACTTTGAGTGCAGTTTTATAATTTCTTCTTGCCTCCCTGATATGGTCCTTATTTTTCACCGTGGCATGGACACAATGTTTAAGTTTAGTATATGCCTTTGTACAATTAGTGTCAAACCACCCTTGTTTCTTAAAAGATTTCCTCTTAGTTTCAACAAAAAGTGATTTTTTTATATAATTTGAGATAGCCATGAAGTTTTCCATAATCTCTTGACTGGGCGACCTTTCATCCAAACATAACAAAAACATACTTTTACAGTTTGACACAACTTTTGAAGTAAATTCCTCAGTATCCACAGTAGCCCATCTAAGTGCATAACCATTTTGCCTGATCAAGGCAATATGATCACATTATCAGCAGAAATGGTTCTGGCGTTGATGCTCTGGTTAAGCACTATCACGTCTACACTTAGAGGGAAATGATCGCTTAAAGCAATCTCATGTGTATTAAAAATTTTAATATGTGAAGCGTATCTGCTCGAAGACAGTATAAAATCTATGGTAGAGAATATGCCACGACCATTAAAAGTAGGGCGAAAAGGAACCATGGGTGAACACAGATTATTAGCGAATCCCAGATCAAACATAAACATAATATCATTCAGAGAATCGCCATAAATAGTATGTGGAAAATGTGCAAAACTATCGCCTTTCTCATAGGTTAGACCACAAACCTCTTTATCAGCGTATTTGCATATGGGGAATTAAAATCCCCACCCCATATCACAAATACCTCCTTGTTTAGACGAGTATGTAAATTATGTAAATGTCTGCACAAAGATTTCAATATTACTTTAATCGTCTCAGGTGTCGCGTTATTGTAAAAATTCAGTACCACCATGCAAAAAGTACGATCTATGTGTAGACTAATTATGTGATAGTAGGGTTCAGTAGCAATAAATTCAATTTTCCTTAAAATTAAGTAATTTGAAATATATGTGCACAGCCCCCTTTTAGCTCTGCCTGATAATGAAGTAATGGCTGGAGTGTGGAATGTTTTATAGCCACTTATATGTATAGGGTCTATTGCCCAAGTTTCTTGTAGGCTAACTATATTAAAATTTTTCACAAATGCGACCCATATAGTATTAGACACCTTAGATTTTAGTCCGGCGACATTCCAGAATAAAAGTTGACAGTTATCCGCTAATTCTTTACCACATTCCTTAACCCTCTTGTTAGATTTGGGGGTCTCTAGTTGGCAGAGGTAGGTACCTTTGTCCAAATAGGGACCCTTGAGTCTAGTCAGGGAAAGTAGGTACACTCCTGAAATAACCCCTGCTCACCCTCTTGGTAGCTTGGCACGAGCAGACAGGCTTAGTTCAGAGGCAGTGTGTAAAGCATTTGTGAACACATACAGTAATCAAGTGACAACACTACAAATGGACACCACACAGGTTATATATTTATAAAAATAGGTATACTTTATATAGATTTATCACAAGACCATAAACGACAAAAATAATCCACCATACTGTCAAGAGTGCTTAGTTCTGATCAAAAGGCTTAATTCAAGGTTCTGTGCGAGTCGGTAGCCTCCTCCGGCTACGGCGGTGTCGAGAACAAACAGAGTCTAACAAATCCAGCTGACCGCGTCAAGACGGGCCAACACAGCGTAGACAGACTCGGTCACAGTACCTTTTACTTGAAGCGGCAGGCACGGGCGTGCGAGCCGGATGGCTGTTCGTCGCGGTCGCGATGCAAAAATGGAAGCGTTGCAGGACGCGTTGTCCCTCGATGCGGTGCAGGCAGCGGCTCGTTGACGTCGTCGAGACGGAGTCGGTGAGACCAGGGCCGTGCGTTGCAGGGCGAGACCGTGCTTCGATGCGGTGCTGGCAGGTTGCGGTGCGGCGACGGAGCCGGATTCAGGAGCTGGCGTCGATCAGTCCGGACAGCGGTGCGAGTCGGGCGGTGCGTCGCAAAGCGTGCGAGCGGTGCCCAACTCCGGAGCGGTCACAGGACTCGAACTCAGCAGCAGTGACCGTGTCGGTCGGACCAGTTCGATTCGGCGTAGCGAGCGTTGCAGGACGCGTTGTCCCTCGATGCGGTGCAGGCAGCGGCTCGTTGACGGAGTCGGTGAGACCAGGGCCGTGCGTTGCAGGGCAAGACGGTGCTTCGATGCGGTGCTTACAGGACACCGAGTCGGTCGTGAGAGTCGGTCACAGCTCCCTACCTCTGTAGCCACTGAAACAGAGTTTCCAGCAGCAATTCACAAAGGGGGTGAAGTCCAATGGTCCTGGGACTTCGGTCAGGGAGCAAGCTCTCTTCCAAGCCCTTGGAGATCCTTCACAAGTTGATGAAAGTCACAGCAAAGCAAAAGTTCCTTTCTCCTTTCTTTGGCAGTCAGGCAAACCACTGCAGGCCAATCCCCCAAGCAGCACTTCAGGCTTAGGGATAGTTTCTCCTCAGTTTCTTCTTGGTTCCGCTCCTCAGCAAAGGTTTCTTCTTGTTCCCAAAAGTGATCTAATTTTCCTGGGGTCTGGGTGCCCCTCTTATACCCTGATTCTCTTTGTTCTCTGGAGGCAGAGAGGCCTCTGCCTAGTCCAAAACCAGTTCTGGTCAGTCCTGGAGCACTTTGTTTTTCTGACTCCTTCTTTCCTTTCAGAATGTGGGGCAGAGTGCTCAGCAGCCCGGCAGGAGGTGGAGCCAGCATTGTGGACGGCAGGCACAGCCCTATTCAGACCCAGGTGCAACTCCTCCCTCCACTCTGGATGCAGATCTTTCTATTCAGCCCTGCGCTGACTCACCCTGTCTCCTGTAGCCACCCCCAGCCCCTGTCACTCAATCTCCAGACAAGGAATACACAACCTAGCAGAGGCAGGCTTGGATAGTTAGGCAAGAAAATACCCACTTTCTAAAAGTGGTATTTTCAAACACAGAATGTTAAAACCAACTTCACTAAAAGATGTATTTTATCACCCTGGGTTCAGGCATACTAAATTCGTTTTTCTACCATGTTCCCTGGGTCAGTTCTGACTATAAGGTGTAATAGTCAGTCTGCCCATTCTGGCCTATGGGGAGCAGGTAGCCTTGCAATAGTGAAAAACGAAAATGGCTGTAATTCACTATTAGGACATGCCACACACACCAGGGCATGTCCTACCTTATACTTACAATGCACCCTGCCCTAGGGCCTACTTTAGGGGTGACCAACATGCAGTAAAGGGAAGGTTTAGGGACTGGTAAGTGGGTGTACTCACCAAGTCGACATGGCAGCCCTAGGCTGCACACAGGCTCTGCGATGGCAGGCCTGAGACACATTTTACAAGCCGCTTCTGTGGGTGGCACAACCAGTGCTGCAAGCCCACCAGCGGCATTGGATTTACAAGCCCTGGGCACACTGAGTGCACTGTACTAGGGACTGACAAGTAAACCAATCATCCAATCATGGAGTCACTAATACATATATCAATTAACGATAGGGAGCACTTGCACTTTGGCACTGATTAGCAGCGGCAAAGTGCCCATGAGCATCTAGTCCAGCAAAAACATATCGGCAACAGTGGAGGCATTACGAAAAAATGGAAGGGAGACCCACGCCAAGGATGCCAGGTCTAACACGTGTCCCCTCCAGCTGAAATGTGGGGAGAACTATCCTACCCCTAGGGAGTTCTCATCGCTAAGGCGGAAAAATCTGGACAGACCATCAGCATTGGCGTGTTCTGTACCAGGGCGGTGTTCCACCGTAAAGTCCATCCCCTGTAGGGAAATGGACCACCTCAACAGCTTTGGATTCTCACCCCTCATCTGCATCAACCATCTGAGGGGCCTGTGGTCTGTCTGAACCCGGAAGTGAGTCCCAAACAGGTATGGTCTCAGCTTCTTCAGTGCCCAGACCACAGCAAATGCCTCACGCTCGATAGCACTCCATCTCTGTTCCCGGGAAGTAACCTCCTACTGATGAAGGCTACAGGTTGGTCTAGGCCCTCCTCATTGATCTGTGATAGAACAGCCCCTACACCATGCTCTGAAGCGTCGGTCTGAACAATGAACTCATTGGAGAAGTTGGGTGCCTGGAGCACAGGCGCCGTGCACATGGCAGTCTTCAAGGTGTCAAAAGCTTTCTGACAGGCGTCAGTCCAAATCACTTTCCTGGGCTGCTTCTTGGAAGTCAGCTCGGTCAAGGGGGCAACAATGCTGCCATACCCCTTGACGAATCTCCGGTAATACCCGGTGAGTCCTAGGAAGGCTCTCACCTCTGTCTGGGTTTTGGGGGGCTCCCAAGCCAGAATGGTATCAATTTTCGGTTGGAGGGGCGCCACCTGGCCGCTCCCAACCTGGTGTCCCAAGTACACCACAGAACCCTGCCCAATCTGGCACTTACTCACCTTGATTGTGAGGCCTGCCCTCCGCAGCGCCATCAACACTTCCCAGAGGTGACGCAGATGTTCTTCCCAACTGGAACTGAACACTGCGATGTCATCCAGGTAGGCGGCACTGAAATCCTCCAGTCCAACCAACACCTGGTTGACCAACCTCTGAAAGGTGGCAGGGGCATTCTTCATCCCAAAGGGCATCACCCGGAACTGGTAGTGCCCATCTGGTGTGGAGAATGCTGACCTCTCTTTTGCCCCATCAGTCAAGGCGATCTGCCAGTACCCAGACGTTAAGTCAAACGTGCTGAGGTACCGCGCAGCCCCTAACCGATCTATGAGCTCATCAGCCCTGGGGATGGGGTGGGCGTCAGTCCTGGTGACGGAATTGAGTCCCCTGTAGTCCACACAGAACCGGAGTTCGGGTGTGGCACTAGGCGCGGCAGCCTTTGTAACCAAGACCACTGGGCTGGCCCAAGGGCTGTTAGAGGACTCAATTACCCCTAGCGCAAACATCTTGGAGACCTCCTCCTTGATGCAGGCTCTGACCCTGTCAGTCACCCTGTAAGCCTTGTGCTTCACAGGAAGACTGTCCCCAGTGTCCACATCATGGACGCACCAATGAGTGACAATGGGAACCAGGGAGAACAGGTCAGGGAACTGTCCCAATAGTTGGCGACAGTCACCCTGCTGCTCAGGTGTCAGGGAGGTAGAGAGGTTTACTCCCTCCACTGATCCATCTTGCTCTCGGGCTGACAGGAGGTCAGGAAGAGGCTCGGTCTCCTCCTCCATTCCATCATCTGTAGCTAAGAGCATGCCCACTTGGGACCTCTCCAAGTGGGGCTTCAGGCGGTTCACATGCAGGACCCGCAAGGGGTTCCTGGGAGACTGCAAGTCCACCAAATAGGTAACTGGACTCTTGCGCTCCACCACCGTAAAAGGGCCGGTCCACCTGTCCTGGAGCGCACAAGGCTCCACAGGGGCCATGACCCACACTTTCTGACCAGGCTGAAGCTCTACCAGAGTGGCATTCTGGTCGTACCACCGCTTCATCTCCTCCTGGCTGGCTTCCAGATTTGCCTCAGCAAGTTCTCTGAAACGCCTAGTCTGGTTCCTGAAGGCCAGCATGTAACTGTATACATCCTGGGGAGGTTTCCTAGGAGATTGCTCCCAGCCTTCCTTGACCAAACTCAGAGGTCCTCGCACCGGGTGTCCATAGAGGAGCTCAAAGGGACTGAACCCTAGAGACTTCTGTGGCACCTCCCGGTATGCAAACAACAGGCATGGTAAGAGGACGTCCCATTTACGCCTCATGGGTTCTTCCAGACCCATAATCATGCCCTTGAGGGTCCGGTTGAATCTCTCAACCAGCCCATTTCCTTGAGGGTGGTAAGGAGTGGTGAACTTGTAAGTTACACCGCACTCCTGCCACAGGGACTTCATGTACTTGGACACGAAGTTGGTACCTCTGTCAGACACCACCTCTTGAGGGAATCCCACACGTGAGAAAATTCCCATCAGTGCCCATCCCACCACGGGGGCCGTCACTGTCCTCAGAGGGATGGCTTCAGGGTACCGGGTGGCATGGTCCACCAAGACCAGGATAAACCTGTTGCCCATGGCTGTCTTGGGGTCCAGTGGCCCCACAATGTCAATACCCACCCGTTCAAAGGGGTGCTGACCACAGGGAATGGCTGGAGAGGAGCCTTGTGCTTCCTCCCACTCTTTCCACTTGCCTGGCAAGTCTGGCATGTCCTGCAGTGAGTGGCGGCACTCCTGCGCATCTGGGGCCAATAGAAATGGGTAACAAGCCTGTCAAAGGTCTTGTCCTGCCCCAGATGTCCTGCTAACGGTACATCATGAGCCAACCCCAGTAGGAAGGCTCTGAAGCGCTGGGGTACCACCAGCACACGGGCTGACCCAGGCTCAGCAACCTTAGGCTCTGAATACAGGAGACCATTCTCCCAGTAAATCCAATGTGATCCAGACTGATCACCTGCTGCCTGGTCTGTGGCCTGTTGCCTCAGACCCACGAGAGAAGGGCATGTGTTCTGCTCCTCGCAGAACTCTTCCCTGGAGGGTCCTCCTTCTTGCTGCCAATGGGTCAGCTCAGGTAGGTCCCCCAGTTCAGCTACCTGTTCCCCTGTAGGCTCCAGGGCATCCCCCTCAGGGTCTGCCTCCTCCTGGACCGTGGGAACCTCGGGGGCCGGTTTCCCGCGCCCCCTGCCTCCTCTCTCTCCGGCAGGCACCTGGGCCTCCCTCTCAGGTTCCAGGTCCTCTTGAACACCTTTAGCTGCCATTGACCGGGTGGTCACACATGCCCAATCAGGCAAGCCCAACATTTCTAAATGCGCACTCCGCTCCACCTTAGCCCAAGGTGAGCTCTCCAAATCGTTCCCTAACAAACAGTCAACAGGCATGGCTGGCCTCACAGCTACTTGAAGAGTACCCGAGACCCCCCACTCAAAGGGAACCTGAGCCACCTTGCAGTGACTCTCTGTGTTGTCAGCGGCAACAACCGGATAGAATGCATCAGGGATAACCTGCTCCTTAGACACCAGGTGACACTTGACAGCTGTCACACTGGCTCCTGTGTCTCTCAGAGCCTCCACCCTATGGCCATTGATGGTCACCCACTGCCTGTATTTCTTAGTGTTCTCAGGCAGCGGGGTCCTAGGGACCATCTCAGAGTCTCCTAATGAGACAAGGGAAAACACTGTGGGATCCCCCCACCTTGGGCACCCAACTCCTCCCCCAGGGCTACACTAGCCAACTGCCGGGGGACTGCACTGGTGGGTGCTGGTTTTCCATGCAAAGGGCAACGAGGATCGTTTGCCTTGTGGCCAGGGCGCCACACTTGTAACATACCAGTGGTCCCTGGTGAACAGGGGGCCTGTCAGGGCCACTGGCTTCTTCTCAGGGGAGGCTGGGAACCTTTCCCTTGGTTCCCTTGGGGTCTACTTTGGGGCCCTTTCTGGAACTCCTTCTGTTTACCCTTGTCCCCCCACTCTTCTGCTGGGGACCCTGCCCACCCTTGGCGGAGTCTCCCACGTGACCCTTGTGGACCCGGGTACTCACCCAGCGGTCCGCCTCCTCAGCAAGCTGCCTAGGGTTAGTCAGCTTACTATCAATCAGGTGCTGGCGTAGCTCAGGAAAACAATTACCGGACAAGTGCTCCCAGGCAATCAAATCAAAGAGCGCCTGAAAATCAGTCGCTTTGCTACCCTTTACCCAACCATCCAAGGCTCTGCAAAAGAAGGTCACATATTCAACCCAGGTACTGCTTTCAATCTTACTACAGTTCCTGAACCTTTGCCTATAAAGCTCAGGGGTCAAACCATACCTAGTCATTAAGGCATCCTTCATGTGGCTGTACGAATTATAGACTTCAGAGGGCAAATCCAACAAGGTATCCCGCCCTTCACTGAGGAACCGTCCCCACAACCCCGCTCCCCAATCCTTCTCAGGGACCCGGTGGGAAGACATGGCTACCTCATAGGCTTTGAACCACTGCCCAATGTTATCATTTTAAAAAAAATCCTTAACCACATCTTTTGGAATATACACCCTAGCTTCAACAGGCACAGGCGGTACACTGCCACCAGAGGGAGTAATCTCTAAGCTTTTGGCCTTCAATTCCAACTCCCTCAAAACTTTCTCATGTTCAAACTGCATTTTCTTTTCCTCTAGGGCTAATTTCCTAGTTTGCATTTCGAATACTAACTGCCCATTCAGCTTGAGCTTGGTCAGCTCCATTTCGTGCATCCTACTCTCTTTCCTGTCCTCCAACTCCTCTGGAGACAGTCCTCTGGCAGAAACACTGCTACCTACTGGGGAAGGTGGTCTTCTAGCCCCTAGACCCAATAGCCCCTCCAGCTGCCCTTCTGCATTCTCAGCCCCCTCCACAGGGGCACTCCTTGATTCGACCCAGGCCCTCAGCGCCTTTTGGAGGTCCTCCTTCCTGGAGAGCCCGGTCATGGATACTTTAAACTTTTTGCAGAATTGCCTGAGCTGCTTGAGGGTGTAGCATTCTAGCCTCTCTTCTTCCCAATCACACTCAACAGAGGCTACTGATGCTGGTTTCTCCATAGTGACTGAACTTGGCATTTGCAAAAATAGGAAATCCCAGAAAAAATGCTATAAAAGTATGTGGTTGCGTTTTGGCCTGCACTCACTAAGTAGTGCTCACCAATCACTGTACATGAGTCACAAATGCAAGTCCAGAATCCTCACCGCTGACCACCAATGTTAGATTTGGGGGTCTCTAGTTGGCAGAGGTAGGTACCTTTGTCCAAATAGGGACCCTTGAGTCTAGTCAGGGAAAGTAGGTACACTCCTGAAATAACCCCTGCTCACCCTCTTGGTAGCTTGGCACGAGCAGACAGGCTTAGTTCAGAGGCAGTGTGTAAAGCATTTGTGAACACATACAGTAATCAAGTGACAACACTACAAATGGACACCACACAGGTTATATATTTATAAAAATAGGTATACTTTATATAGATTTATCACAAGACCATAAACGACAAAAATAATCCACCATACTGTCAAGAGTGCTTAGTTCTGATCAAAAAGGCTTAATTCAAGGTTCTGTGCGAGTCGGTAGCCTCCTCCGGCTACGGCGGTGTCGAGAACAAACAGAGTCTAACAAATCCAGCTGACCGCGTCGAGACGGGCCAACACAGCGTAGACAGACTCGGTCACAGTACCTTTTACTTGAAGCGGCAGGCACGGGCGTGCGAGCCGGATGGCTGTTCGTCGCGGTCGCGATGCAAAAATGGAAGCGTTGCAGGACGCGTTGTCCCTCGATGCGGTGCAGGCAGCGGCTCGTTGACGTCGTCGAGACGGAGTCGGTGAGACCAGGGCTGTGCGTTGCAGGGCGAGACGGTGCTTCGATGCGGTGCTGGCAGGTTGCGGTGCGGCGACGGAGCCGGATTCAGGAGCTGGCGTCGATCAGTCCGGACAGCGGTGCGAGTCGGGCGGTGCGTCGCAAAGCGTGCGGCGGTGCCCAACTCCGGTGCGGTCACAGGACTCGAACTCAGCAGCAGTGACCGTGTCGGTCGGACCAGTTCGATTCGGCGTAGCGAAGCGTTGCAGGACGCGTTGTCCCTCGAGTCGGTGCAGGCAGCGGCTCGTTGACGGAGTCGGTGAGACCAGGGCCGTGCGTTGCAGGGCGAGACGGTGCTTCGATGCGGTGCTTACAGGACACCGAGTCGGTCGTGAGAGTCGGTCACAGCTCCCTACCTCTGTAGCCACTGAAACAGAGTTTCCAGCAGCAATTCACAAAGGGGTGAAGTCCAATGGTCCTGGGACTTCGGTCAGGGGGCAAGCTCTCTTCCAAGCCCTTGGAGATCCTTCACAAGTTGATGAAAGTCACAGCAAAGCAAAAGTTCCTTTCTCCTTTCTTTGGCAGTCAGGCAAACCACTACAGGCCAATCCCCCAAGCAGCACTTCAGGCTTAGGGATAGTTTCTCCTCAGTTTCTTCTTGGTTCCGCTCCTCAGCAAAGGTTTCTTCTTGTTCCCAAAAGTGATCTAATTTTCCTGGGGTCTGGGTGCCCCTCTTATACCCTGATTCTCTTTGTTCTCTGGAGGCAGAGAGACCTCTGCCTAGTCCAAAACCAGTTCTGGTCAGTCCTGGAGCACTTTGTTTTTCTGACTCCTTCTTTCCTTTCAGAATGTGGGGCAGAGTGCTCAGCCGCCCGGCAGGAGGTGGAGCCAGCATTGTGGACGGCAGGCACAGCCCTATTCAGACCCAGGTGCAACTCCTCCCTCCACTCTGGATGCAGATCTTTCTATTCAGCCCTGCGCTGACTCACCCTGTCTCCTGTAGCCACCCCCAGCCCCTGTCACTCAATCTCCAGACAAGGAATACACAACCTAGCAGAGGCAGGCTTGGATAGTTAGGCAAGAAAATACCCACTTTCTAAAAGTGGTATTTTCAAACACAGAATGTTAAAACCAACTTCACTAAAAGATGTATTTTATCACCCTGGGTTCAGGCATACTAAATTCGTTTTTCTACCATGTTCCCTGGGTCAGTTCTGACTATAAGGTGTAATAGTCAGTCTGCCCATTCTGGCCTATGGGGAGCAGGTAGCCTTGCAATAGTGAAAAACGAAAATGGCTGTAATTCACTATTAGGACATGCCACACACACCAGGGCATGTCCTACCTTATACTTACAATGCACCCTGCCCTAGGGCCTACTTTAGGGGTGACCAACATGCAGTAAAGGGAAGGTTTAGGGACTGGTAAGTGGGTGTACTCACCAAGTCGACATGGCAGCCCTAGGCTGCACACAGGCTCTGCGATGGCAGGCCTGAGACACATTTACAAGCCGCTTCTGTGGGTGGCACAACCAGTGCTGCAAACCCACCAGCGGCATTGGATTTACAAGCCCTGGGCACACTGAGTGCACTGTACTAGGGACTGACAAGTAAACCAATCATCCAATCATGGAGTCACTAATACATATATCAATTAACGATAGGGAGCACTTGCACTTTGGCACTGATTAGCAGCGGCAAAGTGCCCATGAGCATCTAGTCCAGCAAAAACATATCGGCAACAGTGGAGGCATTACGAAAAAATGGAAGGGAGACCCACGCCAAGGATGCCAGGTCTAACACCTCTCATTAATAACGTTAGATGATATGGTATTAATTTGTTGAGGTGGGAGTAAGATCGATTCTATCGTAATATTGCACAGCGGGTCGTATACATTCTCTGTGCTTTCTTTCTCAGAGGGAACATCTTTGGTGATTTTTATGTTAGTAGGTAACAATACTGTAGATCCCACATTTTTTAAAGTACCCGTCATGATTGGTGTTACTATATACTGTTGTTCCCCTGTTTGTAGTCAATCAACTGATTCGAGGTTAGTGAATGTCTTTAACCGATTAAAGACAGGCACATTAAACTGATTTCTCAAGCCCAGCAACTTTGATTCCCTCAAGTTAGTAAAATTGTTATTATTCTTTGGATGATAAAAATAACCTAATGGCACTAAGTTGACACCCTGGCTTGTGATTGTATGGCTTCCGGCTCTATCCAGAATTAGTTGCACTAATTGCGGTGTTTTAAATGTCAATACCACACAATCTCCGCTCAAATTCTTTCGACCTCTACCCACCCACGATACTCTCCTTGCCATTTTAAATTCTTCAAATAATCTTTCAGTTAGTCCCATCCTAGTGCTGAGCCAGTGTAGCGATCTATTCCTTAGAAGCTCCCATGATTCCGACATCACCATCTGTACTCTCGGGACATTAGCTAGCACCACTACGTAAGGAGTGGTAGCAGGCGGTAAGTCCAGGTGTATTTTATGCCTTCACCTTCATTATCATTCATGTCGCTAGTGGTGTTGGAATTAGAATTTGTGGGATTTGAGGGATGAGTCGAAATAATTGGGGCTGAGGGAATCATATTAAGGCGTGCCTCGTGATTAATAATAGGGGATTTCTCATTTCTTTGATATAGTACACACTCAGGTTCCCTATTGCTACCAATATTGCTACCAATGGCAGGGTGTGTAGCTTGGCATGTCTTGCTGTTAACTGATCGGACTTGGTTACCCCTATACACATCTAGCAACTTCTGTGCCGGATTCTGTACTTTACATACACAGTTAGATAATGCATCTTCCATTTTTCCAATTCTGCTTAATAAGTTATCTAATGTAGCTCTAAGAAAGATATCTAAAGAGTCCAGTTTGGCTTTTATCTTGACCACCTCGTTCTGCGTACGTACATTGAAGCTACCTATAGATTTTTCCCTGCTCTCCAATTTATGTGTCGCGAGGGCATTCCCTTTTGGGGGCCTTTTTCGGGTTTTTAAAGGGGTTCCCCTAGCCGGAGAGCCTGTGTCCCCTGTTACTTTAGGAAGCTTATCAGGATTTCTTGCACGCTTAGAAGGTGGTTGACACTCATATTCTTGATCACTTCCTGAAATATGCCCTGATGTATTTACAATACATCCATTGGTGCTTAGCTGGGGTTCTTCTATAGGTGTGATAAGGCACCCCTGTGCTGTATTATCCCCTGCCATGTCACCACCCACGTTTGGATTACCCAAACTCAGCGACTCTTCTACGGTCATGATCTGTTGCTCAATAGCACCCATAGCTCCAGTTAAATAGTTAAGTAGTGACTGACGTGAACGCACCCCAGATTTGGGCTGTTTAATATTCTTGACACTTGGTGCTTTTCTTTTCCCCATTTTTAAACTTAAATATATTATGAAAAATGAACAAAAATTATGTTAAACACAGCACAATTCAAGCACAGGAGCCTGTAACAATCAGGGGTTGGCCCAATTAGAAGTGATGTTAAGCTGTCAATACAAATAATATTGTCTATCATCAGCGAAGATGATTCCTGTTTTGAAGTCTCAATATCCGTGTCAATATGCACATAAAAGATCGTAAACGTTTTCCCTCTCACAGTACCTTTTATCGAGAAATCAAGAGTCGTGGCCCAGCCCAGTCTAATCCAGTCTATGACGGGCTAAGACGGGCCCGTCTTGGCCCGGTCTTCGCCCGGGCCGAGCCCGGTCACGCCCGCGCGCGTCCCGCGCTGCGGGAGCGCCGCGTTGGTTTTCAAGTCCCTCCAGGGACTACAGGGAAAGTGCCGGTGCAGTGTTGGGCCAGGGGCCAGCTGCCAAGATACAGGCGTCAGTTTGTGGTCTCCCGCCCTGCGGGAGCGCCGCGTTGGTTTTCAAGTCCCTCCAGGGACTACAGGGAAAGTGCCGGTGCAGTGTTGGGCCAGGGGCCAGCTGCCAAGATACAGGCGTCAGTTTGCGGTCTCCCGCCCTGCGGGAGCGCCGCGTTGGTTTTCAAGTCCCTCCAGGGACTACAGGGAAAGTGCCGGTGCAGTGTTGGGCCAGGGGCCAGCTGCCAAGATACAGGCGTCAGTTTGCGGTCTCCCGCCCTGCGGGAGCGCCGCGTTGATTTTCAAGTCCCTCCAGGGACTACAGGGAAAGTGCCGGTGCCGGTGCAGTGTTGGGCCAGGGGCCAGCTGCCAAGATACAGGCGTCAGTTTGCGGTCTCCCGCCCTGCGGGAGCGCCGCGTTGGTTTTCAAGTCCCTCCAGGGACTACAGGGAAAGTGCCAGTGCAGTGTTGGGCCAGGGTCCAGCTGCCAAGATACAGGCGTCAGTTTGCGGTCTCCTGTTTGTATGCTGCATAAATACTTAACTTTTTTTGTGCCAAGCTACTAGAGGGTAAAGCACAGGCTAATTTAGTGACTTTTGTGATACACCGTGACAGGGATTGTGGCTGTTGCTTGAGAAGGGTTTTCATACCCTTCAATCAAAAATCTAACTTCTCCCTGTTAAATTTTTAATGCTATCCAGTTTTTAAAAAATCATTCTCACCTGTTTTTAAATATACCTTCTGCCAATTTCTTACCCAAAACCCACTTAGAACTAAACTAGAAACTTCTCTATGAAGGCGTATTTAATTCTATCCAGTTTGAACTAACATAAGTGATCCAGTGTGATTTTTCATACACCATTTACTACAACTTTGGCTAAATATGCCGGGGGAAAATCCTTTGATGCCTATAAAGTTATCTTTATGTTTTGCCCAATTGTGAACAGGGTTAGGGACCCAATGTTCTTTACATGCTCAACGGGACATTGATAATACCTACAATAGCCTTTTAAGAACTCCAAACCTCATATCTCATCTTTAAATTATTATGTTCAACCCCGGATGAGCACAGTTAGGCAGCCATCTTCGAATGATTTGAAAGCCCATTCAAGGCAGAGCATTCTTGTGTGCACATGTGCACACTTGCTCATCTTTGCTTTGGATTATAGCCCATTGTTCACAGTGAAGTGAGCCAGTGGCTCAACTTGGCTGACCCATTGCCCCTGTGAGAGACACAACAGCAGATCAATAGATGAAGAGGGCAGGCTGAGAGCCCCTATAAGTAAGTATATGTATGCATTATTCATTATTCAATAAACTTTATTCAAATAAAAAAGGGTGCTCCCAAAACAACATTTTCTCATATTAATTCCCATAGGAATTTTGGGAAGCAATGCAGAAAATAACAGCTGTACGGAATGACACCAAATTTGGCAGAAAGCTGCATCCTTGCTCAGAAAGGGAGCTTTTGTAATTTGATGTAAATCAATACAGCTGTTTTTGAGAAATTCTCATTTGAATTATTGTGATAACTGAATAGTTGGTCTTGCGGGAGTGCAGCAGTACTCCTATGGTACCACAGTTCTAAGAAATAGAGAATTCTGATTGGCCGAGAGACATTTCTTTTCCCATCGGACCTTTTGGTACTGTGGGACCGGTACCAGTGTGATCTTACATGAAAACAAAATTGCAGCTGCCATTATAGGCCATGAGGAATTGAAAGATGTTTTTAAAAAATATATAAGGGGGCCTGGTTGGTATACCCTGGCCCCCTGGCACTTCTCGGAGGGACCCTCATGTTTGCATAATAGAAAAATAATTCATGCCATGGGTCCCGCAGTACTCCCTCAGGACCCAGTACAGTCCCTGTGTGGTCTAGCGGGACTCCCACAGCAGCCTTGGTACCACAAGACCACAGAAGCAAGTGTAGCTTGCAGAGTCACAGTACCACAGGTGACGCTTTAGCAGCAGTACCGCGGAAGTACTGTGGTACCTCGAAAAGAAATAAGTAGGTTAGAGGGTGGATTTTGGGGTATCGGCCTCATGCCGCAAATGGTCAAAGGCCATACATAGCTGGGGTTGGCTGCCTGCATGTGTTGGGCATGGCTGAAGGACGTCTGTGCTGAGGGGTTCATCTCAGGGTATGGCTGCAGACTAGGTCCTGCGGCCAACCCCACTCAGGACACAGCCTAACGCTTTGGTCAGTGGGAGAGCTGGGTGAATATGATAACAAACTGAAATTCATTGTAAAAAAAGCGTAAGGTGACAAACAGTTGAATATGGCAATAACATCTTTACCTTACATTGAAAGAACCCTAGAATGTACTGAAAAAACAGAGGGTAAAGTGATGTTGTAATTCGGTGTTATATTATATAAACTAACTTCTAAACCCCCCAAAACATTGAAATTCATCAGTTATAGTTTACTAAGCTAACTATAACATGTGTCCCACCACGCACTGTTTATGACCTTAAATATTATGTCACTTATGATGTATTAAATAAGATTGATGCCTGCACCATTGATCGCTACACCTCACAGGGCCAAAAAAATACCCACACACTGGTCCTTTCAATATGGCCCATCTGGCAGTGTCAGCTGCTCAAATAGTTAGTCCAATACTAGTGTCAGTCATATAAATTGCCTTTAATACACTGTATAAAAAACAACAAGGTTATATAAGGAATACTTGAATTAATCTCAGCCACTAGCATTCGTTCTGAGCCGCATTCCAGACCATCGTTTTTTGCCTGGTGTGCCATTTTAGACAGATACCCGCCCTATGCAAATCAGTCTTGGTCCTGCTCTGATAGAAACAGTTCAGCCTAAACTGCCTGGCCAGGTCCCCTCCAGATGGGAACACAAGCAATCCCAGACCAGTTTAGACCTGCCTATGGCTCATCAGTGCGTTATAGCTTGAGTCCTATGGCACAGCGAGCGCGCGACCTTTGTATGGGAATACCCGTCACACAGTGAAAACACGGTGTTAGAAGGAATGCGTGAAATAATCTCAGCTACTGGTGAAAGATATGGGCCGCATTTCAGGCCATCGTTTTTTGCCCACCAAATTGGCATGCTGTGCAAAATAATGATGGACTGTGATGTGCCCTGAGTAATTACCAATGGCTGAGAATATTTAAAACATTCCATCCATCATTTTTTGTATACTTCAATATGACACTCTAAGTGGAACTGGTATGCCCAGACGTTGGTCCCAGTGGTACTGGAGCAAAGCTACTCCTGACTGAGAATGAGAAGGCCCAATCATGACGAACAAGAGCAGGACTTGGCCTGGCAGTTCAGGCTGGACTGTTTTTGTTGGGGCAGGGAGATTACTGATTTGCCTATGGCTGGGTCCAAACTTAAATGGCATGGTGTGCAAAATAATGATGGACTAAGATGCGACCTCAAGTAATTACCAGTGACTAAGATTAATTCAAGCATTCCATCTATTACATTTAAGTATACTTTACTTGAATCCCTTGTAACCATATCCAGGCATGATACAAAGGGTTCATAATCTATTCATATTTTTTTCATTCTGTGGGCAAGTTTTTTTTCTCAATTTGGCCATTATAACAATGTTTTTCAATTACCATGGTATTGCTGACTGAACTCTGGCCTGCTTTTTAATATCTCAATGGAAGGTTTTAAGAAGTGGAAGAACACAGGGATTACTGTACTTTGGGATAATGTGCCATAGAATGGCTCTACACGTCAATTCAATTCATCTTCATTCGGATACGAAGTATGCACAAAAGTACAAACACACACAATAGTAGCACATGATAAAATACATTAAAGCACATAAATTTTTAAAACAGTCATAAAAAACACACAATTAGATTCCAGGCCAGGGCAACAGTGCTTGAGACAATTCAAATAAATTCATACTGTGTTCATCGAAATGCGGGCTAGGACAGCGGTTTTCAGAAAAGCCCTGATATGAAAAATTGTCTCTTCATCATTAAGTTGGAGCAGCAGGCTAAAAGCTGCCCTATAATTTGTAATAGAGCGCCTCTTAAATAGGGAGTTTAATGAGCTTTGTGTACATGAGAAAAAAACCACAGAAAAATAAGAAATTCAGTAAAGATTGTCCAGATTTCCTATCACACGGACAGGGGGAAGAATCAAGGTTAGGTTGAAAGCCTGAGGGGAAGCATAACAAATACTTAATAGGGCCAGCCCTAAAGCGGAACAGTAAGCTGCGTTCCCAGCTGCCCAATGGTTTAGTTAAATACACTTCAATTTGGCAAATCGTTTTTAGTATTCGAATAAACTGCCACGCTCGACCTCCTAGACTCTGTGGCCATTCTTTCAACAAGAAAACATTTTTACAGGGCTAGCTGAAGCTGCTATCTACTGATAGCATGAATACCCTAGGGGTTCTCAAAAACATGCAAATAATCAATCTTGCGCAGACAAGACTGCACCCCTGCTAGCCATGGAATGTTCATACCTTTATCGCAGTTAAGGCAATCCATTATAATATCTCTTGTGAGACTTGCTGCTTTGTTTTTCCATACAGCTATCCATAACAAAGGTGGGCGGGCGGGCTCTGATATAATCTTCTACGTAAGATAGGCTCAATTCACTATGACAGATAAAATGGGGAGAAGAAATAGGGGCCACCAAAACCTTGCCGTAAAATCTATTTTCTTCAGTCTGAATGCTATTACAATTAGAGAAACCCCAGACCTCAGCCAAATATGTTGCCATCGGGATACATTGTGTCGTAAAATGTGCAGAATAGGCAAAAAGTTCCCCCCCCCCACGGATTGCGGTATGCTAAACACTGTGCCGATAGCCTTGGATAGTTTGTTCCTACAGTGGATAGTGTGCGCAGACCAGGATCTATTAGCTGCAAAAACTAACCCTAAATATGAAAAAGTGCTAGTGCATTTTAGGCTGTAATTGCCAGTAGTAAGAGAAGGCAAATTATACTTCCTGGGACCACAGGCCATAATATAGGATTTTGCAAAACTAGTACGCAGATCTAACAAGGCCATAAAATCCACAAATCCTTGTACTAAAAGATGCAAAGCTCTAGGTGTGCGGGTCATAAGCACGGCATCATTAGCATACAACAAGGATGGTAAAACTGAGTCTTTAATTTTTGGAACGCCTAAAGTGATAGTTGTTACAAAAGGGGAAAGATTATTAATATGTAGAATAAAAAGAAGTGAAGCTAAAACACACCCTTGTCTCACACCCCAGAAAATATCTATATCTTTATTAACCTCCCCCTGTATATTTCTTCTGATCCTGCCCTTCATGCCCCTGTGCAAATAAGCCAAAACGTGCACCAGTACATCGTCCATCCCGCTCGCTAATAGGATTGACCACAGCTTTGAGCGATTAACGCAATCAAAAGCTGAGGTCAAGTCCGTAGACGCCAGATAAAGCCGGGAGTGTTGGGCAACAGTGTATTTCCAAATAATCAAGTTAAGATTTAAGCACTGCTCACTGTGTCCTTGTTGTCCCTAAAACTGCATTGACAAGGGTGCAAAATAGATTTCTCCTCTGCCCATACTTTGA
Organism: Calotriton arnoldi; assembly: GCA_963921515.1. Classification (NCBI taxonomy): domain Eukaryota; kingdom Metazoa; phylum Chordata; class Amphibia; order Caudata; family Salamandridae; genus Calotriton; species Calotriton arnoldi. The sequence goes on from CAWUFW010000708.1 coordinate 1,643,938, forward strand.
TCCTATTATATAGGACCCTTCTCATGATCTTTAATGTGGTGTCTATTAGAGAGATAGGCCCATAACAGTCTGGTTGCGAACGATCACCCTTTTTAAAAATGGGGACTATAACAGAAGTTGACCATGTGCTTGGTAAAGGGAAATAAGCCAAACTGTTAAAAACGTTGGGTAAAAGCGGTGCCCAAAATTTGTGGTTATGTTTAGTAAGGTCTATAGGTACTCCATCCAGGCTCTGACTTATGCCGTCTTCAACCTCACCCAGAGACAACAGTACTCCCTCATGGGCAAGAACCGGTCGAGGTTCACTTTCTGTTGGAAAGGCAGCATAAACATTAGTAAAGTGTGCCTCCCAAGCCTCACTGGTAATGTTACAACTGATTGGGGTTGATACCTGATTCATTTGTCTCATATGTTTCACAGCTGCCCAAAAAAGTTTACTGTTCTTTGTATTTGCCTCTACAGCCAGTGATCCCCATTGCTGGTCCAGTATTTCATTCCTCCTCGTGTATTTCTTGGGTAGGGATGCCACCTTCAGGGGATTGACGGTTGGCAAAGGAACATTCATGGTTAAACCATCTAGGTCTGTTGGCAGTCTCGGCTCTGCACATCATTCTTTGAGATTGAATAGCAATTTGGGCCCCATCGAGGGATTGTGGTTGTTTTAGGTATGTTCAATGTTTCTTTCTTTGACAATAAGTCACACTTTATCCTGAAGGGTAAAAAATACTCACATTAGATCTACTGGGCTTCATTATCCACTGGAAACACCAGCTATGAATTTAAAGAACATCTTTATTTTACTATGGATGAATCCAAATGTGGTTTCAAAAAGCATTAGGCTTCGCAAAAAATAATTTTACATAAAGAAAGGAGCTGTTAAAGAAATTTCCTAAGATTTGGGTTACATTGGAAATATTATTTTAAACTAAATGCTTGCTAGTGTATGTGGGTACAGTACCGTGTTTGGTATCAGATACTTGGAACACTTTTGTAGCTGATATTTGTTTAATTCATATTGAATAAGGTCATTCATTATAGTGTCTGTGGATTTAAAATGTAAATGAATAGGGATTCATTGGAGTTCACCCTCTTGTAAGCGCAGAGTAAATTTACATGAGGTGAGAGCATGGTGGTGTGACAAGAAACCCCTGGCAGACCTGGCCACAGAACTCCTGCATGCATGCCAACGTTTTTAGAATGTGGGAGATTCTAAAAAAACAAATTGGGGGACTGTATCTCCCTTATTGACTTCTTTTGAAGAAGAGGCAATTTCAGACGGAGACAGTCAAAATAAAGCCATTCTAGGCTAAGAAATCGTGAGTTTCCAGCCTGAATCGGGTCTATTGGCATCCTGTCCCCGTGCCCTTCCTTGTCCATGATTTTAGAAACGTATTAGTAGTAATTGATTTTTGTGTATGTACTCCATTTTAAAAGCAGGCATCCTAGCTTTTTATTTTCAGTATGTTAAGGAGGTGGGTGTGTCAACTCTCCCAACCATCCTGAGAGAACACCAGTCTCCCATATCAGAACAGATCGTCACGCAGTTCAAGAATTCTGTGTAAAAGGCAAACTTTTGAGAAACGTTGTTGTCTAGTTTCTCAATACGTTTTGGTCCCCTCGATTTTGCGTAGTGCTTGAATTTGAGCCAGTGGGTGTCGGTGGGGGCCACCTGCACTTATCTTTGGGGACCAGCACGTATTTTCCAGATCAGATATTTACGACAGCACAAAAAGGAAAAACAAACATCGGAATGGCAGAGGAAGACAAAGGCGTCGGAAAAAACGTCACAAATCAAGAGGTCAGGCTCCTGCAAGAGTGAGGTGAGGGGCAGGGAGTGTAAGGGAGTGGATTAGAGAGGCAAGGGGTGTATTTAAGACAACCAGCCTTGGTATTTGGCCCCCCAACGGTTAACTGATCCGGCCACAGGCTTTTGAGCACAACTTAGAGCGCTGGCACTCATTCTTTTACAAATTAAGCAGTGATTGTGGGGAGGTGTTGACTGGGTCACTTCCCTTTCTGACATTGGTTCTAACACTGCAGTTTATCCATGTCTCCATCATTCATCAACTTCACAGAGGAAGGTGTGAATTCATGTGCAAAGGGGAAACAGAGAAGGCCCAGCACAAAGGCAGTCATGTATGCTAAATCACATTGCCCTGCTAAAGTCCCTGTTATTCCAGTACTGTAGTGCTTAGTTGGATCCGGTGGTTGCAGGTGGGGCCCACTGGCACTCATTTTTGGGGAGCGGCACATATCTTTTTTTCATCAGTCTTTCATTCAAAGCAAGAGAGAGAAAAATGCAAAGCAAGAAATGAAAGAGGAAGAAAAACAGAGGAAGAGAAAGATGAAAAAGTTGTCAATAGGGAGAAAGCAGGGACAAAATAAGAACCTGTTTGAGTGAGGTAAAATGCAGGTAGTGTCTCATGGTAGAAAACTGAGGCATGAGGTGGAATCAGTCATGCCTGCCTTGGGCAAATGCCAAATGAGGCAACTTCAACTAAAGCACTGAGACCCCTATTAGGGTGAGCATTTTTTTTTTCAGTTCAAAAGAGAAGGTTTATTGAAAATATTCATATGATCATACAAAGAACATGCTTCATCCAAACAATCCTTTGTTAATACACAATAACAGGAAGTCATGACAAAAAGCAATAATGCTACACCTTACTCCATAAAGTAATAAAAGGATATTAAGGAAGAGAGTAAGAATGCGGTCACAGGTTTATAAGAGATGTAATAGCAATACATAACAAGCTCACATAATCTCAACAAGAGAAAAAAAAAACAGTATGGAGAATGATGGAACTAGGCATAATCGTGAGTGAAAAGTAGGAGGTCAGGGAGGCTTGGAAACTTCTTGTTGTAAGGGATCGGACAAAGAGGTCTTCTCTCCAGTATTTCCTAGAAATTGTGTGAAAGGGCCCCATAGGTGTAATCGTTTTGTAGCAAGAGAGATAGGATGAACAAGTGCTGTGTCAAGGCGGTGGTTGTGACACACGGCGTACCACCATGCTAAATAAGACAGTTTAGAGGAATCTTTCCAGTTCTTTGATATCTGCTGGAAAGCTACAGCTGTCAGCAAATCAATAAGTGGTAGCTGGGATCGGAATTGATCCTTTTCCCATTCCGGTGCTAGACTGCCTAGGAAAATGTTTGTAAAGGAAAGGGGAACTGTGCTGTGAAAGATAGTGTTGATTTGGCGCCAAACCTGTTTCCAGAATGTTAAAACATGGGGACAAGTAAATAACATATGTTGGAGATCTGTGTCGGTCTGGGAGCATGTCCAGCAAGTGGTAGGGATTGTGTTGTGTATTTTATTTAAGTATACAGGAGTAAAAAACAATCGATTGTATATGAAGAAAATTGTTTGTATTGTGCTAGCTGCCCTGGATGATTTCCTGATTTTTGTCCAAATTCTGTTCCAAAGAGAAATAGGCCAATTCGTTCCCAAATCAGATTCCCATAGGAGTTCTACCTTGGTTTTATCGCGAGTCTCGGGGGTTGCCATTAAACGGGAATAAATGGTGGATGCATTGGGGGTTATGAGTAGAAAATTATGCCAGGGGAAAAGGGGTTGGGAGGGTGAGGGAGGTGAAGATTTGAGTTTAGTATAAGTGTTGAGTATTGTGTTTTGTAAAGTCAGAAATTTGGGTTTGAAGGAAGAAGGTATGTGATATATGGTTTGTAATTGCGTAAATGTAATAGGTGAGCCCTGATGAAAAAGTTGATGAACCCAGAGCAAACCCTTGTTCCTCCAACTCTTCCAGTATATAGGTTTACTTTTAAGAAGGATGTGTTTGTTATTCCAGATCGTAGAATTGAGAAAAGTGTCTAAAGTATGTACAGCCAAATGGGGGGCAATGGATAATAATTTACCAGATTGCTTAATTATAGGATTAGAGAGTTTCTGTGGTTTACGAGTGAAAGATAGGTATTCCTGAAATGAGAAAGGAGCTAAGAATGAGGCCTCAAGATCTACCCAAAGAGGCTTATCATCAGATTGATTGGTGGTCCAATTCGTTAGCTGACGTAGCTGGAAGGCTTTGTGATAATTAGAGAAGTGAGGGAAATTAACTCCACCCTCAGATTTTGGTCTCGTTAATTTCTGTAACGCCATCCTTGGTTTTTTAGCATTTCATAAAAAGGAGGTCAAATTAGAGTTAATCTTCTGAATACATTTAGACGAAATAGGTAGGGGAATGTTAGATAGGATATATAGAACAATCGGAGTGAGCATCATTTTGATTGTGTCGAGACGGCCCCACCAGGAAAGATGAAGGGGATGCCAACCTGCAACCAATGTTTTGTGTTTGGCAGAACATTTGTCAATGTTTAAAGAGATAGATGTTTTAATAGAAGGAGAGAACCAAATGCCGAGATATTTTATATGCTTAGGACTCCAGGTAAAGTTGGAAAGTTTAAAATCATCTTTAAAGGTATATTTGGTCAGAGGTAATATCTCGCACTTCCCTCTATTCAATTTGTAACCCGATACCAGACCGTATGCCTTCACCTCTCCTATGAAGGCTGTGAGGGATCATTGTGGTTGGGAAAGAAAAACTAGAATGTCGTCAGCATATGCTGCTAATTTAATTTGTTGAGGGCCTGAAATAAAACCTGTGATTAAGCGATTTTGGCGTATTCTTGATAAAAAAGGTTCTAAAGCCAAATTAAAAAGAAAAGGAGACAAAGGACATCCTTGACGTACTCCTCGGTTGAGATTAAAGTATGAAGAAATAAGACCATTGGAGGAAATGGCGGCCTTGGGTTTAGAGTAAAGTAGGGCAATTAAAGAACACTTTTGATCCAAACCCAAACCATTTGAGAGTATGGAAGATGAAAGGCCAGTATACCCTATCAAAAGCTTTTTCAGCGTCTAACGCGATTGCTGCCAGAGAATCTGAAGAATGTGATGATTTGGATAAAATGTCAAAGAATAGACGGGTATTATCAGTAATATTGCGTCCTTTGACAAAGCCTGATTGTTCCTTTCCAAGCAACATGGGAAGATGTGGTTCTAACCTTACGGCAAGTGCTTTCGAAAAGATTTTGTAATCTACATTAACTAAAGATATGGGTCTGTAGTTCTTACAGTAGCGGAGATCCTTATCTGTGTTTGGAATCAGACAGATCAGGGCTTCAGAAAATGAGCCGGTGGAATTGCGAGAGGCGACGAAGGAGGATAGAAGAGTATGCAGGTGTGGAAGTAATAAGTGAGCAAAATGTGAGAAAAACTCCACTGTAAAGCCGTCTGGACCTGGGGCCTTGTCTTTTTTAAGAGTTTTCAAAGCGTTTAGCAGTTCTGCTTGTGTAAGGTCTGCCTCCAGAGAAGTCAGATCTAGTTGGGGATTAGTGTTTTTTGAATGGTGGAGAAATATTGGAGTATATCTGTGTCTGAGGGTGTGTCTTCCGGTGTGTAAAGGGACTGATAAAAATGTTCGAATTCTTGGAGAATTTCATAGTCTTTGAGTTTTGGTGTCTGGTTTTCATCTATAATGGAATCAATGTGTAGCGTCTGTCTTTTGATCTTTAGATAATTGGCCAAAAGTTTGCCCGATTTGTTTTGTCCGCCATAATACTTTGCTGAGGATTTCAGTAAATAAAGGGAGGCCTGCTCAGTGGTGGATTCGTTGAAGGCGATTTTTGCATTGATGAGATCTTTAAGGGATTCTTTCAACTTAGACGTATGGAAGGAATGTTCAAGTTTTTTGATTTTAGCAAGAAGTGTATTATGTGATACATGGGAAGCTTTTCGTTTATTGGATACAAATCTAATGATGAAGTCACGAGCCGTAGCCTTAAAGGCATCCCATACTGTGTGAAAGGAGACATCATTTGTCATATTAATATGAAAAAACTCTTGAGCGAAGGAGACAAAGGATGAAGTAAAGTTAGGGTCAAGGAGTAGAGAATTATTGAAGCGCCATTTTTGGATAAAGTGGGTTGGTTTAAAATGTCTAATTGAATCGAAACAGGTGCATGGTCTGAAATAAGAATAGGGCCTATGTCAGCAGAACGTAAGGATTGGGAGATGTTGTGTGATATAAAAATGTAGTCTAACCGGGACTGTGTTTGATGTGGGGGTGAGAAAAAGGAGTATTCTCTTAAAGATGGGTTGCAAAGGCGCCAAGAGTCTAACAAGTTCCTCTGTTGAATAGTTTGTGTGAAAGCTTTATGTGATGTATTTGAGGCAAAGTGGGATTTAGAATTTCTGTCCATGAATGGATCCATCACTTGATTACAGTCGCCTGCAAGAATAAAGTTTTCTGATGGGTTTTTGAGCAGTAGCTGAGAGATACGAGTCCAAAATGTGGCGTCTCCATTGGTAGGGGCATAAATGTTAAGCAAGGACAAAGGGGTCTTCCCTACTAAGAGGTTGGTAAGAATCCATCTACCCTCTGTGTCTGATTCTTGTGAGACCAGCTTGACATTCAGTGCTTTGTGACAAAGTGTTATAACCCCGTTCCGTTTGCCATCGCCCGGCGAAAAGAAGACTTCACCAACCCAGTTCCTTTTAAGTTTAAGCGATTCTACTTCAGTGAGATGTGATTCTTGCAATAACGCAATGTTGACATCCATTTTAGAGAGATGAGACAAGACTCTTTGTCGTTTGATGGGGGAACCCAAGCCTTTGACGTTCCATGTGACAATTTTCAGAAACATATATGAGTTAAAAATAATGAAAACATAAGTGAACTTGTAAAAACCTGTGTATTATGGATTGTAGTATCTACGGAGCAATCGTCAATGAGAACAATAAAGAACAATGTAGTAAACATTATACTCAATAAAGGAGTAATGAACATCATAACTAATTGAATAAACCGGGAAAGGAAAGAAGGAGAAAGAAGAAAAATAGATAAGATTGGAGGAAGAATCATATGATAGAAACGTCTGTGGAGAAGTGAAAAAAGAAGGAGTAAAATAGAGAGGGTAGAAGCTATGAAAAGGAGAAAAAGAGAAAGGATCATACCTATGTCAAAAAGCAAAACAATGGAGTTGTGAGGGGGGGAGAAACCACATGGAACGATGACGCATCCGGACTCCACGAGGTAGACGGGGAAGACTTCAGGATGTGAACAGTATACAAAACAATTAGGTTAAGGGTAAAAGAGGAAGTAAGCACCTAGGCAAGGTGCATTGACCAGATAACTGACACATCAACACCAGATAATTATAGAAGTAGCTACATATAATAAGCAATGACCAAATCAATATTCTTTTATTATTGTTTTTTATTTTATTTTTAACTTGAATTTGATAATATAAATATCTACTTATTTTTGCATAAAAAATATTGTCATTACAAATATAAACACAAATTAAAAACACATTATTTAGTGTACATGCAGGCAAACTGATAATTATATCCACATATCTTAGTTGTCTCTTTTCTACCTATTATTTATATTAGCTGAAGACAAAAATATCGTATGATGAAATCCTGTAAGCAAAAAACTATAACTTTACTAGAATCTAAACTGTAGAAACAAATAAATTCTTGAATTCTACAACAAATCATACATGTAATGCATTCAATACACATCCATGCTTATGATGGCATGAGGAGACTGGCGGTTTGAGATCTTACAACTACGCGCGTTTCGGCTTAGGCCTTCGTCAGGACTCCGTCACAGGTTCTTGAAAGGAGAAATAGACAACAATGTAATATGATGTTAATGTGTCTGTTGGATAATATTTATTAAAACTAGTTCTACTTTGAACTAAAAATTAATTACTCATGAGAGGCTATATCTAATTGACACAGTAACGTTAAAAACAATTGATTTATTATAGAGTGAACCAAAAGTGGTGGCCAAAAGACTGATGGCCAAAGGAAAGTAGCCTGATACCCAAGTGTAATTGACGTGCTCGATTTAGTTTGTGATTGCATTTACAAAAACCCAAGAAACATGAAAACAGTGACATTGTGAGATAATCGGATGTCAAAATCCAAGTACCTTCACCCAACCTCTAATTGTGTCATGCTCAAAGTAATCGTCCTATATAAAGTATACCTTATATTCAGGCACAAAAAGAATGTGCCCTGCATCCCAATTTTATTTGGTTTATCTGCAGCAGCTCTGTTTATGTATGCTGTTTCAAAAATAAAAGGTTATTGTTTTTCTAGCCCGTCAGTAATAGATATTTGTATCTCGCATATTTCATATAGATCTCTTGATTTATTAGAAATTGTTTCTTTTAATTCTCGTTATTATAAATAAAATTGGAACCTTTCATATGGAATTTGTAATCCTCCTGCCACCATGCTAGGGGTCGCATAACTGTAAAGCACCTGAATCTACTAGATAAGTGCATTTATATTATCAGGATGAAAATATCTAACTAACACTTAGTATCTTATTTACATGTTATATTGTGTATTCTAAGGTTCTACAAAATATGGACAATGCTGCTTAAATTAATATCTATGCATATTCCTAGAACGTACCTGTTCAACAAATGCTCTTTTCCCTTTCTGAATTTATGATTGAACTGCCTCAGTCCAAATGAATGGAACAAGATTATTATTTGTATTCTAAAAAATAAAAGAGAATACAAAGAAAGTTGTAGAAGAATCAGGGAATGAAGGACTATAAAAAATCACCTGCATTTAGTATTGAATCATAATAATCCTGAACAAAGCAAATTACTAACCCTTTATTTATTCTTTTAGTTTTTTCCAATTGTAGGTTCAGTGATATGTTGTTTTAATCAACACACATCGTGCCCGTACCACTCGAACCAGAAATCTTCTAATACTGAGACTCTAAACCAGAAAGAATAAGATGGGAATGAATATGTTTTAAAGTCACACGTATTTGGCAAATAGAAGCTTATTTATATCTTTTTCGAAAGTCAAAAATTATTTTTCTTTCCTCCTCAACTGTTGAATAACAACTTATACACTAGATATATCCTCCTTATTGGGAACTGGTTAATCACGACCTTAGTGGTTGCTTTGCAATAGACCCACCTTTGAATAGAAGTTAAATGAGACCCGTTTAGAAAACACTAATATAGCTCCATTCCTATGTGTGACCAGAAAGGCAATCAACTTTGAGCATGCCCTCCGAATCACAAAACCTGTATCTCCCAACTAAAGTATATTAAAGATTACTGTGCCGCATGATCTATAGCCGGTACTGCTACCCTTTTACTTTTGTCATTAGGAGTGAAGTAAAGTCTAAACTGTTTGCGCCTATAACTTCCTCTCTTCTTATCCCCCCGGTGCTGGCTGGTTGAACTGGATTCTTAATAAGCGGCGACGCAGACTAAATTATTTTGAACCTGAGCTATAACCTAGAGCCTCTGTTATAGTTAGGTTCCCGACTCAATTGTAAATATTGGTGATTATAGCGCTGATCTTGAAAAAACCGCAAATTTAAACCCCCACATCTCTAGCAATGTATTACGAGGCACCAACAAAAGGCCCTATCTAATGTCCCTAAAACTCTTATTTCTAAGAGTAACGCTTACCTGCCGTATGTTTGGGGTTTGAACTCCTTCGATCGGAAAGATGCTGGAAATGGAAGCCCGCCATGTTCGCTTAAATACGTAGAATGACCCTATACGTCATTGCGTATAATTACTGACGGAGTAAGCCACATCTCCCTCATGATGGTCCTAACATGGGCGCCATCTTGAATGTACCCTGGCTCGTATTTAATTTGCATCTAACTAGGCAGTGAATGGTAAAGGGTTTAAACAATTCCTTATAAAACAAAACGAATGTAGGTGGGATATCTGCTATCTAAGCGTCTTGCTGAAATGCAAAATAAATTCTAGATGGAGATCTAAATAATTGCTTCCAGTTGCTATATGAGCGTACTAAGACTAAATTATCTTGTGCAAAACACTATATCAATTGACATGAACCTTGCATTCGGATGTTATTCGAAACCATGCAGATAAAGCCCAATATCGAAAGGCAAATAACACATCTTTAGTCATTATTTTTGATAGCCTGATCCCAGGGTATTTCTTGGTTTAACCCCTTTATTGCCGTCTCTAGAGTGTAGATCCAGAAAACTTCTCTACGTTTTCTTATTTGTTCTGTAGTTGAACCTGATTTACTTCTTATTTTTTCAAGGATATACCATTGTAAATCGTCTGGAGTATGTGCATGGTCTAAGCAGTGTTGCACAATCGGAGCTGTTAATTTCCGATTCCTAATGGCAGACCTGTGTTCTGTCATTCGTGTGCTGACTGCCCTGCTAGTTTCACCTACATATCCAAGATTGCATGGACAAATCAGAAGGTAAACCACGTCTGTTGTTTTACAGTTGGTAAGGCCTGTTGATGGTATATGATGACCATTAAATTGAAAAGTTGAAGACTCTATAGCTGTGGCACAGGATTTACAAGTATTACATTTATAATTCCCTACCACTGGATTAGGACCTTCGATACTTCTTTGTGCAAACGTATTGGTCTGCTTCAATCTTGACCTGACTATATGGTCCTTTAAATTCTTGTTTCGTCGATATGCAAAAAGTGGTCTGGACATTGAGGTATTCTTATTTATATTTAGAATGTTCCAGCTTGAGCATACTGCCTGTTTAACTCTCTCATTAATCATGGAATGCCTGGTCACAAAAACTACCGAGGTGTTAGTTTTAACTCGAATGTTATGCAATAAATGCTGTCTGTCGAAAAACCTTGCTCTTTTATAGGAGTCACGTACAAGACGTTTAGGGTAACCCCTAGCCAGAAATTTATTTTTCATATCTAGTGATTTTGCATCAAAATCTTTGATATTTGTACAATTTCTGCGCAAGCGTAAAAATTCCCCAAAGGGTATACTGTTCTTTTGTGTCGTCGGGTGGTAGCTGTCATAATGCAACAGCGTATTTCTCGCTGTCGGTTTAATATATAAATCTACCGCTAAGGAACCCGACTCATTTTTAATCTTAACGTCCAAGTATTCTACTTGATTATTACTGACATTGTTGGTAAAATGAATATTTTCATCACACAAGTTTAGCCAGTCCAAAAATTCTTTTAGCTTGTCTAATGAGTCTATCCAAATGAAGAAGATGTCATCTATAAATCTAGCCCATTTAGACACAGATTCAAAAAATGGAGCTATTTCATTATGAATGAATTTCTTCTCGAACAATGACATGTATATATTCGCCACCGTGGGGGCACAAGATGCCCCCATGCTAACACCCTGTGTCTGTTTGAATAATTGGGTGTTAAATTCAAAAACATTGTCTTCTAGCACTATTTTTAAACATTTGAGCACAAAGATGGTCGGACATGGAATTTGGTATGTGTTGATAAACCACTTTACAGCTTCTATTGCTCCATAAATGGGAATATTGCTGTAAAGAGCTTCTATATCCATTGTTACAAGATGTTGAGTCATGGAGCAAAAGGGTGTATCTTCAATTAGATTTATTATATGTCTGGTGTCTTTGACATAAGCTGGTGTTCGAGATATGTAGGGGCTTAGGATGGCATCAACATATTTGGAGAGGGGCTCCGTAATTGAGCCAATAGTTGTAACAATTGGTCTCAATGGAGGATTCACCTCATCTTTATGGATTTTTGGAATCCCGTACATAGAAGCCATCCTTGGTTGTTCCACATTTAAAAAAATCCATTCCTTTTCGCAGATATCTCCTTCCCTTAATGCTCTATTTGTAAGCCTACGTATTTTTGAGGCAATGTTAGTCGTAGGATCTCTTGTTATTTTGTTATAAAAGTGAGTATCACCCAGCATGATCTCCATTTTGGTGACATACACATGAGTAAGTGTTATAACCCCGTTCCGTTTGCCATCGCCCGGCGAAAAGAAGACTTCACCAACCCAGTTCCTTTTAAGTTTAAGCGATTCTACTTCAGTGAGATGTGATTCTTGCAATAACGCAATGTTGACATCCATTTTAGAGAGATGAGACAAGACTCTTTGTCGTTTGATGGGGGAACCCAAGCCTTTGACGTTCCATGTGACAATTTTCAGAAACATATATGAGTTAAAAATAATGAAAACATAAGTGAACTTGTAAAAACCTGTGTATTATGGATTGTAGTATCTGCGGAGCAATCGTCAATGAGAACAATAAAGAACAATGTAGTAAACATTATACTCAATAAAGGAGTAATGAACATCATAACTAATTGAATAAACCGGGAAAGGAAAGAAGGAGAAAGAAGAAAAATAGATAAGATTGGAGGAAGAATCATATGATAGAAACGTCTGTGGAGAAGTGAAAAAAGAAGGAGTAAAATAGAGAGGGTAGAAGCTATGAAAAGGAGAAAAAGAGAAAGGATCATACCTATGTCAAAAAGCAAAACAATGGAGTTGTGAGGGGGGGAGAAACCACATGGAACGATGACGCATCCGGACTCCACGAGGTAGACGGGGAAGACTTCAGGATGTGAACAGTATACAAAACAATTAGGTCAAGCACATGAGGTGAGGTCCTGTGTTACAAAAGGTAGAGGAGACAAACAAAAAAGACAAAGGAAAAATGGTTAACACAAACAGGATGAATTCTAATATGAGACATTATGATAACAAACATTATAAATTCATGACCTGAAATTAAAAATAACGTTAACGGGAACAAGCAAAACCATTATATTATGGCCAAATCCTTGATAGCATCTACAGGTGAAATAACATACAGAGAATCCAGTTCCTATTCAAAAGTATAACGGAAAAAAAGCTACTTAAACCATGTACTGGTAGTGGCCATCTTTTCTGGGCATTGTGTATTGAGGAAACTCTTCAGCTTTGTTGGATCATCGTAGGTCATTGTATTGTTGCTGAGAGTCACTTTAAACTGGCAAGGGTGGAATAATCCGATACGTGTTCCAATCGAACGCAACGCTGGACGCATAGCAAGAAACTCTTTGCGTCGATCCGCTGTGGCCTTGGCATAGTCCTGTGAGAAGAATAATTGTTGGCCAGAGAATGAAATCCGCTTCAGAAGTCTAGCTGCAGATAGTACTTTTAGGAGGTCCGTATACTCAAGGAAATACAGTATGACTCCTCTTGGCCTTTTCGTACCTGAGGCTATTGAATTCAATGGGCCTAACCTATGAGCACGTTGTATGTTGAGATTAGTATCCTCCGGTAGATTTAGCGTTGACGGCAAAAAATTTTGAAAAAAGGAGATGGGGTCCGACCCCTCCATGCCTTCTGATAGTCCATAAATGCGGAGATTGTTGCGCCTATTCCGATTTTCAAGGTTCTCGACCTGTTTTTGCAAAGCTGAAATCTGGGAGCGAAATACGTCTACCTTGCCGCAAGATGCATTTAGAGTCTCAACATTTTGTTCGACCTTGGTAACTCTGTCCTCCAATTTTTCCCAGCCATCAGTTAGAATTTGAATTTTAGAGTTTGTCTCCTCAATAAATGGTCTCAAAGCTCGAATTTCTTCCAAAAGAAGGTCCATGGAGACGGACTTAACTGGCTTCGGTGGAGAAGGTGGATTCTGCTTAAGGCGTTTGGTTGATGCTTTAGTAAGAGAAGAGGAGGCATTACCCATAGCCGAAGAAGCAGCCATTTTGGGTGTTGGTATTTGGGAATCTTCCATTTCAGTAAAGTTCACACGAGGCTTTGAGTGAACAATAAATCTGCAGTGTGAAGATATTTGCAGCGTGGGTGTCTTTTTTAATCTACCCATACATTAGATATAATTAAAATCTACACAAAATGAATTATGTCACTCTACAAGGTAGAGCGTAAGTACACAGTGCCACTTAGAAATAATACAAAGGATACACTGCAGTTGACCCTGCATCCACTGGTGCCTATCTGGGTATCACAACACCTGAAATTACCAGTAAGCATGAGGTCATCAAAATTGATTACATATGCATCACTCCCACATAACAGCTGCAGAGCTCTCCTAATTTCACACCACATACAGAGGAAAAGCCCATTCTAAATAAATAATTTCATAGTGTGCTTCTGTAGTCACTGAGAAAAATATCTGAAATAGTGCAAATGGTTCCCCATAGGCAGTCTGGCTGTGATAGATACTGAGCTGCTTATTTTAAGAACATATTAAAGTATTTGAAACATAGGAAACAAGCACTTGAAAATAGGGTCAAAAGGTACATTTCTGCATAACTTCCAGGTTATTACCAACAGGGAACATTAAGCTGAGACCGGAAGATCAAGGAAATATTGCTTCCTTGTGAAGAAATACAACACACGTTGAATACACTCTTTACAACGTGCAAGCTGCTTTAGAATAACCACTTTCCTTGTGTCTATTCAGGAAATGCCAGGGTTCACATAAAGGCCATTGTGTATCGAGGCCAGGCAGTAACTCGTTCCAGAATTCAATTTAAGGCTTCGTCTCCTGCTGGTCTAATTAGCTGTTAGCCATAAATCCTATTTTGGCAGTGGAGTTTCAACGCGTGAGAGGAAAGGCTCCCTCAGCGCGCGCGTCGCATTAGATTAATTATCGCGCTTGCCGCTGCCTCAGACAGAATGCTTGTAAAATCACCGGGGTTGCTTGAAAGAAGGCGGAAATGCTCCCACGTGGAGGCTCTTACATTCCGCTCTTCATTTGTGCAGTTATTTGACCTTCAGGGCTCAAGTGGCGCCAGAAAAACCGTCCGAGATACCCGTCACCTCAGGCGAGTCACGGGAGTGCCGCCATCTTCCTCGGGCGCTAGCCACGCCCCCCGGGTGAGCATTTTTTTAATCTATGTATTTATTTTGTTTGTTTGTGAAGTGCACCGTTATCATAAGTTCTTCTGAAACTGAAAAAAGGAGATGAAAAACACAAAGAGAAGCATAAAATCAAAATAATACAAGGCAAATGACAGTATGGCAGACCATAACCATCCAACTTATGAGCTTGCTAACAGAAATGATGTGATCTTGGTGCTTTACAAAAGAGTAGGTGATTTGTCTGCGCTCTTAACACTAACTGGAGAACGTTCCAAAGGCTGGGAACCAGAAAGGGGAAGGAGCAGGCCCTTATGTGTGCCCTCGTAACACAATTGACAGAGAGCAGGCACATGTTTTCAGTCTAGGAAGAGGGACTAACCTTCAGCCCTAGCACATGATTGGGGGAGCCACAAACTAGGGTCCTCTAATGAACATCATCAGACTTAAGGCATTAAAGCATCTTCTCAAAAACTCTTAAAACAGATCATATCTTCTCACTCCTAAAGAAACCTACATGAGACCCTGATGACCTTGCCAGCTACCGGCCCATCACTACCATTCATCAGCAAGATCATTGAAACAGCAGTATATGCTCAGCTCCAAGATCACATGACTGCTAGTCATCTCCTGCATGACTACCAGTCTGGCTCCTGATCACACTGCAGTACAGAGACCGCTGTCTTACTCATCATAGACAAGGCCCTCTTCACCACAGATGACAACTGCCTCCTTATATTGCTTCCTTCTCAGCTGCCTTTGACACAGTGGACCTTCTCCCCCTCATGAACACCTTGGAGTCTCGAATGGGATTCATAGCCAGTGTCTTTCACAGGTTCTCCACCTGCCTTTCCAACCAACACCAGTTTATTCACATGGGCACCTGCAGGTATCAAAAGATCCCTCTCATCCCAGAGTCCCCCAGGGTTCCATGAAGTCACCTGTCATCTTCAACCTCTACCTGGAGCTGTTTGGTGCTCTACTCAGAGATAACAGCATCAAGATCCAGCGATTCGCTGATGATGCACTTCTCTACTTGAAAGTCTCCTCTGTTTTAAACATTCTGTGCCTCAAATGCTACCTGTACATCATCCAGACCAGGAAGCCCAGCGCCTACCTAAAGCTCAACCGAACCTACACACCCTTCCTGTTATATGGCAAGAATAACAAACAAGAAACAGTACAGACCTGGCCCACTGACATGACCTTGATGGCTTTGTACCCCAACTTTCACCAAATGCCAAGTCACTTGGATTCACCCTGGACACCAACCTCACATTGCCAAAGAAACACAGACAGCCTCATACCACCAGTTTCTTCTGAAGAAACTGAAAATGTTTCTTCCAGAAAGCGACTTCAAAACTGCAGTTCAAGACCTCATACTCTTGCATTTGGATCATTGTAACACCCTGCTCCATGAACTCTCAAACACCACTATGGCACTACTTCAGCTCATCCTTCATGTTTCATCAAGGGCCTGAAGAAATATGACACATGTGCAGCCAAGATACCATGAGACCAGACTACAGACTAAGAAGTGTAAAAAGGAAAAAAACAAGGCAGCAGACCTTTTCCATTGATGCACCCAGGACCTGGAAAAACATTGTCTTATCAATCAGGACTGCCCCAACACTGCTCCAAGTTTGAAATGGTTTGAAGACTCACCTCTTAAAAGAACACTGTATCACAGTGGATTAACCATCCACAACTCAGCTACCTCTCCTATCACTCATTGACATTATCCTTGTCTTTGCCCTTGTACAATGCTAGAGAGTTTGCACTATAGAAATACCATATGGAAACATGCATACCTTCATACTTAGGTAAAAGGGTGGCTGGCAGGAAAGGCAGCCTGATAGTTGGGTGGTGCAAGCTGGGCTAGTAAAGACACTCTGGAGTCCATGGTAATTTATCATAGACGTCAGACCGGGGTGATCCAGTAAGTTCCCACCGCTTCTAACATCGAGTTGATGGTAACCTTCGCCATGTTATGAGGTCTAACGGCCTGATAACCGGTACCTCCTTCTACCCCTCCTTGTTTTCTTTTATTCATTTTATTTTCTCAATTTTCTTGTTTACCCGTAGCCTTATCACCCCGCATTTGCACGACCAGCCGATGTGGCCTGACTCTACCACGAGGAGGGTATGTTGGCTTATAATTTTGTATGCGTGTGTGTCCGGGGTAGTTCATATTTAGCACACGTTATGAGCCGCTACGCATCAGACTCCACGAATGCTCCTAGAATAATAGAAAGTGTCACTGTAGGTTTTGATCTCTGGGTTGCGTTATGAATGTTTTATTTCTGTGAACCAGTATGTGCACATTAAAAGTGCGGACCGGTCATGTCGCCACCTTTTTGACGGTTGCTCTTTTTACGATCACTTTATACTTTTGAGCACTGGGAAAGATCATGAGTACAAAAATGGACGCACGACCGTGGTAAATAAGAACTGAGACTAACCACTTATGTGTGTCCCCACATTTGGTGAGAATATCTCCATGTACAGTTAAGGTTTATCACTATCTGTATCATATACTATCCTCAGGTCACTAACCGGACCGCTGCACTAATCGGTCTGCATGTTATTTCATTGCAGAGTCTCGCTTGTTTTTAAATAAATATAAAAGATACATAAGGGGTCATGTTGAAGAGGCACTGATCTGGTATACAATGTCAGTTACTGGACCCTGACCACTAATTCCTCGTTTATTATTTTTTCTTTTTCTTTTGTTTTAATGTCTCCAATAGGTTTATAAGCTTGAGCACACGAATAAGACGTGTCTCGTACGCTGTGACGTCCCTTAAACCTTAAGATAGGTATGGTGGGTTTATAGGGTGTGTTTTCCCCGAAACCCATTTCCTTTTACATCTCTAACCTTTTCTTATGGTCCTGAAGAAGCGCACAGGGATCCATTAGGGACCGACAGATTGCGCGAAACATGTCGACCACTTCACATTCCTAATTTTCACTCACTATTCTCGCGGGTTGAGAGCGGTGGGAACAAACTCATCCCCCTTTATTCATTTGAGGAGGCTCTACAACCCTGCCCCATTTTTAACTTACCTGGAGTACTCCTTATTAAACCTCTGGGTATCTACCAGGTAATTTTAAAATCACTTACTCACTATATCACCTTCATTCCCACACACCCACATGCACAACTGCGGCATCTCCTGAAAAGATCTCCAACAGAGAGCCCTCTTGTAGGGCCCGTGAGGGACTGCAGCGCCACCCCACGCGGAGCATAGCCCGATGATGATGCTTTACACTCGTAAGGGTGTGTGAGGGCACAAGAACAGAAAGGAGATTTCTCCCCTACTCACGAGCACTTTACTCTCTTTTGGAGACAAACTTTAGTTTAACCATTCCCCTAATTGGATGGCCAATTATTCTTTCCTCTTACCTCTATTCACTTAGGAACTGATACCACTCTAGGTTTACTAATTTATCATAGCTCCCAGATTCTTTTGCTGACATTCATCATAAGGACATTATTCTCTTACATAAACAGAGTTGAGGCATTGGAGGCCCTGGATAGTCAATCCACTGATTTGGTCTTAGAGGAAGATCTCTCACAATTGTTCCCAGGCCTTTGAATGGAAAACCTTTTAACAAATGTATTTTGATGGGGGAGTGCTGAGCACCTGAATAATGACATTTTTTCTTGTATGGAAATAAGGAAATGTGTAGTCTAGTGTTGTTTCTGTTTAAGAATGTTTGTTGCCTTTATTTTCCTCATTTCTCTCAGCCCCCGTTCTCTTTCTCCTGATAGATATTGACCACTCTTACAAGTCACGTCTCTAACAAACAAGCATGAATATCTACTACCTGAAGATATGATTAGGACCACAAGGACAGGCAAGTGCTTATCACTTAAAAAGCCCCATTAAATTCAGGTTAACTTTTAAAGCATAAAAATAGCATGAGCTTGCTCATAAAGCTTTTCTTAAAAGTTTGAATTTTTCAGATTAATGTGGCTTATCTACAATCCAAGTGACAGTAACCATAATGCTGTTGTTGAAGTACAACCCATTTTAGGTAAAACCCAGCTTATATCAACAATGTTGAGTGTAAACCTTTTAAGCAACTTCTGAGACGCCCCTCCAAACCGAGTTACATGCTCCTATCAAATACTTTTTGACTCACTATCTAGGAGCCCTGCCTGAACATCCCTGCACTAAAAACCTAGGTCTGTCACTTATAACACAAGCACTACGACACAGAATATGAGAGTTGATACCTATTTTTTATTTTATTAAATCTCTCATGAAAAGCATGGAGTGGTTTGTAAGCGAGAATTGTAGCACCTGCAAAACGGATGCAAATACATATAGTATTTCCTAATACATATTCATAACCATGTTTGTTTCTCTCTTTTTGTCTCTCCTTTTCACTTATATGTAATGTTCAGCTGTATTTATTGTTTGCTTCTACTTTTATTTTTTCTTTATGTGACTTATATATGTACATGAATGGAATTCCTGTAATTCTGTAACTAATATTACTTAAACAGCCTTGAGAAAACCCCAGGCCTGCATGACATAGTGGGGCGAAACAGGCATTGGCTGGCCTAAGTTCTCAGCTTCCTCGTCATATAAATAGAGGCATTCATTTGTTTTCAACTACATTAAAATAAACGTATGTGACGATTAGTACGTAATCTCTGACCACTATTTTACTCAAGAAAAATCAACCACATGTTTATTATTATGATTGAAAACTGCTTACTCAACCTTACTTAAATATAATTATTGTCAATTGGCTTATGCTAACCTGAATTCTCTGATAAAGCTCTTGTTAGCAGGGTCATATTCTGGATAGGATTTTCTAGGACATGCACACATAATTAAAAAAGACATTCTGTTGTACAAGATGAACCCCACTAATGCACATTTAAGTATGGATTGTATTGAGACTTTTATGGTTTCTAGTGAGTTGGTTGATGGGCTGCTTGCAGTGGGGGTACACCCTTTGGATACTTTAGGGCTAGCTGTCCAACTCAATTTCATGCAAGTATCTGGTGGCGGCAGTGGATGCAATGTGTGTAATAACTTAAAAATTTAAGGGATGATGGAAGGATGCAGGCAAGTTGAGCGCTGGTAGGTGATATTGTAGTATTCTCTCTGGCCAAAATAAATATGTACTCCCTCTTCAGAATCCCCACATCATTCAGGTTTGGGCCACATGCCAGGTGTAAAGTATTTTCCAGAAGGTACAATTCCCTGTTTTAGTGGTTTATAATTAGCACATACCACCTTTGTGTGATGATCTTCCACTCTTTCAACATGCATGCATGTTTGCAGAGAGGATTGTGGAGCATTGCCATATTGTGATCTATGCTGGCAGGTCAGCATTGGTAGTCATTCAATTCTTTATTTCAATTGTGTTGCCTGCTCCTTGACTAATTTGTGTAAACAAGGGAATGGATCCTTTTTCATCCCTGCAAAACAACCGACCCAAAAGGAGGCTTTTTAATTTGGGTTTCAATAAACTTTATTGTAACTTCTTCACAGTTATAGATATGGAATCTGAACATCCTTGATACAAGACTTTAAAGAATTTTTTTGGGATATTTGGTCGATATGTATGGTATTGATTTAAGTAGGTCTTATGCGATTTTAAGATTCCTTATTTCTACTTTATCTTAAAGAGCCCCTGTTATTACTCCATCTTTTAAAACAGTACAGTTGACTGTGAGAGATTGAAATGCTGTTCATACTGATCTGCCTGATTTTGATGTCAACGTGGCGCATATGATTTATGGCGTTCCGAACATCAAAATGTATGCAAGTGAATCTATTCTGGCTGGGCAATGTGGAATGGACCTCTTCTTCTTCAGTGGATGCTAGCGATCCCTTAATGGAAGACATCCATCAGACAAACCTGTTAAATGTACTTTTAAGACAGTAAGATGACCATTTTGATTTAATTTTTATTAAATAATGTAGGAAAACTGGACATTTCTCAGAGATTTTATGGTAATGTCATGCTCAGAAATTGATCACAGGCCCTTTGTGTTAGTCTAGGACCTACCCAATTCTACCTTAATTATTTATATAAACCCACTTTCCAAATCTGCCTGCAGTTTTACATCTAATGTTAGATCACTGAAATCAGCTTTCCTCTATAATTGAGAGCTTATTAACCACATTATAGGGCCTCTTTGATGCTGAGGCCTGTTTGATCCTCTGTGTACTAGACCTTCAGTATTATAAAATATATAATTGAAATGCATCTAACTTATCTAGGAGGCAATAACTACTTGGAAGAACTGACCCATCTCATGCATGGTTTGTTGATGATGCCTAGGACTAAAATAACTTTACCATTAGTTTCACATTCAACTCTAGGTGCCAGGTTGCTAAACTATGTGATCTTGGTAGGCTTGGGACAGTTGTAAAAGGTCATTCACCTATAATTGACACTGTTATTGATGGTATTGAATGGTTAGCCCATTTTGATCAGTTATACAGTTTTGGAATGGAACTGGCTCAGCCAATGGTGGTAGAGAATTGGCCACTTAGTGCAATTGCGCCTTTTGAAGAAATCAGAGAAGGCCTAGTGACCAAAGAAATTAATAAAGCTCCAGGGACAGGTTGGATACCTTTGGTCAAACACACAAAAAGTGATTAGAGTAATGCTTGCAATAAGTCTAACCACTAGCAATTGCTTGGGTAGCATTCCAACCCATCATTCTTTTGCCAACCATGCCACGTCAGTTGGGACCTAACCATATGCAAATCAGTCATGACCCTGCTGCTCATGAGAAAAGTCCAGCCCAAACTGCCAAGCCCTCACCAAACCGGAACACAAGTAACCTAGGGCCGGTTTCACCCTGGCTGGGGCTTTTCAGTTGGGTGTAGGTTGGTTCCAGTTACACAGTGAGAAGGGGCCCACATCTGGGCATACCCTTGGCCACTTAAGGTGCTACATCAAACACACAAAAGGTGATGGGAGGAATGCTTGCAATAGGTCTTATTGCAAGCATTCCTCCTATCACCTTTCATGTGTTGGATATCTTTGTTCTCAAAAGTAGGGGTCCAATGTCAAGAAAACTAATCTTGTTAATAGAAGATTGCAACCATTTGGAAAGGGAGAAATGTGGTTCCAATTCTTCAAAGAGATAATTGCGTGTCCCACCTAATTCTGTCCCATAGTCTTTGATTCTGTTGCCAAGCTTTTCTTTTTAAGTTCAAAAAGAAAATTTTTATTGATAGAAATAAAGGTGTCGATACAGAGTTCATAACACTAAATTCATGTCATTACAATAAAATTTGCTACAATAAAGATAAACGAATCGGACTTATGAATAAAAAAGGAAAGATTGATACAATAAAGATAAATCATTAAGAAAAGTGGAGTAACAAATATTCTAGGAACGATTAGGGGAATCAAGGGGGTTTTAGAACTTCTTGCTGAAATGGTTGCAGTTGGGAATATCGTTTGGCACATGCATCAAGATATATTGTAACAGGTGACCACAAATCCAGACGTTTCGCTGCCATGTGTATGGGATAAACAAAGGAGGTGTCCAGCCTATGATTATGGCAAACAGCATACCACCATGCCTTATAAGAGATTTTTGTGAAATCCTTCCAATTTACAGTGATTTGCTGAAATGCAACCGCTAATAGTAAATCAATAATTTTAACATTAAGTGTAACATTCTCCCAACAAGGTGAAAGACTTCCCAAGAAAACATGAGTAAAGGAAAAAGAAAATTTAGCTCCAAAAATTAAGTTAATTTGAGACCATACTTGTTTCCAGAAATTATATACATTTGGACAAGAGAATAACATATGAAATAAATTAGCATTTGGAGAAGAACATGTCCAACAAACGTCTGATACAGTCACAAATCTTTTACTTAAGGCGTTCGGTGTGAGTAAAAGTCTATTGGAAACAAAAAACAGCGTTTGTATTATGTTAGCTGCTCTGGATGATTTACGTAGTTTGAGCCATAATTTATTCCACAAAGACACTGGCCAAGATAGCATAAAATCTCGTTCCCATGCCTCCTCTATTTTAGATTTCTTCTTAATGCTGTCCTTACCCTGCAAACATCTATATATAGTGGAAGCTTTGGGTATAGTTTTTAACAGAGTATGAAGTTGTGAGGGAGGATCCGAAACAGTAGAAGCAGTGGGTGTGTCAGAAAAATGAGTGTATCTATCCATCACAGCTTTCTTAAGTAGACTATATTTATGAATAAATGAGGCAGGTAGATTGAATAATTGACTGAGTGAGGGAAAAGATAAAAAGTCCAATTGTGAGAATAACTGATGTATCCATATTAAACCTTTTTGTCGCCAAGTCTTCCAATAGAATGGTTTATTGCGGATAGTCAGATTTTTGTTATGCCAAATTGTTGAATTGAGGAAGGAGTCTATATTGCTATGTGTGGGAATAAATGTGGGTTCCAAAAGTTTAGAGGTCAATTTGATTATGGGAGTGGACAAGGCCTGTGGTTTGCGTGAGAAAGAAAGGTATTCATGAAAAGAGAAAGGGGATAAAAAAAAGACGTTCAACTGTGGTCCATAAAGGACAATCTTCTGTGGGGTCAAGCAACCAAAGAGAGGCTTGACGTAAGAGGAAGGCTTTCTGGTATGTCTGAAAGTCAGGAAAGTTAACCCCGCCTTCTGTTTTAGGGCGAGTTAATTTAAATAGAGACATTCGGGACCTCTTATTATTCCATAAGAAGGAAGAGAGGGAGGAATTGATCTTCTTAAAACATTTAGTAGGAATGGGGACCGGAATGTTGGAAATGGTATATAAAATTATAGGCGACAACATCATCTTTATGGTGTCTAGGCGACCCCACCAGGATAAATAGAGGGGATGCCATTTAGCGGCTAAGTCTGAAATTTTTTGTATGCATTTATTCATGCATAGTGTTACTGTGTCTGATATTGAAGAAGTGACATGTAATCCTAGATATTTAATGTGGTTGGGGCTCCAAGTAAAATTGGAAGCATCAAAATCCGATTTAAAAGCATACTTAGTTAAGGGTAGGATCTCACATTTATCGTTATTCAATTTATAACCGGAAATATTAGAATAGGCTCGTACCTCTGCCAAAAAGGCAGGGATCGAGTCACTTGGTTTGGACATAAAAAGCAAAATATCGTCAGCGTAGGCTGCGAGTTTAATGTGGGAATTTAATGTTTGAAAACCATGTAGATTTGGATTTTGACGTAATTTAGAGAGAAAAGGTTCCAAAGCTAAATTAAAAAGGAAGGGGGAAAGAGGGCATCCCTGACGTACTCCTCTCCCCAACTCAAAATATGGGGAGATCAAGCCGTTGGCGCATACAGCCGCACGGGGGTTAGAATAGAGGAGAGAAATGAGGGATGTAAATTTAGGGCCAAAACCGAACCGTTTGAGGGTATAAAACAAATAAGTCCACTCGACTCTATCAAACGCCTTTTCGGCATCTAGAGCTAATGCCACAAGGGATTGTTTTAAGTGGGAGGATTTAGATAAAACGTTAAAAAGGAGTCTCGTATTATCAGTTATGAATCTACCCTTGACGAATCCTGATTGTTCTTTTCCCAATAAATCAGGTAAGTAGGAATCCAAACGTATGGCTAATGCTTTAGAAAAGATTTTATAATCAATGTTGACCAAGGATATAGGCCTGTAATTTTTACAATATTTAGAGTCTTTACCTTCTTTTGGGATAAGGCATATATGTGCTTCTGAAAAAGAACCCGAGGAACTACCTAGTGTGCTGAAGGAATTTATTAGAGAACGCAATTTGGGCATTATGAATTTAGAGAAATGTTGATAGAATTCTACAGTGAAACCATCTGGTCCTGGTGCTTTGTCTTTTTTGAGATGTTGAAGGGCATTTAATAGTTCTTGGTGCGTTAGATCTAACTCCAGGGAGGATAGGTCCGGCAAAGTGTGTTGGGGATTTTGGATGTCAGAGAAAAAGTGCAATAGGGAGTGTTCAGAGGGTTGTGTTTCGGAAGTATATAGCGATTTATAAAAGATGGAGAATTCGTTCAGAATTTCAGCGTCTTTAAATTTTAAATCTGATCGATCATCATAGATAGATTCAATATTTAGCTTGTTGTGTTTAACTTTTAAGTAATTAGCCAGTATTTTCCCTGCCTTATTTTTGCCCCCATAAAATTTTGCACTGGACTTTAACAGATATAATGAGGCATCCTCCGTTGACTTCTTATTAAATTGCATTTTGGCTTTTATGAGAGCTGTGAGACACTCCTTCGAATGTGAGGTGTAAAAAAAGTGCTCCAGTCTTTTAATATCCTGAAGGAGATCTTTAGTGAATTTACGGGAAATTTTCAGTGTCTTTGCAACAAAGCCAATTATGAAACCCCTCGCTGAGGCTTTGAATGCATCCCATAAAGTGGAGAAGGGCATGGAATGGGTTTGATTCAGCTCAAAAAACTCTTCGAAGAAGGTAGTGAATGAGGCAATAAACTTTGGGTCCAAAAGGAGAGCATTATTAAAACGCCACCTTTTGGGACTTGTACCCTTAGGTAGAATGTCAATGCCAATTGAGACTGGGGCGTGATCTGACAATAAAATGGGACCGATCTCTGCGTGTGTAAGGGTTTGTGAAATGGTGTGCGAGATAAATATATAATCAATTCTTGATTGAGTTTGGTGAGCTGGGGAATAAAACGTGTACTCTCTAGTGGTCGGATTACAGAGCCGCCAAGCATCCAAGAGTTTATGTTGATTGATAGCATGAACAAAAGACTTATGGGGCTTGTTGGGAACAAAGGAGACTTTAGAATTTCTGTCAATAAACGGGTCAAAAGTCTGGTTGCAATCACCAGCTAAAATAAAATTGTCCTCCATGCAGTGAGTAATTTGCTTAGCCAGTGTGGGCCAAAAGAGGGTTCACCACAAGTAGGAGCATAGACATGTAGAAGAGAAATTATAACACCCTTCAAAGATAATTTGACATTCAGCCATCTGCCGTCAACATCTGAGTCTTGGGACACAAATGAAAACAAAAGGGATTTGCGACATAGTATCATCACTCCGTTTCGTTTGCCATCTCCAGGGGAATAGAAAACCTCCCCCACCCAGCCCCTCTTCAACTTTAATGACTCAACATCCGAGAGGTGAGTTTCTTGCAAGAATACAACATCAGCGTCTAATTTGGCTAAATGGGTCAAGATTCTCTGCCTTTTGATGGGAGAATTTAGTCCCTTAACGTTCCATGTGATCAGTTTTAATGACATAAGCACTTAAAAACAAATTGTAATAATAATGTAACACACAAGTCCAATTCGTTATAAAAGCAGTATAAAATGTAAGAGAAATAAAACAGGAAGGAAATGATTGATTCAGTTTCAGAATAAAGAAAAGTAGACAAGTCGAATAGCCAGAGTGAAGAAAAGGAATCGAATGACAGGATAGGAAAAAAGAAACCCCAGGTAAGAAGGTAGAAGGAGATCATAGGAGTCGAAATATTTGTAGCTATAATGACCAAAAGAGTAATAGATATAAGGAGATAAGAAGAGTTGAAAAAACAAGAGACACCGGTTGATGAAAAAATACAAACTACAGAAGAGAAACAAAAACCAAGAGACAAAACAAATAATATATCTAAGAAAATGCAGGAAAGTAACATACTTACAGAAGAAGACTCAGGAATACACGGGAGGGGGGATGGAGCCACATGGAGCAGGCAACACATCCGGGATCAACAGAGCGGAGGGTCGGGGAGAAACCACAATACAAAGATAATAATCTGTGGGGACAATACCAAATAAAGACTAAGAAAAGCGTTGGAGCAGACACATGAAACATATATTAGAACATTCAAAAGCGAGGAGACCAACAGTAATAATCAACGACTTGGTAATTAGTATAACTTCATGAGAACAACAACAATAATGTCAAAAACTATGAATAAGCACTTCTGAGGTAACAAGATACCATGCTAAAGAAAACAGAATCTGAAGCATCTGTAAATGAACTATCAAACATTCAAGTGTTGAATGAGGAAGAAGGCCCAGAAGAGTCCATAACAGCCGTTTTGCATGAGTTGATGAAGCTTTGTAAGCGTATCGGATCTTCGTACGTCGTTGTTCTGTTATTATACGTAACTTTGAAGAGGCACGGATGGAAAAGGCCATATCTGGCTCCCAAGGAACGTAGATCAGCTCTCATGTTGAGGAAGGCCTTACGTCTGTTAGCAGTGGCTTTAGCATAGTCTTGTGCGAAAAATAAAGGCGATCCTGACCAAACAATTCTTGGAGAAGCTTTAACCGCTACGAGCACTTTCATCAAATCTGTATACTCCAAGAAGTATAAGATGACTCCTCTTGGTCTCTGTGAAGGACTAGTATGAGATGAATCACGTCCCAACCTGTGGGCTCGCTGAATGTTGAGTTGAGTCCCTTCTGGCATGTGAAGTAGTTTAGGGAGAAATGACTTAAAGAAAGTGAGCGGATCCGAACCTTCAACTCCTTCTCCCAGGCCGTAGATGTGTAAATTGTTCCGTCTATTGCGGTTTTCAAGATCCTCCACCTGTTTCTGGAGTATAGAGACGTGAGAGTGTAGTTGAGAGACGCTTACACATGTCTCTTTCAAAGAGGAAACAGTATTTTCGACTGAAGAGACTCTCGCGTCCAGTTGAGACCAATTATCTGTTAAGGTTTGCAACTTGGTGTTAGTCTCTTCCATGAAGAGTCGAAGGGCCCTGATTTCCTCAAGCAGTAATTCCATCGAAACAGGCGAGGTGGACTTGGGTGGCGAGGGAGGGTCCTTTTTAAGACGTTTGGTAAGAGATTTTCCAGAGGTTCCAGAGGATGAATCCATATTTATTTGGGAGTACTGATGCATGGATCGTAGAGAGTCCTCAAGCCTAGAAAACTCTGTGAAAATTTTTGAATTTTTTATAAAGATGTGCTTTTTGGATGGAGAGGAATGGACTCCTTTTGTTCTGCCCATAAAACTCTGACCAAAAACTCCCACTCCTAGTCAGCAGTATGGGAGTGAAGAAAGCAATCTCAATGCGGACTTATTTAGAAAACCTAAAATGGCCGCCAATCAGAACCCTCACAAATCCTCAGCTAACCTTTGACGACAGTACATAACCTCGTACCTCGGTGCTCTGAGGAGGGAGCATGCAATTTTGCAAAAACTGAAATATGCTGGGTGCGTTAGAATACAGTCAGTGACATTGGTGGATAAACACTCCGCGGTCACCACCAGTCGACAAAGCAAAAGTGAAGAAAAGTATTCTCTGTGAGGGCTCTCCAGGAAACTTAAAATGGCCGCCAAGCACAAACTCCGCAAACTTCCAATAACTCTTGGCAACCCTCTATATCCTCTTACCCCTTTGAAATGATGAGGAGCCAAACATCATCCAGGCGTTAGGGTACAGTGGAAACATCAAAAAGTATCTAATGGAGGGTTCAGCCTGAAGTGCACAAATTCCGCGATCGCGGTAAAAATTCAAAATGGCGGCCGCGAAAATACGCGGTCGATAAGGAGCAGAAGATGCATAAAAAAAATTACTTGCTGGCGACATATGAGGGCAACGAGGATCTCATGACGATCCTCCAATCTTCAGCCGCTTGTGTCTGTCCTCCATTAGTCCCGGCTCGATCTGGAAGCGTGGTTTCTCGGAGACACACCGGAGAGCTTCACCCGTGCGCTGCCATCTCCGTTGGGCGCTAAGCCACGCCCCTCGTTGCCAAGCTTTTCTGAAAGATGATTTCCAGACCAGTGTGCACGGGGCTAGAAGGTAGCTCTGAAACCCCATCAGTACAGGCAGGCTTTAGGTCGTGTATAGGCTCCATTGAACAATGCTTTCAAGTAGCAATATTATGATTATTTTTCTTGCTTTTTAGCTATTTAAAAAAAAAAAGACAAATTGATAATTCACAACATACAATTTGGTGACTAAAAATGACAAGCTAGTGTGTGACAGGAAACAAGCACATTTTTAGAAAATGGCAAGTTAATGTTTTAGTACAAAATGGGTACATTTCCAAAAATGTATTTAAACTGATATTTGAGTAGTACTACATCATGCTACGCTAGAGACACTGGTTGTTGATGTTATGGCATCATTTTATTGGTATCAGAGAGCAATTTCTGCTACAGTGGTTGTGTCATGATTTCCAGTGGCGGGGATGACATTTTAAAGTGGAGGGGCAAGCAAAGTGAAGATTTTAACCCAGTGACAGGCACTCGGAAAAACGACCAATGCTTTTAGGCTAAATGGCAACACTCTCAATCATGTCTCGTTAACAGTGTTTTGTTTTTGACAGGCCATGATTGAGAGCTCTGTAGTTGAGGCTGAAGGAGATGCGAGTTTCTTACAGTGCCTGTCATTGTTCAATAAGGTAAACATAACATGTGGGGAAAAAAAAGTTTACTAATTACTCACATGTCCTCAGTGTTAATCTCTTCTGCAGACCAAGTGTGAGATCCAGACAACTCCCCTCTATCAATCCAGACACTGCTGTCATGCTGCTGATAGTACTAACCAGCATGAGAAAAGCACCAGGATTGGCTGAAGTGAACTGGCTCGGCTCTCATTGAGACACTGGAGACCTGTACCTGCCCTCCACCAAGCTTTAACACAGCTCAGGTTGGAGAGGTTTAAAATGCTCATGTCAGGCTCACAGTCACAAGACAGGCTCCCAAACCGATATGCGCACTTTAAACTAAACTGGAGTGGGCATCAATCCTGTTGCCAATCAGCAGCAATGGCCCAGCCCAACCTCATACACGTTCCAGCTGGGAGCAGTGAAACATAAAATGGTAATTAATACATTTTATCACCAATTTATGTTTCACGTTTGCTGCACTCAAAGCAGGGTGGGTGACGATCCCCCGCCATGATGGAGGAACTGCTGTTGATAATTTGTGTGAAGGCATTTCGTAATCTATATTGCTAGGTGTTAGTTTAGGGCTTGGAAGATTTCCCATGGGTGACTGAGCAGAAAAAGCAGATCTGTTTGAAGTTGCGTTCACCTGCTTTTTCTTGTCAATGCTACAGAGATTTGGATATAAGGGGTGCTGGAATTTTAAGTTCAGGTTTTAGTGATTGGACAAGTCACATTTATATCCCTGATCTGCAGTGGGGCAGGAGTACCATTTGGGGTTGCTTGAAGCAGGGTGTAGAGGTTCATCAAGGGTGGGTGGGGCAGTAGCGCCTTTTGCAGAGCATGGAGATGAAATGACATGCAATCCACATGTGCTGCATCTCAGGGGCCCCGGGGCCAACAGGAAAGTATCTAATATAGATTCATGATATAACTTAATAACCATATCATTGTTACCTTGAATGTTCGAGTGAATAGCAGTCAGCAAATTGCACTATCCTTTCTCATTGAAGTGTGGTACAGGTGTCATTCATACAAGAGACCCATCCAAAAGCAAATGAGGGGGCCAGATTACAACGGTGCTCAGGAGGGCAGGTGTACAGCACCAGTTTTTCATCCTACCTCAGGGGACTGTTCGATCTGGGGGAAGCACGGGCTATCCTGTGTAGCAGGGCCGGACTGGGAACCCAAAGCAGCCCTGGCAATTTTTGGCAGACCAGCCCCCATACGGTGCATAGCGAGTGAGTGCAGCAAGCGAGCCTGACCACTACAACGGGGAAAGGGGGCTGTGGGGGAATAGTTCTCTCCCCATGAAAAGCTTGGGAAATAATTACTAAAATGGTGCATTCTAGAACACATTGTGTTAGCTTTTAGAGCACAGTAAAGGATGACCTTACAGTGCACCAGGATACAACAATCTTGTTGGCGCCCTTCAATGATTCCCTCACTATCACCCTCCAACAGTGCCACTCGTCTCTTCATAGCCCCTTTCACATGTATTTCATTTGTTTTATAGTGCCTCTCATACCAGTGTAAGGAGCCAGATCACTTTACATCATGCACATATACAGAAACAATGAATCATACGTGTGTAAATCAGTATTTTAAAAAATGTTACATAAGACAAAAGGGAATACAAGGTGTAGGATTTACATGTTATGCATACTGGTAGGCATTTTGCTTGGTCTGGAGAAGAACAAACTCAGATTTCAAAACGTAACACAGTGGTTGGACTTACTAATAAGAATGTGTTTCTACCCAAACAAACCCATTTATGAACATTAAGATAATGAAAGACTGGGGAAAAACATAACTTTCGAACCTGTACCAAGTAGTTTGCATGCAGCTCTTTGATGGCAGTTCATAGCTCACTGCGCTAGATTTATTACGATTGTAAGTTTTGAATTGCAAGTAACAAAAGGATCTCTGTGACATAAGTAGTAACCCACTGAGCTATGCACATTAAATACAGTTCTGTGATCTGTATGGTACACATTCTTTGCAACAGGCATATTAACCCTCTGCACTACATTAGATGAGTCAAAACTATCAATAGACAACACTCCGATCTCTCTCCAGCAGAAAGATAAACCAACGGAAACATCAATCTTGACACTTTTATTATTGCCTGTAAACTGCTGGGTATACAAGGAACAGCAGTGAGAGTGAGAAGGGAGTCATTATGCTAGACAGTCCTGCTGATATTGTTACTGGGGGTCAATATTGCAGCACTGCTGCAAAACCGGCCCCCAGTAACAAAACCAGCCTCCCACCCCTCCAGCCTCCTGGGAAAACACCCGATGCCTGGTGCAACCAGCCCGGCCTTGCTGTGTAGCTGATCCAGTGTTGCTCTATATGGATGGCAGGTATGTTTAAGTGGTGGGTAAGTTAGATGGTACGCGGGTACTACTGAGAGGATTTAGGCTCCCAATCTTGAGCAGTCAACCTTTAGTGCTACGCTGATTATACAGCAACCCAGGTGCATGCACCTTCCTCTGGTGGAGAACTCAATTGTGTCTTAGGTGTTTAACTTGAATCGCATGCACCCACCCTCCAAAGAAAATCCCTCCTGACTCCTCATACAGTTGTGTGCAAAATTGCAAAGGTTCTACAGGCATGGTTGGGTATTTGGTCATTAGAGGATTTCTGGTAATGTAGAAACTCTAGGATGAGAGTATTCTTTTTATTCACATACCCATGCCCTACATGTAGGATTAGATGAAGTGGTATGTTCTAGAGTGCTACACACATGTGTATATCCCACTAAATACCGATGTACGATGGTATTCAGCTTTGGTATTTGGCAATAGTTTGGCTAGAGCCTTTTACGGCTATTATGTAAAGTTATGTACAGGAAGTGCCTTGTGCACCCCATTTGAAGTAACAAGTTCCTGAGGGAGGTGCTCCTTTTACAGGTGGCTCATGAAGACTGGGAGGAAATAGAATAGCTGTTTTCGGTCCTAGAAATAATAAGGGTGCTCATGTATATGGTAACTGGGAAGACATCTGGAACACATGGGATACCATTGGAGTTTTACAACACATTTGAGAAACAGTTGCCCTGAGATTGCCATTATTGCATGCAGTGTCCTATTAGGATTGATGCTTGCATCCCCTAAATTGAGCAAGGGCCTAATTGAGCCCTAAACTTGGGTGAGGCATGCTGGAGATGGTCTTGTATAGAATACTCTCCATATTGAATACGGACTATAAAATGTTTGATAAAGTTTCTGCAAAATAATTTGTTTGCATCTACCTAGACTGGTACATAGAGACCAGAATAGCTTAATTCTAGGCTATAGCACCTCTTAAATATTAGGAGACTGTTCCAGGTGCTCAAGGAAACACCATCTGAGTGTCCTTGCTCTGCTGTCCTGGCCCTTAACCTAGAGAAAGCATTTGATACACTGAGTCGGGAGCATCTTTTTCAAGTACTTTTCAAACTCAGCATTGGTATGATTATTATGAAATGGATGGTATTGTTATATGCTAAGCCGACAGCTAGGGTGCACACAGGCAAAGTTATCTCTGTCTGTAAATAGGGAATGGCACAGCTGCCTGATGCCCCCTATTTTTTGCCCTGGCAATGGATCCCTTTGCTGTCAGGTTGATCACAAAATGGATGTTTTGGAGGATTCTACTGAAGTGGTGGGGCGGTAACGCTCTGTGTTGTCCTTTGTGGATTACATGGTTTTGTTCTTTGGAGAAGTGGGGGTGGATCTCAATCTGATAGAAAAGCTCTTGAAGGAATCTGAAACTGTGTTTGGTGTAGGCATCAATTGGATCAGGACCTGGCTATTTCCCATCTGCCCCAGCAAGTCCCAGTGCTCTGTGGTTCTAAAGGGGGGGGCGTAATTACATGGAAATCCAGAACCTTCTGATAATTAGGGATAAACGTAATGCCATTAGGACTCTGATATGCTAGATGGAAATGCAAGGAAAGGTTTAACAGCATTAAGAGCACATGTTTCTTCCAGAAAGATACTGCCACTGTCAGTAACAGGGTGAATTGGGTTGGCTAAGATGGTAATGCTTCCCCATGTCCTTTACTGTTTAACTAACATTTGACGACTGCTGCCAGAGACAATCTTCCAAAAGTTAGATGTGCTCTAGTAGACCTAATTTATGATTCAGGCAGTCAGAGGGTGACACTGATGAAATTGATGTCTCAATGTGAGTTAGGAATTCCAGAGTTTAAATTGCATCACCTGACATCCGAGCTGCAATGTGCTGTGAGATGGCTAGTGTAGTGTAGTGTTCCGCCGCCACACAAAACGCTGAGCCAGGATACATTTCTGGTAAGTTTAATTCTTGAGTTACAGAGTCGAGCTACTATAGGGCATTCAAACCAGAGCCCAACATCAACTGCCAAACAGTTCATAAGGCAGCATTCTCCGAACACTAAAGGATGCGCTCCATTTATCAACACAGTGCCATCCAGAGTGGATCTGCAGAGCATCATGCTCTAGAGAAATGATTATAGGCTTATTACATGGCATTCCCCTTTTATAAACAAATAAAAAATAAAAAATAAGTGTTAAACATATTTTTCAAACTAACAGAATACATTGACTCAAGCATACACTTGAAAAATGAATTTTAAAACACTAGAGCTAAAATGAAAATCCGAAAATAAAGAGATAAGCAACTTGGACACAAAGATACGAGGAAAAAACACACTCGTGTATACCTGGAAGGTATCCTTCTTGTTGGAGAGCTCCTTCAAATGGTTCTATGAATAGAGTGACTTACCTGCTCTGTAGTTGATGGAGAATCACTGAGACTACAAATGGACCAATATAATCTGTATCTGATGGACGATCGCTGTGGCTACCCAAGCCATCATCACTCGAAGGAGAGGCCTGTGTTTTCAGGATCACCAATAACTTTCAGCACTCTCTAGCCATTCCACCATTGACAGTCTGTTACCCTGACAGCACTACCACTGATCTTTTCTACTCTGAAGGGACTCCCATACTTCGGATCACCTTTACACACACAACCTGATTTCTTCACCCACACAAGGTGCCCAGCTTGAAATTACATTGATTTCACTTTTGTCCATGTATTATAGTCCTTTTTCTGCATATCTTGTGCTGTTTCTGTATTTACTCTCACACTTGTATCAAGATCACTCACAGACCTCCCATTCCTGACCCACTTCGACATCCAAACTAGAACAACATTGGTGGCTTGTTTCCTGCCTCTCAGCAATTCAAAATGAGAGACCCCAGTTGCTTAATGTGGATTGATGTGGTAGAACCTTACAAATGACCTTACTGTATTGGGATCAATACAAATATTGCCTATGGCCCTTCATTTACATTCCCCATGTACTCTATTTATGCACTCAACGAGTCCATTGGTTTGGGGATGATACAATGAGTACTTGAAGTGATTAATTTATTCACCCTGAGAAATTATGAGATCTGGGCACCAACAAACTTGGTACAATTGTCTGAAGATAATGCTCCAGGTAAACCTTGTCTTATAAAAAAATTCAAGAAAATCTACATTTCTTGAAGTTGCTTCACTGACAAAAATGACCTTAGGCCATTTACTATAAAAATTTACATCATCAGTGCAAATTGTGAGTACTTATAAGTAGATTGAATTGACCAACCAGATAAATCCCCGCTTGTTCCCATGGTGAGGATGGGAGCTTTATGGTATGATGAGGTTGAGAGGCTATTTTCAAAGTATTGTCACATTTACCACATATCACACACTTTTGGATTGCCTGATCAAGTTCTCTATCCATACCCTTTGGTCACTGTACAACCTACATGTCCCTCATGTTACTTGGGTATTATGGCTACTCTCAAACTGACTGGCAGTACGAGCTTGTCATTTCTCATGACAGGATCATCTTCAAGAGTCCATTCCTCAGCAATTTCAAGAAACGGTTGAAAGCTTAAATCAACATTTCTCTTTTTGACCATCCCAAATCAGTGAACCAAATAACTTTTTGTGAATCAGGTCTTCACTCAATTACATACGCCAGTCTATTTTGGAAAATACACTTACATGCACAATGTCCTTATCTGTCACAGTGCATCCTCGAAATCGTCTTCTTTGTTAGACTCTATAGGCTCTGAAGAAACCTCCTTGATTGGAAATCTCAACAGATTATCAGCACAAATGTACCAACTACCAGGAGTATATTTTGGTAAAAAATAAAACTGTAAGAATTTACTGGATAACCTAGCAATGCTAAGAGTCAACCGTTTCACATTCAGACCACTTAGAATGAAAATTAAAGGTTTATGGTCTGTCTGATCCCAGATTTCCTTCCCCAGAGATAGCTGTGTAACTTGGAAACCACCAACCAACAAGCCAGCAATTTCTTTTCTATTACTTAGTTATTAACATCTGCATCTTTCATCACTCAAGATGAATATCCAATCATCATCTCCCCCTTCCCTCCGAGAGTGAGCACAGCTCCCAGTCCTACATTACTTTCATCCACTGTTAAGATGCACAGCAACACAAGATCATGATGTCTCAGTTCCTTAGGACTAACTAATTGATTTTTAATGCGCTCAAAGATATCCTGACATTCAGAATTGCAGCTGAAAGGAACACCCCTCTAGGACATATTTGACAAGGGTCCAAATTTGGATGCATAGTCTGGGATAAAGCAGGAATAGAATTTGCTAAGCCCAAGGAAGTATTGTAGATCGACCTGGGGAGGTACAACTTCTAAAAATA
Organism: Calotriton arnoldi; assembly: GCA_963921515.1. Classification (NCBI taxonomy): domain Eukaryota; kingdom Metazoa; phylum Chordata; class Amphibia; order Caudata; family Salamandridae; genus Calotriton; species Calotriton arnoldi. Next base: position 1,679,620 of record CAWUFW010000708.1, read on the forward strand.
CTTTTTGTTTTCTTAAAATAGAACTTTATTGGTTGTATACAAGTAAAGTTTCACAGAGCACGCAAGATATCATTGTTTATAGTATCCTATACAGACAGGAATGCAGGTAACTTGAAAACATTTGCAATATTGTAGATATGGGATTCTTGGCAGGGGTGTGCGCAGGTTGTGCATCCTGGGAGGGAGGACCAGAGGACTGACACCTATTCTGTGGACTTTCCAGCCAAACTTAGGGGCCGATTACGATGGCGGTCGGTGTTAGTACCGCGGTGCCGGCGGTGCGGAAAAATGCCTTTTACCGCCCGCCAGCAGTGGTCCTCACGGCCGCCATATTATGAAGGGCAAATATGCCCCATTTCCCGACCTCCGCGGTGCAACGCCGACCGCCATGAAGTGCGCCCGCCACCGCGCCGGTGGGAGCCAATGGAGACTCACCGCCGTGCGGAATGGCGTCCCGTCCGCTCAACAAATTACGATGCGCCAAACAACCCGTCGAACCGCAGGGAGAAACCGCCCTTCCAGACACGGCGGAATCTCGACAGCGGAGCGTGAAGCGAGACTTCCGGAGCCCTCCACCCGGAGCCGAGCGCCATGGATCCAGCACTACACGTCCTCCCGGTGCTGTACGTGATACATCACCAGGCCAACATCGCCCGCCGCGGACGCCGCCGCAGGTACGTAAACAAAACACAATACAACACAAAACAGAACACAAATTCCACGGGCTGAAACAGGGCACCTGGCCACACCAGACACACTGGTGTGGACAGGAACACATCCATCAGTGTACCCACACATGTCTCAGCTGGCACCAATTCACACCCTACATCAAGCCCACCAAAGTACCGCGAACATAATGTAATGTGTTGCTGACGACACCGCAGCGGTGAGCATGCGGGAAATCCATCGCACAAAGCAGAATACATGTACAGCAACGGACAGGCCAGAAAGACCACAGGCCACCACCACCACCCACAGCTCCGCCGCACACAGCAAGAAACATGCCAATCCCCCCCCCTGTGCACCCCCATGTCCAACACCAAGCGAGCTAAATCCACACCCAGCAGCACACAACTAACACCTAGGGAGACAGACACAGCAGCATTTGGTGTAGATCAACACACAGCACAGAGGCACAGGCCCAGGGCACACACACACACACACCACACCACCACATACATGGCAAGAAAGCAGAATACAAGCACAAAATGAACATACACACAAGGAACATACAGACTACTGGACACACACCCTGCCAACTCACACAGACATACCCCACACCGACACACAGCCACATACACAGACTACATGCCACCAGCAATGGAGCACAACATAGAGGAAAGCAAAAATGATGTGCACACAAATGGGAGGGCAAGGAGACAACCAACAACCAGGTGAACAGACACATGCAGGACAAGGAACCCAGAACAACATCCACACCCCATCCAAGCACATGGCTGGCACAGTGAGTGAAGTCAAACAACAGTCACCTCAGTGCAACAACTCAGGGAGACAGCAAGGTAACCCATGTATAGGGACAGGGATGAAAGGAAGGACCTCAAGTCAAACAGTGAACAGCAAGTACACATGAGTATCACACAGGGCACATTGGCACACTCAATGACTGCCAAACACAAGTAGGAGTCCCCAAACATACCCCCTCATATCTGCAGCACACAATCTCAATGCCAGACACACAGAAGGGCCTACATAATGTCCAGACAAGATACAGACAAACAATCAAACCCCCTGGGAGTCATCCACAAACATCACACACACACAGGGATTTCAGTACCAACGTCTGCACCAAAACAAAATGGCAAACACAATTCAAAACAGAAACACATACAGAACCACAAAAATAACACACAGCACCTGTGCAGCCAAACTAGGGAAGGCAATGGGAGCACACACACAACAGGAGTGCACCACCTCATCAGTCAGGAAAAATGCATGGGCTACATACTACAACACAGACAAGAAGTGCACCATCACAGAACAACACAGACACATCAAACACACAACAGATGCACAACACCACAAAACACATAGCAAACACAGCAGTACATCAGGGGATGTACACTAGGACAACACAAGGCAACATACACCCACAGCACTGAATGCACAACAAGCAGTGTGTGCACACAAACACACAACAGTCCCACACAGCCATGAGTCACACGCCAGTAACACACACATCAACACACACGACAAAGCCACAACCAACACACCGTACAACCCTTGACCACCCAAATGCACACCATGTAAGTAACCGTTGTGACTAGGATGACTGCCCATCACAACATGACTACACATCTACACTGCTAGGCATACATGAAAGCAAGAAAGCACATACATGTTGAGCCTGGTCAGCCTGCCTGCAATCCCGCGTATATGACCCCTCTATGTGTTTGCAGTGCCCACATACCAGGATGCAGTAAAACATAGCCAACAGCAACAAGGAAGGAACATGAGTCTGGTATGTCACAGAAAACAACATCAATGAGCCCACAAGTATCCGAGTCATGAAGAACTGAAGTCCCCGTCACCCCTGTAAAATAAATGATAAGTCAAACAAGCCAGTGGCACAGTTGAAGTGGCACACAGAGCATGTGGCACAGTAAATGTGAGACATACAGGAAAAGCCTTATTCAGTAAGGACAATGACACAACTGACAACATGAGCAACTGTTTTTATTCACAAATAGCACTGATAGGAAACAATATCAGACAGGACCAAGGCACAAGATGCAGAGCCTGAACATGAGAAGCTGCACAGGCAGGGGGCAAACTGCAAGGCCAGTGGCCAGTCCAAGGTGCAGACAGAGTCAATGAGAAGCTGCACAGGCAGGGGGCAAACTGCAAGGCCAGTGGCCAGTCCAAGGTGCAGACAGAGACAATGAGAAGCTGCACAGGCAGGGGCAAACTGCAAGGCCAGTGGCCAGTCCAAGGTGCTGACAGAGTCAATGAGAAGCTGCACAGGCAGGGGGCAAACTGCAAGGCCAGTGGCCAGTCCAAGGTGCTGACAGAGACAATGAGAAGCTGCACAGGCAGGGTGCAAACTGCAATGCCAGTGGCCAGTCCAAGGTGCTGACAGAGACAATGAGAAGCTGCACAGGGAATGTGTGTCACCAAACTCCGCCATGGTCAGCAACACAGTCTGGTGTGACACGATGGGCAGCACAGGTACCGGTGTGGGAAAGACAGGTCTGTGACATTGATCAACATTCAGAGCTGGCTGTCAGTCTGACTGGGAGCTGACTGTGTGTCGGGCACAGTTGGACCACTTGACTGGGGAGTGAGATGCCCAGCTGAGGAAGAGCTATCAGTGGCCTTGGACGCTGGAGGGCTGCTTGGACCAGGTGGGGTAGTGGCACGTGGAGGTGGACTCAGGCCGACGTGGGACACAGTGTGGGAGGAGACAGTGGAGGGGTGCCTTTCCACTTCTTGGGGATTCTAAATGGCTTGCCTGTCTTCGTATCAATGGGAAGTGGTGTGGACACAAGCGGCACACTCAGCACCAAGGCTGCCGCAGGTGCACTGCGCTGGACCTCCCTTTGGGGATGTGCTGGATCCAGAAGGACGCTTAGCCTGGCATTGCCTCTGCCCCTCCATCCCCTCTTTACCCTGTGTGCCCCCTACAGTGCCCTCCTGTCCCTGCTTCACTGGACTTGGAATGGGAGTAGAGGTAGTTGGTGAAACAGCCTTGGATACCTTACTATGTGTAGCCTTGCCAGGCCCCACCTTCACAGTGGGCATGGAGAGTGTCTGCATGCCTTTGCGAGACGTTTTTGGGACCACAGAGTCTGTGGCTGGGGATTGCTCTGAGGCTTGTGACCCTGAGTACTTCCTCCTTGAATCATGTGCCTTTGCAACGCCTGACGGGCTCTTCCCTTTGCGCTCTGGGGTTGTTTTTCTCTTTGTAGGGGAAGGTGTCTGTGACCTTGACCACTTGGGCTGCTGCTGCTGTGTGCTACGTGTGCAGTATCGTGAGGTTGAGGTATGTGAAGCGTGGTCACCGTCGTCAGACGTCGCCACTGGCATGGGGGTGGACAAAGGGACTGGAATTGGACTACGAGATTGAGCCAGTTGAAGAGCAGCCGCCATTGTGGAGGACATTGTCTGGACAGTGCGGTGCAGCCCACCCACGTCTGAATGGATGCCCTCCATGAAAGCTAACACCTGTGCCAATTTGCGGTCGTGGTCTGACAATGCATTGAGGAGCCCTGTCTGCCCCACACACAGCTGGCGCATAAGGTCCACACACTCTGCACTGATGGCAGCAGGGGCACAGGGGCAGGGGCAGCGGTGCCTGGAATGAAGGACACCCTTCCCCTCTTTGTGGTGCGAACACGGGCTGCAACAGAGGAAGTGGCTGGGAGGGTGGGCACTGCACGCTGTGTGCTGGAAGATGTAGCAGACTCTCCATTCCCTGTGTCCTCCAAGATGTCTGCACCACCGCCGTCATCAGATGATGTTGAACTTTGCGTCTCGGGCTGTGATTCCTCCAGCATACTCCTATCCCCCTCCGAGGCGCTGGTCACATCTGTGTCACTGGGATCCTGTGCAGCTGTTGTGCTTGTTTCACCACCACTGGTGTCCGTCCCCTGTCCCTCCGTGCCCACGGGAGATGCTGCATAACAGAGAGACATGTAGGGTCAGCAAAGTGACAGCAACAGGACAAACATATTCAACCAAAGCAACACTGAGGATGACAAAGTCTACATGTTGCAGGCCACCCCGTGCAATCTCACCATGCAGACACACATCACTACCTCAAACAGTGCGTACAAACAACTAAACACGGCACAGCTGAGCCATGTGATGGGCAGACAGCACAACATCATGCATGTTGGGGCGTACAAACACTAACACCAATGGACCAGGCCTGCAGCACACCACCCACAATGCCATTGAAATTCCCAGGATTGGAAAAACATCAGTAAGTGCATGTATGTAATATCCGTGACTGTCACACCCAGCACAGGGGCCACTTACAACCCACTGCATCACAGTAACCACATCACGTACACCAGCGCAGGTACAGGCATGGTACACATGCAGCCACTCACAGACAAAATCAACCTTCACAGAATACTCACCCCTAGCTTGCTGTTGATGCTCCTTCAAACGTGTGTCCAGCTCAGGCTGTGTCACAGCCAAGATGCGGCACATCAGTGGTGTCAAGCTGCGTCGTGACAACCTGCCACTGCGAGGGAGTATCCCCAGTGTCATCTCGGCAACGTTCTTTGCCAGTCGTGATATGTCGTCCCACCTCTTGTGGCAGTGGGTGCGCCGGCGGTTCGACACTCCCAGAGCCCGCACCTTGCTTGCAATGGACCTCCACACGGCCTTATGCTGGTGTACCTTGAGCTGCAGGTGTGGGAGACAAGAGGGGAAAACATCAGTGACACACTCTCATGGTAAAACCTCTCTCTCTGAACAGTGGCATGACACGGACTCATCTCCACACGGCAGATATGGGTCATTGATGTACACTCATGCGAACCACACACGTATCACACTCTGTACAGTCAGTGATGTGTCCTTGTCACATTGGGCGTGGACAGTCCATGCCAGGTAGAATCACACAGAGATGGACAACGAGGACCCACACAAACAGTCACATGAACAATAACTGTCCAGAAACATGCATCACCAGATAGCTGTCACACCATATGGATGTGTACACAACACATGTCCATCCACCCTTCATGTCCATGCATTGAATGTGTGGGTTGCATACACCCCTTAACAACTAGGAAACAGCATGTCAGCCAGTGCATTACACAACCCCACACTCTCAGGCACATACACCATCTGATCGACTACATGTGTGCCCCCCTTGCACTCACACCCCCACTGTTGGAGACTTACCAGAACATTTGGGCCACCATATAGCCGTGGGTACTGTGTCAGCACCTCGTCCACCAGGACATCCAGCTCCTCGCTTGTAAATGGACTGGCACGGATCTTCTCCGTCCTAGCCATCACTGTGGACATGAGACGTCAGCGGCGGCAGTGGGCGGTGAGGGGTCCCAGGCAGCAGTCCCTGGAGGCAGCAGCAGGTGAGGGGTCTCAGGCAGCAGTCCCTGGAGGCAGCAGCAGGTGAGGGGTCTCAGGCAGCAGTCCCTGGAGGCAGCAGCAGGTGAGGGGTCCCAGGCAGCAGGCTCTGTGAGCAGTGGAAATGTGGTGCTCCCTTCCACACATATATAGGGCCCTGGACTCGTTTCAGTGGTCATAGTCTTCTGCCATTGGTGTTCCAGGTCAGCCTTCTTCAAAAGCATCCAATGACCGCCTCCGCGGGCGGGCACGCCTACCGCGATTTTTGAATCTACATCATGCCACCGCGATAGCGGTCCCCATTGGCTGCAAGGGCATGGTTCATGGCAGTGACACACCGCGGGGTCCTGGCCGGCGCTACCGCGGTGGTGCATCTTACAAATGCATCTTATCTCCGCATCCGCTGGGGGCGGAGCACGCCTACTGCGATTTTGAATCTGCATCATGCCACCGCGATAGCGGTCCCCATTGGCTGCAAGGGCATGGTTCATGGCGGTGACATACCGCGGGGTCCTGGCCGGCGCTACCGCGGTGGTGCATCTTACAAATGCATCCTATCTCCGCATCCGCTGGGGCGGAGCACGCCTACCGCGATTTTGAATCTGCATCATGCCACCGCGATAGCGGTCCCCATTGGCTGCAAGGGCATGGTTCATGGCGGTGACACACCGCGGGGTCCTGGCCGGCGCTACCGCGGTGGTGCATCTTACAAATGCATCCTATCTCTGCATCCGCTGGGGCGGAGCACGCCTACCGCGATTTTGAATCTGCATCATGCCACCGCGATAGCGGTCCCATTGGCTGCAAGGGCATGGTTCATGGCGGTGACACACCGTGGGGTCCTGGCCGGCGCTACTGCGGTGGTGCATCTTACAAATGCATCCTATCTCCGCATCCGCTGGGGCGGAGCACGCCTACCGCGATTTTGAATCTGCATCATGCCACCGCGACAGCGGTCCCCATTGGCTGCAAGGGCATGGTTCATGGCGGTGACACACCGTGGGGTCCTGGCCGGCGCTACCGCTGTTTGATTGCCATAGAGTGACATGGGTGACCGGAATGTGGCTGGTGGAGCATGACAAACGCCATCTGCAGCTATGTGGAGGGCCATCACTAACACCAATGTGTCATGTGCAGCACATGACACACTTGCGTCAGTGGTGGGCATCGACACAGGTACAAATGGTGGTTGGCATGCTCCGCCACAATTCACGGACAGTATGTGCGTCCGCTATGGGGAATATGCAGCACCACATCGTACACTCTGTGCGCCATTGTGTTTATGGGGCACGTTTAAGGCACCTACGGACAGTTCTTGTTGTGTGTGGATCAATGGTCATTACTGTGCTACACACAGTGGATACGTACAGTGGCACATGGCACTGGATAACATTGATATGGTCTCCTGTCACAAATGTCAGCCACTGTGTAACGTCTCACACCAAATGGTACACTGTACTCCATTATGTCGATCAATATTTACACACAATGTCGTATCTGCCACCCATGCTGACCACTATCTCACACCTGAGCCCATGTGTTACACTGAAAACCCAGATGAACTCATTCATTCAGCATGACTGTCATCATTGGAAACAGATGTCACCCTGTTGTGTTATTGCTAAGACCAATTACATGCCGCATGTTATGTCTTTGTACACACTGGCAACTCCTGCAGTGTATGTCCACATGTACAGGGGGGCTCGACCTGCTAAAGGATGGCGAGTACTTCAGCACCACACCTGGCATCCGTTGCATTATTATTGTTTGTCACTTGGGTAGACGGCCAGAGCAGATGTCTTTGCTACATGTCTGCCACCTGTAACCACAGGGACCTATGTGGTAGTGTCAGGTCTGTGCTCATGTTGTTTGGACTGTTGTATGTGAAGCAGTGACATGTACATTTCAACAATGGTGCTTAGCTACACTATGTTTTTGAGTGTTGTGCTGTGTTCCGGTGCTACTCACCTGCGACCAGTGCATGTCCATTGTTCACATCAGGAATGTTGCGTTGGCAGATGGACTGCATGCACGGTTGTGGATTGTGCTAACTGTATGGAATATAGTATGCAACATTTGTCCACAGGCTATGGGTGTCCAGTTTTGCCCGTGCAATGTGTGTGCACTGATTAGCGGGAATTGTCTGCAATGTTGGATGGTCAGCACAAGTGGCACACGTGTGCAGTGTTGCCACCAACACTAGTGTATGTGCATGCTATGGGGTGCTAGCCATCCTTGCTCACCATCTATTCCAGCACTGTGTGGGTGGATCGCATCTGCTGGTGTATCAGGATGGTGTGGGCACCCAAGACAGGTGAGATGTACCTTGACTGTTGTGCCTGTGACACTCATCCAACTCCGACATTTGGTCAATGTGAGGTACCAGTGTCCCACTACTCATGCACAGCCAGCATGTTTGTTAGATGTGTGATATTGATTGTATGCTGTGTTGGGCCTGACAGCCTGTGTGGAATGAGGGTCAGGATGCATGTCCCTTGGGACATGTGGTGTAAAATTACATCCACTGTTGTCAGGTGTCTGAGCCAGTTGTCCATATGTAATGCATACAGTCTGTTCATGCGTAGACTTGTTGGCATACTGGCTTGGCATTGTCCATGTAGTGTTGTATGTTTGTGTTGTGGCACTGTTGTGTCTTGAAACAGCTGGATGTGTATCACCATGGTATGTGTTGTGGTGCACATGTGTCCTTGGGCAGTCCCTCCTTGATGCTGCATGTAAATGTCCAAAATGGGGGAAGATTAAGGGTGCATACAGGCCCTGCTGATCACGTCCCTCATCTATTGTTAATGTGTGCCACATTGGCTATCTGTGTGCTTGTAGAGAGTATTGGGCAGTGGGGTAATGGTGGCCTGTTACAGTGGTACACATACTCTGCACAGGCGTGACATCATCTGTCACTGTCCGACTTTGTATTCAAGTCAGCAGCAGATATGGCCTGTGTACTGATGACATTGGCACATGTATGGGTTTGGGATGTGAATGTCATTGAATTTGAGTGTGTTCGAAGTGGCACTGAGTACAAAGACAATCCCAATGATCTATCCACATTGTGTTGTTGATGTGTCCCCTGCAATTATTGGCCAAGGAGGTGTGGCAGGTACAGCAGCAACGTGGAAGCCAGCATTGTCTCTGCTTCACACATGTCCTGTGTCATGTACACCCAAGGCTGAGTCCACCTCAGCTCGATATGTGACTCTTGGCATTCACATAGACAGTGTTCGTATTGTGTCTACTGACTGTGCACATCCATGACAGTTGTACAATTAATCTGTCTCATGTTGGGACAACACTGAATTGCACTGTGTGCTTTCAGGGATGACAGTCAATGTAAGCGCCGTGACAGGACAGACTTTATGAATTTGTGCACATCCTAATTCATGTTGCTATGACGTGTCCCCTTTCATCTCACCTAGGAGGCGACCTAATGTGTTTCGTACCTTCACCCTGCTGGCTAACATGGAGGATACCGACATCATAAGGCGATTCCGTCTGGATCGGACAAACCTCCTGGAACTTTGTGCACTATTGGAGCCACACCTGCTTCCACGCAGGACATACCCAACAGCACTCACGCCAACGGCAAAGGTGATGGCATTCCTACATTTCGTGGCTACGGGATCCTTCCAGCAAACTGTGGGCATTGCAGGGGGATGTCCCAACCAACATTCAGCATGGTGCTACGTGATGTCCTGTTGGCTATGATGCAACACAGGGACCAATTCATACATTTCCCCAGGCGGCATGAGTTGGCGGATGTGAAGGGCGAATTTTATGCACTTGGACACGTTCCTAATGTAGTTGGTGCAATAGATGGCACACATGTTTCCCTGATTCCACCCCAAGCACGGGAGCATATTTACCGAAATAGGAAACATTATCATTCCATCAATGTGCAGGTGGTGTGCCAGGCAGATATGGTCATCTCACACGTCTGTGCAAAGTTTCCAGGTTCAGCCCACGATTCACACATAATGCGCAACAGCATTTTACCACAGCTGATGGCCAATCTGGCGCCGGAGCGGGCATGGATTCTGGGTGAGTACAAAGGGTCGAGTCGTGTGCTGTTTGTGTGCCATGCTGTCCTCGGACACATGTCAGACACTCAATCTGTATGTGTCTTTCACACTTAGGTGACTCTGCATATCCCAACGGACCTTGGTTGCTGAGTCCACTTCGCAATCCCAGGACACCAGCTGAAGTGCGCTACAACAATGCCCATGGGAGGACACGTCGGGTCATTGAGCGAACATTTGGACTCCTGAAATCGCGTTTTCGATGCCTCGACAAGACCGGAGGGGCTCTGCAGTACTCACCCGTCAAGGTGTGTCAGATAGTGGTAGCATGCTGCATGCTACACAACCTGGCCGTGCGGAAGGGATCCCCTTAATCCAGGATGATGATGACCAGCCACAGCCCCCACCTGCAAACACCCAAACGTCAAGTGACGAGGATAGTGGAGAGGAGGAAGGTGTTGGACAGCGTCAGCAGCTCATCAACAACTACTTCACTTGATGGTCAGTGGCAATGTCAATACTGGCTGTTGTCTGATGATGTTGTGCTTGGTGAATATGTGTATGTGAGTTTTGTGACTACAGCATGTTGCAGAGTCAGTGCTGGCTGCAGGTGTGTATGGCAAGGGATCTTTTGACACAGCTACTTGATGTCTATGTTGGTACAGTTGCTCCTTGTGACATGTGCAGATTGTCGTACCTTGATGTGCTGTGTTGTGTGATGGTTGTTAGTCCACCACCTGAGTAGCAACTGATGTTCTGTTGTGTTTTCCTAGGTCCCTTCAGCCTCTACTTGCCTGCGGAGTATCCCTGCTCCTGTGACATTGTAATCATGGGTGTGAGTTAACATACTGTGATGAACATGGAACAGTGACAACTAAATTGGTGCGTTATTAGTGTTTATTTACAGTGGATACATGTGATGTAGATGTGGATATTGACAGATTTGTGAATGGTGAATAACAGATTTGTCAGTGATGGTAGATGAGACAATAGAGTATACACTAGATCAGTATGGCAACACAGTCCAACAGTCATTTGCCATTCCCACGCCATTGTGTGTGGGGACAGTCTGCAGGGTACACAGCAGGGTGAAGAGGGGTGCCATCATGGCTGGCTACTTGACTGGCTTTTGCCAGGTGCTTTGCCACGGGATGCTCCCAATGATTTTTCGGGCGGCCCCTTGCTCTTTTGGCAGGGGGGGACACAGGTGCATGGCCAGTGGTGTCTGATGAGTCCCCATGCTCGCTGGACGCAGGGGAGGGTGGGGGTCTGTCATCCTTCGGCACAACGGAGGGAGCTGTCGGTGTTGGCGGTGCCGCATGCCTGTCCCTGAGGACCTCCACTAGCTGGCCCAGGAGGTCCCTGATTTGGCCCATGCAGGCCACGAGTTGGCCCATGCGGTTGTCAATTGAGCGCAGCATCTGTTGTTGCTCACGGGCATCCTGCTGAGCCTGCCTCAACTGTCCCTGGGCGTGTTCATAGGCCCCCACAACTCTGTGAATGTGTGCCAGTGATTCTGTGGCAGGGTCTTCTTCCCTTTGGGTCAGCCTTGTCCTCACACCTGGTCTGCTGTCACGGCCCTGTTGCCTCCCTCCTGTGGGCACCGGCCTACTCTCCCGTGCCTCCGCAGTTGTTGTGATCTGGTTGGCCTGTGGAGCAGGGCGAGTGTTGCAGGCAGCAGTGGTAGTGGTTGTGGTGGTGGAGGTGGTGGTGGTGGCACAGGTCGTTGCAGCAGGGCTCTGCGTTGATGTTGTTGCTGAGGGTGGTGGGGCTGTGGGGTCCTGGGACACATTCCGCCCTGCCACACCAGATGGTCCGGATTGGTCCTCCTCCTCTTCATTATCCAGGGAGTCTGCATCCGAGGGGAGATGTTCGGGAGCTGGTGACTGGCTGTGCTGGTTGAGGTTGCCGTCCTCTGCAGTCAGTTGTTGGTCACCTGTGGGACAGGAAGTAGATGGTAATTGCCTTACACACCTCAGGGTTGCTGTGTTTGATGTCTCTTATTTACATGTTATGCTACACACAGTTGCCTTTTTCACACATTGTATGTCCGCACAGTGATGTGCCTCATGCCATGAAGTCGAGTTACATTCATCATTTCACAATGGTGTGACCTGTGATTGGTTAGCATGCCACACGTCTAGTATTGGTGATTTCAATGTGAGGTTGTCATCTGACAACTGGCATGACTACAAGTTGATGTTCAGCATCTTTGCTGATCACTCTGCCTGGCAGACATTACCTGTGTGCATGGACTAGCCATTGTCATCACATGCATACCGTTGACATGTCCTGTGCTTGTATTTCTTTATACAGCAGACCATGCTAGTTTGGTTTTCCCATGGTCCTTCATGATCAGCACCCATGTACGCTACAGATGGAAGTCTGGGTGATGCATGTCAGAGGCCCGTTTTCTTGGACATATTTGTTGAGAGTCACAGTTCTGTTTCTGTCACAGTTACGTACGCTGAGCTGTCTGCATCCTGTCAATGGCTGTGCTTTACTTTTCTATTTTTGGGTGAAGTAGAGCCTCATGTTGTCATGTCTCCCAATGCTTTTGTTGAGTGATGGTGGTGTGCATGCACTGTCTGATTACCTGTGCAGTGTCACTTTGGTTTTTACTTACAGACACATGCTTCTGGGTGGGGTGCCCCAACCTGCTGAGGGGTGGGAGAGGGGGCCTGTTGTGTGTTGTAGTGCTGCCTCCAGATACACATTCCCCATCCCTGTGAAGATGGCTACCTACCTGTTAGGTGGTGGGGGAGCGTTCAATGGCTGACACATGCTTCTGGGTGGGGTGCTCCATCCTGCTGAGGGGTGGGAGAGGGGGCCTGTTGGGAGTTGTAGTGCTGCCTCCAGATACACATTCCCCAACCCTGTGAAGATGGCTACCTACCTGTTAGGTGGTGGGGAGCGTTCAATGGCTGACACATGCTTCTGGGTGGGGTGCTCCATCCTGCTGAGGGGTGGGAGAGGGGGCCTGTTGGGAGTTGTAGTGCTGCCTCCAGATACACATTCCCCAACCCTGTGAAGATGGCTACCTACCTGTTAGGTGGTGGGGAGCGTTCAATGGCTGACACATGCTTCTGGGTGGGGTGCTCCATCCTGCTGAGGGGTGGGAGATGGGGGCATGGTGTGTGTTGTAGTGCTTTTTGTCTGTACACATGCATCCCAGTTGGTTTTGTTTAGCTTTGTGCTTTTTCAGGTTGAGTGGTGCTTACATCTGTGTGACCTGTTTTGGGTATTGTGGGTCAGACGAATGTCCTTTGGCCTAGGGGTTGTAGGTTTGAATTTGTGCAAGACGGTACATGGCAATGTGATGTTATACATTGGTTTGTACTTACCAGCTTCCAGTCCCCGCGGATTCCTTCAAGACTCTCTGGATGTAGGATTCCAAGGACCTTCTCCTCCACGGACTGTATGGTTTGGGTGGGATGGGAGTGCCTCCACCAGTCCCGTCAGCCAGCTGACGGTTCTTGGCCCTCTTCCTCTTCACCACGGTCTTCCAGGTCATGCCACTGCTTCTGTATTTCCTGCTTGTTGCGGGGGGTGGTCCCTACTGCATTGACCTTATTGACTATCCTCACCCACATTTGGGTTCTTGTGGCTAATGGGGTGTGTTGGACCATGTTGCCATAGAGTTGTGGTTCAACTCTTATTATCTCATCTACCATGACTGCAAGCTCTGCATCAGTGAATTTTGGCATTTTGTGTGGTGCCATGGTGTGTGCTGTGCAGATGTTCTGTGGTGCAGTTGTGTGGGTGTTGTGGGTGTTGTGGGTGGTGTAGGTGGTGTGTGTGTTGTGGTGGTGCTGTGTGCAGGTTTGCCTCTCCTTTGTTCTCTGGGGTTGGGACCTTCAGTTGTGGAGTGTAGCAAAGGATTGTGGTCAGGGAGGGGCTGGTTTTATGCTCGGCTATGGGGGTGTGGCAAGCTGGTATGTTGCTGTCAGGTGTGTTGTGTGTGTTGTCCTGTGATTGGTTATTTTGAATTTCTGGGGCTGTTGTCATTGGGCACTTTTGGTTTGTGTTGGGACAGGTCTACTTCAGTGTGTGCATTGTTTTTGTTTTTTTCAATGTCCGCCATTTTTTTGCGGTTCCTCCGCAGCGGTTCCTCAGCAGCGGTGGCTATGCTGCGGCCCTTCCGCCGCCTATCGGATTCGTCACTGTTCGCGCACGATGCGGTCGGATTCATAGGTGGGTACCATGGTGGTAGCGGGGATGTCATAATGTCACGGGCGGTTACTCCGTGTGCATGGCGGCGGTTCTTGGCTTTTCCGCTGGGTATCCGGCCGTTGCGGTCGGATTTTGAGCTGGTCCGGCGTGTGCGGGCGGTTTTCGTTGTCTCCCGCCGCCGCGGACGGGTTGTGTGGCGGTTCATCGTAATGTGTGCGGCGTTTTCCCGGTGGCCATGCGGGCGTTTTTTTGCCGCTACCATGGCGGTCGGTATGTTTTTCCGACCGCCATCGTAATCGACCCCTTAGCACTCCCCAACTCAGTGCGGGCACGTGTCTCGTCTGCCAGCGCTACTATTAGAACATTCCGACCCGTGATCTGTGCATGAAATTACGGAATATTTCAAATAATGAAAAGAGTTGTGGAACACAATACAAAATAAATGTGGTGACCAATAACCTTAATGGATCACAAATTTGAGTGTCCCTAACTGTGGCAGTTATATTTCAGTGAAAAAAGGGCAATTTGTTTTTATAAGCAGTAGCTCAATGGAAGAGCCTACAAGACAACAAGGCTCAAATACTTTGGCTTTAAATAAATCTCAACAATAGAATAGGATAATAATGGCACAAAGAAAGACTCTAATTAGGGTGCTCCAAATTGCAGAAATTGCTTGTAGCTCCAAAGTTAAGTTCTCAGCAAAGTATGCTCAGTGTGATGGTGTTCCACTTTTAAGTATACATCCAGCAAACATTAAATTGACCTCAGACCACTAGCCTTTCATAGAAAAGCTTGGAAAACATGGCTTTTAACTACCACCATACACTGATCAAAAGACTCCACCTCATCTGCATCCAAGGGTAAGCACTCAGATGGATCACCTCCTTCCTCACCGGAAGACCCCAGAGGATCCACCTCACACCTTTCACCTCTGAATCCAAGGCAATCACCTGCAGTGCCGCCCAGGGCTCATCCCTCAGCCCCACGATTCACTTGTCCATACAGCCTCCACACGCACCTCCGTACCATCACCTCCCGGGCCTGCAAGCACCTGGATACCCTATCGGATGATTAGTTCGTCTTATAAATCCTCATTGATTGGTTGATTGATTGATTGAGGAAGTAACCTATACGATTTAGCTGTCAGATCTCAATAATTTTGAGGCAGCGCCAAGACACCTCAGGGTATGCAAGCGCTTTACAAATCTTTTTAACATAACATAACATACCTTCACTTAAATCTCTAGTAACCATATCCAGACACTAAAGCAAGGCTTCATACTCTATACATATTTCTTACATACTTTGGGAAGTTTTTTTTTTATTTGGCCCAATTGAACAATGTTTTTCGATTCCATAGTATCACTGGCTGAACCCAAGACTGCTTTTAATATCTCACTGGAAGGTTTTAAGACATAGCAGAACACAGGGATTACTGTACTTTGGGATGATATGCCATGGAATGGCTATACACATCGTTCTTTGAAATAGATTAGCAATTTGGGCCCCATTGAGGGACTGTGTTTTTGAGTATCTCAAATCTTTCTTTTCTTTGACAATAAATTGCACTTTATCCTGAGAAGGATAGACAATTCTGATATTAGATCTACTGTGCTTAGTTGTCCGCTGGAAAACTGCAGCTATTAGTTTAAAGAAAATGTTTGTTCTACTGAGGATGAATCGAAAAGCATTAGCCTTCGGAAAAAAAATATATATATACTTAAAGAAGGAGCTGTTAAAGACATTTTCTAAGACCTGGGCTACTTTGGAAATACCATTGTAAACCAAATGCTTCCTAATGCATGTAGGCACAGTACCATGCTTGGTCTCAGATACTGCGAACACTTCTGTAGCTGATTTTTGTAACGCATATGGACTAAGATATTTGATTATCATGTCTCTGGATTTAAAATATCACAAAAACATGATTCCTTGGTGTGCACCCTCTTCTAAGCACCTGGGATGGGAACAAAGGGGGTGATTAGGATGGCGTAACAATCGCCACTGCCGTGCCGGCGGTGGCGACCGTCACGCCATCGTAACCTGGCACCGCCATCCATATTATGATGTGTGGTGTTCCAGGCCTTTCCATGGCGGCAATGCCGCCATGAAAAGGCTGGCAGGGATTCGCTTTGGGGGCCCGTTGCGGGCCCTCGGGGGGTGGGGGGCTACACTTGGGGGGGTATTGCCATGCAAAAGGTGGCAGGCACCGCGCGGTGCCTGCCACGTTGTGCATGGCAATGCACAACATGACATTTTACCATTGCGGCGGGTGCTGCAGCCAGCAGCACCCGCCGCAATGTTAGAATGCCAGATGCGACCGCTGTGGTGGCGGTCGCATCATAATTGGAGTGGCTGGACCGCCACCTGGCAGGCGGGCGGTCCCGTTACCGCTAGGGTGGCGGGCGGACTAAAGTCCGCCCTCCATCCTAATCACCCCCATAGTGTTTTGACAAGTAACCCCTGGCTGATCTGGTCACAGAATTCCTGTCCTCATGTAATTGGCCATGATTTTAAAATTTATCAGTAATTTATTTTTGTGTATGGACTCCATTTTATAAATGGGCATCCTAGCAATAAGTTGGCAATAAAATACACCAGTGTGCTTTTTATTTTCAGTATGTAAATGATTTGGGTTGTGTTAACTCTCCCAACCCAGTCTTCTGTTTTAGAACAGAATATGTATGCAGTATTCTGTGGAAAAGTAAACTTTTTGAGAAGTATTAATTTTTGCTAGTTTCTTAATCCGTTATGGTCCACTCGTTCTTGCGGAGCTGTTGACTGGGTCACTTCCTTTTGTGAGGTCGGTTTTAGCACCACAGCTTATCGACTTCACCATCATGTATCAGATTCACGGAGGAACTTGTAATTCCTTGTGCAAAGCAGGAACAGAGACAGCCCAGTACTGAGATATTTATATAGGTGTTTAGACAAAATATTGAGTTTAAAATATCGTAAGAAATAAATATCGGAAATTAAATATCATGACACACAAATATAATGATGCACAAATATCGTTGACAAGAATATCATATTTTGAGGTATTTAGTATAGTTTTAAAGAATATAGATTTTTTAATATCGTTCTCAGTAAATATAGTTGTTAAAAGTATCATTTATTAATTATTTTGATGTATTTTATTTATTATTTTTATGTGTTACTGTGGTTTATATAAAAGTTAATTCTTTAAAAATATAGATTGCAATTTTACGTGATTTAGAATTTGCTATTTCATTATTAATAGTGATTTATAGTGTTGTAGTGAGTTGTTGGGTTTGTAGGGGGATAGGCTGGGAAGTTAGTTATGTAATAATTACTTTATATGATTGTTATTTATTATGTAAAATATGTAAAACAGACTTATTTTTCCTATATGTTATTTGTGGGCTGTTAAGTTTGTAGGGGTATAGGGTGGGAAGTTAATTAAGTAATAATTAATTACCAATTAATTAATAATTGTTAATTAATTGACTTAATTGATTTTTAATTATGTAATTTATGGAATATTTATTTTACTTAGATTTTAGTTGTGGGCTGCTAGGTTTGCAGGGGTCTAGAATGGGAAGTTATGTAAACTGATTAAGTGCTTTTAGTTTTTTTAATTCATATATATGTATTTTTCTTGTTAATAACTTTTATATCGAGTTTAATATGTTTTCTACATTCATGTTGATACTCGTATAAGTAATGTATTTGAAGTGAACTGCTTTCCCTACTCTTGCTTAGACTGCAGTAGGAGTAGTAAATTTAAACTCTTCGCAGTTCAACACTTTCCCTACTGCTGTGCTGTTTGGAGTGGGTATAGTAAATTTCACCCCCCCAAAATCTAACGCTTTCTCTACTGTTACTCTGTTTGGAGTGAGACTAGTACATTTAGGCTCTTCTTTTAGAAATGTGTTTTTTGGGGTTTTAAAATTTGAATATTATATTTCTCACCTAAATTAATGAATATATTTTTTCTTTTTGAATAGTTTATATTTTTTATGGTTTCCTTGCGTATATAGATAAATATATATTTATATGTATTTATATATACATCGCCAAGGGTGTCCTCCCTTACGTTCGTGGGACGAACAAACGAGCCACTCTGACCAGTCATCATGCTGTACAATGCAATTTTATCCCGGCAGGGAAACTGACACTTTTCAACCCTGACCGGGTCTTGGCCACATGATTAGTCACGAGTGAATTCATTCATTAACTGAAATCAACACTAGACTCTACTTCCCCATACACCAAAAGTTCACATATAATGACGTGAATATGTTATAAAAACAAGTAAATAAACGACCATTTTTATGGCGCAGGTGGTTATTTTACAGACATAGTCATTCACCTTCAAACAAATACAATATATTGTAGTTGTAACCATTCTAACTTTTTCACGGCTACACTATTTAATTATCAACAATTAACACACTAGTGGCAATTCTGTTGTCAGAGCTACTTGACAACGTTTTTAAGCATAGAACACAGGTGCTGCTCTGCACCTAGACCTGAAAACTACCCAGAGGTATCTGCTTCTTTTTTGTATAATTTATGCAACACTAAGCCTGAAATGGTATTGTTTTAACTTAAACTGGGTGCTTCCTTGTGTCTAGACAGAGCTAAACCTCTCTGATGAGCTATAATGATAGCAAAACACCTGTCAGGAGTTGCTGATATTCATTTCAGGTTGACTTGGGTGGTATTTTACCAATCCAAAGCTGTAATACTGTGCCTGGAATGGTAAAAGGCTTTTGTCATTTTACAGCTCGGTATGGATAGTACTGTGCTAATCATATGCTCAATTAATTTACAGTAGAAATGGCAAAATACTTTGTCCCTTTCTAGCTTGCCGTGGATGGCACTGTGCTAATCCTATGCTTAAAAACTCTGCCACAATAACAGACATTTGAGGGGAGTAGATTCAGAGTGCCGCTGGTGTTGTAGGGTGCTTTTTATGGGAGCTGCTCTCCACCTAAACTTCGGTACTACCCATAGTCCTCACCTTCTTTTTTCGTATACATGAATTACATGAAGATACACACACACACATATATATTATCTACTGGCGGTTGCCAGTAGATAGTTATAGTTAGGACCTATTTTCCATAGGAAATCCGCAACATTCTATTTGAAATAACTCTGACATCGGTTGACGAATCTTCGCAAAATTTTCAAACTTTATGGCCCGCTCCGGTCCGCTCCTACGCTGAAAGTCTCGGGGTGATTCGTCAAGCGGGGGCCGAGAAAAAAGGGGGGTCCCAAAACGTGTTTTCCCCATTCATTTTCCCATAGGAAACTTTAGCCACGGCTACAGCCCGAACTGCTGAACGGAATTACACCAAAATTGGCAAAGAGGTAGTTCTTGGTTCAGAAAGAACCCTTTTTGTTAAATGGTGTAAATCCGTTCAGTAGTTCCTGAGAAAATCAAAAGGAAAATCACATATATATCTATGGCCGTGTAGGGTCCGCGTACCCTCCCGATCACGAGCTGCATTCTAATTGGCTGTCAAGTGGCTGTCAACACTCCAAATCAGGAAGTGTTGGCAGCCATTTTGTCCCTCGGTAGAACCGATGGACAGAAACAAGTGCGCAAAGCGCAAAAAGGGGGCAGGGTAGAAACACTCTGACCCCCTAGGTCTGCTCAGGGGGTCCCACAAGGACCCCCTGGGCAGAAAAAAGCATTTTCTTTTTTTTTTTAAACGGCAGGATGCTCTTAGGGTGCGCGGATCCCGCCGATTAAAAAAAAAGCACAAAAACAAGTGTGCAAAACGCACAAAGGGGGCAGGGTAGAAACACCCTGACCCCTAGGTCTGCTCAGGGGTCCCACAAGGACCCCTGGGCAGAAAAAGCATTTCTTTTAAAAAAAAAATCGGTGGGATGCGCTTAGGGTGCGCGGATCCAGCCGATAAAAAAAAAAAATCGAAGCGTGGTCTTCCGCGCTTCGATGCTATTTTGCCCCCGGGTGGGCCAAGTCCCGGGGGCATGCGGGGGTTTATTTATTTTTAATGTGGGGGGCCTCTAAGGCCCCCCAAGCCCTGGGGACCGCCACCCCCCGGGGCTTTAAATAAATAATGTTGGCGGGGGCACACGGCCCCCGCAGCCCCGGGGACCGCCACCCCACGGGGCTTATGTTTAAAAAAATTACTTGACCTGTGTGGGGGCTCCAGCCCCACACGCCCGAGACCACCACCTCCCGGGGCACTAAGAAAATAAATGTGGGGGTCCGTTATGGACCCCGGGGACCACCACCTCCACGGGGCTGTGCAAAGGATGGGAGGGGGCAGCGTGGCCCCCTCCTGGAGCCTGTGGTGGCCCTGGGGACCGCCACCCCCAGGGCCGGCTCCTGCAGTGTCCCGGGGTGCCTAACCCGGGACACTGTAGTTTGCAATGGCAGGGCGGGAGCCTCGCGGCTCCCGTCCTGTCATTGCAAACTGCTTGGATATTGGAAGCGAGAGCAGGAAGCCTGCTCTCGCTTCCAATATCCAAAGCACATTGCTTTCCACACGGGGAGCTGCATGTTAGCAGCTCCCCATGTGGAAAAGCAATGCTGGCTCCCGCAGGACGTGGGGAGCCGGCAGGGTCCGTGGGGGAGTTGGGGTCCCCCACGGACCCCAAAGGACAGGGCCAGCCCCGGGGATGGGGTCCCGGGGCAAGTAGTGGCCCGGGAGGGGGCCACGCGGCCCCCTCCCAAAAATAATTAAAAACATTTTTTTTTTAAAAAGCCCGGCCCCGGGGGATGGGGTCCCCGGGGCCTAAGGAGGCCTGAGGAAGGAGGGGGGCAACGCAGCCCCCCTCCATGAATTTTTTTTTTTTTAAAAGGTGGCAATGACCCGGGGGATGGGGTCCCCGGGTCGAAATTGGCTACGGGAGGGGGGCCCACGCGGTCCCCTTCCCGTTCCTTTAAAAAAAAAAAAAAAAAAAGGGGGCAGGCCCTGGGGGATGGGGTCCCCAGGGCCCAAAATAATTAAAAGAAGGGGGCCACACAGCCCCCTTTAAAAAAAAAATCCAGCATCGCGCCGGAGGCCACGCCCCCTCCTTGGCAGCACTCTGCAAACGCGCCCCCTGGCGCGTTTGCAGAGGAGAGCAATTCCCCTTCAATACTGGGGGTCCCTGAGGGCCAACTAGCCCACCAGGAACCTCCAGTATGTGCCAGGGGCTGCGTTGCAGAGAGGTGTTCTGAGGCCACGCCCTTTTACACCTCTCTGCAACGCAGCTCCGTGGCGCTTAATGGAGGTAGCTGGTGGGCTAGTTGCACCCCAGGGACCCTCAGGATTCAAGGGAGTTAATCCCCCGACTTAAAACGTGCCACGGGGCACGTTTGCACAGTGGTGAAGGGAGGGGGCGGGGCCTGAGGTAACAGGCCCCGTGGCGCGTTTTAAGATGGGGAATTAAATCCCCTTCAATCCTGAGGGTCCTGGGGGCCAACTAGCCCACCAGGTACCTCCAGTAAGCGCCACGGAGCTGCGTTGCAGAGTGTTGTAAAAGGGCGTGGCCTCTGAACACCTCTCTGCAACGCAGCTCTCTGGCGCATACTGGAGGGATCTGGAGGGCTAGTTGGCCCCTAGGGACCCTCGGGATTGAGGAGGAATTAATTCTCCAACTTAAAACGCGCCACAGGGCGTGTTTGCAGACATGTCACCTCAGGCCCCACCCCTTCCTTCACCATTGTGCAAATATTCCTCTAAAATCAGCCGAACTACGAATTCCGATTTACTCACCTGTTATCAGGAGAGACCTCAGTGCTGCATCTTTGAGCCCAGTATTGATCCAGAAAAGTAATTTTAACCGTACTTACCAGTAACTTGAATTTCCTTCCATAGGCTAACATTGACTGGTTTCACTTGGAAATTCTTCTAAGTGTGGAGTTTTGGAACTTTATAATATTCCTCTAAAATCAGCCGAACTACGAATTCCGATTTACTCACCTGTTATCAGGAGAGACCTCAGTGCTGCATCTTTGAGCCCAGTACTGATCCTGAAAAGTAATTTTAACCGTACTTACCAGTAACTTGAATTTCCTTCCATAGGATATCATTGCCTGCTTTTTGCTGAAAAAGTTTCTAAGTGTCGATTTTGAAACATACAAATATTCCTCTAAAATCAGCAGAACTACGAATTCCGATTTACTCACCTGTTATCAGGAGAGACCTCAGTTCTGCATCTTTGTGCCCAGTACTGATCCTGAAAAGTAATTTTAACCGTACTTACCAGTAACTTGAATTTCCTTCCATAGGATATCATAGACTGGTTTCACTTGGAAATTCTTCTAAGTGTGGAGTTTTGGAACTTTAGAATATTCCTCTAAAATCAACCGAACTACGAATTCCGATTTACTCACCTGTTATCAGGAGAGAACCCAGTGCTGCATCTTTTAGCCCAGCACTGACCCTGAAAAGTAATTCTAACCGTACTTACCAGTAACTTGAATTTCCTTCCATAGGAATCCATTGTCTGGTTTTCAGCAGAAAAGTTTCAAAGTGTCGATTTTCACAAACTACAAATATTCCTTAAAAATCGCCTGTATGACTTAAACACATTCTTTCAACTGTTTACAGGAGATGCACCAGTGCGGATCCAGGATCCACCACTGAGTAAGAAATAGTAACGATAACACTACTTACCTGCTAAGTGAATTTGCTGCCATAGGTTAACATTGGTGATTCTATGTGAAAAAGTTTCTGTGTCAACTTTTAAAATACAATAATATCCCTTAAAAATCACTACTGTAACCAAAACGCTTTTACTCAACTGTTTACAGGAGATGTCCCAGGACTGAATCTAGGATCCAGTCCTGTGGTTAGAAAAAGTAATCCATAAAGTAACTAATTGCATTTAACTAGAAATTCACATTGAGCTCAATGTTGCATTGTGTTTGAAATTGTGTTGCCCATTGCAACAACTGTAACTACTGTACTTAAAAGTCTATTGCCTATTTGCAAAGTATTTAAACTAAAGTAATTCATTCTGAGAAAGTATATTTTGTAATGTAATGTATAATGTAATTACAATGTAATTTAAAAATAAAATATCTAAAAATAAATAGTTTAAAAAAATGTAGTAAATCAGTATCAAAAAAATAAATATAACAATTAATACATTTAAAAATTATCATTTAACAAAACCTTTGAAATTCACTGAAAAGACCCATAGGTTTCAGACATGTTATAGTTAGGAATTAGCATTTAAAAAACCTTTGAAATTCACTGAAAAAACCATAGGTTTCAGGCACGTTATAGTTAGAAATTAGCATTTAAAAAACCTTTGAAATTCACTGAAAAAACCATAGGTTTCAGGCACGTTATAGTTAGAAATTAGCATTTAAAAAACCTTAGAAATTCACTGAAAAAACCATAGGTTTTAGGGACAGTTATAGTTAGTTGGACATTGCACTCGTACAAAACCCGTGAAATTCCCCGTTATAGTTAGTTCAGCTAACTATAACTCACGCCCATAATGCACTGCTGATGACGTCACATATTACATCACTCATGACATGGTCAGTGACATCACTGATGACATCTCAAATGACATCACTGATGACATCATCCATGACATCATCCATGTGATAATTTCATGCATCTTCTCACAACCTAATATAACTTTTGATACACCCACTCTAAATTACAGACTGCCATTCTCAAAACCATAGACACTCCAACACCAATAACTGCATACCCACTCACTGATTCTTAGGTCTACACACACATCCACTCACTCACCTGTACAGTCACTCATACTTACGGTCACTCAGTACAGGACTATCATATGCACTCATACACCTACATAGACACTCACACACCGCCACTCATCCATAGAGGTACTTACACACCTAGTCAGTCATGCAAATAATTAATCACACTGCCATTTACTCACCTATACAGTTATACACACACCAGCTCACTTACTCATACAAATACTAGCACATTCTTACGCTCTTATACAATCACTAATACAAGTACACACTCATCCATACAGCCACTCTCACAATCACACACTCTCACTTATACCCATTTATATACTCCAACACACATATATACTGCCTTTCACATATGTAGTCACTCACACATGTACCACTGAGATATACATTCACTCACTAACACACCCATACACACACTCACCCACCCATACAGTCCATCACAGATGCACTCTTGAAACCATGCACCCAGTGAATCACCCACTGATACATCTTTGTGCAGTCACACACACCCCATCCACACAAACACTCAGGCACCCATACAGATACTCAGACAACCAATCAATAACTCATATAGACACTCATGTAGCTATTTACAAACCCATGCAGCCACTTACACACCAACAGACAGACGGATAAAGACATTCACACAGTTTAGTCACTAACCCATGCATTTAGTAAGATACGTTTAATCACTCACTTATAGAGTCAGTCACGCACCTACTAAATCATCCATCCAGACACTTATACACCCACTCATTATTCAATACACCTTGGCATATATAGTAAACATATTTAAACTTTATAGAAACACAGTCACTGCATGATGTCATCAGTGATGTCATTTGAGATGTCATCAGTGATGTCACTGACCATGTCATGAGTGATGTAATATGTGACGTCATCAGCAGTGCATTGCGGGGCGCGAGTTATAGTTAGCTGAACTAACTATAACGGGGAATTTCACGGGTTTTGTACGAGTGCAATGTCCAACTAACTATAACTGTCCCTAAAACCTATGGTTTTTTCAGTGAATTTCTAAGGTTTTTTAAATGCTAATTTCTAACTATAACGTGCCTGAAACCTATGGTTTTTTCAGTGAATATATATATGTATATATATACATGTATACACAAACATATATATATGTGTATGTGTGTTTTCATAGTAACACATTTAAAATATTACAAAAATTATATTACAATATATATATATATATTTTCTGCCTTTGGAGTCTGTGCCTGTGGTGTTGCGCTGCTGCCGTAGCGGATACATTCCTGGGATTTTCGTGGTGATATATATATATATATATATTCACTGAAAAAACCATAGGTTTCAGGGGCGTTATAGTTAGTTGGACATTTCACTCGTACAAAACCATAGAAATTCCCCCGTTATAGTTAGTTCAGCTAACTAAAACTCTCTATTTAACTGTGTGTGGTGTGACGTCCAGACTCTATGCCATAACAACAATGGCTGCATTTTTATCAAGTCAGAAATGTATGGAATCCCCAGTTCGTTATGGCAATTATAAACTGATGTGCTCTGTGGGATTGCTAATATAAATCGTAAAAACTTATTTTCCTCTTTTTGTAATGTAGCTACGTCCTGGTAACCCCAAACACCAGCCCCATACATCGCTACGCTCATGCATTTTGCTTTATAAATTTTAAGGAGGATCCCGGGGTCTTTTACCCATTTTAATAGAAAAATTCATCAGTGCCCCAATTGACCTTTTAAAAGAAGAGTTCTACTTTTAACCGCTGGACTCCATGACCCAGCATGATCAAGTAAAACACCCAGATAGGAAAATGTATTGGTTGCATCAATCCTAGCCTTTCCCAAAGGGAGACTTTTACAGCTATTTCTCCCTTTCCCACATGTCATCACAAATGTCTTCTTAATATTAAGTTTAGGCCCCGGCTATCCATAAATTCAATATATGTATTAAGAGCACTCTGAAGACCCAGCTGAGTTCTGGCCATGAGCACTGCGTCATCCGCGTAAAGAAGTGATACTATGGGCTTGCTGTTATAGTAAGGTGGGTCTTTTGTCCTGGCCGTTAACTCCTCTTCTAACGCGTTGGTATATAGAGAGAAGAGGAACGGAGCCAGGACGCACCCCTGCCTCACGCCCTTTTCCACCGGAAATGACGCAGTGCATTCACCCCCAATTCCATGTCTCACTTTTGCTGAGGCCCCCTTATATAATTGCCTCAAAAACTGAACTAAAATTGGGTCTACTTTTAATTCCCGTAATATATCCCAAAGTCTATTGTGGTTTACGCAGTCAAAAGCGGACGTAAGGTCCACAAATGCTACGTACATTTTCCCTTCTTTAGCTTGGGTGTATTTCCCTGATATCATTGTAAAATTCAACACCTGTTCAATGGTCCCCAGCCCCTGTCTAAAACCATACTGCACTTTACTTAAAATGTTGTTATCCTCCGCCCAAGTTTGTAGTCTGTTCAGGACTATTCTGCCTACTACCTTAACCAGGAGTCCAAAAGGGATATCGGGCGATAACACGCAGGGTTATCGCGTTCTCCCTTTTAAAAATTGGGATAATCACAGATTCAGACCATGTCTTGATGAAGCCCTTCTCGCAGCATGCGTTCAAAACCTGTGTCAGCAAAGGGGACCATAGTGCTGGAGAGTGTTTAAATAAATCCATGGGCACGCCGTCTGGCCCAGGCGCCTTCTCACCTTTACTTTCATTAATAGCTGCCGCGACTTCATCTAGTGTTATATTTAACCCAATAGTCACAAATCTATCCAACCCATCTTGTATCTGTAGGTCATAATCAGTTATGAGTTTATCGGCCCCCCTAAAACTATACACCCTCGAGAAAAATTTAATCCAAGACTCCTCATCTATTGCAACTTCAATCCTGGGTCCCTCATTATTTACAAAGAATGGAGCGTTTACTGCCCGCCAAAACATAATACTGTCCCTTTTCTTTGAAGCCTCATAGAGCAAGTCCCATGCCTCTTCTTTTATTTCTTTTTTCCTGTTTTTCCTAGCCAAATTATAATTCTTTCTACATGCACTGATTTCCTCCTTATTTCTCACAATTTTGTGGAGGGCGCCCTTCAGCAAGTTATATGCTTTCGTACACTTTGTGTCAAACCATCCGTTAGTCCTTATTGAGGATGTCATCTTTTTCACTCCTAATGAGTTTTGGATCTCCAAAGTAATAGAGGAATAAGCCCTCAAAATGTCGCTATAATCTGCACTCTCTTGTAAACATACCGCTATATGGTCGTTAGCATTAATTATAATTTGTTTCATCACTTCTTCGACCTTAATTTTTTTTTCCCCCAACGTAAAGAATAACCATTTTGGCGTGCTAGGGTAATATTTTGTGACAATGCCAGATATCTGCTATTTGGTTGTTCAACTTTTGGGGGATAATTACGCGGATGCTCAGAGGCAAATGATCACTGAGGGTATTGAGGTGAGTATTAAAATTATCGAACCAGGTTGCGTATCTGTTGGGAATGATTATAAAATCTATTAGTGAGGCTAAACCTCTGCCAATAAACGTTGGGGTAAAATCAACGCGTGGAGTGCTCAAATAGTTTACAAAACCCAAATCATGTCCTGCCATAAAATCATTAAACGTTTCTCCCCTTACATTATGTAGAAAATGTGGGGTATACATATTAACTTCATCATGTAGCCCACACTGCCCTTTTTCAGCGTTACCACATATACCAGTGTTAAAATCCCCTCCACATATGAAGATCACATCAACTTCGTTTGGTACCCTTATTTTGTACATTTCCTCGCTAAGCGAGTTTATAATTTGCCCAGTTCACCCTGTTCGATGTTATTATAAAAATTCACTACACATAGTACTACTGGAGAGTTCAAATAAATACCCAACAGTTGGTAGTAACTCGTTGAACTAAGCTTTTCTATTTTCCTAACCATTATCAGGTTTGAGATATGTACACTCAAACCTCCTTTGTGTCTTCCATGCGTAGATCTAGCAGCCGGTATATGAAACGTCTTATAACCATCTAAATTAATCTGTTTCAGTAACCAGGTCTCCTGAAAGCATAGGATATCAAAACTATGTATAAAATCTAACCAGATAGAATTGTATACTTTTGATTGTAGACCGGCAATATTCCAGAAGAGTACCCGTATTCCATCAGAAACACAAACAGTTGGTCTATCAGGGGTGGTGCTTCCATTAGTGTGTTCATTTATCTCACTATCATTAATAGCATTTATAGAGCCTCCCACACTAGTTTCCACCTCCGCTACCTTATTTGCCTCATCACTATAATCCTTTATCCTACTAGGGACAAGATTGCACTCCCCTTTTCACACTCTCGTATCGTCTCATTTATTTCTAGGGATGCAATTTGTTCAACACAGTTATACTCGTCCCTAATAACCTGAAGTCAATCATTCTCGTCCAAAGATTGGAGTGGCAAAAATCTATTGGAAACCTCTATGCTATGTGCCTGCTTTCTCATGATCTGCGCATGGGGATATCTATCCCGAATCCATTTTGTAGGGCCAGGTTGGTAGAAAAAGCTCAAGGGATATACCCTAATACCTACTTCCAAATTACAACTATTGCTACCCAGCCTATGGAAAATTTCCCGGACCAGAGTAGGACTTCCTAATGAAAGGACTATACAGTCCCCTTGCGTATTTTTCCAGTTGTTCCTACCCAGGCGACCCTTCTAACCATCTTGAAAGCCGAAAACATATCCTGGACTAGACCCGTTCTTATTCCCAAAAAATGAATGAAATGGTAATGTCATTTGAGATGTCATGAGTGATGTCATGAGTGATGTCACTGACCATGTCATGAGTGATGTAATATGTGACGTCATCAGCAGTGCATTGCGGGCGCGCAAGTTATAGTTAGCTGAACTAACTATAACGGGGGAATTTCTATGGTTTTGTACGAGTGAAATGTCCAACTAACTATAACGCCCCTGAAACCTATGGTTTTTTCAGTGAATTTCTAAGATTTTTTAAATGCTAATTTCTAAATATAATGTGCCTGAAACCTATGGTTTTTTCAGTGAATTTCTAAGGTTTTTAAATGCTAATTTCTAACTATAACGTGCCTGAAACCTATGGTTTTTTCAGTGAATATATATATATTTATTATACTATGTATACATGTGAAAATGTCTCGGACCCCTGTTTGCCTCGGTGGCACGGAAAAAATGTGTGGAACTGACGTCAGCACGCCGACGAGGTCCTCTTATGGCTCCGATGACGTCATACGGTGTCGCGATTGGAGCCGTGCTCGTTGACGTGGGAGAGCTAGGAAAGAATTTCCGTGGAATGCTGGTGCAGGGGATATTCACCTAAGTGTTCAGGCTAGTCCTTTGGGAGCAACTGTTTATGTTGCCACTCCAGAAACCGAAACAAGTGATCCGAGGGTAGAGGCCCTGCAGATGGCACACGAGGTGGGGTGCCCAGTCGTGTGCACCGGCGGGGCAGCGAAGTGACAAGCACCACAACCCACAAAAAAGGTAACGAGGGCACTGAATAACACAGGATCTTCTCTTTGTATCTGGCAGGAACAACGAAGTTAAAATGCCCTAGTACCAAAATGTAGAATTAGTACTACAACGGTCTTCAAGAGGACCTGCGATGCCGCTTCTGCCTCCCGTACCCTGGAGGCGGCACATGGGTCACGCGGTACGGTCATACTGCGGTGGGACGCACACTCGTTGACCTCTCATGGCACTGCTCCACACTTCAGGGAGGACGCTTTCCATTAGCTATGTTTTCTGATGACATGTCACGCCGGCCCCGTCCAACAACAGAACTCCTTTAGATCCAAACAGACTCTTCCACTCTCTCACCGGAAGTGAAACCAGGCCACGATGACACTTTCACAATACAACAGCCGGGAATGCACTTTTCGGTAAAAAAACACATTCCTTCCTCCTAATTAATCAAATAAACGTCTCACTGAAGAACAGGGGCCAGCTTCGATCGGTAAACAGCCGTTACAATGACTTTTTACTTTGCGATACCATTACAACGCATGCATTACCACGCATGCGTTGTACATCACGAAGTCATTACTACGCATTTTTAGAACGCATGGTCATTTACCACGCATGCCTTTACAACAAATTTTGTTGTAAAGGTATGTATGGTAAATGACCATGCGTTCTAAAACATGTAGACGATCCATGTTGTTGTAAGGAAACAGAGGCTGTTCCGTTTCCTCACAACGACGTGCACCGCCCCTCAGAGATGACGTGAAGCAGGAACCACGAGGAGAGAGGAACCATGAGGAGTGAGAGGTAAGGGGCATGGGGTGGGGGTTTCTTTTCTAGGGTTTAGGGTATTGCAGTGGTGTTTGGGTGGTGTAGGGGTCGTGCTGGGGGTAGTGTTTTAGGGTTTAGGGTAGTGCAGTGGTGTTTGGGTAGTGTAGGGGTCGTGCTGGGGGTAGTGTTTTAGGGTTTAGGGTAGTGCAGTGGTGTATGGGTAGTGTAGGGGGTCGTGCTGGGGTAGTGTTTTAGGGTTTAGGGTAGTGCAGTGGTGTTTGAGTAGTGTAGGGGGTCATGCTGGTGGTAGTGTTTTAGGGTTTAGGGTAGTGCAGTGGTGTTTGTGTAGTGTAGGGGGTCATGCTGGGGGTAGTGTTTTATGGTTTAGGGTAGTGCAGTGGTGTTTGGGTAGTGTAGGGGATCGTGCTGGGGGTAGATTTAGGGTTTAGGGTAGTGCAGTGGTGTTTGGGTAGTGTAGGGAGTCGTGCTGGGGGTAGTGTTTTAGGGTTTAGGGTAGTGCAGTGGTGTTTGGGTAGTGTAGGGGGTAGTGTTTTAGGGTTTAGGGCAGTGCAGTGGTGTTTGTGTAGTGAAGGGGGTCATGCTGTGGGTAGTGTTTTAGGGTAGTGCAGTCATGTTTGTGTAGTGTAGGGGGTCGTGTTTTAGGGTATAGGATAGTGCAGTGGTGTTTGGGTAGTGTAGGGGGTCATGCTGGGGTTAGTGTTTTAGGGTTTAGGGTAGTGCAGTGGTGTTTGGGTAGTGTAGGGGGTCGTTCTGGGGGTAGTGTTTTAGGGTTTAGGGTAGTGCAGTGGTGTTTGTGTAGTGTGGGAGGTCATGCTGGGGGTATATTTAGGGTTTAGTGTAGTGCAGTGGTGTTTGGGTTGTGTAGGGAGTCGTGCTGGGGGTAGTGTTTTAGGGTTTAGGGTAGTGCAGTGGTGTTTGGGTAGTGTAGGGAGTCGTGCTGGTGGTAGTGTTTTAGGGTTTAGGGTAGTGCAGTTATGTTTGGGTAGTGTAGGGTGTCGTGCTGCGGGTAGTGTTTTAGGGTTTAGGGTAGTGCAGTGGTGTTTGGGTAGTGGAGGGGGTAGTGTTTTAGGGTTTAGGGTAGTGTGCCCAACCAGCCACAATATCCGTGGACAAAGGGGATCCTGACTCTTTGGAACGCTCCGTCAATTGAATAATTTGGGTCAAGGGCCCTACCACGTCCAAGACCTATCAATTCCTTTCTTGGGATCCCTCATATACTTGGAGAAAAAGGTACATAGTTTCTCATCAATTTCAGGCGTGTGTGCCACCTTCCCTTTCAGTGAAGGCCTGGGGCATTCTCCCCTCATCCTATTCCTGACCTCCCTTTCAAGGGGTTGATGGATTTTCCCCACCACATACTCTGCCACTTTGGCGTCAGGTGTCCACTCTGCCGACCTAGGATGGTAAATTTGGGTAGGCTCGAACATGTCCGAGTGGACCCCGTTCCCAACCGGGGACTGAGAGGAGTGGGACTCTGGACGCCAGGGACGCCCCGAGTCCTTATCCTCATCGGAGGAGAAATCGTCCTCCGATACACCCTCTCCCTCTTAGGGAAACCCGCCGTCGGGGTCTACAATAGTGGTGACAGTGTCGCAATTTTCTCCGGGCCCCTCCTCCTCCCGGCAGGGTGCATGTTTTAGCGTTCGTGCACTCTTGAGGAAGGTCTCCGTAAGTTTATCAAATCCTTCCAAGTGCCCCGCGTTATGCTTAACGGCCCTTTTATTCCCCATCTGGGAGCTACTTGGACCTGCCACCACCAGACCTGGGTCACTGAACACCCCCGGGATGCTTTTCGCCAGCTTATCAAGCTGATCCCTAAGAGGAGCCAGCGCCCTAGAAATAGCCAGAGAGAGGGCTAGGTCGACTGCTGGAGGGAGAAGTTGGGGGGCCATTCCTCCTCCACTTCCTGGTAGGAGGAGTAAAAATGGTCTTCTGGAGAAGACATGATAGCAGAGGGTGTGAGCACAGAACAAATGCCCTTAAAATCCTTAAGACAGTCCCCTCGCCGGTGCTCCAACAGCTGGGCTTTCCCCGAAGCTGTTATAAGAATAGACTGACGCGCAATACCAATTACCACCACCAGGTGGCGCTGGTCACTAACGTGGCCGTGTGGGGAAATCACCGCGTAGCGGTGTCAAAATTAGGCGAGGGATGGTCGGGAATCAAGCGGACACTAAAGGAATGACCGGATTCCCAAACGCGCGTAAAGACCAGCGGGAGCGCTCGACGAAGCTGCCTCGCTCGGACCAGACGCGCCTGACAGGATCTCACCGCGCGCAGAGCACAAGGCGGGAGAAACTGCGAGGGGGAGAACGCGCTCGGGCAAGAGCCTGCTGCGCAGGGAATATGAAACAATACCAAGGCAATAATGCTAATAACGTGCACAAGAAACCGCTATACAAACAGCAACAACGTCAGATTAAGCCAAGAATGTAAGGAGTGCACTTAACTGACGAGCAGTGAAGAAAGAGGAAGCGGAAGGGATGTCACGATATTATATACGATGGACTGTGATATGATTGGACTATAGTTGCCTTGGAGACTACCCCCTAATGGTTCATGGGTTGTGTAGTCTTTTGTTTAATGATTGTTGTGTTACGTTTTCTTTGAACTGCTATGCAAATAAAGTGAGGAAAGATATGCATAATCCTCGCCTCCGTCCTGCCATAGAATTCATTAAACTTTATTTGATCTGATTTAGAAACATAGATCATAAAAGTGTACATAAAAACAGTAAATCCTCTTTCCTAATACAATACAGTGAGAATTAATTAAAACCAGTAGGTAAAAACGGGTGTTACAAAGCCCGGTTCAGAGCAACTTCAGGTTAACAGAATCGTAAAGGTCAATGTTTCGCAAGATCAATCTCATGTACTTCGTGCAAAATACGCAATAAGGGGTCCAAGTAAGATGTAACGCTCCAATACCTGACCAGTATGCACTATATAAAACTGCAGAAAAACTAAAAATAAAAAGTGTTTTGCACACTTCTGTCATTGGGCTATATGTGGGCTACATCTGGGTGATATTTGTGCTACATTTGGGCTCTTTTTTCTCTGGTGGCCATCTTGGGAGACTTATTTGTTATGAAGTTTCCTAATTTCGTCATTTACTGCAGTCTCCTCAGTAGGAAATGCTTTCAGTTTTTACTTTGATTCCATCAAGAAGGCATTC
Source organism: Calotriton arnoldi (assembly GCA_963921515.1). Taxonomy (NCBI): domain Eukaryota; kingdom Metazoa; phylum Chordata; class Amphibia; order Caudata; family Salamandridae; genus Calotriton; species Calotriton arnoldi. The sequence continues at coordinate 1,713,027 of CAWUFW010000708.1, forward strand.
AGATGTGTCACACATTTGCCATAAATTCAGAATGTTAGCACTCTAGTTGTTCATTAGATCACTGTAGTAAAGCTACTGCTCACCAGGGAGTTAACTGGAAGTCTACTGCTGGTATTGAAAGTGATAGTTTCAGTCTGCATGTCAGAATTTTCTAATGAAATAGAAGAGGATTTGAGATCTCACTTAAAACATGCCCTAAATTTTCTTTCTGCAGCACTAACCATAATTTCTATGGCAAAATGAACCCCCTCATTTTGTTCCTTTTTAAATTAAATGTTTTAAGTGTTACCAGTTTATTCCAATCAAGATGGCTTCAGGTGTGCCATACTTTTGTCATAAGTAAGACTGTTAGCGCTCTAGTTGTTCTTTAGAACATTCTGGGAAGCTGCAGTAGAACACAAAGGCATCAACTGACAGGCTGCTCCTGTTGAAATATAACAGGAAGATATTTGAGATCTCACTTAAAACATGTCCTAATTTTTTTTCTACAGCACTAACCATAATTTCTATGACAAAATGAACCCCCTCATTTTGTTCCTTTTTAAATTAAATGTTTTAAGAGCTACCAGTTTATTCCAATCAAGATGGCTTCAGGTGTGCCATCATTTTGCATTAAGTAAGACTGTTAGCGCTCTAGTTGTTCTTTAGAACACTCTGGGAAGCTGCAGTAGAACACAAAGGCATCAACTGACAGGCTGCTCCTGTTGAAATATAACAGGAAGATATTTGAGATCACACTTGAAACATGTCCTAATTTTTCTTTCTACAGCACTAACCATAATTTCTATGACAAAATGAACCCCATCATTTTGTTCCTTTTTAAATTAAATGTTTTAAGTGTTACCAGTTTATTCCAATCAAGATGGCTTCAGGTGTGCCATACTTTTGTCATAAGTAAGGCTGTTAGCACTCTAGTTGTTCTTTAGAACACTCTGGGAAGCTGCAGTAGAACACAAAGGCATCAACTGACAAGCTGCTCCTGTTGAAATATAACAGGAAGATATTTGAGATCTCACTTAAAACATGTCCTAATTTTTCTTTCTACAGCACTAACCATAATTTCTATGGCAAAATGAACCCCCTCATTTTGTTCCTTTTTAAATTAAATGTTTTAAGAGCTACCAGTTTATTCCAATCAAGATGGCTTCAGGTGTGCCATAATTTTGCATTAAGTAAGACTGTTAGCGCTCTAGTTGTTCTTTAGAACACTCTGGGAAGCTGCAGTAGAACACAAAGGAATCAACTGACAGGCTGCTCCTGTTGAAATATAACAGGAAGATATTTGAGATCACACTTGAAACATGTCCTAATTTTTCTTTCTACAGCACTAACCATAATTTCTATGACAAAATGAACCCCATCATTTTGTTCCTTTTTAAATTAAATGTTTTAAGTGTTACCAGTTTATTCCAATCAAGATGGCTTCAGGTGTGCCATACTTTTGTCATAAGTAAGGCTGTTAGCACTCTAGTTGTTCTTTAGAACACTCTGGGAAGCTGCAGTAGAACACAAAGGCATCAACTGACAAGCTGCTCCTGTTGAAATATAACAGGAAGATATTTGAGATCTCACTTAAAACATGTCCTAATTTTTCTTTCTACAGCACTAACCATAATTTCTATGGCAAAATGAACCCCCTCATTTTGTTCCTTTTTAAATTAAATGTTTTAAGAGCTACCAGTTTATTCCAATCAAGATGGCTTCAGGTGTGCCATAATTTTGCATTAAGTAAGACTGTTAGCGCTCTAGTTGTTCTTTAGAACACTCTGGGAAGCTGCAGTAGAACACAAAGGCATCAACTGACAGGCTGCTCCTGCTGAAATATAACAGGAAGATATTTGAGATCACACTTGAAATATGTCCTAATTTTTCTTTCTACAGCACTAACCATAATTTCTATGACAAAATGAACCCCATCATTTTGTTCCTTTTTAAATTAAATGTTTTAAGTGTTACCAGTTTATTCCAATCAAGATGGCTTCAGGTGTGCCATACTTTTGTCATAAGTAAGGCTGTTAGCACTCTAGTTGTTCTTTAGAACACTCTGGGAAGCTGCAGTAGAACACAAAGGCATCAACTGACAAGCTGCTCCTGTTGAAATATAACAGGAAGATATTTGAGATCTCACTTAAAACATGTCCTAATTTTTCTTTCTACAGCACTAACCATAATTTCTATGGCAAAATGAACCCCTCATTTTGTTCCTTTTTAAATTAAATGTTTTAAGTGTTACCAGTTTATTCCAATCAAGATGGCTTCAGGTGTGCCATAATTTTGTCATAAGTAAGACTGTTAGCGCTCTAGTTGTTCTTTAGAACACTCTGGGAAGCTGCAGTAGAACACAAAGGCATCAACTGACAGGCTGCTCCTGTTGAAATATAACAGGAAGATATTTGAGATCACACTTGAAACATGTCCTAATTTTCCTTTCTACAGCACTAACCATAATTTCTATGACAAAATGAACCCCATCATTTTGTTCCTTTTTAAATTAAATGTTTTAAGTGTTACCAGTTTATTCCAATCAAGATGGCTTCAGGTGTGCCATACTTTTGTCATAAGTAAGGCTGTTAGCACTCTAGTTGTTCTTTAGAACACTCTGGGAAGCTGCAGTAGAACACAAAGGAATCAACTGACAGTCTCTGCCCTTGTTGGATGTACATGTTTTACTGAGAATGTCAGACTTCATTCTCACATGATTGAGAAAGATAATGTGAATTTACAGAAAATATGCTCTCATTTTAGCTTCTGGAGCACCTTCCAAAACTGTATGGGACAAGCATGTGAAAATAGTTTTCTCTCAAACATGATTCATGATATCCCAGCAGAAGGTTTTTCACAGGGTAAAATCACCTTAGAACACACCACAATTCCTGAAATTAGTATGGTACCATCAACAAATGAATTCTAATGTAACTAAAGTCTGTTATCACCCTTTATAGTTCTCCTTTTGGTAACCCTCAAAATCTTCGATTCACTACAATGCATTTCAATGGGGTACTATCATTTATATTGGTCCCAAGATGGCTGCCAGCAATTCCAGGATGAAGTGCTGACAGCCAATCAGATCTCACGATGACATGTGTGGTTAGGCTCCGCCCAGATATATATGTGTTTTCTTTTTCAAATTTCTCAGGAACTACTGAACGGATTTACACCATTTAACCAAAAGGCACGACTCTGAACCAAGGGCTACCTTTTTGCCAAATTTGGTGTAATTCCGTTCAGCAGTTCGGGCTGTAGCTGCGATGAAAGGTTCCTATGGAAAATTGCATGGGGAAAACATGTTTTGGGACCCCCCTTTTTTCTCGCCCCACTTGATGAATCACCCTGAGACTTTCAGGATAGGAGCGGACCGGAGCGCCCCACGAGTTTTGAAAACTTCGCGAAGATTCGTCAACCGGCGCCAAAGTTATTTCAAATAGAATGTTGCGGATTTCCTATGGAAAATAGGTCCTAACTATAACTATCTACTGGCGACCGCCAGTAGATAATATATATATATATATATATATATATATATATATATATATATATATATATCTCAAAGCTCCAAGGTTCCCACCTGTTGGAGACGCACTCTGACATCCACTGCAGCAACCTTCATGAGGTAAAAGCCGGATCGGCGGGCGGATCCAGTTTACAGCATGCCTGTCGATTCACGCCTGACGCGTTTCGTGCTCATTGCACTCTTCAGAGGCGCGACAGTCATTTTGGCATAAAGGCCACACCTCCCACTTAATAATATAAGCCCTCCAATGGGCGACTCAAATGAGTTCGCGTTGGTGTGTGGGTCTTGTGGTGTGTGTCTTAGTTATGTGCCACTGTCTGAAACATTACAAGCCCACCAATGGGCCTCCACTCGCACTTCCGGCTTGTCAATCCTCCATGGATGTCTCCACATTAAGACTCCGTGATTCGGAGCTCCGTGGCCCCATATTTCTGGGTGGTGCATCTCCCTTGACTGGGAGGCCGCGTATAAATCAAAGCTCCAAGGTTCCCACCTGTTGGAGACGCAGTCTGACATCCACTGCAGCAACCTTCATGAGGTAAAAGCCGGATCGGCGGGCGGATCCAGTTTACAGCATGCCTGTCGATTCACGCCTGACGCGTTTCGTGCTCATTGCACTCTTCAGAGGCGCGACAGTCATTTTGGCATAAAGGCCACACCTCCCACTTAATAATATAAGCCCTCCAATGGGGGACGCAAATGAGTCCGCGTTGGTGTGTGGGTCTTGTGGTGTGTGTCTTAGTTATGTGCCACTGTCTGAAACATTACAAGCCCACCAATGGGCCTCCACTCGCACATCCGGCTTGTCAATCCTCCATGGATGTCTCCACATTAAGACTCCGTGATTCGGAGCTCCGTGGCCCCAAATGTCCGGGTGGTGCATCTCCCGCGACTGGGAGGCTGTGTATAAATCAAAGCTCCAAGGTTCCCACCTGTTGGAGACGCACTCTGACATCCACTGCAGCAACCTTCATGAGGTAAAAGCCGGATCGGCGGGCGGATCCAGTTTACAGCATGCATGTCGATTCACACCTGATGCGTTTTGTGCTCATTGCACTCTTCAGAGGCGCGACAGTCATTTTGGCATAAAGGCCACACCTCCCACTTAATAATATAAGCCCTCCAATGGGCGACTCAAATGAGTCGGCGTTGGTGTGTGGGTCTTGTGGTGTGTGTCTTAGTTATGTGTCACTGTCTCAAACATTACACGCCCACCAATGGGCCTCCACTCGCACATCTGGCTTGTCAATCCTCCATGGATGTCTCCACATTAAGACTCCGTGATTCGGAGCTCCGTGGCCCCAAATTTCCGGGTGGTGCATCTCCCGTGACTGGGAGGCCACGAATAAATCAAAGCTCCAAGGTTCCCACCTGTTGGAGACGCACTCTGACATCCACTGCAGCAACCTTCATGAGGTAAAAGCCGGATCGGCGGGCGGATCCAGTTTACAGCATGCCTGTCGATTCACGCCTGACACGTTTCGTGCTCATTGCACTCTTCAGAGGCGCAACAGTCATTTTGGCATAAAGGCCACACCTCCCACTTAATAATATAAGCCCTCCAATGGGCAACTCAAATGAGTCCGCGTTGGTGTGTGGGTCTTGTGGTGTGTGTCTTAGTTATGTGCCACTACATGGCCGATCCGGCTTTTACCTCATGAAGGTTGCTGCAGTGGATGTCAGAGTGGGTCTCCAACAGGTGGGAACCTTGGAGCTTTGATATATATATATATATATATATATATATACATAATGCAGAGCTTTGGGTTTAACGCGCTCTCAGGTCACACAGAAACCAACCAACGCTTCAATTCAAGATAAGGGGATTTATTTCACCTCATAAATCCTCCAGGGTAGCGCCCTGGAGAATGTATCACGCTACGCTGACCATTTCCTAAGGGATTTCGTTACCACGTTGCCCTCGTATGTTAAGGATACTAAAGATTTCCTCAACAAAATCCTCAATCTGGAGTGGCAGGATAAATATCTTCTCATGACCATGGACATAAACTCACTGTATACGGTGATTGACCATGAACAGGGAGTGGCGGCATGTGCCAAATATCTGGGGAGCAGACCCATCACATTTGTGGAACACACACAGATGATACTGGACATGATTAGGTTCTGCCTTACCAACAACTTCTTCATGTTCAATGACGAACTGTTTAGACAAACCCTCGGCACAGCTATGGGCACATGCTTTGCCCCTAGCTTCGCCAACCTGTTCATGGGAGCATGGGAGGAAGAGATAAGGAAGGACACGAATTTACGTCTGGACCTCGCAAAAGTTATCTTGTGGCTCAGGTATATAGACGACCTGTTTGTTGTCTGGAATGGCAGCGAACAGGAGGCTCAGACATTTGTAGCCAAACTCAACAACAATTCCCACAACCTCAAACTTACCAATATGATCAGCAAGAAAGAGGTGGAATATTTGGACACCAAGGTAGAGATAGTCTCCAACAAGGTCCACACGAGCCTATTTAGGAAATGCACGGCGGGGAACACTTTACTACACGCAATGAGTAGCCACCCAGACAATTTGAAGTGGAGTATCCCCTACGGGGAACTACTCAGAGCGAAACGTAACTGCAGCTCTGAGGAAACATTCACTAGGAAACAAGGAACCATGATTACCAGATTTCTTGAAAGAGGCTACCCACTATGGGTTCTCAAAAGAGCAAAAGAAAGGGTTAAAAATATTGACAGGTACCCTATTCTCAAGAACACCAACATGAGCAACCCAAAGATTACTGATGGCAGTGAAACCAGGGTCATCCTCACTTACAATGGGAATTCCGACAGCATACGCAAAACCATTACACGTAACTGGAACATTCTTAGAGAGGACCCTGTCATAGGCAACACCATCCCTGTAAGACCTAGCATTACATTACAGAAGAGGATGCAACCTACGAGATTTACTAGTACACAGTGATCTCACGGGCACGATACAGACCAGGGGAACCAACTTGCAGGGCTTCTTTCCATGCGGCCATTGCAAGGCTTGTGGCAACAGCCGCATGAAGAAGGAGTTCTTCAATACCAGCACCAATAGCATGGTACCAATCAAACAGTTCCTCACCTATAGCACCACCTTCGTAGTTTATGTACTGGAGTGCCCATGCAATTTGAGGTACATAGGCAGCACAACTCATATGGCCAAAAAAAGAATCCTTGAGCATATGAGGGCCATAACGAACAGAGACCAGCAATACCCGGTTGCCAGGCATTATGAGACACACCACTACTCAGACAGCTCCAAACTTGTCTATTATGCTATAGAACAGGTGAAGGGCAACAGGAGAGGAGGCAATCGTACATTGAGACTCAGACAACGTGAGTCCAAGTATATCATAGGGATGGGTATTCGTCATCCAAATGGACACAAAATTGATGAGGAGATGGCAGTACACCTGCAGGAACCCTAGGCCCCATTAGGCGGATAGGGCAGTTAACACTTTGCATACTCATTTTGAACCTCTTATTTTGAACCTGTTTTTCTGCACATTACTACCTGTATATATTCTCGATTGTCTTTGCATAGGTATTATCTTCTTATCTTTTTATCTTATTTTATCTTATTTTATCTTATTTGATCTCTACTCAAGTACCATTGTATCACTATTGCATTTGTCTCTTGCTTGGCGCCCATTCTTTGTATATCTACATATATTCTCTGTATTTACACATTTGGTTCTCAATCCATTCTGACACTTTGCTCTCTTTCTGCATCTTTTACAGGAGGAAATGAAGGGATACATGTCTCGTGCCTGTGACAACGGGGTCCCTAACCTTTTCTTCGCGACATCCTTGTGTTGCATCTCAGCTCACAGATAAGACATCTTTGCTTGGTATTTTATGATATATTTTGGTTATCATTGTGCCCTGTAGTAAGATGACATACAGGGGTTTTTGATTATGTTTAGAGTGTCTTGCATTGCATTTCTTCCTGGGGGCAAGAGTGATCGTGACCCTAAGCCACTATTGGCGATACATACTTTATAGAATTTTATTACACATGGGGCGTAACATCCTGGAATCTACTGTTCATGACGATCTTGGGAAGGTACACCACCAGGTACACCCGTGGGGCAAAACATTTAGGAAATTACAGTTCCAGACGAATTTGGGAAGGTACACCACCAGCTACCAGTCACACAGCAGCACTGACCACTATGGTGAATGAATAGGACATGGCAACTTTGTCATCTATCAGGATGAATACGGCATTATCCGTACATCGGAAGCAGTCAAACACTAGGAATAGTAACACGAAGGCCTTCTTTTTTCCAAGTTTGCATGTGGCGGAACTACATTTACTGGCATGCACCGCCCTTGAGCAGTTATCTCATGGAAGCTCAGGGCTCTGAGGTTCTGTAGACTTTTACGTGGCATACCCGCTACATAACACATTGAAAGAATACGAGGCAGACGGAGACCGCTCGTAGCCTCCATTGGGCAACACCGGGGCAACCGAGTATATCACATAGCACCATTATATTATGACACTATCTAGTACCAGGTTGTTTTCCGCCCACACAGATCACTCACAAAGGGATGGGCTTCAGACACGTGCATTTACTGGGCATATGAAATTAATTGATTTATTGCCAATAACAACCATGTTTTGCATTTCGTTTTCATTTTTACCGTTCAAAGATGGCGGTTTGTATTTGATGCGGGTTCTGGAGATGATGATGTCTAGTCCTATGTTAATTTCTAACCGGGAAATGTACGTAAGACACTCTGATCTGTCACTCCGGTGTGTGATCAAGACCTTCCGAGGTCGAAACGCGTCACGGAGGATTTATGAGGTGAAATAAATCCCCTTATCTTGAAAAAAAGAAAACTGAGGATTTATGAGGTGAAATAAATCCCTTATCTTGAATTGGAGCGTTGGTTGGTTTCTGTGTGACCTGAGAGCGCATTAAACCCAAAGTTCTGCATTATTTAAACGCCGGTATTTCTCCGCCGGCCTACGCGCCACCCCTCTATGGGCGGTGATTTCCAGAAGGAGTTTTGAATCGAGGATACTATATATATACATATACACAAACACAATCTGCTCACTTCAAATGTCTGGTTTTTTTGCAAACTTTTTAAGCCTAGGATTACCACAGTGCCATCCACGCTGAGTTAGAAAGGGACAAAGTATTCTGCCATTCCTACAGAAAGGACTAGCTTACAAACTTTGCTGAAAAAACAGACATTTGAGGTGAGCAGATTCAGAGTTTCGCTGGTGTTGTAGAGTATTCTATACAGGAGGTGCTCTCCACCTAAACTTGGGAACTACCCAGAGTTCTCTGCTTCTTTTTTGGTATATATATATATATATATATATATATATATATATATATATATATATATATATATATATATATATATATATATATATATATATATATCCAAAACCAAGTTCCCTTCACAAAAAAGAAGAATGAGCCACACAGGTACAGCAGGTCCAGCACGATTTTATCGGCTTTCAGGGCATGACGCGTTTCGTAATTAAACTTTTTCAAATGCCTCAAAATCGTGAATGCTCGCAAATGTCCACCTTTAAACCAGCTTGCCTCACTACGATTGGCTGAAGTCATCTGGCAGGCAATGGGGAGTATCTCGAAACTCGGCATTCCGAGTCTCCGGTAAGGCAGTGACACAGCGTTTGTACTTCCCAAGTGGGCGGTGCCTGTGTCTTCTCCCCTTTGCACCTGGATCTTGCTTGTGGAAAAAAGCGGCTGACCTGGACTTTCACCCCGCATAGCGCAACTTAATCCTTGGAGCATCTCAACAGTGTATGAGGCTCCCTCGTGCAGTCACGGTCCAACCAAATGGTAGGTTTCAGCTGCGAAATGCGGTGGTTCAGCGTTTCCCCAGTCCATGAGGTACACCAAAAGCACTTGCCACTGCTACCGCTGAACAACTTGTGGGGTGGGGGCTCAGTGCACTGTGGCCGCGCACATAATATCCAAAACCAAGTTCCCTTCACAAAAAAGAAGAACGAGCCACACAGGTACAGCAGCTCCAGCACGCTTTAATCGGCTTTCAGGGCATGACGCGTTTCGTAATTAAACTTTTTCAAATGCCTCAAAATCGTGAATGCTCGCAAATGTCCACCTTTAAACCAGCTTGCCTCACTACGATTGGCTGAAGTCATCTGGCAGGCACTGGGGAGTATCTCGAAACTCAGCACTCCGAGTCTCCGGTAAGGCAGTGACACAACGTTTGTACTTCCCAAGTGGGCGGTGCCTGCCTCTTCTCCCCTTTGCACCTGGATCTTGCTTGTGGAGAAAAAGGGGCTGACCTGGACTTTCACCCCCCGCATAGCGCAACTTAATCCTCGGAGCATCTCAACAGTGTATGATGCTCCCTCGTGCAGTCACGGTCCAACCAAATGGTAGGTTTCAGCTGCGAAATGCGGTGGTTCAGCGTTTCCCCAGTCCATGAGGTACACCAAAAGCGCTTGCCACTGCTACCGCTGAACAACTTGTGGGGTGGGGGCTCAGTGCGCTGTGGCCGTGCACATAATATCCAAAACCAAGTTCCCTTCACAAAAAAGAAGAACGAGCCACACAGGTACAGCAGGTCCAGCACGCTTTAATCGGCTTTCAGGGCATGACGCGTTTCGTAATTAAACTTTTTCAAATGCCTCTATATATATTTTAAACAAGATTCGCCGCACTCAAGATTCCTGTTCTTCAGGTATTTTTATTTTACTTAGACGACTAGAATCACGTTATATTATTAGATTATGCACCAAGACTCCTAAAGGGCTTAGGGGCCTATTACGATGGCGGTCGGATGTCCACCGTTGGGCCGGCGGTGGACATCCGCCCGTGATCGCAAGCCAGAAAACCGCCGGTCAAATTAGGATGGCGGTGGTGACCGCGGCGGTGGGAAATTCCGACCGCCGCTTTTCCGCCGGTTGCCATCCGCACTCCTGCCTGGCGGACGGAGCAGGACCGGGATAATGGTGGCGGTGCAGAGAAGGCTCCGCTGGCGTGATTATGATGCCGGCGGTAGCCAGCCTTTCCTCAGCGGTCAGACCGCCATGGAAAGGCATGCAGAGATTGTCTTCCGGGGGCCCATTGCGGGCCCCCAATGTGTTGGGGGTGTGTGGGTGGACAGGGGGGTACCCATAGTCCCCCCCTATATTTCCCTGTACCAGGTGGCAAGCACTGTGCAGTGCCTGCCACGCAGTGCAGGGAAATGCAGGACATGCTCCTTTTGGCATCGCGGCGGTGCTGCGGGCAGCAGCAACCGCCGCAATGTTGAGGCCCGCGATCAGACCGCCGCGGTTAGATTTCGACTGCGGGTCATCGTAATTCGACCGGCGTGATGTCGCGGGCCATGCGGGCGGTCTTTTCCCGCTACCATGGCGGTCGGGGAGGGCCCCTTAATAACGACGAGGAACTTTTTGTTCATTTATGAACATACAAATCAAAGACACACTATGTATTAAGTAACAACCTCTGTGCAAAAGAAAAATTCAGTAAAAATACCAACTAACATAAGAATGACAAAACAGTTCATCATAGTAAAAAGATTATGGTCAAGAATTATTTATGTCTCTATTGAAAGATCCTAATGCCAGCGTTACATATTACCTAATATGTCATGGCAAAAATACATAGGGCTACTCTCAGCGTTTATGCATGAAGGATTATAGAGAACATCACTATCCTGGTAAGAAGATACTATGGGGCCGATTCCGATCTCGGCCGGTAGGGCACCGAATCGGATTCGGCTTAACCGGATCCGATTCGGAGCCCTCATTCCCGACCGATTCGTACGTGCATCCGGCCGAGCGAGTACGATGCGAGCGCACGCGAAATCGCCGACCGACTTGTACGCGGGTCCGAACCGCTCTGACCGACTCGCACGGACACGACTCGCACAGAGCAATGGAGACGTTCCCCGGCCGGGCAAGTACGATGCGCGCCGCGAGCAGTCCGACCGACTCGCGCCGTCCGGGGAAATCACCGCGTAGCGGTGTCAAAATTAGGCGAGGGATGGTCGGGAATCAAGCGGACACTAAAGGAATGACCGGATTCCCAAACACGCGTAAAGACCAGCGGGAGCGCTCGACGGAGCTGCCTCGCTCGGACCAGACGCGCCTGACAGGATCTCACCGTGCGCAGAGCACACAGCGGGAGAAACTGCGAGGGGAGAAACGCGCTCGGGCAAGAGCCTGCTGCGCAGGGAATATGAAACAATACCAAGGCAATAATGCTAATAACGTGCACAAGAAACCGCTATACAAACAGCAACAACGTCAGATTAAGCCAAAAATGTAAGGAGTGCACTTAACTGACGAGCAGTGAAGAAAGAGGAAGCGGAAGGGATGTCACGATATTATATACGATGGACTGTGATATGATTGGACTATAGTTGCCTTGGAGACTACCCCCTAATGGTTCATGGGTTGTGTAGACTTTTGTTTAATGATTGTTGTGTTACGTTTTCTTTGAACTGCTATGCAAATAAAGTGAGGAAAGATATGCATAATCCTCGCCTCCGTCCTGCCATAGAATTCATTAAACTTTATTTGATCTGATTTAGAAACATAGATCATAAAAGTGTACATAAAAACAGTAAATCCTCTTTCCTAATACAATACAGTGAGAATTAATTAAAACCAGTAGGTAAAAACGGGTGTTACAAAGCCCGGTTCAGAGCAACTTCAGGTTAACAGAATCGTAAAGGTCAATGTTTCGCAAGATCAATCTCATGTACTTCGTGCAAAATACGCAATAAGGGGTCCAAGTAAGATGTAACGCTCCAATACCTGACCAGTATGCACTATATAAAACTGCAGAAAAACTAAAAATAAAAAGTGTTTTCCACACTTCTGTCATTGGGCTATATGTGGGCTACATCTGGGTGATATTTGTGCTACATTTGGGCTCTTTTTCTCTGGTGGCCATCTTGGGAGACTTATTTGTTATGAAGTTTCCTAATTTCGTCATTTACTGCAGTCTCCTCAGTAGGAAATGCTTTCAGTTTTTTACTTTGATTCCATCAAGAAGGCATTCAGATGTGTCACACATTTGCCATAAATTCAGAATGTTAGCACTCTAGTTGTTCATTAGATCACTGTAGTAAAGCTACTGCTCACCAGGGAGTTAACTGGAAGTCTACTGCTGGTATTGAAAGTGATTGTTTCAGTCTGCATGTCAGAATTTTCTAATGAAATAGAAGAGGATTTGAGATCTCACTTAAAACATGCCCTAAATTTTCTTTCTGCAGCACTAACCATAATTTCTATGGCAAAATGAACCCCTCATTTTGTTCCTTTTTAAATTAAATGTTTTAAGTGTTAGCAGTTTATTCCAATCAAGATGGCTTCAGGTGTGCCATACTTTTGTCATAAGTAAGACTGTTAGCGCTCTAGTTGTTCTTTAGAACATTCTGGGAAGCTGCAGTAGAACACAAAGGCATCAACTGACAGGCTGCTCCTGTTGAAATATAACAGGAAGATATTTGAGATCTCACTTAAAACATGTCCTAATTTTTTTCTACAGCACTAACCATAATTTCTATGACAAAATGAACCCCCTCATTTTGTTCCTTTTTAAATTAAATGTTTTAAGAGCTACCAGTTTATTCCAATCAAGATGGCTTCAGGTGTGCCATAATTTTGCATTAAGTAAGACTGTTAGCGCTCTAGTTGTTCTTTAGAACACTCTGGGAAGCTGCAGTAGAACACAAAGGCATCAACTGACAGGCTGCTCCTGTTGAAATATAACAGGAAGATATTTGAGATCACACTTGAAACATGTCCTAATTTTTCTTTCTACAGCACTAACCATAATTTCTATGACAAAATGAACCCCATCATTTTGTTCCTTTTTAAATTAAATGTTTTAAGTGTTACCAGTTTATTCCAATCAAGATGGCTTCAGGTGTGCCATACTTTTGTCATAAGTAAGGCTGTTAGCACTCTAGTTGTTCTTTAGAACACTCTGGGAAGCTGCAGTAGAACACAAAGGCATCAACTGACAAGCTGCTCCTGTTGAAATATAACAGGAAGATATTTGAGATCTCACTTAAAACATGTCCTAATTTTTCTTTCTACAGCACTAACCATAATTTCTATGGCAAAATGAACCCCCTCATTTTGTTCCTTTTTAAATTAAATGTTTTAAGTGTTACCAGTTTATTCCAATCAAGATGGCTTCAGGTGTGCCATAATTTTGTCATAAGTAAGACTGTTAGCGCTCTAGTTGTTCTTTAGAACACTCTGGGAAGCTGCAGTAGAACACAAAGGCATCAACTGACAGGCTGCTCCTGTTGAAATATAACAGGAAGATATTTGAGATCACACTTGAAACATGTCCTAATTTTTCTTTCTACAGCACTAACCATAATTTCTATGACAAAATGAACCCCATCATTTTGTTCCTTTTTAAATTAAATGTTTTAAGTGTTACCAGTTTATTCCAATCAAGATGGCTTCAGGTGTGCCATACTTTTGTCATAAGTAAGGCTGTTAGCACTCTAGTTGTTCTTTAGAACACTCTGGGAAGCTGCAGTAGAACACAAAGGAATCAACTGACAGTCTCTGCCCTTGTTGGATGTACATGTTTTACTGAGAATGTCAGACTTCATTCTCACATGATTGAGAAAGATAATGTGAATTTACAGAAAATATGCTCTCATTTTAGCTTCTGGAGCACCTTCCAAAACTGTATGGGACAAGCATGTGAAAATAGTTTTCTCTCAAACATGATTCATGATATCCCAGCAGAAGGTTTTTCACAGGGTAAAATCACCTTAGAACACACCACAATTCCTGAAATTAGTATGGTACCATCAACAAATGAATTCTAATGTAACTAAAGTCTGTTATCACCCTTTATAGTTCTCCTTTTGGTAACCCTCAAAATCTTCGATTCACTACAATGCATTTCAATGGGGTACTATCATTTATATTGGTCCCAAGATGGCTGCCAGCAATTCCAGGATGAAGTGCTGACAGCCAATCAGATCTCACGATGACATGTGTGGTTAGGCTCCGCCCAGATATATATGTGTTTTCTTTTTCAAATTTCTCAGGAACTACTGAACGGATTTACACCATTTAACCAAAAGGCACGACTCTGAACCAAGGGCTACCTTTTTGCCAAATTTGGTGTAATTCCGTTCAGCAGTTCGGGCTGTAGCTGCGATGAAAGGTTCCTATGGAAAATTGCATGGGGAAAACATGTTTTGGGACCCCCCTTTTTTCTCGCCCCACTTGATGAATCACCCTGAGACTTTCAGGATAGGAGCGGACCGGAGCGCCCAACGAGTTTTGAAAATTTCGCAAAGATTCGTCAACCGGCGCCAAAGTTATTTCAAATAGAATGTTGCGGATTTCCTATGGAAAATAGGTCCTAACTATAACTATCTACTGGCGACCGCCAGTAGATAATATATATATATATATATATATATATATATATATATATATATATATATATATATATATATATATATATATATATATATCTCTCAAAGCTCCAAGGTTCCCACCTGTTGGAGACGCACTCTGACATCCACTGCAGCAACCTTCATGAGGTAAAAGCCGGATCGGCGGGCGGATCCAGTTTACAGCATGCCTGTCGATTCACGCCTGACGCGTTTCGTGCTCATTGCACTCTTCAGAGGCGCGACAGTCATTTTGGCATAAAGGCCACACCTCCCACTTAATAATATAAGCCCTCCAATGGGCGACTCAAATGAGTTCGCGTTGGTGTGTGGGTCTTGTGGTGTGTGTCTTAGTTATGTGCCACTGTCTGAAACATTACAAGCCCACCAATGGGCCTCCACTTGCACATCCGGCTTGTCAATCCTCTATGGATGTCTCCACATTAAGACTCCGTGATTCGGAGCTCCGTGGCCCCAAATTTCCGGGTGGTGCATCTCCCGCGACTGGGAGGGTGCGTATAAATCAAAGCTCCAAGGTTCCCACCTGTTGGAGACGCACTCTGACATCCACTGCAGCAACCTTCATGAGGTAAAAGCCGGATCGGCGGGCGGATCCAGTTTACAGCATGCCTGTCGATTCACACCTGACGCGTTTCGTGCTCATTGCACTCTTCAGAGGCGCGACAGTCATTTTGGCATAAAGGCCACACATCCCACTTAATAATATAAGCCCTCCAATGGGCGACTCAAATGAGTCGGCGTTGGTGTGTGGGTCTTGTGGTGTGTGTCTTAGTTATGTGCCACTGTCTGAAACATTACAAGCCCACCAATGGGCCTCCACTCGCACTTCCGGCTTGTCAATCCTCCATGGATGTCTCCACATTAAGACTCCGTGATTCGGAGCTCCGTGGCCCCATATTTCTGGGTGGTGCATCTCCCTTGACTGGGAGGCCGCGTATAAATCAAAGCTCCAAGGTTCCCACCTGTTGGAGACGCACTCTGACATCCACTGCAGCAACCTTCATGAGGTAAAAGCCGGATCGGCGGGCGGATCCAGTTTACAGCATGCCTGTCGATTCACACCTGATGCGTTTTGTGCTCATTGCACTCTTCAGAGGCGCGACAGTCATTTTGGCATAAAGGCCACACCTCCCACTTAATAATATAAGCCCTCCAATGGGCGACTCAAATGAGTCGGCGTTGGTGTGTGGGTCTTGTGGTGTGTGTCTTAGTTATGTGTCACTGTCTCAAACATTACACGCCCACCAATGGGCCTCCACTCGCACATCTGGCTTGTCAATCCTCCATGGATGTCTCCACATTAAGACTCCGTGATTCGGAGCTCCGTGGCCCCAAATTTCCGGGTGGTGCATCTCCCGTGACTGGGAGGCCGCGAATAAATCAAAGCTCCAAGGTTCCCACCTGTTGGAGACGCACTCTGACATCCACTGCAGCAACCTTCATGAGGTAAAAGCCGGATCGGCAGGCGGATCCAGTTTACAGCATGCCTGTCGATTCACGCCTGACACGTTTCGTGCTCATTGCACTCTTCAGAGGCGCGACAGTCATTTTGGCATAAAGGCCACACCTCCCACTTAATAATATAAGCCCTCCAATGGGCAACTCAAATGAGTCCGCGTTGGTGTGTGGGTCTTGTGGTGTGTGTCTTAGTTATGTGCCACTACATGGCCGATCCGGCTTTTACCTCATGAAGGTTGCTGCAGTGGATGTCAGAGTGCGTCTCCAACAGGTGGGAACCTTGGAGCTTTGATATATATATATATATATATATATATATGTGTACAAATCCTCCAGTCGAACAACAGAAGGCAAAGTCGCACTCAGGATATTTTTTAAGAGCAAAAGTTTATTGACTGACGCGTTTCAACCTCACGGTCTTTGTCAAAGTCACTTCCTGACCCGGAAGTGGCTGTATTTAAGTGCTCATGGAAAAAGTCACAAGACAAATACATAGACATAAAGAAAATTATATATGGTAATTAAGGTCTCTTCATATAAGAAGACAGACTAACATCACGTTTTGAACCAATAAAGGTATAATACCCATTATCATAGCTCATGATAGTTTAAATAAACTAAATTGACGTGGAAACAAAACCAAAATGAAATAAGCATAAAAAAGAAACATATGCAAAACCCACGACAATGGGATATGGCAATCAAATGGTAATTTACAAAGAGGCCTCACAGCGCAAGTGCGCAAACAAGTGAAAAGTTTCATGAGGCTGAAAGGCACATAGTGGCCAAGAAAACCACTGCACCCATATTAAACCCAATACAGGGCCTACCAGATCCCATTCAACAAGTACAGATAAAGTAAAAGAGCAACAAAATAACAAGAACTAAAACATATAACTCAATGAAAACACAAAAAAGAGCACTATTAAAACCCACCCACAGGTGATAAACAAGGGAAAAACGGAGTGGGAGAGACCATCAGTTCAAGCGGCCGCTTGAAAAAAAAATGATGAGTTACAGTGCGACTATAACGCTGAAACGGAGATGGGACTTCCTCAAATAGGAAGATATATATATATACATAATGCAGAGCTTTGGGTTTAACGCGCTCTCAGGTCACACAGAAACCAACCAACGCTTCAATTCAAGATAAGGGGATTTATTTCACCTCATAAATCCTCCAGGGTAGCGCCCTGGAGAATGTATCACGCTACGCTGACCATTTCCTAAGGGATTTCGTTACCACGTTGCCCTCGTATGTTAAGGATACTAAAGATTTCCTCAACAAAATCCTCAATCTGGAGTGGCAGGATAAATATCTTCTCATGACCATGGACATAAACTCACTGTATACGGTGATTGACCATGAACAGGGAGTGGCGGCATGTGCCAAATATCTGGGGAGCAGACCCATCACATTTGTGGAACACACACAGATGATACTGGACATGATTAGGTTCTGCCTTACCAACAACTTCTTCATGTTCAATGACGAACTGTATAGACAAACCCTCGGCACAGCTATGGGCACATGCTTTGCCCCTAGCTTCGCCAACCTGTTCATGGGAGCATGGGAGGAAGAGATAAGGAAGGACATGAATTTACGTCTGGACCTCGCAAAAGTTATCTTGTGGCTCAGATATATAGACGACCTGTTTGTTGTCTGGAATGGCAGCGAACAGGAGGCTCAGACATTTGTAGCCAAACTCAACAACAATTCCCACAACCTCAAACTTACCAATATGATCAGCAAGAAAGAGGTGGAATATTTGGACACCAAGGTAGAGATAGTCTCCAACAAGGTCCACACGAGCCTATTTAGGAAATGCACGGCGGGGAACACTTTACTACACGCAATGAGTAGCCACCCAGACAATTTGAAGTGGAGTATCCCCTACGGGGAACTACTCAGAGCGAAACGTAACTGCAGCTCTGAGGAAGCATTCACTAGGAAACAAGGAACCATGATTACCAGATTTCTTGAAAGAGGCTACCCACTATGGGTTCTCAAAAGAGCAAAAGAAAGGGTTAAAAATATTGACAGGTACCCTATTCTCAAGAACACCAACATGAGCAACCCAAAGATTACTGATGGCAGTGAAACCAGGGTCATCCTCACTTACAATGGGAATTCCGACAGCATACGCAAAACCATTACACGTAACTGGAACATTCTTAGAGAGGACCCTGTCATAGGCAACACCATCCCTGTAAGACCTAGCATTACATTACAGAAGAGGACGCAACCTACGAGATTTACTAGTACACAGTGATCTCACGGGCACGATACAGACCAGGGGAACCAACTTGCAGGGCTTCTTTCCATGCGGCCATTGCAAGGCTTGTGGCAACAGCCGCATGAAGAAGGAGTTCTTCAATACCAGCACCAATAGCATGGTACCAATCAAACAGTTCCTCACCTATAGCACCACCTTCGTAGTTTATGTACTGGAGTGCCCATGCAATTTGAGGTACATAGGCAGCACAATTCATATGGCCAACAAAAGAATCCTTGAGCATATGAGGGCCATAACGAACAGAGACCAGCATTACCCGGTTGCCAGGCATTATGAGACACACCACTACTCAGACAGCTCCAAACTTGTCTATTATGCTATAGAACAGGTGAAGGGCAACAGGAGAGGAGGCAATCGTACATTGAGACTCAGACAACGTGAGTCCAAGTATATCATAGGGATGGGTATTCGTCATCCAAATGGACACAAAATTGATGAGGAGATGGCAGTACACCTGCAGGAACCCTAGGCCCCATTAGGCGGATAGGGCAGTTAACACTTTGCATACTCATTTTGAACCTCTTATTTTGAACCTGTTTTTCTGCACATTACTACCTGTATATATTCTCGATTGTCTTTGCATAGGTATTATCTTCTTATCTTTTTATCTTATTTTATCTTATTTGATCTCTACTCAAGTACCATTGTATCACTATTGCATTTGTCTCTTGCTTGGCGCCCATTCTTTGTATATCTACATATATTCTCTGTATTTACACATTTGGTTCTCAATCCATTCTGACACTTTGCTCTCTTTCTGCATCTTTTACAGGAGGAAATGAAGGGATACATGTCTCGTGCCTGTGACAACGGGGTCCCTAACCTTTTCTTCGCGACATCCTTGTGTTGCATCTCAGCTCACAGATAAGACATCTTTGCTTGGTATTTTATGATATATTTTGGTTATCATTGTGCCCTGTAGTAAGATGACATACAGGGTTTTTTTGATTATGTTTAGAGTGTCTTGCATTGCATTTCTTCCTGGGGGCAAGAGTGATCGTGACCCTAAGCCACTATTGGCGATACATACTTTATAGAATTTTTTACACATGGGGCGTAACATCCTGGAATCTACTGTTCATGACGATCTTGGGAAGGTACACCACCAGGTACACCCGTGGGGCAAAACATTTAGGAAATTACAGTTCCAGACGAATTTGGGAAGGTACACCACCAGCTACCAGTCACACAGCAGCACTGACCACTATGGTGAATAAATAGGACATGGCAACTTTGTCATCTATCAGGATGAATACGGCATTATCCGTACATCGGAAGCAGTCAAACACTAGGAATAGTAACACGAAGGCCTTCTTTTTTCCAAGTTTGCATGTGGCGGAACTACATTTACTGGCATGCACCGCCCTTGAGCAGTTATCTCATGGAAGCTCAGGGCTCTGAGGTTCTGTAGACTTTTACGTGGCATACCCGCTACATAACACATTGAAAGAATACGAGGCAGACGGAGACCGCTCGTAGCCTCCATTGGGCAACACCGGGGCAACCCGAGTATATCACATAGCACCATTATATTATGACACTATCTAGTACCAGGTTGTTTTCCGCCCACACAGATCACTCACAAAGGGATGGGCTTCAGACACGTGCATTTACTGGGCATATGAAATTAATTGATTTATTGCCAATAACAACCATGTTTTGCATTTCGTTTTCATTTTTTACCGTTCAAAGATGGCGGTTTGTATTTGATGCGGGTTCTGGAGATGATGATGTCTAGTCCTATGTTAATTTCTAACCGGGAAATGTACGTAAGACACTCTGATCTGTCACTCCGGTGTGTGATCAAGACCTTCCGAGGTCGAAACGCGTCACGGAGGATTTATGAGGTGAAATAAATCCCCTTATCTTGAAAAAAAGAAAACTGAGGATTTATGAGGTGAAATAAATCCCCTTATCTTGAATTGGAGCGTTGGTTGGTTTCTGTGTGACCTGAGAGCGCATTAAACCCAAAGTTCTGCATTATTTAAACGCCGGTATTTCTCCGCCGGCCTACGCGCCACCCCTCTATGGGCGGTGATTTCCAGAAGGAGTTTTGAATCGAGGATACTATATATATACATATACACAAACACAATCTGCTCACTTCAAATGTCTGGTTTTTTGCAAACTTTTAAGCCTAGGATTACCACAGTGCCATCCACGCTGAGTTAGAAAGGGACAAAGTATTCTGCCATTCCTACAGAAAGGACTAGCTTACAAACTTTGCTGAAAAAACAGACATTTGAGGTGAGCAGATTCAGAGTTTCGCTGGTGTTGTAGAGTATTCTATACAGGAGGTGCTCTCCACCTAAACTTGGGAACTACCCAGAGTTCTCTGCTTCTTTTTGGTATATATATATATATATATATATATATATATATATATATATATATATCCAAAACCAAGTTCCCTTCACAAAAAAGAAGAACGAGCCACACAGGTACAGCAGGTCCAGCACGCTTTTATCGGCTTTCAGGGCATGACGCGTTTCGTAATTAAACTTTTTCAAATGCCTCAAAATCGTGAATGCTCGCAAATGTCCACCTTTAAACCAGCTTGCCTCACTACGATTGGCTGAAGTCATCTGGCAGGCAATGGGGAGTATCTCGAAACTCGGCATTCCGAGTCTCCGGTAAGGCAGTGACACAGCGTTTGTACTTCCCAAGTGGGCGGTGCCTGTGTCTTCTCCCCTTTGCACCTGGATCTTGCTTGTGGAAAAAAAGCGGCTGACCTGGACTTTCACCCCCCGCATAGCGCAACTTAATCCTTGGAGCATCTCAACAGTGTATGAGGCTCCCTCGTGCAGTCACGGTCCAACCAAATGGTAGGTTTCAGCTGCGAAATGCGGTGGTTCAGCGTTTCCCCAGTCCATGAGGTACACCAAAAGCACTTGCCACTGCTACCGCTGAACAACTTGTGGGGTGGGGGCTCAGTGCACTGTGGCCGCGCACATAATATCCAAAACCAAGTTCCCTTCACAAAAAAGAAGAACGAGCCACACAGGTACAGCAGCTCCAGCACGCTTTAATCGGCTTTCAGGGCATGACGCGTTTCGTAATTAAACTTTTTCAAATGCCTCAAAATCGTGAATGCTCGCAAATGTCCACCTTTAAACCAGCTTGCCTCACTACGATTGGCTGAAGTCATCTGGCAGGCACTGGGGAGTATCTCGAAACTCAGCACTCCGAGTCTCCGGTAAGGCAGTGACACAACGTTTGTACTTCCCAAGTGGGCGGTGCCTGCCTCTTCCCCTTTGCACCTGGATCTTGCTTGTGGAGAAAAAGGGGCTGACCTGGACTTTCACCCCCCGCATAGCGCAACTTAATCCTCGGAGCATCTCAACAGTGTATGATGCTCCCTCGTGCAGTCACGGTCCAACCAAATGGTAGGTTTCAGCTGCGAAATGCGGTGGTTCAGCGTTTCCCCAGTCCATGAGGTACACCAAAAGCACTTGCCACTGCTACCGCTGAACAACTTGTGGGGTGGGGGCTCAGTGCGCTGTGGCCATGCACATAATATCCAAAACCAAGTTCCCTTCACAAAAAAGAAGAACGAGCCACACAGGTACAGCAGGTCCAGCACGCTTTAATCGGCTTTCAGGGCATGACGCGTTTCGTAATTAAACTTTTTCAAATGCCTCAAACGCGTGAATGCTCGCAAATGTCCACCTTTAAACCAGCTTGCCTCACTACGATTGGCTGAAGTCATCTGGCAGGCACTGGGGAGTATCTCGAAACACGACACTCCGAGTCTCCGGTAAGGCAGTGACACAGCGTTTGTACTTCCCAAGTGGGCGGTGCCTGCCTCTTCTCCCCTTTGCACCTGGATCTTGCTTGTGGAGAAAAAGCGGCTGACCTGGACTTTCACCCCCCCGAATAGCGTAACTTAATCCTCGGAGCATCTCAACAGTGTATGATGCTCCCTCCTGCAGTCACGGTCCAACCAAATGGTAGGTTTCAGCTGCGAAATGCGGTGGTTCAGCGTTTCCCCAGTCCATGAGGTACACCAAAAGCACTTGCCACTGCTACCGCTGAACAACTTGTGGGGTGGGGGCTCAGTGCACTGTGGCCGTGCACATAATATCCAAAACCAAGTTCCCTTCACAAAAGAAGAACGAGCCACACAGGTACAGCAGGTCCAGCACGCTTTAATCGGCTTTCAGGGCATGATGCGTTTCGTAATTAAACTTTTTCAAATGCCTCAAACGCGTGAATGCTCGCAAATGTCCACCTTTAAACCAGCTTGCCTCACTACAATTGGCTGAAGTCATCTGGCAGGCACTGGGGAGTGTCTCGAAACTCGGCACTCCGAGTCTCCGGTAAGGCAGTAACACAGCGTTTGTACTTCCCAAGTGGGCGGTGCCTGCCTCTTCTCCCCTTTGCACCTGGATCTTGCTTGTGGAGAAAAAGCGGCTGACCTGGGCTTTCACCCCCCGCATAGCGCAACTTAATCCTCGGAGCATCTCAACAGTGTATGATGCTCCCTCGTGCAGTCACGGTCCAACCAAATGGTAGGTTTCAGCTGCGAAATGCGGTGGTTCAGCGTTTCCCCAGTCCATGAGGTACACCAAAAGCACTTGCCACTGCTACCGCTGAACAACTTGTGGGGTGGGGGCTCAGTGCGCTGTGGCCGCGCACATAATATCCAAAACCAAGTTCCCTTCACAAAAAAGAAGAACGAGCCACACAGGTACAGCAGGTCCAGCACGCTTTAATCGGCTTTCAGGGCATGACGCGTTTCGTAATTAAACTTTTTCAAATGCCTCTATATATATTTTAAACAAGATTCGCCGCACTCAAGATTCCTGTTCTTCAGGTATTTTTATTTTACTTAGACGACTAGAATCACGTTATATTATTAGATTACGCACCAAGACTCCTAAAGGGCTTAGGGGCCTATTACGATGGCGGTCGGATGTCCACCGTTGGGCCGGCGGTGGACATCCGCCCGTGATCGCAAGCCAGAAAACCGCCTGTCAAATTAGGATGGCGGTGGTGACCGCGGCGGTGGGAAATTCCGACCGCCGATTTTCCGCCGGTTGCCATCCGCACTCCTGCCTGGCGGACGGAGCAGGACCGGGATAATGGTGGCGGTGCAGAGAAGGCTCCGCTGGCGTGATTATGATGCCGGCGGTAGCCAGCCTTTCCTCAGCGGTCAGACCGCCATGGAAAGGCATGCAGAGATTGTCTTCTGGGGGCCCATTGCGGGCCCCCAATGTGTTGGGGGTGTGTGGGTGGACAGGGGGGGTACCCATAGTCCCCCCCTACATTTCCCTGTACCAGGTGGCAAGCACTGTGCAGTGCCTGCCACGCAGTGCAGGGAAATGCAGGACATGCTCCTTTTGGCATCGCGGCGGTGCTGCGGGCAGCAGCAACCGCCGCAATGTTGAGGCCCGCGATCAGACCGCCGCGGTTAGATTTCGACTGCGGGTCATCGTAATTCGACCGGCGTGATGTCGCGGGCCATGCGGGCGGTCTTTTCCCGCTACCATGGCGGTTGGGGAGGGCCCCTTAATAACGACGAGGAACTTTTTGTTCATTTATGAACATACAAATCAAAGACACACTATGTATTAAGTAACAACCTCTGTGCAAAAGAAAAATTCAGTAAAAAATACCAACTAACATAAGAATGACAAAACAGTTCATCATAGTAAAAAGATTATGGTCAAGAATTATTTATGTCTCTATTGAAAGATCCTAATGCCAGCGTTACATATTACCTAATATGTCATGGCAAAAATACATAGGGCTACTCTCAGCGTTTATGCATGAAGGATTATAGAGAACATCACTATCCTGGTAAGAAGATACTATGGGGCCGATTCCGATCTCGGCCGGTAGGGCACCGAATCGGATTCGGCTTAACCGGATCCGATTCGGAGCCCTCATTCCCGACCGATTCGTACGTGCGTCCGGCCGAGCGAGTACGATGCGAGCGCACGCGAAATCGCCGACCGACTTGTACGCGGGTCCGAACCGCTCTGACCGACTCGCACGGACACGACTCGCACAGCGCAATGGAGAAGTTCCCCGGCCGGGCAAGTACGATGCGCGCCGCGAGCAGTCCGACCGACTCGAGCCGTCCGGCTCGAAAGAGCAGTCGGAGCCGGACTTTGGGGTCCGTGTCGGACCCCCTGTACTGCGTAGCCGCGCGAGTCGCACACAGGGGGGACCCATGGGTCCCCCCTACCTGTGCATGTACGCCGCGAGTCGCATCGAGGCGTACCCGCTGTAGGGGGCGCCCTTGTTCGCCTCGCACCCATTGAGTCAATGGGAGCCCGCGTACGCGTTGTACGTCCGGCTCCCATTGACTTCAATGGGAGTCCGACCGACTCGAGTCCGATTGCATGCGTGCGCATCGTACTCGTTCGGTCGGACTGCCAGGGTCCGATACGGTCGGAAATCTCTCCGGGTCCGGCTCGGTCGGAGTGATTTCCGGCCTGAATCGGAATCGGACCCTTAATCTTATAAATGGATGGCAACTCATACAAACAAGCATTGGCATAGCCAATAGGTCTCGCGTTTAGGTCCTCATAAGTGTTTAGCCAGAGCTATTGGCTCTGCCAATGTTTTTAAGATTTGTTGTAGAGCAGTGTGGCTGCTGTGCAGCATGTTAAAAAGTTGCAATAAAAAAGTGTTATAAGTATTTTTGTTACTGTAGCTATAACACAGAAGACTAAAAATGTCATCTTTTTTTTTTTCTTCCTTCCAATGCTGGCAACGTCTTCCTGCCTTTTCTAATGCTTGCTATGACTAATTTTTGTAATGTGGGGGGCGGGGGAAATATAAACGTTGGGAGGGTGGAGGTTGGGAAATAGTACCTGAATTACAACACGAGCAGCGGAAGGACACTAGGGGAGAATCAACAGATGCCAGATTCCGAGGGCAGGCTGAGGTGGTGATTACGGCTCACTTGTTATATTACTGTTTTAACCTATGTGTCCTATCATGGAGGCAATCCCACCCTCTTTGGGGATCTGCCATATTATGTTCTTTTCTCGACTTTAATTGTATTGATTGTATATGTCCCGGTTCTTTAACGTGTAAAGCACTCGGATACCCGCGAGGGTCTTGTTCGCTCTATATAAAACTTTCAAATAAATAAACTATACAGCATTAATAAAACTTTTCACATCATGGTAAAATAATACAACAGGATTCATTGGAACTTCCATTGTCTAAACCTAAAATCTTCCTGTGAGGTTCAGGCAATAACTCACTTTAATTTGATTGGCCACTCCTTATGCTCTCTTGTTATCTTTTTCTGAAAAAAGCCAGCAACCCAAAAATCACACTGAGAGCAAACCTGTCACGGAATCTACATGTGAACAAATAGTGCTAGATTATGATTAATCCCCCATTGCAACTCCAAGAATCGACCTTGTTCTAGCAGGACTGACTAATGCAATGAACTCTACCCACATCAAAAAAATCACAACATGTTTCCCTCCCACCCTCTATTATCTCCTTTTATGGGACCAAATGAATTATGGCCAGGTATAAAAAAAAAAAATCTACTGACCCCTCCATTACTACCAATTTTCCAGTAAAGTCACCACCGTTCATTGTAACCCTTCTATATATGTTACATAGAAAATATACAGTTTCAGAGTGAAATAGAAATTTTAAAATGAAAACTTTATGAAGCTATTAACTTTTTGCACAATGTCAAATTGTGAGTGTGTGCTTCGAGTGCAATTAATTCAAAAGTGAATTTAACTTTTTATTATGTTTATGAGGAAGCACTGTTAGTAAAAACATTACATACAGACATATACATACACCATATAATACAATTATTTATTTTAAAACAAAACCACATATTTGACACAAATGTTCTACATAGGCTTCTCTAGCGAGACAGTGGCCAAACTCAAAAAAAGCACAAAACCTTGTTTTTCACCTCATTGTTGACCTGAAGCGCACAAATCGCATCTCGTTCGATTGACGTCACTGCACTGGTCACCGACCAAACAAGTCAAAATGATGTTCAATAGACTCCATGATCGAGCACACTCTTACCTGTCCTATCTCAAGTCATAACGTCATTTCAGCTAATCAGCAGTTAAGAACAAAACAAACTCTCAATCCATCCAGAGACTTACAAACGTCTTGTGGCATAAAAGCTACACAGGTGATGCCCCTCCCCTTCAATTTCACTTCCCTTATACCACGCCCTTAAAACAGACTTTCTGAAAATCACCTGAAAATGCACCTGTTCCACAAGGTCTTTGGACTACATCACATGTGACTGCATCCTGAAGCAGTGAATGCCCACCCACTGAGCACAAGATGATTCCACCTTCAGACACACTATAACAAGCCTAATACCTACTGGCTCTTCCGGGGCAGTATTTGTGCAATATGAAACAATAACTAGTCATTTTCCTAAATAAACTTGCAAGTCCCAAGACAATTACTGAACAGTTATGATTTAGGGCAATTACTATCTAAACGTAAACACAAAGAGAAGTCTATTGCTGTGTAAAACCGTGGCTAAGTCCCACTCCTAATCTTCAGATGATCGCAGCAGTGAATTGTTGAAGGAATGCTAAGGGGTCAATTCCGATTCGGGCCGGAAAAAGCACCGACCGACTCGGATCCGGAAAAAATACCAACCGACACGTACCCGTGGCGCACGACACGCCAAGTACGATGCAAGGCGCGAAAAATCCGACCGACACGTACCGAAACCAAGTCGACCGACCGAGCCGCACGGAAAACAGCAATCCGGCCGGAAAAACACGCGAATCCAACCGACCGACACGCACCCGGAACAAATCCGACCGAAACGTACACGCGAACTCCAAACCGCAAAGTACGATGCAAGGTCGCGAAAACCACGAGCGAGTCGGACGGAGGACAAGCCGTACGACCGACACGCATACAAAACCGAGCCGAAGCAACACAATACACCGCGACCGACGCGTACGCAGCATAGAAAACTGCACAAACATAGCGTGAACGAAACGGAGAACACCGTACGAGACCAATGCAGGGTCCGACTCGGTCACAAGAACGTTTCCAACATACACAAACAGCACAAAGGAAAAATCACCCAAAAAAAGGCCAAACAAGCAATTACCAAGCCAATAAATACTGGGGGGTGGGGACAGAGAACAAAGACACACCCACAACTCCACCTATATAAAGGACACAAATCACTACCATGAGCCTTTGCAAATGCCATTCCACTGCCAGCACCCAAGAGAAAGCAACCACACACCCACAGCTCATCCCTCACACAAGCCACACACCATCAGCACACCAACAAATACCTACCTCACATACACCCAGCAAAACACACACTCACACACCCTCACCTGCACACCAACACACACATCACTCACCATCACCACCCATCACCATGCCCCCCAAGAAGAATCACAAGTTCCTAGATTGTGAATTGGAAGTCCTGGTAGACGAGATCCTCAGGGTAGAGCCACAGCTGTTTGGCACATTGGTCCACCAGACCCCCATGTCGCAGAAAACCAAGATGTGGGAGAGGATCATCAACAGGGTGAACGCCCAATCACCATGTCGGCGCACAAAGACCGACATCCAGAACAGGTGGTATGACGTGCGCAGGAGGGTACGGAAAATGCTGAAGCAAGACTACATCAACAGCCAACACACCGGCAGTGGCCCTCCTGCCAAGCCAATATACCTCAGGCCCTGGGAGGAGAAGGTGCGGGCCATCCTTCCGCCAGTGAGCGTATATGGACTAGAGGACATCCCAGAGCCTGGTGAGTACACAACAAATGTACACAATATACTGACACAAAACACACACACATCACTGTCAAGGGGAGAGTCAAACCATGCACTCATAGCAATTACACAGCAACCAGAACAGAATCATCCCAAAATGTGTATGTCAGTCAGATAAACACAACACATGCCATCAAAAAAGTCACATCCAACTGTGCCAACACATGTACAAACACAACCACAACTACAGCTAGGCAGTGGCACAAATAGAACTAACAAACACATCCACACATGTAGCCACCACAACAACACCAACACACAGTGAAGACCACTCAAAGGAAGGAATTCTGTGTATGCTGGCCAAGTCAGTGTAGCCAATAGCATCATGGGAGTCGCAGTCACACATATTGCCCCCCACAACTGTCCCATCGACACCACCATGAACCATGCGCACATCACAGGGAGTGGAGAAGGACTCACAAGATGGCTGACACTGGCTACTGCTGTGGGGAGCACAAGGCCCTGCTGGCAACTGTGCACCAACAAACAGCAGGACACCACTGACTGACATCCTGAGAGACAACTCCCACTGCCTGCAATGCAAGCACGTTCCATGGTGGGATATCTGGCTAGCTGGGTGGGAAGGAGGACTTGCAGCACTGACCATAGTCACAAGCACCTCCCCTCACACACACCCCAACACAAACTCCACAGAACCCACCTGGTAGAATGCAATGCCCCCATCCTAACACAAGATCCCACAAAGAACCACCACCCTGGGTTATGTTGTGTGAAGCACAGGGACACTCTTGGGACTCTTAGCCAAACAACTGCCAGGACAACACTCCCAGCCATCCTGTCAGCACAGCCAGCCCACCCCACAGGGAAGCAGAGTCAAAGGAAGGAAGCATGGGCATGCTGGGAAGGGGGTGGAGGCAATAGCATGATGGGAGTCGTAGTCACTGATATTGGTCACCCCCACAACTGTCCCATCAACACCACCCTGAACCATGCTCACATCACAGGGAGTGGAGAAGGACTCACAAGATGGCTGACACTGGCTACTGCTGTGGGGAGCACAAGGCCCTGCTGGCAACTGTGCACCAACAAACAGCAGGACACCACTGACTGACATCCTGAGAGACAACTTCCACTCCCTGCAATGCAAGCACGTTCCATGGTGGGATATCTGGCTAGCTGGGTGGGAAGGGGGACTTGCAGCACTGACCATAGTCACAAGCACCTCCCCTCACACACACCCCAACACAAACTCCACAGAACCCACCTGGTAGAATGCAATGCCCCCCATCCTAACACAAGATCCCACAAAGAACCACCACCCTGGGTTATGTTGTGTGAAGCACAGGGACACTCTTGGGACTTTTAGCCAAACAACTGCCAGGACAACACTCCCAGCCATCCTGTCAGCACAGCCAGCCCACCCCACAGGGAAGCAGAGTCAAAAGGAAGGAAGCATGGGCATGCTGGGAAGGGGGGTGGAGGCAATAGCATGATGGGAGTCGTAGTCACTGATATTGGTCACCCCCACAACTGTCCCATCAACACCACCCTGAACCATGCTCACATCACAGGGAGTGGAGAAGGACTCACAAGATGGCTGACACTGGCTACTGCTGTGGGGAGCACAAGGCCCTGCTGGCAAATGTGCACCAACAAACAGCAGGACACCACTGACATCCTGAGAGACAACTTCCACTCCCTGCAATGCAAGCACGTTCCATGGTGGGATATCTGGCTGGCTGGGTGGGAAGGGGGACTTGCAGCACTGACTATAGTCACAAGCACCTCCCCTCACACACACCCCCAACACAAACTCCACAGTACCCACCTGGTAGAATGCAATGCCCTCCATCCTAACACAAGATCCCACAAAGAACCACCACCCTGGGTTATGTTGTGTGAAGCACAGGGACACTCTTGGGACTTTTAGCCAAACAACTGCCAGGACAACACTCCCAGCCATCCTGTCAGCACAGCCAGCCCACCCCACAGGGAAGCAGAGTCAAAGGAAGGAAGCATGGGCATGCTGGGAAGGGGGTGGAGGCAATAGCATGATGGGAGTCGTAGTCACTGATATTGGTCACTCCCACAACTGTCCCATCAACACCACCCTGAACCATGCTCACATCACAGGGAGTGGAGAAGGACTCACAAGATGGCTGACACTGGCTACTGCTGTAGGGAGCACAAGGCCCTGCTGGCAAATGTGCACCAACAAACAGCAGGACACCACTGACTGACATCCTGAGAGACAACTTCCACTCCCTGCAATGCAAGCACGTTCCATGGTGGGATATCTGGCTGGCTGGGTGGGAAGGGGGACTTGCAGCACTGACTATAGTCACAAGCACCTCCCCTCACACACACCCCCCAACACAAACTCCACAGTACCCACCTGGTAGAATGCAATGCCCTCCATCCTAACACAAGATCCCACAAAGAACCACCACCCTGGGTTATGTTGTGTGAAGCACAGGGACACTCTTGGGACTTTTAGCCAAACAACTGCCAGGACAACACTCCTAGCCATCCTGTCAGCACAGCCAGCCCACCCCACAGGGAAGCAGAGTCAAAAGGAAGGAAGCATGGGCATGCTGGGAAGGGGGTGGAGGCAATAGCATGATGGGAGTCGTAGTCACTGATATTGGTCACCCCCACAACTGTCCCATCAACACCACCCTGAACCATGCTCACATCACAGGAAGTGGAGGACTCACAAGATGGCTTACACTGGCTACTGCTGTGGGGAGCACAAGGCCCTGCTGGCAACTGTGCACCAACAAACAGCAGGACACCACTGACTGACATCCTGAGAGACAACTTACACTCCCTGCAACGCAAGCACGTTCCATGGTGGGATAACTGACTGGCTGGGTGGGTGGGAAGGAGGTCCGGCTGCCAACCAAACACAACCAATGCAGACCATGTTCACACCCCAGAAAATACATAGAAATGCCCAAATAATGCAGGACAATGTGCCACACCAATATCAACCCCTGACTGTGACGACTCAGGACAATGCAATGTACAGGCCCGCACCCAGAGGCACAGTCACAACTGTCATGTGTGTCAACCATTGATGCCTGCAGAAACATGACATACATTGTTTGTGTCTCCCAAAAACAGGTGATGATGGGGACACAGCAGCAGACGCTGAGGAGTCCCAGTCCCAAGCTCAAGAGGATGCCGAGCTCACTGGCGTCGTACAGCCTCTGTCCTCCTTGGACGATGAAGAACAACCTGGCACATCCGGTGCAAGTCAACATGCAGCACCAGCAGGACCACCAGCTGCAGCACCAGCAGGACCACCAGCTGCACCCCTGCACCCACCCCTACAACGACTGTCACCACGAATACCATCCCTGCCGACATGGACAGAATAAGGAGCAACACCAGCACAGTGACCCTGGACCAACTTGGGGCCATGGACACCACCACCACCACCAACCCCCAAGGTGGACCAGGGTTATCTGTGCGTGCCACTGCACACACTGCACATGTCAGCAGGGGTGGTGGGAGGGGTGGGAGACAGAGGTCGCTGCTTGCAGACGTTGCTGGTGTGCATGATGACCCACAACTGGTACGCATAGCTGATGCGTACCAGTCCAGCACCGGAGAGCTCAGCCAGGTAGTGGGGCTCCTCAGAGACATTAAACAGCATCAGGCTGCCCATCATGCCCGCTTGGACTCCCACATGTCCCACGTGGAGTCACACATGTCCCGTGTGGACTCACACATGTCCCGCGTGGAGTCCAAGTGGGATGCACTGCATGAGATGACGGCGGTGCACAGGGACATTTTACAATGCCTCCGCCAGATGAACAGCAACCAGTCCACACCTCCCTGTGTGCCAACAACATCTGGTGCCGAACAAACTGCAACTGCCACAGGGAGGGAGGAGGACTCTGGCGGAGAGTCCCCTGCACCGCAGCAGCCTGCACTTGAGGGCCCCCCCCAAGAAGAGGGGTCGTCCGAGGAGGGAAAAGTGAGAGGCCGATGGCCAAGCGCAACTCCCAGGAAGCCTGAACCTGTTCTGGATGTTCGCCTTTGTGCACAGACTGTTCACCCTGTTGACGGCAACACTACTCCCACACATTGCATGGGGAGTACAAGTTGGACCAATGTGTCAGACAACTGTGGCCCGATACTGGGGATCCTGTCTACCCGGACTTTCAATTCACCTAGGAACTTGGGATTGCAAGATTCATGTACAGCACAACCCATCCTATGCACTATTAACACAAATGTATCACAATAAACACACTAATACACCATACTTGCCTCTGTCGTGATTCCAACGTGGGTGCTGTTATGGGGATGATGAACTGCAAAATTACACTGTGTATGCGAACTGCAACAGCAAGGACAACACAGGCATGTGAGTACAGGAAACGTGACACACATGAGGGAGACACACCACCAGGGCTACACGACACATACACACCTAGGCCATCTGACTCATTGCCTACACTGATGTTGCCAGGGAAGACGGTGCAATGCACAGACACCACACCCATTCCCAGTTGTAGTCAAGTAGCCCACAGGTGCAGTAAGCAAATGGCAGTCAAATATGTGACCACAGACAACGCACATCACAAAGTGAAGCACAGGTTTATTACACAGTTGCAACATGCCGTAACCACTACAGATGCAAGGTAACCCCACCTGGCAGCGGGCACACAGTCAACAACTGTAGACGGAAGGAAGTCCATGGGTGTGGCGCACATCACCTGTAGGGACACAACAGCTACCAGCCTGGATGTGCAATCACGTCGTCGGTGGACACAGTTGACCAAACGAATCTGAAAGTACCCTGTGAAGGACAGAAATGACACACAGTCAAAAGCAATGGAGTACAGGACAGAACAGCAAAACACATGCACAATACATGTTACAAGATACCCACCCAGAACCAAGTTAGCATGTCAACACTGTTGGGGAGTACAGCCCACCTGTTAGCACACATCGCAACACACATCCAGTCAAGTGGCCCATGGACACACTCCCACAGCACCAGAGCACCACCCACACATCATGCCAACTCACATCATTGACATGACACCTCAGGATACTCACATTCAGCTAAAGAAGTTGGTGATGAGCTGTGTGCGGACATCACCATCACCATCATCATCATCATCATCGTCACTGGCATCGTGGTCCAGGCCAGGATCCTCCACAGGTGGCGGATGTTGGTCATTGTCATCCTGGATGAGAGGCAACTCCTTCCGCACTGCCAGGTTGTGGAGCATGCAGCAGACGATGATAATCTTGCACACTTTCGCAGGGGCATATGGGAGGGACCCTCCGGTCTTGTCCAGGCAGCGGAAGCGGCTCTTCAGGAGACCAAAGGTCCGCTCAATCACTCTCCTGGTCCGACCATGTGCCTCATTGTAGCGCATCTGGGCAGGTGTCACAGGGTTCCTGAGGGGTGTCAGCAACCACGGAAGTTGGGGTATCCCGAGTCACCTACGGACAGACAAGTGCACATTAGCTGACTTGGAACAGTGGGCGGAATACTACAGATCAGATCACACACAATGGCACAAAGTCAGTACACACCGACAAGCCAGGCACGCTGGATCTGCATCTGTGCCATCATCCTGGGGATGCGACTACTCCTCATCACAAAGGCATCGTGTGCTGAACCAGGGAAACGGGCACACACGTGTGTGATGGTCATGTCTGCAAGACACACCACCAGTGCATTGACCGAGTGGTAGTGCTTGCGGTTCCTGTAGGCCTGCTCCTGGGCCTGTGGTGGTACCAAAGCCACATGTGTCCCATCAATGGAGCCAATTACATGCGGCATCCTCCCCAGGGCATAAAAGTCACTCTTCACGTCAGTGAGTCGTCGCAGTCTAGGGAAATAGATGTACCGGTTCAGGAAGAGCAACATTGCCGCCAAAACATCGCGGAGCACACGGCTGAACATGGTCTGTGACATCCCACCAGCAGTCGCCACAGTATGTTGGAAGGTACCAGTGGCAAAGAAGTGTAGGGCTGCCATCACCTTCACCTTGGGGGTCAGCGCTGTAGGATACGGCCGGCCAGGCTGCAAATGTGGGGACAACTGCACTGCCAAATCCTCAATCAGCTGCCTGGTGAAGCGGTACCGTCGGATGCTGTCCCGTTCAACCATCGTTGCCAGGTCTGGGAATGGCCGATGGACAGCAGGAGCCCTGCAGTGCAGAGGAGAAGTAAGCAAGATTGTCAGTCACCCCACATATGCGGCATTGAACACACTCAAGATCCCAACATACAACATTATGAGGCACAACTACATGAAGTGTGCAGTACCGGAAGGACATGTATGGTACATACATGGCCAACATCTGTCAACACGGTCCAACAGGTGGCATCAATTAGTCCCAGGTTGGCCCATTGGATATCATGAGGCCGTGTCACAGTTCCCATCTCCTGCTGCCGTGTCACAATAACCCCCACAGGGACATGTGAGGACAGATGTGCCCCAGGCACCACAGCTCAACGACAGGTACATTCCCAGGGACCCTGTAATGCCACATGGACACTGGCATTACATGGAGTATCATGTATACACCACAGCAAAACAACCATGACCCCCACAGGTAGTGGCCCCACTTGCCACGGCAGGACAGACATGGACGTCTGTGACACACACGCACAACATCAGAGTCCATGCACACACAACGTGGATGTGGAGACTGTCTCCCATTGTGCACATGAAATCAGAGTCATTGTAAACACCACATGCACAAAGACTGTGGAGGACCATCACTATTGTGCCACTGGGACACCCTGGCTCAAACATACCGTCCCACATGGGACTCACGGGGTATGTGACATGACATACACATACACCACTGTGAAATGTGACCATGGCACATGCACAGATATGAACAGTTGCACATCACAGTGGTCACGTACACGTAACACCCAGGATCCTGTCCCCATGAACACGTGCACAGCCTGGGGGTGGCTGCCCACAGGTGACACCCACAGGACAACATGTACACCAACATACACACAATAGGAAATGCAGCCTTACATGCCTTATGATAAAGTTTGGACAGGCTGTCGTGTGGTAGGTGTGCCCCTCACTCCCTGGGAGCTATCTGTGGCTGGCATATGTCCATCTGAGACAGGCATGCTGACATATGCCAGTCACATGTACAGTGATGCGTTGAACAGCAATGGACCGATCGGTGCCTCCGGCCGGCCCATTGCTTTCAATGTGTGCGGGTACGCGTTGTACCCCTGTGCGCGTTGAACTGCAATGGACCGATCGGTGCCTCCGGCCGGCCCATTGCTTTCAATGTGTGCGGGTACGCGTTGTACCCCTGTGCGCGTTGAACAGCAATGGACCGATCGGTGCCTCCGGCCGGCCCATTGCTTTCAATGTGTGCGGGTACGCGTTGTACCCCTGTGCGCGTTGAACTGCAATGGACCGATCGGTGCCTCCGGCCGGCCCATTGCTTTCAATGTGTGCGGGTACGCGTTGTACCCCTGTGCGCGTTGAACTGCAATGGACCGATCGGTGCCTCCGGCCGGCCCATTGCTTTCAATGTGTGCGGGTACGCGTTGTACCCCTGTGCGCGTTGAACTGCAATGGACCGATCGGTGCCTCCGGCCGGCCCATTGCTTTCAATGTGTGCGGGTGCAGCGTTGTACCCCTGTGCGCGTTGAACTGCAATGGACCGATCGGTGCCTCCGGCCGGCCCATTGCTTTCAATGTGTGCGGGTACGCGTTGTACCCCTGTGCGCGTTGTACCGCAATGGACCGATCGGTGCGCACCCATTGACAATGGGCTTGCCTGGCAACGGACGCGTTTTCGAATTTCGAACGAGTCGGTTGCTGGAAAATCAGTTGGTCACCCACAACAATGTTGCAAAATCATGTATGTCATGAAGTTGAAGATTTGAAGGATGCTGTGGGCATGTTTTGGTGCTGCTATTCCATGGATTGGCCAGATTCAGAAGATGCAAACGACTTGGACCTATCACTTTGGACACAAGGGACAGTATCTGCCTCTCCAGCACATATATATTGCTGGCTGTTCCCCTGAGAGCCCACTTGCCTGCACTACATGCTCCAAGACGACATCTGCCACTGCACTGCTGCTGTCTCTGCCCCTCTGGACCCTGCAATGGCACGTACTGTGGAGAGAGCCCCAGCCTTCAGCCTTGAAGAGAACCAGGCCCTGCTGGACAGCCTACTTCCACAGTACAGCAAGCTGTATGGGACACCAGGGGAGCAGGTGAGTGTTCTGTGCACTGCCTTTCTGAATGTGCATTTTGTCTGACTAGCAAGGCTGAGAGTCTGCACGCCACTGGCTAGCAGGCTCACTGAGTAGTTGTCACCCCCATAGTGTGTAGTGACTTGCACTGGACAGGTATGGTGCAGTGACAGTGCATTTGAACATGGTTTTACTTCCCATGCAATGATACCATGTAGTGACGTCTGGCAAACTGTCCATGGTCAGCTTTGCACTGCCTGTGTACATCATGTGCCCCTGTGATTGAGACATGTATATACAACTGTGTCATGCACGGATATGTTGCATGTGTGGTAATGGCCTTTTCACTTTGTCATCCTCATAGGTTAATGCCCATCAGAAGCAGGAAATCTGGAAGGACATCGTCCGGGCTGTCCGGTCCGTGGGGGTCTACAAGCGCCGGATCCGCAACTGCCAGAAGAGGTGGCAGGACCTTCGGGGCTGGACCCGGAGGATTGCACGGGTCCAGCTGAAGCTGTCGCCTCCTCGCAGGAGGGGCGGAACATGGACCCTGACCCCCCACATGCTCCAGATCCTGGCGGTGGTGTTTCCAGACCTGGATGGGCAGCTGAAGGCCAGACAGCAGCAAGGAGGGGGTGAGTCAAAGACTGCACTGTGAACTCTGTATTACATGCTTTGTGCCCTCCTCTGGCCTGGTTCAACTGCCACAGTGCAGCAGTCATGTTGTCCAGGAGCCATGTCCCTCTATTGTGCACTGCCCACTGCTCATCTGATACCCAGATGTGGCCCTTACAGTCAGGGAATTGTGTCACTTGGGACTGTGTCCTTGCAGTTTGCTTCACTAAAGGTGGGGGACAGCATCTGTTTCCCTAACTCTGTTGTGGGCATCATGGGTGGGTCCATTGTTCACACAACGCCTGGGTTTGGACATGTGATCTGCGTGTTGCTTTGATATGCGGTCCACTTGCTGAGCTGAGCCACCACATGTGCCTGGGGTATGTGGCACACGCCCATGCAGCGGGTGGGAACAATGTTTGTGCCCCAGGAGTGTGCAGATTATGTGTGTCACACATACATAGCCAGCTATCCACTGTCCAGGGCACATCCCTCATTCATGTGGAGCAGGACAGTCATGCCTACTCCAGGCCATGCAATGCACTCTGTACTCCCACTCCCGTGTATCAGCTGACACATTGTGCACAGTGATTTGACCCCTCCGGTGTCTGCCTCTGTGTCAGTGTGCTGTGGATTAGTTGCCAGGACTGCTGGGGTGTTTCTTGGTAGGGGCTCAGCATGCCCCTGGAGATGTGACCATAGGAGACGATACTTGTGTGTCACATAGGTGTTTGATCAGCTGCCCGTGCAGACTGGGGTATGCGAATGTGATGTTCAGGCAGCTGTTCCCCATTCACAGCAAATTGTGAGGGCTCAGGTTCAGAGGGTAGTGTCACAGGTCTCCCATATGTCCAATAGGTGTGACCTGGACAGATGAGGGTTGAGATGATGTGTTGTGTGGGGGATGTACATGTGCACTTGTGCAGCTCCAGGACTTGCATTCCCCATGACCTACTATTGTGACACAGTGCATAGTGTTGTTGTCTGGCTGCCAAGTCATACATCACTGAGACAGTGATGTATGACTTAACAGTCATGCCTCTGCCATGGCATGTGTCAACTTATTTGTGGTCCTGCAGGGGAGTGACATGTGCTACATGCACACCATAGTGGCGCTGGCTATCAGGACATGGGTGCATCATGGTGTCTGTCGCTGGTATGCATCACATGCATTTCCTATTTGACTCTGGGCATCCCATTCATCCGGAAACCTGTACTGACTCAGTGGCAAGAGCTGTGATGTGTCCACACCGTGTCCTCTGCACTGTCCAACTACTGTGTACTTGGTGCATGTGTCCACACTGGGGTGTTGCAATCCAACAGACACCAGACAGATGGGTGCAAGGCCATGTGGGATGTGAGTGCCATGCTTGGCATCAGACTGACAATTGGCTTCTCCTGTTCAGTTAGGGCACTTTTAGCAATGTACAACTAATGATGCCAGGGCTTGCTCTGTGATGTGCTGTGCTCACAGTGGTGTGTGCGTTTGGTGCAGGTGACTGATGTCTGTCTGTTTCCCCATTGTTTGCAGATACATCCACGGCCACGGAAGGGGACAGCTCCACGGACCAGGAGGAGCCAGAGAGCCAGACTGGGTCAGCAGCCGAGGAGTGGTCGGAGGGACCCAGTGGCACGGAGGGCGAGGGGAGCCACACCGAGGAATCCTCAGCACCATCCACCTCAGCTGAGGACCAGAGCAACTCGGAGGATGACTCCCTTGTGGAGGCGGGTGTCAGCAGCCACCACACCCCAGCTAGTGTTGCTGTCCCCGCCACCACCAGCACCACCACCGCCCTCCCATCGGCTCCCATTCCCCAGGTCCGTGGAGGCTCCAATGTTCGGCAGCGTGTCTCCTTTGGCCCAGGCACCGCACCCCCTGCCCCTGTGTCCCCTGCTGCCCTGAGTGAGGAGTCTGTGTACCTCCTTCGCCAGCTCCATGTAGGGCAGACAGCCATGCTGAGTGTCCTCCATGCGCACACCGCACTGTTGACTCAGCTGGTGTCGTTCATGGAGGGCATCTCATCGGGCATGTCTGACCTACAGAGGGGCAACAGGTCCATGGACTCCTCCCTGACGGCAGCAGTGTCCCTCCTCAGACAGTCCCTCACCCCTCCTGCCTCTGCTCCATCCACACTCCCCAGCACCTTGCCCGTCCCAAGCACACACACCCCGGCACAGGCACACACCAGCACACACACATCCAGCACACAGACACACACGCCACAAACTAAACGCACACGCACGCACAGTCAGGGGACTGAAACCAGACTCACAGGGGATGGGGCCCTGGTACACACACACGCATCCACGGGCACTGCGCAGTCCTCAGTTGCCTCTCCCTCCAAAGCACCCTCCCTTGCCTCACCTGCAACCCCAAAGACCCAGCGCCTCTTCCTCAGTGACCTCGGCCTCTTCCCCTCCGATCCAGCTGCCCCAGCATCCAGGGGGAAGAGGAAGCCCCCACACGGAGCAGAGTGCCCCTCGTCCCCGGACACCCTCCCCAGGCGCAGACAGACTGAGGCCCCCACCCGCAAGTCCCCCGGAGTGGTAAGAGCAAGACCCCACCGCCGCCCTGCAGCTCAAGCACCAGGTCACCTTCCTCCATCCCTCAGGCCCCCACTCCACAGGTGCCCCCGCCACACCCTGCCCCAGGTTCCCCCACCCACAGATATACCATCCCCAAGAGGCTCCGGCCTTCTCCCCCTGCCATTTGCTCTCCCGGCACCACACCCCCGCTGCGCTTGTCTGTGCCACTGATGTGGTGAGGGTGTCCTCCCCCTCTGTCCAGCCCACCTTGCCTGTTCCCCATTCTCCTCCCCTGGTGGTAGGCACTGCAGTGGAGTCCACTACCACCCTGTCTGACTTGGGCACTGCAGTGGCGGACCTGTCCACTCCATCTGCAGGGTCCACTGCAGTCGTGCCGGCACCCACAACATCTGAGCCATGCCCCCCAGTTGTGCCGGCACACACCATGTCAGACACCTCCACTGCAGTTGTCAGTGGCTCTCCAGCACCCACCACCCCTTCCCTGCTTCCTCCTGGTGAGCCCTGATCCTGTCCCTGCGGTGCCTGGCCTACCCCCCCGGTTGCCCCTCCTAGTGGATTGTCCCTGGTTTTGTGCAGGCATGTGTAGGGTGGCATCTGCCACTGTCACCCACTTGTGACTTTGTTGATGGACTGGCCATTGGCCTTTGTTTATGTTCTACTGGACTTCTACTTTTAATGCCACATATGCTGAATAAAGCAACTTTCTGTTCTCTAGTGCTTTTGCTTCTGATGTACATGATGTTGATGATGCTAAGAATGCCCTTGCTGCAGTGATGGTGATATTTGGTCTCATGATAATGAAGTGTTACTGTGCAGGAACCCATGTGGTCCAGGGGTTATGTGTCCTATCCTGTGGTGTATCCATGTCATCCATAGCAGCATCAGAGGGTGTCATGTGTTCAGTATTTGGCAATGAGATTTCCTACTTAGATTGGCAACTTCACATCTGTGGCTTCCACCCCTGCACATCTGTTGTGCCTGCCATTGTTCTATTCGTCTACTTCCCTGACCGTGTGGCCATCTCCAGTGAACATGCAGGTTTGGGCATCAATGGGGAAGGACTCATCTGTGTTGTCAGTGCAACATTGCTATACAAGTGTGTTGGATCTGTGCTGATGATTCCGTTGGCACTTCCATGACCAGGCTGATGGGACGGGAGCCCTCATTTGTTGCTAATTGTTGATTGTGTGTCCCATTGCTGCCATGGTATGGTATCTGTTCGCCTCACATCTGCAGTCTCCACAGGGTATCTGCATGTGTGTGCCCATTGGTGCAAATATGTGGGTCTGCATTCGGATGGTCACTTCTGTCATTGTGTCATTGATGATTGTTGACGGTGTCAGCCCCCATGGGTGTTGTTTGTCTGCACATGGCCAAAGTTATGTCTTATTTGCACTGCAGGATTTGGCTCCCCCAATTTATGTTGCAATGGGACACATACACTACTTTGCCACTGATGTGTTTGTTGTTCTGTGACCAGGAATCATCCATGCAGTTTGGCAGTTGCACCTCTTACTTTGTCAACACTTGCCTTTTGGTCACTGTGATGATGGGGGTTTGGACCCCATTGCCACAATGTTCAAGATGTGCTGCAGCTATGGACCCCACACTTGCCTTTTGGTCACTGTTATGATGGGGGTTTGGACCCCATTGCCACAATGTTCGAAATGTGCTTCAGCTATGGACCCCACACTTACATTTTGGTCACTGTGATGATGGGGGTTTGGACCCCATTGCCACAATGTTCAAAATTGTGCTTCAGCTATGGACCCCACACTTACATTTTGGTCACTGTGATGATGGGGGTTTGGACCCCATTGCCACAATGTTCAAAATGTGCTTCAGCTATGGACCCCACACTTACATTTTGGTCACTGTGATGATGGGGGTTTGGACCCCATTGCCACAATGTTCAAAATGTGCTTCTGCTATGGACCCCACACTTACATTTTGGTCACTGTGATGATGGGGTTTGGACCCCATTGCCACAATGTTCAAAATGTGCTTCAGCTATGGACCCAACACTTACATTTTGGTCACTGTGGTGATGGGGGTTTGGACCCCATTGCCACAATGTTCGAAATGTGCTTCAGCTATGGACCCCACACTTACCTTTTGGTCACTGTGATGATGGGGGTTTGGACCCCATTGCCACAATGTTCAAAATGTGCTTCAGCTATGGACCCCACACTTACATTTTGGTCACTGTGATGATGGGGGTTTGGACCCCATTGCCACAATGTTCAAAATGTGCTTCTGCTATGGACCCCACACTTACATTTTGGTCACTGTGATGATGGGGGTTTGGACCCCATTGCCACAATGTTCAAAATGTGCTTCAGCTATGGACCCCACACTTACATTTTGGTCACTGTGATAATGGGGGTTTGGACCCCATTGCCACAATGGTCATGGCCTGCTTGCATTGTGGGTGCCACACACATATATGTGTGGCACATGTGCTAGGGGGTCACATTGTATGTTCAAAGTCATGTTCGGTGTTGTAGGCATTTGACACAGTCTACACACGCTTGTCATGGTGTTGGGGGATGTCTTCTTCTTGCATTCCCTAGGTTGTGGTGTGCTGGTTGTGTCATGCATTGTCCATCCTATGAGTGGGGGTGGTAGTAGTGGTAGGCATCCTGCCCCCTGGCTAAGGGTGGTGGTAGGCATCCAGCCCCCTGGGTGAGGGTGGTAGTAGTGGTAGGCATCCTGCCCCCTGGCTAAGGGTGGTAGTAGTGGTAGGCATCCTGCCCCCCTGGGTGAGGGTGGTAGTAGTGGTGGGCATCCTGCCCCCTGGGTGAGGGTGGTAGTGGTGGTAGGCATCCTGCCCCCCTGGGTGAGGGTGGTAGTAGTGGTGGGCATCCTGCCCCCTGGGTGAGGGTGGTAGTAGTGGTAGGCATCCTGCCCCCCTGGGTGAGGGTGGTAGTAGTGGTAAGCATCCTGCCCCCTGGCTAAGGGTGGTAGTAGTGGTAGGCATCCTGCCCCCCTGGGTGAGGGTGGTAGTAGTGGTGGGCATCCTGCCCCCTGGGTGAGGGTGGTAGTAGTGGTAGGCATCCTGCCCCCCTGGGTGAGGGTGGTAGTAGTGGTGGGCATCCTGCCCCCTGGGTGAGGGTGGTAGTAGTGGTAGGCATCCTGCCCCCCTGGGTGAGGGTGGTAGTAGTGGTAAGCATCCTGCCCCCTGGCTAAGGGTGGTAGTAGTGGTAGGCATCCTGCCCCCTGGGTGAGGGTGGTAGTAGTGGTGGGCATCCTGCCCCCTGGGTGA
The DNA here is from genome assembly GCA_963921515.1 of Calotriton arnoldi. Taxonomy (NCBI): domain Eukaryota; kingdom Metazoa; phylum Chordata; class Amphibia; order Caudata; family Salamandridae; genus Calotriton; species Calotriton arnoldi. Next base: position 1,756,110 of record CAWUFW010000708.1, read on the forward strand.
GGGTGGTAGTAGTGGTAGGCATCCTGCCCCCTGGGTGAGGGTGGTAGTAGTGGTAGGCATCCTGCCCCCCCTGGGTGAGGGTGGTAGTAGTGGTAGGCATCCTGCCCCCTGGGTAAGGGTGGTAGTAGTGGTATGCATCCTGCCCCCCTGGGTGAGGGTGGTAGTAGTGGTGGGCATCCTGCCCCCTGGGTGAGTGTGGTAGTAGTGGTAGGCATCCTGCCCCCCTGGGTGAGGGTGGTAGTAGTGGTAAGCATCCTGCCCCCTGGCTAAGGGTGGTAGTAGTGGTAGGCATCCTGCCCCCCTGGGTGAGGGTGGTAGTAGTGGTGGGCATCCTGCCCCCTGGGTGAGGGTGGTAGTAGTGGTAGGCATCCTGCCCCCCTGGGTGAGGGTGGTAGTAGTGGTGGGCATCCTGCCCCCTGGGTGAGGGTGGTAGTAGTGGTAGGCATCCTGCCCCCCTGGGTGAGGGTGGTAGTAGTGGTAAGCATCCTGCCCCCTGGCTAAGGGTGGTAGTAGTGGTAGGCATCCTGCCCCCCTGGGTGAGGATGGTAGTAGTGGTGGGCATCCTGCCCCCTGGGTGAGGGTTGTAGTAGTGGTAGGCATCCTGCCCCCCTGGGTGAGGGTGGTAGTAGTGGTAAGCATCCTGCCCCCTGGCTAAGGGTGGTAGTAGTGGTAGGCATCCTGCCCCCCTGGGTGAGGGTGGTAGTAGTGGGGTGCATCCTGCCCCCTGGGTGAGGGTGGTAGTAGTGGTAGGCATCCTGCCCCCCTGGGTGAGGGTGGTAGTAGTGGTAAGCATCCTGCCCCCTGGCTAAGGGTGGTAGTAGTGGTAGGCATCCTGCCCCCTGGGTGAGGGTGGTAGTAGTGGTGGGCATCCTGCCCCCTGGGTGAGGGTGGTAGTAGTGGTAGGCATCCTGCCCCCCTGGGTGAGGGTGGTAGTAGTGGTAAGCATCCTGCCCCCTGGCTAAGGGTGGTAGTAGTGGTAGGCATCCTGCCCCCCTGGGTGAGGGTGGTAGTAGTGGTGGGCATCCTGCCCCCTGGGTGAGGGTGGTAGTAGTGGTAGGCATCCTGCCCCCCTGGGTGAGGGTGGTAGTAGTGGTAAGCATCCTGCCCCCTGGCTAAGGGTGGTAGTAGTGGTAGGCATCCTGCCCCCCTGGGTGAGGGTGGTAGTAGTGGTAGGCATCATGCCACCCCTGGGTGAGGGTGGTAGTGGTGGTAGGCATCATGCCACCCCTGGGTAGGGGTGGTGGTGCGCATTCAGGCCCCTGTGTGCATATGTGGCATTGGTGATGGGCATCCCGCCCCTATGGTGCTGCTGTTGCTGGTGTAAGTATATTCTGCATCCCTGTGTGTGTGTGTGATGTGTCGTGTACGTGTTGTATGTGTTTTGTGGTTGGTGTCTGGCTTACCTTCTGCGCCGTACGCGTCCGTGCCTGTTCCGGTAGTAAATGTAGAATATTGGTATGATCGGGACGAAGGGATTCATGGTTGGTTCGTGTCGTTCGTCTTTCTCGTTGCTTCGCCTCGTCCTCGTCGCTTCGCGTCGTCCTCGTCGCTGGCGTGTTCGCCTCGTAGCCGTGGATCGTGTTGTGGCGCGAATCGGAGCTTATGTGCGCCTCTCCCGGATGCTTTGACGTGCCGTGCGTAGCGACGGGTTCGGCGCGTACGGAAGCGCATCGTACTTGTCCGGCCGGACGGGGCTGCATTTTCCTTCCGTGCGACTCGATTCGGCGTTTCCGGATTCGCCTCGGTCGGAGAACAGGACCTGGTTTGGGTGAGTACGGCTCGGCCGGATTTTTGCTGTTGTGCGCATCGTACTTGCTCGTTCGGTGTGCTGTACGGATCGGTCGGGAAACAGGCTTTCGCATGGCTTTTTTCCCGACCGAATGGTATTGGGTGCGCCTCCGACCGAGATCGGAATCGGCCCCTAGGTGTCTTTATTAGGGAATTATGCACACAGAGCACACTGGTCTCCAGAGCATAACAACTGCATCTGTCTTCAATAGTAGAGCCACTCACACCTCAAGTAACAGGGAAGATAATCTCGAAGGGATACAGACAGCCTATTTCTACATGTATAATTGAAAACAGAGCAAGAATCCTGTCTAGAGGGAGGTGTAATGCATAACGTCAGATTATGCTTCTCTTTTCAGCTTGATGACGTTTTTAATGTTACACATTCTCTCATGCACCTTGTTTCCTTTAGGAGTTATAACTAAATGTTATTTTGCTTTTAATTTTCAAAACCAAAGGCTCTGTAGACACACCTGAGCCCTGCACTATAAAAGAAAGTTTTTTAGGACAATAGGTGAGTAAAGGTTTTAGGGTCCATCCTGTTAGGTGTTATTCAAATAACAGCGTATTTAATTGGTTCTCTATGACATCTAGTGGTGTTCACAGCGTAAACATGTTAACTTTCAATGTACACCTCGAGCGGGGTATCTGCCCACTATGCTAGTCTACTGTGGATGCTTTGTGTTAAAACTTATTTAAATGCCTCTTTAGTCCTTGCTCTCACACAACAGCTCATGTAACACATACCATTTACAACTACACTAGCTCCTGCTACACCACCCAATCTGTTTACTGCCCTGTGTACCGAATGATAACTTGCCCTAATGTACATTTCCAATTGCTATAGCATATGATACTACAATCTGAAATAAATAAATAAATGCATTGAATGAAGCAGGATCAAACACCTACCTATAGAGCTCAGGTGGTTGTGCAATTCTAGGTTTTTCTCATGATTGGTCCCATCTGTGCATGCACTGAGGTGGAAACAACGCTTATAAGAGAAGAGAGGGTTTTAGGACAATAGAATGTAATAGATAACAAAACCTAGAACTCATATAAACCGTGCGAGCCACGAGTTCGGTGTTGCGCAATACACTACTTTTAAAACACTTCTCACTGATTATTTAAAAGAAAATAACCATAGGAGAGGTCTGCACTTCCCAAACGTGCTCCCAAATGTACCTGCCTCAGACCACCATGGCTATGGCACTGAGTCTCAGAGAATTAGACCAAAACTCAGGGAAATAATGTTTCCAGGAGCACTCACATTTCTTGCCACATGCACGAGGAAATCGACGAATTCCTGTATCGTTACCAGGTGACGCAGTATGATTTTTTTTTTTACACTTTTTCGAAACCAGCGCAATCTAGGATTTTAGTAGGGGCGTGAGAAATCGTGCAAAATGTCATGAAAATTCCACGAAACATTGCTTTTGTAGTGAAATGCGGTTTGAGAGTATCGCGCATCATTTTTTTCACCTAAGTGAACCCGTTGCATAAATAATAATAAAAAAAAAAAAAAGGCTCGCAAAAAAGGACAGGAGACAGGGTAGAGCAGAAATGATCTCTCGAGGAGGTATTTTCTGTGCGAACCAGTAGTTCCAGCTAATATCTCATGAGACTTTCCCACGCGGGGCGCACGCGGGTAAATAATAATTATGCAAAACTGAGCATTTTGCATGTTGGCAATATTATTAAAATTTCGCAAAGGCCTGGAGTTCAGCCTAATTGATGTGAAGGAGCACTGCAAGACCCATAATAAATAAGATTGCCGTATGGAATTCTAAGGCTGGAACACGGAGTCGTCTTGTAACCGCAAACATCTGCCTTGGGATCACCTCGTTGGAGAGGCTTTGAACGGCAAGTTTGACTGTGTGACGTTCACTTTAAAGCACGGCACCGATCAGAGACGTTGGGGCTACTCGAAGCCCAATGCACTTGTTCGGGAAACGCCAACAAGCATATGCACTTGCAAATGTACGCGGTACACATGGTTTCGGGTATTGCAGCCCGCACAAGGGATTCTGACCTCAAACTTGGTGAGAGGGCAGCTCGAACTTCGAGGGACGTAGAAACCCACTGCCTGTGTAGCTGAAGCCTTCGGAGTCCATAGGAGCTCAGGGTCAGCAGACCAGACAGCAGTGTTGCGGTGCCTGCGAATGCAGGGGAGTGACTCCTTCACTCCAAGGGAGATATCTTTGGTTGTCCTTGATGCTCCACAGGTCCTGCACTGATCCTGTATGGTGCACGGGCACAGACGATGCTTCAGACTGAGAGGGAGATGAAGTCGGGGCCCAAACGAAGTCCAGAGTGTCCAGACAGTCGAAGTTCAGTGGTTTCTTGTTCAGAATCTTGTCCACGTCGAATCTAGGGACCTACACCAGGTAAGCCCTTTTGTACCCACGAGAGAGGGTTGGACAGATTAAGGGGACCCTCCCAGGGGAGTGTCTGGACAGTGGGGAGGTTACTCCCATGTCCTTTGTCCAGTTTCGCGCCAGAGCAGGAGCCAATGACTCCCAGGACTGGTTTGAACTGGACTATGCACAGGGACACCAAATGTGCCCCTCATGCAGACTTTCAGTCGCTGGCAAGTGCACCCACCCAGCCCTAATACACTAAATCCTGTCTAGGAGGTGGTCACACCTCCCTGTGACAGGATGCCAATTGTTCTGCCTTCCCCTGCTCGAGCTTGGCTCAGCAGCAGGAAGGCAGAAATGTGTCTCTGGTCGGCAGCAACCATTTTGTGCTGCCCGGGACTAGAAGGCTGGTAACGGGAACACCAGGGACCAAACGAAGCTCACTTCTGAGGGGTGGAATCATATCTCCCACACCGGTTACCAATGTGGGGGTATAATTCCAACATGTTTGACACCAAACACAATAGACTGATGCACTGACAACCCGGGAGAATGGACTCCGGAGGCTGCAGGGATGTTCCACTCATGCAGTGGCACCCTCTCACTTAGAACCAAGCACTCTGTCCTCAGGATTGTAAAGGCCTGCTAGAGGGGTGACTTATAGATTTTAAGTGCAGTGACCCTTAGATATAGTAAACCTATATCTTAAGTAAGTGGTGCATGCACCAACTTACACAGGCTGCAATGGCAGGCCTGTAGTTCCATTTTGCATGGCCTCTCATGGGTGGCATAATACATGCTTCAGCCCATGGGAGGCCTCTGGTGTACCTATGCCCTGGGTACATGGGTACCATATACTAGGGAGTGACAAGGGTATCCCAGTAATCATCTGGAGTGTACCTAAGTACATATCATAACAGTTTAGGGAGAAAGCAGATAGACTGGGGTCCTGATTAGCAGGATCCCAGTCAGACTAGTCAAAAACAGTATTACATTTAGCAAAAAGTGGTGGTAACCATAAGAAGCAGATCCTACTTTCCGACACCCCCCCCCCCCAAACGTAAGGAGATGAGACTAACGTTGCCCAGTTGAGTCTTCATTTTCTAAGTGGAAATATCTGGAGAGTCCATCTGCATTGGCATGGTTACTCCCAGGTCCATGTTCCACTGTATAGTCCATCCCCTGTAGGGAAATGGACCACCTCAAAAGTTTGAGGTTTTCACCCTTCATCTGTTTTAGCCATAGGAGAGGCTTATGGGCTGTCTGAACAATGAAGTGAGTGCCAAAGAGGTATGTACTATAGGTATTGGAATCTGGGGTTCCTGGTTGTAGTCCTTCCTGACCCTGCTTTGTCTTCCTGGCCCTGCTCCTGGGGCATCCTTTCAATAGCTCTTCCTGGGCTTCCTAGTACTACTGAAGCTCATCCTAATCCTGTTGGCTTGCTAGGTCCTTATCCACCTATCGCTGTTATCCTTGTTCTTCTAGGGCTGGCACTTCCAGTATTTCTGGTTTGGGTCATCCTGAATCTCCTTGATCTGGTCCTTGTGGTCCATCTGGTACTGCAACCACTGGTTCTGGCTCTCCTTATTAGGTTCTCTTGGGCTGGGCCTGGTCATTTTGGTCCTGGTCTAGTACTATTGGTCCTCATGGCTCTGGTTGGAATATGTGACGTTACAACGCGATCAAAATGATCGCGGTACGTTACATCGCAGTTTTTACAACGCAAGTCGTTACAACGACTTGCGCTGGAGGGCGCTGGACTTAGGAATAGTATGATTTACTATTCCAACACCAGTCTACATACAGTAGGGAAGGTGTTGGTATAGTAAATCATACTATTCCTTAGGTTAGAGCGCCATCCAGCGCAAGTCGTTGTAATGACTTGCGTTGTAATACCCGCGATGTAAATGCATTGCGATGCAATGCCCGCGTGGTAATGGATGTCTCCCCTCTGGTTGTCCTGGTTCCCCTGATCCTCACCTGCCTGGTCCTAGTATCCCACCTCCTCGTCAATCAATCAATCAATCACATTTTTTGGTTAAGCTTTAGAAAAAAAAGCCATACAATAAAAACATAAAATATGAATGCGAATAAACCCCCCCCCAGATTTCTTGCATCACTCTGGTTCATTCCCACAATGATAAAAAAAGTTATGAGTAAAAGACACTCCCAAGCACGGGAAATGGATATAGTAAAGCAGAAATATGTAACAGGCAAGATAAAGTGCTGCATGCAGTGCAAATGTTATCTGAATAAGATAGGCTGCTAATAAATACTTCATAAATAAATATATATGAAAGCTGTATAACATACTAACAAAAAAGATATTACCATAAATTGCACAAAAGGGCAACTGTGCAAAATACAAGTAATTGATAAAACTTCTGTATCTGTACAATAAATAATGTAAAATAGTACATGTGATTACCAAGGAACATTTCAATCTAGCAATATGAAAATGTAATTTGAATCAATAGCAGCGATTTATAGGAATTAAAAATGAATCCAATGTCCGACTAATAATCCATTCAGAAACAACTTAAGGCTATAAAATCTAAAAAATGTCAGTGCTCCTTGCTCAGAATTTTAAGAGATAGCGCTCTCTTTTGCCTGTTTATGGGGCGGAGATAAATTCTACAAAGAGACTAGGAGTTATTGCAGAGTAACAAAAAGTGCATCAAAGTTTCTTGGCCACCTAGGGAGCAGTCACACATTCCATCTCTCCTACCATAGCCCTTGGACCAAGATTTAGTATATGAGTGGATCTGCAAATTACCTAATCTGAAGCGAAGAAAAAAAGCACTTTTTGGTTGGAAAAAGCATATCAATGTAAGGTTCCCATCCAGGGTCGGCTTTTAATGCTGGGTATTTAGCTAACACAGCACTACTTGTATCTGCAGATCTTTGCCACATAAAATATTACCTTTTCACCAATGGCAGTATAGATTTGGTTATGTTTTCAGGGTGAGTCTGAACAGTCGATTGCTTTTAGAGTGTGCTCTATATCTCAAAACCACAGTAGTTTGTTACAATTCATCAGACTTAAAATATCCCCCAGGCCCTTTTGGTACTCTACAAGATCTGGTTTTGACCAAAGATGAGTCCAGTAGCTTACAGGGAGAAAAGCAATGTAGTCTGCCACAGACCCTATTCCCAGTTCAGCTCTAAGTGTTACCATTGGAGTCCCTGTTCCTAGGTGCAAGAGGCGCCTAAAAAAGGCATTTTCCACTACATGTATGACCTTTGCGTTAGTATGGCCCCAGATTTTGGCACCATAGGGGCTCACGGCTATTGCTTTGGTTTTATATGCTGTCAAGGCTGGTTTTATCAAACGATTATTGCACTTACTCGCAAATCTCTTTACTGCCCCGGATTGTTGAGATAAGACCATTTCAGACTTAATTACCTGACTGCCCCAGAGTAACTTATCAATCTGTATGCCCAGATAGTCAAAGGTTCTCACCTATTCTACTTGATTGCCATAGATCCTAAAGATTGACTTTGATTTAAATTTGGGCTTCGATTTTGTCATAAATTTAGTTTTCTGAACATATATTGTTAGTTTTGTGGATGTACAAAACGTTCAAAGCCTTCCAATAGGCGGCGCACAGACAGTTCGGTGCGTGCAAAGATAACTGCATCATCCGCGAACATAAGGATCGGTATTTGATCGGTATTTGATCATTCCTCAATTTGGGTACATCCGGAACAAGATTGATAAGTTACTTCACTATGTCGTTGATATACATGTTATATGGCCTGGGGCCAGCACGCACTCCTGTCTAACCCCTGATTGTATTCCAAAAGCATTCGTGCACTCACCTTTAGGGCCATATTTTACGGCTGCTGTGTTTCCAGTGTGAAGACTTATTAACAGATTCAATAGGTACTTGGGGACAGCATGTTCTTCCAAGTTTCCACCAGTGTGGTCCGGTCCACGCTATCAAAAGCAGTCTTTAGATCAATAAAAACCAAAAAGAGTGGTGTTTTCCTTACAATAACATCAAACAGATCAAATCCAAGTGCAAGACTTGATCAGTCGTGCTGTCCCATACGGAAGCCGGCTTGCAGGTGTGACATGGTGTGCAGACAGAATATCGAGTTGGAAATGTCAAACTAAAGAAATGTCGAGTCCTAAATATTGTGAGTCAGAAATATCGACAGCAAGAATATCGTGGTCAAGAATATCGATTTTAAGGTAAGAAATATCGTTTTTTAAAATATAGAAGTCATTAATATCGTTTGCAAAAATATAGTTGTTTAAAATATCGATTTTTAATTAGTGTTATGTATTTTAGTATATATTTTAAATGTATGTGATGTATATTTTTTGTATAAGAATTGTTTATGTTTTTTAATATATGTGTTACATTTTTAATAGTTATCAATTTTATTTTAATTAAATTTTGCGTTTTTTAGTTCCGTAGCAGGTTGTGGGTTTATAGGGGAATAGGGTGGGAAGTAATTTAATTATAATAAATTAATGATTATTTTTTATTTATTAATATTTATTTAGTTGAGATTTTATAGTGTTAATTGTGGGAAGTCATGTATTATTAATTAATTATTAATTGGTTGTTAATTCATATTAATTAATTGGTAATTAATTATGGTAATTGTGTAATTTTCTTTAGGTGCAGATTGTGGGGTTATAGGGGTAGAGGGCGGGAAGTAATTTATTTTGAATTAACTAATAATACGTTGCTAATTCGTTATGGGTGGAAGTAATTTATTTTTCATTAATTAATAATTAGTTGTTAATTGATATTAATTAATTTATTGATAATTAATTATGGAAATTGTGTAAATAATTTGAGGTGCATGTTGTGGGATTTATAGGGGTAAAGGGTGGGAAGTAATTTATGTTTAATTAATTAATAATTAGTTGTTAATAAATATTATTTATTTAATTGTAAATTAATTATGGAAATTGTGTAATTAATTTTAGGTGAGGGTTGTGGGGTTTATAGGGGTAAAGAGAAGGAAGTAATTTATGTTTAATTAATTAATAATTAGTTCTTAATTAATAATATTTAATTAATTGAAAATTAAATATGGAAATTGAGTAATTAATTTTAGGTGTGGGTTGTGGGGTTTATAGGGGTAAATGGTGGGAAGTAATTTATGTTTAATTAATTAATAATTAGTTGATCATTAATACTAATTAATTAATCGATATTTAATTAGGGTAATTGTGTTTGTGTGTGTGGGTTTTACTTATATAGGGGTAAAGGGTGGGGAGTAAATTAATTTTGCTTACTTTATAATTAGTTAAATACATTTAGTTATTAATTGAAAATAATTTTTAATTGTGTAATTAATTGTTTTACAGTTTAATTTTACCTGTGGTTTGTGGGAGTTATAGGGGTAAAGTGTGGGAAGTCTATTAATTTTTATGAATTTTAATTTGTTTTTTAATTAATAATATTTCTTTAATTGGATGTTAATTATGTTAATTATGTAAGTACATGTTTAAAAAAATTAGACGTGGGTTGGGAATTGTGTGGTGTTATAGGGTAGGAAATGAAAAAAGTAAATTTTTGTAATGTTTTTGTTTCTGAATAATTTCTAATTAAAAATATTTATTTGTTTAGAAATTATTTTTTATTTTATTTAATATAATATTTGTAGGTATTTGTCATATGCATTTAACGTTATAATATGTTTTTTTTTAATCTGTAATATTACATATATTTGAATTTTAATTTTTAACATATTTATATATTTTTTTATTTATTTTGTTTTTTAAATATTTTTGTTGTTAATATTTTGTTTGTTTTTAATTTTGAACTGACTGGAGTTAGAATATTAATTGTTACCCCTCTGCAATCCAACACTTTCCCTACTGTTGCACTGATTGGAATGGGAATAGTAAATTTTACCCCGCCACTATCCAACACTTTCCCTACTGTTGCACTCACTGGAGTGGGAATAGTAATGTTTACCCCTCCGCTATCCAACACTTTCCCTACTGTTACAACTATTGGAGTGGGAATAGTAAATTTTATCCCTCCGCAATCCAACAGTTTCCCTACTGCTGCACTGACTGGAGTGGGAATAGTAATTTTTACCCCTCCGCTATCCAACACTTTCCCTACTGTTGCACTAATTGGAGTGGTAATAGTAAGTTTTACCCCTCCGCTATCCAACACTTTCCCTACTGTTGCGCTCATTGGTGTGGGAATAGTAATTTTTACCCCTTTGCTATCTAACACTTTCCCTACTGTTGCACTGACTGGAGTGGGAATAGTAAATTGTATACCTTCGCCATCCAACACTTTCCCTACTGTTGCACTCACTGGAGTGGGACTAGTAAATTTTACCCCACCACTATCCAACACTTTCCCTACTGTTTCACTCACTGGAGTGGGAATAGTAATTTTTACCCCCCCGCTATCCAACACTTTCCCTACTGTTGCACTCATTGGAGTGGGAATAGTAATTTTTACCCCTCCGCTATCCAACACATTCCCTACTGTTACAATTCTTGGAGTGGGAATAGTAAATTTTATCCCTCCGCAATCCAACAATTTCCCTACTGCTGCAATGACTGGAGTGGTAATAGTAATTTTTACCCCTCCGCTATCCAACACTTTCCCTACTGTTGCACTCATTGGAGTGGTAATAGTAATTTTTACCCCTCCACTATCCAACACTTTCCCTACTGTTAGACTTATTGGAGTGGGAATAGTAATTTATACCCCTCGCTATGCAAAACGTTCCCTATTGTTGCACTCACCTGAGTGGGAATTGTAATTTTCATCCCTCCGCTATCTAACACTATTCCTACTGTTGCACTGACTGGAGTTGGAATAGCAATTTTTACCCCTCCGCTATCTAACACTTTCCCTACTGTTGCACTGACTGTAGTGGTAAATTTAAGTTTAAAGATTTTTAAGTAGTTTAATGTTTTAATTTATACTAGAATGTTTTTTTAAATTGATTTTATGTTATTGGTATATATATATATATATATCCGAACAAAATCCCAAAGTATTTGGCCGCAGCGGCACAACACAAGGACACAGACTCCAGTAGTAATGGTATTCAAGTATTGTTTATTGCAACATCAAAGTACAAATGACGCGTTTCGGCCGCCGGACTGCGGCCTTGATCACAGAACGCGCTGCAAGTTGAGTGACATATATAGGCACAGTTGTAATATTACTATGTTCACATACAGTAAACAATGAGTAAGCGTTTTACACCATTTTTCCAACATGAGTATCACACGTAGCACTCCTGTTGGCAGTAAGTCATATGCAAATGGCTTGGCTCATGACACACTTTTTAAACAAACGACATGAATAACAGACTCCACATAGCGCATCTCAGCAGTGATGTAACATTATAGGTAATTAATTGTGACATCTATACCTACGGAAGTATTAGCGAGAAATTCACTGTAAAAATCAGATGCCTGGTTCCGTCTGAGTAGACCAACTAAATACAACTGTGGTAATTAGTGTAGTATCCGGCTGGATACATTCTAGTGTTTCCCCGATGATAACACACACTAAACACCCACCCACCACAGGCGTCACCGGTCAGGTGACCCTGACAATAAAAGGGGCCGAGCGCACGTGCTCTGGGCCAGTTACTGCACCAGTATACCATGTGTCTGTGTCCCTCCTTTATCTGGATGTGGGTCTGAGGCCCAAACACTACATTGGCGACGAGCGGGCTAATCCCGCGTGTGCAGCCGCCTTTTGGAAGGTGGTGAGGGGGAAAGCGTATTCGCCCATGCTGAGGGTACCCCCGTGTGCAGGCGCCGGAATTCGCCGAAGACCCGCGGGGCGTGTGAAGAGCCCCGGGGTGAAGAGGTGGTGACCGGGAGCCTAACCCGAGGCCGATGTGCCTGCACTTGACTGCACCCCCCCCCTGCGGCCGAGCGCTGGACGCGCCTAGCTCGCAGCGGGCGCGAGAAGAGCCCTGGGGTGCAAGAAGCCGAGCGGGAGCCCACCCCGCATTGGATGAGTCGGCTGCCCATGGAAACGGCGATGTAAGGCCCGGGAAGGGCAGAAGAAAGGACAGGCGGGGCCGGACTGCCGAGAGGCCGGCCGCCGCCGCTGACCGCCTGCGAGGCGAGTGAGGAACCGGTGGCGTGACCCTGCCACCGACCTACAGGGGCCCGAATGAAGAGCGAGTCGATCGGAGCCCACCCGCATCGGCCGCGACAACCCGCCAGGCAGGCGGCGAGCCCGGTGAGTGAGCGTGGGGCCGTGGCACGCCGAGAAGGTCGGGAGCCCACCCCGCCTCTGAAGAGTGTGCTGCCGAGCTATCCGGCGTAAAGAGAGGCCCGGCGGTGGAATGCAGCGGAGCGGGAGCCCACCCCGCATGTGAACAGCATTGGAAGCCCGCGGGGCATGAGGTGAGCCCGCGCGGGTGAAAGTAAAGTAATCGGGCCGAATTAAGGACAAGCGGGAGGACGGAGAGTGGAGTAGCTACACACTCTTCCGCCCCCGCATGGTAGTGGAACTCTGCCCCGTCACCGAGGAAGTAGTCTCCGGCGCCTGCTCCAGCCCCCCCCTGTGCAGCGAAGGCAGAGCTGCAGGTGTACAGGAGAAGGCAGCCCGCCTCATGATCCAGAGCCCGAAGTTTAACGCCCGTAAAAGCGGCGAGGTGTCCAGCGAGTGCACCCCCCCGTGGTGAATGCCTCCAGAAGTACAACTCACCAGGAGGGGGAGGTGCGGATGGCCGGCGTGGGGGACTCCTGCGCTGCGTGTGTTGGGAGGGAGCCGTCAGAGGTGGTGTCCCGCCCACTGGCAAAGAAACAGTGACCTGGACACTAGAAGCGCGGAAATCTGTAGCCGCACCAGCACCACCTGTAATCAGGACAGACTGTGGCAAAAGGGATCGATGCCCAAGAGGTGGTGAGTGAGGAACCGTTAGGAGGCTGGAGGCAGCGACCGCCTCGGGCTGCCCTCCAGCTCCTCTGCCCCCGAAGACCCCCTAGGGAGAGCAGAGCACGAAGACAAGCATCACGGAACCCAGAGAGGCTCCAGGAAACGAAGGAGAACGGCCGTGAACTGCCACAGTTTGCCCTGGATCGCCATCTAGTGGCCAACTAGCGGTACTGCACCTGCTAGCGAAAATATACGGCAGCACGACTAGAACACAGCAAAGCCTGCCAGGGAATGCTTAGGGAAAAGCAGATCATGGCAGTTTTAGGGGAAAAGGAAAGAGAAAGCAACACTGCCATCTAGTGGCCAGTGCACAACATTGCGTTCAGCTCAACAGGCACAATGAACACTATAACGGCTACAACGATGTGAAGGCGAACTGCCATGCCAGAGTGGTGCCAAGCCATCACACAGCTCTTGAGGATGAAAAGACCATGCGCAGGAACGCGCCAGGAGTAGATGAAAACCAAGCAAGTGCACAGCAGCACAGCAACGCTGCAGCACTGAAGCACTGCACACAGACACTGCACAGAAGCCAAGACAACTGCCCAAAGCAGCAAGTCACTGAAGGGACAGAAGGGCACAGTCAGAAGCGCGCCGAAGCAGTGCGACTGCGGAGAGAAGAAGTGGTTGCGCAGACCACCAGAAGCACGAGTACCCGCAAGGAGGAAAAAGCCGACCAGCCAGATGGTCGCAAGGAGAAAGAAGCCGACCAGCCAGATGGTCGCAAGGAGGAAGAAGCCGACCCGCCAGACGGTCGCAAGGAGGAAGAAGCCGACCCGCCAGACGGTCGCAAGGAGGAAGAAGCCGACCCGCCAGACGGTCGCAAGGAGGAGGAAGCCGACCTGCCAGTTTGGTCGCAAGGAGGAAGAAGCCGACCCGCCAGATGGTCGCAAGGATGAAGAAGCCAACTGGCCAAATGGTCGCAAGGATGACGCTGACCGACAAGAGGTCAGAGAGCGAAGTGACCTGCGAAGAGGTCAGAAAGAGAGAAGAGATCTGACAAGAGGTCCAACAAGAAGAATGGAGAAGAGGTCCGTGAAGAGAACGACCGAGGAGATGTCCATGAAGAGGACCCCAGGAGAGATCCGCGAAGAGGACCAGAAAGAGACGGACGAGAAGTCTAATAACATTAACTAGAAGTCAGAAGTAATCGTACGAAAGAAGGTCGCGACGACCGGTCCAGTCACAGATCGTGGTGAAGATAGTGTCCGAGGTTTGGACAAGACTAGGGGGAAACGTGTGGAGTGCACGCTACACGGAGAAGCCTGGTTAGGGCAGACCAGCAGGAGAGAAGACCAGACCGCGTCGCGAAGGAAAGAATGAGAAGACAGATCTTGAGTGGCAAGATGCCATGGCGAAGGAAGAAAGAAGATGAGAAGAGGAAAGAGGTGTGAGCGACAGGTCAACTCACACACCAGAAGGGAAACACCCGAAGGGATAAGTGCGAAGGTGCATGAACATCCGAACACAGTACCTGGAGAACATCAGCATCACTGGGAGTACACATCTACTTGCGAATCCCAAGATCACCCGGGGACGACAGAGGCGAGCAGGCCGGTCCGTTGGTAACAACCACCTCTGGGATGGAACGGACACAGGACCGTGGACATCCAAGGGGCAGAGGCCTCTGGGACACCGGTGGCAGCGGGTCCCGACACGAGAGATGGACTGTTGAAGCTCGCTCTGGAAATCCGGGGAGGACAAAGGCAGCACGCAAAGGAGCAAGTGCCAACAACACCCTTTCAGGTGGAACTTAGGACACGCAGAGGTGACCCGTTGCGACTCCTCCAACCTGATTGGAGCGACAAGGCGGCAGTCCACCGGTCCAGTGGAAGCCTGGCAGCAAAGGGCCTCCGGGTCGTCCGGTGAGAGGGGACACCCACGAGAGAGGGGCATCCGTGAGAGGGACGTCCTGTAACTGCATATCCCGTTGGAGATAGCGAATCACCAGATGGGGAATATACTTCACCCAGGACTGTACAGTGAACAATAACACAGCACTGATCCACCATCATCTGCACTTTCACTGTATGAGGAAGAGAAAGACTGTAGAGCACACTTCCACGCTGTGAGTCCAAGGAAGACTACATCCACAGGGCACCCTGACATCGGGCCAAGGAGAACTAGTAGTCCTGGCGCCAAGGACACCATCGTCAGCGGCTGGCCAACAGCGAAAGAGACACCGTGGAAGTCATTGTTATTGTGTTGTGTTTTATTTGCAAATTGTATTCTCTCCCACAGGTTTGGACTTTATTGTTTTGACCTTCATTAAAGTTTGGGAGGAATGTAGTATCCGGCTGGATACATTCTAGTGTTTCCCCGATGATAACACACACTAAACACCCACCCACCACAGGCGTCACCGGTCAGGTGACCCTGACAATAAAAGGGGCCGAGAGCACGTGCTCTGGGCCAGTTACTGCACCAGTATACCATGTGTCTGTGTCCCTCCTTTATCTGGATGTGGGCCTGAGGCCCAAACACTACAATTAGAGGAAACCAATATCAAAATTAAAAGTTCAGTGAACACAACTGACCGCAAGAGCAGAAAGACTTCGGTCATGGCTCCGTGGAATAGGAAGGCGGATGTCACATGTGGCTGCTGTACCCCTGGCTAATCAGACGGGCGCCCATGTGCAAGGTCAAGGTGAGACAAACATTAGCTCACAGAGAACTGCGTGGAGTCAGAAAGTGCCAAAAAAGTGAGTACTTGAATTAAGCTGCACAAATGCGTGTGGTGTAAGTCAGCAGAAGCAGGCAAATAGAATGTGCGCATTCTAATAGATAAAGCCTGCGTGGAGACTGCAGGAAACGTGTTGTGGTTGGTATGTAAAAAAATACTACTGTTTCACTGTGCGGTGTGTAGACATCGAGGGTAGTGGAACAGGAAAAGTGATAGAGTGCTGAACCAGTGCTTTATAGCAGTGCCGGTGTGAAAAATTACACTGGAGTAACAACTCCTCTAAAGTGCTCAATTGTGCTCGTGTGAGAAAGTGATTACAAATAACTGTAGCTCTCGAACATACTTGGCGAGCTCAAGCCAAATAGAGCAGTTAAAACAAGAGCAGGTCTATGTCACAGTTCCGGCCGGAGCGTGAAGAACACAGGAGTGGGAATCCCTTACGAATATCACAATTATTCGACACCACATGGCGCAACAGAGCAAAACCGTGGGCACAAGGGAATGCACAGTGATCATAACAATAAAATAAATTACAATAAAATGCATGAATGCAAGTTGAATATCAAAGTTGTAACGTGCTTGCTGAGCGGCATACTGTTGCAGACAAACCCAAGTGTGATATATCCTGCATGTCAGCAAACCCAGGCACAGATTCAGAGATTCAGAATATCAGGACAAAACCTGTCTACACAGTAGATGCATGCATTGGAGATAACATTTATAAGTAGCCAAGAGATAGTGCATAATCATCAATTCAAATGTTAGATGTTTGATAGTCATTAATCAAGGAGTTCTATAGGAAATTGTGTAGGTCCTCACTGGTGTTGAGGCCTGCATGTACCTTGGTGTTGAACTCAAGGATGTCGGAGTTGTTTTTCCCGGTTGCCTCCACGTCTCAGTGGGGGTATGCAATCTATAACAAAGTGTTTAAAGTGGGAATAGTAAATTGTATACCTCCGCTATCCAACGCTTTCCCTACTGTTGCACTCACTGGAGTGGGACTAGTAAATTTTACCCCAACACTTTCTTTACTGTTGCACTCACTGGAGTGGGAATAGTAATTTTTACCCCTCCGCTATCCAACACTTTCCCTACTGTTGCGCTAATTGGCGTGGGAATAGTAATTTTTACTCCTCTGCTATCCAACACTTCCCCTACTGTTACAATTTTTGGAGTGGTAATAGTAAATTTTATCCCTCCGCAATCCAACAATTTCCCTACTGCTGCAATGACAGGAGTGGGATAGTAATTTTTACCCCTCCGCTAGCCAACACTTTCCCTACTGTTGCACTCATTGGAGTGGTAATAGTAATTTTTACCCCTCCACTATCCAACACTTTCCCTATTGTTAGACTTATTGGAGTGGGAATAGTAATTTATACCCCTCCGCTATCCAAATCTTTCCCTATTGTTGCACTCACTGGAGTGGGAATTGTAATTTTCACCCCTCCGCTATCTAACACTTTCTGTTGCACTGACTGTAGTGGTAAATTTAAGTTTAAAGATTTTTTAATAGTTTCATGTTTTAATTTATAATAGAATGTTTTTTTAAATTGATTTTATGTTATTGGTATATATATATATGTATGTATATATATATGTATGTATATATATATATATATTATCTCCAAGTCTTACCCTTTAACTGACGAACTCAGGGCGGGTGCTATTATCCGCTAACGTGAGGGCGAAATCACGTAGAAATATTCAAAGCTGCAAAAATGCGGAGCACTCACGGGACATATTCAGTTGAATTTATTGAAGCAAATGCATTTCGGCGTCCAGCCTTTCTCAGTGCTTATCAACTTGGCACTGAACATTACTCATATTTAAATACATTTTGAGATGATCTCACACAATCACGACCAGTAAAGAAGGACTAACGCAGTTCAAGGTCATAATACCTCTCTCCCTGGCGGCCATGTCAGTGTGTGTTTGATTGCTTGCAACCTGATGGTAAGCATTTCGTTTTTTGCCTTTCACAGTTCTCAGTCTCTCATAGACGATTTTTAAATGAAATGTTTAATGTCACTCACACGCTGTATGACCCATCCGGTCCCTCGAGATTAATCCGGCCATTGTGCCTCCAGTTGCCAGTGCCATGGTCATTGTATTTCAGTCCCTCGCCTGCCCAGGTTTCAAATGTTGCACCATCCTATAGGTTTCAGTATGCATTACTTCCAACCTCCAATTCAATAATTGACAGCAAAGGCTGATAGGATAATTTCTCATTTATCCTCGGTGGTTCTGGCAGCAGTTTATAATGTTAGCTCCAACTCTCACCCTTTAACCACCGAACTCAAGGCAGGTGCTATTATCCGCTGACGTGAGGGCGAAATCACGTAGAAATATTCAAAGCTGCAAAAATGCAGAGCACTCACAGGACGTATTCAGTTGAATTTATTAAAGCAAATGCATTTCGGCATATATATATCTAAACAGGCTCGATTGCTCCTTCGGCCGCCACATGCCCGTGGGTAATTGGTGCGCTGTGCCG
Organism: Calotriton arnoldi; assembly: GCA_963921515.1. NCBI lineage: Eukaryota > Metazoa > Chordata > Amphibia > Caudata > Salamandridae > Calotriton > Calotriton arnoldi. The sequence continues at coordinate 1,774,344 of CAWUFW010000708.1, forward strand.
GCGGAACCCACCGTCATAATTCGAATATACACAGCCAAGTAAGCTCACACTCAGGGGAAAGTTTGCTGTTTCAAAGATTTATTCCCAGTAACGCATTTCGACTTTCAGGGCAGTCTTGTTCACTGAACAACAGGAACAGGGGTGGGAGCACACCGCTTCACCTCCCAGCAAGGTTCGCCCCTGGCATTCTGGTTAATGCAGTCTCTTGTTGCTTGCTTTGCTCTAGTATTCAGAGTGTTTCGCCAGAGTTGGCGCAGATAGTGCTGATCTCTAGACACGTGTTTCTGGTTCTTTAACCGTCATCAGTAGAGATTAAGACTTCAGATTTGGGGTTTGCTGAGTAGGCTGCCAAACATTGCATCAGGTCAAGTACCTCTCACTGGCGCGCGGGTGCTTCTTCCACGAGCTCGTCAGCTCAATGACTCACGGGAGTACTTTTAAACAGGAACAGGGTGGGAGCACACCGCTTCACCTCCCAGCAAGGTTCGCCCCTGGCATTCTGGTTAATGCAGTCTCTTGTTGCTTGCTTTGCTCTAGTATTCAGAGTGTTTCGCCAGAGTTGGCGCAGATAGTGCTGATCTCTAGACACGTGTTTCTGGTTCTTTAACCGTCATCAGTAGAGATTAAGACTTCAGATTTGGGGTTTGCTGAGTAGGCTGCCAAACATTGCATCAGGTCAAGTACCTCTCACTGGCGCGCAGGTGCTTCTTCCACGAGCTCGTCAGCTCAATGACTCACGGGAGTACTTTTAAACAGGAACAGGGTGGGAGCACACGCTTCACCTCCCAGCAAGGTTCGCCCCTGGCATTCTGGTTAATGCAGTCTCTTGTTGCTTGCTTTGCTCTAGTATTCAGAGTGTTTCGCCAGAGTTGGCGCAGATAGTGCTGATCTCTAGACACGTGTTTCTGGTTCTTTAACCGTCATCAGTAGAGATTAAGACTTCAGATTTGGGGTTTGCTGAGTAGGCTGCCAAACATTGCATCAGGTCAAGTACCTCTCACTGGCGCGCGGGTGCTTCTTCCACGAGCTCGTCAGCTCAATGACTCACGGAGTACTTTTAAACAGGAACAGGGGTGGGAGCACACGCTTCACCTCCCAGCAAGGTTCGCCCCTGGCATTCTGGTTAATGCAGTCTCTTGTTGCTTGCTTTGCTCTAGTATTCAGAGTGTTTCGCCAGAGTTGGCGCAGATAGTGCTGATCTCTAGACACGTGTTTCTGGTTCTTTAACCGTCATCAGTAGAGATTAAGACTTCAGATTTGGGGTTTGCTGAGTAGGCTGCCAAACATTGCATCAGGTCAAGTACCTCTCACTGGCGCGCGGGTGCTTCTTCCACGAGCTCGTCAGCTCAATGACTCACGGGAGTACTTTTAAACAGGAACAGGGGTGGGAGCACACCGCTTCACCTCCCAGCAAGGTTCGCCCCTGGCATTCTGGTTAATGCAGTCTCTTGTTGCTTGCTTTGCTCTAGTATTCAGAGTGTTTCGCCAGAGTTGGCGCAGATAGTGCTGATCTCTAGACACGTGTTTCTGGTTCTTTAACCGTCATCAGTAGAGATTAAGACTTCAGATTTGGGGTTTGCTGAGTAGGCTGCCAAACATTGCATCAGGTCAAGTACCTCTCACTGGCGCGCGGGTGCTTCTTCCACGAGCTCGTCAGCTTAATGACTCACAGGAGTACTTTTAAACAGGAACAGGGATGGGAGCACACCGCTTCACCTCCCAGCAAGGTTCGCCCCTGGCATTCTGGTTAATGCAGTCTCTTGTTGCTTGCTTTGCTCTAGTATTCAGAGTGTTTCGCCAGAGTCATTGAGCTGACGAGCTCGTGGAAGAAGCACCTGCGCGCCAGTGAGAGGTACTTGACCTGATGCAATGTTTGGCAGCCTACTCAGCAAACCCCAAATTTGAAGTCTGTATTCTCTACTGATGACGGTAAAAGAACCAGAAACACGTGTCTAGAGATCAGCACTATCTGCGCCAACTCTGGCGAAACACTCTGAATACTAGAGCAAAGCAAGCAACAAGAGACTGCATTTACCAGAATGCCAGGGGCGAACCTTGCTGGGAGGTGAAGCGGTGTGCTCCCACCCCTGTTCCTGTTTAAAAGTACTCCCGTGAGTCATTGAGCTGACGAGCTCGTGGAAGAAGCACCAGCGCCAGTGAGAGGTACTTGACCTGATGCAATGTTTGGCAGCCTACTCAGCAAACCCCAAATTTGAAGTCTGTATTCTCTACTGATGACGGTAAAAGAACCAGAAACACGTGTCTAGAGATCAGCACTATCTGCGCCAACTCTGGCGAAACACTCTGAATACTAGAGCAAAGCAAGCAACAAGAGACTGCATTTACCAGAATGCCAGGGGCGAACCTTGCTGGGAGGTGAAGCGGTGTATTCCCACCCCTGTTCCTGTTTAAAAGTACTCCCGTGAGTCATTGAGCTGACGAGCTCGTGGAAGAAGCACCTGCGCGCCAGTGAGAGGTACTTGACCTGATGCAATGTTTGGCAGCCTACTCAGCAAACCCCAAATTTGAAGTCTGTATTCTCTACTGATGACGGTTAAAGAACCAGAAACACGTGTCTAGAGATCAGCACTATCTGCGCCAACTCTGGCGAAACACTCTGAATACTAGAGCAAAGCAAGCAACAAGAGAATGCATTTACCAGAATGCCAGGGGCGAACCTTGCTGGGAGGTGAGGCGGTGTGCTCCCACCCCTGTTCCTGTTTAAAAGTACTCCCATGAGTCATTGAGCTGACGAGCTCGTGGAAGAAGCACCTGCGCGCCAGTGAGAGGTACTTGACCTGATGCAATGTTTGGCAGCCTATTCAGCAAACCCCAAATTTGAAGTCTGTATTCTCTACTGATGACGGTTAAAGAACCAGAAACACGTGTCTAGAGATCAGCACTATCTGCGCCAACTCTGGCGAAACACTCTGAATACTAGAGCAAAGCAAGCAACAAGAGACTGCATTTACCAGAATGCCAGGGGCGAACCTTGCTGGGAGGTGAAGCGGTGTGCTCCCACCCCTGTTCCTGTTTAAAAGTACTCCCGTGAGTCATTGAGCTGACGAGCTCGTGGAAGAAGCACCTGCGCGCCAGTGAGAGGTACTTGACCTGATGCAATGTTTGGCAACCTACTCAGCAAACCCCAAATTTGAAGTCTGTATTCTCTACTGATGACGGTTAAAGAACCAGAAACACGTGTCTAGAGATCAGCACTATCTGCGCCAACTCTGGCGAAACACTCTGAATACTAGAGCAAAGCAAGCAACAAGAGACTGCATTTACCAGAATGCCAGGGGCGAACCTTGCTGGGAGGTGAAGCGGTGTGCTCCCACCCCTGTTCCTGTTTAAAAGTACTCCTGTGAGTCATTGAGCTGACGAGCTCGTGGAAGAAGCACCTGCGCGCCAGTGAGAGGTTCTTGACATGATGCAATGTTTGGCAGCCTACTCACCAAACCCCAAATTTGAAGTCTGTATTCTCTACTGATTACGGTTAAAGAACCAGAAACACGTGTCTAGAGATCAGCACTATCTGCGCCAACTCTGGCGAAACACTCTGAATACTAGAGCAAAGCAAGCAACAAGAGACTGAATTTACCAGAATGCCAGGGGCGAACCTTGCTGGGAGGTGAAGCGGTGTGCTCCCACCCCTGTTCCTGTTTAAAAGTACTCCCGTGAGTCATTGAGCTGACGAGCTCGTGGAAGAAGCACCTGCGCGCCAGTGAGAGGTACTTGACCTGATGCAATGTTTGGCAGCCTACTCAGCAAACCCCAAATTTGAAGTCTGTATTCTCTACTGATGACGGTTAAAGAACCAGAAACACGTGTCTAGAGATCAGCACTATCTGCGCCAACTCTGGCGAAACACTCTGAATACTAGAGCAAAACAAGCAACAAGAGACTGCATTTACCAGAATGCCAGGGGCGAACCTTGCTGGGAGGTGAAGCGGTGTGCTCCCACCCCTGTTCTTGTTCACTGAACAAGACTGCCCTGACAGTCGAAAAGCGTTACTGGGAATAAATCTTTGAAACAGAAAACTTTCCGCTGAGTGTGCGCTTACTTGGCTGTGTGTATATATATATATATATAATATATATCAAAGGCTACAGCCGAAACGCGTAGGTCTAGTTTGGGGTATACATGCACCTCGCACTTTGCGGAATGACTTCTTGAAAACTACAGAGAAGCAGTAAAAAGCCCAATAAATTGCTCTTCTGAAGATTCCTGTGTGTGCCATATATATATATATATAAATATATATATATATTCACCAAACTCCTTCTCCGCGTGTCAGTTTCACGAGGCACAAAGAACGAGCGCGGACCTCATCAGTCTTCAATTTGCAGTGTTTATTTGTGCTCCCCAAACAATACTGCTGCCATGTCGCGTTTCGTCCCTCTGGGGGACTTGATCACATGACGCGCTGGTAGTTCAGGCAGTTATTTAAATACTGTTTACAATTGTGTCACATGACAACTTACTTAAAGTGCACAGTGCTCATAAATAAATAAATAAAGATAACGTATTCAAACAGTCAAAATTGACAATACAGTACCTGCATAAATGCTTTTTACACCGATTTGTTTCATAAATACATGTATATATAAATATATATAAATAAATATAAAATTCAATAAATATATAAATACATAAATATTACATTGAAAACCGGTATTAATACATTTTTGTATCATGGCTTAAATGCTCCCTGGAAGTGAGTACCATTTATTAGTACCTTCTTCCATCTCATGTATATGATATGTATTGTCGTTATCTATGTTTGGTTTATAAAGGTAAATAAAACGTGTTTACACCCCTATCGTGATATCTGCCTTAAACTATCCATTATAACAATAGAAAAAGAGAATAAAAATAATGGATAAAAAAGTTTTAAAACCAAAATATATTAAAATTCTATTGAGCGGTGTGGAAGAAATGTTAACTTAAAATGTTATGGGGCAAACTGGTTAATTTAGTCTGTTGTTACTTCTAAGTTATTTGATAGTATACTTGATTAGACACATCATTTTAAAGAGAACCCGAATGTCAATGTATAATTCATTTGCTCAACAGATGTTCCCGGATGGTTGCTGTGTTTTAAAATTCAATTTTAATGGGCCACGGAGGAGCGCCCCCTTCGGCCCAATGACCAGATTCCCCCTCAGGGCGGTGCAAAGGGCCCGCCGGCTCACGACGGCTTGCCAGCACCCAGGATCCAGCGTAACCGCTCCCGAAGGCGCCGGGGGCAAAGGAGGGCCCGCTCTGACTCCCTGCTGAACCCCTCCCGAGTGACTGGGCCGGCCCGGGGAGACCTTCAGACTGTGCGACGAGCGGGCTCATCTGGACGTATGAGTCAAGGGGGGGCCTCGCCGACCTCTTCTAAGCCGGACTCTCCAGACACTGATCTTTCACGTAGCCCAACTCTTCTCAGTAATCCAATTTGAATCCACCTCTGCCCGCCGGGCTTGGCTCTGCGGCCGGAGGTAGGAGCTTGCGTACCCTGTTCTCTCTCTTCTTGGACTCGACTATGGACATCCTGTTATGAGGAGGGGTCCTCCACGCCTGTTTGATCTCAAGCGTTGTAGTTTGGTTTTGCAATGTTATTAATGTTAGGGCGACAGATCCTTCTGTTCCTGAAGTATAGGGTGGGGGTGGGGGTAGGGCGAGGGGAGGGGGGACCGTTGTCCCATGGTTTTTACCTTTGGCTTTGCGTTGCCATTTGTTTCACCACACCAGCAATCACAAGACACCCCGTCCAGGGCATCAAAGGACATGGTCCATGGTACCTGGGCCCCAAACACACGGTATGGCGTCAGCACCCGGGGACGAGATCCCATCCAGGGCCGCCCCCTTACCAAGGCAGTCAGCTAGGATGATAGTCATGTCACAGCAAGGTATATCCCTACGCCTCCTGTCCTGGAATGTTAATGGTCTCCTCGACCGCCTCAAACGATCGGCGGTTCTTCGCTACGCGCAGCGACAGGGGGTAGAGGTTTTAATGCTGCAAGAAACACACCTGTTGGGTAATCACTGCCCCTTTTAGCGAGATATGGGTACGACAGGGTCTGGCACTCGGGCTTCACACGGGGGTCCCGGGGGTTGCGATCCTGGTGCAGCGCTCCCTTCCGCTCGTGGCGACACGAGTTGTCCAAGACAACCAGGGCACCTTCCTTGCCCTGTCTGGCTCCCTGAACGGCATCCCCCTCAATTTGGTGTCAGTGTACTCTCCCCCAGCACGACTGTCCGTGTCTCTGACCGCCTTCGCAGGCCTCCTGGATTCCTTGCCCCAGGGCCCTGTTTTCCTGGGGGGGGATTTCAATGCCGTCCCCTCTCCTGAACTCGACACGACGGGCCCCCTTCCCGGGGTAGACTGGCGCAGGCAAAACACCTAGCGGACTGGGCCGAATCCCAGGGTCTTTGCGATGCATGGCGTGTGTGGCACCCGCGATCTAGACAATTTACCCACACTTCGGCTGCGCATCATACACAAGCGCGTATAGAAGCCTTTTACATTCCCTCGACCGATTGCCTCTTGATCCAGGACGTCACTATCCTGCCCAGGGGTATATCCGACCACTCCCCGGTGCTACTCGCTATGGGAGCCCCTCCCGCCTCCACGCGTCTGACGTGGAGAATGAACGCGTGGTTTCTTCAGGACAAGGACTTCCGAGAGGTGGTAGGGCGGGAGCTCAAACACTACTTCCAAACTAATGAGGGGTCGGTGTCATCATCGGGCGTATTGTGGGAAGCTGGCAAAGCCACGATACGTGGAGTTGCCAAGGGACAACTCAAAACCCAGCGGCGCGCGCAGCTGGAACAGCTCACCTCCCGCGAAGCGCAGGCCTTGCGCCTTGAACGGTCTACCGCCCTGAACCCGGACGCCTCCGAAGTACGGCTCCTTGCTCACATTCGTGAAGAGATTCGTCAACTATCGCTGGACGCAGCCAAGCTCCTCTGGCGCTCCTCTGTTGCTAGGGTGTACGGATGGGGAGACAAGAATGGTTCCCTCCTTCATAGATTGGCCACCTATCCTAGAGGGAACCGTATAATTCCTGAAATTATAGACCAGGATGGTTCGGTGTGTAGTTCTTCGACCGGCATGGCCCGGGCCTTTGCGAAGTACTACCGCCAGTTATACACAGCCAGGACTCCTTCCAGGTCCCTCGCAGATTTGCTGCAGACCGGGGCAGGTCGGCTCCCTCAATTAGAATCAGAAGTCCAGGATGATTTGGATCGTCCTATCTCCCCCGCGGAGATTGGAGAGGCGATTACCCTCGTCTCATCTGGTAAGACGCCGGGACCAGACGGCCTTCCCCAGGAATTTTATGCTCTATATCGTGAGACGCTGATTCCATATCTTGCCCAATTATTCGGGGAGGCGATAGAGAAGGGTTCCTTCCCTTTCGAGACTGACATGGCCACTATTGTAGTCCTTCCCAAATCCCAGCCACCCTCGCCACGGTGCGCGGACTACCGTCCCATCTCCCTCATTAATACAGAATTGAAGCTATACGCCACAATACTCGCCCAGCGTCTCAAACCCCACCTACGTACTTTGGTCCATCCGGACCAATGTGGGTTCATGCCAGCGAGCGGTACTCGACACTGTTTGCGGAGGCTCCACACAGCTCTGGCTTACCGCAACCTGCTTACCCCCTATCTATCACTTCTCCTGGTGGACTTTGAGAAAGCCTTCGACTCGGTAGACTGGGGGTTCCTGGACGACGTCTTGGCGGAGATGGGTCTTGGACCCCGCTTCCGTAGTTTCACCCGACTACTGTACGCTAGGCCGAGGGCGCGGGTCCTAGTGAACGGAGTCCTGTCCGAGCCCTTCCCGATTCGCAGGGGTACGAGACAGGGCTGCCCCCTCTCTCCCCTGCTCTTCGCTCTGGTGATGGAACCCTTGGTGGCCCTGGTACGTTCGAACGGGCTGATCCAGGGTTGGGAATGGCCCAACACGGCAGTAGATAAAATCGCCCTATACGCGGATGACGTCCTGATTTATTTGGCGGACCCGGCTCGTTCGGGCCCTCACTGCCTCCAGGTCCTCCGGTTCTTTGAGCAGGCTTCGGGCCTCCGGCTTAATCCGGAGAAGTCGGTCTTGGTCCCCCTTCACCTGTCCAGGGAGTGTTTCGAGTGGCAGTCCACCATACCGCTCCGCCGTCAATCCTTTAAATACCTCGGGATATGGGTGACTCTCCTTCCTGAACTTAGCTGGGCCCTTAACGTCACCCCTCTGGTGAAACGGGTCAAGGCAGATCTATCGAGGTGGCAATCATTACCTCTGAATCCCATGGGAAGAGTCGCTCTGTTTAAAATGATGATTCTTCCCAGATTCCTTTATATGCTCCAAAACACCCCCATTAATTTTCCGAGAGCGTGGTTCCGAGAGCTGGACAGCTTGGCTTCCAAATTCCTCTGGGGAAGGGGCAGGTCCCGGCTGGCCCTGGGCGTTTGTCGGATCCCCTCCTTTGACGGGGGATTAGGGATGACACATCTATACCTGTATTACCTAGCTACACGCCTGCTCCCCCTGCACGACTGGCTTAATGGCGGATGGTCATATCCGGCATACAGACTGGAGCTTAGTGAACTGGGCTTGTCCAACCTTCAATCGATGATGTACGGGGCGCCTGTCCCGTCCCGCCTGCCAGACGTGACGCGTTCGGTGTTCCTGGCTTGGCGAGCCGCGCTGCGCCACACTGGATGGACCCGCAGGCTTACCCAGTGCACACCCCTGTGGCAGGGCACCTGGCTCAAAGAAGTCAACGAGCTACAAGGCTTTCGGTCCTGGGACCTTATAGGCATTTCCCAGCTGGGCGACATTTGGGCGGGTGATCACATGCGCTCCTTCCAAGATCTCCAGGCTAGACACTCTATGCACCATTCACAGTTTTATAGATATTTGCAGCTTCGCCACGCCCTTCAAGTACATTTAGCGACTGGTACACGACTCCCTGACCATAGTCCTCCCGAGGCACAAATTATGTTGGGAGACTTGGGGAGAGGGGGTATCTCCCGCATTTACCGATCGCTCATTAACAACACTCCAACATCCCTCGACCGATTAAGGGCTCAATGGGAGGAATGGGTGGGTTCTTTGGAGGAGGAGGATTGGCGCGATGCCCTTATGGCCCCCAAGACAGTTACTGCCTCTGCTAGATTGCGCCTGATTCAGCTGTATTTCCTCCACACGGCCTATTTGACGCCAGCGCGCTTACACCGAGCGGGGCTCCGACCGACCCCTCCTGTAATAGATGCGGTCACGAGCCCGCCGATTTCTTCCACATGGTATGGACGTGCCCGCGTTTGGCGCGCTTTGGGGAGACATTGAAGAGGAACTCACTGAGGTGCTGGGGTGGGAGATCCCACACGATCCAAAACACGCACTCTTGGGCATCACAGACGGGCTGGATGGGTCCAGGAACGAAAAGCTGTTTTATACCACTGCAATGGTTGTAGCCAAAAGAGACATAGCCTCCGCCTGGAAGTGCCCTGAACCACCCTCCGTAGGGAGGTGGCGGGCCGGGTGGACTGGTGCGCCACACAAGAAAAGATAATGTACATAGCACGAGGTTGTCCCAAGAAATATCGTAGGGTCTGGGGGAAGTGGTTGGGGGGCTAGTCTGATCTCGATGGGGTGGCTCCACTATCTGTCCTGTTGAATCTGTACATGTTTGGCTCGAGGGTAGTCCAGATACAAGCAAAGAATCCTTTGTTAGCATGGTATCTTGGTGATTGTCTGATATTTTCTGTGAAATCAATAAAAATTTGTTTATCAAAAAAAAAAATTCTATTTTAAATTTAAATTTAGATTTGTACTCGGAGAAGTTGGCTAAATCTGACTACAATCCATGCCCCCTTTGTCTAAGCTTGTGGATTCAGTAAATTAGACTGGCATGAAGTTCCTCGGTGGCATTCAATCCATTTGGCTGTTTAGTGTCGAGATTTAAGATGTATTGCATCTCTAATTTGCGGAGGGTTTTCTCACGATCGCCTCCTCTTTTGTTGACTGGAATGCAGTCAATCAGATAATATTTAAGGTCTTTAGGATTGCCTTCATGTTTTTCACTGAAATGGCGAGCCACTGGATATGTGGTGTCTTTATTTCTGATTGCTCGTATGTGCTGGAGTACCCTTTTATGACCCTGTAAAATAGTGCTACAACATATTTTAATTTACATGGGCACTCCAGCACATACACCACATAGTCGGTTTTGCAGTTAAGCACTTTGTCTATCCTCCTCTCAATATCTCCAAAAGGAACCTTATAGCTGGTCATATTGACACCATATTGGCAGGCTTTACAGGTTTTGCATTTTTAAAAGCCAAACCTTTGAGACAACCATGTAGTTTTATTCAAGGGGCCAAATGGGTCATTTTTTACTAAGGCATCCTTCATGGATCTGCCCCTGCAATAAGTTATAGCAGGCCATTTCGGGGCTGTGGTGCCTATTATTGGATCCTGTTTGATTAGGTACCAATTTTTCTTAATAATTTTTCTTACAGCAACCTCCTGCTGATTGTATTTTAAAATAAACCTGAAATTGTTCGTTTCTTTAGTTACTTCCATCTTTGACTTAGTTTTGAGAAGCATTGCCCTAGATTCTTGACTACTTTTTTTAAGAGCTGCTTCTAGACATTTTTGACTGTAGCCCCTCTCTCTAAATCTTTTAATGCACTCATTTTGAGCTATCTGGAGGTCCCTGTCATTGCTACAAATACGTTTAAGCCTAAGTAGCTCACCGTATGGTATACTTTTTACCAGGTGTCTGGGATGGGCACTGCTGGCGTGTAATACGGCGTTGCCTGCTGTTGGCTTCCTATGGAGCTTCCTATGGAGTCTCGTTTCAATTTTGTTATGTTTGACATAAACTTCCATATCTAAAAAGGTCACCATATTGTTGCTGATACAAGCGGTAAAATTCAAATTGAGTTGATTCTTATTGATTTTTGCTATATATATATTTTCTTCCTCCCAGTCGTTTTGTCATTAAAACTTATTTCAAGCATACTGGAGTGTCTGGGTAATTCCTGCTGACTGGGAGGAAGATTTGCTGTATGACAGGGTTATCCGGTAACCCAAACTCAGACCGCCCATCTTGACAGCCTCGTAACTAACCGGAACTGGTGTTCGTGATATATATATATATATATTTGTACATTTTTATATAATTTTAAAATTATAAAATAAATTAAAAGTAATAGTTTAATAATTGTTTTAAAGTTAATATATATATATTTATTATTATGCATGTGTGTTTAACTTTTTTAATAACGTTTATTTGTTATATTTGTTAAAATGTATATTAAATCTACTTTCTTTTTTTAAAATTGATTTTATTATTTAATATATTTAATATTTTTTTCTATATATATATATATATATATATATAAAAAAATCTTTATTTTGTACAACTGAATTTTTAACATCGATATTTTTTGTGTGATATTTTTGTACTTACCTGTTTAAGTATAGGGAGTCGATATTTTTGCATTCTATATTTTTTAATCAATATTTTTTGCATCTATATTTTTACATCGATATTCTGTCAGTGAACTGTGTGACATTATACCCTAGGTCTCCATCCATGTTTCCAGGCGAGTCAACAACAGTTTACCAAAAAATGTGTCTGCTCCGTCCAATAATGAAATTGGGCAGTAATTCGAGGGGTTTTTCCTAGGCCCTTTTTTGTGAATAGGGACTATTATAGATGTTTTCCATGAATCGGGAAATACACCTTCCAATAAAATAGCATTAAAAGCTGCTGTCATAGGGCCCAACAACACATCCTGGTTCCTTTTGAGCACATCTATAGGATGAAGATCAGGACCTGGAGCCTTTCCCAGTTTTTGCTGTTGAATAGACCAGGCTATTTCCAATTTACTAAATGCAGCATCGTTGGAGAACTAATTACACAGAGGAACCACACTTTCAGTTTGGTTCTGTGCAAAGACCTGTAGATTTATTTTCCTCTTGACAAATCGTCCTCCTTAGGCACTTGATATAACGAGGAGAAATGCTCCACCCATCGTGAAGGATTTATATTGGGTTCCAAGTTCTTACGCAGGCCTAAGCAGCCCCATCCTACAATCTCCAAGTACTATTTGACGTCTTACGTATCAATTGTGTACCAATTGCATACTGCAGGGCTTTCCAAGTTTCGATGCACTGGGTCTTTTTTTTTATATCGGATGAGATGTTTGTAAGATCTTCGAGCTTCCATTAATTTTTCCTCGCCCCCTGGGGTCTTCCTTCTGTTTCTTCCTAGCCCATCCTGCTCCACTTGGAACTTCAGGTACTGGTCCCTTGGCTCTGACCTCTCTGGTCCTCCTAGCCCTGTTCCTGGTCCTGCTTATTCTGTTCCTTCTTGTCCACTTCATCCTCCCCCATCTGGTCCCTGGTCTTAATGGCCCTGGTCCACCTACTCCTGACCTGACTTGTTCCCTGGGTCCTCCTCCAACATGTCATGATACTCTTGGCTATTGTCCTTCTGCTCATTGTCATCTTGTACTAACTTTCTACTTTGTTCTGATCTCCTTGTTCAGGTCATCCTGTTCTGAGCCGTTTAGCCACCCAGCTTGCTCATCATGGCTTCTGTCATCCTGGCCTTCCTTGTCATCGTCTTCCTTTTCCTCCTCATCCCGGTCCTGCTTGCCTTGAAATGCCAAGACCTGAAACTCTGGGGCTCTGTGAATTGAGCTTCCTTTTCCCCTTGGTTGTGGTCCCACTAGTCCTCATTGCACCGGTCCTCTTAGCTGTTGTCCTGTTGGCTCTGGTTGGCATGCCAGCTCCTCTTTATTCTTCAGGTCCTGTTCTCCTAGTCTTCCTCACTCTAGTCTGGTTTGCCTAGCAACAATCTTCCTATTCCTGGTCCTCACAGTCCATGTTCTCTTCCTGGTTTTGTGTCCACTAGACCTGATCCTTTTGTTTCTAGTTGTCCTTGTTTGGGTCTTTGTATGACTAAGCCACTTGGTTCTGGTTCTTCTGGCCATCATGGTTCTTTCAGGCCCCCTTCTCCTAGCTCTTTCTTTTCTTTCCTTATCCTCCTGATTCTCGTCCATTTAACATGGTTATTCTAAACCTTAGCATCCTGCTCATCTGATTCCCAGTACATCAATTCCTGGTCCTGCTGGTCCCCTCGGTCTACCTGGCCTCTTGTACCCTGGCCCTCTTAGGACTTGCCCTCTTAGCTCTTGTCTTCTTGCTTTGGATCACCCTTGTCCTCCTTGCCCTGTGACTTGTCCTTGTGGCCCTTCTGGCATTGCCCCCAATGGTCCCGGCCCTCTTGGTCCTGGTTCTCTTTGATTGGGTCCTTCTCAGCCTCATCATTTTGGTCCTGGTCATCAAGGTCTATCCCACTTTGTCTTCCTGGCTGTTCTGGTCCTTCTGATCTTCCTCACCCTATTCCTGCTACCCCCAGGTCGCGGTCTTTTTGCTCCTCCTGGTACTCTGGGCCCTAGCCCTATAGTCATGGTCTCCCTGGCACTTCTAGGGCTATTGGTGTTGATCCTTCTAATCCTACTTGCTCTGGCCCTCTTCCTCCTGCACCTGGTCCTATTGGTGTTGATCATTCTAATCCTACTTGCTCTGGCCCTCTTCCTCTTGGTTCTGGTTGTCCTAGTATTCTTGGTACTGACTCCCTTGTATTTCTTGCCTATTCTGGCGTGGGTCCTATTGGCCTGTATCTTGTCTTCCTGGATCTGGTCCTGATCCTCTTGGCCCCCGTCTTCCTGCTGCTTGTCCTCGTGCTGCTACATAAACTCATCATGGTCCTCCTTTATCTGGTCCTCCTAGGCCTGGCCATCCTGTTGCTCATCTTATTGCCCCATCTTGTTCCTAGCCCATTGGCCTGGACATCAAGGCTGTGATCATCCTGATCCTGATGTCCCTTGTCCTGATCCTTCTGTTCCTCTTTCTCCTCCTCACCCTGGTCCTCCTGGTCTTAGTACTCAATGTCCTGATCAGGTTAAACCTGATCTTCTTGATACCCTTAGCCCTCTGTTTCCTGGTCCTCTGAAAACTTTTCTTATTGATTCTGGCTGCCTATGTCCTTGGGCTCAGCTACCTGGCACTCCTGGCTAAGGTCGTGATATCCTTGTTTTTCATAGTCCTTGTCTTTCTTGAGATTCTGTGCCCATTGTCCCTGATTCTCTTGGTCCTCTTCCTTATATGTTGGGTTCTCCTAGACCTAGTTCTCCTCAACCTCACCCACCTGCTATACTAGTCTTGGTCTCCTTGGTCCTAGTCATCCTGGTACTTCATGTCCTATTGTGCTTGTTATCATAAACTTTGCTTTTGGGCCATCATGGCCCTTCCTGGTTCCCCCAGTCTTGGACTATCTGGCTCATTCTCCTCACCGTCAACTTTCTAGCCCTGGTACCGCAGGTCCTTGTTAATCTTGCTTCTCGTGTCCTGGCACTCTTAATCTTTGTCCTACTGGTTTGGGTTGTCCTTGTTCTACTGGATCTGTTCCTTGTCCATTTAGTCCTACTGTTGCTGCAGCCATTGACCCAGGTCCTCTTGATACATGTTCTCCTTGTTCGTGTCCTCCTGAGCCTGGCCATTTTGGTCCTGGTCCTCCTGCCCGCCACTGTCCATTCCACTTGGTCTTCCAGATGCTTGTTGGCCTTCTTACCTGAGATCCTCCTCACCCTGGTCCTGCTACATGTAATGCTTGCTCTTCCCCACTTGGTAATCCAAGCCCTGGTCCCGTAGGTCTTGATTTTCATGACCCTTTTAGCCCTATTTCCGTTCTTCCTGGTTATGATCCTTTTAGTTTACTGAGTCCTCTTGCTCTGGTCTTCTGGGTGCCCTTGGTACTGCTCCCCTTTGTCTTCCTAATCCCTGTCCTGTTTATCCTAGTATCCTAGACATGCTGGCCCTTGCCCTTCAGGTCCTGATCTTCTTAGTCCTCTTCAACCTGGTCCTAAGCCTCCTGGCCCTCATCCCCCTGCTGTTTGCCCGCATGGCTCCGCTATAACTTGTCCGGTCACAGATCATGCTAGCTTTTCCTAGTTCTGATATTCCTTGACCTCCGGTTCATGCTAGTCTAAGAATATCCTGGCCCTGCACTTCCTGGCCCTGTACTTCCTGGCCCTGGTTTGAGTGGTTGTAGTTCCCATGTACTCCTGCCCCTAGTTGTATGGATCCTGGGTCTTCTTTTTCACTCCTGGTCCTGGACCTTCTCATCCTCCTCACCCTAATTCTCATCCATCAATCCTCTTGGTTTGGCTCCCCTGGTTTATCTAGTCCCCTCGTTTGCCTGTTCCAAATCCTTTTGATCCTTGTCTTTCTTGGTCCATGTAGTACTGGTCTTAGTTCTGGTACGCCAAGACCCCAGACATCAGCGCAAGGAAGACCAAGGGGTCAGGAGCAAAAGAACCAGGACCAGAAAGACCACAACCAGAAAGGGCCAGGGCTAGCAGGACCTTGAGACCCTAGATTAGAACAACCAGGGAGCAGGGCCGAACTGGGAACACAAACCAGCTCTGGCAATTCAGTTGGACAGGGGAGACGGGGGAGGCTAGTGTGAAACACTGCTGCTGCTTTTGTTACAGGGGGCCAATATTGCAGCACTGCTGCAGAACTGCCCCCAAGTAACAAAAACGCCCCCACCGCTCCAAAACCGCCCCCCACCAGTCCAGCCGACAGGGAAAATGCCCGGTGCCTGCTACCTCCAGTCCGGCCCTGCCAGGGAGTTACAAAGGACAAGAAATTCTAGGTCCAGTGGGACCAGGATCAGAAGGTCCAGGAGTGTTAGACTCAGGGGGATCCTAAACCAAGGTGACAAGAACTACATGAACGCAAAATAGGAACTTGGATGACCAGTGCCAGAGGGGTTAGGAAGACAAGACCCAATAGGACCATTATGAGGAGGACCATAATAGAGAGGCCCATGGTCAGATGGACAAAAACAAGATAGAAAGCAAACCAGGAGACCAGAAGGTCAAGTAGGAGTAGGATGGGGCAGGAGGACCAGGGACCAGGAGGGCTAGGAAAACCAAGGCCAGTGGAACTAGAATTCAGAAGGCCCGCTACATGAGGGCCAAACAAAGGAAACCAGGGTGGTCAGAACGAGTTAGACAAGGGCCAATATGAGGATCAGGAAAACCAAAACAACCCTGACAATGAGAACTTGAAACAGGACTAGGAGGAGAATCAACGCCTAAAGGCTTTTTTTTAACAAATGTATTTACTTTGCAGTTAGTAAAGGCAGACATAAATAAACAATTCATCAGGATAGAATTATCATTAATATACATGATAAATACTCATGAATTAACATAAATGCAAAATCTGTATTTGGATATATGAAAGCTGCCTTTTCGTGGATAAGGGCATGCGTAGACCTAATTCCTACCCCATATTTAAAAAAAATAACTTAAGGCTCCTACTCTTTGCGAGTATAGCTTTTCTTTCACCTTAATTCAAGACATCTTAAACAGCCATTGCGAAAATGTTGGAGGCTCGGCATCCTTCCATCTTTGCAAGATCAGTGATCTAGCAACAAGTGATGCAATAAAAACATACTGTTGTTGTCGTATAGGTAGGCCAAGTGTATTGGTCATTCCGAGAAGAGCCGTACTTGGTTCGGGCACTAAATTTGTTTCGAGCTTGTTGCTAAGCCACTGATGCCCTTGGTTCCAAAATTTAGCTAAAGCCGGACATGCAAAGCAAATATGAAACCAGTCCCCAATAGGATGATTGCATCTGAAACATGCTCCTGAAATAGAAGGGTACATTTTGGAGAGTCAAAATGGACTGTATTAAAATTGGCGCCCCTTATGGATTTATGGGCCCAAATGTTATAAGCTCTCCATGTTTGCATATCCAGCCTACAACCAATAGAATTTTGTATCTTATGTAGAGCTTTAGGCGCAGTTTTAGCCTGAAGTTGGCTAAGTAAGATTTGATACCAATTACCTATCCCTCGGCTCTCTTTCACATAATAATTAAAACTAATCAGATTTGCTTGAGGATCTGGGAAGACTTGTGAACTTCTCAAAAAGTTCCTAAGTTGAAAAAATAAAAAAATTAATGAAGATGGAAGTCCTGGATTGGACTGTTTAATTTGATTCCAGGATTTTATTCGGTCTCCTACGAAGAAATCCCAAAAACAAAGTACTCCCAATCTTTTCCAAGCTGTTATATTTCTTTGACTTATTTGAAGACCTATCCCACTACTGTGAGAAATTAGCATTTTTGGGTGGAAAGAGATAAACTGATATTCTTGCTTCAATTGAAGAAACCTATCAGAAATGATTTGGGGTGTCTTGTATCTACTTCGCTTTGGGAGCCTCAGAATTTTAATAAAAGGAACAAGGTGGGAGCCGGATTCCAAGAGCATTTGCTTCTAATAAAAATTACAACCCAGATCATGTCTGGTAAGTGACCTTGTGCACCAATCAAAAAAAGCAGATTGATAGTATTTTTTAAAGTGAGAGAGTGCGAGTCCGCCATCTGCAATTGGTAATTGTAGAGTCTCTAGTTTCGTGCGAGGTTTCCTGCCAGACCAAACAAAATACCGAAGCATTTGGTCTACCTCGTTAAAAAATTTTGGGGGGACTTTAATGAATAGATTTGAAAAAATAAAGAGAAATAAAGGCAAGATCATCATTTTGACAACAGCAATTCTCCCTATCAATGAGAGTGGTAAGTTCTGCCACTGCTTTAAAAGATTTCTAGCCTTCATAAGCATGCTTTCATAATGAAGCTGGTATAGCTGAGAAGGATCCTGTGACACATATATCCCTAAATATCTAATTGGCCTGATAAAACAAACCTGATTATGCATTTCTAACGGAAGGACCTGGTCAGAGCAATTAAAGAGCAAGATTTCAGATTTAGAATGATTAATCTTATATCCCCCCAGGTCCGAAAACAATTTAATTTTTTTAAAGGCATTCAAAATATTATGTTGCTCAGCAGACAGATATAGAATTATGTCATCTGCAAAAAGTTTTAGTTTTGGAGCTCCCGGCAGGGGTGCTCTAATTTGCGGATCCTGTCGTAATAGGGATGCTAGAGGTTCTATAAATAGCGCAAAGAGCACTGGTGACAATGGGCACCCTTGCCGAGTACCTCGTTTGATTTGTAGTGCTCCAACGGTTTGAGAATGTATTATAATCTTTGCTTCGGCATTATTGTAAAGGTTATTTAATAAATTAACGAGTTGTGAAGGAAAATTACATTTTCTTAAAATTGTAAACAGAATCTCCCAAGGAACTAAATCAAAGGCTTTTTCAGCGTCTATCATGATTATAGTAGCTTCTATGTTTTTATGTATATAATAATCGATTGCCTGGACTAGAAAGTTGGTATTGCTTGTCAGGCAAAAAACCTGACCACTAATTGAGCAGAAGTAGTTATTCTTAGTGCCATAATTGTGGTAAACAATTTTTAGTCAGCATTTAGTAGGCTGATTGGGCAATACGAGCCCGGATTGTCGGGTGGTTTGCCTTTTTTGATGAAGCTTATTATAACTGCCTCAGAGAAAGATTTAGGAAGATGACTTCTTTCTAATATCGTGTTGAATAACTCGACTAAAATTGTTGTTAGTTGGGGCAGAAAAACCTTATAAAATTCGGCTGGAAAGCCATCACAGCCACATGCTTTCCCATTAGGGGACCCCTTGATAACCCCCTGAACTTCTTCAATTGTAATTGGGGCCACTATAAGAGCTTGCTGAGAGTTGTTGAGTTTAGGTAGTTCTATAGGATTAAGAAATTCATCTATGGAGGAGTATGGGGTCAAAAAGGATGAATATATTTTCTTATAGTGTGAGAGAAAAACCGCTCCAATATCAGCCATTTGATCTATTACTTGATTTCTATTTTCATCAAAGATAGTTTTAATCGTTGCTTTATTAGTTCTCTTTTTTAATCCCACGCCAGTAGCTTACCAGCATATTCACTTTCCTCATAGAGTTTCTGAAAGCATGTATTTTGGTTCACAATGGTACTAGAAATGTATAAGGCTTTTAAATTGCATCAAGGTTTTTCCAAATTATTTTTCATGCTTGGGGAATAGACGATTATATGTCTCTGGACTGCTTGGTCTAAATTGCACTGTAGGGGGGCGTGGCCAAGATGGCGGTGCGGTAGGACGCGGGTCTGTGTCCCTCCGGCGCTGCCTTTTAATAGCGTTGTTATCGAGCCGACTCCCGGGGCCATCCACCCGTGATTCCTGTTGGCGATTGCACAGGGGTGTGCTGAGTGCCTGGAGAGAGAGTTTTGCGGCCGCTGTGCTGCTGAACTGCCCCGTTGGTTCGGCGAGGAGTCCGGGGCCTACGCGGACCCGAGCGCGGCCTGGTGGGACCGCGGCTTTGCGTAAGCTGTGGCCGAGGACGGAGTGAGCGGTGCCTACAGGGAGAGGCGTCTCCTGTGGTGCTTGAAGGTAGCCAGTGGTGGGCAGAGGCTGGGACAGCGGTGAGGGGGCCCGGTGCCGGCCTTCGGCAGTCCAGAGCGGAACTCCGAGCTGTGGTGCAGGTCGAACACGGAAGACGGCTCCCGGCGTGCAGGGGCCGGAGCGGCGGTGAGGGAGCCCGGTGCCGGTTATTGACGAGCCCCGGCAGAGGTCCCTGCTGAAGCGCTTCCAGCGAGCAGCCCCTAACGAAGAGCTCGATGTGAGCCGGGTCCGGGGGTGCAAGGGAGCCGGGGCAGCGAAGTCTTACCCCCGGGCCGAGGCGGCTCGCGGCACGGGCTGCGCTCTGCCCGGGCGTGCTGCGGCCAGGGGAATGCGCGACGGGGGCGCGGGGGCCCCATCGGTCCGCAGGCCGGCGGACGGCTCCAGCTCAATTGGCCCTTGTGGCGACTGTGGCCTGCAGGGGATCTCTCCGGTGAGGGCCACGTGTGGAGGGTGGACTGGCTGGACGCTTGTCGCTTACCCTCGCTGGGGATAGACCGCAAGACCTGTGGGGGCAGGGAGCCCCTCCCGCACCAAGCAGACGGCACCTGGCGCATATCAGCGGACTTTGGCTCCCTTGCCCTCCTGGAGCTGTCGGAGGTGGGGTGAGGCCTAGGCGGTCCGCGACTCAGCGGCTGGAGGTGGCAGTGGAGGCGGAGCCGAGAGGCGGTAAGACACTTGCCGGAGCGAGGGGAGAGAGTGACTGCTGGATACCCCGCAACCAGTCGATAGCCTATGGTGGTACAGTGCAGATGGTTTACAGAGCATACGGAGACAGACACTGGTGCCTCCGCGACCTGTGATTTGGAGCAGCCTACCGATAGCGGCTCTACAAGAGGCCTAGCGATCTTAGACACGTGGCGACCACAGTGGGAAGGGAGCTCTCACGGGCTGGTCGGATCAAAGTGCTTTGGCCGGATACCCAGTCCCCTGCGATTCAGAGTCTAGGTGGAGGTAGAGAAGCGCGTAGAGGTGTCGCACACGCTACAACGCTGACAGTGAAGTGCCTACCACCAAGGGAGGCTGTATCAACACTGGTGACCGGAGCGGGGGTTGGATCTGAGAAGCACTGCGGCCCGGAGGGCTCGTCATGGAGGCGGCGAGGGCCCGTAAGGAGAAGTCGCTGAAGGAGCTCCTCCAGAAACAGCCTGGCCATTCTGCAGCTCATGGTGAGAAGGGGCCTAGCACAATGGAAGGGGATGACTCCCCTGCGACCAAGGCTTTCATGGTGGAGCTCTTCACGGCCATAAAAGAGGACATCCAGGAGCTCAGATCCCAACTCACTGCTGATCTAAAGGAGGTTCGACGTGATGTGGATGACATAGGTGAGAGGGTGGCGACCCTGGAGGAGCACGATGTCAGTCGGGAAGAAGATCTCCACCAATTACAACAGGACATGTTGCGCCTCCGTGAACAGAACCTTGATCTCCAGGCCCATGCAGAGGACATGGAGAACCGCTCCAGACGGAACAATGTGAGGATCAGGGCTGTCCCGTGGAAGGAGGAAGGAGACGATCTCCGAGCTTATGTCAGCGCCTTATTCCAACAAATCCTCGGGGAGGAAGTGAGTTCGGACATCCAAATGGACCGGGTTCATCGGGTGGGCCTTCCCGCGTCATAAAGCCCCGCCTCCTGATATTCTTGTGTGTGTACACAATTTCCAACTGAAAGAGCGTATTCTCCGGAAGGCACGTGAGCAGCAACCAGTGCAGTTTCGCGGTCATCAACCAGCTCTATTTCAGGATCTAGCGGTCTCCACACTTGTTAAACGACGAGAGTTTAAACCTGTAACCAACTATCTCCGCGAAAAGAACATACCTTACTCTTGGGGCCACCCCTTCCGTTTGATATTTAAACACCAAGGGAAGCTTCTGCAGATCAGATCACTGGAGGAAGCGTTGGGGACCCTGGGCATTGACACCGCCCTGTCTGCGGAGGGTGCGGATCGACCGGACACTCGACGTGCTCGCCGCACTTTGGGATGGCAGCGGGTTGGCAGGCCCTCTCCGGGCCAGAAGCCTGACCGGGCCGCAAGCGTCCAGGAGAGAGAAGCGGTGATCTCCTCACTGTCACAGGTTACAGGGCGCCCAGACACCCCGTGACATTCCTCGCTGATGGCTCCGGGATGTGTTCACTGATGGGCGCCGGAGGGGCGGAGAGGATCGTTCAGTTTGGGATTTTGCCTTTCCCCCCGTGCCAAAGTGAATGCGAGTGGGCGCCTCTGTGGAATAGATGGTACTCTCGCCACGACCCCCTGAATTTAACCACTGTGACGAACTTTAGTCATGTTCATGTTGTTAGTTTGTCTCTTATTGACACTGAGATGTTTGTTATTATTTGGGGATGGGGTTTATTTTGGGTTTTTAAGGGGTCTCCGCATCAGTTCACAAATAGAGATGGCATGTTACGGGGCGACTAGAGGTTCCGCTGACGGCACAGGTGTTCCTCCGCCTGCAGCTCACACTCTGCTTCTCAATTTCCAAGCTCTCCAATGGGTAGAGATTTGAAGGTCATTAGTTTGAACGTTCGGGGGTTGAATAATCCTGTGAAGCGCGCAGCAGTGCTCTCCCTTCTTGAAAACACCAATAGTGATATTTGCCTTCTTCAAGAGACCCACCTGCTGTCCAAAGATACAGTGCTTATGCGAGATAGGCGATTCCCACAACAATTCTGGTCCTCTGGGCCGTCCAAAAAAAACAGGGTAGCTGTCCTGATTGGTGCGCACTGCCCATGTAAAGTAGTCTCGACTGTAGCCGAAATTAAGGGCAGGTTACAGGCCATCAGGGTACAATGGGGTGAATCACACCTTACACTAGGATCCCTTTACGCCCCTAATGAGAAACAGGAATCCTTCCTGCAAGCGGCCTTGCCTGAGGTACTTGCCTCCCCAGACGCCGCAATATTGGTAGGGGGGCGATTTAAATCTGGTAATGGACCCGGAATTGGACAGGTCGGGGCAGAGGTCGCACCAAGCCGGGGCTCTCTCGTTGGGTGGGAAGGGTTGGTTGGAGGACAGTGGATTGCACGACGTGTGGCGGTCACTACATCCAGGCGAGCGCGACTACACATATTTTTCTGTAGCTCATAAAACATACGCACGCCTTGATCATTTCCTCGCTTCTACCTCCCTCATGACTAGCCTACATTCCTCGGAGATTACTCCCCGCTCGCTCTCTGACCATGCACTCATCTCCGTCCTCCTACCTGCGCAGCGCATGCGAGCATTTCCCCCGGGGTGGCGATTAAGAGAGAGTCTGCTTCACTCTGAAGATGTGGTTAAGAGGATACGAGACACTATAGTGCACTATTTTCAGAACAACGATGTGGGGTCCACTCCTCTTGCAGCGATTTGGGAGGCTCTGAAATTGGTGACGCGGGGAGAGTTCATCGCGGTCGCAGCAACCTACAACGCTTTGCGCAGAGAGAAACGCGCAGAATTGGAGAGGGCGGTGGGAGAATTGGAGGCGGTCCACAAGCGTACCGGAGCCCCGCGGGTATGGCATGAGTTGGAAAATCAACAGCGAATGCTGAAACACCTGGATCTGGATAGGGCGGAACATGCCCTTCTGCGATTGCGCCACAAATTCTACCTTAGTAGCGATAAATGTGGGAAAATGCTGGTGCACAGGTTACGAACGACGACGCAGAGGTCCCTAATACAGTCAGTGCGGGATCGCACTGGGGCGGAACAGTCCGCCGATGATAGGATAGTTGAGGCCTTCCGCGATTTTTATCAACTTCTCTACGCGGAGCAAGACTCACCCCCGCGCGATCCACATCCATATCTGGGCGTCTGTGACATAACGCCTCTTCCTCAAACTGTGTCTGAAAATCTGGACTCGGCAATTCGCATAGAGGAGGTGATAGCGGCCATTTCTAGGTTGAAAATAGCTAAATCACCGTGGCTGGATGGAATTTCGGCCTCTTTTTATAAAACATTTTGTGTAGAGCTGGCTCCATTTTTAACTCGGTTGTTTAACTCCTTTCTTGATACGGGAACGGTCACGCCCTCGATGTCGGAAGCGGCGATCTCGGTCATTCGAAAACCCGGGAAGGACTCCCGGGACTGCGGGTCCTACCGACCCATTTCACTTCTTAACATTGATGCGAAGTTATTTGCGGGAGTCCTGGCGTCGCGTCTCAACCCCCTCATGGCCGACATAGTGGACCCTGACCAATCAGGTTTCATCCCTACTAGACAAGGGGAGACAACTCCAAAAGATTGCTACACCTTATCGATCAAGTGCACCGTGCTCGGACCCCGGCCTTCCTGCTATCCATAGATGCTGAGAAGGCCTTCGACCGCGTTGATTGGGGTTACTTGTTTGCAGTGCTACGCGGTTATGGCTTTGGAGACAATTTTCTGCGCTGGATCAAGTGCCTATATTCTGCCCCCAAGGCCTTTGTGCGGGTTAACAGATGTAGGTCGGCCCTTTTCTCTATTGCTCGGGGAACGCGCCAGGGGTGGCCGTTATCCCCGCTTCTATTTGCGCTCTATATGGAGCCGTTTGCCCAGCGGATTCGGGCAAATCCTGGGGTGGTTGGCGTTAAGTTTGGCGCGGATATGCATAAAATTAGCCTATACGCCGATGACGTGATCCTCTCGCTTACCCAGCCTCGGCTAACACTACAGGCTTTGACCGGCGAACGTGCAGCCTTTGGGGAAGCCTCGGGATTTAAGGTCAATTTCGCTAAATCGCAGATCCTCAACATTTCTATCCCTGCTGATGAAATGGCGGCCATACAGCAGGATTTCACGTTCCCCTGGACTAACACCGACGTGACATACTTAGGATTTAAGATGACGCCAACCATTGCTAAGACGGTCTCCCTAAACTATGCTTTGTTAAGGGGCGTGGCTTGGCCGGCTGCAAGATGGCCACACTCTAAGTGGGCTCTGCCGGCCAAGCTTTATTATCCGCCATAATCCTGCAGGATATTACTTCCTACCTGCACTACGACACCGTTTCCTGCATCCCCACGGTGAGAGGCACCGACCGGAGCTGTTTCTGTGTTCCTGGGCGGCTGAGTAACATCGTCGGGAGGCGGCGCCCGGCCTGGGGTCCGGCTCCCGTGTGGGCCGCAACAACTTCTCTCCGGGGCCGCGCTGGTTCCTGGCGCCGCCCGCTGCAGGCCGGGATCAGAGGTTCCGACCATCAAGCCTCCCGGTGAGTGGCGCCGCCTCGGGGGCGATTGCTGGCGTGGTTGGGGGTCCGCAGGCTGAACCACCGGGTCCGGGACTCCACGGCTTTGCCGCTGCCGCTTTGCCCCGCCTCCTCTGGCCGTCTTTAATGGCGGCCGCCAACGTCCGGACCCGGTGATGGGGGCGGCGGTCCCCCGTGCCTCCTTGCCGGCACTGCCCCCTGAGTGCTGTGCGCCCCCCCCGCTTGCCCTTCGCCACTGCCCGGCCGGGCTGAGACCCCCTGTGTTGCCGCCTCTGCTCCGCGGCCTCTTTCTGGTGGCCCGCCCGGACTCTGCCTTCGGCCCACCCATTCTCTGTGCCCGACCTTTCATGCCCGAATCCCAGCATCGCCTGGCTCCTGTGACTGGCGGAACGGCCCGAGCTCATATCCTGTGGGGTCTTGCCTTTGTGAGCTCCCGGCGCCGGCCTCGTGTGGGGCGCTGCACCGGGCTCCTGTAATCCGCTGCTGGTCGCTGCGGCCATCTGCTGGGGCTCGCCTACACTGGGCGCCTTCCCTCGCCTGCTGCTGGCCCGAGGTGTCGTGGGCGCCCCACGGACGCTGACTAAGAGGGGGGACCCGCCTGAGCCTTGCCTCCATGCCTGTGTGATCTGCTGCCAGTCGCTGCGTCCTCTGCTGGGGCTCTCCTGCACTGGGTGCCCTCCCTCTCCTGCTGCTGGTGCGAGGTATTGTGGGTGCCCCCCGGATGCTGCCTGAGGGGGGGGCCCACCTGAGCCTTGCCTCCCTGCCTGAGGGGATCTCCCCTGTACACACCGCGGGCGTCGTGGGACTGGGGTGGTTCACACCTAGCTACTCTACCCTTGCACGACGGCCGAGTGGACTGCCCGTGTGCAGTGGGTCACCATATTGGGGGCTGACGTTTGGGACCGGCGCCCCCCCCGTTCTTCTTCTGCCTGGAGGGTCCGTGTGGGAGAAGACCCACGCTGGGGTTTGTTGGCCGCATGCCCCTTCCTTCAGATCTGTACAGGCACCAGGTGCTGCTCAAATACCAGCCATTATCCTGCTGGTGATCCCCATTGGCCGGCTGCCGCCAGGACTGCCTTCCAGGTGGGGGCTTTGTTTGCCCAGCTTCACTACCATTGCGGATCCGCTGCTTCCTCCCTCTCACCTCTGTGGCGCTTTGGCCGCACGACTGCTACTCCTTCACGTTGTTGCGCTGGTGGTCCTCTAAACCGGTGGCGCATACCCGGCCACCGCTTCCCCACGTGAGCCGGTCTGTATCGGGGCGCTGGTCAGCCGCAAGCCTCACTCACCATGGGAAAGACCGACCCGAAGCAGCCTAAGATCGCCTTCGATCTCCGCAGGTCCTCCCGCCAGGAGGGCTCCTGTGCTGAGGGGGGGAGCCTGCTGCCACCCTGGACGCGCCCCTCTCCCGAGACGACGACTTGAAGGCGATCATGCTGGACGTGAAGTTGACGGTCACCGGCATCGCCACCCAGCTAGAACAACTCTCGGCCCGCCTGGACTCAGTGAAGGATCGTGTGGATACTCATGACAATCGTCTGTTGCATGTGGAGTCCCGGGTCTCTGATGCAGAAGATGCCGCCACGCAGGACCATCAAAAACTGCTCCAAATGGACAAGATTCTGGCTGTTATCCGTGAGAAAAATGAGGATTTGGAGGCCCGCTCCCGCCGGAGCAACCTCCGCATAACAGGCCTTCCGGAATCGACCAACATCTCCCGCATGGAGGACTTTGTTGAGGCCCTGGTCAAAGAACTTTTTGGCGACGTCCTCTCCTCAGTGTACATCGTGGAACGCGCCCACTGCTCCCTCGGTCCTCGTCCCGGTCCCGGCCTTCCTCCACGCCCCATCATCGCTAAATTGCTCAATTTCCGGGACCGCGACGCTATACTCCGAGCTGCACGGGACAGAGGCACCATTATCCACCAGGGCAATACCCTCTCCTTTTTCCCGGACTTCACCACTACAGTTCAGGCAGCCCGGCGGGAATTCCTACCTGCCAAACGAATCCTACAGAAACACGAAGTCCCATACTCCTTGGCCTATCCGGCGAAGCTCAGAGTACGCCAGGGCGCAAAGACCCTTGTCTGCCCCGATCCCCGGGAGGCACTGGCGTTCGCCAAGAAGCTCGAGAAATCATCCCGGCCACCAACATCCAAATCCCCGTCTGAAGCTGCGGACCGCCTAAGTGACAATGACTGAAGTGCCATGTACTGATTGTTGTTGGTTTCCCTTTTTTCACGTGATGCCTGAATCCACCCTAGCTTGGCCACCCTGCTTTACTGCAGGGGTGTATGCCTAGCCCTGCCATGCCCTCACGGGATTATTCCCAACTGCACAGTTGTCTTTCCCCCTCCTAGTTGTGGGTCCCTGGGGTGGGGCGGGTCGGAGTCTCAGCCTGATTGGGGGGTTGGAGTGGGTGGGGGGTTGGGGGTCATTCTGTTTTTTCTTCTTAGTCATTTCAGTTGGGGGGTATGTTTGGGGCGGGAGGTAGAGCATTGTTTTCTCAGCTGTGTTTCAGGGTGGGTGGGTTGGGTTGGGTTGGGGGGATTGCAGGGTTTTTGTTCTGTTTTCCTTCAGGGGATGCTGTTTTCTTATGGTACTGTTTGGTTTTTCTGCATTGCTTACACATGTCCAGTCCTAGACACCACATTGTGCTCCCAGCTGCCCATTTCGTCAGGCTTGTGGCTATTCCATTTCCACTTCCATGCTGTTCATTTGACCCGGCTCCCTATCTGCTTGCTGCAATCGCCTACTCGTGGGCACGGGGTGCTCTCCTGGTCCTCCAGAGGATCCCGCTACCCCACTACTTGCTCGGCCTGCCTTTGCCCATGGGTTGTTCCCTTGTCGTCCCGCCGGCTGACGCCTCTGCCGGGCGCTGCTCCGTTTGTGCGTGCTCGTGGCGCTTCCCGTCTGCGAGGCGCACACTCCGGACTCTGACCGCCTCTCCATGACGGACACTGTCTGCTGGACCTGGAATGTCCGTGGCCTGAACGACCACCGAAAGGCGAGACTGATCCACTCACACTTGCAGCGCCATAAGGTGGACATCTGTCTCTTACAAGAGACGCACCTGATGTCGGGATCCCTCTCCAGACGCGCTACTGGGGGGAATCTCACTCTTCCACTTACTCGTCCTACGCCAGAGGGGTTTCCATTCTGATACGCAGGGGCCTCCCATGGCACACAGCTCAGGCGCTGACTGATCCCGAGGGCAGGTATGTAATCCTTCATGGTTCCCTGCTGGCCCAGCCCGTGAAGATTGTCGCGGTCTATGGCCCCAACTCGGACGACCCAAACCTCTTCAATCATATATGGCATCTTGCCTCCGCCGGCGGCCCAGCCGCTGTCATCTGGGGGGGGGGGATTTCAACGTTACACTTTCGGCGACCCTTGATAGGTCTGGTCCCCATAGGTCCCATCCACGCGCTGCCGCGACCCTCCAGTCCATACTAACCGATAACTCCCTCTACGATGTGTGGCGCCATTCGCGGCCGGATGCCCGAGAGGGAACCTGTGTTACTGGCGCGCGGGGCTGCTGGTGCGTATAGATTTTTGGCTGACCTCTCCAGACGTTCTTACCTGGTTAGCTGACGTAACTCACATGGCTCGCACCTTCTCTGACCATGCTCCGGTCCAGCTCCGTCTTCGCCTTCCCCACTCCCCGCAGCGTGCATTCACCTGGCGACTTCCTCCTAACGCTCTTCGGGATACTGTATTCTGTGCGGACATTCACACTGCGATCACTGATTATTTTGACATGAACACGGGGTCTGTCGACTCTGCTTCGGTACTCTGGGAGGGGTTTAAGATGGTCATCCGCGGCGAGTGTATCTCTAAACTGGCTGGAGTGCTCCGATCAATCCGTAACTCCCTTGCTAAGCTTGAGGCGGAAATTAAGGAACTGGACGCCGCCCAGGCTGCACACCCCAGGCCTGAAACGCTGGCACTTATACGCCAAAAACACACTGAATTCTCTGAGGAGGCAGACCGCGAGCTCTCCTTCCTGGGTAGGGAGGGACGGGCTCGTCGTTTTGGTGAGGGTGACCGCCCTGGCAGAACTCTGGCGAATCTATTGCGTCCGCCGCGTGCTGCCTCTTACATCACGGCCCTTTCAGACGGGGGATCGGCCAGGACCACCTCCCCGGATGAGATCAAGTCCCGCTTTCTGGACTTTTATTCACAGCTTTATTCTGCCGGCCCATCCACATCACGAGAAACTTTCGATCAATATTTCGAATCAATCGCGCTGGTCTGGCTGGAGGATTACCATCGAGAATTCTTGGACGAGCCATTTACTTGGGAAGAAAGACTCGCCGCCATCAGTAGCCTCCCTGGGGATAAGGCGCCTGGCCTTGATGGCCTACCGGCTTCGTTTTACAAAATGTACGCGGACATCCTAGTACCACACTTGGCTGCCATGTATAATGAATCTTTCGATAATGGCCTCCTTCCTCAGTCTCTTCGTGAGGCCATGATAACTCTGCTCCTTAAGCCCGATAAGCCGGCCGACCGTCGCAATTCCTACCGCCCTCTCTCTTTAATAAACATCAACAATAAAATCTTCGCCAAGCTGATCTCCTCCCGTCTCTTGCTCCTCATGCCCCTCATCGCTCTTCCGGACCAATCTGGCTTCATTCCCGGCAGAGCGACCTCGCACAACCTCCGTACAATCTTTTCAGTTCTATACCAAATCAATCCCAATCTTTCCTGCTGTGGCCGCCCTCATGGACGCCACGAAGGCGTTTGACACGCTCGAGTGGCCATTTCTATTCTACCTCCTACCTCGCATGGGCTTCAGCGAAATCTTTATACGCAAAATTAAGCTCCTCTACACCAACCCCTCTGCACGCCTCCGCATCAATGGTCAGATATCGGACCCTATCCGCATCGAGCGGGGTACCCGGCAGGGGTGCCTCCTCTCGCCCATGCTCTTTGCTATTGCGATGGAGCCCTTGGCTGCACGACTCCGGCAGCACCATACTCACAGGGGAATCGGCTTTTCGGCCCGCTCCCTCCTCGTCTCCATGTACACGGACGATGTAACCCTGTATGTCCGCCATCCCCAGGAACATCTAAGCCCCCTGGTCCGGGAAATCATTCGCTTTGGCGTCCTTTCTGGTGTTCAGGTCAACTGGGGCAAGTCGGTATTGTTCCCCTTGACGGACGCCACGACGCCATTCACACCTGACTTTCCGTTTGAGTGGGCTTCAGGTCCCACGCGCTATCTGGGCATCTGGCTGATTAGGGACCTTGACGAACTCTGGAGATCCAATTTTGTTCGCGCTGTGGATTGGCTGGAGTCTAAGATCCCGATTTGGAGTCGCCTTCCGCTATCCCTGGCCGGCCGGATCGCGGTCGCCAAGATGGTGGTCTTGCCGAAATTTCTTTATCTATTTTTAAACATCCCCATCCCTCTCACTGTTCACTTTTTTCGTAAACTGCGCTCTTTAATTATTTCACTTGTTTGGGCCGGCAAACAGCCAAGAGTGGCATACGACATCCTCACTCTCCCCCCTATCAGCCGCACGTAGCGGTCGAAACGGATATAGCATCCCCTTGGCCTCTGTCCACGGCATTGTTTGCGCCGGCGGTGCGTCCGCGGTCGGAGGTGAACACAGTTGAGACATTATGCTGGGCCTGGGCCGGTCTGCATCGGCTCTCCAATCTTCCTTTACTCTCTGCGAACGCCATGCCGATAGTACAACACCCAGATTTCCCTCCATTCTAGCCTTCCGGCATGCATAGACACGCGGCGCGCTTGGGCCTGCGGATGGTGGCGGACCTATATCCAGAGAACACTTTTTACTCCCTTCCAGACTCCTCGGGTCCGTTGGACACACTCTTATTTTACCAGCTGCGTGCGATTTGTCGGACACTACACTCCACATTCCCTCGGCCCCCTCCCACTATTCCGGCTCTTGATTTCATTTATACATCCCCGACCCCACACAAATTGGTTACCAAACTATATGCTTTCGCTCTAACGTCCACGGCAGTCTCCGCGGACCGGGCGCGTGCGGCGTGGGGTGCGGACCTCGGCATGGACATTGCGCAGGCTGACTGGCTGTACTGTTGCAATCAAACAAAGAAACTGTCACCAAATTACCAGTTACGACTGATACATTTTAAGTACCTGCACCGACTGTACCGCACTCCTGTCCAGCTCCACAAGCTAGGACTCACACCTAGTGACTCCTGCATGCGTTGCGCAGCCCCCGCTGCGGACTTTGCGCATCTAGCATGGTTATGCCCTAAGGTTTCTGAGTTCTGGCGGGCGGTGTGTTTCACCATCTCTAACATAACTGGCACCACGGTGCACCCTGACCCCCCCTTGTGTCTCCTGGGCTTCGTTAAATTCTGTCCAAACCCCTCTCGCCGCCTGACTGCTATGCTGCTGGTCCTGGCCAGACGTAGGGTGGCCATGTGTTGGGGTCGTAGACCTGCTCCTAGGGTCGAGAGTTGGCTGGAGGACGCCTCTAGGTGCCAGACTTTGCTATCTGAGTTCTGGGATCTTTTACCCGCCAAGTCCCGTCCAGTTGATATTTGGGGTCCTCTGGTGACCTATCTCCTCGCCCGCTCCCCTCCCAGCGGCGCTACCTGTCCCGCGCTCCCTGCCGGCGCTCCGCCCGCGGCGGCCGCCGGTGCTGGTCAGTGCTCGCCCCGCGCCTTTAGCTCCCCCCCTGCCTTGCGACACACACCCCCTATGCTGTGGTCGAGTCTGTGATCCCCTTGGGGGAAGGGACCCCCCCGCGAAACATGATGAGATTGCAGCCTCTAATGTTCTTCCGCTGCTGGCAGAATGCAGTTGATTTTGATTCCGTAATTCCTGACTTGTCCAACACCGTGTCCTTGATTGACTATGTAGTGCAATGTAATGTGTCTGTTTTGACTATCCTCAATAAAGTTTTTGGAAAAATAAAAAATAATAAAAACTATGCTTTGTTGCTGGATCATACGACCAAGGCGCTGGCTGCCTGGTCGCGTCTCCGGCTAGCCTGGTATGGGGGGGTAGCCGCGGTGAAAATGACGGTCTTACCTCGCATCCTATTCATCTTTCAAATGCTGCCAATGACCCCTGCCGCCGGGTACCCTTAAGAAGCTGCAATCACTTATTAATACGTTTGTATGGGAGGGTAAGAAGCCTCGTTTCTCGCTAACACAAATGACCTCCACGAAAGCGCAGGGCGGTTTGGGCCTTCCACTCATAGGAGCCTATTATCAAGCGGCCTGCCTCCGATATCTGGTTGAGTGGAATAGACCATTGTCCAGCAAACATTGGAATTTCATGGACCAATCCGTAGCGGGAGTGAATATTTTGCGGGAACTGTGGTTGCCGCATAAGCACAGAGCATGGGGACTCTATTCCTCTCCCGTCACCTCGCCTACGCTCAAGGTTTGGGACCGACTAGCCGTGGCGAAAGGGTGGACCTCATTCCCCTCGCCAATGACCCCCATTGTGGACAACCCCGATTTTCCCCCAGGTCAGGCATCTCCAATATTTCAACGGTGGTGGGAGGAGGGGTGTAAGAGGGCTGGCTTCCTGTTTGATTTGGAAGGACTGATTCCTTTTGCCCAGTTGCGGAAGGACTACGACCTATTAGCTTCCGATGCATTCCCCTACAGTCAGGTAGCTCACTGTGTAACGTGTCCAGCCAACTTTGCCCGCATGTCCCGTACTCTTACTAAGTTTGAACAATGGCTCGTGCGCAAAGCGGATGACCGTAGGCTCATCTCTGAACTGTATGTTATGATTATGGCGCGCCCTGCGGGTCATCGCACGAAGGCACAGCGGCGATGGGAGACTGAACTGGGTAGGCCCCTAACGCCTAAGGAGTGGGAGCATATTCTATATAGAGCACACCACACTGCACACAACACAGCGGGTGCTGAATCCGCCTACAAGGTAGTTACATATTGGTACTATACACCGGCCCGTGTGCATTGCTGGGACAAGACCAAAACAGACCTCTGCTGACGGGGGTGTGGTTCCACGGGGACTCTAGTTCACTTGCTCTGGCATTGCCCAAAATTGGTGCGCTATTGGAAAGCGGTTCTTGACAATATCGATGCTGCATTCCAGATTACCCTACCCCGCTCCCCAGAATACACACTGCTGGGTCTTTCCCATCCTAAAGCCTTCCCACTGAAATCTCTGAGGGGCAGGCAGATCGCAATGGCGCTGCTGGCGGCGCGACAGGTTATCCTAGTTCATTGGGGGTCATCTTCGGTGCCTGAGCTGATTGACTGGATTCATCGTCTCTGGCAGCTTCTAGCAATGGAGCGCCTATCGCTCAGTGTAGAAGGGAAGGGCAAGGAGTTTGCGAAGTTGTGGGCCCCCATTATTTACAAATCCTCACAAAGGATATGAGAGAGGTGACATGTCCTAAATATTTACAGATCCTCAGGCTTCTGCCGCTGGAGCCGCTGGTTCCAGTCAAAGACTGCTGAGATGAGCATTGCTTTTGTACTAGACTGGGCCCGGCGGAGGGGTCTTCGTGGCTATGTTAGATCTGATGCGGAGAAGGGGGGGAGGTGGGGAGGGAGCAGGGAGGGTGGGTTTGTTTTAGGGGTTTTGTTTGCTTTATTATATAAAACTGTGGATGACTTTGCCAAGAGAGCCGATTCAGATGCCAGGTACGAATGCTTTTGCGGGGGCCGACCTCTGGGATGTAGGCCTCAACGTTGTGTACTTTCGCTCATATCCCGCTCTGCCGGCCTCGTGATGTAGGCAGTAAGCTGTGTACATGCTTTCTGATGCCCACGTAATAAAAACGATTGATTCTAAATTGCACTGTAGCACCAAAGCTGTAGCCCTTCTTATTTTGGATATGTTGGTCTTGTATGATATTATCTCCCCCCTAATATAGGCTTTACAAGCTTCCCAAACAAAGATAAAGGGAGCGGACCCCTTGTTTTTTTCTAAAAAGTCCTTGATTTTTATTCAAATGTTCGTGGCCCATTCTTCCTCAGTTAAGAGGGTCTTATCTAAAGTCCAGCGAGGATGCTCACGTCTAGCCGAATTGACCTTAATTTCTATTACCGGGACCGAATGATCCGAAAATGGGTTTGCAAGGATATAAGTCTAACCTCGTTCCCTAAAGGCACAGAAGCAGCTGGAAGTGAAGGAAGAAGACCAGGAGCAGGAGGACACCTATGTGAGTCAAGGTCACATGTATCATGATATCCTTTTTGTAAATGGTTCCTATTCATGCTTCTTATACTTCCAACCCTTAGGAACCCCCACCTCTTCAAACCACGTATAGAACTGGTAAGTATTTGTTGAAAAATCAGAGCCTGAAAAGTGATTAAAAAGCCAGGACTGTGACACACATATCTGAGTGTAGAAGGCATAGACTGATGCTGGCACCGTAGTCTGAAAGTGGATCTGAGGGAATAGGGACTGAAACTTGGTAGAGGAGTTTAAAGGTGGATGGGTGAAAATGAGTGTGATTTGTGAAGGATGGCGGAATATTTTGAGAAACTCAGATGACTGAAGTCGGGAATAATTATTAATGGCTAACAAAGGGGTCAAAGGGATATGGCATTCAGAAAAATGAACTCAAGATCATAAGAAGGCTCTGATGAGCAGAGTATGGGGTGATGGAGGCTCCAGATAGATTGTCTCAGATGGCCCAAAGAGGAATTCTGTGTGATCCAAATACCTTTGAGCTGACAATTTATGTGTGTGTTTGTGAGGTGGGTATGTAGCAAGGGGAAGATTTACTAAGAAGTGACACAACGCAAGGCAGCAAGAAAACGTGCTGCGCTGTGTGACAGGGAGAGAGAAGAAATGTGCCATGTCTCTCCCTGCATGGGCGCACTGTGTGCTGCCTAGCGCCAACACAGGCACCCTTGAGCCATGGTGCAAGGGTGCCCTCATTATGAGTAGGATTGTTTTTTGTGTAGGAAGGGGCCCCTTCCCACAAAAAACTATCTTTTGGCTCATTTTCAAATTTCTATGTGGGATGCAGAATGCAGCACACATATAATAAGTCATGAGGAGCAATACAGACATTTCTCCTCATTATGCCTTACATGGTAAGGTGTACCATTTTGACACAATCCCAGGTTTACTCACCTTGATAAATCTGGGATTGCATCAAAATCCATGGGTGGATGCATGAGAATGCCCATGCTCCACCCATGAAGTGCCTTCTCAACTCAGGGTAACGCGAGGCAGAGAATTGTGCTGCCTTGCTTTACTCTGGATTTACTAAGCCATGGAGAGCCTCGCATAGTGTCTTTGTATGGCTTAGTAAATTTAAGGGCTTGCATTGCCTTGCATCATCTTGCGTCTTCTTGCGTGACACAAGAGCAACGCAAGCCCTTAGTAAATCTGCCACTATGTGCTTAAGACTCCATGTGTGATGAAAGTCTTAGTGCATGGACCAATGGGATGCATTTTACATGACATGATGGAGAGTAGATACAGCTTTTCTATAGAGTGGGAGTGCATTGATTGCATCCCTGTGGATAGAGGGTGGAGACCCATAACTGAAGTGAAGGAGAATGAAGAAAAGGCTACCCAAAAAATCTGTGAAGTACTTTTTTGGCACGGGGCCGCTGATTAGTTCTTCCTGAGTGACGACATAGTGTAGATGGTAGAAGTAAGGATAGG
The DNA here is from genome assembly GCA_963921515.1 of Calotriton arnoldi. NCBI lineage: Eukaryota > Metazoa > Chordata > Amphibia > Caudata > Salamandridae > Calotriton > Calotriton arnoldi. The sequence goes on from CAWUFW010000708.1 coordinate 1,809,538, forward strand.
CCATATGTTTCTCTTGTTAAAGGTCTAAATGTTTCTGAGCACAGCTACCCTTTTGTCTGTGCCTGATGACTAATCAGAAAGACTGATGACAGCCAGGTACTGAGATCCCAGGCTTCATTGTGTCTTTGTTTTGAATATTTCTGCTTGGAGCCAGCACTATTGCCGCTGCTATGACAGCCATCACCTGGCACAAACACTGAATGACAGCTAGTTTTTATATTTATAAAAGTATATATTTATATATTTAATTAACATTAATAAATACAGCAATTTTATATTACTTTATATGTTTAATTTAGTTTGATATATGTGTTTGTTATATAAATGTTTCTTAATTTTAATTTTCAAGTTATTGTTAATTTGTTCAGTGTCATTTGTTTTAATTGTTTAAATAGCGTGTGCATATACTTTAAAAATCACACACAGATAGATAGATAGAGCGATAGATAGATGGATAGACAGATAGATAGATAGATCATCATAGACCACCAAACATCGAGAAGACCACGCTCCACCTCCATTTCACTTGCCCATACTCCCGCATTTACTGAAGCAGAAGTGGAGGACGCTCTTTCTCTCTCATCACTGCAAAGAGCTGGAACAGCCTCCCCACGCAACCCCGGACCATCACTTTACTTCCAGAATTAACTATGCCCCTCAAGACCTGGCTGTTCGAATAAACCTCCGGGGCCTGCAAGTGCTGCGCTTTATAAACCTTAATTGATTGGTAGATAGATAGATAGATAGATAGATAGATAGATACCGATATAGATATACCCTTGTCACGCAGTAGACTCTCAGAAGCATAGGAAGTCAAATTATAGGATGAGTGATACCTAAAATTCACAAAAAGTTAAAGAATAGACAAATTGCAAATAAAGTCACTCCAGTATCAGACCCTAATGGGCATATCACAAATACACCCATTCCTAATATATAAAATAAAGAGATGCAATATCGGTCATGTAAATGTTGCATATTATTATCACAAGTGGGACTAAGGATGTCATGCCACTGTAACCATCTATTTTTAATGTGTAGTCATTTTTTTATTGAGACAAAATTTTAAAACATGGGAACAATGTAGCATAGAATGGAATAGGCAACATTATGCAATACAGTAATGATGGGGGGAGGTGGAGCGGGGGGTAGAGGGGGTGGGGGTATCAGTGGAGGGATACATATCATCTGCAGAGTCATTATAACTGGCCAATCATCCTGGCGCTGGACACTGGGCCCTGGACAATGGGCACTGTGTACTGAACACCAAGCAATCACCCTGGCAGTAGCGGGGATAGGGCCTGTGGGCCATGACTCCTCCTATAGGGGTAGGGGGGATCAGAGTCTGAGTGGGCCTCTGCGCAGTGGGGGAGCAGGAAGAGGGGGCGTCACCCAGGTCGCAAAGTGGAGTAGGCTGCGAGTCCCGTTCCTTGTGGTAATGACGTAGTGGTGAAGCGGGACATGTCGGTGGTGTGAGGGGGTCCTGCAGGTCAGACCATGGAGGGCCATGAGCCGCTGGTGTGGCGGGATGAGTGAAGCCCCCGGGTGGTTTGCGTGAGGGGTCGTGGGGGCGTGGTAGTGGCTGCCCGTGCAGAGGAGGTGGTCCGCATGCTTGCGTGACCTGTGGGGGTAGGGGGGAGGGGGTGGGGAGGCAGGGGACAAAGTGAGGAAGAGAGAGGGTTATGGACTGGGTGTGTAGGAGGCAGCACCACAAGAAGTAGTGGGTGGATATGGCGATGACGAATGCATGTGAAGGAGGGGAGGGGGTGAGGGGGAGAGAGGGAGAGAAGGAGAGAAAGAGAAGGAAGCATGTGGGGGTGGGGGAGAGGGTGCAAAGAGAGGAGAGACAGGGGTGGGTGGGGTGGTCTGGGGTGTTGATTTGGGGGGGCGTTACATCATGTGGGTACCATAGCCGGGGCTACCGGGCCTGAGGCTGCTGAAGGAAGCGTTAGGGGCCACCAGCCCAACTCCCCGGCATGCTAGCCGCAACATTCCGTATGGATAGCGGGGGCAGCTGTGACATAGCCCACTTCAGGTGGCATCATGCAGGAAGGGGGCCCATATCTGTGCAAACACCTCCGCTTGATCCTGCATACCATAGGTAATGCACTTGTGTGACGCTGTCTGGATCATCATCACTGTCCAGTCCTCCTGCAAGGGGGCAATGGGCGACTTGATGTAGAGCTTGGCCATGGGCAGTGCCGTGTGCAGGAGGTGGCGTTGCGGGCGAGAGAGATTTGGGAAGCATCCGTGCAGGAGGATGGCAGGTGGAAGGGGAAGTCGAAGAGGCATGAAAGCTCCCAAGGTATCTCCAACATGGGACCAGAAAGGCCGGATTGAGGGACAGTCGCATAGCATATGAGTGAGATTGCAGTGGGTATCCGGGCAACTCCACAATTAGAATGTGGTAGGAGGCCGACCCTATGCAACTTTATTGGGGTCCAGTACCACTCGTGGAGCGTCTTAAATAGGCAGAATTTCAACCGGACTTCCCGGGCGCCTCTGTCCAGGGCTTCCAGGATGTCAAGCCAATCCTCTTCCTCAATGGTGATCTGCAGGCAGTCCTACCACTTGGTACGGAGTCTGCGCGAGAGGGGTTCGGAGAAAAGGTGGCGCAAGAGCGTGCCATAGAATCCAGACATCATGCCTCTATGCTGGCCCCACAGGGTCAAATATTTCACCACTGGCGACGGTTGCAGGGACCACAGGCGAGGGCTGAAACAGCACCTCAGGCAGTGCTGTAGTTGTAAGTACTGCTAGGCCTGCCGTGGGTGTAGGCTGGATTCTTCCCTCAGACGGTCGAAAGGTTTCAGGTAGCCGTCCAGCAATACCTTGTCCAAGGTTTGTATGCCTGCCTCCATCTATCGTGACCAGCGGAGGACATGGCCGTCGATGCAAATGCTATCATTACCCCACAGTGGTGCCTTGCTGTCCAATCGGTGGTCCACTCCAAGTAGGCGATGAGTGCGTGGCCTGCAGCACAGGGTGCAGGAGGGGCATTGCCGCACAAAAGGAGCAATCGTTCCATGTGGACCCACTGCTGAGGGTCCGGGGTGCCCAGGAGCAGATACGCGAGTTGGGAAAGATGAAGGGCCATCGGGTAGTGCCCCACAGATGGAAGGCCCAGGCCTCCACAGGAACGACGTGCCATAAGTTTGGACGCGGCCAAGCGGAGTCGGGTGAAGCCCCATCCGAAGTCCCGGATCCGGGAGTTGATGAGGCACAAAGTGACTAGGGACACCATGACAGGTAGCATGCCTAACGCGTAAGTAACCTGTCCACGGCCCTCCGACTAATCCTTGTTTCATGGCATCCAAAAACGATGGTGCAGAGAGAATGCCAAAGAATATGGGCCCCCATTTATACCCGATGGTGAGGGAACCACTGAGTTTATGCGGATTGCAACATCAGCCTTCTTCTTCTTTACCCTCTCTCCATACTAATACCCCATCTGAAGACTTACTAATCCAGAAACCATCAGGGAGGTTGGATCCCTAAAATCAACCCCCAATGACGGAAGGTACACAAATTACAGACTGGAAAAGGCAAGAAGAATGGAGTGGGTGTAATTAATTCACAAGACTAGACCTGCAGCCAGCAGCATGCCCTTATGTGATCATTCTGGCCAATACTCCCGAGTTAAAATCCACACAAAAGGAATCAACTGCCCAACTAATTCTAAAAGCAGGCCATTGGATCAACAAGTATACAGAGGGGTGGTCTGAAGCTTTTACTAGCATTTTAATGGCGAGAAGGGTGGGTTGGGTAGGTCACTCAGATAAAACAATCAGGGGGGATTGTGTTGTAATAAATTTGAAGACACATTTCAGTGTTCATAATCTACTAAGTTTATTACCCAAGGCTCCATCACCGGTGTCACAGATATTTGTATTGCCATTAGGCTTTTTTTTACAAACTAGCAATTCAACCCCCCTGGGCAAGTGGATTTAGGAATCCTGTCAGTCGCCTTTACCCAATGACCCACCAACCCTCCATGAGGCAAATTAATAACCCTTTACCCACTAGCAACCATTTCTCCGTATTGGCTGATCTGGATGCTTGTGATTGACAGATAATGAAGATAGCGAAAGGGGTTTCTCCTATTAGCTCATCGGGAAACGATCAGTTCTCGATGATTACATGGAACATAGCAGGGTTAAGTTCAGAATTGTCTGATCAATCATGGAATGGGTGCACAACCACTTTTGATGTAATCTGTCTCCAAGAGACTTGGGAAACAGATCCCATTCATATAGATGGTTATCGCACCTCCACACCCCTGCCCTTCCGTCAAATTCAGGTAGAGCGAAGGGTAGTATTATGACGTTGTTTACAAATACTCTTAGATTCCAAGTCCTGCTACATCATAATGATTGTTCTTATTATAATATATTACACTTAATTGGCCAAGGGGCTAATACAATGCTCTTAATAAATTATTACAGCAACAACTTCGGGGGTGAGATGGCAAAAGTCGTATATCTCCTGGAAGGGAAGATAAATGCACTATCTAACCACTGCAAGAAGCCATTTAGTATTCTATGGGTGGGTGATTTCAACACGCACATCTGTCACTTTGCAACTAAGCCTATATGCGGTTTACCTGATGAGGAAGGGGAAGCTATTGTTCACTTCACCCAAAACTCAACGGTGAGGCACTCATCAGACTTCTAAATGTAAAAGACCTAGAAATAATGAATCCCATCACCGCAAGTTCAGGCTTGCTACACAAAACGTTTGGCTCTACGTCCCAGGGATCAACCATTGATTTTTTAATTGCATCAGTATCTGTTAAAAGGTGTATAAATGACGTAAAAGTCAACTTTTCCAGATTTAGTGATCATGCTGCTATATCGTGCTTTTTGGCATGGTAAGGGATACATGTCCAGCAGATAAAACACATTAAACCCCTTATAACGAGTAAAAACGGGATCGTTTTAAAATGGGGAAAAATTGATAAGGAGACATTGTTTCCACAGGTGATCACAAACAGACACAATGGTATTATGACATGCCTAGGTACGAACAATGATCCTACCAGGGTTATGACTGCCTTTGAGTTTATTTTGTTTGAGGTCAAAAACAGCTTAACCAAAAATGGCTCAGTCCCCAAACCTATAGCCCCGAGGTGGTTTGATCAAAACTGCACGAGAGCACTAGCAAACCTAAACAAGGTGCTCAGGTCGGAATCTAGAGATGGGGTACAGGTGAAGCTTTCCCGTAAACTTTATAATGAAGCAAGGAAGGTTAGATTAAAAACTTTGAAGTAAGTAAGTAAGTAAATGCACGGCAGTGCAACCATCCTTACCACCTGCACCCTGCCTCACATAGGAAAACCCCGAAGGGCCCATTTGTCAAATTCCATCTTCATCTGGGTTATCAGGGGTATCAGGTTGCCCATAATAATCCCGGCTAGACCTCTATTGATCAGTATCCCCAGGTATTTAAGCAGTGAGGATTTCCAGCGAAAAGGGTATCAGTGGATTGCCGCCTTCATGGTAACGATCGAGAGCGGGAGGGACTCACTCTTGTACCAGTTCACCTTATAGCTGGACAGGGCCGCAAAGTCATCAATGATATCCAGTAATGCTGGCAGGGAGTGGTGGAGATCCATAAGGGTGAGCATGACGTAGTCGGTATAGAGGTATACTTTGGAAAGGCCTCCCGCGATAGGTATGCCCACTATATGCGACAAGTGGCGGATGACCGAGGCTGGAGGTTTCATAGCCAGGAGGAATAGGAGGGGTGGAGAGCAGGCAGCTCTGACGGGTCCCCCTTCAGATTTGGAAGGGATCTGAGAGGAACCCTCCACAGTTGACCTGAGCCGTCGGGCAGTCACACAGCAGCCACACCTTGCAGATGAACTGTTCTCCTAGGTCGAACCTTGTCATGGTGGTGAAAAGGTATTCCCATTGATTGCGGTCAAATGCCTTTTTGGCATCCGGGGAGAGGGCCACTGCAGCCTCTGCGAGGTCCTTAGCGGTCCCAAGGGAGTGGGCTAGTGTGCAGAGATGGTCCCTGGAGGATCAGTCAAGGACAAAGCCAACCTGCGTGTGGTGAATAAGGGGATGACCTTGCGCAAGCGTGCTCCTACTATGCTGGCGAGGATTTTAATATCACAATTCAAGAGGGATATGGGTCAGTAACTGCCGCACAGGTAAGGGTCCCTCACGGGTTTGGGTAGGACCACGGTCACTGCCTTGTTAGAGAGGGGTCCGAAGGTTGCCGCCTGCTCCGCTTCTTGGAAGGCTGCATGGAGGATATCGATTACCTCCCCCCCAGACCACCTGTAGAATTCCACGGGAAAGCCATCCTGCCCCTGGGCGTTGTGACAGGGTAACTTGGAGATGGCTGCTGCTTTCTCCTCCTTGCTGATTTCCCCCACTAAGAGCTCCCTGCCCCTGGCCGTTAAGTGTGGGAGGTCAACCCCCTCCAGGAATGTGGCCAACTGTTCCACGCTGGCCGATGCCTCCGGTGTGTAAAGTGTCTTGTAGAATGATGCAAACTCATTGATGATGGCCTGTGGTCAGGTGAGGCTCCCCCCGCCTGCCGACTGAATAGCAGGGATGGCCATTGCAGCCTCCCGCTGTCGCAGTTGGGCTGCCAGCAGGTGGCCTGCCTTCTCCCCCGGTTCATAGTGCCTCCCCTTCAGGCGTTGGAGAGCGTACTCAGCTTTGGAGGTAAAAAGGCTGTTAAGAGCCATAAGGGTCTGTTCTAAGTGGCAGCGGTTAGGTACAGTAGGGCGGGAGGTGTAGAGGCGGTGAGGGAAGCGATCTGTCAATCCAGCTCAGTCCGACGAAGAGACGCCTGTTTGTTGGACACGGCGGCTTCCCTCATCAGTCGACCCCATATGGTTGCTTTTGCGTCCTCCCAGAGCACCCTATGAGAATCCACCGAGTTTTTATTGTCTGCCACGTATGAGGAAACGTGGGCCTTCAGTTGGGACTTGCCCTGGGCGAAACAATATCTCTGCACATTCAGGTGCCATGGCTTGCGGCCCGGGGAGGCCTTGCCCATGTCGAGGGATAGTAAAACCGGAGAGTGATCGGACAAGCGGCCTCCAAGATGAGAGAGTCCCCGACAAGTGTCACCGCCGAATGGGAGATGAGGAAGTAATCCAGCCTGGATTGTGTGCCATAAACTGATGACAGGAAGGTGTACTCCTAATCCGTCGGGTAGCAGAGACGCCAATGGTCTACGAGACTGTGGTTACATCTCCCAGCAGGGCCCTGTCCGCGTTGTTCCCCTTGTCCAGAGGGCCCATCCTGTCCAGTACCATGTCCTGGGCAAGGTTCCAGTCCCCTCCAATGATGTACCAAGATGCTCCGATCTCCACAAGGATGCCTTTCATCTGAAGGAAGAAAGGGCGTTTGGCCGCCGTTGGCGCATATACCGAGCCCACAGAAAGGGATCTGTCTCCCACCTGCAGTTTGGCAAACGCGTATCTGCTGTCCTGGTCAGACCATGTTTTCACAATCGTGATGGGTAGTGATTTGCGGAGGAGTATCGCCACCTCACACTTTCATGGCTAGCCGCTCTAGGGGGCGGTTGGCGTTGAGGCGCTACTGTGTATCACTCTGCCCACCCAGTCGCGGCACAGCTTATTGGATTCCAGGTCGTCTAGGTGTGTGTCCTGCAGGAGAGCCACATCTGCCCTTTTCGTCTAAAGGTAGGAGAGCACTTTTTTCCATTTGATGTAGTGCGTGAGGCCTTTGACGTTCCAAGAGAGAAAGCTCGGAGGTGGGAGGGCACGTGGGGCAGGCATGGACATGTGGGGTCCTGGGGCCCGCAAAGGCATCGGGCAGCGTGTGGGGAGAGAGAGTAGGGCCAAGCATGGGAGGGAGGGGGCGAGAAAGAAGGAGGCTCTGGGACACAAAAGCTATAAGGGTGGCTGAATATCGTGAGCAGTCAGAGGTCGGGGGAGGAAGTATGCAGGGGAGATGGGGAGGAGCGGGATCAAACAGGGAATCATGAGAGGGTTAGACAGAGAGAGGGCACGGGGAGACGGAGGGGAAAGGGGAGAACAGGGGAGGTTAAGAAAGGGCGAAGAAGAGGAATCGAGGGGGAAAGAAGGGATTGGTGGGCCAGGGATCCTGTTATGCAGGGAGAGCGCCTTCCAACGAGCAATGGCCAGTCTGAGGCGTGAGTCAACAGGGCGCACCAAGAGACGTATCGGGCGGAGGGAGCGTGGGGGCAAAGGAGGGGGATAGGAGGAGTGGGCTGCATGGGAGAAGCGCAGCAAAAGGGGCACTGAACTGTGGGCTGCGGGTCTAGGCTTGTGGATTTGGTGCGCAGGGAGGGCCCCTTCGGGGAGGCAGGGCAGTCCGAGGGGCACATAGATATGCAAGAGTAAATGCGTGGGGGCAAGGAGGAATCACCAGGGTTCATTGAAGGAGTGGGACAAGAAGGAGCACACCCGGTCACGCATTGGGGGAAGGGGAGCTAAGCGGTCAGTGGCCGGGGGCCCGAGAGGCTACCGAAGCTGTGTGGGGCAAAGACCCACAGTTCCCACCAGGGGACACATCACCTAAGTCAAAGTGGCAGGCAAGGTGTGCCAAGGGTCGGCATGGGAGGGACCAGGGCCTCAGCTGGGGCGTGGGAGAAGAACGAGGAAACTAGCATGCTGGGGGTGAGAGGGCAGTCCCAGACCGTGGGGGAGAGGGTGGAGGCGGGAGGTGGGAGATGCCCACACTCCACGCCAGTACAGGAGTGGCGTAATATCGAGGAGAGACAGGCATCCCAGCTCACCACATCTTGGGGAACCGGACGACGTCGCCGTTCAGGGTTCCAACAGCTTCAAAGCAGCATGATGCATGGAGGGGCGGGAGGCAAAAGTGTAGGGGAAGATGAGAGGGGTAGCATGAAGCTGCCCCCAGCCTTGGGGTCAGCGTGACGGCACTCATGTTGGTCTGGCCATTAGTTCTCCGTAGGGTCCGGGGTAGGTCGGCCAGCAGCTCACATAGCACACAATGACCATACATATGGGAAGCAAACAATAGGGGAATGAAACAGTGAGAGAAACAAAGAAGCAGTCAACAAAAGAGGCATGTCGATACTCAGCCATCCGCCTTCCTCTGGACTCATCACTCCAGTTGCAGAACCTCCACCGTGCCAGGATCAATGCAGCTTGGCAGTCCTCAAAGTGCACACTCTCTGCACAGTTGGGCTTCAGGGGAGCACAGGACTTGTCCCTGTTCTGCTCCTGCGTGAGCGCCACGACCGTCTGAAGAGCTTGGCTCCTGTCGCCCTGGAGCGAGCCCTGCCTCTGTTTCGGGAGCCTCTGGAATTCTGCTGGAGACCCCTGGAGGGGGCAGGGTTGAGAATGATGGCAGGCAGTGGCCCTCCATGGTAGCAGAGGAGGCAGTATCCCTGTCCTGTGTGGAAAGCCTTTTCAGGAAGCAGTGCAGGTCTTCCGGATTGAAAAATTATTTCGAGGTGCCATCCTTGATGATCCATAGGCGTGCGGGTTCGAAGAGGCTGAAGTTGATGTCCAGCTTTACGGAGTAGGGGTCGGAGAGAAAGAAAGGCTTTGCAGTATTCGTTGGTCTCCTTAGAGAAGTCCGCAGCCATCCGGATCTCGTGCCCTTCAAATGCATACAGACCATGAGTGTGTGGATATCAGTTGCTGGGCCTGTTCATGGTGCAGAAGCAGGCTATGAGGGGCCAAGAGCATGCAGACATGTCCCACTGTGGCAGGCCTATGCAATGAGCTTGTTGCATCTCTAAGGGAGGATCAAAGTCCAGTCCAATGAGCTTTGGGAGAGTGTCCCTAAGGAAGGAATTGGTGTCAGGCCCCTCCACGTTCTCTGGAAAGCCAAAAAAGCTGACATTGTCCTGCCGACTCCAGTCCTCCAGGTCAATGACCTTGCTGTATAAAAGTAAGAGCTCCTGGTCCCACTCCAGTAAGGTGTTGAGGTGGTCTTCCGGCACAGAGACTCGTTGAGTCAGGCCATCCACGAGGGTCTGGAAGCCTGTGTTGTCCGAGTGGATGGATTTGGTCTCAGTTGCCAGTGAGTAAGTAAGTAAGTAAGTAAGTATTGGACTTGTAGAGCGCGGACTTAGCCCAAGGGCGTCAAGGCGCTATTAGCAGACTGCGAGGAACAGACCAAAACAAAAACACGCTCATCCTGACGTCTGTGAGAAGAGCCAGGTCTTTAAGGTTTTCCGGAAGAGAGAATGGGACAACTGACTAGAGAGCTCTTCCGGGAGGGAGTTCCACAGCTTAGCCGCAGCCGTGGAAAAAGCTCTACCTCCCCAGCTTGCCTTCTTAAACCTCGGTAAAGTTAACAAGTTTTTATCTGAAGACGGGAGCAGTCTGCTGGGAACATACCGCTGGAACATCGCCTTGATCCCATCTGGGCCTGAGCCAAAATAAGCATCATGAGTCAGGCACAGAGTTTTGAAAAGGATCCTACGGTCCACAGGCAGCCAATGCAATGACCTGATGGAGGCTGTGACTGAATGGAATTTAGGTAGATTCATCACCAGCCTGGCCGCCGCGTTCTGTACCAGCTGCAAACGTCGCACCAGACCCTTGTCAATGCCCAGATAAAGGGCATTACAGTAGTCCAACCTAGACGTTACCAAGGCAATACAAAGCCTGCTTGCGTGCTTCAAAGGAAAGGAAATGGGAACATCAGAGATCATCAGTGCAGAGATAATCGTGTCCATGCCCTCCAGTCGATGGCCTACGGCAGTCATTTCCTGGAGTATGCGCTCCATGGTGGCATCTGGTGCACTGACCGCGGCGGGTTGGGGCTGACCGGACTTAGGAGGAGTCGTGCCCTCTAGAGTGGCCATGGATTGAGGTTGGTTGAGGGCTTCAGTGAAGAGAATATGCTGTGCAGATTTTCTGTAGTCTTGCCAGGAGACATCCCCAGTTGTTGCGCAGGGCCCTTGTGTGAGGAGACAGGGCCCCACACACGATATATATATATATTTTCACAGAAAAAACCATAGGTTTCAGGGACGTTATAGTTAGAAATTAGCATTAAAAAAACCATTGAAATTCACTGAAAAAAACATAGGTTTCAGGCACGTTATAGTTAGTTGGACATTTCTCTCGTACAAAACCATAGAAATTGCCCCGTTATAGTTAGTTCAGCTAACTATAACTCGCGCACCCATAATGCACTTCTGATGACGTCACATATTAAATCATTCATGACATGGTCAGTGACATCACTGATGACATCACTGATGACATCTCAAATGACATCACTGATGACATCATCCAGTGAATGTGTGTTTCTGTAAAGTTTAAATATGTTTTATATATATATATGCCAAGGTGTATTGAAGAATGAGTGGGTGTATAAGTGTCTGAATGGATGATTTAGTAGGTGCCTGACTGACTGTATAAGTGAGTGATTAATCGTGTCTTACTGAATGCATGGGTTAGTGACTAAACTGTTAATGTCTGTGTTAGTCTGTCAGTTGGTGTGTAAGCGGCTGCATGGGATGGAGAGTAGCTACATGAGTGTCTATATGGGTTATTGATTGGTTGTCTGAGTATCTGTATGGGTGCTTGAGTGTCTGTGTGGGTGGGTGGGGGGTGTGTGACTCTGTGCATAGATGTGTGAGTGGGTAATTCACTGGGTGTATGGGATCAAGAGTGCATCTGTGAAGGGCTGTCGGGGTAGGTGAGTGTGTGTATGGGTGTATTGGTGAGTGAACGGTTGTCTCAGTAGTACATGTGTGAGTAACTATATGTGAAAGGCAGTATATGTGAGTGTTGGGGTATATAAATCACTATATGTGAGAGTGAGTGATTGTGAGAGTGGCTGTATGGATGAGTGTGTGCTTGTATCAGTGATTGTATAAGAGAGTAATAATGTGTTAGTATCTGTATGAATGAGTGAGGTGGTGTGTGTATAACTGTATAGGTGACTAAATGGGAGTGTGAATGATTCTTTGCATGATTGACTAGGTGTGTGAGTAACTCTATGGATGAGTGGCGATGTGTGAGTGTCTGTATAGGTGTATGAGTGCAAATGATAGTGCTGTATTGATAAGTGACTGCATGTATGAGTGACTGTATGGGTGAATGAGTGAACATGTGTGCAGACCTAGGAATCAGTGAGTGGGTATGTAGTAACTGGTATTGGTGTGTCTATGGTTTCGAAAATGGTAGTCTGTATTTTAGAGTGGGTGTATCAAAGGTTATATTAGGGTGTGAGGAGGTGCATCAGATTATCACGTGGATGATGTCATCAGTGATGTCATTTGAGATGTCATCAGTGATGTCACTGACCATGTCATGAATGATGTAATATGTGACGTCATCAGAAGTGCATTGCGGGTGCGCGAGTTATAGTTAGCTCAACTAACTATAACGGGGCAATTTCTATGGTTTTGTATGAGAGAAATGTCCAACTAACTATAACGTGCCTGAAACCTATGGTTTTTTCAGTGAATTTCAATGGTTTTTTAAATGCTAATTTCTAACTATAACGTCCCTGAAACCTATGGTTTTTTCAGTGAATTTCAAAGGTTTTTTAAATGCTAATTTCTAACTATAACATACCAGTCGCGTTTCCAGAGTGGTGGAGAAAGGTGAGCGTGGCCTCCGAAACACCTCTTAGCAATCCCACTGTGTGGAATTTACTGGAGGTAACAGAAGGAGTAGTTAGCTCCCAACGTCAACCTTGGGGGCCAACTATCCCTTTTATTACCACCAGTAAGTCCCACACAGCAGGATTGCTAACTTCTTATATCAGGCCCCACCCCCTCCCTGCACCACTGTGCAAATGTGCCCCCTAGCACGTTGTAAGTTGGGGATTAAGTCCCCTTGAATCCTGAGGGTCCCTGGGGGCCAACTAGCCCACCAGGTACCTCCAGGAAGCGGCACAGAGCTGCGTTGCAGAGAGGTGTTCTGAGGCCACGCCCCTTTTTACACCTCTCTGCAACGCAGCTCATGGGCGCTTACTGGAGGTACCTGGTGGGCTAGTTGGACCCCAGGGACCCTCAGGATTCAAGGGGACTTAATCCCCCAACTTAAAACACGCCACAGGACGTGTTTGCACACATGTCACATTAGGCCCTGCCCCCTCCCTTCACCACTGTGCAAACGCGCCCGTGGCGCGTTTTAAGTTGGGGGATTAAGTCCCCTTGAATCCTGAGGGTCCCTGGGGTCCAACTAGCCCACCAGGTACCTCCAGTAAGCGCCACACAGCTGCGTTGCAGAGAGGTGTAAAAAGGGGCGTGGCCTCTGAACACCTCTCTGCAACGCAGCTCTGTGGCGCATACTGGAGGTACCTGGTGGGCTAGTTGGCCCCTAGGGACCCTCAGTATTCAAGGGGAATTAATTCCCCAACTTACAACGCGCCAGGGGGCACGTTTGCTGAGTGCTGCAGTGAGGGGGTGGGGCCTCCGCCGCGATGTCGGCTTTTTTTTAAATTTTATTTTATTTTACAAGTGGGGCTGTGTGGCCCTCCTTCTTTTACATTAATTGGGGCCCTGGGGACCCCATTCCCCAGGGCCTGCTCTTTTTAAAAAATTGTTTGTTTTTTTTAAACGGGAAGAGGGTCACGCGGCCCCCCTCCCGAGGCCAATTTCGGCCCCGGGGCCCCATCCCCCGAGGCATGGCCACATTTTTATTTTTTAAAGGAGGGGGGCTGCGTGGCCCCCCTCCTTAGGCCTCTAGTGGCCCCGGGGACTCCATCCCACGGGCCGGCCCTCTCCGTTGGGGACCGTGGGGGGAGCCCCAATGCCCCCACAGTCCCGCCGGCTCCCCGCCTCCTGCGGGAGCCGGCATTGCTTTTCCACATGGGGAGCTGCTGACATGCAGCTCACCTTGTGGAAAAGCAATCTGCTTTGGGTTTTGGAAGCGAGAGCAGGAAACCTGCTCTCGCTTCCAAAATCCAAAGCAGTGTTTGCTATGACAGGGCGGGAGCCGCACGGCTCCCGTCCTGCCATAGCAAACAGCAGTGTCCCAGGGGTGGGCACCCCGGGACACTGCAGGAGCCGGCCCTGGGGGGTGGCGGTCCCCAGGGCCATGAAGGGCTCCAGGAGGGGGGCTGCGCGGCCCCCCTGCCTACCATTGCAAAGCCCCGGGGAGGTGGTGGTCCCTGGGGCGTTTGGGGGGCTCAAGCCCCCCCCCCCCACAGGTTTTATTTTAAAAAATAGAGCCCCGGGGAGGTGGCGGTCCTCGGGGCTGCGGGGACCCCCGTGGCCCCCGCTAATGAATTTACAGTGCCCCCGGGACCTGGCCCACCCGGGGCCTTTTTTTAAAAGAAGCGCGGGAGCCCGCGCTTCGTTTTTTTAAATAATTTCGGCGGGATTCGCGACCCCATCGCGATTTCCGCCAAAATTATTTTTTTTTAAATGATTTTTTGGGCCCTGGGGGTCCTTGTGTGACCCCCTGAGCAGGCCTAGGGGGTCAGGGTGTTTCTACCCTGCCCCCTTTTCTTGTTTTTTAATGTTTTTTCTACTGTTTTCTTATGACTCGGTTCTACCGAGTCACAAGATGGCTGCCAACACTTCCTGGTTTGGAGTGTTGGCAGCCAATTAGAATGAAGCTCGTGGTCGGGAGGGTTCGCAAACCCACCGCTGCCCCAGATATCGAAACTTTTTCTTTTTCTATTTTCTCAGGAACTACTGAACGGATTTACACCATTTAACAAAAAGGACTCTTTCTGAACCAAAACCTACCTCTTTGCCAAATTTGGTGTAATTCCGTTCAGCAGTTCGGGCTGTAGCTTTATCTAAAGTTTCCTATGGAAATTAACATAGGGAAAACGCGTTTTGGGACCCCCCTTGTTTCTCAGCCCCCGCTTGACGAATCACCCCGAAACTTTCAAGACAGGAGCTGACCGGAGCGGGCCATTAGTTTTGAAAATTTAGCGAAGATTAGTCAACCGGCACCAAAGTTATTGGCAAATCAAAAAACGCTTTTCCTATGGAAAGTAGGTCCTAACTATAACTACCTACTGGCGACCGCCAGTAGGTAATACAGACACACATGTAGATACATACATACACATAAATGTATATATATTTAATTTGCATTATATCACTATCTTGTAGTTTAATATTTTAAATAAATGACATAATGCTTTGCTGATTACTCGAGGTGTTGTACTGCAGAAAGGGATGCGCAGTCCCAGGATTCCAGGCTCAAACAAGAGGAGAGGCCACCACCCGCATTTGCTGTGCTGCTGCGCTTTATAACGCTTTGTCACTTACCACCATGCAGGATGAACGCGGGCCACACCCGGGCAAAGTCTGGGGAAAGGGCGGGCCCGTCTTGCAACCGTTATTGGCGGAGGAGGCTGGGCCACCCCCCTGACATCTGCAAGAATGGAAGGTAATCCCGAAACATGGAGCATAGCATAGCCTCATATTTGCTACTACTATATGTATCTGTTTAAGGATGTATTGATGTCATCTATTGTTTGGAGAAGGCTCGTGCCGGTAAAACTGTTTTCAAATTTTTTTAATATTTCCTGGTGAACACGACGGGGAGCAAGATACATGACGGGGAGCAAGATACACGACGGGGAGCAAGATGGTGCCTGCGTGATTCCCTGCCTCACCGCCACCTGTGCCACGAGTTCACTCGGCCGTCGGCAATGCGGCCTGACTCGGAGACGCTGCTGTGCTGGGATCAGTCTGTGTCGGATTGCTGTTACAGGCGCAGCTGTGGATATTCTCGCCTTTCGCGAAGAGCTCCGAGAACGCTGAGAAACCTGACGGGAGACGGCGCGGGAAGCAGATTTTACAAAGTGCGGAGCCCCACTTTGAAAATCAGAGCTCGGACAATATTGTTTTTTCCCCCCTGGTCGCTGGAGCATACCCGTCTACCTGATCGGACTCTTTGCTGCTTGGCTGCTCTCTGTGGTGGCTCGGCGTTGCCCCTCAAGGAATTTTCGGGACTCGACTGGGCTGCTGGCCTTCTCCTTCACGGGTGAGTGGAGTATGATGTCCCGTGGGGTCCGGGGCACAAAAAGCAAAATCCCTCCTAATTCCGGCTCCGGCCCCTCTAACGCAGCGCCCCCTCCTGATACTGAACCAACTCCTAAAAATAGGTGAGAGACTGGGGGCCTCAAAAAAACAATAAAAAAATCTGCTGGCGGGGGACATCCTAAGAACGGGGGTGGTTCTCAACCCTCAGTAGCAGAACTGTTTTCGGTAGCTGGGGCGATGGCTAACTCTGGTCTTGGTAGCGGGGTGAGACCTGCTATTGGGCCTGACGACGAAAGAGAAAGTGGCGTAATAAATACAACTTTGGCCAGCTCCGTTCAGCTCATTGTTGTGCAGCCAGACCTACAGCCTGCTCTTTCTCTAACCAGTATACTCGGTTTTGAGACTGGTGTGACAGCTCAGGAACACGGGTCTCTAATAGCCGATAAAGATGGCTCTAATATTAACACTGAAGCTTCAGCTCCTTCTAAGGAGACCGACCTGCTGACTGGTGCTGGCTCCAGTTTAACCCCAGCTGTAAATGTTCTTCGGGATCACAATATCTGGGGCCCTTCTGCTACTGATGCTATTGATGCCAAAGGCATTAGCACACAATGGCCACAAAACCCAGTGTCTCCAGATCCCGCGGGAGATCACTTTTTCTCAGTCTCAGATGGATCGAATTCCCCGATTGAGGAAAGCTCTTCCTCATCAAGCGACGGCTAACTCTCTGAATCTAACTTTAGTAACGCTTCCAAAGGGAAAAACACGGTCCAAAAACAGAATACCAGCGCGGCTAGAAGTAGGGGGAAGAGACTTGAAAAGAAAGATCAGCTTAAATGGGACTATTCAGGGTCTCACCTCTCTTTTTCTCCCAGTGGTGACCCTGTTAAGTCGGCCTGTGCTCTACAAGATCAATCTGAAGAACCCTCTTTGGCCGCTATACTGGCTTCAATCAAACAATTCATACCTTTGTCAATTAATCACCCCATTTCAACAACTTGGAGCACAAGTCTTTCTTATGAATCCTGCTAAGTTGAAGGTCATTATGAACGGCTCTCCACGAATTTTCACCTCAGAAATTAAAGCTCAAGAGTTTCTCACTGGACTTAAGGCCAGAAAGGAGCCAAATTAACGCTAACCCCGGCTTAGTATGGTCCACTGTCTCATGTCTTGCTTGATGATTTTATGGTGACTTATGTCGGTGGCTTAAGTGGGAAGGGGGGTAAGCAAAAGGAGGGGAAAAAAAATAAATTCTAGATAGATATTTTCACTTTTGAATTATACTATTTTAATGCGATAACACTTAGGAAAACATCAGGTCTATCTCCAGTAAAGGGGTAGTTAACCGAGAGACTCAGGATAGGGGCTGAGCTGAGCATTTCTTCCACTCCCTCTTTTTCCTTTTTCGGCCTCGCTTTTCATTTAGTCTTTTTCCGTTCTTTTATCTTTTTTCTTTCTTTTTGTCTCCGCATGCTTCTTCTTGGGGTAGCTGGGTTTAGGTTATAGGTCTTAGGTGACCTCCTATGAGCCCTCTTTGGTAACAACTTGCAATGACCTGGTGTGTCAATGCCTGCCGCATTGTGAACATGGGCTTAACCTACACGGCGGGGGACGGGTGGCGGCGTGTTACAATAGGTAACCATCACTCAGGGTTTCCCTGATTGCTCACTTTTGGTGGGGAGGGCGGGTGGGGAGCTCTGGGGGCAAGGGTAGGGGTAGGGGTTTGGGTCGGATGGGGAGAGAGGTGGGGGGGCGACTGAGTCTAAAATTGTTGTTTTTGCTTTTTTGATGTGCCAAATGTTTAACTCTTTCGAGCGGACCTTTACTAAAAGTATATCTAGAATGTTTCAGTCTGATATGGGATATTCAATTGTTCATACGGGGCAGTTTTCAGTGTGTCTTATTCTCATTGTTTAAATGGTTTGAGAGCTCATCAGAGACTTTATATGTATACTGCATACAATCTCCCACAGTGTTTTATTGCTGGGTTTTTCTCTTGTAAAACTTTGATGAGTACAACAAATCTTAAAATCGTTTCTTTGAACATTTGCGGTTTGAATGACATTCGCAAAAGGCAGAAAGTAGCTCAGAGTTTACGGCTGATGGGGGCCAACATTGTCTGCCTTCAAGAGACACACATAGAAGGCTCTCAGCTACATCTTTTAAATAGTCTGGGATATAATGTTATTGGGGGAACTTCACAAGGGACACGAACGAGGGGCGTTGCCATCCTAGCACGTTATAATAGCCTACTCCAGCCTACCCGAGTTAAAACTGATCCCCAAGGAAGATGGGTGTTTGCAGAATGTCGTCTAACTCCTGCCTATTCTTTCACCCTTTGCTCTATATACGGGAGTGTCCTGGATGATCCGAGCACGATAGACTGGGTTTCTGCAGAATTAGCACACTGGCCCCTCCCCGTCATTATATGTGGGGACCTTAATATCAATCTACCCTGCAACTGGGGGTCGAACTCACAATTACGGTCGACTACCCGTAAACCCAAGGTGTTACAAGCTATCAAAAATCTTTTACATATACATGGGCTTGTGGATGCCTGGTCTCATTTAAATCCAACCCAGCCAGGCTACACATTTTTCTCTGCACCCCATCAATCTTTTGCACGCCTGGACTTCTTCCTGGTCTCTTCCGCTCTAATCCACAATAGTGAAATTGATCTGCTTCCCCGCATTTTATCAGATCATAACCCCCTAAGCTTTAATATTCGGGGTTTGATTACCCACAAGGAAATTTCGTCCTGGAGCTTTGAGAGAGCACTCCTGTTAGACGAGGGTTATCAGAATCACATGAAACAGTGGATCCAGACCTTCCTTGATAATAACCTTGGCTCAGCTCCCGTGATGGTTGTCTGGGACATGTTAAAAGCTTGTGTTAGGGGCGAAACTTTACAATTTTCACTGAGGAGAAATAGGCAGGAGAAAGCACAGCTAGTGGAGCTACAGACAAAATTAGCAAAAGCGGAGGAAAACCTTATCGCTGCAGTCCAGTCCAAGGGGGAGGTAGATCCAGCTCAACTGGCAGTGGCCGCCGCTAAGGCTGAGATCTGCTCAATTTTGGCGAAAAAGCCGCTTCCAAGTGGGCTGTTGCTCGTGAAAAAGTATACGAGTGCAGCGAAAAGATTGGCCACCAGTTGGCAATGAGAACCAGGCAACAGACCACCAGTAACGAAATTCAAAAGATCAGGACCTCCTCTGGGGTTATAGCCAGCAACCCAGAAGATATTTGCACAGCCTTCTGCAAATTCTTCCAGTGCTTATACACTGAGGAAGATGCCGCATCCCAAGTGGATGGGCAATCTGCCCTTAATAATTATTTGGACCCAATAGTGCTATCACTCCTCAGTAGAGAGGAGCGGGAACAACTTGAGGATCCCCCCTCATGGGATGAAATTGCCAAGGCTCTGACTAATTTACCCGACGGGAAAGCAGCCGGGCCCGACTGCATCCCAGTTGAATTTTATAAAGTTTTTCTTTGCCAAATCAAAGATATTTTTAATGCTGTAGTGACGCAAATTTTCAATGGTGCTATTCCTCCTCAATCGTGGTCCATCGCCAAGATTATTGTCTTCCTTAAAAAAGACAAATCGCCAATAGAAATGGGTTCGTACCGCCCAATCACCCTTATTAATGGTGATTCAAAGATTTACGCCAAAATATTTGCCTCACGACTCTCGGCTAAAATTGAAAGTTTTGTTTCCAGGTGGCAGCACGGGTTTATACCCGCCAAGGGCACCACTGAGCATATTCGGAGGGTCATTACTCTGCTTGACGCTGCACAGGTTTCAGGGGACCCGATGGCTGTAATACTCCTTGATGCAGAAAAAGCATTCGATCGGGTCTCCTGGAATTTTCTTTGGGGCGTCATGCGGAGAATGAACTTTGGGCCTAAAGCCATCCAGGCCATTAAGGCGTTATACCTTTCTCCTATGGCTAGGGTGTCTATTAACGGGTCATTGACGGAGCAAATTAAAATCTCGCGGGGGACCCGACAAGGATGTCCCTGCTCCCCACTACTCTTTGCTATGTTCATTGACCCATTCATTAAAAAACTTGAAGGGAACCAAGCCATACCGGCAGTTAGCAGATTTGGCCTAGTAACTAAAATCATGGCCTATGCCGACGATCTAGCTCTGGTTACACCGGATCCTGAGAAAGCCATCCCTGTAATCGAGGCAGAGGCCCACTTATTCGGGGCCGTTTCAGAATACAAACTAAATAAAGAAAAAACCCAAATTATAATTAATAAAAATGTCACCTGGAACGAGAATAGAGTAGTGGCCAAAGCTAAATACTTAGGTGTTAACATCTCGGCTGATACTGACCTGATTGTTGGCCAAAATATGGATCCTCTTGTTACAGAGACAAAGAAAGCCCTGAGCCGTCTTAATAATTTACACCTTTCCATCGTTGGTCGTTGTAATGTGCTTAAAATGATTTTTTTCCCCAGAATTTTGTATTTTTTCAGAGCCATCCCTCTTGAGTTTAATAAGGCAACACTTTTAAGATTTGATAGGTTATTTTCTCAGTTCGTTTGGGCATTCTCCCGACCTAGGAGGGCGTATAAATTTTTGTCTTTACCCCGGGAAAGAGGGGGGTGGGCTTTGCCCAATCTAAAAATATATTACTGGGCTACTGTTCTGCAATCGTGTCCTATCCTGATGCAAGAGTTACCCCCAATTCCCGCTTCAGGTTTACCCTCACCCTTCGAACTTTTGCTAGGCCCCGACGCTTGGGGCTGCCTGTGGTGTCAGTTGGAATTCAGATATTATAAAAGGGTCAAATTTAAGACCCTTTTAGGAGCGTATAAGGTTTTCTCTGCCGTACGTAGGAATCTAGGAATTGGCAGACTGAATTTTTACACTCCTCTTAAAAATAATCCCAATCTACCGGATATCTTTGGACTCTCGTACTTTCAAAATTGGGCCGATAAGGGGGTAAAGAAATTATGTGACCTTTGTTCATCCGGAGGGGTTTTGTCCTTTGAGGAACTCCAATCCCTTTTTAACTTGAACAATAGGGACTCCTTTAAATATCTTGCTATTAAGTCCTTCTTCTTACGTAAGACAAGGGGACCCGCAGGCTTTGTTAAATGTGAACTAATTGGGAAACTTTGTGCAACTACCCCCCCACGCATTGGCGTAATTTATGAATTCCTTAATAGCTTAGTGCCTGACCATCTGAATAAAGTTTCTACTAAGTGGCAGCAAAAATTGAATATATCCAACAATGTTTTCAGCCTCGCGCTCAAATCTGCCCAAAATGATTTGCTATCCGCCAGTCTTCAGGCACAGTTCTACAAAACTTGTTTTTCTTATATATCACACCTTCCAGGATAGCGAAATGGGGGACTGGGAAAGGTACACATTGTCCGCGCTGTGCTGAATTCAGCGCTGACTCAATCCACATGTTTGCCACCTGTGTAAAGCTGGGGCCGTTACTAAATAAGTTTCAAGCTTTTCTGGGTCAAGTGTTATTTCAAAACGTTCTTTTATCCCCCACCACCATTTTGCTTGGAACTCAGGATCTGATAGATAGAAAGAACGGGGGGGCTCTAATATTTGTAGCCATGGCAACATATAGGTTATGCATCGCGACTGCCTGGTTAGACCCTAACCCCCCACCGTTTTCGCACTGGTTGGCCCGGTTTTACTCAATCTTTTCCCTTGAAAAGGCAATTTACTCAAAAAAGGGTAACCAAGCAAAAAAAAAAGGGCTAGTTATTTGGGAGCCTCTTTCTCGCTGGCGTAACTTGCCAAATCCTGTAGTAAGCGGGGAAAACGCTCAAGCTTTGCATCTTATCTAAATTATGAAATTTTCTTCATTTAATTCTGTGCTATATATTCTGTTGCTGTGGTGTTGTATTTAATGATGTACTGTTGCACTGGTCACTTTATCTCATGCTTAGCGCAACAGAATATTTATTACTGCCCAACTGTTTGCTATTGCACTTTATATTTCTTATGGATATCCCGGATTGTGATTCTCTTTTTCTAACATGAAGCATTATTATTGGTTTAAAAAAAAACTTTAAAAAAACTGGCACTCGTCGGATCCTTTCAGTCCCAGGGGGTGGGTTGGGGTTGTTACACTTTGTATTATTGTCTCCTTTGCTATGAATTCTTTGTAATAAAAATTAAAAAAAATATATATATATATTTCCTGGTGAACTTTTTAGAAAGTGTCCAGCCACATTTCACATTACAATGGGGAAACGTAAGCTACCAGTTAGAACTAGCAAGCCGTGCACTAGCACTTCCCTGGATTGGTTCCTACAGTGGGCTGAAAGGGTGTTCAGCAAAGAAATTGAATTATCGGAGCGTCGTCGCTCTCTTTCCTCACCTCCTCACTCGCTGCCTCTGGACTTTCCTCAGGGGGTCTCTGGTCTGGATGCTATGACCTCAGGTAGTTTGGCTGGCCCAAGTGTTACTAACTCCCTCACTGTTCGGTGCTGGGCGAGCCCCTGGAGCCCAAAGTTGAGCCCAAATCAGAACTCTTCCTTTGGCATGTAATGGCTCCAGAGAAAAGAGAAAAAGAATAGAAGTACACAACAAGCCTAAACGCCCACAGACAATGCCTAAAAACCTGCAGGGGGACACAGAGGCTTGCAATAAGGACAAGATTGAGGATTTGCTGGAGAACGTTTATGTAAGATTTGAAGGCGAATTGGAAGCAAAACTGAATAGGTGATTGGTTAGCGGTAATAGAAGCTGAGCTTGGTAATCTCAAACTGCCTATGATGCCCACTGTGGCTCCAATGACTGCCTCAATGACAGCATCACGGGTTAAAAACTCCATTCCTCCTGAATCTACCATTTCGAAGGAAAGGGCTACCACATGCACAGGGAATTGCACCTTGGATAGGGGTAGCGCTCAACACCCTTCACTTATTAGAAGTGCGCAGCTAGGGGTATTCAGGAATGCTGAACTGAGGACAGGAATGTTGATGAATGTGGGAGTAAGGGAGCTAGTGGGGTTAGGAGAACTTATACTAAATGCACACCTAATCCTGCTGTAATTTATCTTCCCCCTGAGGCGTGCCCTTATAAGGTACTATTATCAAATGTGCCATGCTTACTAATCAATACAACTGAGTCAGTTACCAGCTTAAGAAAAGAAACTACTGTTTGCACTCACATGTGAATTTTCATTACTCGATGGCTTCAAGTATACTGATGGTTTGAAGGATATGATGGGTTGGTTTGCTCCCCAAATGTTTCTCTGGTGACTATGTGAATGTTAACTTCAGCTCTACCTCTATGTCCACAAATTACTGTTCAATTGCCAAACAGGTGGTAGTGCACACTTCGACTGCTGAATTTTTTCTATCAGCATGAGTACCCTAGAATTCCCTCTATATCAAATTAAGCTAGGTTGTTGGCCTCTTCTAGAAATGAAAATAGAGTCAATCACCCCCAGGTTCCTCCAGCTCTTATCGAGGATGATTCCCCTCTGACTGCGATTGATTGACATATTGGTGACGGCTTCTTATACATCTTGGTTCTCCCGGGTTCTTGGGCCAACTGTCAAAAGCCCCAGTCTAACATCTATAGCTCCTACTAAACCTCTCCTACCCATGAACTGTATATGTCCCCAACGTTAGTGTCATCCACTAATGGCACATCTAGACCTATAGTAGCTATTAATGGTATATTAGCTACCTTAAGCCCGGAAGGCAATGCAGAACTCCCGCTAGTATTACCTTCGAGCGTGCAGCTATCTTCCTGTGTTACAGCTACAGATGCTTCTCCTGCTATTCAATTAGCTAACCTAGCAGGTATCTTAAGTTGGAACATTGCAGGGATTAGGTCCAAGTTGGACAACCCAACATGGAAGCAATTTATCGATACACACCTAATAGGCCTTTTTCAGGAGACCTGGGCTACAGACCCAATCTTCAGGTGTGGTTTTAAGAGCTTTTGGATTCTGTCCAGTGGATCCATAGCAGAACATCCATCGAGCGAGTTGCTCACCTGGATGAGCACATCACTTTCCTGTTCTATAGTTGACCTCCGGTCAGGATCCAGGGACATCCCAGGGCTAATTGTTACTTTTTCAAAGGGAGTGCCCCTAGTGCTAATTGACATCTATAATAGAAGCGTGGGGAAGTGCTGTGAGTCTCCAACTCTCCACACACTGGATAAGGTCTTGGTGGACCTTTCAGGTTCTCATTACATGATTATTGTGGGTGATTTTAATCTTACATACAAGCTGAACTCCATATCACAGGATCTATCCCACGAAGAAGACCAACTATGGGGCATTCCAGAGCTAACAACTCCTTCTAGGAAAAACGTATCTAGGGCTGCCCTTCAGGTGCTGGATATTATTCTAGCCCATATATGACGAGCATGCAATGGGCGCTCGCCCTCTGATGTAATACCTGTTCCAACATTTAGACGCTGGACCGATGTAAGTTTTATTAATTATGTTTTGCTAAATATTAGGTTATGAAAGCAAATGGAGGATATGGTAGTAATTGTACGGGACGAGAGTGTTTATGATCCCCTAGTACTATATCGCTCTTATTATTAGTTTTAGTTTTTTTATAGTTTTATATGGCACGAACTCAACCCGAAGGTATCAGAGCACTTTACATGAGCACCAGTTGCATTAAAGACGACACATTCATTTTTAGGCACGGGGAGATTAAGGGCCATATGTAGGTGGGCTAATACCGGTCGGTAACGGCCGAAAATCGGTAAATTTCCCGTTACCGACCGGTATTTAGCCCTTTGCGATGTAGGAGGCCGGATTTAAGGAGTCGGTAATTTACCGATTCGTTATTTTAAGGCATCAGTAAATTACCGATTCCTTAAATCCTATGTAGGGAGCACTCAAGTGAGTGCATTTTTGGTTTAAGGATTCGTTATTTACCACCAACTACAAGTTGGTGGTAAATACCGAATACCTTTTAAAAAGCAATTTTGTGCTTTTTTAAAGTGCCATGTGGCAGACATACATGCCCTTAGGGCATGTATGTGCGCCACATGTGCACACATGCACGATTCAGGGGTGCAACAGGGTGTCAATTTGACACCCTGCCACCCTTGAATATGCTCCTCCTATTACCGATTCGGTATTTACCGAATCGGTAATAGTGAATGGCTTCCCATTCATTCCTATGGGCCTCCAGGCCCATAGGAATGAATGGGAAGGTATTCCTTATTACCGATTCGGTAAATACCGAATCGGTAATAACGAATATTACCGAATCGGTAAAATTTACCGAATGTTTACCTACATTCTATTTACCGATTCTTAAATACCGAATCGGTAAAATTCGGTATTTAGGAATCGGTAAATAGAAATTACCTACATATGGCCCTAAGTGATTTGCCAAGAATCACAGGATGTTTGAGCCTCCCGCCAGACTCGAACCTGTTTCCCCAGCTTCAAAGTCGGCCGCTCTAGCCATTAAGCCATAGTTTCTCTGACCTCAACTGGCATGTATGATCAACAGTTGAAGGTCACAAACAACTGCAGGAAGGTGAAATGGGAGATTGCAAATTCTTCTCCAGATGCCATGGAGAGCTTGTATTTGATCCTTGCCATGCAGATGGAGGTCATGCATGATAACTGGGGGGATAGTGCACTGATTATTGCTCAGCATATAATTTTTTCAACAGATTCAGGGATTTCTTTCTTTCCAGGCCGAGTAGAGTAGGGAGAGAGAACACTGTGATCGGGTGATTTAATAATCTCTGTAGAGAGGCTATAAACATTCTACTAAAAGCAATCAAAAGTGGAAATAGCCATGAGATTAGAGTGAGTAGAGCCCTGTACAGGTGGAAAATAAAGTAAGCGAAAGCTGCCTGGGAAAGTTAATTTTTAGCTGACTTCCTTGAGGCCTCTTCGGGCAATGATCAGAAATATTTCTGGTGGTTAGTACTGTGGTGGGTATTTTCAGACTCCTGCAGAGTCTTCTATATTGCCTTGTGAATGGGTTGCTCATTTTAGCAATATCTATTCAGGCACACCAGACAAGGATCAGCCCCTAGCTGTATCTGCTATTCTACCTAGCTGGGATGAGCCCTCTGTTCCAATAGAGTTCTCTTTAGAAGAGACTGCTTTAGCAATTAGAGCATTGAAGCAAGGGAAAGCACCAGGCCTAGACAAAATTCCAGAGGATCTCTATAATTCTGATAACAACATCTGGGTCCCTTAATTATTACCATCACTAATGCAATCGCAATAGGGGCACCTATGCCGCCCACATGGAGGAGGGCGGGTATTGTTCCTGTTTTCAAAAAGGGAAATCCAGGTGTTCCATCCAATTACCACCCCATTAGTCTACTGGATAAACTTCAGAAGGTTTTCTGTAAACAGATTTTGGAGCGGCTATTGGAGTGGATAAACGACAACCACATAATCTCTAATTTGCAAGCAGGACTTAGAACAAAGATCAGCTCCATTGACCAGGTGTTTCGCTTTCTGCAAGCTAAGTGGAAAACAATTGATAGAAGGGGCGGTGACCTTTTTGTGGAGTTCATCGATCTTCTTGCTGCATTCGATCTGGTTTCAAGGGAAAAGCTATGGGTGACATTACTGGGGATGGGCATCCTGTGTCACTGTTAAAGATTATAATATGCCTCCACGAGGGGACTATGCTAGGATTCGCTGTGGCACCAAGGGGGAATTGACCAATCCATTTTGTGTTAATAAGGGTGTTCGCCAGGGGTGTGTCTTGGTCCCTACGCTTTTCCTCCTGTACATTATTAATTGCATAAAATACCTAACTTACTACGCCAATGACTCTATTCTTTCTGGCAGAAAATCCCTGGCCTTTTTTATGCTGATGACACTCTCTTATTGGCAAAAACGAGGGTGTGTCTTCAGAACCTTGTTGACAGCTTTTGTACATTTTGTAAAGACTATGGCCTTGAGGTAAATGCTGGCAAAACTAAACTGATGGTTTATACCAAGAGGAAGAGGGTGAATGGTGTGGTAACATTGTGTAATGAGGTATTGAAGAGGGTAACAGAATTCGATTACTTAGCGGTCAGATTGGCCGATTCTGGATCTTGGGTACCGCAGATTACAAAAAGCTCCCATGTTGACAGTCATAGGGCAGGGGCCATCATTAGGATGTCCAAAAAAGACTCAGTGGTTTCCTATTGTCCCTGCAATAGACATTTATAAGATGCAGGTGTGAGGAGCGGCAATATATGGGGAAGAACTATGAGTATACTGCAATCTGAGTGCCTTGGGTATCAAAGATAACAATGTATTTAGAGCTGTCACTGGATTGAGAAAGGGACCTCCTCTGTTTCCTCTATCATTGGATCTTGGCATTGATTGTCTTGCAAATTAGTGACTTTGAGACCACTGTTATATTGGGTGCGCATTTGGACCACCAGTGATCTTTATGATTACATATGGGCCTCACCGACATTATGACACTTCAATCTTCCTCCAAGATTAAGTGGCTGAATTATGTAAAAAGAGCGTGAATAGAGCTGGGTCTGCAAGAGTTTTGGGAGGACCCTTCGTCCATTCCAGCTGACAACACATAGAAGGTTATAGGTGCGTTATAGGTGCTTGAGGAATAAAAGGAGTTAGTATCAAATGCAATTTAACAATTACGGTATAACGCACTTGGCCACACAGTAAAGCTCTGAGTCGGAAGATGGGATTAAGTATGGATGTATTACAAATTCAAAGCCAAGCTGATATAAATCAGTCTCAAAACCCTAGTATAACAATACAGAATCACTAATGGATATCCAAACCTTCTGACAAAATTCATCCTCATTAACAGAAAGCAAATGAGGAATTCTGTGGCTGCTATACAGAGAATGAGAAACAAAGACTGGTGTGTAGATTGAAGGTTTTCATCCTCCTGCCTATACATGAGGTTGTCTAAGAAGATCTAATAAACCCTATAATAAACTAGAAATTAGGAAAACCCTATTTAAATCAGGGATATCGAGAATGGTGTCAGCATAGTAGAACCTCTGTAGAAGTTCTCTAAAGAGAAGGAATATTGTATAGCATAAAGTCACACAACAGAGATGTTGCAAAGAGGTCTTTACCTCTCAGAGTCTAAAGGGAATCTGAATAAAGCTGAAGTATATACTCAATTATACCTACAACAGAGCCTTCGATAATCCCATGTCACATGCCTCATTATTTTCCATCTTCAAACAACCAAACTTGGCAACTACACTCGAGATATCTTTCCTTTGGTCCACACATTAAAACATCCTTGAATTTCTCCCATCTCCCTATTCCGTACAAACAGTAGTCCTCCCTTTGTTTGTTAAAACATCTTGGCCTTGTCAAAAGTTACTCCTTTTGAGCCTCACTATCTCTTTCACACAATGTGCCTTTCTTTAACTATGAGCTCACTCAACTGCACCTGCAGCTGAGAGAAAAACATTGCATCCAAAGAAAACATTTGCATTAAACTTAAACATTACGAAATCTCAATACTTAAGGCCTTTGGTCAACTTAGTGCAGTAAGCATTTCAGTACATGCCTAAATGCATAATTACAGATACATAAAGGGTTACAATACAGATGTAGAGCACTATTCAAATGGAAACATTTTCAGTTATAATATAAATGCAGAGTATTATTTAAATGAATACATGAATATATATGAATTACAATATTATTCAAAACACACAAATGCAGATACATGTGAAAACTACAATTCGTTCTTACTGTAAGGAAAAACGTTAATATTCACACATATAAATGTCGAGATTACACAGTAAATGCCCCTTCTGTATCTGTTCAGGTGCACTACATTACATTAATGAAGTTACATCACACGAGTTCATTAAGCCATGTGTAAACATATATGTAGCCTCGTCAAACATGAAAGGGAGGAGCCAAAATTATGCTGCTCCAGTCCCCCTCTGATGGCGAATCAAGCCATTACAGATTACAATCTGATATTATCAGACGGACCATCTAAAACCTTGTAGTCTGAAGCATCTTTCGCCTAGAATCCTCCAGACGTTTCATGTCGTCATAATATCTACTCTGACTCTCCTCTGACTCCACATCTGCTCTCATCTCTTCACTCCTCATATCACTTGTGCATACTGGTATCCCTTAAAGATCATAAGTAAGAATACTGCACAAGGGGCAATTGTCAATAGAGGTTTCAAAATGAGTACTGAATTCCACTTCCTAAACTTCCAAACCTTTTGCCTACAGCAGAAAATTAATTCCCAATGGCTTACCAAGCACCTGCCACTTCTAACTCTTTCAAATCTTTTGTCAACCCAGATATAGTCTGAATATATTCCTCCAGAACCTTATTTTCATCTAGGAAGTAAGTTCTGCACTGCTGAACTTTTAACATTCTGCACACTATGCCCAATTTTGCGAGCAAAAGGTCTAACGCAAGTTGTTTCTGTAAAACCATAGACCTTATCGCAACCATCTCTGTATTCACAAGCAATAAAGAATTGGCAGTACTAGTTTCCAATTTATCCACTATTGTAGACAGCTTTCTAATTTTCAGATCATTCAGAATTACACCTACAGATGAGATTATGGCACCATAAATGTCTCCTACTACTTCCACTGCACTAACACCTCATCTAGTTCTATGTTTTGTTTCTCATACAGGATCATTAAAATGTTCCCCATGGTAAATCTTCAGGAAAACTATCCCACAATAACATGTACCATGCCATCCCTGGGTAAATTGAAAATATGTACACTGTCCATAAATAAAGTACATTACAGGGATTACAGGAGCTTGTTCATCTAGGAAAAGATCATTCTTTCTCCTCACATAGAAAACGTTCACAATTGCTCTGCCCTAAAAATAACGGGTCTATATAGTTCTGATCAATGTGTATGCATAGCTTTCCCTTCTGCTGCCAATCTAAAGTCAAGGCAGGCAAATTTCCCTTCACTTGATGTTCAATTTCTTCACTACTCCACCTGTGGTGTTTTTTAAGATCTTTATCAGTTTCAGATTTGGACTCTATATCTCTCCTTCTGTCTTCCAATAAATTCAAGAATTTCTTCTCCACATCTGACATTGAACAATTCAAATTATGTCTATGTGTATCGGCAGTGTCTAGTAGCTTAAGAGGCGCAAAATATTTGCCTGCAATCTCTGCACCTTTAAAATAAGTATTCTTATCCAAATGTTTGAACATTGGGACATCTGAAAGGACTAAATCATAATTCGAACATATTGGACACTACCCCCTCTCTATAGAATACGCTTAGTAGAAGACTACAAGAAATATCATATCAAAGGAATATGGTGGTAAGTTATACCCTCTGCAACAGAAGCAATCAATTGGGTACAAACGTAACAATCGCTTGCATTCATAGGGTCAATGTATTCATAAAGCAATCTAAAATAGGTTTTGAAGAAAAGTGTTCCCTTGATAGATTTGTGTGTAGTTTCTTAGCCATCCACAACTGTAGGTCACCATCAGCAGAATCTGATGTAGCAGGGGCAACAGTAGGCTTGATCTCTCCTTACCTATATGTACCTGGATATAACCATGTAAGCAATACGATTAGTATTACAACTACAACTATTAGAGTGCCTGTTATGATGTATCTACGGCTATTAGCATTAGAGTTGGCTTCCATTTCTTCGTTGAAATCTAAACCTTTGGGTGGAACGTAGCAGCTGCAGAATCTTCTCTGTCAGTTTCCACCTATGCAAGCAGCTAAACAAAAGTTCAAACGATATGCAACGAGAATATGTACAAAGGTCTTAGTGAGTCTTCCTTAGCCCTAATCAGTGTTCTTCTAAAGGACAACCTTAGGCTTCCTCAGCTGCCTCGGGCCTCTGTACTCTTCTTTCTTCCCTACACAGTCTATTTAAATGTCTCTAATAATAAGCGGTTCAAGTTCATTAGCAATCAGTTTCAGAATGATGGTTTCAGTTCATTAACTAACACTGGAAACTCATTTGCACCCAAGAAAGGAAACTCAGCTACGTCCAGAATAAGATGTCGCAAAGCATTCAATTTCACTAACAAAAGAAGTTCAAAAGTAAGATCAAACTGGAGATCAAGCTCCTGAAGTTTCAGTTGAATTTTCACAGTGATCCCACAATTCCCAGAACTCTTTTTCCTTTTCATTTGCAAGGAAGTAAGTTCATTCAGGGGAAGAGTACCTCTGACAGGGTACTCTTGCTCGCTTTGACATTCTGAGTTCAGTCCCTTCTCCTCGTCCGTCACTCAGATCAGAATCCTCAGTATCCTCAGAAATGACTGGGAGGTCACCTTCTCCCTGCTGGACCAGTCTCCCCTCTCCTGCCTTCTCGGCCAACACTCTCCTGCAGCCACTCGCGGTTCCATAGCACTAGGCCCTTTATCAGGGTCAGAGTCTGGCTCAGTCACACCCACAGGACTAGCCTCTCCTTCTTTAGTTTCAACAACCGACTCTCCAGGACCCCCCTCAGGCCGAACAAGTGATGTTTCTGGTTCCTGCTGGTCCCCTACAGCTTGACTAAACTGCTCCCATGATCTCTGGGCCACCATTGGTTCTTCTGGGAGAGGTGCTATTATATCATCAAGGTGACACAGAACTTAGCGAGTGTGGGCAGTATGCACCCTGTTGGTTGAGACCTCTGCATTTCACAGCAGTCGTGGTGACAAGGATCACTTGGAACGGTCCACGCCAGCAAGGTTCCAGACTACTTCGGACATGTTTTTTCACCAGGACCCAGTTACCAGGCTGAGATCATGGCACTTCTCCTGGTGAGATGGGGCTGTGGCAGCTTCAGCCTGATTAGACACAGATTGCACCACATCAGCCAGTCCTTTGCATTACCATCCTCGTCCGTCTTCCTCGTCACAGTCACTAAGGAGTCACTAAGGAGCACCCCATGTTCCAGACACAGCATTTACCCATAAATAAAAAAGGTCCTCACCCAATATGGCCGCCTGACAGGAAGTACCTGTCACCTGGCCTATAAGGGTGGGACCAACACAGGAAACATCCTGAAATACAAAAGCAGAAACTAAAGAAAAGACAAAAAAATGTGTTCGTCACCCCCCCCACCACCAAGGGCGGGCGGGAGGGAACATGACTGTGACGAGGAAGACTATGACTCGGAGTAATGAACATTACCGGTAAGTAACCGAGTCATTACCATCCTCGTCCGTCTTCCTCGTCACAGTCACTAAGGAGCGTATACCCAAGCGCCGGACGAACAAAGAAACAGACATCCAGGAAGCCAAGGAAAACACAATGCAGACAAGCATAACCAGTGAACAGCCGCAAGGACGGCGGAGCCAAAACCCCCAGAAGAACCACTCCCATCTGCAAGAAATGGGAGAAGGAGGCACACGGGGAGGACCAAGACGCCGAAGCACAAAGTACCAACAAGAAGGCCCCTGGAAAGAAGCCCAGGAGGAAGAGTGGAACGACCCTGAACGACCGGAGGAAGAGAGACCCCCGGAAGCAGGAAGGCCAAAGAGAAGCGGACCGAACCCAACGGAAACAGAGGCCTTCTTAGGACGACGGCCCCGCCGGGCAACCCCAAGGGTGACAAGAAAAAGACCACCAGGCGAAGGGAGGCCGAACGCCAAGGCGGAGCACCAGAGCCCAAGGCAAACCAGGGAACGGAGCCGTATCCCCACCCCAAAGAGGGGCAGCCGAGGACATTCAGGAGAAGAAGGACCAGCCAGGACGAAGGCCCAGGTAGGCAGGGAAGAAACGCAAGAAGAGGATGACAAGCAAACGACAAGCACCCCCAACGTCGCCCAAACGGAATGGACCAGAATGCAAAACATGAAGGACCAAAGGAAGACCCCCAGGGGGGAACAGGCGAAGCAACGACAGGGCGTCGCAGGAAAAAAAACTGTGCAGAAGGCAAGAAGCCAAGGACTCAAGGGAGACGAGAGAGGACCCCCGGATAGCCGTAATGGTGGACCACCGGCAGCGGAGAGCAGAGAAGCACAAACCGCTCCGAAGGAACACAAGCACAGAACCCTCTCACAGGCAATAGTGAGAAACCCCGCGAAGTAGAAAACCGCCAGTGACGGCCGCAGACCCCAAGGGTACAGCACGTCCGAAAATACTGGGAAGAACATGTACCACAATGTGAAACTTCGAAAGCAGAAGCAGGAATTGAACCCAAGTGCAGTGGGAGCCAGAGCTACCAGAGACACAAGACGCACCACAGAGCGACAGCTCCTTGGGAGTAACACAGCCTAAACTATTGACCGGGAAACACAAACCAGGGAAACACCAGAATATGAACACATAATCTGTGGAGGAAGGACCATGACCCTAAACACTAGGCCACAACAACACCGCCATTAACTACCAAACCCCCAACGCCAAGCGGCTGAGCGCCAGACGAAAACAGGAGAGGAAAGCGGAGCAGAGAAGGGGACAGCGGGAACCACCACAGAGGAGCAACGGCCAGGAAGGAGGAGGGGACACCAAGGCCGGCGAGGCACCAAAGCACCAACACCCTACGCAAGGAAGAAGGGCGGAAACCATGGCAGAAGAGCAACCCGAGGGGATGCAAGAGAATGAAAATGGCCTTAAAGTTTTGTCAGAAGTGGGATTCAAATCCACGCCTCCAGGAGAGACTGCTGCCTTAACGCAGCGCCTTAGACCACTCGGCCATTCCAACCAGGGCCACCTGAAACACCCTGCCAGGACCCTGAAGAGAAACCGAAGAAGGAGAAGCCGAGCCAGCCGACCCGAACGCCCATCCAACCACCCCGGCAAAGAAAGAGCATCCGCACAAGACCCAACCGCGCCGAATCAAAAGAGGAGAGCGAGCGCCCCCCAAAAGGCGAAGTAGGCACGGGTCACATGAAGACCGATCGGACCTGAACACCACACGTCGGCAGGAGACGGACAAAGTGCACAGGAGCAGCGAATACAGCAGCCAGCACCACCCAAGACGAGGACACCCAGCGAATCGCGGGGAACCAAGAACCCTGAGCCGAAAGAACTGAAGTACATGAGAAGGGAGTAGACGTCCAGGCCAAGCTACATCAACACCCCAACCACCAGGATAAAAGGAAGACGAGGAAG
Source organism: Calotriton arnoldi (assembly GCA_963921515.1). Lineage (NCBI taxonomy): Eukaryota > Metazoa > Chordata > Amphibia > Caudata > Salamandridae > Calotriton > Calotriton arnoldi. The sequence continues at coordinate 1,843,455 of CAWUFW010000708.1, forward strand.
AATCAACCAGTCGACAGGGAAGGATGTAGCATTGGCAGGATCCGAACCCGTGACCTGCGAGAGCTGACGCCACCAGAGGCACAAGACTTACCAACGAGCAAAAGCCCATTGGAGAACCAAGCACCCCAGGAGCATGCATTAGACCCCCCAGGGGAGCCAAGGCCGTTAACAGTTCACACATTGCCATTGAAAGACCAAGGAATGAACACATATTATGTAGGATAAGAGCCTAAGACCTTAACCATTAGGCCAGACTGACTCAGGATACATAAAGGAGGAGCTGACCCAGGGCAAGAACAGCAACACCTCTGAAAGAGAGGATGCACTGGTAGCCCACAGCACCAGGAAGAACCTGGCGGGCACACATCCAGGAACAAACAAGGCCCGACCAAGCAGACCTCCGAGAACAGACGAGAGCAGGAGTGTAAAGGACGTACGGCAGGAGGCACCAAAGGGCCAAGGAGCCAGAAGGGCCCCAGAGGAAACAAGAGGCAGGAGCCGCTGCAACACACCAACTTGTCCGGAAGCATTTAGAAGACCACGGTCAAGAGACCCAAGAAAGGGCAGAGACCCCTGACGGGCCCGAAACCCGAAAATAGAGCGCAGCAACCCAGACCCAACACCGCCCCGGGAACCATCTACCACCAGACGAAGGACCCAGGAGCCGGAGAAGGTGCGAGAACCAATCCGGCCGCCCACCGTGAGAGAGGCAGGAAGTGGCAGAGGCATCGGGAAGGGCAGCACCAGAAGGCAGAAGCCGGCAGACGGCAAAGAAGGGGCGCCATGGTCACAACCCCACCCCTGAAAGAGCTGGGAGGAACCCCGCACAAGACGGGGGATGACCAAAGGCACGCCCGCATGAGCCTGTGTCACCAGAGGCACAAGATGAACCAACGAGCAACAGCTCCGTGGGGCCAAAGCCCCGACCCCATAGAGGAGGCAGCAGAGGCGCCACTGAGAGGCATCCGCCGCCCAAGAATACACCAGAAGGCATGGTGAGTGCATCGGAGTAACCAGACATACGTACCCCAGCAAGCCCGGCACGCGACAGCAGGACAAGGGCACAAGAGGCCAAGCCCCTACAGAGAGAGAGGTAAACCGAACCTGCGGACCAAAAACACAGGACCAAAGGGACCCGTAGTAACGAAGCCACCCCCACAGAAACAACAGGGAGTGAACACCAATGCTGTGTCTGGAACACGGGGTGCTCCTTAGTGACTCCTTAGTGACTGTGACGAGGAAAACTATGACTCGGAGTAATGAACATTACCGGTAAGTAACCGAGTCAGTAATCAAGTATCAGATCATCAGTAATGTTCCCCATCGCATTTGCAGGCACAGCTGGCAATCTTATTGCCCTGCCCATGATGATCTCATGGGGGACAATCCTGTCCTTCGATCAGGTATACTGCGAAGACTCAGCAACACAAGCAGCAAAGCATCTGGCCACTTCAAAGATGTAGAACTCTCCATGAAAGGTACAAGCATTATAAGCACAGTATCATGCAACTTCTTCAACATATCTATTGCCAACTGTCACATAATTTTCCCCCTTAAAAGGTGATGCACATTTTACAACCGCAATTTGTGCAGGCATCTGCTATGCTTCAAGGAGTTTTTGGACCTGCTCCCCATTCCGAATGGGCAAGCCAGAGGAGGTCATAAACCATCTCTGGGACCATAATTGACTGAAATCATGAACAACATCAAAGCCGTACTGATTATCAGTGAAAATGGTCACTCTATGCTTGTCTGAGACACAACGTGCTCTAGTATGAGCAACCAATTCAGCCACTTGAGCTGAAAACACTCCCTGGAGCCACAAAGATTCTACTACTGCTGAAACTGTACAGATTGCATAAGCAGCTCGTAATTTGTCCTTAATGGTCTTGAAAACATGAGCCATCCACAAACAACGCAAAATCAGATTCAGGTAGTTGCTTATCTTGAATATATGGTCTTGGCTTGGTGCAAAAATCAATGACATTGAGACAGTCATGATCCACTTTATTTTCCTCATGATCAATTTCAGGAAGAGGCAACGGGTGCAGGAATCAAAACAGAACATATTTTTAAATTTACATTTTCAGCCACCAGTATGATCTGTTCTGGCTGTTTGTCAAATACTGTGTGCGAGTACGCATCAACAGTATTTCCACAGTGAGGCACGTACAGCGTTAAAGGATGACCCATGACAATGCCTTCATATCTCTCTATACTGACACCTGCAGCCACCACAGATTTAGGAGATCCAGGCAAAGCCGCAGCTACTGGACCTAAAGTTGCTAAAAACTAATCCACAGGTAAACGGGCACTTCCATGTATTTAGGCAAGTACTGAGAGAGTGCAGCCCTCCCTCACACAGCAAAATAGCAAAAATGCTTTGTTGTAATCAGACATTTCTAGTGCCGGGGCATGGCAGAGGCTTTCTCTCAACTCTAGGAAGACAACCAAACAATTGTTGTCCCAGGAAACCGGATCCAACACATCTTTGTGCGTCAGCCTCTGTAAGTACTTGGCCACTGGGGAAAAGTTGGGTATCCACTGGCGACAGTAGCCCACCATTCCCAAAAAGATCCTTACCTCGATCTGGGCTGTTGGCTGTTTTATTTCCAAAATCGCCAAGAATCTCTCCAGAAACACCTTGCTGACTCCACCATTCCCAAAAAGATCCTGACCTCTTTCTGGGCTGTTGGCTGTTTTATTTCCAAAATCGCCAAGAATCTCTCCAGAAACACCTTGCTGACTCCTTTCTCAATATGATGACCAATGCACAAGACTTCTTTCAAACAGTACTGCAGCTTGCTAGAGGACACTTTATGTCTGTTCTCAGCCAAGTGGTTCAGCAATGTAATAGTGTATGTTTTGAAAGCTTCCCGAGTATTTGATGCAACCAGAAGGTCATCATTATACTGTACCAGGACAGAGTTACAGGGCATAGCCAAAGACTCTAAATTATTTTTAAGGATCTGATTGAAAATGGAGGGGCTCTCCGTATACCCTTGTGGGACTCGACACCATGCCAAAACACGACTGCCAAGCCTAAATGCAAAGAGGAACTGACTGTCCTCATGCAAGGGTATGGAGAAGAAAGTTTGACACAAATCGATGACAGAGAACCACTCAGCCTCACATGGAATTGGAAACAATATCACAGCGGAATTCTGTACCACAGGACAGCACGGAATCACAATATTGTTTATCTTGCGAAGATCCAGCACTAGGCAGTACTTACCGCGAGGCTTCTGCAGGCCCATAATAGGTGAGTTACATGGACTCCCCATAATCTCTTTCAAAATGCCTTGTTGAATCATTGTCTCAATTACTGGAGTTATTCTGGCAATTGTTTCAGGGGTCAAGTTAAACTGTGGTTGTCTGGGATATTCTGCATTTGGCTTTATCTGTATATGAAGAATCTCAACTCCTTTAATGAGTCCAATACCCTTCTCTGAAAAATCCCAAACCTCAGACCTCACAGTGTCTCTAAGATCCAAGGGTAATTCTTGACATGTCATCATATTGTACAGTACAACAACTGGATTTTAATTAACCATTTTAACCCGTTCCGTGCGCGCGTCGGCCAACAGCCGTCGCGAGCACTACCTCGCTAGTGCTGCGCACGTCCGTTGGCCGACGCGGCCCCGCCCACTCAATAGAACTCCTGCACCACGCGGAATTTGCGCCGGGGTTAAGGAGTTAAAGGCAACATCCTCTTCGTGGGTCTGAAACTCCACACCTCTCGGTGTGCAGTAAATGGTGCAATTCATCTTGCACAACAAGTCACGTTCTAACAAGCTCACAGGGCTTGAATCACAAACCACAACAAATGATTATCCTAAAAATGTCCTATTCTTACAGGCACATCCTCAGTGATAGTATTCCTCATTTGTTGATTAGCAACTCCAACAACTTGGATACTTCTTACCGAGAGGAGTAGGTCTGGAACTTCCACTGTTCCTACAGTAGACTGGGTAGCACCTGTATCAACCAACAATGATACAGTGTTGCCATTTACCTCACCATCTACAAATAGGCCACTCTGATCTACCTCCTAGACTGCGCCTAGCACGCAATCTTCCTCCCCTCTCAGGCACCATCAGGCGGACTGATCGGAGCCAAAATGATCAATGGTCTCAAACATAGGATATTGCTGGTAAGCAATATTACCCTGCAAAGAATTCTGGTTCACATTTAGACCCTGATTCGAAACGAACCTAGGACCTTTTTGCAGCTTGCTGTGGCCTCGGGTTGTGGAATTTGAATCACTGGGGGCTTGGGGCACATTAAAGTTTTGAGACCTTGGTCTAGGTACATTCTGTAGCTATGTAGAATTATTGTTCTGTGACTGTGACCTTAATTCGAAGGATTAAGACGACATTCCTGCTTCCGATTCCCCAACCTATTACCATAGTGGCACTGGTTAGACTTTTTCAATGTTGCTACATCAATTCCAGTACTTGAATCAATATGGATACCATGACCCCTACCTTGTGACTTGTATAGCCGGAGCTCCGTGTGGGTACACTTCCTGCATAGGGGCTGCATTCCCAACAAATGGCGGACTTTGACTTCCCCTCCGAGCAGCTTTCATTTGAGCTACCATGAGTTTCTCCTTCACTTTTCTCTGCCTCATGTCAATCTCATAATTGCAATACTTAGCGTATCGCAAGATCTCATCAACTGACTTATTCTGCCAGCATATGAAATGTTGTTGAATCATCATACTAATCTCAGGCCTCAATCCTGTCACAAATCTAGACACAAAATGACCCATATCCTTAAGTTCCAATATTACCATTCCACTGTACTGTTTAAATGCCTGTAACAATCTCTCATAATATGCATGAATCATCTCTTTCTGTTCCTGGATCGTTCGATCAGTGGCAGCTGGTATTTGAAGGTGACTGGGGCGGGTTACAGGATCAGGGGGAGGAGGGAATACAATAAAAAATACACACCTACCTGTCTGCCGCTGCCGCCCATTGCCGCCCGCCGTCGCCGCCGCCTCCTCCTCCTCCTCTAGGTCCTCTTCCCCACTTCCAGGGCAGGATGCACCCGGCTCCCAGCCTCCCGATAGCCAATCGCAATGCTGCATGCTGCGTTGTGACTGGTCTGAGCCCGTGGATCGGCGCTCAACCAGAGAATGGGAGGCTGGGCATGTTCTCCATGCAGACTGTAATGCAGCCTGCATGGAGAACATGCAAAGTGCGCATGAATGTTTGGCCGGCCCCAGAGAGCCGGCCAAACATTTATGCGCACTTTAGTGAGTGCAAACCACTCCTTCCCTCCCCTGCTCTGTCAGCAGAGCAGCCCCGCCCTTCCCGCCCGCAAAGCTGCTGCAACAAGGAAAGAATAAAATGATAATAACTTAGAGTTATTATCATTTTATTTTTCCTTTAGTGACACTGCTTAAAAGCAGTGGGGCGACGCTCCTCTGCCTTAGGAGAGGAGCCGCCACTGCGTTCAATCAATCTTGACCCAGTCAATACCTTGTAGCGACACTTTGGACTTTAACCACATCATCACCTGGTTGCACTTTCTCATTACTATGGGTGACAGACCATTAGTCAAAGGGTCTCTCACTGGTTCCCTCTCAGGCCACTCTGTGACTATTTTATATGCCGTCCACAAATCACTTGGAACCATAATAACAAACAGAGAACTCAAATCATTCCACAAAACCCCCGAAATTTTCACAAACCACTCAACTTGTTTCTACCATTCCACAGGTTTCTCTCTTAACCTAGGGAAATCATTGGTGAATGATGCAAGATCACTCCTATTCCAAGGTACATGAACATAACCTCCACTAGGTACCTCTCGTAAATGGGAACTTGTAATTCCCACCTCTCCCTCCCAGGAAGGAGGTGGTTCCCCAATTGATCTTTTGGGACTTTTCCTTTCTGACCATTTAACTTCCCTCTTATCCAGCACACTCAAAATCCGAATGCTGTAAATCAATTCCCGAATATACATTTTCAACCCCAGTATTCTCATATTTTCTAGGTCCTGATCACAGAAGCAGAGCCAGTGGCTCATGTGTGAAGCCTTTGTCTGCTCCAAATCTAGTTCATATTTCTGAGATATTTGAGATAATTTATCAAGAGCTTGTCTCGCTCTCCTAGTAACATCCTTACTCATAAACAGAAGTTCATTTTGCTGATGTCTATTCAAGCCAGTTCAAGATTTCCACTTATCATCTTGTTTAATTCAGGTTTTAATTTAGCTACATCCACCAAATTCTGTGTCTGGTACATGGAGCCTCACTATCTCTTTCAGGTAATGTGCCTTTTCGTTAACCATGAGCTCATGCAACTGCACCTTCAGAGGGGAGAAAAACATTGCATCCAAAGCAAACATTCACGTTAAAATTAAACATTAAGAAATCGCAATATTTAAGGGCTTTGGTCAAATTAGTGCAGTAAGCATTTCAGTACAAGTACAAATGTATAATTACAGATACATATAAGGTTACAATACAGATGTAGAGCTCTATTCAAATGGATACATTTTCAGTTATAAAATAAATGCAGAGTATTATTTAAATGAATACATGAATGAATAAGAATTACAATATTATTCAGACCATCCCATACCACATGTGCCCCCGTACATGTGGTATAGGATGCATTTACGGCCTGGTTAAGGGGGTCCTTGAAGGGTGCCTCAGCTGCTTCGGTTAGAGCAGAAATAGGCAGATTGTTTCAATCAAAGATCAGCTAGTGGTAGGAGAAGCCAACCTGAAGTCAGGACATCTCCAGGAGGGCGGAAAAGGAAAGTTTCGTTGGGAAAGTTGAGGATTTGCAACTTACATTCAGACTTATAATGGGGGAGAATCTCTTGCAGAAATGGGATGTTAGTAAGCTGCTTGAATGCGATCAAGGGGAGAACTGTGGAAAGCTGTTGGCAATGAGGAGCAGAATGGATAGGTCCCGTAATTACATCAGGAAGATCAAACTGGAAGGTGGGGATCAGGTTCTGGAGGATAAGGAAGGGATTGATTTGGCCTTTTACTAAATTCTTTCAGGACCTTAATCTCGAAAATCTTGTGGTAGATGAGGCTGTGTTAGATCACTGGCTTTCTGGAAAACAACTTCCAAAACTGAGTATTGAAAATCTACTTTATCTGAACCAGGATATATCAGGGAATGAAATCCTGACTGCTCTTAAAAAACTTAAAAAGGGGAGAGCATTAGGGCCGGATTTGATCCCAAATGAAAGTTATGTATTACTGGCTGAAGTAATAATTCAGGTCTGGCTGGAGCTTTTTAATTAAGTGTTGAGGGGCACCTCACCACTTCCGGATTCTTGGAACCAGGCTGTTATTACCATAATTTTAAAACCAGGCAAAGACTCTACACAATGCCAGTCTTATCGCCCAATATCTTTATTGAACTGTGATTATAAAATCTTCACAGGGATATTAACAGCCTTTTAAGTAAAATTGCTGGGCCTTTAATCAATGAGGATCATAAGGGCTTCCTTCCAGGGAGGCAGATGAAGGAGCTCACACACATTCTGATAGGCTCAATAGACCTTGCCACGGTTCAGGGAGCTCCTCTATCAATAATTACTCTTGATGCAGCAAAGGCCTTCGATCGGGTGAACTGGAAATATTTGAGCTGGTTTTTGAAGGCTTTCTGCTTTAATGAGACATTTAGAGAGGTCCTCCAAAAAATGTATATGGTATCCCTAGCTCAAATATTGGTGAATGGCAATCTCACGGTCCCCGTGCAAATAGGGAGAGGCACGAGACAAGAGTGCCCCCTATCTCCGATCCTCTTTGACCTATACATTGAGCCTTTGGCTCAAGGTTTAAGGCAGAATATGGGCATAACCCCCTTCACTGTGGGCGGTTTCTCTAGGAAGCTGACTGTCTATGCGGATGATCTGATTCTGTTCACCTCTGATGTCAATCGAGCTCTTCAGTAACTATTTTCAGAAGTGCAGACATTCGGGAAGAGGTCTGGATATGAGATCAACAGCAGCAAGACTGAAGTTATGGCCTGGAACCTAGAACATGAGTGAAAAGCACAACGAGTGATAAAAATTGAATAAATCCTTTGATAAAATGAAACAATTTTGGCAATTTTGTCATGCATAGTGCTGTGCGTCTGGATTGAGGCGTACAAACGCCCCAGTTAATGGAATGGACTTACCTTCACGTGATGGGCAGTGCCGGGCTTGCACGCAAACAGGTTAAAAATGAATTAACAGCGGATAAATTGGATTAACAGGAGTGCACTCTGTCATTTAATTCTGATGTCTGGAACCTAGATGCCCATGATGTTAGGTTGTCAAAAGAAATAAGATACCTAGGTGTAACAATATTACAAAAGCTAGAAGAGCTCCCTAAAGTGAATTTAATGAAAGTTTTTAAAGAAGTGGACAAGTTGCTAAAGAGTTGGCAGAACCTCCCGCTCACGCAGTATGGGCGGATGAACTTAGTTAAGATGTGTGTCCTGCCCAAGTTCACCTATCTGTTTGACAACATCCTGTTGGAGTTTGATAAGAAAATTCTTGCTAAAATACAGGGAAGAATTTCTGCATTTATATGGGCAGGTAAGGGGATTAGACTTTACTGGAACAAGCTAAGACAGAAGCTTGTACATGGCCGTCTAGGTATTCCAGATTTTCAACTGCACTGTTGGGCATACCAGCTAAAAAACTGTAGGATGCTTTTACTCAGGCCGGACGATACCTCAGTGGGCCGTATGTATAAAGCTATGCTGGCGGGCAGTGTGGAAGAGAGTTTCATGTATAAATGGGGCTCCAACCCAAATTCTTTAAGAAAGTCTGCCTGAAGGTTCTGCATGCCGCAGCTAAAGTATGGTTTGAATGTCGCTCACGCTCGGGCATCCCCTATTACAGCGAATGGGCCCCAGTGTGGGATTCGCCAAGAACCCCAGAGTGCCTCTTGGATGCCCTCGCAAAACCTCTGAAAACCGGTGGTGTCTCACGTTGGGGGGACATAATAGAAGGCGATAGTTGCCTTTCCTGGGACGCCTGGAGAAATTTGACGAATGGTACGTTATCCAGGTTAAAGTTTTATCAAATTTCAGCGTGGTGTAGGAACCAGCAGTGGCAAGTTTCACTTGATAAATCAATGGACTTCTAGACTTAAACCGTAGAAAGAAGGAGGTGGCCCTTTGGTATGGATACCATTTCACTGCAATGGAAGAAAGCTTGAGACCCCTTACCTGGTCTGGGAAGGCCGCTTGCCTGATGAAGAGCTGAAAAATGTATGGCAAGTATCTTTAGATATGCTTTATTCTGTGATTAGGTCCGCTACACTAAGGAGAAATAATTTTTTCACTCTACATAGAATCTACTGGTCTCCTCTTAAGCTGTCCAAAATAAGAGGTGGAGGAGATGACAAATGTAAAAGGTGCGGTGGCCAGGAAGCAGATGATATCCACATATTTGCCACCTGCCCGGCGCTGAAAAGGTTTTGGGATAGTGTGGGTAAGACCATGTCGGATGCTTTGGGCAAAGAAGTGAAGGTAAGACCTACCTTAATTCTTTTTGGTATTATGCAGCCAATGGGCGGCTTGGAAGGTTCTTTGGGGCGCTTAACTCTTTAGGCAAGAATGGAGATATGTAAAAGGTGGCACCAGGTGGCTCCCCCCCACATGGAACGAGTGGTGGAATTCTGTGAGATTCTTTAGAGATCTCGATCAAAAGGCTAATCGGCTTAGAACAAAAAACAGTGCTCCGGCTATTCTGGAACTTGTTGGACGATGAACACTATGATTAGGAAGTCTAATGATTACACCTCTTTTTTTCAGACCACACAAATGGACATATATTTGGGAACTGCAATTTGTTGTTACTGTAAGGGAAATCGTTAATATGCACTTACATAGATGTCACTCACATAGATGTCGAGATTCTGTATCTGTTCAGGTGCAGTACATAACATTTATAATGTTACATCACACGAGTACATAAGGCCATATGTAAACATATATTTACCCAGTCAAACATGAAAGGGGGAAGCCAAAATTGTGCTACTCCAAAGCCAATGTAGCCAAAATGGTTAAACGTTGGTAATTGGAGAAGATAGCTGCTCAAAATGAACAGTCGAGTTATAGACGGAGGCTCTCAAGATGTTTTTTAATGTAGAAATCGGTGCCCAGAGCTGAGGAATTTCTCGATTATATCAGCCCACTGCATGCTCGTAGTCTGTTTCTGCAATTTAGATATAGGATCCTGACAATTGCTGCTGTTACCGCACTATGGGATTCCTCTAAGGCAGGTTCGCCAAGTTGTAACTTTTGCCCTTCCACTGAAGAAACTGAGGAACACTTGGTGCTCTTTTTTCCCCAAGTACGCAACTCCCAGGTGCATGTGACTTGTTCCTCTTGGTAGGAGCTTGTCTCTTACAGATCGAGTAAATGCCCTCAGGATTCGTAAGAGTGACTCCTATCCTGTGGTTGTGGTGGCAGTCTCCAAATTTCTCTACGTGGCATGGTCTGTCAGGTAAAAAATATTAGCACAACTGCTGTAAACTGAGGCGTAGGGGAAGATCGTGTGGTGCAATATACTGTTTTAATTATTTATGAAATAGATTTTATTGTCTTTTATTAGTAATTAATTAATTAAATGTTATTTGATGAGACATTGATTTTTATTGTTTTGTATTTTTTTGACGATGAAAATGTATTTTCGATCTGTCAATAAACTTTGAATTTTCTTTCATATATATTAATATTTGATATGCTTACCTTTTTAGATGATATTCTGCTCTACAATATTTTTGACACACATTTTTGTAGTTTAAGAAGTATGCAAACTCAATATTTTTGAGACTGTATTTTTGACACAAAATTATTGTGTCACAATATATTGGTAAATGAAATTTTGTCATACAACCACATGTAATGTAATGATTCAAGTTCAAAGGACATCCGCCTTGAAGCAAATCAGGCCTGGAAGGCAATAGAAATGATAACATTTGTTTGCGTTCAATGTGCTTCTGCAACAGAGGCTCTGCTAGTGTTCTGGAGCGATGATACAAGAAGCTGCTCAGGCATCTCCCCTCTCCAAAGAGACTCATTGGGGAAGAAGATTTAAAGAAAACTGAGGATTTGGGTTGAGTAGACATGAGGATTGATTGTCAAAGGAACATGCTGAAGTACCGCTATTTGACTGCATATCCAATGACTTTCTGAGGTATGCAGGATGCTTACATGGTTTGGCATAAAAATAGTCAGGGGATTCTAATGTCAATTTAGCCAAAATAGTATGAAACTGACTATATATGTATATATTAAGTACGGACAAGACTAATGTACTAGACAAAGAAGAGATGTGTGCTAAAAAATGTTCAAAGGTATATTTTATATTTATTTGTTCTATATTGCTGATTGCTGAGATTACTGTAATAATTGATATCTATAGGTAATTTCACTTTGCCTTGAAAGGTTTAATTTATCTTCTATCAATCAATCAATCAGGGAATTGTAAGCGCGCTACTCACCCATGAGGGTCTCAAGGCGCTGAGGGGGGGGGTCCGCAGATCTGTTTAGCCGAAGAGCCAGGTCTTGAGGGTCTTCCTGAAGGTGTTCAGGGAGGGGGCGCGTCTGATGTCTGCCAGTAGCTCGTTCCAGGTATTGGCTGCAATGTGAGAGAAGGATCTTCCGCCTGCTCTGGCTCTGTGGATGCGCGGGGTTTTGGCCAGTGCGAGGTTGGAAGATCGGAGGTTTCTTTTGGGTACGTGGAAGTTGATTCTGTTGTTGAGGTATTTGGGTCCGTTGTTGTGTAGGCATTTGTAGGCGTGAGTGAGGATTTTGAAAGTGACTCTTTTCTCCACGGGGAGCCAGTGGAGACTTCGTAGGTGTTGGCTGATGTGTTCGTGTCGGGGGATGCCGAGGACGAGTCTGGCGGCGGTGTTTTGTACTGTCTGGAGTTTGCGGAGTAGGGACTTGTTGATGCCGGCGTAGAGTGCGTTTCCATAGTCCAGTCTGCTGGTGATGAGTGCGTGGGTGACTGTCTTCCTTGACTCAGGGGGGATCCACTTGAAGGTCTTGCGGAGGATGCGGAGGGTGTTGAAGCAGCTGGAGGTGACGGCATTGACCTGTTGGTTCATGCAGAGTGATGAGTCGAGTACGATGCCGAGGTTCTTGGCGTGGTCTGAGGTGGTAGGTGGGCTTCCGAGGGCGGTCGGCCACCAGGTGCTGTCCCATGCAGAAGGGGTGGTACCGAGGACAAGGACTTCTGTCTTCTCGGCATTGAGCTTCAGGCAGCTGTTGGTCATCCAGACTGCAACGTCTTGCATTCCTTTCTGGAAGTTGAATTTGGCAGTGGTGGGGTCTTTGGTGAGGGAGAGGATGAGCTGGGTGTCGTCGGCGTAGGATACGATGTTGAGGCCGTGTTGTCAGACGATGGCTGCAAGGGGGCCATGTAAATGTTGAAGAGGGTGGGGCTCAGTGATGAACCCTGTGGGACTCCGCAGGTGATTTTCGTGGGGTCGGAGAGGAAGGGTGGGAGTCTGATCCTTTGGCTTCTTCCGGTGAGGAATGATCGGATCCAGTCCAGGGCTGTTCATTGTATGCCTGCGTCGTGTAGTCTGACAACTAGTGTGCGATGGGAGACGGTGTCGAAGGCCGCTGATAGGTCGAGTAGGATGAGGGCTGCAGAGTGGCCTTGGTCCAGGAGGGTGCGGATGTCGTCTGTGGCGGCGAGTAGGGCGGTCTCTGTGCTGTGGTTGCTTCGGAATCCGGATTGGGACGGGTCGAGGACGGCGTTCTCTTCAATGAATCGTGTCAGTTTCCTGTTGACTGTTTTCTCTGCAACTTTGGCTGCGAAGGGGAGGAGCGAGATGGGCCGATAGTTCGTGAGGTCAGTGGGGTCAGCTGTGGGCTTCTTGAGCAGGGGTATGACTTCTGCGCGCTTCCAGTCGTCTGGGAAGGTGCCTGTTTTGAAGGTGGTGTTGATGGTGCGTTGTAGTTTGGGTGCGATGGCGGCCACGGCTCTGTGGTAGATGTGAGGGGGCAGGGGTCGGTGGGGGCCCCCGAGTGGATGCTTTTCATGGTGGAGGCGGTGTCTTCGGCCGTGATCGGTGTCCAGTTGGAGATGGTGGGCTGGCTGGTGTTTCTGGGGGGCGGGGTCCATCTGTGGCACCTGGTGGATGGTCGATGAAGTTGTCGTAGAGGTTTTTGATCTTGAGGTGGAAATAGGTTCCAAGCTTGTCGCAGAGGTCTTGGGATGGGGTGATGTCTGTGGCTTCGCTGCGTGGGTTGGTGAATTCTTGAATGACACTGAAAAGTTCCTTGGAGTTGGTGGAGTTGGCCAGGATTTTGTTATGGATGAAGTTCCTTTTGGTGGCTCTGATCTGGTTGTGGTAGTCCATCATGGCGTCCTTGTAGGTGGTGTGGTTTTCGGTTGTCTTGGTGTTTCTCCAGTTTTTCTCCAGGCGTCTGCAGGTGCGTCTGGCTTCTTGGAGAGCGGTTGTGAACCAGGCGGCTTTCCTGGGGTGTTGTCTGTCGGGGTTGCGTAGCGGAGCGAGCTCATCTGCGCAGTTGGAGATCCAGGTGTGGAGTTCTCTGGCTGCGTCGTTTGCGCTGTTTGCGTCGGGTGCCCAGGTGTGGTTGTCTCGGGTGAGGGTGGAGTTAAGTTGCTCGTTGGTAACCTTGCTCCAGTTCCTTCGTGGTGGGCGTGGGGCTGGTTTGGGTGCCTTGGGTTTGTTGATGGCGAAGTGTACGCAGTAGTGGTCGGTCCATGGCGGCTGTGTTGTGTGGCTGAAATGGACGCTGTTTCCTGCCGCGAAGATGGGGTCGAGGGTGTGTCCTGCTCTGTGGGTCGGTGTGTTGACGAGTTGTTTAAGTCCGATGCTGGCGAGGTTGTCACGAAGGATAGTGGAGTTGGGGTCGCTGGGGTTGTCGAGGTGGAAGTTCAGGTCTCCAATGAGTATGTAGTTTGTTGAGGCGATCGCGTGGGGTGCGATGAAGTCGGTGATGGTGGTGGCGAAGGGTGTTCGGGGGCCGGGGGGTCTGTAGACGAGGGTTCCTCGGAGTGTGGCTTTGGGGGTGGTCTGGATCTTGAAGTGCAGGTGTTTGGCGGAGGGGAAGGTTTCGCTGGAGGTGGTGAGGCGGAGGGTGATCTTGTGGGCAATGGCGAGGCCACCTTCTGGGTGGTTGGGGCGGTCTTTCCTCTGGATCTTGTATCCGTCTGGGATGGCGGTGCTGATGTCGGGGGCGGAGGATGCGTTGGTCCAGGTCTCTGTGAAGAAGGCGATGTCGGGCGAAAGAGAGTCGAGTAGGTTCCAGATTTCCATGGCGTGTTTGTGTACGGAGCGTACGTTGAGGAGGATGCATTTTAGGGTGTCGCCGGTGCTGGCGTCGGCGGTGTTGGAGGCCGGGGTGGCGGTGAGGGTCTGGCGGCAGTGGAGGCAGGAGAACTGGCCGTGGGTCGTGTTCGGCGAGGCCTGTTTGCATTCTCTAAGTCTTCCAGGGTTGAGTGCAAGGAGGGTGGTGGTGTCGTAGCGATGGGTAGTGGGAGGTCCAGGGTTCCTGGCGCTGGCCGCGGTCGGGTCACGGACGGGCACAGACGGGCTTGCCTTTGGCGCGCCCGCTGCGCACGTCCGCTGCGCGACCGCGCAGCGGCCGCCATTAAGTAGGGGAGGTGGGAGGGAGGAGAGGCTGGGAGGCGGGAGCAGGGGAATTCCGGGGGGGAATTCCGGGGGGAAATTCCGGGGGGGAATTCCGGGGGGGAGCGGCCTGCGGCAGCGGCGAAAGGCAAAAGGAACAGGCAGGCACGAGAAAATAAAAACAGTGGTGGAATTAGAGCAAGACACAGATGGGCACAATAACAGTGGCACAACAGGGAAAATTAAGAAAAAAAACGGATGAGAAAGGTTACGGTGGTTGGAGGCAGTCTGGTCCCAGTTGGAGCGGGCAGCAGGCGCAGGAGCGGGCAGCAGCCTCGAACCTCCCAAGGAGGAGGTCGGGGTCTGGAGGCAAGAGATGGCACAGCGGAGCAGTGGGGAAAGAGTGGACCTAGACCAATTTTTGAACCACCAAAAGCATCGCAAAGTACATATAAGACTGTAGAAGACTCACTGCTATATTAAATATCATCATTCTGATACATAAGATTTATGTATGAATGGTGCTCAAGAAAGAATCTTTTATTGCAAAATACCAACATCTGTGTTTATCTATTGTTTCTAGCGTCCAGGGTAGGGATTGGTATCTGTATACAAAACTTCCTCTGCAGATGGTCGTTACTCTGACAGGGTTTTCTGACTCTCAACACGCCTTATCTGAATGACCATAACTCTTTGTAGTGAAGAGTGAGAGACACCTGCCCATTCTCTCTTTCACCGTACGCTACATATAATTCCTCTTGGGGCTGAGAAGATCCACCCTGTTGTACCCCCGAGAAGTGGGATTCACAAAACTGCCTGGGCACTCTCTCAATTGCTACTAATTCACATATTGATGCAGAGATCTTCCCCACCATGGCAGAGATCTTTGTACAGATAATATAGGAAAGGAGAGATCGTTGGTTAAGAATTACATTTTGCAGTACATAAGTATAACTGCTATGTGCATCACAAAATGCAGTTTGTGAATCGGGCCCTTTGTAAGTACTTATTTAAACACAAATCATCACTATGACAGCCCTTCACTGCCCTTCTCAGAAAAAATATTTTAAATCACCTTCCAAACCCATATACCTCTCACAAAACATTGGCATAGATAACCACCCTATTTGTGCTTTATGAAAAAAAAAGATTTTTAAAAAATGTATTTGTTGAGAGACATTCACAAAAATGTATCATATTGGACATCTCTGAGGCAGATAATTGGCACACTTACTGCAAACAGAGATGTTATGTTATCCTTTTGCTTTCTAAAGCATTCCAAATCACCCTTTGCTGTTTCAAGGTGCTACAAATCAGCTAAGCTAATCATGGAAACATAGCTGCGTCAAAGAATCAGAAGGGTTTTCTTTTTCCACAGTGGTGTGCTTAATATGTCTGTAATGGATAGTATTGTTAATAGCCATTTTTTCCACAGTTCATTGATGACCACAGGCATGTCATGTAAGCATTCAACTAGCATAAAGTTTGGCCTCTCATTTCTTCCAAATATATTGAGTGCTGTGGGGCAAATTAGGTATTGCGGCTGTGTAAACAAAAGTGCTAGCAAATCAGTGCTTTTAAGGCATGATTGAAAAGGTGGCCAGAGCACAGGTTATAGCATGAACCGCGCCCCAGAATAGAACTTTAGAGAATTAAATAACAAAAGGGTTGTTTCACCTCTGCTTAGGGTGGCTGGGTATTTTGCTGAAGAAAACTGACTTGCAAGTGAGAACTGTGATTAAAGAATGTTTTTATTACATAAAGATAATGTTCATTACTCTGAGACCTAATCTTCCTCATTCCATTCCTCCATCCATTCCTTTCTTGTTTTCTCCTCTGAGTATTTGGAAAGCTGGAACTCGCACTCTTCAATAATCTGGTCGATGATTCTTGTTATGCAGCATGAGAGGTAAAGAGAAAACTCCTTCCACAATATCTAAATTTCAAAGTACATACTACTAAGTAAGAACTCAGGTCGACAGCTACATTCAGGTTAGTTATTTATTTCGAATTTAAAACCGATTAATGTACACCAGCCTCAGCCTGATGGTGTAAAAATACAAAGAAAATAGGATGAATCCAAATCTCCGGAACCGATTCACCCTATATAACAAAAAAGAAAACAACTAACTCTATCACTGCAACATACGTTATCATGGAGACAAAAATGTGCGTTGGATTGCAATAAAATTTCATGCATAATCCCCTACAATTTCCTAACTGTCCCTACATTACCTCAAAGTGGAAATCCTAACCTAAAGTAAGCTTCAGCAGAGATGGGAAAAGGTGTCAGCCGTTAGAGCCCTCCTCAGAAGTACATTGCGGATAGGCGGAGAAGATGGCGGCTAGAGCTCGCAGCTCCGACTCAGAGGATTATAACAAACATCCCTTTTCCCACCCACGGGCCGATGAGGAAGGCTTCTAATATAGAGAACACCAGGAACCATCAACGCGATCACTTTTGAGCGGTTCGAGGCAGATCACAATTTTTTCACCGTTTCGAGCTGTGAGACCTGAGATCCGAATGGCGCAACAATTTACGAGAGACGGTCCTCCGCGCGCGAAGGATACTAAAATTATAACGGCTCTTCGAGACAGCGGCCCATTGAGAAGATTTCACACACACCCACCGGGTAAATAAGTAAGAACTGCCAGAAATCGCCATAGAGCAATCTAAGAACTGATGGCTAAATGTTTAAGCACGACCGCATGGTGCGCCTGACTTCAAGATGGTGCAACTGAGTTTGTGGCGTGGCGTGTTAATGGCCTAAAATGCACGGCAGCTAACGAAAGTGCATATATCTACGATGCCAATGTGCAGACCTGAATGCATGACAGTGCGACTGAAGGACGGATGCAACACCAGCTACGAGACACCAGAGATAATCATTTGTAATCCGAAGGTGCCTGACCTCAAGATGGCGCATTCTGCGATCCTGCAATCCTAAGCGCAAACTGAATAGTTCTAGCATAACGATACAACCAACACGGAGGGAACACCAACAGTAGGTCTGACTGCTATTATTCACCAGTAGCTGTGATAATCTGTTGTAGCCAAGGTATCTGAGATGAATTAAGGCTGGTTTGAGTCTAACTGAAGGGGAGGAAATGAAGAACATTTATTTTACCCTAATGCAGTAGTGACTAATTTACTCTAATGCAGCAGGGACCAATTGCCTATGACGCACGACATGCCAGACTTTGACATTATACGAGTCTATCTGTGGTGCCTGGCTAAACTGAACTCGCGGCTGCAGGCAAGAGTTTTGTGATATGAGAGCGCATAATCTTACCTAGCAACAGAAGTCAAGGAACGCTTTTTTGCACTAATCTGATTCCACCAGCCCGACGATCGTCCCCAGAGCGGGGCCTGGCCCTAAGATGGCGCCCATGATGTAGCTATTGACAAATCAATCAGCAATATAGCCGTCCGTGGCTGCTGCGTTGCGGAGCTTCATTTCTACCCTTCCTTATGGCACCAAGCTGGGGAACAATCTGCCAATACTGTTCAGCCAGGTTCCAGCTTGTCCCGCATTGTATCTCATACAGGATGTTTTCAAGATGGCCGACAGATGATCAGCGCCTGCCGGGAACTCCCCGGCTAAGGATTGCCTTTTTGGCTTTATTCCCCTGGAAGCTACCCCCTTCTTGGACCCGTATATACACCTGGGGTTAGATTTAGACTGCGGTTCTCATCTCACCAACTCCCGCGTTTAATCTCGAAATCCTCAGAGGTACCGTGACTATTATCCTGACCGCAGAGACCGAGCAATTATGGCTGATGCCCGATGGAGCTGCCTTGACAGCTATAGAGGAGATCGGCTCTGGTTCACCCCCTAGGCCGTCACCTACCCAGCCGGACATTGGTCACTGTTCTCCTCGTCTCTCCGCTGTGTATCCGGATTTGTTTGTCTTACACTTTGACTGTTTTAGTACCCCTGAAGTACTTTCCCCCTGCTGGTCTGCCTGACCCGTTCTGCATTCCTTAACCCTTTTCTTTCCCCCTTACCTTCTATGCCCCATAGGTCATGCATCTTTGTTATTCTATGCTCTATTTACTCATGTGACCGTGTAACATTGTTTTTTATGTGTCGTTGTCATTCTATGCTCTAGTAACACACGTTTACTGTGTAACACTGCTTTTTTCCCCTATGTTTTACTATGCCCCTGTAACTGATGTAATTTGTAACCTGTAACTCACTGGTACTCATGTAAAGCGCTCTGATACCTCCGGGTCTAGCCAGCGCTATATAAAACTCTTCAAATAAATAAAAATAAAATAAATAAATAAATACTCCAACCAGGGTCCTGTAGCATGAAGCCAAAAGCCAAAGATGAGGTCTGTACCTCAAGGCGTCCTAACTACATTACAACATAAGCAATCGCCGAATTATGGCACCTCCCACAGCTTTATGAGTGGTTTTCCATTATTAGAGCATCATCCTGCTTCCATTCTCCGCCCAAATGTTCACATGTTGAGATATTTTATATGTCCTTGGTGTCATCTCCTCTCCCATGAGACTTGTCCCCATCCCTTATCGCATTTCTTCTGTTCAGGCCTCTCTATCTACTAGGAACAATAACTCTTTCTTTCAACTAATGAAGCCTTGTCCACCTGCAGTGGGAACACAAAATACATGCAACATTCCAAAATGCAAGCAAAATACGAATTCAAACGTTAGCTGAAAAATACTGTGAAAATATATTTAAGGCCAACAGTTGGGCAAAAATTAACAACACACAGGTTACATTATGTGTGTCCTTCTAAAAGCAGGTACATTATCTTTTCAAAGTATAATTCAACAGTTATAAACAGCAAAACCGTATACATTAGTGTAATGATTAAAATATTAAACAAAATTAACATTACATGTTTAATTGTTATTCCCACCAAGTATTAATGCACACTTTTTGTCAGTTACATCTCTAAAGTACACATGAGATTCGAGTTAATCATGAGGATTACTTAAACATGTTGTTTTCTTCCTTCTTCTATTCATACATTAGTCATACAGAATATATGTGAGTGCAGACTAACTGTGATTATGACGCACTCCTACTGTAAATTCAAAAAAGGGGCTCAAAATACTCTCCTCCAATCCCCCCTCTGATGGCGTATCGAGCCATCACCAAATCTTATCATCTTATCAGATGATCTTTCCAGATAGACCAAACTAAACCGTTGTGGTTGCAATTCTCTTTCTTTTCAACTCTTCCAATCGTTTCAGATCATGACAGTCTTCATCTTGTGCCCTTTCTAACTGTTTCTCCCCTGATTTCTGATTCTTTCCCTTCCTTTCTCAGTACTTCTTGTACCCTTTGACAACACCCACCAGGGTAAGTGCACAAATGGCAATTATAAGCAAAGGCTTTAGAATAGATCCAACTATACCACTTCCCAGGTTTGCAAACCATCTGGCTATTGCATTAAATCCATTTCCGACTGAATCCCAAACACCTTCAGCTGCCAATCCACTTAAGTCTTTATGAATATCAGTAATGTTCTTTATATATTTTTGGAAGTCCCTACTCTTATCAGGGATATAAGTGGAACACTGCTGAACTTTTAGCATCCGGCAGACTTCGCCTTCCTTTGCGAGCTTGACGTCTAACGCAAGACGATTCTGAAAAACCATTGATCTACTAGCAGCCATTTCAGTATTGACAAGCAGCAAAGATCCAGCAGTACTACTAGACAACTTTTCGACCACAGTAGACAGTTTGCTAATCTTGATGTCATTCAGTATCACCCACTAGGTATTATTGCTCCAAAAATATCTCCCACAATCTCTCCTGCACTCAAACCATGCCTATGTCTCGACTTCTCCTCCCACACAATATGATCAAAATAGTCTACATGATAAATCTTTGGAAACACCACACCCAGATAACAAGTGGCATACCATCTACTAGATAACTTAAAGTAAGCATTCTTCCCACAGATAAAATGAACTCCAGGAATCACTGGATCTCTTCCATCCACAAACAACTTCCAAGATCCACGGACTTCAAGGGTGTTTTTTGTTTTTGTTTTTTTACAGAGTTTTATATAGCGCAAACTTGACCCGAAGGTATCGGGTATCAGAGCGCTTTACATGAGCACCAGTTGCTTACATGAGGACACATTCATTTTTGTTAGGCACGGTGTGATCACATTCACTCTTTCCTACAAATATGGAACTGTATGCCAATCTAATGACAATGCTCCAGTGTTTCCTGTGGTCTGATGGTCCCTTTCCTCTTGTGTCCACTCCTGAACACAAAATCTAATCTCAGCATTAGCTACCACTGGCTTAAATCTATCTTCGACTTGATCAATGAATTTCTTTTCAATTCCGGTAAGTGTCCATGTTAAGTTATGTCAATGTGCATAAGCAGTATCTATTGTCTGTCGCGAAATGAAATATTTACTGGCAACCTCAGCAGTTTTAGCATTTGCATGTTTATGTAGGTGCTTGAACAGTGGAACCTCAGAAAGGACCAAATCATACTTTGAAAAATAGTCCTCAAAATGTTATAAAATATACTAAGAAGCAAACTACAACTAATGCTATCTGTCAAAGGAAAGCTATGATAAGTGATGCCTTCAGCTGCTGAGGCGGGTAATTGCATGCAACATAACAATCCCTCACCTCCATAGTGTCCGCATACTCATAAAGTAGCCTACCGTAAGCGCCTAATATAAAATCCCCTCTAGAAAGATCAGTATGTAAGTGTTGTTCTCCTACCATTGCTAAGTCTGCGCAGGTATAGGTATTTCCTTTATGCTACCAGCAGGCCTCAAACATAGCATGACAACTAACACTATTAAACCTATTACTATAAGTGTTATGGATGCACACATTATGCATTTACGCCTACTACTAGAACGATTGGTTCCCATTCTACTTTAGATCCAGATCAAATATGGCAGAGAAACAGCAGTACAGAATTTTGGTCCAGATGTACGACCATTGGATTTTGCGACTCGCAAATTGCGAAAAAGTGTGAGTCGCAATTTGCGAGTCGCAAAAGCCAATGTACAACAGTGTCAGAGACACTGTTAGCGATTCCCAATGGGGTCGCAAAATGCGAGGCTCATGAATATTAATGAGCCACTCGCAATTTGCGAGCCCATTGTGAATGGCTGGCCCTCCCAGGGATGGTGACCTGCTGGGCTCAGCAGACCTCCATGTCTGGGACTGCTTTTCAATAAAGCAGCTTTTTTTTAAAATGCAGCCCGTTTTTAGAGCCAGTCACAAAGGGGAAGGGGTCCCCTGGGGACCCCTTCCCATTTGCGACTGCATTACCACCCTCTTGAAGAGGGTGGTAAATTGCAAGTGTTTTGCGACCGCAATTGCGGTCGCAAAACATTCATACATGGCTTATGAGTCGCTATTAGGAAGGGAACGCCCCTTCCTAATAGCGAGTCGTAAACACTATTTTGCGAGTCGCAATTTTTGTGACACGTAAAATAGTGTTTGTACATGGCCCTGTAGGGTTTTTGCATGCGCAAACGGATTCGCAAACCCGTTTGCGCATGCAAAAACTGGTCGTACATCTGGCCCTTGATCTGTTGTTCTCCACCTGTGCAAAATGCAAAACAGTCTCTTGTTCAGAGTTCAATTTATTTATATCAATATACAATCTTCGTGAGACTTCCATAGCCCTACTCCGTGTTCTTCAAAATGGTCACACCCTAAATATTTTCTTCTTCCACTTGGGCCTAGGTTTCTTCTTCAAGCACTTTTAGCAAGAGTTCATAGAATATCATTCAACATCTCTTATAAGTTCTGATCCTAATTCATGTACAAGCAACTGTAACAAATCAACTCTCAAATCTGCAATCTCCTCAGGTCATTGTTCTAGATTTAAATGAGAAAAAACAGTGTCATTCAGTATCAAATTTTGCAAGCCACTTAGCCTCGGCGGGTTGGGCACAGCAAATGAAAGAATAGCATTCAGATCAGTCCTTGGAACCCTCAGCAAAACATCTATTATCAGCACTGAAGTTCCATTGCTGGCCCTCATCAGAATTTGTGGCTAGATTTGGCCACTCTGGAGAAGCGCACCACCGACAAGGCACCCTCAGTCTTTTGGATCTCCTTAAACTGGTTCCTCCGCCTTCGCCTTCACTCTGTTCTGATTCGGATGTTTCACTTACGGGTGCAAGTTCTCCTTCAGAGGACAATGTCAAATTTCTCCTACGTGACCCTCTTGGCCAGCTTTCATCCACCTCAACTCGCGGGTCCACAACACTAGCTCCTTGCTTAGAGACAGGACCTATCTCGTTCACCCCTTCGACACCAGCTTTGCCTGAGCCCACGTCTGTCTCTTGTTCTTCTGGTCCTCCTTCGACTTGCTTTAGTGCTGTCTTGACTTGAAAGTACCCCCCTACAGCTTGACTGACCCTCTCCCATGGCTTCTTAGCCACTGCTGGTGTTTCTTCTGGAAGAGGAGCTGTTTCATCAAAGGGACAAAGGACCCTGCAGGTGTGAGAGGCGTGCACCAAGTTCGGAAAGCCGCCACACTTTACAGCAGTGATTGTAACCAGAATCACCTGGCCACGCCAAAGGGGTTGAAGACAGCTCCTCCTCACATGTTTCTTGATGACCATGAAGTCATGGGGTTGAGGTCATGGCACTGCTCCTGATGTGGCGGTGTAGTCGCTGCTTCGACCTGGTGAAACACAGAACAAACCACGTCAGCCAGCCCCTTACAGTAGACAAGCACCAGATCATCTGGTATATTCATAAGTACGTTGGCAGGCACAGCAGGCAACCTCATTGCCCGCCCCATGAGGATCTCATGTGGCGAGAGTCCAGTACTTCCATCTGGGATGCTACGGAGACTTATCAACACCAGAGGTAAAGCATCAGGCCATTTTAGAGACGTCAAGGCACATACTTTAGCTAACCTGGATTTCAAGGCACTGTTAACCTGCTCCACAATACCGAAAGCCTCTGGCCGATAACTGCAATGTAGTCCCTGTTCCACTTGCAAAGCTGCACATAACAATTTCATAATCTCATTATTAATATGAGATCCTCAGAAGGACTCCAAAGTAGTTGGAAATCCAAATCTTGAGATGAGTTCCCACAACAGTAATTTGACCTCTGTGAGACTGTCACACCTTCTAGTTGGATAGGCTTCTACCCATCGAGAAAATATGCACACCAACACTAGAATATACCTCAGTCCATCACAAACAGGTATCTCAACAAAGTCCATCTGCATCCAATTAAACAGTCCTCCTGACCGTCCAATTTGACTCAGAGTAACTGCGGTCCTTTTACCCACATTCATCTTTTGACAGGTTACACACCGGTGACACAAATGCTTCAGCAATCACTCCAAATTTGGGGTTAAACCATGTCTGCCTAAACTACCTCACCATCGCATCCCTTCCCACATGTGTTAGTCCGTGAATATGCCTAGCCATCAGAGGTAACAAATTATTGGGCAACACTAGTCTCCCGTCTTCAGAGACACAAATATCATCCTCCCTCTTTGCATATCCTGCCCTGATCCAGCCCGATTGTTCTTCCTCTGAAAACTCCTCTTGCAACCTCTTCACCTCATCCCAAGTATCAACAACTGTCATCAACAGGCTGAGATCGATCTCATTGTTCAATTAATTTACGTACCCATTGAAACTGCACAATAACGTGCAACGTCGTCAGAATATCAATTTCCAAGAGTGACATAATCATTTCCCTTACAATGAGCAGGACACTTAACAATTGCGACCTCCTGCAGCAACTGTAAAGCCTTCAGCAGTTTTCTCACAACCTCCCTATTGCTGATGGGCGATCCTGACGTGGTCTCAAAACCTCTCTGAGACCATAACTGCTTGAAGTCATGCACCACACCAAAGCCATACTGACTGTCAATGAATATTGTCACCCTCAGTTGGTCTGAGACACAGCATGTGCATGTCAGGGCAATCAAGTCGGCCACTTGTGCGGAGAATACTCCTGGTAGACAAGCAGATACCACCACCCCTGAGACAGTACAGACAGCATTAGCAGCCCTCAGATTCTCTTTATGATCCCTTAAACATGAGCCATTAACAAACAGGGTTTGATCAGACTCTGATAATGGCTCGTCAGAAATGTCAGGATGTGGCTTAGTGGATAGTTCAGTGACATCAAGGCAGTCATGCTCTCCCTTGGTCTCTTTCCCTTCACAATCAGGCAATGGCAGCAACGTGACAGGATTGAGTATAGAACATGGGAAACATCCGGAACTACGCGGCCAGAGCCACGAGTTCTGGAAGCCCTCAAGCGTAACCACTCTTGCCCGAACAACGAATTTGCCTTAACCACGCACATGCGTGGTTAAGGCAAATGCGCTCTAGTGTTCGGAATGGGTGGGGAAAGAGGAGCGTCGGGAAGCAGACACGGACAGGTAAGTGGGGCTGGAGCCGGGTCTCGGGGGTTTGTGGTAGTTTTCAGGGGTGGTGGGGGTTTGGGGTAATTTTAAGGGGTGGTGGGGGTTCGGGGTAGTTTTAAGGGGTGGTGGGGGTTCGGGGTAGTTTTAAGGGGTGGTGGGGGTTTGGGGTAGTTTAAGGGGTGGTGGGGGTTCGGGGTAGTTTTCAGGTGTAATGGGGTTTCAGGGTAGTTTTAAGGGGTAGTTTTTTCCCCTTGTTGGGGAAAGATCCAATATTCATACTCTGGAGTCTCAGTGACCCCTCTGAGAGAGTCCACAGTGTCAAGGGAGCCACGCACAGTTGAGGTATGGTATGGCGCCCCTTACCAAAGCACTCCCTCTCCCCTTGTTGGGGAAGGATCCAGTAGGTAGGCCTTGGAGTCTCAGAGACCCCTCTGAAAGAGTCAACTGCGTAAAGGGAGCCTCACGCAGCAGAGATGTGGGAATGATACCACTTCCCCTGGGAGCACAGCTTACCGGACCTTGGACGCGGCTTTTACTCGTCTACCGGTTTGTACCCCCTTCACCCTCCCCCTCCTCTTTCATGCTCTGTCTCTCACCCTCCCCTACCGCTTTCCCACTTTCATTCTTTGTCTACTTCCTCTGCTCCTATCCCCTCTCCCCTGAATCTCTCCCCCTGCCTGCTAGGCCGCCTAGCCCCCTGTCCCTTGTGCCCTTTGACTAAGCACTCCTTCTCCCCTTGTTGGGGAAAGATCCAATATTTATACTCTGGAGTCTCAGTGTTCCCTCTGAGAGAGTCCACAGCGCTAAGGGAGCAACTCACAGTTGAGGTTTGGTTTGGCGCCCCTTGCCAAAGCACTCCCTCTCCCCTTTTTGGGGAAGGATCCAGTAGGTAGGCCTTGGAGTCTCAGAGACCCCTCTGAGAGAGTCCACTGCGTAATACGGAGCCTCTCGCAACGGAGATGTGGGAATGATGCCACTTCCCCTGGGATCACAGTTTACTGGACTTTGGACGCAGCTATTACGCGTCTACCGGTTTGTGCCCCCGTCACCCTCCCCTCTTCTTTCTTGCTGTGTCTTTCACCCTCCCCTCCTCTTTCCCCCTTCATTCTCTGTCTACTTCCACTGCTCCTACCCCCTCTCCCCTTGAATCTCTCCCCTTGCCTGCTTTTTCCCTTACGTATATGTCCTTATTGTTTGTCTCGACCTAACATGTAATTATGTAGCTATGCTCTAATAACTGTGTAACCTTTGTAACGATGTAACCTGCAACTATGGTCTGATTCTCATGTAAAGCGCTCTGATACCTCTGGGTCTAGCCAGCGCTATATAAGACCTTTCAAGCAAAACAAACAAGGGGTGGTGGGGGTTCGGGGTAGTTTTAATGGGTGTTGGAGGTTCAGAGTAGTTTTCAGGTTTGGTGAGGGTTTGGGGTAGTTTTAAGGGGTGGTGGGGGTTCATGGTAGTTTTCAGGGGTGGTGGGGGTTCGGAGTAGTTTTAAGGGATGGAGGGGGTTCAGGGTAGTTTTCAGGAGGGGTTCACAGAATTTTTCAGGGGTCGTTTTTGGGGCTCAGGGAGGGGGTGGGCATAGTTTTTAGGGATTAGGGGAGGGCGGGTCATTTTAGGGCTCAGGGGAGGTCGGATACATTTTTAGGGCTTTGGGGAGGGCGGTTGGTTTACAGGAGGGAGAGGGGTAGTTTTAGGACTCAGTGAGGGGGCAGGGGTCAAGTCTTAACCACTGAAATGTGTTTACCATACATGCTTTGACAACGCATAAAACGTTGTAAAGGCATGCATGGTAAAGGCATATTCGTGGTTAAGACTTGCGTAGCACAGACTGTGTGGAACCGTCATGCATGGTAAACGCATGCGTGGTTCCATCACACAACCATAGAACATCGCTTCAATGTAATGTTCTCGACTGCAAGATGGCCTGCTCATAACGTGTAAGCCTACTGTTGGTCATGTGTAGAGTTCTGGTCCCTGTTAACAGCAGTTCCAAAGAATGCGGAACATAAACAGTAAGTGGATGACCCATCACGATGCCTTCACATCTTTCTACACCACGTCCTGAGTCACTACACCTCTGAAACCATTGTTAAGGATAAAACTGGGTCTTAGTTGAACTATAAATGTAAAAATAGGACGGATTTTTCAAAAATTCCCTGTATTTTGTCTTGATTCTTGCATTGGTTATTTGTTGGAAATATGTATGTATCACCATCACACTATTTGTTTTATCAGTTCTTTTTGAGTTACGTGGTTTGTCCTGTGATTTAACTGTGTAACAGCCATATATGTAACCACACTAACCCCAGAATTTAACTGGGGGGAGGAACCAGAGGCACAGGGTGCCAGGAGCAGGCCAGCCTCCAACACAAAATGTTCAACACAAATGGGGCCGCTCCCAATAACGTGACCGAAGGTGCTCGAAGGTGCTTCTCACAAAAAGTGAAGGACTGGCCTCACACACCACCTGGTGTCATGCTACATCATCGGCCTTCCTCGCCCTCTAAAAACTTGATTTGATAGAGGGCGGGCATTCACCTGACGACAGGGATGCACTTCTAAACTAAGTGGGGGCCCATAGTCAGTGAGTGAAGTTTAAAAAAAATTAGAGTTGCCAAATAAATTTTTTAATGAGGTAGGTAACTGTATTGTCTTAAAAACAGTGGACGGTGAAGTAGGGAAATGTATTATTCCCTCACCGTGTTAAATCGGGTCGACATGTTTCTGCCTGGTGTCCCTGAGGGGTACATGGCATTCATCAGGACCTATATTAAGAAGGGGGCTCCGTTCTTACCAAATTTTGTGGTGAGAAAAACCACTGTGTGGGGTGACCTTTGTCACTCTCCACTTCCGGGGGCTCTCTGTAACCCTGTAAGAAAGAAATTGTTTGCAAGAGAACCATCAATAGTATGCTCCGGTCACTAAAAAGAACCATTCAGAACCACACCCACACAAATTAGCGTGCGTGGCTATATGTGTAACACGTGACTTTCATCTGTGCACACACAAAAGAGTATAGTCGAGAGATAAAAATTCTCTCACATATTACCCAAGACCTTCAACCTACGTGCTCCATGGGAGGAGGAATAGAGGGAAAGCCCCTGTAGTCAGACTCTAGAAAATTAAAAGCAAGAATAGCCACTGTAAAAATATGTACATAAAATCCATGCAATTGTAATCCTAAGGGGTTTATGGGCTTTTTCTACATCCAAACCCACATTCATCACACATTTCTCGCATTCCCTTACTTCATCAAGGTTTGCTTTCCACAGTGTCACCTAATCATATTCTGCTGTCCTCCCTGGTGATAACTGAGCTGGGAGGTAGAGGAGTTTAAATAGTGCACTAAAATGGGTGTGTGGCGGGTAGAAAGCCTAAATTAGTGCTAATTGCCTTCATGTGCGTTATGTCCGGTGTACCCAAATGCGCCGGTAAAAAGGATTGAATTGAGTGCCTGGCCTGCTCTGAGTGGTAAGTTCTGTGTCACGTAATCACGCGCGCCGATATCCGGTGTCTCTGAGGGCGTTAGAAGAGATCGTCAGGCAGGCGCCTGACTCTAGGCAAGGCCAGCATTGTACCAATCGCATGCGTCTCACCCCACTGTGAGCGCATTGCTAAGTCACGTGATACGTGTATGCGCGAGGGGCGTGGCCAAGCTGCAGACCGAAATGGCCGCGCGGCGTTGAAGCTCCGCCAGCCGACCGACGACACAAGAGCTATCCCCCACATCCTGCACGGCTCCGACGGCGGAATTGGCGTCATTGGGCCCCTGATGCGATGATGCACAGCCTGCGGTAAACGCGGGACCGTGAAAAGCCTCCACGTCGACGCTGTAGAGACCTGCGTCTACGGGGCGATTGAAGGGAAGATGGCGGCCTGAGGTGCCGATACGTCGGAGCGGAGGTCCTGCGGACAGCGAAACAGCCTCACTCCCGAGTTGGGGACCTACACTGCCGGTGAGTGACCCGGGTGCCGGTCTGGTTTGCCTCTGCTCCCCCCCCCCACTCCTACTCGATTCTCGCCTGGGACGGGGCCTGCTTGGCTCTCCCGCGAGCCTGCGACCACACTGCCTAGCTCCTGGAGCCCCCCCACCCGGTACGGGGTCGGAGAGGCGGCCCAGGTGGTGGCGGGGTGAGCGACGCCCTCAGGGAGGGAGTTAGAGGCTACCTGTTGCTCCCGGCGCCCGGTGCTTCTCCCGTGCGGTCACCAAAACCCTTCAGCCTTGCCTTACAGGACCTCCGCTGGCCCGCCAGCGCACCTGCCATCGGCCTGGTGATTGGCCCCGGCTGCCTCCGCCTGCGGAGCTGCACTGCTGTTCGCGGCTGCCCATGCTCGCCCTGATCTGGGGGAGTTTCTCCATCTGCAGCCTACGGTCCCCCCGACATTGATGGACCCCTGATGTACCGTGCCACGGGACTCTGGACTCCTGGTGCTTCTATGGCCCGCTGACTGCATTCCGGATCGGAGTAACAGCTTGCACCTCCTGGCTTCAGCACTGTATCGAGTGGTCCGAGTGGTCCGTCGTGTCGCGACGCCTGGGACCCGGTTCGATTGTTTAGGGATGTTTGAGATGGTGCAGACGCTCTACCAACTGCGGTGGTGACCTGGGGCATTCGTGTGTCGGCGGCGGCCCAGTTGTGTCCTCTTCGCCCTGACCTCAGTGGTTCTCCTTGCTATACTCTTGTGGCATTTGTGGCTCGCTGACCAGATTCAGTACACTCTACAACGGCATGGGTCGCAAGGACCCGAAACAAAGGACACTCCCGTTCGAGAAACTTGCGGAGAAGATCACGGAGGAGGGTCCCGATATGGCGGAAAGTGGTCCGGGCCCTGATCGTGGTGATGACGGCGCGGCGCCTCCGGCTGAGTGGCTCCAGGAGATGAGAGCTAGCTTTCGGTCACTGGATGGCCGCTTTGACTCACTTGACAAGACTCTCGAATCAATGGGGGCCAAAATCCAGGCGCATGATAGGCGTCTTGACGTGGCGGAGGCGCGGATCTCCGACATTGAAGATGGCACGGCTCAATCGACTAAAAGACTGGACAGAATGGAGCGTATACTAAAAGAAGTGGCCATAAAGAACGAGGACCTCGAAGCGCGCAGCCAGCGCAATAACGTACGCATCCTCGGGGTCCCGGAGTCCACCGCCACGGGTCGAATGGACCTCTTTGTCGAAACCCTGCTGTCCGACTTGTTCGGGAGGGAGTCTTTCACACCTGGATTTGTGGTGGAGCGTGCCCACCGCACCTTGGGGTCACGGCCTAACCCGGGCCTACCTCTGCGCCCTCTCATTGCCCGTATCATGAACTTTCGGGACCGGGACACAGCCCTTCGCTTGGCACGAGAGCGAGGAGACACTGTCTGGCAGGGTTCCAAGGTCGCTCTTTACCCAGACTTCACTGTTATGGTGCAGGAGGCCAGGCGCAAGTTTACCGGAGTGAAGGCCGCCCTCCGAAACCTTGGTCTCAAATACGGCATGCTTTATCCTGCACAGCTTAGGGTGGAGTCTGGAGGCCGGGTGCGCATCTTTGACAATCCTAACGAGGTCCAAGAATTCTGTCGCACCTATAAACGCAACAACGACCAGGCAAATAAGGACGGGGGCGCCCCCTCACCTCCACATAGTGGCTCCGTTGCAAGTTTGGAACTGTTTTCTGGCTCTGGTGTTGGGTGACATTGGCGTCCTGCTGCCGTTTACTTTTATTAGATTTCACGGGGACTGTAATGTATATTGCTTTAATATGTAATTCATAGTTGGTCGTCTGACGTGGCGTTGCCACCCCCCCTTGGTGGATACCTTGGGTTTGTTTTGGTTGGTCCTGATGTACCTCTTCGAAGTAGCGCTTTTCCACTGTAAAGTCGATGGGTACTCTGCTTATTGCTCTCAAATTGGGGTATGCATTACCTTTCTTGTAGTGAGGCTGGGTGGGGGGGTGTTCACAGGTTTTCATTATTGATTATCGTTATTGTTGCTCACTGTATTGGTTCACTATTTCCAAAATGGAGCTCGATCTCTTTAGACTCCTCAAGGATCTCGGATGGCGCAGCCAGGTTTGATTGATGGTCCCTCCAATTTGTCTTTGCTCTCATGGAATGTCCGGGGTCTCAATAACAATCGTAAACGACGGCAGGTGGTACATTATTTGATCAGACATAATATAGACATTGCCTTCCTGCAAGAAACACATTTACCGGTTTCAGACCCTGCTCACTTTGCTTCGAGCTGGGGTGCACACAGGTACTTCGCTAATTTTAGTAATTATGCGAGAGGAACAGCAGTTCTTATACACAAGAGGGTTCCCTTTCACTGCCAGCTCATAGTCAATGACAAAGAGGGCCGATACACCATTGTCACAGGGTTATTGATGGGTCACAAAGTTACATTGATGTGTGTCTACGCCCCTAACACTGATTCACCGGACTTCTTCCATGCACTGCACGCGCAGCTCTCTAAACTAGAACCCAGTCTGATCCTGGTAGGTGGGGATTTCAATCTCCTTCTAAATATCGACTTGGATAGCACATCCACCTCCCCAGATACAAAACCTAGAGCACGGCGCGCTCTCCTTGAATTGTGCGAACAGTTTTCGTTAATGGACATATGGCGCAGGCGCAACCCCACACTTACCAATTTCACGCATTATTCAGGACAACACGACACATGGACCAGAATTGATCTCTGGTTCCTCTCCCCTGGAGTGTCCTCCTGGTATCAGGCGCTGAATACATTTCCTAGAACGTACTCTGATCACTCCCCTGTCCAGCTTTGTCTCCGTGTCCCTCGACCAGAGGGGTTTGAGAGACAGTGGCGTTTCCCTAGTCGCGCGCTCCTCGACGACCTTTTCTGTCATGAGATCAGGGAGGCCATAGAGGACTACTTCGCTATTAACACCGGCTCGGTGGACACTTGGGCTGTGCTGTGGGAGGGGTAAAAGGCTTTCATACGCGGTGTATGCATTTCTAAACATGCTGGGGTGCTTAGAGCTCTACGTACAACGCTGACAAGACTGGAGGGTGAACTCACGGCTCTGGACAACGAGTCTCGAAGTGCCCCCACATCTTCCTTGCAAGGGAGGAGGCTGGCCCTCCTCTCGGAATACAGAGACACAGCAGATCGCGAGATACTATACTTGGGCAAATATCAATTTGCCCGACGTTATGGAGAAGGCGACCGCCCAGGTCGTACGCTGGCTCAAACACTCAGGCCACCTTAAAGTAAAGCGTACATTACTGAGATTCGCACCTCAAACGGGGCTCTACTCACATCCCCCACTGACATCCGGGATGAATTCCGGTCGTACTACACCAAATTATATGCCTCTAGACTGGGCCGTGACCCTTCCGCACAGGAGGCTTATCTCTCAGAGATTGCTCTGGTTTACCTAGAGAAAGATATGCAAGATTTCCTGGCGGTACCTATCACTGTGAATGAGGTGCGTGGAGCTATTAAAGTGCTCCGTGGCTCGTCCGCCCCTGGCCTCGATGGCTTTACTGGGGAGTTTTACAAGGCCTTCTCAGACCTGTTGGCTCCACAACTGATTGAAGTATATGCTGAAGCCCTGGAAAAACAAACCCTGCCACCCACGTTAAGTGAAGCGGTTATTATTCTTCTCCCTAAGCCCGGTAAAGACCCCTCCCTTTGTGGATCATCCAGGCCACTTTCTCTACTTAATGTAGACTATAAAATACTCGCAAAAATTATTGCCAATAGACTTTCACAATTAATGGAATTCATCATCTCCCCGGCACAATCTGGCTTTGTCCCGCATCGTTCGACCTCCTTGAATTTACGGACATTGTTCGCAATACTTCATAGAATCAGTCCAGAGGTTCCTGCTGCAGCAATTCTTCTTGACACGCAAAAGGCCTTCGATACACTTGAGTGGTCCTTCTTTGTGTCCGTAATGCGTCGCATGGGCATGCCGGCTGGCTTTATAGCTACTACAACCTTACTATATAGTCGTCCAATGGCGAGGCTTCGCATAAATGGCACACTCTCTAGCTCATTCTCACTATCCCGCGGCACACGCCAAGGGTGCCCACTGTCGCCACTCTTGTTCATTCTCGCTATGGATCCATTAATACGACACTTTCAAGAACGACACCTGCACAGGGGGCTGCAGTTTAAGACGGGCCCCCTTTTAGTTTCACTATACGCTGATGATACTATCCTATATGTCAGAGAGCCCCAACTCAACCTAGACCCGCTTCTCCGGGAGATCATTCGTTTTGGTCAACACTCCGGATTAGGCATTAATTGGCACAAATCAATTATTTTTCCCTTAACCGCCTGCACGACCCCTTGGGCTTGCGAATTCCCTTTGGCGTGGTGCTCTGATTCCGTCAAATACCTGGGTATACACTTACACCTAGATCCGGTTCAGATTATTCGACTTAATTATGGACAAGCGGTGGAGACATTGGAGACTCAAGTGGAGAGGTGGTTGCGTCTCCCATTGTCCATCGCAGGCAGAATCGCCATAATTAAGATGATGGTCCTACCTAAATTTTTATATCTTTTTAATAATATACCCATTCCCCTCACGAATAGTTTTTTTATCATTGCGATCCCTTCTCATCAGGCTGGTGTGGGGCGGGAAACAGCCACGGGTCCGCTGGAAGATCCTTACTTTACCGTATGATAGGGGCGGATTTGGGGTGCCGGATTTTTATTTGTACTATCTAGTGGCACAATGTAGTTTTGCCTTTGCCTGGTACCACCCAGATGCCAGGATTCCGTTTCTGCGCCCTGAGGCTGACTCGGTCCTCCCTGAAAGGCTTGCTGCTGTCTTGCCCAAAGGCGAACCAAGGGACCCGGTAGACATACAAACGGTCTCGACCACTAGTTGGGCGTGGAGCAAGCTACAACGATACACTGGCACTCCAGTTTTATATTCGTCGGCTCTCCCTCTCCCTAACGCCCGCTGGCTCCCCATTACAGGCGAGAGACTTGTACAACGCACATTGACTAAGTTTAATGTTTTAACGATCGGAGACTTGTACCCGGGCGCTCACATCTTTTCGGGCGCAGACGAAGCTCGCTTCCAAGAGGCCACGTTCATGGACAAATTTGTTCTTAATCGTCTGAACTCCGCATTGCGGGCCACGATAAATGGCTTTCCTTTAGAACCTGACTCGTTTGCTCCTCTGTCCCTCATCATTGAGAATGAGAACGGAGTGCATATCGTCTCCAAACTTTACAAGGCTTGCTCCGCGCAAATCTCTAGCATAGATGACAAGCTTCGTGTGGAATGGGAGACTGATCTGGGTCACCCGATCACAGACGACCAATGGGCCATCTGCTGTAAAGCCACAAAAGACGTCTCCTTGAATAGTCGCCATAAATTATTACACTATAAGTTTCTGCGTAGAATTTACATGACTCCGGCTAAGATACATAAAATTGACCCCAGCAGACCACATGCATGCCGGAAATGCGGTGCCCAGCACGCCGATTTTGCGCACCTGACTTGGATCTGCCCTTACATATGTTCTTACTGGGTACTAGTGCACTCAACATTAGGAGACATGCTTGGACTCACCCTTGTTCCTATTCCGGAAGTGGCGCTATTGGGCTAAACGGTGAATTTCCCTAAGCCGGTCCGGAAACTTGCATCCCTTAGCCTACTGTTAGCAAAACGAGAGATCGCATTACACTGGGGTAGCAAGGTTTCTCCCACATTACAAGGCTGGTTGAACAGTTTAGCCTACTGCAACACAAATAGTGAAATCTACTCCAGCTCGTTGCCCAGCACCGCACGCCCCAAGGATATATGGGGCCCATACAAAGTATACATCGACACTCTTCGCAACTCCACCACTTCTCAGACGAACTCGGGTATCGTTCCCACAGGTGTAGGATAGGGGATTAGACTCAACTGTTAACAAGTCATCTTAGGCGACATCCTGCAATGCGGGGGTTAATACCAACACTCTCACGCCACTTACTCACACTCATGATTTTGGGATGGGGGCACAGCTAGCTCTGCAGCTGTTGAATGTTTGGTCTATTGCACTGGAGAAGTCTTTCCGAAATGCGCTTAACACACTGCTTCTTATCAATACGTATATCTTATTAGCCATACTAACGAGATCAAGTACTGTTTAATTATGTTCGATATGTCAATCTGATGCTTCCATGATAACACTGTTTATGTTTTGAAGTGAACAATAACGACTGTACTCTATGCGGTGAATTTGATAATCAATAAAAAATACAGTTTAAAAAAAAAAAAAAAAATACGTGTATGCGCGAGGGTCAGGCAGTACCTGTTTCTCGCGTACAATGTCAATAGCCGGTTATGAAGATCTTAATCCTGGCGGCGCATCTGTGCACAGTCAGCTAATGAGGGAAGCTCTTAAAAATTCAATAAAGATATATTGTACAATATGTGCCAGCTGGTTGAATAGCGCTTGTGAAGAAAGCGTTTAGTATGAAGTTACTTTTGAACCCCATGGTATTTCGGTAAAACGGACAAAATATTATTACATGTAATAGTTCAAAAATGTCATTACAGTGTGAGCCAATTGTTGTTGGTTAAAGCAACGTGAGTTAGAGCTCCACTGTGTTAAAGAGGGATAAATGTATCTCTCTTTATTTATTTCATTATAGTGTGAGACAAATGTTGTTGGGTAAAGCAAAGTGAGTTAGAACTCCACTACGTTAAAGAGGGATAAATGTATCTCTCTTTATTTATTGTGTATTACATCACTTCTGGTTAGGGGATTTGACATGCAGCTTACTTGCCATACTCAAAGGTAAAGCCTTGCTGAGAACGTGCTAAGAGTCCACTCCTTTCCATCAAGGTATTGTCGGATGAGATTTGGATACATGGATTGCGTCCCATGGACATAATCCATGTAGAGGGATTCCCTGAATGGGGTGATGTTATTGCCCCATCTGCAGCCAGGGAATTTCATCATTCAAGCCCGTCTCCCATGTACAGAGGCGATACACCCATTGTTGTTCTCTGATGTGCAGCTTCTTTGTGATATCCAACTTCTGTTTTTTCATGACTTCCAAAACCACCCATTTCAGGTTGGTGTCTTTATGGTTTTGTTCGAGGAAGTGTTTTGTTAATTTGGTATTTGATTTCCTACATCTGATGGTACTCCGATGTTCATTGATACGGATCTTTATCTTCCTGGTGGTCATGCCCACGTATATAAGATCACATGGGCATGTAAGTAAATACACCACATTCTCCGTGTTGCAATTACTGAAGTCCTTCAGTCGCCATGGGTTGTCCGTGCCTATATTCACTTCTTTGGTAGTGTAAGTAAGTGGACAGGATACACAACTACCACATGGGAAGTGTCCAAAGGGTCTCTGATGGTTCCAGAGTGTAGTTTGTTCTGTTGTTTCTCGGGGCTCTATCTTTGCATGAACCAATTCATCGCGTAGGCTTCTACTCCTTTTAAATGCGAAAAGCAGGGGTGCCCATTGTTTTTGTGCACTGTTCAGAATGTGCCATTTTTTCGTATTAT
The DNA here is from genome assembly GCA_963921515.1 of Calotriton arnoldi. Classification (NCBI taxonomy): domain Eukaryota; kingdom Metazoa; phylum Chordata; class Amphibia; order Caudata; family Salamandridae; genus Calotriton; species Calotriton arnoldi. The sequence continues at coordinate 1,879,913 of CAWUFW010000708.1, forward strand.
GCTCTGGACTTTGTTTGATACAGGCGTGTATGTGGTTACACACACTACTATGTCTGTTTTTTCTTTGTGTGCTGTTTCCAGTAGTGCATCTTGATGGTTGTTTCTGGCCCTTTTCTTCGCCTTTCTGACCATTTGTTTAGGGTAGTTACAACCCAGTAACTTTTTTTCAAGTTGTTCAGTTTGCTCACTGAATGTTTCTATATTTGAGCAGTTTCTCCTAACTCGAAGGAACTGGCCTACGGGCAGATTTTGTCGTAGGGCCCTAGGTGATAGCTCTCGTACAAAAGTAAACTGTTCTTGTCCGTAGGTTTGTTGTGTACTTTAGTGCAGATACCTTCTGATGTCATTGATATGTCCAGGTCCAGAAAGATAGCATGTTCCTTGTCAATGGAATGTGTGAACTTGAGGTGCTCATCTTTGGTGTTGACCCACTGTACAAATGCTGTTGCTTCCTCTGCAGTCCCATGCCATATGATGAGCACGTCATCTATATAACGTTTCCAGGTTTTCAATTGTGTCGCATATGGTTTGTTCTGGTTGAAGATATGATCCTCCTCGAACTGGTGTACATACAGGCACGCCATGCTCGGGGCGAATGTGCTGCCCATGGACGTGCCTTTGATCTGATGGTATATGACCTCTTCGATTTCAAAAACGTTTTCAGTGAGTGCCACCTCTGTGCATTCCATAATGAAATGTCTTGGGGTTAAAAATTCCCAGTCCATGTTCAAAAGGATATGCTCAACAACAGCTAGAGTGCGTCTCTGAGGGATGCTGGTGTAGAGTGCCTTAATATCCATTGTTATGAAGAGGTCCTCAGTGGTATTTATCTCCAAATCCCGTAGATGGCAGAGGACATCTTTCGTATCCCGTAAGTACGAAGGTGATCTCTTGGACGATAGACCTTAGGAACCAGTCGCAAAATTGCGAAAGGGGCTCCAGTAGTGATCCAATGCCCGAGACAACTGGTCTCCCTGGTGGGGGCACCTTGTTCTTATGACTCTTTGGTAGGGTGTAAAACCTCGTGTTCTGGGGCTGTTGTTGGTGAGGAACTCTGCCTCATGTCTTGTGATCCAGTTGTTGCTGAGTCCTTCGTCAACCATGCTTCCGATTTTATTCATGAGATGGGTAGTGGGGTCACTGCGATACACTTCGTAACTGGTTGTTTCTGCAAGCAATCGATTGCACTCTTCTTGATACATCGTTAAGTTCATGAGCACGATGGCGCCACCCTTGTCTGCTGGGTTTAATAACCAGGTTCGTATTGTTTTTGACATTTTGGAGTGCCATTCTTTCTCCCTTTGTTCAGATTCTGAAATCCTTTCTTGTTTTGAAAGTCAATCAACTCAACTTCTTTCAATACTGCCTGTTCAAACGCTTGTATGTGGCATGGGACGTTCTGTGTTGGTGGTGAGTACGTAGATTTCTTTCTAAGACCAGTGTTGGTTTCTTCGTTTTGTTCGTCTCCAGAATCGCCAAAAAAGGCCCGAGTTTAATTTTCCTAAAGAATTGTGCCAGTTCTGCATTCTGTGAAAATGGGTCATTATTGGGTGTAGGGACAAAACCAAGCCCTTTAGACAGGACAGACTCTTCATCCTTAGAGACTGAGTAGTCACTGAGATTCACGATATTCGTTACTCTTTGCTCGTTGTTGGGCTATTGCCCCTCCCTTTGCTCCGTGTTACTGCCCCGCTGTATTCGTAGTTTGATCCTCCCATTGGACTCTGGTATTTCTTCTTTGTTTTTGTCTGCCTCTTCCTCTGCCCCTGCCTCTGTATAAAAAAGGCTGTGGTCCCTGTGGGAATCCACATCCTGGGGGGTAGTATGGCTGTTGCCAAAACCCAAAGGGGTGCATTGGTGGTGCGAACATTGGCTGTTGGGGGTTCTGGTGTTTTCTCACATATTGGCCTTCCGTGCTCTCATCACTGCTGCTGTCGGAGGTGCTCCTTTCCTCCCCCGAGCTAAATGTCCAATTTTGCGGGGTGGGTCTAAATCGTTGTTGTTTTCTAGCCATCTGAGGTTGCTGGGGTCTCTCGTAGTACTCATCCGTGGTGTATGGATACACCGTTTCACGACTGAACTTCTGTACATCTTTTTGTAGCTTTGTAATTTTAGACTGGGTAAGGTACTCCCTGTACTCTGACTGATCATTATTAATTTCTTCTACTTTTTTCTTGAAGACAGTAACATGCACCGATGTTTTTAGCCGACTCTCGCTTTGCTGGATCTCAACCAAGAGGGCATCTGCTAGTTGTCTAGCCGTATTAATGATCAGTACTAACCAATCTTTTGTGCACTTCCAGGCGATACTGGACCAGTTGATGCGGAACTCTTTATTGTTGAGAAAGAGTCTCGGTTCATTGTTGACAATGAGTCCCCTTGGTGCGGTGTTTTTCCTAAGGTATTCTGTCATAAAGGCTCCGTGTAAGGCCGTGCGGATTTGCTCTTTCTTTTTGGCCGAAAGTGCATCCCATTCATCTGAGTTTTTAATTGTTTGTGCTACAACTGTTTCTGCTAGTAATGACGGGGCTCTCAGGATTTCCGCATATGTTTCCTCATCGAATGTTATTTCGGTATCCATGTCTGACGTAGGGGGTAGGTAGGGTGCCCGTACCCCAATTGGGTAGGGTTAGTTCAAAAGAATAAATGTTACGGGGTCACTGCTTTTATATATAGTGTACCTTTAGTTGTCCGGTTTTTTATCACCGTCACATACACCTTAGTAGGTTTTTTAAGAAATATATATATATATGCCCTTCAGTATGTTCCCACAGCCGTTGGCTGTACCACAATGTAACCACACTAACCCCAGAGTTTAACTGGGGGGAGGACCAGCCATATATACCATGAGACACTTAATGGATATATAAAATACAACATATCTACTATGTTCTTTTGTTTGTTGTATTTTGACTTATACCGCTATTTTACAAGGTTTAAGTGACTGATTTTGATTCATTATCTTCGATACTAAGCAATTGTTTGACCCAATAGAACACATTGTGGTAATTTTCGCATCTTTCTAGGCTGACACCTGTTGCAGCAACGGATTTGAGACATCCAGGCAACGCAGATGCCACTGGATCTAGAGTAGCTGAGAAGTGGGCGACTGGTCTACAGGCACCTCCATGGTTCTGAGTCAACACTGAGAAAGCACAGCCCTCCCTTTCATAGCAAAAGAGCAAAAACTTTTTGTTGTAATCAGGTATTCCCAGTGCTGTAGCTCGACAGAGGCTCTCTCTCAACTCCAGGAACGCATTCAAACAATTGTTGTCCCAGGGCACCGGATCAGACACATCCTTGTGTGTCAATCTCTGGAGAGGCTTGGCCTCTAGGGAAAAACTGGGTATCCACAATCACCAGTAGCCCACCATTCCCAAGAACATCCTGACTTCCTTCTGTGTATGTGTTGGATTCATTTGCATGATCGCCAATATTTTCTCCTGCGACACTTTTCTGACACCTTTTGCAATTCGATGACACAAATATAGGACGTCAGTCAGACAGTACTACAACTTACTTAGGGCCACCTTATGTCCATTCTCAGCCAGATGGTTCAACAAAGCAATGGTATCGATTCTGCAAGTGTCCTGAGTATTCAAGGCAACCAAGAGGTCATCAATATACTGCACCAGAATTGAATTACAGGGCATGACCAGGGACTCAAGATTTTTCTGAATTACCTGGTTAAAGATAGAGGGACTCTCTGTATACCCTTGTGGGACACTACACCACGTTAAAACATGACACCCCAGCCTAAACACGACCAAAAACTGGCTGCTTTCAAGCAAGGGGACCGAGAAAAAGGCCTGCCAAAAATCAGTAACAGTGAGCCATTCTGCCTCACATGGAATTTGAAACAGAATTATAGATGGTTTTGGTACCATGGGACAACAAGAAACAACCATATTATTTATTTTGCGGAGATCCTACACTATGCGGTACTTACCGCTAGGCTTCTGTAAGCCCAAAATTGGAGAATTGCATGGACTCCCCAGGTTCTCCCTCAAAATACCTTGCTCAATCATGGACTCGATCATGGGCATGATCCCAGCGATTGTCTCGGGTGTCAAATTGTATTGTGGTGTTCTCTGATATTCTGCATTAGGCTAAATTTGTACACAGACAAGCTGAACTCTTTTGAAGAGTCCAATATCCTTTCCCGTAAAATCCCAAACTGCACTTGCTACTGTTTCTCAAAGATCTAGTGGCAGGTCCTCGATCGTCAGCAAAGGGAACAGTGAAACACCCAAATTTTGATTTGCCAATTTAAACGCAACATCCTCATCCTTGGTCTGGATTTCGATGCCCCTTGGGGTGAAATATATGGTGCAGTTTAACTTGCACACCAAATCTCGACCCAACAGACTCATAGGGCTCGAATCACACACCACAAACTGATGATGATCCTCAAAAGTCCCTATCTTCACAGGCACTTCTCCCATCAAGGGATTTGATAACTTCCTATTTGACACACCTACAACTTGGATTGTTTTTCCTGAGAGGGGTAGGTTGGGAGCTTCTGCTGTTCTCATAGTAGAGCAGGTAGCACAAGTGTCCATCGAAAAGGTAGCATTGTGACCGTCTACATCAGCATCGACATAAGGTCCACTCTGGTCTACCTCTAAGACTGCCCCAAGCGTACAGTCTTCCTCCCCTCTCATGCACCGTCATAATGATGGATTGGTGCCAGAATCAATGAAAGCCTCAAACATAGGATAATGCTGAAATGGAACATTATTATAAGAGACATTCTGCGAAGCTTGCAGTGGCATCGGAGGCTGCGGCACCGGCATCACAGGTCCTTGGGGGCCTCCCATATTTTGGGACCTTGGCCCAGACACGCTCTGAGACTGTGCAACATTACCCTGTGGCTGATTAGATCCCCCCCCATTATTATCTTGTTTTGCAGGATTTAGACGACATTCAAGCTTCCAATGCTCCATCCTATTACAAAAGTGATAAGGGCTGGTTTTCTTTAAAGTAGCTACATTCTCTTCAGTTTTGGGTCTATTGGGACACCCCTGCCTCTTCCTTGCCCATGCACTCTCCACACTGTTGCATCTGAACTCCTTCCTGGTATGCTACGGTCATAGGAACGTTTCCGCTATAGAGTTCACCCTGACGCCCCCCTCTGAACCGCATTCATTTGCACTACACATCAGCTTCTCCTTCATCCGTTTATGTCTCATGGCAATTTCATCGCTGCAATATTTGGCATAATGCAGAATTGTGTCAATAGGCTTGTTCTGCCAACAAATTAGATGCTGTTGGATCATTAAACTAATTTCAGTTCACAACCCTGTCACAGATTTAGATACAAACTCTCCCATGTCTTTTGATTCAAGGGAATCTATCACCCTGTACTGCTTAAAAGTCTATAACAGCCTCTCATAGTAAGCATGAATTGTCTCCTTAGGTTCCTGCGTGGTTCTGTCAATCTTTACCCAGTCAACATCCTGTGGAGATACCTTAGCCTTCAACCATGTAATCACCTGATCATATTTTTTCATCACTATCAGTGACGCACTATGCGTCACTGGATCCCTTTCAGGCTCACAGTCTGGCCATTCTATAGCTGGGGAGAGGATGTAGCCTTACGGCTAGAGCAGTCGACCTTGAAGCTGGGGAACGGGGTTCGAGTCTCGGCAATGACGCACAACATCCTGTGATTCTGGGCAAATCACTTAATCTCCCCAGGCCCGATTCACAGAACTAATCTGAGACAAAATCCTAACTTTACTACTTTCGGTATTCATAGAAGACACTTACGATTTTTGGTATTCACAGAAATCACTTATGAATCCTAACTTTACAGCCGCACTCGGGCCGGAATTTTCGCATTGGGGGAGGATGTGCGCACAGTCAGTGACATCAAGAAAAAGTGTCAGGACGAAAAGGCGAGGATGAAGGAGAAGTACTCCAGGATTGAGTTGAACAGGATTCTCCCGGCCCCACAATCTGGAACCCGCCTCCGTCTCACCCCACTTGAGGAGGATGTCCTCACTACAATCTACCCCCACATGCTCCATGGGCTGCCTGTGAATGATGTCCGCAATGTGGTACCAGGTAAATGGGATGACAAGAATAAGTATATAAAATGACTGTCTGTGTTGCACTGCCATTGTGAGTAAGGAAGTTGTCCAAAGTTTATCTCAATATATAGTCAGTCAGAGGCTCATGTGTTTACCTCTGTATGTTGCACCACAAGTCCCAGAATCCTTTGTATTAGAAACGGCAAATCCCTTTCCCACTATTTAAAACATGGGCCCAGTACTGCTGCCGTACATACCTAACACTGTTAAGTAGCAATTGACAAAGTGCCCCTTCCACTTATCCAGACGCGGCTGGGTCAGTCAAGAACGTAAGGGGGTGAGGAATGCGGTGCAGAGGAAAATCAACAGACAACGAAATAGGGAAAATAAATACAAATTATCCAAAAAGTAACTCACCTTGTGCCTGCCAAAATCACAAAGCAGAAGGTGAGAGAATCCTTATTTTAAAACATTTCATTCCCCTATTCTGTTGTCTTTTTCCCACCCTGCCACGCCATTACATCCCCAACGCCCCACTGCTCCTACCTGCACCGGCCGTGGCAGTACTTCACAATACTGTTAGCATGCAGAAGATATGAGGAAATGTCTGATAAGTTCCACATGTACATTTTTAATTTGGTGACTTTTCTCTCTTCTCACCTATTGACACATTCAGCCAGAGTACAGACAACCACAGTAGCAGAGGTCCCTGCATCTTCTTGGAGGAAACGACATCATTCAGAGGTAAGGCATACCATCCTCACTAACTGGTAAGTCAAACTGGTCAGGAGATGGTCAAAATGCAAACATTGTCAGCAGACAACAGAGGGACGGACATATAGGGCCCGAATCTCAAAGGTAACCAGAGATGAAAATCTAACTTTACAACTATTGGAATTCTTAAAGGACATTTACCTTTAGCAAATGACATTTGTGAATAGCGAAAGACAAAATATAATATATCTAGGCTCATCATACCTTTGTGATTTGTGAACATTACATGAATTCCACCTACAGTTCCAGAACTGTGATCTCAATCCTGGAATCGAGTGCCACAACAAGTCAAAAAGGAGTCCACACTATATTGTAATTGTTTTTGTAGACTAAATCAAGAAATCCAATGTTAACAAATATACCAATGATGAACAAGAAGTGAGATACAATTGTCAGGAGTATTCAGAATGTGTCCACTGTCCAACTTAGAATGTTTTTTCTATACATTAAATTGTCCAGTCCACCCAGCTGGTTATATATGTTATCATCGGATGTCATGTTTTTTGGCCATAAACAAAACACAATAGTGGACCTTACTTCAGGAATTGTTGTCGTGTCAATTTGATAGACGTTGCTTCTAGGCAGTCGGGCCATTATAAGTTGAATGTGTGATTACTCATGATAATTAGTGCTACACACTTCTGCAACGGTAGTGCCCACACTGCTTGTGCTTATCCTTTGTGCCTGAAATTGAGTGCATCACATGTGGCAGCAGAAATGTAAAGTTGCAAACACACTTATCATTGTAGGTCCAATGATGTCCTCCCAGCTTCCAAGACCCACATTGACTTCTGCTACAAGATTGGCTGTGACATCTGATCAGGGACCACACACTGAGCAGGTGCAGGGCCATGGTAAGTAAACCCAAGAATAATGTACCTGAATGCTCATGCTCATGAAATGTGCCTTGAATCTCGGCTGTATGTGTTTTACATCACTGCTGTCATGAATCACAATATGCCTACATATGGCATTTAACCACATACCAGATCACACTATGGTGGGTAGTGAAAGAATGACACAAAATGTATGACAAGTGAGTGCAGTATGGACATAAAATAGTATATAGTGTCATATGAAGTGTCCTAGACACAACTTGATTGTAAATTCAATGAAATGAAAACTCTCTTGCAAAATATCAATGGAAAAATCATATTGAAATTGGTGTGGATGAGGGTCGCACTGATGCCAGTTATGTACTTTTGTGATGGATGTATGGGCTGCTAAGGTGAATCTTCAGGAAGTGAAATGTTCAACTCTCTTGGCTGAAAAGCACAACGCAAATCCAGTGTAGGTGGCAATGATCAACGCTTTCTCAACTTACCCACAATGTGGGATCCTAGTCAAATGTTGCATTCTGCTTGCCTCCTCTTCTACTGTATTCACCTATATAAGTGAGTGTATAATATATGAGGTTAGGATGTCTGCTGTACAAGACATCATCCGTTGTCAGCTAAGTTCTACCATGATGTTGGAAATGGAGTATGGGAACAGAGGACACTCAAAGGATGGACATAACAATGTGTGATCTCTCATTCCAAAATGAGCTTTGTGACTTCATGGGTAGGGAAGCACAAATGACCCACAAAATGTACCTGACTATTGCACATCTGACATATGAACTCTGCAATGCAATGTTTGGTCTGATGTGCAAATGTGAAACTGGTCAGCCTGGTGCTGTACACTCCTTTCGACTTGTCAACAGACAACATTATACTCATGAGACATGTTAGTCTTAACGTTGAAGGTGTAATCAATGTAATGTGGAGGTGGGGGGCGTGGCTAGCAAGCCAACATGGCGGACGCAACCTGCTAGTGCTCCGCAGTACATCCCTCTATTCTCCTGTCTAGGCTCCAGCATCTGAACCATCCACGCCAACGAATGCACGGAACGGCACACTACTGACCTGCTGCCCCTGCTGATACCTCTCGCTCCCGCCGCAGAAGCACGAAAGCCATGGAACCACCAAGTGATGACCTGCGGCCTACTCGCCGGGGACCCAAGCGTGGAGCTGAGGCCTGGCTGCCGCGAGCCTACCGTCGATGCTGCCGTGATCTCTGTGTCGGTGCAGGAGACCCCCAGACAGCGCCTACTGCCTCCCCTGCCCTGCTGGCGTTCTTAAAGTCACTCAACGGCCTCTCAGTGAGTCTCCCCCCCGCCGCCCAACTGCGGAGCCCTGTGGCCTATCCCACCATCAGCGATTCGGTCGGAGCGCAGTCCGCGCTAGGGAGGGTCCAACGTGGACCCTGCAGTCAGCCGTTACAGATGCCGGAGGGCATCGGCGAGCCTACTCCAGTTCCTGAGGCGGCCGGGATAGCGGGCAGGAAGACGCCGCATCTCGGGCCGACTCTGAAAGGGCCTACCTGCTGTGAGGACCAACACCGGGATGGCACGCTCTTGAAGTCCGTGCGAAGTACAGCGGGGCGCGGAGGCGCGTGGCCCGCCTCATCCTCCCTGCACCAGCGGAAAGTGAAGTGCCTGCTCCGACCGCCGAAGCGGCAGAGATAGCGGGCGGGAAGACGCCGCATCTCGCGTCTACACTTGTAAAGGCCTGCCTGCCTGCTATGATGCCCCAGTGGGCCATGGAGACGCGTGGCCCGCCTCATCGGAGCGCCCCTGGCTGCCTGATGCCACGGAACACTACGCCCTGAAGTGCCTGCGCCGCGCGGCTGCTGTCGTGATCGGTGTCTACTCCTAGACGGCCTACACACGTGGCGTGGCGCGGACCTAACGTCCCTCCTGGAGGCCTCCTGCCGCAGACAGCCTGAAACACGCTGTTGCAGCTGCTGCTGATGGCCTCGGCAACAGGTATGCCACTCGCCGCCGCCTGCTCCCCGCTGCATGACCCTGAGCCTTCAACATACTTTCACCACCCTCCACACAGAGGCCCTTCATATGGACCTCCTTTAGCAGAGGCCTACTGAACCTCCTGCTGTACTCAAGGTCGCCTCTCAGCCCAACAGAGAAGCCGGACAGGTGCCAGTACAGTTACACGACTCACGCTCTCCTCACTGACGCTGCTCGCCTGGAAGCCCGAGACTGTCTGCGCAGCGCCCTAAGAGACCGCCCTGCATCCTGCCCTAGATCACGGAGTTCGTATCGTGGTCCCTACTACGCTGCGGCGCTGAGCACCCAAGACTGTGAGCCTGGCTGCCGGCTGTGATTGAAGGCCCCCCTGCACACCCACATCTAAGGCCTTAATCCTCCTGTTACTGACACGGCCCTGGGGAGGTGTACATAAGTGGCCGCGGGCTGTGGAAACTGACACCGCTTTGAGGTGCCACTGCTCTCGACGCTACTACTACTCACGCAGTTGCGAAGTGGCGGCGACTCCACGGCATAGAAGACACTCCATGGAGCGCGCCTTTAACCACTGACCCAATTGGGCTCTCGTCACTGGCCCTTTGGCGAGCGCCTGTTACGGTAGAGCGGCCACCACAGCCCCCTCAGCATACCGCCACTCCGGTGGACTTGACGTTAATCCTCCAGGTGTCGAGGGGCTGATCACCCCAACGTCATCAGCAGAGACTCCACCTTGTTGACACTTGGCCCGGAGACACGGCCAGCTAATCAAGACCTGTGCTGCTCGTGCTGCCCGACACCGGCTGCAACGTGAGCCATTGGCGCACTTTGACGCTCAACATCTAGTAGCCAGTAGATATTGCAGGTGCTTCAAACCATGGGCCATAACCACAGCCCACACGGACACATACCTGCCATCCGCTAGACGTCAATGCTGTCAGCCCAGAAGCTCGCCATGGGAGGCCTCCGTACAAATACGCAGCAACTGGCCGCGAAGACCAGCCTACCGCACTAGTCGCTCACTTTGCCACTGGATTCAAGCAAGCCTGGCTGATGACGGCTGGAATGCCAGAAACCGGTCCTAGGATGCTTGTTTCCGGTCCAGGGAAGACATGGCTTGGCAGTTCGGGCTGGACTGTTCCCATGAGGCACAGGGTCAGACTGATTTGCATATGGCCATGTCTGAACTGGGGTGGTGGATTGAGCTAAAGAATGATGATGGATTGAACCCAGATCAGTTGACTGGGGGTGAGTGTTTGATTGGCTCAAACGTTCCGTCCATCATCCCCTTTTGTATCGCTTTGTTACGGTAGAGCGGCCACCACAGCCCCCTCAGCATACCGCCACTCCGGTGGACTTGACGTTAATCCTCCAGGTGTCGAGGGGCTGATCACCCCAACGTCATCAGCAGAGACTCCACCTTGTTGACACTTGGCCCGGAGACACGGCCAGCTAATCAAGACCTGTGCTGCTCGTGCTGCCCGACACCGGCTGCAACGTGAGCCATTGGCGCACTTTGACGCTCAACATCTAGTAGCCAGTAGATATTGCAGGTGCTTCAAACCGTGGGCCATAACCACAGCCCACACGGACACATACCTGCCATCCGCTAGACGTCAATGCTGTCAGCCCAGAAGCTCGCCATGGGAGGCCTCGTACAAATACGCAGCAACTGGCCGCGAAGACCAGCCTACCGCACTAGTCGCCTCCAGGAGATGAGGCAAACGCTAACGTCTCGGGTGTTGCACTAGCAGCTAAACTGGACTCAGTGCTAGCGGCCGTCGAGAAAATTGGGGCTGCATTGGACCAGACCAGGACATCTCTTGAGACACGTATCAACAAAGTCACCACAGACTTCACTTTATTGCAAGCCGATCACCATAAGCTGGCGGAGAAAGTCCAATCACACAAACACTCTCTTTCGGAACTCAAGCCTGTCGCCCAAAGTCATGCTGCAGCACTACAGGACATCCTGGACCGAGTGCATGAGCTGGAAGACCGAATTGAAGACTCTGAAGGGTGCTCCCGCCACAACAATGTCCACGTGGTGGGCCGTCCGGAGGGCGAGGATGGCCGGACCCCGGAAATTTACGTGGAGCGGTGGCTGAGGAATCTTTTACCTGCGGGGACACTATCTTCGCACTTCGTAGTAGAACGCGCGCATCGCTTGCCGGCACACAGACCACCCCCTGGAGCCCGACCGAGGCCGTTCCTCTTTAAACTTTTGAACTACTGGGACCGCGACGCAGTTTTGCGTGAAACTCGCAAAATCTCCAATCTGCAGGTGGGCGGCAATCAAGTCATGTTGTTCCCGGACTATACGGCGCAGGTACAGAGGCGGAGAAGCACCTACACTGATGTGAAACGTTAGCTGCGCGCTTTGGACCTCCCGTACTCCCTACTGTTTCCTGCCAGGCTCAGGGTGGTGGCCGGCGGAATTGCCCGCTTCTTCGACACGCCTGCAGACACCTGGGACTGGCTAGAGAGCTCGGATTGTGGTCGGGGACGCGACCCTCCAACGCAGAAACATCCAAGCCCAGCCGCAGAGGACCCCGCCGTCGCGGATATCGGAGAAAAGCAGGGAACGCAAATACGGCAGTGGCAGCACCGGACCCAGAGCAAAACCGTATAGAGCGCCGTGACGCCCTGGAAGCGGCAGCGTCGCTGGGAACACACACGTACCGTGAGAGCCGTGCAGCAGGCTCCTCTGAATCCGCCACAGCTAGCGGATCTTCCACTCCCAGACCTGATGAGCTAGACGAAATGCTGCCACCGGACGTCACACCGCAGATCGCGGATGAAATCATATGAGCACGGCAGCAGCAGCGGGACAAGACTGAATTGCTGCACACGCAAGTAGAGACTCTCACATTGCAATTGACTGAATTGTTGATGACTCTCTTTTCACTTCTTGAGTTACCACTAATGCTTTGACCTGCTACATGCGTGCGCGCCCCATAATGGCTACACTCACCAAGGCGCGCGAACAGCGTAGATATACATCAGCGCGTGGGTTGGGACACGGGTGCCGGATCCGCGTCATGGAGGGATACGCAATGCTCCCATCTAGGCGCACATTCCACCCCCACACCAGTCTCTACACTGACATTGTTATGGCCATTGTTGGGCCAGATATGGTTTGGACGAGCCCCACCCGGGCGTTCGCCCTAAATGTTAGCAAAGTTCGATTCACTGCCTTATGTTTTTTTTTTTTTACGATTAGCCCGAGACCCCCCGCACGATACAGATCCGTAGCTCAGTGGCACACCCCTCCCCACTTAGACCAACACACTAATCTGACATGACACAGGTACAAGTAGTCACGGGGAACATACGTGGCATGCATACACCTACGCGACGCTATTCTATCTTTTCATACTTGCAACGCCGTAAGGCTGGAATAGCGATGCTCCAGGAAACACACATGTCCAAACCTGAGTTGGAGCGCTTGCATAAAAGATGGAGAGGCCAAGTATTCGGCACCACGTACTCAGAACACGCGCGAGGCACACTGATATGGGTCCGCGCGGGAATCCCGTTCATTAGTGAGGACAGCGTCAACGATGCAGATGGAAGGTACACGTTCGTGAAAGGGCGCTTGAATGGTCAAGAGATACTTTTGGGCTCCCTTTATGCCCCCAATTCAGATCAGGCCTCCTATCTCGCCCGCATATCTACAGTAGCGGCCCGATGGAGTGGGATACCCTGGCTTCTGGGGGGATTTTAACTCGGTACTGGATGTGGACTTAGATAGGTTGTTCCCGCCCCTTAACAGAACCCTCTCAGCATCCAACGCGCAAGCCCTCTCTGGTTGGCTGACACACTGGGCTCTACATGATGTGTGGCGGCTTTTAAACCCCACTGACCACGTGTATTCTTATTACTCAGCAGTGCACGGTCTTCACATACGCCTCGACCGGTTAGTGGCCTCACCGGTGCTCCTCCTGCTGATTCAGAATGCGGAGTATCTAGGGCGGACCCATTCCGATCATAACCCCTTGTTGCTACAACTGCGCTGGGAGCCACACCGTCCCCCGGTCACCACGTGGCGCCTACAGCCGCAAGCCCTGGAAGACCCTGCTTTTAGGTCATCGCTGGGGACATCGATTCTGCAATACTTCGAGTTAAATAAGGGTACAGCAAGCGATGCGCTTGTCGAATGGGAGGTGTTTAAGGTGACAATCAGGGGCCATTGTGTAGGGGCAACATGGAATATACGCAAACAATTGTCTGATTCCCTCGCACGGTTTGAAGCCCAGCTGATACGCTATGAAAACACAGGCGAAGGGGTAGGCCGTGACTCGCGGCGCCTAGAGGCACTGCGTTCTGAGCACGCAGACTACATGGAGCAACTCCGCTGCCACAATTACACTGCGCACACAACCCGCACCCACACTGCGGCAGATAGGGCAGGCAGGCTATTAGCCTGGTTGATCCGGCAAGAACACGCACACGCCCCAATAGGGTCGCTCCGCACTCCCGCATGTCAGTTGCTAACCACACAACGAGACATACATGAGGCCCTGACGCAACACTACGTCCGCCTTTACCAGTCCCAATGTCGCTGCAATGAAGAGGAGCTGGTGCGCTTCCTTGACCCCTTACAGCTACCCACAGTAACAGAGGAACATCGCGAAGTGCTCAATGAGCAGATATCGTGGGAGGAGATTGGAGCGGCTATTCAGTCCCTAGCGACGGGGAAAGCCCCTGGGCCAGACGGGTTGCCATCTGAATATTACAAAGCATACCAGATCTCACTGGTGCAGCGCCTTGATACGGTATTTGCCGCGGCCCTAGACGTGCAGCAACTCCCCCCCTCGATGCGCGAGGTGCATCTGGTTTCCTTACTGAAGCCGGGCAGAGATCCATAGGAGATGGGTTCCTATCGACCCCTGGCCCTGCTCAAATCAGACTATAAAGTCCTCGCAAAGGTACTGGCAGACAAGCTAGCGCAGGCAGTTCCAGGATTGGTCCACACGGACCAAAATGGCTTCGTGCCAGCGCGCAACACTTCCCTCAATCTACGCCGCTTCTTCCGAGTGGCCACCTATGCGGTAGAGGAGTGACCCAAAGCAGGCTGCCTCGTGTTGGACCTAGATAAGGCCTTCGACTCCCTGGAGTGGCCTTACTTGTTTGCGATACTCGCAAAATTTGGCCTAGGCACAGAGTTCATTCACCTAGTGCGCCTCCTCTACACTGACCCCACTGTGAAAGTCAAGATAGGCCCATACATCTCGGACTCCCTCCCCGTGCAGAGAGGCACGTGCCAGGGGTGCCCCCTGTCCCCGCTCCTGTTCGCGCTCGCAATGGAGCCATTAGCGGAAGCGTTGCGCACCCAGTTGGCGGATGGGGTGCCCCTGGGAGACGCTACCCATCAGACGACCTCCTCATTTATCTCAGGGACATTGATTGCATTCCTGCCCAGCTAACTCAGCTACTTGGTGATTTTGCTTCGCTTTCCGGACTGAAAGTAAACGCAGGTAAATCTTGCCTTTACCCCTTCAAAGAGGGGCTCTGCGATCCGGGACTCGCCATAGGTGGCACCCCGGTGCGTTGGACGCCCGATACGTTTCGCTATCTGGGACTCCAAATTTACCGCCAATCGCAAGATTTATACAATGGGAACCTCGGTAAAGCGGTGACATCCATCAAGTCGCAGATGCGCTTCTGGAGCACACTGCCATTGGCCGTGACAGGCAGGATAGCACTCGCCAAAATGGTGGTCCTCCCACGGCTCCTATACTATTTCACGAACCTGCCCATGTATGTCCCTGTCTCCTTCTTCACTTCCTTTGAGAGACAACTCAGAGATTTCATCTGGGGTAATGCTAGACACAGGATGACACTGAAAAAGCTGTACCTACCCACAGACCAGGGCGGGCTGGCAGACCCTTGTCTCGAACACTACTACCTAGTCTCTCAACTGCAGTGGATAGAGCGGTGGCTCTCCAATCGCAACTGCGCAGATACAGCAACTACGCAGCCGCCTTACCCCCTGGAGCACATAGTCCGGTAGTTTCACCCTGGGGCACGGCCACATCCACCAGAGCCTCAACTACTTGCAGTGGCCTACAGGTGTTTTCGCAGAAGCTTGTTTCTCACACGCAGCATAACCCCATATCACCGGCGATACCCCTAGAGGGCACCCCCAGCGGGCAATCAGTACTGACGGCACTCATACTTAGGGAATGGCATGCCAACGGTATCCACACCCTGGGGGACCTATACCAGGACGGGGCACTCACACCCTACGCAACCCTCATGGGGGAGGAGGGGCTACCACCCGGGCAATTCCTCACTCACCGCGCGCTGGTGGCCTCACTCACGACAAAATGGGGAGATATCACGGCAGAGCTGCGAACGCATCTCACCATTCAATATCTACATGTCATGGGACGAGGCAGGCACTTGACGCGCTGGTTTGCGGCCTCACTCCGAACTCACGCGCCACTCAGCCTTGCCATACTCCGCCACAAGTGGGAAGTGGTCCTAGGTAGCCAGCTCACAGATAAGGAATGGGCCGGAGTGCTCGAGAGCCCCACACGCATTCCCAGGAACATGCGCTTCAGACAGATACAGCTTTATATTATCCACAGGGCATACCTCACCCCTGCGAAAATCAATCAATACTTTAACCGAGGAGATGCAGCGTGCCCGCGGTGCAGAGAGGTAGGGGCCGATCTACTACACATGTTTTGGGCCTGCTCCAGGGTGGGGGAATACTGGAGGGACGTGGCCACTCTGCTGCACGAGAGCACCGACAGGGAGCTGCCCTTCACTTGGCCTACATATTTACTGCACAAATTTCGCAAAACCCCTAGCACGAAGGTCACGTCCAGATTTATAGATCTGGGACTGATAGTGGCCAAACGACTGATCAGTAAAAGATGAAAAGCGCCGGACCCTCCGCACATACAAGCTTGGTGTTATTCTATGCTTGCGTGGGCCAAAGCGGAAAGCCTCGCTATTAAACGCGAGGAGATGCTGGGATTGCGTAGGGTCCCCATTGCCACATACTGGGACACAATCTACCTTGCACTGCAACAGAGCCCGGGCACGCTGACCGCGGACATTTCTGACACGCCAGTCTTTGGCAGTGCTTAGTCCCATGGGTAGTAACGGCGTATGCGCCACGCCAATCTCTTACTGGCGGACACAAACTGCCTGTGACACTCAGGCGACACACACTCTAGACATGGGGTAACAGCCAGTCGCTGTTAAACACGAGATCTATGAGTCATGCCGCATATGGACGCAAAAAGGGGGGGCTGCGGGCTACATGTTTGTTTGCATACACTGTACATTCCTCCTTTTCATCTCTTTTACCCCTTTTCTTTTGTATGCACAGCTCCTAGTTCCTGTTGTTAATAGTGAATCTTTTATTGGCACTCATTCACAGCTGAGCGCCAGTGCTCCTACTGGCTTCATGGGACAGTACCCGCACGTGTGTGTGACAACGGACATACGCCAACCTTTATGCCCCAGGAAGACACCCAATTTGTGAACAGCGATGTGGTCATTATGCCTTCCTACTCTCCTTCTTTTTCTGCCTCTCACCCCTCGCTTGTCTTCTAGCGCAGGCCATACATGTATCTGTCAATCACATGCTTGACCACTTTGTACATAACTCCAAGCGAGAGCTGTAACAATATTATATGATACTACTGTGCCTTATATGCTGATTGTGACGCCCAACACTGCTTGCTATTTCATTTGACTTATGCTGTACTAATACTAAAATCCAATAAAACAGATTCACAAAAAAAATCTATGTAATGCGGCGGTGTCCTGGTTATTTTTCCCCTTCCTTCAAATATCAGTAACCTTCTCATACACGTTTGTCTGTTGATGTGTCATCTCATTGATGTCAGTGCTGTGTGGAGGTAACAGCTGGCAACTGCTGCATGTGAGCAGGGGCCCAAATGTAAAGTCCTTGAGGTAAACATGCTGCCCATTGGCCAGGAATATCCTATCAATGGTAATTGAGAATGACACATACATGTTAGCTCATAGCTACCATCTGTTGTACTGAAATACGGACATGTATGTCTCATCACAGCTGCTGACAGGATGACACTAGTGCAGCATACAACACCATCCCGGGGATTGCAAGACATCCTGACTGTAGCAGTGAAACCCTCTCGCACCTGTCCATCAGGTAATTGTGGCATGAAGTGTTTCCCTATCATAGATTATAAAGCCATGACAAAGATCTGCATAGAATCTGCAGTTGGTGTTTACAAAGTTACATACATATTATGTGTCACATGTGCCTGTTTGTAAATTAGTAATGCAGATCATTGAGTATGGTGCCACTTCCCTCTACAGCTGCTGGATCGGGGACGGCTTAGTCAACAAAACCTATGAGGAGCATAGTTCAACAGTTGACATCAGAGGGGATCGCAAAGGGACACAGCTGTGGCTGGAGCTGGTGAGTTTGCTTGTGCAATGTACATCTCCGTTTAACACCTCAGTGCTATGGTGTGAGCTGTCACTTGGAGGGGTACCCAAACCAGGTCACATGTGCTTCATCTGTTGATGCAAAGTACAGTAGAACCAACCCTTGTCTTGCACCACATCTTATACTAGGTCAATTACTTATCCTGTTGCAACCTCTGTGTTCCAGGTGATGATGACGATGAGGAGGATGGACCTTCCACCAGTGTTGGGTGATGGGCAATCAAAGGGGAAAATCCACTGCTCCTGCAGGCAGTAATGTCGGCTGCAAGTACTGCGCAAGAGGAGGAGGAGGAAGTACCTGAGGAAGCTGAAGGATTTGACGATGATGGCGACTATCTGTTCATCCTCTCAGAGGATGACGATTCTGATGCCATGGACAGAAATTTTCCCACATCGCCCAAATTTTGCAAGGCCTCACACCCTCCGCCCAGCAAAGTGCCTCAGCCTCCTCCAAAACAAAAGATTGCCTGTCCCCAGCATAGAGCTAACCAGCCACAGCTCACACGCACCCCAACACAGACATCACTCTCTCACAGCCCTCACATCCAGGACAGAAGTGGTGGTTCCCCTACACACTCCTTCCTATACAGTGTATCCCAGGCATTCTCTCCACTATCTGAGGGAAGTACCAACCCTGTTGTGGTGCAGGTATCCCCTGGGCACCATTCTCCTGCCCACAGGCTTCCACCTGCCACCCCCCGCTGTTGGACCTGGCGGTCTCATCCATGGCCGACCTCTGCAGAGAGGGCCTGCTTCTGTCCATGGTGGCCAGTGGGAGCAGGACTTCTTCCAACAGCAGGCAGATGTGAGGCAGGACATTTGTGCCGTAGGGGCTACCCTGTCAGACATGTCTGAGGCCCTGCAGGACATGCGCCAAATCCCTCAGGTGGTGGACAGACTGACCCATGTTTTGGATAGGATGGATAGATCTTGGCAAGACATGTCCAAGAGTATCAGAGACATGATATCCATCCAAAGGGAAGAGAGTTTAAGACACCATGCCTTGGCCATGAATATGATGGAGGGCCTGATGAAAGTGATCCAAAGTCTCCCTTCACGGTCAACACAGGGAGGGGAGCCATCACATCTGCGTGCAGCACATCACACCCACACACCTGTACCACAAACTGCACAGGACCACAGCAAGGGTACACACCCACCACCACTCCTTGAACAGGCACTCCCACTACCTGCACATCCACCACCACCCCCTGAACAGGCACTCCCCCAACCTGTACATCCACCACCACCCCCTGAACAGGCACTACCAACACCTGCACAACCAGCCCCTGTCCGTGCACAAACACCAACTGTACAGACACCTGCACATGAACTTCACCCTGTAGAGGCACATGCACCACACCCACCTGCACCTCGGTGACAACCCAGACATAATCCCCCACAGCAATCCTCAGCTCAAAAATTGCGAAGTCGAAAGCACGATCCCCATTGATCACATCCAAACTTTTTTGACCAGTGTGAATATGTGTAAATAAAAAGAAAATCTCATCACAAGTCAAGACTATGTTGCGTATTATGTCCTGATAGGCAGTTGTTTTCCAATTGTGGTGGCCTAGAGATGTGAGGATGTATGTGTGTGCGTGTGTTAGATTTGGGGGTCTCTAGTTGGCAGAGGTAGGTACCTTTGACCAAATAGGGACCCTTGTGTCTAGTCAGAGTAAGGGGGTACACTCCTAAAATAACCCCTGCTCACCCTTGGTAGCTTGGCACGAGCAGACAGGCTTATCTCAGAGGCAGTGTGTAAAGCATTTGTGAACACATACAGTAATCAAGTGACAACACTACAGATGGACACCACACCAGTTGTATATTAAAAATAAGTATCTTTTATATAGATTTAACACAAGACCACAAACGACAAAAATCCACAATACTGTACTTCAAAAATGGTAGAATTAGCTCAGTTCTCTTTAGATGGTAAATGCGACACTTTGAGTTCAATGTACCTTTGGATGCGTAGCGCTATACAACGAAAGTGTTGCAGGGAAGGTGATGCGTCGGTTCCTTACACGCAAGAACGGTGATGCGTCGGGTCCCTACTGATGCGTAGGGGATGCGTCGGTTCTTCTCGGCGTGGGGAGGTGATGCGTCGGTTTCTTACTGCGCTTCCGTGGCGATGTGACCAGCAACGCCGTGATGCGATGAAGATCCGGTGCAATGAAACAAAGATGGCGTCTTCTTCTTGATGCAACACGATGCGTGCACGCCCGACGGCCATGCAGGCGACTCAACGATTCTTCTGAGCCGCGACAGGCCCTGCGACACGCTTCCCGGTGATGCGGCGGCGTCTGATGCGACGTCGATCCTCTTCTCCGGCGATGCGAGGCGCTTCGGCGATGCGATGCGACAGCTGCAGCGGCGACACCCTTCTTCAGCGATGCAACGACAGTGGCTGCGGCGGTGACACGCTTCTCCGATGATGCGGCGGCGTCTGATGCGACGTCGATCCTCTTCTCCGGCTATGCGAGGCGCTTCTGTGTTGCGAAGCGACAGCAGCAGCGGCGACACCCTTCTTCAGCGATGCGACGACAGCGGCTGCGACACGCTTCTCCTTCGTGAGTCGCGCTTCCAGCTCCTTGCGACACGCAGTCCCTCAGAAGGCCCAACATAGCAGCAGGCACTTCAAAAGAACTCTTGGGGAGCTGGTGGGTGAAGTCTGTTGTCCCTGAGACTTCAGCAGGAGGCAAACTCTTTCTCACGCCCTTGGAGATCTTTTACAAGTTGATGAAAGTACACACAAAGTTCCTTTCTCCTTTCTTTGGCAGTCAGGCAACCACTGCAGGCCAATCCCCCAAACAGCACTCAGCTTAGGGATAGTCTCCTCCTCAGTTTCTCTGGTTCCTCTCCTCAGCAAAGGTTCTTCTTGTTTCCCAAAGTGATCTGATCTAAAGTTCTGGGGTTTGGGTCCCCTCTTTTATACTCATTTTCCCTTTGTTCTCTGAAGGCAGAGAGGCCTTTGCCTAGTCCAAACTAGTTCTGGTCAGTCCTGGAGCACTTTGTTGTCAAGACTCCTTCTTTCCTTTCACAGTGTAGGCCAGGGACATCAGACACACCACAGGAGGTGGAGCCAGCATTGTGGAGGGAAGGCACAGCCCTATTCAGGTCCCAGGTGCAACTCCTCCCACCCATCTCCATGCAGATCTCTCTATTCAGCCCTGTTCTGACTCACCCTGTCTCCTGGAATCCCCCAGACCCTGTCACTCACAAACCCAGACAAGGAATACACAACCTAGCAGAGGCAGGCTTGGATAGTTAGGCAAGAAAATACCGACTTTCTAAAAGTGGTATTTTCAAACACAGAATGTTAAAACCAACTTCACTAAAAGATGTATACTAAATTCGTTTTTCTACCATGTTCCCTGGGTCAGTTAGGATTATAAGATGTAATAATCAAACTGCCCATTCTGGCCTATGGGGAACAGGTAGCCTTGCAATAGTGAAAAACGAAAATGGCTGTAATTCACTATTAGGACATGCCACACACACCAGGGCATGTCCTACCTTATACTTACAATGCACCCTGCCCTTGGGCCTACCATAGGGGTGTCTGATATGAAGAAAAGGGAAGGTTTAGGGACTGGCAAGTGGGTGCACTTGCCCAGTCAACATGGCAGTACCAGACTGCACACAGGCTCTGCAATGGCAGACCTGAGACACACTTTTACAGGCTGCTTCTGTGGGTGGCACAACCAGTGCTGCAAGCCCACCAGCGGCATTTGGTTTACAAGCCCTGGGCACACTCAGTGCACTGTACTAGGGTCTGACAAGTAAACCAAACCAACCAATCATGGAATCTCTAATCCATACACCAATTTACCATAGGGAGCACTTGCACTGTGGCACTGAACAGCAGTGGCACAGTGCCCTAAGCATCTATAACCAGCAAAAACACATGAGGCAACAGCAAAAAATGGAAGGGAGACCCACGCCAACAGTGCCAGGTCTAACACGTGTCCCCTCCAGCTGAAATGTGGGGAGAACTACCCTACCTCCTGGGAGTTCTCTTCACTAAGGCGGAAAAATCTGGACAGACCATCAGCATTGGCGTGTTCTGTACCAGGGCGGTGTTCCACCGTGAAGTCCATCCCCTGTAGGGAAATGGACCACCTCAACAGCTTTGGATTCTCACCCCTCATCTGCATCAACCATCTGAGGGGCCTGTGGTCTGTCTGAACCCGGAAGTGAGTCCCAAACAGGTATGGTCTCAGCTTCTTCAGCGCCCAGACCACAGCAAATGCCTCACGCTCAATCGCACTCCACCTCTGTTCCCGTGGAAGTAACCTCCTACTGATGAAGGCTACGGGTTGATCTAGGCCCTCCTCATTTATCTGTGACAAAACAGCCCCCACACCATGCTCTGAAGCGTCTGTTTGAACGATAAACTCTCTTGAGAAGTTGGGTGCCAGGAGCACGGGCGCCATGCACATGGCAGTTTTCAGGGCCTCAAAAGCTTTCTGACAGGTGTCAGTCCAAATCACTTTCTTGGGCTGCTTCCTGGAAGTCAGCTCTGTCAAGGGTGCAACGATGCTGCCATACCCCTTGACAAACCTCCTGTAATACCCAGTGAGTCCTAAAAAGGCTCTCACCGCTGTCTGGGTCTTGGGGGGCTCCCAAGCCAGGATGGTCTGAATCTTGGCCTGTAGGGGCGCCACCTGGCCGCTCCCAACCTGGTGTCCCAAGTACACCACGGAACCCTGCCCGATCTGGCACTTACCTTGATCATGAGGCCTGCCCTCCACAGTGCCATCAACACTTCCCAGAGGTGGCGCAGATGTTCTTCCCAACTGGCGCTGAACACTGCAATGTCATCCAGGTAGGCGGCACTGAACTCTTCCAGTCCAGCCAACACCTGGTTGACCAACCTCTGAAAGGTGGCAGGGGCATTCTTCATCCCAAAGGGCATAACCCGGAACTGGTAGTGCCCATCTGGTGTGGAGAATGCTGACCTCTCTCTTGCCCCATCAGTCAAGGCGATCTGCCAGTACCCAGACGTTAGGTCAAACGTGCTGAGGTACCGGGCAGCCCCTAACCGATTGATGAGCTCATCAGCTCTGGGGATGGGGTGCGCGTCAGTCCTTGTGACTGAATTGAGCCCTCGGTAGTCCACACAGAACCGGAGTTTTGGCGTGGCACCCGGTGCGGCAGCCTTTGGGACCAAGACCACTGGGCTGGCCCAAGGACTGTTAGAGGACTCAATCACCCCTAACGCAAGCATCTTGGAGTCCTCCTCCTTGATGCAAGCTCTCACCCTGTCAGTTACCCTGTAAGTTTTGTGCTTAACAGGAGGACTGTCTCCAGTGTCCACATCATGGATGCACCAATCAGTGACACTGGGAATAAGGGAGAACAGATCAGAAAACTGTCCCAGCAACTGGTGACAGTCATTCTGTTGCTCAGGGGACAGGGTGGAAGAGAGGTTCACACCATCCACTGACCCATCTCGCTCTGTCGCCGACAGGAGGTCAGGAAGAGGCTCAGTCTCCTCCTCCTTTCCAGCATCTGTCGCTAAGAGCATGCCCACTTCGGACCTCTCCAAGTAGGGCTTCAGACGGTTGACATGCAGGACCCACAAGGGGTTCCTGGGAGACCGCAAGTCCACCAAGTAGGTAACAGGACTCTTGCGCTCCACCACCTCAAATGGTCCGGTCCACTTATCCTGGAGCGCACAAGGCTCCACTGGGGCCATGACCCACACTTTCTGACCAGGCTGAAGCTCTACCAGAGTGGCATTCTGGTCGTACCACCGCTTCATCTCCTCCTGGCTGGCTTCCAGATTCGCCTCAGCGAGTTGCCTGAAACGCCTAGTCTGGTTCCTGAAGGCCAGCATGTAGCTATATACATCCTGGGAAGGTTTCCTGGGAGATTGCTCCCAGCCTTCCTTGACCAGACTCAGAGGTCCTCTCACTGGGTGACCATAGAGAAGCTCAAAGGGACTGAACCCTAGAGATTTCTGTGGCACCTCACGGTATGCAAAGAGCAGGCATGGTAAGAGGACGTCCCACTTATGCCTCATAGATTCCTCAAGACCCATAATCATGCCTTTTAGGATCCGGTTGAATCTCTCAACCAACCCATTTCCTTGGGGGTGGTAAGGAGTGGTGAACTTATAAGTTACCCCACACTCCTGCCACAGGGACTTCATATACTTGGAAATGAAGTTTGTACCTCGGTCAGACACTACCTCTCTAGGGAATCCCACTGAGGAGAAAATTCCCATCAGTGCCCGTCCCACCACGGGGGCCGTCACTGTCCTCAGAGGTATGGCTTCCGGGTACCGGGTGGCATGGTCCACCAAGACCAGGATGAACCTGTTGCCCATGGCTGTCTTGGGGTCCAGTGGCCCCACAATGTCAATACCCACCCGTTCAAAGGGGGTGCTGACCACAGGGAATGGCTGGAGAGGAGCCTTCTGCTTCCTCCCACTCTTTCCACTTGCCTGGCAAGTCTGACAGGTCCTGCAGTGAGTATCTGAACTCCTGCGCATTTGGGGCCAATAAAAGTGGGTGACAAGCCTCTCAAAGGTCTTGTTCTGCCCCAAATGTCCTGCTAACGGCACATCATGAGCCAGCCCCAGTAGGAAGGCTCTGAAGCGCTGGGGTACCACCAGCACATGGGCTGACCCAGGCTCAGCAACCTTAGGCTCAGTATACAGGAGATCATTCTCCCAGTAGATCCAATGTGATCCAGACTGATCACCTGCTGCCTGGTCTGCAGCCTGCTGCCGCAAACCCACAAGAGAAGGGCACTTCTTCTGCTCCGCACAGAACTCTTCGCTGGAGGGTCCTCCTTCCTGCTGCCAATGGGTCAGCTCAGGCAGGTCCCTCAGTTCAGCTACCTGTTCCCCTGTAGGCTCCAGGGCATCCCGCTCAGGGTCTACCTCCTCCTGGACCGTGGGAACTTCGGGGGCCGGTTTCCCGCGCCCCCTGCCTCTTCTCTTTAAGGCAGGCACCTGGGCCCCCCTCTCAGGCTCCAGGTCCTCTTGAACACCCTTACTGGCTGCCATGGACCGTGTGGTCACACACACCCAGTCAGGCAGACCCAACATCTCCAAATGAGCACTTCGCTCCACCTTAGCCCAAGGTGAGCTCTCCAAATCGTTCCCCAACAAACAGTCAACAGGCATGGCTGGCCTCACAGCTACTTGAAGAGTACCAGAGACCCCCCCACTCAAAGGGAACCTGAGCCACCTTGCAGTGGCTCTCTGTGTTGTCAGCGGCAACAACTGGGTAAAATGCATTGGGGACAACCTGCTCTTCAGACACCAGGTGACACTTGACAGCTGTCACAGTGGCTCCTGTGTCTCGAAGAGCCTCCACTCTATGGCCATTGATGGTCACCCACTGCCTGTACTTCTTAGTGTTATCAGGCAGTTGGGTCCTGGGGACCACCTCACAGTCTCCTAAAGAGACAAGGGACATTTCTGCGGGACCCCACCCACCTTGGACACCCCTCTCCTCCCCCAGGGCTACACTCGCCATCTGCCGGGGTGGAGCACCAGTGGGTGCTGTCTTTCCAAACTGTGGGCACTTGGGATCGTTAGACTTATGGCCCACTTCACCACACTTGTAGCACCTCAGGGGTCCCCTGGGAACAGGCCTACCTGTCGGGCCCCGTGCTTCTTCTCAGGGGGAGGCCTGGAACCCTTCCCTTGGGGATTACTTTGGGGCCCTTTCTGGAACTCCCTCTGTTTACCCTTGTCCCCCCCCACTCTTCTGCTGGGGACCCTGCCCACTCTTGGCGGAGTCTCCCACGTGACCCTTGTGGACCCGGGTGCTCACCCAGCGGTCCGCCTCCTCAGCAAGCTTCCTAGGGTTAGTTAGCCTGCTATCAATCAGGTGCTGGCGTAGCTCTGGAAAACAATTACTTGACAAGTGCTCCCATGCAATTAAATCAAAGAGCCCCTCAAAATCATTAACTTTGCTACCCTTCACCCAACCATCCAATGCTCTGCAAAAGAAAGTTACATACTCTACCCATGTACCTGACTCCACCTTCTTGCAATTTCTAAACCTCTGTCTATACAATTCAGGAGTCAACCCATACCTGGACATCAATGCATCTTTCATGTGGCTATAAGAATTATGGACTTCAGAAGGCAAGTCTAACAGTGTGTCCCGCCCCTCACTAAGGAACCGCCCCCACAACCCCGCTCCCCAATCCTTCTCAGGGACCCGGTGGGAAGACATGGCTACCTCATAGGCCTTGAGCCACTGCCCAATATCATCATTCTTATAAAACTCTCTCACCACATCTTTAGGGATATACACCCTAGCTTCAACAGGCATTGACGGTGTGCTGCCACCAGAGGGAGTAATTTCTAAGCTTCTAGCTTTCAACTCCAACTCCCTCAAACTTTTCTCATGCTCCAACTGCATTCTCTTTTCTTCCAGGGCCAATCTCCTATTTTCTAACTCCAGTTGCCCACCCAACTTGAGCTTGGCAAGCTCCAATTCGTGCATCCTGTTTTCCTTCCTGTCCGCCAACTCCTCTGGGGACAGGCTTTTGGCAGAAACACTGCTACCTACTGGGGAAGTTGCTCTCTTCCCTTGTGGACCCAATGGCCCCTCCAGCTGCTCATCTGCATTCTCAGCCCCTTCCTCATTCTCAGGGGTATTCCTTGCTTTCACCAAGGCCCTCAGCGCCTTTTGGAACTCATCTTTCTTGGAGAGACCAGTCATAGCAACTTTAAATTTCCTGCAGAAGTGCTTGAGCTGTTTCACATTGTAGCATTCCAGTTTCTCCTCTTCCCACTCATAATCAACAGATGCTATGGATGCTGCTTTATCCATGGTGGTTAAACTTGGCAGTTCTTGGCAAAAATAGAAAATCCCAGAAAAAACAATCTACCAAAAGTATGTGGTCGCGTTTTGGTCTGCACTCACTAGTAGTGTTCACCAATCACTGTACATGAGTCACAAATGCAAGTCCAGAAACCCCACCGCCTCCACCAATGTTAGATTTGGGGGTCTCTAGTTGGCAGAGGTAGGTACCTTTGACCAAATAGGGACCCTTGCGTATAGTCAGGGTAAGGGGGTACACTCCTAAAATAACCCCTGCTCCCCTCCTTGGTAGCTTGGCATGAGCAGACAGGCTTATCTCAGAGGCAGTGTGTAAAGCATTTGTGAACATACAGTAATCAAGTGACAACACTACAGATGGACACCACACCAGTTGTATATTAAAAATAAGTATCTTTTATATAGATTTAACACAAGACCACAAACGACAAAAATCCACAATACTGTACTTCAAAAATGGTAGAATTAGCTCAGTTCTCTTTAGATGGTAAATGCGACACTTTGAGTTCAATGTACCTTTGGATGCGTAACGCTATACAACGAAAGTGTTGCAGGGAAGGTGATGCGTTGGTTCCTTACACGCAAGAACGGTGATGCGTCGGGTCCCTACTGATGCGTAGGGGATGCGTCGGTTCTTCTCGGCGTGGGGAGGTGATGCATCGGTTTCTTACTGCGCTTCCGTGGCGATGCGACCAGCAACGCCGTGATGCGATGAAGATCCGGTGGAATGAAACAAAGATGGCGTCTTCTTCTTGATGCGACACGATGCGTGCACGCCCGATGGCCGTGCGGCGACTCAACGATTCTTCTGAGCAGCGACAGGCCCTGCGACACGCTTCCCGGTGATGCGGCGGCGTCTGATGCGACGTCGATCCTCTTCTCCGGCGATGCGACAGCTGCAGCAGCGACACCCTTCTTCAGCGATGCGACGACAGCGGCTGTGGCGGCGACACGCTTCTCCGATGATGCGGCGGCGTCTGATGCGACGTCGATCCTCTTCTCCGGCGATGCGAGGCGCTTCTGCGTTGCGAAGCGACAGCGGCGGCACCCTTCTTCAGCGATGCGACGAGAGCGGCTGCGGCGGCGACACGCTTCTCCTTCGTGAGTCGCGCTTCCAGCTCCTTGCGACACGCAGTCCCTCAGAAGGCCCAACACAGCAGCAGGCACTTCAAAAGAACTCTTGGGGAGCTGGTGGGTGAAGTCTGTTGTCCCTGAGACTTCAGCAGGAGGCAAGCTCTTTCTCAAGCCCTTGGAGATCTTTTACAAGTTGATGAAAGTACACACAAAGTTTCTTTCTCCTTTCTTTGGCAGACAGGCAACCACTGCAGGCCAATCCCCCAAACAGCACTCAGCTTAGGGATAGTCTCCTCCTCAGTTTCTCTGGTTCCTCTCCTCAGCAAAGGTTCTTCTTGTTTCCCAAAGTGATCTGATCTAAAGTTCTGGGGTTTGGGTCCCCTCTTTTATACTCATTTTCCCTTTGTTCTCTGAAGGCAGAGAGGCCTTTGCCTAATCCAAACCAGTTCTGGTCAGTCCTGGAGCACTTTGTTGACAAGACTCCTTCTTTCCTTTCACAGTCTAGGCCAGGGACATCAGACACATCACAGGAGGTGGAGCCAGCATTGTGGAGGGAAGGCACAGCCCTATTCAGGTCCCAGGTGCAACTCCTCCCACCCATCTCCATGCAGATCTCTCTATTCAGCCCTGTGCTGACTCACCCTGTCTCCTGGAATCCCCCAGCCCCTGTCACTCACAAACCCAGACAAGGAATACACAACTTAGCAGAGGCAGGCTTGGATAGTTAGGCAAGGAAATACCTACTTTCTAAAAGTGGTATTTTCAAACACAGAATGTTAAAACCAACTTCACTAAAAGATGTATTTTATCATTCTGAGTTCAGGCATACTAAATTCGTTTTTCTACCATGTTCCCTGGGTCAGTTAGGATTATAAAATGTAATAATCAAACTGCCCATTCTGGCCTATGGGGAACAGGTAGCCTTGCAATAGTGAAAAACGAAAATGGCTGTAATTCACTATTAGGACATGCCACACACACCAGGGCATGTCCTACCTTATACTTACAATGCACCCTGCCCTTGGGCCTACCATAGGGGTGTCTGATATGAAGAAAAGGGAAGGTTTAGGGACTGGCAAGTGGGTGCACTTGCCCAGTCAACATGGCAGTACCAGACTGCACACAGGCTCTGCAATGGCAGACCTGAGACACACTTTTACAGGCTGCTTCTGTGGGTGGCACAACCAGTGCTGCAAGCCCACCAGCAGCATTTGGTTTACAAGCCCTGGGCACACTCAGTGCACTGTACTAGGGTCTGACAAGTAAACCAAACCAACCAATCATGGAATCTCTAATCCATACACCAATTTACCATAGGGAGCACTTGCACTGTGGCACTGAACAGCAGTGGCACAGTGCCCAAAGCATCTATAACCAGCAAAAACACATGAGGCAACAGCAAAAAAATGGAAGGGAGACCCACGCCAACAGTGCCAGGTCTAACAGCGTGACACATGTACAAGTGTAAACCCATCATTGCAACAAGCTCTCATGTGCAGAGCAGATGACTCCCAAAATATATGTCCATATTTTTTACAAGACATGCACAATGAAGTTAAACATGATAGAGACAGTATGATTCAAAATAAAGTTTTATGTAAAAAAGTTTGGGATTAGAAAAAAAACAACAGTCCGTTTGGAAGGGAGAAAGGAAAACAAATGATGTTCTTACTACAGAAGGAGAAGGGAACTTGGATTGGGGTGGGGCAACATAAATATAACACATCAGGGAGCGTCCGGGGAACCAGTCTATGTAAAATGGGCAAAGTAAACAATTGTCAAAATTAGAAAAATCTGTCCAACAGGTCAAGTGTCCTACTTGTCATCCTCTATTTGTACAATGTTCAGATCCTCTGAGTCCAATGCAGGCTCCTGGCTGGCCTGGGCAGGACCAGGCACCACACAGGGTTGGAACACACGAGGAGTATGGGGGGAAACAGTGTGGCACAAGGGGAGACATTGACGGTGGTGTGGGAGGGGGTTTGGGAATGGACAAATAACATGGCTGCAGTCAGGGAATTGAAACTGGCAGTGCGGGTGGCCAGAGCTCTTGAATGTTCCTCTCGCATCATGCGCAGCTCAGTACACATCTTCAGCATAATGCGAGAGGCCATGTCTGGCTGACCCTCACATGCCCACATCAAGTCCGGTGGTACAGCCACAGGTGTAACAAGACAGGGAGGGGTTTGGGTGAAACATGAGGGGTGTGGTGTCTCGTGTTCGGAGCCAATGTTGCTGTCTGCCTGACAGCCATGATGAGGGGGACTGGTTGCAGGGGATTGTGAGAAGTTGGCCTGGTATATGCCGTCCACTAATTAAAGTGGGCACCTAGCACCAGTCCAAACGACCCTTATGATGTATGAGGTCAAAGATAACCTTTAGAAAGCTATCCTAGTGGTAGCTGTGGAAAGCAGCCTTTAGGCTTAATCTTGAAGGAATGTAAAGCAGCTTGTTTTACCAGAATATCACCTTTAGTTATTAATTAAATGAAAGGAGCACCACACAGTAGTTATAAAAATATGTATTTATTTATATACCACTCTCTAGTATCCTCTACACGAGAATACAACACAAAGCACACAATACTTTAGCAAAAAAACAGTTGTAAGTAGCAAAATACATAGTGGGCTCCAGGGGTAGTCCAACCCATATAATAAAATAGTGGTATAAGAACCACGACTTGAGTCGAGACAGTGTCTAGAGCACGTAGAATCGCTGGGACCCCAAGGAACCACCCAAGGTGAGTAAACAGGGACCCCACGGAGGATGGGTGCAGTGTGCTAATACGATCGCGGGCTCCGTACAATTCTATGGGGAAGTTGCGGTTGCAATTTTAAAGTTTAAGAACCCTTCTCGGTGCACTTCGAGGAAACCCCTTGGAACTTAGGAGGATGGAGAGCCACCCCACCCGTGGATACCGGAGTACCCGAGTTACCTATCCCAGGGAAGCTGGGTGCATAGGTCTGAAGTGGTGTCGGAAACCGCCATCGTTTACAATGGAGGACTTCAAAGAAGAGCGGCTGCTAGGAAGGAAGAAAGTGTCCGTTGGAATCCAAAGGTGGATTCGTGGTGGAAGGAACCTGAAAGCAGAGGGGGCAGAGTCTGGGTCACTTCAGGGTGACAAGGGGCTCGGTAGACGAATGCCCACCGATGTCGGGTGCTTCAGGTGCGAAGAAGGGATGCTTGACTCTGCAGCCACGGGGACCATGAGACGTCTAGGACAACCAGGAGCCGGATGCAAGCTGTCCCACAAAGGATGTCGAGTGCTGAGGGGTCAGTGTCCGGCGGGAGCACCAACAAGCCTTGGCAACAGCAACCCACGCAGGAAAGTCAAGCAGGTTACGGTGTAGACCAGCAAGGTCCAGGGGACTCACCAAGCAATGGGGAGTCAGGGCACATCTGGAGCAACCAGGGAAGTCCAACAGAATTCAAGATGACCCTCAGGAGGACCCACAGGCAGAATGACCAGCAGTCGCGAGGGGACCTCAAGCAAGATTGCAAAGTACCAGCCCACGGAGCACTCGATGCCAGGAGGCCGGAGTTCTTTGGTGAAAATGCTGCTCAGGGTCAGGACTACACTGAGTCCAATGCACATGCTTGGGAATTGCCAACAAGCATATGCACTTGCAAAAGTATGCGGTGCACAGGGGTTCAGGTTATGCCGTCCCCACGAGGGATACTGGCCTCAAACTCGGTGAGAGGGCAGCTCAATCTCAAGGAACATTAGAACCCACCTCCTATGTTGCTGGAGCCCTCGGAGTCCGCAGGAGCTCAGGATCAGCAGACCAGTCAGTTGCATTGCGGTGCCTGTGAATGCAGGGGAGTGACTCCTTCACCCGATGGAGATTCTTCAGATGTCCTTGATGCTCCACAGGTCCTGCACGGAGCCTGTATGGTGCACGGGCACAGACAATGCTTTGGACGGAGAGGGGGATGAAGTCAGGCCCAGTCGAAGTCCAGCAAAGTCCAGAGTGTCCAGACGGTCGAAGGTCAGTGGTTTCTTGTTCAGAATCTTGTCCACGTCAAATCTAATGTCTTACAGCCAGGTAAGCCCTTTTGTACCCACGGGAGAGGGTTGGACAGATTCAAGGGACCCACCCAGAGGAGGGTCTGGACAATGGGGAGGATACTCCCCTGTCCTTTGTCCAGTTTCGCGCCAGAGCAGGAGCCAACGGCTCCCAGAACTGGTTTGAACTGGACTATGCACAAGGACACCAAGTGTGCCTCTCGTGCAGACTTTCAGGCACTTTGGAAGTGACCCCACCCAGCCCCAATACACTAAATCCTGTCTGGGAGGTGGTCACACCTCCCTGTGACAGGATGTCTATTGTCCTGCCTTCCCCTGCTCGAGCTTGGCTCAGCAGCAGGAGGGCAGAAATGTGTCTCTGGTCGGCAGCAACCATTTTGTGTTGCCCGGGTCGAGAAGGCTGGCACCGGAAAGACCAGTGACCCCAGAAGCTCGCTTCAGAAGGGTGGAATCATACCTCCCACACCAGTTACTGGTGTGGAGGTATGATTCCAAGGTGTTTGATACCAAACACGACATGTTTTGTTTCAGCCGTTTTCGAGATAGCATCTACCACAAGGTTATAATGCACCTCTACCTATATGTCTGGCTGAGTCACAGACAACCCGGGAGGATGGTGTCCGAAGGCTGCAGAGGGGCTCTGCTCATGCAGGGGCACCCTCTCACGTAAAACCCAGCACCCTGCCTTCAGGATTGTTAAGGCCTGCTATAGGGGTGACTTATAGGTTTTAAGTGTAGTGACCTATTGATATAGTAAACCTATATCTAAAGTAAGTGCTGCTAGCACCAGCTTACACAGGCTGCAATGGCAGTCCTGTAGTTCCATTTTGCATGGCCTCTCATGGGTGGCATAATACATGCTTCAGCCCATGGGAGTCCTCTGGGGTACCTATGCCCTGGATACATGGGTACCATATACTAGGGACTTATAAGGGTACCCCAGTATCCAATCTGGAGTGTACCTAAGTACATGCATAACATTTTAGGGAGAAAGCAGATAGACTGGGGTCTTGATTAGCAGGATCCCAGTGCGACTAGTCAAAAACAGTGTAACATCAAGCAAAAAGTGGGGGTAACCATAAGAAGCAGATCCTACTTTCCTACACAACCCCCCCCTCCAAACGTAAGGAGATGACACTAACCTTGCCCAGTTGAGTCTTCATGTTCTAAGTGGAAATATCTGGAGAGTCCATCTGCATTGGCATGGTTACTCCCAGGTCTATGTTCCACTATATAAGCCATCCCCTGTAGGGAAATGGACCACCTCAAAAGTTTGGGGTTTTCACCCTTAATCTGTTTTAGCCATAAGAGGGGCTTATGGTCAGTCTGAACAATGAAGTGAGGGCCAAACAAGTATGGCCTTAGCTTCTTCAGAGCCCAAACCACAGCAAAGGCTTCCCTCTCAATGGCTGACCAACGTTTCTCTCTGGGGGTCAACCTTCTGCTAATAAAAGCTACTGGTTGATCCTGACTCTCTGCATTAAGTTGTGACAACACAGAACCTACCCCCAACTCAGATGCATCTGTTTGGACAGTGAATTGTTTGGAATAGTCAGTACTTTGCAGAATGGGAGCAGTGCACATGGCCTGCTTGAGGTCATCAAATGCCTTCTGACAGCTAACTGTCTAATGAACTTTCTTGGGCATTCTTTTTGATGTAAGATCATTTAAGGGAGTCACTATAGACCCATATCCTTTAGCAAATCTTCTGTAGTACCCAGTCAGGCCCAAGAAAGCTTTGACCTAAGTCTGGGTAGTGGGTGCAACCCAGTCCATGATGGTCTGGATTTTGCTCTGTAATGGTTAAACCTGGCCTCCACCCACAAGGTGGCCCAGGTACACAACCTTACTCTGCCCTATCTGGCACTTAATAGCCTTGATAGTGAGGCCTGCTTTCTGCAGAGCCTCCAAAACATTCTTCAGGTGGACCAGGTGATCCTCCCAGGTGGAGCTAAAGACAGCTATATCATCCAGATATGCTGCACTATAGGCTTCCAGGCTTAAGGACTTTGTTCACCAGCCTTTGGAATGTGTCAGGTGCATTCTTCAAGCCAAAGGGCATCACAATAAATTGATAATGCCCACTAGGGGTTGAAAATGCTGATTTTGGTTTGGCATCCTCAGCTAGTCCGATTTGCCAATAT
The DNA here is from genome assembly GCA_963921515.1 of Calotriton arnoldi. Taxonomy (NCBI): domain Eukaryota; kingdom Metazoa; phylum Chordata; class Amphibia; order Caudata; family Salamandridae; genus Calotriton; species Calotriton arnoldi. The sequence continues at coordinate 1,914,049 of CAWUFW010000708.1, forward strand.
CCAGCAGTGAGGTCAAATGTGCTCAAGAACTTGGCTGAGGCCAAAGTGTCTATGAGTTCATCTGCCCTAGGAATAGGGTGAGCATCAGTCCTAGTGACTGTATTGAGCCCCCTGTAGTCCACACAAAACCTCATTTATCTTTTACCACCCTGAGTATGAGTTTTGGGTACCAGGACCCCTGGACTAGCCCAAGGGCTAGCTGAGGGTTCAATCACTCCCAATTCCAGCATCTTTTGGACATCAGTCCTGATGCAATCTCTGACATGGTCAGGCTGCCTGTAAATCTTATTTTTAACAGGTAAGCTCTCACCTGTGTCCACTTCATGGGTACACCAGGTGGTCTGACTAGGAGTCAAAGAGAACATGTGTCTGTATTGATTGAGGACCTTCCTGCAATTAATCTGCTGTTGCTCAGTGAGCCTGCCTGCCAAGGCTACACCATCAACTGAGCCATCAACAGGGTTCTGTGAGAGGAGATCAGGGAGTTGGTCACTCTCTTCCTCCTGTCCCTCATCAGTAGACATGAGCAAGCCCATGTCTGCCCTGTCCACATAGGGTTTGAGCCTGTTCACATGGAGCACCCTATGGGGGCTCCTGGGAGTTCCAAGGTCTCCCAAGTAGGTGACCGCTCCCTTTTGCTCAATGATAGTATGGGGTCCACTCCACTTGTCCTGGAGAGCTGCTGGGGCCACAGGCTCCAACACCCATACTTTCTGTGCTGGCTGGTAAACAGTCAGTACAGCCTTTTGGTCGTGCCAAGCTTTTTGCAATTCTTTACTTGCCTCAAGGTTTTTGCTGGCCTTCTTCATATACTCAGCCATCCTCGAGCGGAGACCAAGTACATAGTCCACTATGTCTTGTTTGGGGGGTTTGAGAGGTAACTCCCATCCTTCCTTCACCAAACACAAGGGACCCCTAACTGGATGCCCAAACAAAAGTTCAAAAGGGCTGTAGCCAACCCCCTTTTGTGGGACCTCTCTGTAGGCAAAGAGAAGGCAGGGCAACAGGACATCCCATTTTCACCTAAGATTTTCTGGGAGGCCCATGATCATGCCCTTGGGGGTTTTGTTGAACCTTTCAACCAACCCATTGCATTGTGGGTGATAGGGTGTGGTAAATTTGTAATTTACTCCACACTCCTTCCACATTGCAGTCATGTAACTAGAAATGAAGTTTGCATCTCTGTCAGTTAAGACCTCCTTAGGGAAACCCACTCTGGAAAAAATTCCCAGGAGGGCCCTGGCCACCACAGGGGCTGTGGTGGTTCTAAGGGGTAAAGCCTCTGGATACCTAGTGGCATGGTCCACCACCACTAGAATGTAACTGTGTCCAGATGCAGTTGGAGGGTACATGGGACCAATTATGTCAATCCCAACCCTCTCAAAGGGAACCCCCACCACAGGTAGTGGTATTAGGGGGGCCTTTGTGGTACCACCTGACTTACCACTGGCTTGACAGGTGGTACAGGAGCGACAAAACAACTTGGTGTCCTCTGACATGTGAGGCCAGTGAAAGTGAGGGACAAGCCTATCCCAAGTCTTACTTTGGCCTAGGTGCCTTTCCAAGGGAATGTCATGTGGCAGGGTGAGTAGGAAGCCCCTAAACTTCAGAGGTATGACCAACATCCTGGTGGCACCAGGCTTGGGGTCTCTACCCTCTGAGTAAAGGAGTCCCTCATCCCAATAGATCCTGTGGGACCCACTGACACTCCCAGCAGCCTCAGCAGCAGCTTGCTGTCTGAGGGGTTCAAGAGAGGGGCAGGTTTGCTGCTCCTGACTCAGATCTGCCCTGGAAGGCCCCCTGTCCCCAAGAACTCAACCTGATCAGGTTCACGTTCATCTGAGACAGTTCTTTCACAGGGACTGGGGTCATCTCCCTCAAGAGACTGACCCTTTCTCTGAGCCTGGAGGGAAGACACAGCCTTATCCCTCCTGCTCCTCCTCTTAGAAGGCACCTGGTCGATTTGTTTCAGTATCCAGGGCCTGTTCAGTAGACATCAGTTTGGCCTGTGACCTGGTCACAGCAAACACATCTGCAGAGATGCCCAACATTGCTGCATGTGTCCTGAGTTCCACTTCAGCCCAGGCTGAAGTCTCCAAATCATTGCCCAACATGCATTCCACAGGAAGGTCTGAGCTAACTACAACCTTCTTTGGGCCAGTTACCCCTCCCCAGCTGAAATTAACAACTGCCAAGGAATGGTCTGTCCTGACATTGTTAGCATTGGTCACTTGGTACATCTCACCAAGTATGATCTGGTCAGGGCCCACAAGATCTTTTGTCACCATAGTGACACTTGCTCCTGTGTCCCTGTATGCCATGGCCTCCTTACCATTAATCAAAGGCTGTTGCCTGTATTTGCCCAGGTTACTGGGACTGACAAATAAGGTGCCAACATCTATGGCACCATCACAGACAAGCACAGCCTGAGCTGGGGTCCTGACTAGGCCAGAACCCACCTCAGAGCCCAAGGTTAACCCTACTAATCCCTTGTTCCCTGTATCACCGCCTGTACTAGTGCTAGGGGGCGCAGTTGCCTTAGGGGCAGTGGTGGTAAGAGGATTTTCCTTGGCTTTTGGACAATCAGCATCTTTTGTCCAATGGGTTTTTATCTTACAAAAGTAACACCAAGGTTTCTTTTTGCCTTTTCCCTTGTTGGATTGTGACTCCCCCCCAGATGCAGGTTTTTGGGGCCCTGATTAAGACTTTTGATCTTTACCCTTGTCCCCACCCTTATCTGAGGTTTTAGCATCTTGCTTCTTCTGGTCACCACCATTGGTCTGGGTTTTCTGTTTCACCCTGGTTCTGAGCCACTTATCTGCCTTCTTTCCCAATTCTTGAGGAGAAGTCAGAACAGAGTCAACCAGGTATTGATGCAACAACTGATTTTGGCAATTATTAAGGATCTGCTCCCTCATAATCAAATTGTACAATCCCTTGAAATCATTCACTTTGCTGCCAAGCAACCAGCCTTCCAGAGCCTTAATGGCACTATCCACAAAGTCTACCCAGTCCTGATTCTGTGCCTTCTGGGTGTCTCTGACCTTAATCCTGTATTGTTCAGTGGTTAAGCCAAACCCATCAATGAGAGCACTCTTCAGTACTGAGTAATTGTCAGCATCCTCTTCTCTAACAGTGAGGAGCTTATCTCTTCCTTTGTAAGCAAAAGAGAGCCACAAGATAGCTGCCCACTGCTCTTGAGGGACCCTCTGTAGTTTACAGGCCCTCTCTAAAGCAGTTATCCATTTATGGATGTCATCCCCAACATGGTAGGGAGGGACAATCTTGCTCAGGTTCCTATTGTCAACATTTTTTTCCTTAACTCTTTGTCAGCAAGAGAGAGCCACAAGATAGCTGCCCACTGCTCTTGAGGGACCCTCTGTAGTTTACAGGCCCTCTCTAAAGCAGTTATCCATTTATGGATGTCATCTCCAACATGGTAGGGAGGGACAATCTTGCTCAGGTTCCTATTGTCAAAAAAAAATTCCTTAACTCTAGGGACCCTGCTGCTGCCACCATGGGACTCTAGTCCCAATTTCTTTCGAGCTCTCTGGACTTCTATGGATTCCTTGTCTAGGGCCAACTGCTCTTGCCTGAGCCTAAACCTAGCTTTCTCAAGTTCAAGCAGTTGATACTCCCTGTCTAAGGAATGGTCCCTCTTGCTAGATACAGAGGTTCCTACAGACTGTCCTGAGTGATGTGACTCTGCAGAGGGAGATCTAGATCTCCTTGGTAAACTCTGCACTCTTCCAGGAGGAGTGAAGAGAGGGCCATTTTGGCCTTCTGAACCCTATTCCTGAAGATCTGAGTTGTCCAGGTGGGAATCACCTTGATCCTCCTGGCCAGGGTTTGAATCTAGGTCATAAAAGGTGTCACCTCCTGACCTGTCTTCATTCCCTGCCCTACCCACTCTTTACTGTTCATCTGACCCAGGGGTCTTCCTAAGGTCATCTAACAGTAACACCTCAATGAGGCATTGAGTGTTGGCATTTCTCCATGTCTTCAACTTTCTAGAGACACACATGGCTTTCAATTCATGGGATGCAAACTCATTGTATCTAGAAGGCAGAGAGCCACTGGTGGTTTCTCCTTTAGAAGACATACTAAGTGTGGTGTGGTGTGTGCACCTACCTAACCTAGTGGGAAACTAAACTCTCTGAGGTTGGAGAAAGGGTGTGCTAGACCCTTAACTTACCCAACCCTAAGTTCAGTAGAACTTACTTATTCTATGCTGGTATTATAGGTACCTAGTACTTAGTGGTTTTCAATGGAACAAGACGAGCAAAGGCGGACCGAAATAGCCGCACTTCCCTGCTGTATTCCCTGTATGTTAGAGTCAAAGGTATTTCCGGTTGGTGTGCACATGCAACTCCTGCAGCTGCCGTTCTTAGGTGCCAACTGTAAAGCAGAAATAGAACTACACCAGAATGTGGAGTGGTGCACTACCCAGGTGATCAGTTCAATAAGTATGTTCACTTGTAAATTTGTATAAAAAATCAGTTCTTTATTTTCAAAGTCATCCGACAAAAATGAGTTCCAGCCAACGCGTTTCGTTCATTCAACAATGAACTTCTTCAGGGCTGAAAGTTACAATACATGAAATAAATATACATACAAAACATCATGACATGCATAGTTGCATAAAAATGGCTACAACAAAATGGGAGGCAAAGGGGCATGCGGGGAACAAAAAGGAAAAAGGTAACAAGGAAAAATAAATAAAAATAAATAAAAGTGAAAACGGGAAGGGAGGCAAAAGAACATAGACATGTGAGCATACATAATATGGTTAAACAGTCCCTTTATTCTATTATTGCTAAAAGTTCTTGTGGCCTGAAAATGAGATGACATAACTGTCTAAGTGTATAGTAATGGCAGATTAGAGCGTGATCCAGGACAGCTATTGTGGCCCGACAAAACAATTAAGTAAAAGTAAATAACACTAAGGCATGCGTGTGAAAAACATATGGAGGACATCAGTAGGTACATTTTAGGGCTAGACAGTTGCTCTATGTTGGTATTGTTGCATCCCCTATGGCCTGATGCGGTGGTGAGCTGGCTACATAAGTCTAGTAGTGCGGAAAATAGGCCATCGGGACGTAATCAGGGGCGGCGAGAATAGAGGAAACCTAATGAAATCCTATGGTATTAAACGCGCAAGAAGGAGAGGAAAAATTAAAAAGGGGGAAGGTAAGTAAAGCAAGGTCCAAGAGGACAAAACCTGTACATACCGATCGTGATATAGTGAGGCTGCAAGGAGAACGTTCTTTTAGCAGCCGTGTCCTGTGATCACGTAGTAGGAGTTAGCTCCGATTAGCTCATCTTGAAGGGTAACAACCAAGCGTCAATACCGCTGGTTGTCCGTAGCCAATTTTTAGGTGTGGCCTCCTTGATAAGGGCCAAGGTCCGTGAGTCTGGGGGGCAAGAAATGCAAGACTAAGAACATGAACAGAAAATAAAAAGGATGGTGATGCGTGGTGCATGGGGCCGAGCGAGTGGGTGGAAGAGGTGTATGTTCGGAATTGAGTGAACGGCCATAACGGGTGTTTGCTTGCCAGGTTATGCAGCCAAACGGGTGGACGCGTCTTCCCTGAGTAGGGAGAAAAATAGAAAAAGAAAGTCAGGCAGGCTATGCCTAAAAGCATGAATTAAAAACAGACAATCAAAGTAAGATTGAATATAAAAAAAGGCCAGGACAAGGAGAGGTGTGGGCTACAGTCAAGAGTGGTTAATAGAGAAAGAAAAAAATAGAAGAACTTAAGGTTCTAACTAAGCTAAATGTGAGCCAGTAGAGTGCCCCCTGTAGACGCTGGGAACAAATAGGAGATAGGGCGCATATTTTTAGAAAGAGGGAGAAAAGAGCGAAGAAAAAATCTGCCAGGAATTCAGGACGCGTGATCAGGGAACCTGAATTAATAAAAAGGGGCACCATGTGGTCCCAATGCGAGGCATGACCCCGTGTGTGCAGCGCAGCACAGCGTTATGTAAAAAGAAAGATAGGGAAAAAAAATATGCGAATCAAAGGAAAAGTGTAAAAGGTTGGTATTGGACACTTAGTGGTTTTCAGTTAATCAATACAAAGATTTATCTGGTAAAACAATGCAGGCTTGAATCCCAACAGCTGCACACCAATGTGAGAAGTTGGCCTGGTATATGCTGTCCACTAATTAAAGTGGGCACCTTGCACCAGTCCAAACGACCCTTATGATGTATGAGGTCAAAGATAACCTTTAGAAAGCTGTAGCTGTAGAGAGCAGCCTTCAGGCTTAATCTTGAAGGATTGTAAAGAAGCTTGTTTTACCAGAATATCACCTTTAGTTATTAATTAAATGAAAGAACCACACAGTAGTTATAAAAATATGTATTTATTTATATAACACTCTCTAGTATCCTCTACACGAGGATACAACACAACGCACACAATACTTTAGCAAAGACACCGTTGTAAGTAGCACAATACACAGTGAGCTCCAGGGGGAGACCGACCCATATACGAAAATAGTGGTATAAGAACCACGACTTGAGTCGAGACAGTGTCTAGAGCACGCAGAATCGCTGGGACCCCAAGGAACCACACAAGGTGAGTAAACAGGGACCCACGGAGGACGGGTCCAGTGTGCTAACACGACCGCAGGCTCCGTACAATTCTATGGGGAAGTCGCGGTTACAATTTTAAAGTTTAAGGACCCTTCTCGGTGCACTTCGAGGAAACCCCTTGGAACATAGGAGGTTGGAGAGCCACCCCACCCGTGGATACCGGAGTACCCAAGTTACCTATCCCAGGGAAGCCGGGTGCATAGGTCTGAAGTGGCGCCGGAAACCACAGTCGTTTTCAATGGAGGACTTCAAAGAAGAGCGGCTGCTGGGAAGGAATAAAGTGTCCGTTGGAATGCAAGGGAGGATTCATGATGGAAGGAACCTGAAGGCAGAGGGGACAGAGTCTGGGTCACTTCAGGGTGACCAGGGGCTCGGTAGACGAATGCCCACCGATGTCGGGTGCTTCAGGTGCGAAGAAGGGATGCTTGACTCTGCAGCCATGGGGACCAGGAGATGTCTAGGACAACCAGGAGCCGGATGCCAGCTGTCCCATGAAGGATGTCGAGTGCTGAGGGGTCAGTGTCCGGCGGGAGCACCAATAAGCCTTGGCAACAGCAACCCACGCAGGAAGGTCAAGCAGGTTACGGTGTGGACCAGCAAGGTCCAGGGGACTCACCAAGCAATGGGGAGTCAGGGCACGTCACGAGCAACCGGGGAAGACCAACAGAATTCAAGATGACCCTCAGGAGGACCCACAGGCCGAATGACCAGGAGTCGCGAGGGGACCTTGAGCAAGATTGCAAAGTACCAGCCCATGGAGCACTCGGTGTGAAGAGGCCAGAGTTCTTTGGTGGAAATACTGCTCAGGGTCAGGACTACACTGAGTCTAATGCACAAGCTCGGGAATCGCCAACAAGCATATGCACTTGCAAAAGAACGCGGTGCACAGGGGTTCAGGTTATGCGGACCCCACAAGGGATACTGGCCTCAAACTCAGTGAGAGGGCAGCTCAACCTCAAGGAACATTGGAACCCACCTCCTGTGTTGCTGGAGCCCTCGGAGTCCGCAAGAGCTCAGGATCAGCAGACCAGTCAGTTGTGTTGTGGTGCCTGCGAATGCAGGGGAGTGACTCCTTCACCCCAAGGGAGATTCTTCAGATGTCCTTGATGCTCCACAGGTCCTGCACAGAGCCTCTATGGTGCATGGGCACAGACAATGCTTTGGATGGAGAGGGGGACGAAGTCGGGCCCAGTCGAAGTCCAGCGAAGTCCAGAGTGTCCAGACGGTCGAAGGTCAGTGGTTTCTTGTTCAGAATCTTGTCCACGTCAAATCTAATGTCTTACAGCCAGGTAAGTCCTTTTGTACCCACGGGAGAGGGTTGGACAGATTCAGGTGACCCACCCAGAGGAGGGTCTGGACAATGGGGAGGATACTCCCCTGTCCTTTGTCCAGTTTCGCACCAGAGCAGGAGCCAACGGCTCCCAGAACTGGTTTGAACTGGACTATGCACAAGGACACCAAGTGTGCCCCTCGTGCAGACTTTCAGACACTTTGGAAGTGCCCCCACCCAGCCCCAATACACTAAATCCTGTCTGGGAGGTGGTCACACCTCCCTGTGGCAGGATGTCTATTGTCCTGCTTTCCCCTGCTTGAGCTTGGCTCAGCAGCAGGAGGGTAGAAATGTGTCTCTGGTTGGCAGCAACCATTTTGTGTTGCCCGGGTCGAGAAGGCTGGCACCGGAAAGACCAGTGACCCCACGAAGCTCGCTTCAGAAGGGTGGAATCATACCTCCCACACCGGTTACCGGTGTGGAGGTATGATTCCAAGGTGTTTGATACCAAACACGACATGTTTTGTTTCAGCCGTTTTAGAGATAACATTTACTGCGAGGTTATAATGCACCTCTACCTATATATCTGGCTGAGTCACAGACAATATTTTACACAAAAGTGAAGGGGAGAGGGATTCAGACCCCTCTACTCCGGCCCCCCTTGCCTCAACTTAAACACACCAAAAGGAGCAGAGAGTAATAAACAAATCTGTTTTCGTGGTGGCACGTGCTATGTGTTGAAATACTGCCCTCACTCACACAGTTGTGTGACATGCTTCAACATAGGGCTGCTTCAGTACACCCCTGTGCATACCAACGCCTGGGGTGGAGCAATAGGGTAGGGTAAGACAAGACAAAACATATAAAAATTATAGAACAGTTTTGACTGGGATCACCGAAAGTGAGAGTGCAGTGTGAGCTAAAACTAGCTCAGAGGTTTCGCTATGCGTAAAATTGACTCCTGGACCCTCCGGCAAGGATTAAAAACGTGAAGGATGGTGGTGACTGGGAGAGATTATGAACTCCTTACACCCCTCCTTACTGCCACCATCCTTCACGTCCAGGAATAAATTTTACGCATAGCGACACCTCCGAGGTAGTTTTATCTCACACTGCACTTTCTCTTTCGGTGATCCCAGTCAAAACTGTTCTATAATTTTTGTGAGTGAGGGCAGTATTTCGACACATAGCACGTGCCACCACGAAAACAGATTTATGAGTCACAGACAACCCGGGAGGATGGTCTCCGAAGGCTGCAGAGGGGCTCTGCTCATGCAGGGGCACCCTCTCACGTAAAACCCAGCACCCTGCCTTCAGGATTGTTAAGGCCTGCTATCAGGGTGACTTATAGGTTTTAAGTGTAGTGACCTATAGATATAGTAAACCTATATCTAAAGTAAGTGGTGCTAGCACCAGCTTACACAGGCTGCAATGGCAGTCCTGTAGTTCCATTTTGCATGGCTTCTCATGGGTGGCATAATACATGCTTCAGCCCATGGGAGGCCTCTGGGGTACCTATGCCCTGGGTACATGGGTACCATATACTAGAGACTTATAAGGGTACCCCAGTATCCAATCTGGAGGGTACCTAAGTACATGCATAACATTTTAGGGAGAAAGCAGATAGACTGGGGTCCTGATTAGCAGGATCCCAGTCAGACTAGTCAAAAACAGTGTAACATCAAGCAAACAGTGGTGGTAACCATAAGAATCAGATCCTACTTTCCTACAGGGATGCAGCTGGAGGCCCCGATGAAATGGGGGCCTCTAGAGTTAGGGAGGGCCTGATGGCAGGCCCAGGTTGTGTAGTGGCCTGCCCCGGGGACACCTTGCCAAAAGTAAGTGGTGAATGGTCCGGGGGAGGGTCGATCTCCTCCCCCCACTGGCCAGAGGTGTCCAGTTCTCCCCCCCCCTCAATGTCCTCAGCCTCCACCCGGTCCGTAGCACCAGAGGTGTCTTCCTGCTCAGTCCGGGTGGGCGCAATCCCCCGGCCTCCTGATGTAGAAGGCCCCGCCTCATGCTCTTCTTCCTCACTTGTGGATAGAGTTTGTGGCCGCCGGTGCACCAAAGATGTCATGCTCTGAACCGGGTCCTGCAGTTGGTCCTTTTGGCCAGCTGAGCCCACTGAAATGTCAGACAAATCATGATGTGGTTGTTGTACACGTCAGAACAAGACACATACCTATATGAGCCAAGGGCAGACTTTGTTCTCCTCTGATCACACTATACAGTTGTCAGTGATTAGGAGCTTAAATTAGGTGTATGTTCACTGTCATCTCTAACCCCGGGCGGAGCTGGCATAGTGCCACTACGCGGAGTTCCACTGAGTTTGTAAAAAACTCCGCTCTGCTCCGCTTCCCGCCTCCCCCCCCAAGAAAACAATTTGAATAAGAATTAAAGAAGAAAAAAAAACACTTACCTCTACTGTGGTGACTCTGGGCTGCCCTCCTCCTCCTCACCATGGTCTATCTCCTGCAAATCCCTACTTTGGACGTCCGTCCGACGAGAACTGCGCATGGGTGCACGCGCGCACATAAGCAGTTCTCGCAAGACGTACGACAAAGTAGGGGTTTGCAGGAGAGAGACCACAGCGAGGAGGAGGAGGGCAGCCCAGAGACGCCACAGTAGATGTAAGTGGTTTTTCTTCTTTGATTTTTATTTAAATTGTTTTGTTAGGGGGGAGGCAGGGAGCCTATTTTAAGCAGGGGGGCTGGCTAACCACGCTCCACTGCAGAGTCGTAGTTTTGCCTAAATTCCGCGTTCTCAGCAGAGCGCAGAGTAGGCAAAACTCTGCACACTCCGCTGGCGGAGCGGAGTTCTCTGCCCGCCCTTAGTCATCTCCTGATTTGAGTCGGACATGGACATCTCACTAGAATTTTGGTGGCTTACACATCTGTACTGATCAACCCTCAACTGTGGCATTCTTGTGATCTGTGTGTCCTGTCACTGCTACATGGGCAGGTTCCAAACCCAGTCTACAAAATGAGATCAGAGAGAGTCTAGATGTTATTGGAATGGGCCTGTGATATGGTGTCTCTGCACTTTTACTTCCGGACAAATGTCATCTGCTGTGTAGCATTGTATGAGACAACACAAATGCCGATTGGGGGTCACACATTCATATAGGGTCTGGGCTCTTATGTTTGGTAAGTTGTGAGTCTCACCTTTTGATATTCCCTCACAACAGCTGACAATCCAGTGCCATATATTGGCTTCGAAGACTGATCAGGTTGTGCTGTGCACTGGTGAACAGTAGTGGCTAGTTGTTGCTGCTACCTGGACTTGTCAAATGGCATACAAGCCACTGAGGGAAAGACGTGTGTCTGTGGACAGACTTTGCAAAATTGGAAACACTTAAGAGTGAGGCAAGGTTCTCAAAGTCTGTCTTGACTCTATGACACATGAAGATCTGACTTAGTCAGAACCCAAAATCACCGAATGCAATGCAAGTCACAGCATCCAATACCCATTGGCCTCTAATACACACACTAGACAGTGTCTGTACCATTCCTCATCCAATGCACACATCAGTTATGATGCCCTTGGCTCACTGTTAGTGGTGCTGGCAGTGCAAATTTCTGTACTAATGCACTTGTGTGGCTCAATTCCCCAGTTGTCATCATAAAACTACCACTCCCAGAATGCACTCTGCCCTGTGCAGTCAAAGTGCTACAGTGAGCCTTTTGCTTCATGATAACTGCTGCATAGACACAGAATAGGTAAATGGAGGCATGGGACACATGATGATACAGCTCTGTCTTCACTAACATCATACTTCCAGACACATATTGCATATGAGGCACTTACCAGGTCTCTGCTGCTCATGCTCCTCCAGCTGATCATGGAGGGTCGGCCAAGCTGCACGCAAGACCATCCTGTACAGTGGCGAGAGGCGGGGACGATGCACATGGTGCTGGGAAGACTGGCCCAGCAGCTCCTCGGCCTTGTGCCAGGCCCAGCGTTTTAGGTCCTCCCAGCGCTTGCGGCATGCCCTGGCCTTCCAGGTGTATACGCCCACTGCACTGCAGCGCTCACCAATGGTGGACCATAGTGTGGCCCGCGCTGCATTGCTCAGCTGGTCCTCTGGCCCCCCATATAGCTGAGGATATTTGCTTAGCACCCCCTCAGCTAAGATGTCTAATTACCTTTCTGTGAAAGGGGGTGCTTTCTCCTCATAACCCTCAGCCATTTCGGGGGAAATAAGGTTGAAATGAGCAGCAGGATGGCAGAGGATCTGATCTGTGAGCGAGGATGACTCAGAATGAACACAAAATGTCTCACAACAGCTTCCTGTGATGTATTTCCTGTCTACCACTTCCTGTATGTAAGAATGGGTTCAGGTCCGTTTTCGGAGCTTCTGGCCCGAATACGTACTCTCCGATTGCGGAGCGTAGGTTCCGAAAGCGGAGAGTAGGGTCCGCATACCTACGAGGCGTACGCTCCGCAATCGGATATTACGCCGGTGTGCCGGTAGTTGCGAAAACGGACCGGAACCCATTCTTACATACAGGAAATGACATACAGGAAGTGGTAGACAGGAAATACATCACAGTAAGTAGTTGACAGCCATTTTGTGTTCAATCTGATTCATTCATCATCACAGATCAAATCCTCTGCCATCCTGTTGTTCTGTAGCGTGGAAACATGAAATGACAGTGTAAGAGAAAATCATATCTATGAAACAAAAGGTAGAAAAGACCATTTACTGAGATTTTGGCTGGGACAAGGATGGGTGCTGGCACAACATCACACCCCAGTTTAGTTTTCTCCTCCTTTGCTTTATGGTACATGTAATCCATATTTAGTGCTCAACACAAGAGTTGTCTGTTGTGTTACGGAAAATTGGGGGGAAGCAGTGCTGTGTATCCCAGACACATAGTGCCAGATTCACCCAGAACATCGTCACTCACGTTGTAGGCCCATCATTTGTGGGGGAGTCCAAATCTATTGGGGGCAAAAACTCTGACAATGCAATAGTTAGGCCCTTTTGTGATTCAAACACCCATTCTCCTAAGGTCCGGGAAGGTCTCTCAGAACATATACATCATTTCCTCTGAATCAATAGATTCCTTAGGGACATCCACTACACCGATTGCTGACATGGGCACATGACCTGATGCACGGTCAATCTTTGGACTCCTGTCAACAGCTGTGGTTTACATGCAGTTAGTGTGGCTTGCAAAGTAGTCTCAGGATGGAATTTTTGGACAGAGTCGTAATTATCCAACTTTCATCATTGACAACAGACTGCAAACCACATTTTGTCCATGACACAACAGGTTGCGCATGTGAAAAACGTGGCAACCAGCTGATCACGGACTTGCATACACTGACCTCTGTTATGTGCAATGGCCCGGTTTCCTGGATTCAGAGCTAGCCGAGGTACAAGAGGTATGTGTAAGCCATGCGTTATAGCTATATGCAAAACACAACATGCTAATATGATCTTGCATACGACTTCAGGGGAGTACATCAGCATACCCCCTGTACGGTCAAGACATCTGAATCGCGACTTCAACAGACCAAAAGTGCGCTCTATGATGGCTCGAGTTCGTATGTGTACCCTATTGTACCTACGCTGAGGTACAGTGGTTGGATGTCTGTAAGGTGTGAGGAGTTGTGGGGAGAGTGCATACCCAGCATCACCTGAGGAGGGAAGAAAGGGCAATTGGTTACATTTCCCTCTTTACTTTACACAGAACATGATCTATACTTTGGTACATGCAGTGTCTGTTGAGACCTTGTATGTTGCTTGATGATTCTTATTGTACAATGGTTGTTAACGTAAGGTGGCATTCATACATTTCATTTACACATATCCCTCATTTTTAGTGCTTGGCACTTACCCAGTAGCCACATGTTGCCAAATTCTCCCGCAGCCATCCGCCGGGCAAGAGGTGACATGCGGAATACGAAGCTGTCATGGGTACTGCCTGGAAACACTGCATGCACATCAATGAATCTCCCACTGGCATCACAGACAGCCTGCACATTGATGGAATGCCATCGGTTTCTGTTGCAGAAGATGTGTACAATGCGGCGGGGTGGCGGAAGGGCAACATGGGTACAATCAATTGCACCCAGCACACGTGGGAAGCGAGAAATGAGATAGAAATCTCTGGCTGCCCTTTGTCTCATGTCCAGTGTATGGGGCATTTGTATGTGAAGGTGGGCTCTTGAATTGATGCAGCTCAGTACCTGATGCAAGCACTGCGACTGGCTTGCCTGAGAGATGCCCACAAGGTCACTGGAGACCCTTTTGAACGACCCCGTCGCAAAGAAATGGAGAGCAGAAAGTATCTTGAGATATGCAGGAATGGCATGGGAACTGCAGGTCACAGAGTCAAGTTCCTGCTCCCACTCACATACCATCTCCAAGATGACTTCTGGAGTATCCACATGGCCCCCAAGAACTTGGCTACTGGTATAGTGAAAGATAGGCTGCAGTCCGATCTCAAATGTGAAGAGCAGCAGAACACCTATGCTGATCTAAGCATCTACAAGTAGGAGCTAGCCATATTCTGTGGGGTCGGGCATAAGCTGGTCAGGCAAAGAAAACATGTCTAACCCGGAGGTACGCGGCGAGACGGCGTGTGGAGGTCAGCGGCTTGAAGGAGACACGATGGCGTCCTCCAGAGTCCTATGGGTGGAAGCCCTCGATCCTGCCTGATATCCTGCGGTGCACCGCGACAACAGTAGCGGACTGGCCCCCGAGACGCTGCTGGTGGGGAGACCGGGGTGCCGCAGCAAGCGGAAGAGCTCGTCAGACTGCGTGGGGCCCATTAAGCGAGCTACTCAGGACGCTGCCGCGGGTCGGCGAAGCGGCAGTCGGGGGATCCAGCTGGTCCCGAATCCCCGGCCGTGCGAGCTGCGGGCACGGCGATTGCGGACTCCATCACTTTGCAGGTTGGGTTCGATGTGAATTGGGACCCGCTTTTGCATTGCCACATACCTGCCGCTATTCCTGCTGCCATATCTGTCCAGGGGGGCTGCTGACATCTGCCTTCTGCCTTCTTTTGACGCGCACGGTCCAGGGGGACCGCAACTCCCAGCCTGCTGTGCGCACAACTACAACCATTACGTCACTGGAAGCGCCAGGAGGCGTTTCAAAAGCGGCCACGGGCTTAGAGACTGTAAATTAGAAATCAGGAACTGAGGTACGAGGCTACCTATTTGCATTGCCGTACTGTACTGTGTAGATATAACTTGTCGAGGTAAATGGCGCAGAAATTAACTGCAAAAAGGAAATCTCTAGCAGGCCAAGGTGTGGTAGGGTCACTGGATGCCTTTCTTCTAAGGGCAGAGTCAGCCCTTATCCACGAAATCGCTCTCACCGAGCGTAGGTTATCATTAGAACCACATCCCCCAGCAAGACAGCCTACATTGTTTGAACCTGCAGATCTTGTAGACCATACTAGCTCTGACCCCAGCTCTCCCCCGACTAATGTGTTGCCCAATCAGGCCCTTGTATCTAAGGACGTCGCCCCACAGACATTTGACACGGCCACTAGGCCCAAAGTACTCACCCGAGGGCAAAAAAGCAAAATCACTCAGGCGGGTAGTCCCGCGCGCTAGACTAAAAAAAGGAAAGGGCAGAGTTCTAGCAAGCAATCATATCCTTTATCAAAAAGAGGGCGTAGAGGCGCAATGAGGGAGGCTGAGGAGGAAGGGAGCTGTCTAGCGAGTGACATTGTTATCACTGGTGAAGAGATCTCCCCTTTATCTCTACCCCCCCTGCCGATTGATGATAGTGGGGAGTTCTGGACTAAAATGAGTGAGGTTGTATTAGTCTTATTGAATCCCCTGATGCAAAAGCTATCCAGGCTGGAGGCAAGTATAGAAAAATTAGAAAAGCTCGCAAGTATTACACACATATCCCAGGAGAGCCAGCAGGACCAGCATCACCACACGAATACCCAGCTCTCCCAGCAGCACCAGGTAGCCACGTGCCATTGCAGCGCTGCGATCGCCCAGCCCACAGGGCTTAGTGGCTGCCTAAATGACCCGCCTAGTATTCCTGTCTCTGGTCAAGTGTTAGCACCCCTCACTGCCCCATTGGATTCTTACTCCAAGAACTGTATTAGGGTGCCGGTAGGGAGGCTAAAGGATACAGTACACATTCCAACTAATATCCAAGAACGGCTGTTGAATATTCAAAAAGCCCCACCCCCAAACAGGCCTAACAGTGCACATAGGGTAGAAACACGGTCGCAAAGTAGTCAAGGCCAACACGAAAAGCCAGTGAGGGTAATGACAGTTGCTAATACACTACACTTACCCCCAGAAGCAACACCTTACACCATAGTGTTGACTAATGTCCCTACATTGCCACTTGGAGTCATGGAGCATTGGACCAATCTCAGAAACAAATCACTAGATCAGATAAGTGTAAGGACAGGTCTATCAACTCCCCTTTTCACAGAGTTTAAAATGGCGAGACGGGTCAGTTGGCTGGGGAGCTCAAAAAAATCTCTAGAAGGCGACTGTGTAGTGTTATCATTTGGGTCACCAGATCTGGTCCAAGCAATACTCGAGAGGGCGGGTAACTGGTTCGTAGAGAAAACAGGGATCAGTATCCTACCTCTTGGTTACTTCTATAAACCACCTGGTCTTATACCATACACACAAGGGGATGTCTTAGGGGGGGCGGCGACAGCATAGATATGCCATCCCTGTGAATAATCACTTTGACGTTTTCAACCCCATTGATGACAATGATTGACTACCCTTGTTGGATGGAGGATCAGTTATGGATATAAGTACTGTAAGGTATAATGTGGCAGTAACAATACTGAAGGACAGCCTGGAAGCCCAGGAGATCTGCGATCCCACACCCTCTCATATGTTCATTGCAAAGGTATTCCCAGAGAAATGTACTACTGGCAGCTTTTATATGGGGCAAAGGCACAATAGTAGCACCGATCCCAAAGCACCTATTGCAGCCCACTTGAATATTGATAACAAACTAACCCATGGACTCCAGGGTAGCAGCCACATTGTTGAACCAGTTATAAGTAACCTACACTTGACTACAAATATTGACGAGTTAATCAATAACACTCATAGTATAGCTAAGATTACGTCCTCGTCGCAACATCACATAAGATCACGCCCGATCGACCCAACCAGTGTTAATGATTCCTCTAATTGTATAGATATCCATGGATGTGTACCCGCAAACACAAATGAGGTAAATAACCGTTTAACAATAATATCGTGGAACCTGGCGGGTATCCACTCTAAACTCCAAGACCCAGATTGGTTTTCCTATATAGGGAAAAATGATATCTGTGTCTTTCAAGAGACCTGGGCTGTAGATAGGGTACACATAAATGGATATACCACTCATAGTGTGGAAGCTAACCCGCCCAAGTCAACGGGTAGGGCTAGTGGTGGGCAGCTAATTCTTGTTAAAAATTCCTTAGCTTGTAAGTATAAGCATTTACCAATTAATTCCCAAGATATTATGGGGATCCAGCTTGTTTTTCTGACCGGCTTAATCTTGACCGTGTTTAATGTTTATGCCAGGTCAGAACCATCTAGCAGCGAATCTCCTGTACTCTCGCTGCTAGATGATTTGGTTGGAGTATACCAAACTAACTCCAAAATCATAGTCGCAGGGGATTTCAATGCTGCATTTGAACCGTCTATCCTACTGAGTGCTCTGCTCGAGGAAGAGGATGAGCTTTGGGGTGTCCCTAATCTGGTTGCTGGCGAACAAGGCCAACGCCTAACAAATGTCTCCTTGCAGATTGCTTCTTTAATCACAGGAAGGAGCTTGAGGGCCTGTAATGGAAGAACAGGATCTGATTTAGGGAGGAAGGCTACCTTCAAAAGGGGTGCCTATGCTAGTATTATTGACTATATATTCGTAGATGTAAGGGTTTGGTCTCTGGTAGAAGATATGAGCATTGAACAACGGGTTGACAGCGATCATAATCCCTTACTATTAAAAATGAGGGGTACGGACCTCGATAGGAATTTCTCTAGTCACATTTCTAAAAATGAAGAGCCGCACGTAATCTAATAATCGTAGAAGAGTTACTTGGCCAAAAGTCCAAACTGACCAGGACTTATATACCAGAATATATAAGCTCTTCGTTTTGTTTTTAACTAACTCTGTGCAGTGGCGCGGGAAACACACAACAACCAGAATTAACGCATATAGTGACGGTGCATCACAAATTTTTTGAAGTCCTACAAACTGTTTTTACTAGAAATAGCTCTGGCAGAAGGCCCCCTTGTGCAGGGGAAAATAAGTGGTTCAACAACGAATGCAAGAGAGCCAAGAAGGCTCTGCAATTAGCAGTTAGAGAACGCTCTAGAACCGAAGTAATTTTGGCCCGCAACAGCTATAAAGTAGCGATAAACAAAGCCAAGCGAGACGCTGCCGACAAAAACTGGCAAGATCTGGTCCTAGCTGCTCAAAGCAGGGATAGTCACCTTTTTTGGCATATTGTTTCAAAGGGGAGCATGGAGAATGTTCCCACTCTTAGCTATCATATCCAGCCGGAGGCTTGGGTGGACCATTTTTCCAAACTGTACTCCAGATTAGAGGGTCAGGGCAATTCAGACACCAACAGGGCTGAATCCAACCCAGCTACCATCGCCCTCGTGGCGAATGCAAACAACCCAGCACTGGCTTTTACCCTAGAGGACACTTTGTCAGCGATTAGCAGATTAAAGGCAGGCAAAGTCCCTGGGCCTGATTCGATCCCGGGCGATTTATATAAATCAGAACCAATGATATGGGCCCCGTATATAAATCTCTTGTCTAATTGTATTGCGGCTGGTGGGGACATCCCAGAAACCTGGAGGGGAGTGGAGATAATTACCATCTATAAAAAGGGTGATGCTGCTATCCCCTCCAATTACAGACCCATCAGGTTGATAAACCTACAAAAGATTTTTTCTAGGCAAGTCTTAGATAAACTACAATGCTGGATGGATGACCACATGATAGTGTCTACTTACCAGGCGGGCTTTCGATCCAAAGTAAGCACGTGTGACCAAGCCTTCAGATTCACTTTATTAACCTGGAAATATGTGCTACTTAGGAAACAGAAGCTTTATGTAGCATTTGTGGATCTGCGAGCAGTGTTTGATCTAGTACCACGCAACTTGCTCTGGAAGATCATGCTCGACCTAGGTGCTCCTGCGGATTTGGTAGCAGTGATAGCCCACCTCCATATGGATAATTATGCCCAGGTTAGGTGGGGGAAGAATGGCGAACTATCAGAGAAGATACCGATACAGCGAGGGGTGCGTTCTCGCCCCCACGCTGTTTTCTCTGTTTATAAATGATGTGGCGAGTCGCTTTGTGATGCAGGGCTGGGATTGGCTGTTGGGCTGCAGTGTTTCAGCTGGAGCATGGTGGGGGATGGTAGGCACTTGGACAGGTGTTTAGCATTGATGGAAATGATCATGAGGCCCAAATGCGGGTATTCCGGCCCAGAGGCGGAAATTCTGGCCCGGTTGCGAAGATTCCGGCCCAAATGCGGGACTCCCGCTCTGGTTGCGGAAATTCCGCTCCAGGCACGGAAATTTTGGCCTGAGTGCGGACGTAAAGTTAGGAGTCGTAAGTGATTTCTGTGAATACCAAAAATCGTATGTGCCTTCTGTGAATACCGAAAGTAGAAAAGTTAGGATTTTGTCTCAGATTAGTTCTGTGAATCGGGCCCCCGTGCCTAACAAAAATGAATGTGTCCATCTGTAACGAAACTGGTGCTCATGTAAAGCGCTCTGATACCTGAGATCTTCGGGTTTAGTTTGTGCTATATAAAACTCTTTAAAAAAAAAATAGCGTTCGAAAACCTTTATTTCGGTCGTTAAGACCATAAAAGTATCTATACAATACAATCAAAATCTTAACAGTATAAAATTAATAAGGACGGTCCTTTTCCGTCAAAACCGCAACCTTGTGGAACTCCATGCCTGATCACATCAGAAAAGCCAAATCGGAACTCATCTTCCGGAAGGCTTTGAAGACGTGGCTCTTCAGCCTCCCTTAGTAAACTAGGGCTCGACAACTCTAACTTGCCCTCACCTTCCACTGTATCCGCAAGCGCCGGGACACCCCCGTTGGGGGTAGCTGAGCGCTATATAAGCTTAAATACATACATAAGAACCAATCCATCCGTCGTATGAAAATACATGTGCATCATCTTTGAGTGCCAAGGTAATTAGCTGCACTAATCCTATGGGCAGAGCCAATAGGCTCGGGAAAGTGCAAATGCATTAATAACAGGGGAAGAAAAACACAGCATGGGTCCAATGGAAATCAGATCGAATACAGGGACCAAACAGTACTTGGCAGAAAACATGAAATCAATAAATCTGGTGGAATCAATACTGGTCAAAATGTTCGTACAAAAAATTACACATATGGTATAAGAATAAAAATAATTCATCTCCATGATTAGAAATTTAAAACAATAAAAAGGTTAAAACAAATTTTTCTCTCTTTTTTGCTAAAAAGTCAGAACAGTTTATGCATTTTCATCTGGTGTGATTATTTTTAAGAGAGTCCAGCGCCTCCGCCACATTGCATTTAGAAATCGAGAGACAGCAAAAACAATGAGCTTAGAGGTGTCAAACTTCAAAATTCTAATTGCCTTCCTGGCAGTGCACGAACCCTAGATTCCTGCACAACTGTAAGAGCCAGCGCTGTCTTGCAGATTTGTAGCCTGGACAAAAGAATACA
This sequence comes from Calotriton arnoldi, assembly GCA_963921515.1. Classification (NCBI taxonomy): domain Eukaryota; kingdom Metazoa; phylum Chordata; class Amphibia; order Caudata; family Salamandridae; genus Calotriton; species Calotriton arnoldi. Next base: position 1,934,619 of record CAWUFW010000708.1, read on the forward strand.
ACATGGAGCTCTGACTCCTCCTGGTGGTTGCAGGCTATGCACCCACGTGGGGCAGTTTCAGACCATTTACAAGTAAAGGCTCGTAGTGGAAGGGTACTAAATCTAAACTGGAGGTATAATTTTCTTGCTGGGAAAGGTAGAATGTCATCCAGGAAGGGTTCAAATTTATACTGCCTTTTATTGTGAGGAATTCGGCTGTCAGATGACCTGGGGCCGGATTCCCATGGATGACTGCCAGTTTATATGTTCGATAAATTGTCACCAGTTCAGCACGTGAAATTGCCGAACACGCTTCCTCAGGGTTACTCCAGAGATTTGGTTTGCCTATCCTACTGCACTCATCCCTTATATGAGCAAACCAAGCAATTTTTTCCACCCCGGGAGACCCAGTAGCTCTTTTGTTTCTGACCGATATTCTGCCAGTTCCGGGTCACCCACAATCTACGCCAGAAAGTTAAGGGTCTTAGGCCAATCTCATCTCCAATCGGTCTAATACCTAGATCCAGCCGCAGGGGGGTTAAGGGGGTACTAGAAGGGAGACCCAAAATCTGTCTTAAGAAGCTGTTCTCAACTTTGCTTACATGACTGCAAGAACAATGGCCCCAGAGTTCGGCTCCATACATTGTGGCACGCCTAGCTTGTGCCGTGTATATTTCAATAATAGGCCCAGTAGGTTTAGAGGAGGAATCTCTGAGTAGTTTTGCAATTCCTCCGCTAATCTGGGCTAACTTAAGCTTGCCTTTGGCAATTTGTGGCCCCCACTCCATATTTTCTGTGAGGGTGACACCCAAATAGTCAAATAGAGAGACCCTTTCCAGCACAATGTCGTCTAAACGAGGATTAGGGCGTGTAGTCTTGGCTGGGTTGAAGATCATAAACTTGGTCTTCAAGGTATTTATCTCCAGCCCCCTGTCGTTGCAAAAGATGACAAAGCTGTCCAGGATCCTCTGTATTCCCATCGGCGACTTGGACATTAAAAGGGTGTCATCCGCAAACATCAGTGCTGGTACCTTTGTGTTTACTAGCTTTGGGGCATCATTGTCCTTAACCGCGATGAGTTGGGCAATCAATGCGTTGACAAAGAGGCAGAACAGGGTAGGTGCAAGCACACACCCCTGCCTCACTCCTCTGTCACCTCTAAACTTTAAAACTCTTTAAAAAAAAAAAAAAAGCTATTTTACATGCCGACCATAAATCGCTCGGAACCCAAATTCAAACAGCGGATTAAGATCAATACATAACACCTTCGATATTTTCACAAAACGATCAACATGTTTTTACCACTCTAAAGTTTTCTCTCAATCTCGGGAAATCATTGGTAAATGCTAACCCTGGGCGTAGTTCGCGGAGTTGCACTACGCGACGCTACGCGACGCTACGCGACGCTACGCGAAGCGGTAAAAAAACTCTGCCGCGCTACACGGAGCTACGCGAGCAGCGTAGTGCGATAGGAAAATGCTGTTTGCGGTGATTGCACAGTGCCGGATGCTTGTCCGCACTGTGCAATCATTGCAAACGGCATCATGCACAGTGCAAGCGGTCGCTTTCTGCCGCCGAGTAGATTTTTACTCGAAGCGGCAGCTTTCTCAACGCGACCGGGCAGTTCTCATCGCGAGCGGTCGCGAGCATACGCGACCACTCGCAATGAGAAACCTGACCCCCCGCATTGAGAAATCTCGCCGGGAGGTTTATTTTCCACGCTCGCGCTCACCAACTTGATGTTGCCGATCGCGAACGAGGAAAAATCTCGCCGGGATGTTGATTTTGCTCGCTCGCGGTCGCCAACTTGACGTTGAGGAACGCGAGCAAGCAAAAATGTCCGCTACGCTATGCGTAGCAGATTTTTGCTGCACTCCGCGAGATCCGCGTAACGCGGAGTACAGAAAACTCTGCAAACTCCGCGAGCGGAGCGGAGTTCACCGCCCAGGCTTAGTAAATGCAGCTAGATTATCCCTACTTCAAGGCACATGTACATATCCTCCACTTGGCACCTCTCATAAAGGGAAAGCTTGAACACTCGCTCCCTTCGCTTTAGAAGCCTTCCTTTTCACCCATCTCTCCTCCCACTTATCCAGCATGCTCCAGATTTGAATGCACAATATCAGTTCACAAATCTGTGTTTTAAGTCCTGGCACTCTCAAGTTCTCTATGTCTAGATCACTAAAGGCAAGCCAATGATTCTTCTGCAATGCCTTAGTTCATTCCATGTCAACCTCAAACTTACTGGCCAATTCAGATAGCTCTGCGTGTGCCTCTCTCGCCCTTCTAGTAGCTTTACTCATGAGCAACAATTTATTCTGTTGGTAAGAGTCTATCCAATAAAGCTCTAATGTTCCACTTATCATTGTATCTAACTCAGCCTTCAACTTGAGCACATCCACCAAATCCACCAAATCCACCTTTATGGCGTACTTGATAGTACCCTGACTCGGCTCTGTATTCTGGCTCTTGCTAGTGTTGCTATGCTCTTTTAACCACTTCTCTAAGTCCAGGACATCAAATAGGCCCTGGCTCTCAGGTGATTTCGGTGTGTTCCCGGTCTGTCGATGTGTGCTATTTTGCACTCTGGGGAGTGTCTACCAAATAGGCGGGTCTATCCCTGTTACCTCAGAAAGGGGCCTAACAGTTCCAAACCCAATTTGGACTGCCAAAGAATCTGCACTTGCTGCACAAGGGGTACTTGAATTCATTGGCGTCAAGGGAACAAACCTTGTGTAAGAACCTTCTACTCTTTCCTGCGATGATCCCCCTTTGTTACTGTGGACCTTCCTTGGTCCCCGTTCTCTCCTGGGTTCTGATCGTATATGGGAACAATAAGCCCAATAGTAACCGGTATTGTAAGAGCATCCGGGATCCTTGAAGCGGGTTTTGAATCACGACGTCCTAAAACTTCCAATACACCTGCTCGCATCTCTTCCCTCCTCCCAGCTTGGGACATCCCAGTTAAAAGGATCCCTAAGACATTTGGGTTGGGGGCCACTGGAGCTGCAGCACTTACGGTATTGTTAGGGGCATCCAAACTTTCCCCGTTCTCGGTGTATGTCTGGCTATACGGGGATGGACGTTCCTCCAACAACCCATCCAACAGACTATCACCAACATCACTGTCGCTGTCCTCGTGTCCTTCTCCTCCTATACCCTTTCGTCCTTTCTTTCCCCATATCGTCCCCATCAGTCACTAATGCAGGACACAATCTTGCTCCCTCAATCATGTCTACTCTCCACCTTTTTTGCTTTTTTAACCCATTGTGCATCTTGATAAGCATGCATTGCTTGTTTCATCTTCCCCTGATATCGACCGCTCTGCTTTGCATGTGCTGCACCCATCCATGCATCAAGCACTTCAAATTGTGTGGGTCTAGGTAATGGCTTCAGTCCAAACAGTGTTCCCCTTAAATGATCAATTATTCTCAAATTAAATATGCCATAGCGTGGAAATGTCAATGCACCCTCTTTCTTGGTGATCTTATGACAATTCTTAAGCCAAATGATAGTATGAAGTCCTACGTTTGTAGACATATAGTGGGCTGGCGTTTCCTCCGGGGGTGCCTTCACCCATTCTAGTAGGAACATGCATGTCTCCTCTAAACATTTCTCTGATCACTTTAAAACACCTAATTTTACCTTTTCTCATTCGCAATACACAATACAACTTCAAATTTAAATCCTCGGGAGTTCCAACAGCAATGCAAGCTCAAATATTTGATCCAACCTATCCCAGCACGGTATACTCTGACGTCACACTCTCCCTCCTCGCAGCAGCTCCCCCTTCTTCGCAATTTCTCTGCACACACATGTTTTCTTCCGAACAACAATTGTCTGCTCCACTAAAAGAGCTGATAGAATTCACCCACTCAAGAACGCACTCTCACAATGAAACCTCGACCAAACGAAGAACAAGCCTGTATTCGAACACACAAAAGAAAGGAGACTAACAAGGCATTAGCCTAACTGTCCCAGCCTGAGAGCAGACGTGACAGCCACCAGAAAAAGAAAAAACATCTTCAAAGTCAGAAAGCGGAACCCCCACAGACTCCAGCGGCTCAAAAGGGATATACAGAAGAGCCCTCAACAACAGCGGCAAATCCCAAGATGGACACACCACCTGGGGGATCAGACAGAGATGGGACAACCCCTTGAAGATCCTAGAAACCAGACCCTGATCGTCCACCTGCATGAGTATAGTTTTCCTTCAGCGCAAAAAGGTCCACCACACTATTCTCTATTGTCCCATTCACACAAAGTTTCCTAGCTCAATTGGGGCCATCAACGATGTCTCACAACACCCCCCACAAAACACAGCAGACAAATACAACAGTGTCTTCTGCACCTTACTATATATCCCGGGATCTTAGGCCACGTTGAACCCGATAGCAACTTAGACAACAACTTATCATCACATTCACACGACTCTCACAACATCTCCACCAGACTTCACACAACCAATTTTTCACTGCAATCTAGCATAACTGTCATACGCAAACAACCCTACTAATACTCACTTCTCCTCTGCTACTGGGTTCGCCGTAACGTCACTGGAACTCTGCTTGTCCTCCAATTCTCGATCGTAGGCCCTAGACTTGGAACGATGGGATAAGGTTCTAAAGCTATTCTAAATTTGATTCTAAGTTCTCTCTTACTTCAAGTGCAGAACCATCCTCTGTAGCTACCATCTGGGAAAGCTGGAACTCGTACTCCTCAATAATCTGCTCTATGGTTCTTGTTATGCAGCATGAGCGGTAAAGAGAAAACTCCTTTCACAATATCTAAATTTCAAAGTAATCATACTACTAAGTAAGAACTCAGGTTGCCAGCTACATTCAGGTTAGTTGTGTATTGCAAATTCTGAAACAGATTAATGTACACCAGCCTCAGCATGATGGTGTAAAAATGCAAAGTAAATAGGATGAAGCCAAATCTCCGGAACCGATTCACCCTATATAACAAAAAGAAAACAACTAACTATATCACCGTAACATATGTTATCAGGAGACAAATATTTGTGTTGGATTGCATTAAAATCTCATGCTTAAGCCCCTACAATTCTCTAACTGTCCTTACACTACCTTAAAGTGGAAATCCTAACCTAAAGTAAGCTTCAGCAAAGATGGAAAAGGTGTCAGCTGTTAGAGCCCTCCTAAGAATTACTGCAACCAGGGTCCTGTAGCATGAAGTCACAAAGCCAAAGATGAGGTCTGTACCTCAATGCGTCCTAAAGCAGAAGTGTCAGCTATCCCTAACTACGTTACAACATAAGAAATCGCTGAATTAAGGCACCTCCCACAGCGTTACTAGTGATTTTCCATTATTCTAGCATTGTCCTGCTTCCATTCTCCGCCCAAATGTTCACACGTTGAGATATTTCGTACGTTCTTTGTGCCATCTCCTCTCCCACGAGAACTTGTCCTCCATCCAATATCGCATTTCTTCTTCTCAGACCTCTCTCTCTACTAGGAACAGTAACTCTTTCTCTCAACTAATGAAGCCTTGTCCATCTGCAGTGGGAACACAAAAAACATGCAACATTCCAAAATGCAAGCAAAATACAAATTCAAACATTAGCTGGAAAATAAAGTGAGAATATATTTCAGGCCTACAGTTAGGCTAAATTAACAAAGCGCAGGTTACATTATGTGCATCCTTCAAAAAGCGGGTAAGTTATCCTTTCAAAGTACAATTCAATAGTTTTAAATGGCAAGACCGTAAACAGTGTCATGAGAAAAATATTAAACAAAATTAGCATAACACGTTTAATTGTTATTCTCACCAAGTATTAATGCACACTTTTTGTCAGTTACATCTCTAAAGTACACATGAGATTCACGTTAATCATGAGAATTACTTAAACATCTTGTATTCCTTTTTCTTCTATTCATAAATTATTCACACAGAATATATGTGAGTGCAGAATAACCGTGATATAACGCACTCCTACTGTAAATTCAAAAGGGATCTCAAACTACTCTCCTGCAGTATTCTCTCTGGGCTATTGACTAAGATTCTTGCTTGTTTCTGTCAGGTGTTGCCTGTCTGTGGAAGGATTGGGATGTGGGGAAAGATTGTTGTTTTAGTAATAGAAAGGGAAGAAAGACTGCTCATTAAATAATGAATAGGTGAAAAAATGTCTTCCCAGCTATGTTATTAAGAGTTATCTGTCACGTAGGTAAGGACTGAGATGAGTTGTTAATGAATGGGAGTACTGGTCTCCATTGGTTCATGCAGAATGTGTAAATCTGGAAACAGGTTGTGGGGGTTACCCCTGCCACCAAGGGTGCAATCCACCTGGTCCGAGGCTGACTCCCGGCTGACAGCTGGAACACACTGCTGTGCACGTGTACATCCTCTCTCTGTTTAATCTGCAGGGCTGCCCAGATGCAGTGAGGTCAAAAATTAGGATCGGAAATCCCCAAAAGGTGCAGTGTTTGTAAATGAATTGGGCTGGGGCTTAAAATGTGACATATCAAGAGTATGAAATACACATTCCACAATATTCTTGGAAGAAAGTCAATGCACTGAATTCACTCAATTGGAAAATTGCAGAAACCCCTACCCCTTCTTTTTATGCCTGCACTTTAGAGTTGTCAGTTTTCTCCAGCTAATGATAGATGGCACAGATTCCCAAAACATATGATTTTGAGCATATCCCATGCACCTGATACTGCTAACTAATCAATTAGATCAAGACAAAATGTAAAAAATGTATTTATGTGTTGAAGGAGGGCATGTTTTGATTACTTAGAGGCGACCTTTAATGAGGAGCAGACTGGTTTTTAAAAGTGCCCCAAGACTCTTGACTGGCTGGTAGTCAGTGCAATAAGACCCAGTGAGGTGCGGCCCACACTCGATCCTATATCTAAACTGAAAATTCCCATTCCTTAAATAGCATGTCATTGGCCTTTCACCGAGGGCAGCATCAGCCGCCACCCGACAGCTTCCCAAGTTGTCATCGTAGGTGATATCCTTATCCCAGGCTTCAAGCACCAGCTGCTTGCTTGGAGAAAGCATCACCGTCCCCATCGAGAAGACTGCGTTCCAACGAGGGTTTGCGTTATCTTTCACCCAGTTTGTGCGATACTCTTTTCCATCATAGAAGACCTTCACGTATGGATCGGGTGGGTTCCCTGCAGGGTCCCCTTTTAGACCATTGGCTCCTACCACCACCACGGTCATGGTTGCCAGACCCCTCCTCTTGGCGCAGCAGCCAGTGGAAAGGAGGCTGCTGGATGGGCAGACACAGTTGCATTTCACCTGTGGATCAGGGGAGGCCCCGCTGGGGCAGGCAGCACAGGTTTTTGTGAGAGACTTCTCAATAATGTAGTCGGTGATGGCCTTCCTCAGAAGTTGCTTCCTGGAGTCCCCATAAGGCACAAGTTCATGGAGTGCGGCTAAGGAGTAGCTCGTCACATCTGGTGTTCCCTTGAGGGACATCATCCACGCCTCATACGGGCTGACCTGGTTATCTCTGGGGAACAAGAGCTCAACATGCGCATCTAAGCTTCCTCCAGCAATGTCAGATCTCCTGTCGATGTATTTTTCAGAGAACTTCAGATTGGACAGCTTCTGTTCTCGAAGCTTTTTGCATTTGTTGATTGCTGACTCAGCTGATACGGCCTTGATTGACAGCGAGGCCTCCACCCCCAGGCAGTCCTTCACCTCCTCAGTGCTGAGTTCATCCTGGGTCACCTCGCAGGTTCTCAGGGCTGTGACCTCACTGACGCTCCCCCCTAGTCGCACTTGCTTGATGTAATGGGTGCCATAGATGTCAATAAGGTTTTGGAATCGAGGTTGGGTCAAGGAGTTATACACGGTCGGGAGCAGTTTCAGTTGTTCAGAGAATGTTGGCGATAGCTTTGGAAAGTCATGTATTCGATACCTGTAAAAGAAAAGAATAATGCTGCCATTATCTGACACTTAGAAACAAGCACGCATATCAGAAAGAACTTTAACTGCACAGAGCATTGAGAGTTTTCAAATAAAATCACACAGATGCGCGAAATTTGCCTACGGCTGCTTGCGCTTACAGATGCTTTTTGAAAGAGTGGTTTTCTTATGCAACCTAATAGACATGAAAGCACACCTTGCAGTTACTCACACACCACACCACCACAGCAGGGCAATCTGAGGAACTGTAATGTAATTTCACAGAATCAAGTGTAGCCTGTAAATAAAAAAGTAAGCCTGGGTGAAGTGTCAAAAAATCTCCGCTGCGCGGAGTTCCGCGAGCGGCAGAGTGCGTTAGGGTCATGCCCTTCGCAGTGATTTTGAGTGCCGGGTGTTTGTCACACGCTGTAAAATCATCGCAAACAGCACCATGCACAGCGCAAGAGGGCGCAGCTTCCTTTCTGCTGCTCGAGTAGATTTTCTTATCGAGCAGCAGCTTTCTCAACACGAACAGAAGGTTTTTCAACGCGAGTGATCGCGACCAGCAGCCATCACTCGCATTGAGAAATTCAACTGCTCATGTTGAAAAATCTCACCAAGAGGTTGATTTTCCTCGCTCTCGCTTGCCGAATAGACCTTGGCGAGCGAAACAAGGAAAAATCTCTCCAAGAGGTGGATTTTCGAACGTGACGTTGACGAGCGCGAGTGAGGAAAAAACTCAGCTCCGCTCTGCGGAGCTGAGTTTTTGGGAAATCCACATGCTACGTGGAACACAGAGTGTGGAAAACTCAGCGAATGGAGTGGAGTTCACCACCCAAGGTTAATAAAAAGCCAGTGGAACAACCGTACACACCTGCCCACAGTCAGCACAAAAACACCCTCACAAAATGGTTAAGAAAAATATTAAAACAATATCCATAATTAAATCAAATATCACTGTAACTGGACTCATATCTCATGTATTGTAAATAAGCACAAGGGGCCAACAAGAAGACACAAAACAGAAAAATCATAGCAACACCGCGGCAAACATATACAGAGGAGACCAAAGTGATGAGAAAAATGCATATTTAAAAATACTTATGTACACTGGAAAATCTGATTGCTGGGGGTTGGGGGCTCACTTGCAACACCTTTTCCACAATCCTCTAGAGCTGGATGTCAGTAACGCTACAACCAGTCACACACCGATGGGCATCATACGACAGCCAGCCACAGGCACATCAACGTTACCACAATGTTGGTGTCAGTGTGTGTTGGATTGAGGAGGAAAGAGGGGATATTTAGACAGGTGATCCCTTTCATTGACTTTTCTGAGAAAGATGCACTAGAAGGATCTACTTTCCTCCAGATGCGATCCAGGGCATGGTTGGAGAAAGGGAAGAGGAGCACATTTAAGTAACATGTTATCCCTACCCATGTCAAGATAAGGGATGCACTACCATTATATCATTTCAGAGGACCAGTGGATTTACTGCTGGCTTTGTATAGGAAGTTAATGCTGGTGCTTGCACAGGCTATTGACGTGTATCACCAGTTGAGTGTAGCAGCACATCACTAATGTCAATGCTCCTGCAGGATAGGCAAAGGGTGTCAATGCTTTTCTATGCCATTGCCCATATCCCCTATGTGCTAGCAGCCATTGACTCCACTCATATGTCACTTCAGCCCCCTGAGCAAGCTGTACACCATCAACTCACTCAACATCAGTGGAATTCCACAAATGTGCAAACTGAGATGCTGTGGCAACTTCACACGTGTGAACACGGCCTTTACCAGTCCTACACACGACAGCTTCATCATCCATCATCTGGTGACTGCATGTTAATAGATAGCTCTGAATTATCAAGATGTGTCTGGTTGGTGAGTACTGCAAACATATATAGGACCTGCATGTTTGCTCGAGGGCATGACAACTTCTCGATTGTCACATGTCCCTACACACTTCCCTAAATAAGCTCCCTGATGTTCAGTTCAGTTCATAATCTTTATTCAATTTTACAAATAAAATCATAAAGGACAAGTCAATTAAAAAGAACATAAATTATCATTGACATACTCACACTCACTTTAAAACCCCCGAAAGAAAATGTACAAGAGAGGCAAATTGTGGGAGAATTTTAAATTTGTAAATGCAGTAAAGCCGGCCTGACTTGAGTAAAATTCATTGGTTTTAAAATCGGTCGCAGAAACTTGTCATAAATTATTGTATTTTGGACAAATCATAACAATATGTAATATATCATTGATTGAGGTATTGTCACAGTTATAGAGGGGCAAGTTTGAATCCTTAAAACAACCATTATTAAAAGAAACTAGTCGAGGGAATAAGTTCAGCCTAAAATAAGTCAGCAAGCGGCGTTGGTGACGTGTCATATTCCAAATCAAATAGGGTTCTATATTACTGACAGTTTTTCCCTGATGTAATTCATGAATATATGCACGAAAAATGTGAATGAAGTGTAAGAGTAATCCTTTCATTGATGACTTATTCACGGCTGATGCTGAGTGTGGACCGGCATCTTCGTGTCTACGGCGTATGAGTTGAGCTAGCGGTTCAGTGACCATGGCGAATATCAGTGGCTAGAGGGGGCATCACTTTCGGGTCCCCCTCTCCATTGGCCGGCTGTCTGAGATTCTGTGGCCTACTTTCACTCTTGCCCTGACAGTGTATAGCAGCTTCACCCATCTCAAATAATTCACTCCCAGGATGTACCTGTGTAGTGCATGTGTCATAAACATCCAATTGACGGTTTCAAAGGCCTTGCGGACATCCAAACTTGCCACCGCACAGGGCTCCATTCCTCTCACTGCTTGCTCCATGATAAGAAAAGCTTTCCAGATATTAGTGGTGGTAGTGTGGCCTCCGACGAATCCAGAATGATCCGTGTGTATGACCCCTTCAGCTACTTCAGATAGTCATTTCGCCAGTATTTTCCCCAGTATTTTTGTATCTACATTGATCATTGATAGGGGGCGATAAGTTTCACAATCTGTGGGGTGTCTGCCTGGTTTGGACAGGACTACGATATTGGCCTACCTCAGCGATGTCGGCAACACGCCCATATCAAAGGCCTTTGTGTACATAGCCAGCAACAGTGCCCACAGCAGATCCATCCACATCTGGTAGAACTCAACACTAAGCCCATCTATACCCGGTGTCTTCCTCGTATTCATGTGTTTGATGACCCATCTTATATCTGACTTGACGATCGGTGCGTTTAGTGTGGCTCTCGCGTCTTTGTCTATTTTTGGGATGTGTGCTTCATCAAGAATGGTTGCAATGCCTGCGTCATTGTCTTGACCCATTTGTGCATAAAGTGTCTAATAAAATTCTGCGAATTGGGCCAGAATGCCCTCTTAGGTAGTCAGAAGTACACCACTTGTGTCTCTAATGGACACTACAGCGTTCTCACCTCTTTCCGTGTTGACTAGCCAAGCCAAAAACTTACCAGGATGGTCTCCCTGCTCATGTTGCATTTCCGTATACATTTTATAATCGTGTTTCCTGAGGGTGTCCTCAGGCCTCATCTAGTTACCCCTGCAATCCATGTCGCATTTCCCATACCTCCGCAGTGTACAGGGCCTGACTACCGATGTCCATTATCTGCCGTTCCAGTTTCTTGACTGTGTGTCCCAGGGATCTACATACCCCATATGTTGCTGCCATATATTTCCCCCATATGGTTAACTTAAAGGCTTCCAAAGTACCCCAGCTGATTCCACTGTTCCTCTATTTATGGTGAAAAAGTCCTGTAGCACCCCCCTGATATCCTCCTGAAATACCTGGTCTAATAATGCCCTGGGTTGTAAATGCCACTGTGGCATGTGTGCCACATAGACAAGGTCCTGCAATTCTACTGTGAGTGGTGCATGGTCCGATAGTGTTCGGTCCAGGTACTGGGCCATACCAAATTGCACAGTTTGTTCCAGGTGAAAAAATGCATAAGCTATCTTGGAAAAGGTCCCATGTGGGGGAGAATAGAAAGATTAACCCCTTGTAGTGCCATGCTGTGTCCTCCATAGCTCCATGAGGTTGAGTGTGTCCATACCATCCAGCAGCACCCTAGAGGATCTGCCAAGTGGGCTAACGGTGGGCCTGGAGCGGTCTTTGTGCCTATCCAATAGACAATTGCAATCACCCATTCAGATTATGTCATGGTGAACATATGGTGGCAGACGTTGCACCACTGTCTCCAAGAAAATCAGGTATGTCAGCATTTGGTGCATCCGTGTTTATAAGCACTGCGGGTCTATCACCTGTCTAGCCCACTACGCCCGCATATCAGCCATCCGATGCCTATAGCTCAGCAGTTTCTTTAAGGGGACACTAGCATCCACCCACAGCAGCACGCTGCATGCCGAGAAAGTAAAGCTGGAGTACCATAGTCCACCACCCATTTGGTTCATAGTTTCTCATGCTCCTGTGGTAGCAAGTGTGTTTCCTACAAAATCACTATATTTGCCTGGTTTTTTCACGCATAAGACCAAATTCTTTGATGTTTATTGGGGATCTGTATCCCTTTAACAATCAAAGATAGCACTATCAACCCCATGTGTGTATTTGTGCATCCCTTGCATGTCCCGGCTCAGTCGTGCCAGCTTATCATTGTGGTACATGTGTCCCAGGCCTCTCTCTCTGATTGTCTGAAACAAATACCCCCTGAAAAACTAACTGCCCATGATACCCCTCTTCCCTATTCCCGTGTGGCCCACACCAACTCGGCCTCCACAATTAACACACAGGATGTCATCCCAATGCCCCCAAAACTGCAATCAACCATCCCTCTCCTGGTGCAATGCCACCACGGTCCCTGTGCCAGGGTACCATGGTAGTTACGCCCCTAGGTCTCACACACACACATACACACTAAAGAGCTATAATGTACTTGTATACCTCTCCAGTCACCACCAACTCGCATGACATTCTCAATCAACTGTAAAGCACCCCCCCCCAGCTTATACATAATAGCATCAGTGGCTCCCACTCAGCAATCATGAACCCCTGCCAATAGTTAAGTGGTTCCCCTCAGGTCTCCAGTCAATGATTTCGATGAACTGCATAGTGTCCTCTAAATTGTCAACGAAGTGTCTCTTTCCCTGTATATCCACACAAAGGTGTGCCGGTGGCAACAGTGCATAGTCCAGACTTCGATCCCTTAGTTTCCGCTTCACTTCCATGAATGACCTCCACCTCCTTTGCTCCTTTGGGTGGCCACACTGTAGTCCGAGTAGAAAGAGATTCGGTTCCACATTGCTCTGCTGTCGTGCCGCTGCCAGTATGCCCATCTTGTCTTTGTATCGCAACATCCAGGCTATTAACATTCACCGTTTGAGTCTGCCGCCCGGCGTTCTATGAGCCCTGTCCACTGGCAGCTCCCCCTGCAACCCAAGCAGCAACACAGGAAGCCAAGTTTCTAGGAATTGTTCCACTGGGGTGGTCTCTTCCCCTCAGGTAGCCAAGTATGTGGACATTGTTGCATCTTGATCTGTCCACCAAGTCTGCCACTTTGGCCTCCTGCATCTGTAGTTGCCTCTCCTGGTCAGCCAGTTTGCTAGTGTGCTCTCCCAGTACCTCATCTATGCCATCAGCTCTAGTTCCCAGATCTTCCACATGCTCCCTTATCTTGTTCATGTTTTGTTGCAGTAGCACCACCGTGATGGTCACCCATCTATTTTCTCAGTGATGGCCTTGTTGCACTCCAGAATTAGATTTTTAATTTCTAGATTCTACGGGGGCAAAGGGTCACCCATGTTGCATTCCTCATTGGAGGCAGCACCCTGTGCCATTCTGGCCAGTCCTTACTCAATTTGGTGGTGAGTCTTAGAGGCCAAGGCCTGGTCCCCTTTGGGCTTTGGCGGCATTTGTGGTTGGCATGCAATCGCCAGTGAGTTCAGGGCCCGGGGCAAGTCAGTCTGGCTCCTACTAGTCTCACTGGAAGGAAGGAGGGAACATTACATGTCGCATCGGGGTGGCAGCTAATGAGACGCCCTCTGGGCCACCACTGCGGCAGGCGTCAAAGCCGGCCCCAAGGCTCCATGCAATAGGCTATGGTATTGAGGGTGGTCTGGCAGATGACACGGTCCTGGGCAGGTAATCTCATTAGATGTGAGTCCCCTGGTTCTTCACTCGGGAGCCATCTGCCGGGAGAGCTCAGCGTTAGCCCCTTCATTGTTTAGATAGTCCAGCCAGGGAGGGACCAGGTGAGGACATATCTTCACTCCCCCCCGTAGCATGAAACGTTCAGACCTCTGGCTCCTCACCTTCTTTGTGCATGTGGGCCAATCTCCTCATCATCCCAATCCATCTGATGTGGATTGCTTTGCTAGGTGGGGGGGCTCGTCTGCCACTCTGGGGGCCTCTGTATGCAGTAAGTCTTTGGTGTGCTTTACTTGTGTGAGTGTCAGGCACCCCTGGGCCTTTAGTCCTCAATGTAACCACTTATGTATCACGCTGCCCCTCCCCTGCTCTGGTCGGGATTGTCATCACCGCCGTCCCCCTGCAAAGAGCTGAGTCAGGGGGCACGCCATGCGTTCCCCAGGTGCTGGATATGTTTGTGGCTGGGGAGGGTAGCGATCCCCTCCACCCTCCTTGTGCCTCAAAAACTCCCTGGGACTCAATCTCCGTGTACGGTACTTCTCATCAGCCGCCAGGGCCGCTGGCCATGCCTCTCAGCTGGTATTGCCCGAGGCCATACCCGGCCCCCGCAGAGATGCTGCATTGCTCTTTGATCACCGCCAGCGGTCCCCTCCGCTCCTGTAGGCCCCACTCCAGGGGCTCCGAGGTCCAATGCACCATGGGTATGCTGTTGCCACAGCCCGCACCGCAGCCCCCTCACAGCTCCGGCGTCAAGTCAGGCCATTGTGGCTGTGTCTTGCAGCGCGTTCTTAACAGATGACACGCTCGACTTGGGGGGCCGCATTGCCTCCTATAAATCATCTCCTGAGTGGAGGGCACACCTACAAGCTCCAAGTAGCCCTATACGAATGCCGGTGGAGCCAAGGGGGGGGGGGTCCCAACACCAGTGATCATCAGAGCTGCAACAAGGTGCGTCCTCCCAGGGAGCCATCTTGGCTCCTCCCCATGTGAATCCTCCTTTTGACTTGTGCATAATGTTACACTGCCTGTGCTTATGCATGCATCTATTTGTTGTAACATTCCAACCCATGTGAACATGAGCATTTGGAAGATGTTGTGTTTGGCATCCATAGTGACTCCTGAATGCATTACGATTAGTTGTGCACCTCCCAGTATTTTTAGTTCCATCTAGTGTAATGTGTTATATATAGGAACTCTACATGCATTACCAGTGTATCATGTGTATCACATGATGGCATACATCATGTGATGTGTCTTTCTCGATCATGCTTTCTCATTCGCCACAGCAGACAGGAGGACCCATGACCATAAAGTTGGAACTTGGCTTCAGGATGGGTACCCACCACCAACACTGCAACAGAAGAAGAAGAAGAGGAGGGGTCCTGTGCAGGAGACCCTGTGCCCCCTTCCCAGACATACATGATTGTTGACAAAATGTCTCTGGGACATGGTCACACAGGATGGAGAGAAAGGTGGTCATCTGAACAGCATCATATGCCATAAGGAGAATGAGGTGGTCTGCTTAGCCAGAAAGATCCAGGCATCCCAGGGATCAGGTCACCCCAATACTATAACCTGTGCACTAATCTCACATCTCTCCACCTCTTAAAGCAGTGAGTAGTGATCTGCAGACAAGCAGCCAAGGGTACATTTTGCATCTACAAAGAGGACCACAATGTCTGCCTCTACATCAGTGAAGTTACTCTTCTTTTGAAGGGGGATGGTTTGCATCTTTTGTGGTTTTAATGCAGTGGGGAGTCAGATGTTTAGTACAAGGGAAAGAGGGCAGGGTCAAAAGCCATCCCTGCTTTTATCTGCTTTAGATTGTTATTTGTGCCTTGTGTGTGGTGATTGTGGTCAGGGAAAACTAATTTCATATTACTCATGCGGAATGATGCATAGAGTGTGTACGATGTAAACAATTCTGTCTGAGACATACTTGGTAATACGCACAAACTTCGAGTATAATGTTACATGTAGTAGCATTGTGATTCTAGTTTCTGACAAGAGGCCAGTGTCGATATTTTCTCCCTTCGAAATAGAAGGGTGGAGAGAGGTAGCCTGGTGGAGTAGCATGAATCGCTGGTTCCTGTGCTGCTCAAGGCAAACGGACAGAGTCTTCTAGTTAGCAAGATGCTATGTTGGGATTAGCCAGCCCCACATGCGCATCTTGTCAACCATGAATGCATGTCTGATTTCAGTGCTTAACTCCATGTGGGATTTTTCACAGAAACTCCATGCTGCTGCTTGCACTCGGCTCTGCTAATGCACTGCTCCACCAATGCTCTGATGCTAAACTGAACACTGTGAGAGCTACATACCTGCCAGCTTGCAAACACGTTTCACTGTGTGAAAAGGGGTGGGGTCTTGGAGGGGGTGGGGACTTAAGCTGAGATCTGTTCTGTCCCTCACCAAGCCCCCCACCCCCTCCCAGAAAAAAACAAAAAAAACAAAGGGTCTTTGAGACTGTTGCCGATGTCCTGGGGTGTTTTCACACCTCTTAATTGACATCGACTGCTTACTGCTGCTGTAAAGGAGCTGGAAATCCACTGCTTACAGTCGTTTTCAGCTCGTTTTCCCTAACACCGTGTGATTTCGGCTCCTCACCGGGTGACCATATAAAGGGAGCTGAAATTGTGTGGCACACGGTGCCACTGTGTTAGTTGGCAGTTCTGGAGCCAATATCAATGCACATGAGTGCCTGCTCATAGAGACAAACTACTTTTGGGCCCATCACCTATATAAACTGTCTGTAAAAACAGAAGGGCCAGGCCCGAAGGGCCCAACACCCCCAAGACCAGGCCCAAAGAACACAGAGAACCCTAAGGCAGGACCAGCCACAGTGGAGGAGTCAACACCACTGACAGGGACGGCACAGGCCAAGGAAGTCCACCAACCCAAGAAGGGAGGCCCCGAGGAAGGAGCACCACAAGCAGCCCTGCCAAAGGAAGCCCCAAGGGAGAAAGACCTGACACCGGGACAAGAGAACATGAAGGAGGAGACGGTGGCAGAAGACTCTGCTATGGCAAAAGGGGATAAGAAGAAGGGGAAACAACCCAAAGTGAAAACAGAGAGCAGCGGCGAGGAAGACGACTTAATCCAAGAGACATGGAGTCAGGTCCGATCCCAAACGCTGCACCAGAAGTGTGTAAAGATGAAGGAGGAGGCGGAGGAACGGAAGAGGGCCAATGCTAAGGACCAACAGGCGCCCCCATCTAAAGTACCACCGTCCGCTCCCAAGCAGAAAACAGAGGAGGGGAGCGTGGCAAATGCCGTCCCCTCCTACGAAGAAGTGGTAGAAAACAGACGATGACTAAAGAGGACTTCCTGGCAAGCAAGAAGATCAACAAAACCAGGAGAGAAGAGGATGACGGCACCATTATCATCCACGACGAGAGCGAAGAATAGGAGGAAGAAGAAGCTGCTTCCTTACACGGCACACTCCTGGAGCTCCACCAACAGCTGAACATGATGGGACCCCCGAAGGCCACAGGAGTGGCAGAACAGTGGATCCCAGATGTGAGAACAGAGTTGTTGATCAGAAACGCAGAGGACAGCACAGGAGAGGGAGCGCAGGACCAGCAGGAAGCTCAGCACCCCAAGTAGAGCTACCCAGGGCCTACAACCTCAGTAGGTTTTGAACCAGACACTGACTGCTAGCGCGGAGACAATGGCTGTATCATTGTTCACCCTAAACGTCAAAAGTATGAAGGATCAGGTCAGGCGGGTCGGCACTTTGCGCTTCTTGGCTGCTCAGAACCGAGATATCTGCTTTTTGCAGGAATGCGGGATTCCGTACGCCCAGTCGTACAGCAAGCTCGAACCGCAGTGGATGCACAGGCCATCATTTTGGTCTGGTGGTAACGACTGCAAATCGTCTGGAGTGGCCGTTCTGATCAAGGGGAGGCATTTCACCGTGGGCAAGGTCACCAAGCAGGTCAACGGCAGAGTGCTGCTCGTGGACGGCTCGTGGGCCAGTGAGCCCGTAAGGCTCATAAATGTCTACGCCCCCCCCAGGGAAGAATGAGATACTCAAGATGTTCAGGGTGGTCAGGATGCAACTCGTGACCTCCAGAACCATCCTGATGGGTGGTGATTTCGACTACATAGTAGAGTTCGATGGAAGCACTGGGTCAGACTCTGTAGGGATGGACGAGACGTCAAGGCTGCAGGTGGAGATGGTAGGTGAGGCGTCCCTCCGGGATATCATCAGGAGCATGGGGCCGAACGCAAGGAATTTTTTCTGGAGTAGGCCGGACTGATCCGTGCATTCACGGATCAACTTCCTATTCACCTCCCCAACGGTAAAGACTGGGCGAAGCTCCATGTTCGCTGTCCACTTCTCTGACCACAGAGCAGTAAGTTTCGAGGGGGTACTTTCAGGAAATTCCCCGCTGGCCCAAGATCGTGGAAGCTGAACTGCTCATTGCTGGAAAACGAGGAGTTAGTGGCGAACCTCAGAGTTGCGTATGTAGAGTGGAGGGACATGAGGGACCTCTTTCACTCCGCCAGTGAGTGGTGGTAATGGGTGAAGGACAGGTTCCAGAGCTTTTTCCAGGATGCAAGCAGAGCTGCTACATGGGAAAAGAAGAGGTCGTTCAGGAAGCTGCAGAGCAAACTGCAGCAACCGTACAAACTCAAGCTCGGGGGATGGGACGTGGATGACGAACTGAAGGAAACCCGAAAAGGGCTCACTGAGCACTTTAGGGAGGAATCCAGGAAAATCATCCTGCAGACCAGAACCGAGAACCTCGAGAAGGGCGAGAAATGCAACTTGTTCTTCTTCAAGAAACTTCACTCAGCCCACACACCGCTGGTAGAGCTTCGGGACTCGGAGGGCAACCTCCAAGGTGAGAAGGAGCAAGTCATGAGAGTCATAACCGACTTTTATGGCGAGCTTTACTCACCAAAGTTGTCAGAGAGAGCCCAGGTGGATAGTTTCCTTGAGGGCATCTCGAAGACACTGGGTCCGGAAGAGAGAGAGAGGGTCTGAACGCGCCCTTCACCCTGGAAGAGTTGCACTTGGCCTCTACGACCCCCAAGAGAGGCAAGACGCCTGGAAATGACGGTCACCCAGTGGAACTTTATGTCGAACTGTAAGACCTGATCGGGTCAGACTTGCTGGACCTCTACAAGGAAATGGTGGGCAAGGGCAGTATGCTGCAATTCCTGCGAGAGGGTAACACTTTTGTACAAACAGAAGGGCGAGAGAGAAGACCTCAAGAACTGGAGGCCCATCTCTCTCCTTAATGTGGACTACAAAATTCTCGTAAAGATAATGGGCAACCGCCTAAAGAAGGTAATAGCGAAGATAGTCCACCCAGACCAGTCTTGTAGGATACCGGGACGGCAAATCGTGGACAGTCTGGCCCTGGTCTGGGACACGATCGAGGAAAAGGCATTCAATTGCGTTTCCCATGAGTTCATGGACTGGGCACTCAGAGCAGTGGGGCTGGGAGACTTCTTCTGTGATGTGGTGACCGCAATGTACAGAGATATCTCTAGCACGGCGTTGGTTAACGGCTGGAAAACTGACCCATTCCCTGTCCTGTCAGGCGTTAGGCAAGGCTGTCCACTCTCCCCTCTTCTGTTCATCTGCGTGATTGAGCTCCTCGCCGAATGCATTAGACAGAACAGGAACATCAGAGGAGGGACAGCCACAAGAAGCAACGGAAAGGGCAAAGTGAAGTGCTCCCTCTACATGGACTACGTCTCAGTCCTCTGCGCGGATGGACCATCGGTGAGAGAGCTAGAGAGGACTTGTATCGAGTTTGGAAAGGGCGTCAGGAGCGAAGATCAACAGCGCCAAGTCAGAAACCCTACTCTTTGGACACTGGACCCCCACCCGAGACCCACTGCCATTCCCCATCAAGCAGGACTTCCTGAGGATCCTTGGAGTCTGGTTTGGCGGGGAAGGTGCAGCATAGAAGACCTGGGAAGAAAGACTGGCAAAGACGAGGCAGAAGTTGGGACTCTGGAGCCTCCGGAAGCTGACGATCAAAGGGAAGTCTTTGGTCCTGCGGAACGAGACCCTCCCAGTGCTCCAGTACGTCACTCAAGTGTGGCCTTTGAAGTCCCTTACAGCCAAGGCCATCACAAGAATGATCTTCTACTTCATCTGGACCTCGAAGATGGACAGAGTGAAGAGGGCGGTGATGTTCAAAACCCACAACAAGGGAGGCAAGGGAGTGCCAGACATCACCACTGTCCTGAGGGGGATCTTCATGTTCCACTGCGTGAGGAGCACCCTGAGGACTGAAGATGAGAGCCACGTCGCTTTCTGATGGCACGATTCTTCCTGTTGCCAATGTGGAGGCGCCTAGGATGGGCAGAGTGGGTGAACGCCGTCCCATACAACTGGTAGACACCGTGGTTCCACAAGGAAGTGGAGAAGTTCATGAAGGAGTTCGGGCTGGAGGCTGCCGCCCCACCACATGGACCCCGAAGCTTGTCCCATGCCCAGATACAAGCAAAGGACATCAGCAAACCGATTGGCGCCCTCCCCTCTGCCACAGTGAAATGAAATGAAATGAAATAAAAGTAATATTTATAAAGCGCATGGTTACCCACGGGCATCCCAGCGCTGTGGGCAAGTCAAATCAAGCTGAGACGCGATTATTTGGGGAAAAGCCAAGTTTTGAGCATCTTGCGAAATGTCATATAGTTAGGTTCCTTTCGGAGCTGCAGAGGAAGTGAATTCCATAGCTGAGCGGCGTTGTAAGAGAAAAGACGGCCGCCGCTTCGGGCCTTCTTGATTCTAGGCACAGAAGCCAAGTGAAGATTATTTGAACGAAGGTCCCTATTAGCTAAATAGGGCTGGATCAGAGAAGAAATAATAGGAGGTCCATTCCCTCCTATCAACCTGTGAGTGATACACAAAGCTTTAAACTGGACTCTTTCCAAAACTGGAAGCCAGTGGAGAGCCTTTAAGGCTGGCCTTGCTGTTTGGCGACTATGAATTCCCATAAGAATCCTAGCAGCACAATTCTGCACAATTTGAAGTTTAGCCAACACCAGGCTAGGGGCAGCAAGGTACAAAGCATTTCCGTAGTCCAAACGAGATAGAATGAGCGATTGGACTACAAGCTTTCTGACCTGGTGGGGTAGCAAAGGAAGCACTTTGCGCAGCATTCTTAAAATGCCGAAGCAAGAAGCAACAACCTTTCTGGCTTGGGTTTTAAAGCCAAGCTCAGAATCAAGCCAAACACCAAGGCTCTTTATCTCCGATTTAGGGGCCGGCATAGAGCCCATACAAGTAGGCCAGGCAGAAGCTATTTCGGAGACCACATTCGGGGAAACGTCACATCCAAACGCCTGACCAACCAGCACAAAGACATCGCCTTGATGGCCATCCAAGGAGAACTGCCCGTGAGAGCCTTCATGCACGCAAGAGGACTCCACTGATACAAGTCCTGCCCAGCGGGGTGCACCGCGGACGAGACAACATACCATCTCTTCTGGGAGTGTGAGTACACTCAGGACCTGCTGAAGGCCCTAGGCACGGAGCTTAGGGCCTGGATACCTTCAACCTGCATCACTGCGGACTCTGTGATGTATGGTTTGTTCCCAGGGACACAAGCACTGAGTGATCTCCAGGCCTGCTGGAGGCTCCTGTGCTGTTTTAAAGATGTTCTTCTGTTTTCCAGAAACAGCCTGGTAGTAAGAAAGAAGGAGACATCGACCCTGGTGTGCCGTAAGATGATCCACAGCCTCCTGCGCGACCACACAGCACTGGACGGATCAGATGAAGACAGCGACGTCGACTGAGGACCCATAGGGGTCCCCTTGTACCCTTCCATGGGGAGGGGGCCCTGGAAGGCTCAGGCAACGAACAAGATGACGACAGCGGAAGACTCAAAGGGGTCCCCCTGCCCTTACCAGGGGGGGGGGGCGGAAGGACAACTAACCTGTTTTTTGTCTTTTTTTCCCCATGCCCAGGAACTGGTCGGTGACAGGGGGAGAAGGCGGATGAAGACAGGTGGAGTAAATGTAGTTATTTACTGTATGTATTTGACTATCATGACCTTTTTCCTTCACAGGTAAAAGTTCAATGGAATAGTTTGCGCACTTGGTGTCAAGTTTGTTACCAACGACTTACGATTAAAATAGGGCTTTGTGGAAGGTGGCGATTGGCATATCTGAACCAGAAACGAGGCCCTAACAAGGGTAAAAAAAAACTGTATGTAAAAAAAGGCAGAATGCGTGGACTGATTTTAAAATGTGACAGACACCCCGTGCAGCCAATGCTTGCAGGAGGCTCACAAAAATAATTTAGTGACTGAAGTGGGCTCACACTACATTGTGTACATTGGAAGTTGAATGTGATTTTCTAAGTTGTGCTAAAGCTGCCTCTAGCCAGACCTAAAGAGTTTCAAGAACCCTGTTTACTTTCTATAGCGGATGTTGAATATTATGTTGTAAGTTGTGCTAGAGCTGCCTCTAGCCAGACCTAAAATGGGCTTCAAGAGCCCTGTAAACCTTTAGTAGATGCTACTACTTTGCCCTCAGCACCAAGTATAAAGCGATTAAGACACAGAGAATTGGATTAGGGGCCAAACCTGTGATGTCATCATAGGTCAAAAGGTATATCATATTACTATTGCTGCCACTGGCAGTTTGGTGAATCCACATCCATACTTAAAGCTGTTTCACACTGCCACAGTTCTAGTACTGCTTGTGCATACATTTTGTGACTCAAGTCTGCTCAGTGTATGAAATGTTCAAAATAACCAGTATAATATTATAGCAGTGAAGGGTACCAGGCTTAGTCTCTTCTAGGTTAGCAGGACCTACTGAGGTTATTGAATGATTAGAACAACGGCTGCTAGGTTTTCAGATGGCTTATTCTTTGCAAATTAGATTTGAGACCATTCCTTAAGAAGGATGCTGTTTGGACTGCAAAGGGAGAAAAACCTATTCACTGAGTAGCAATTCAAATGAAATGTTCTTTAAAAAAAATACGATTTTGTGATCAGTTGTTAAAATTTGAGCTGTCCCCATGACCTTGAATATTGGGTGGCCTTGAATACCAATGCAGCATTTCTGGACCCAAAATTTCTGATACCATGTGGATTGATAATACAGAGGTGCAGAAATGCTATGGTTTTCTGAGTTGTTGCCTGACAAATGAGAAATTAGTTTGGGAATCTTTCTATACTCACCTGAATCGCAGGATAATTCTTCCTTTTTGAGCCATTTCTCATATATAGATTTTGGCAGGTGGTGAAATTTGCTCATGGAAAATATCAGTGGGCATATTTACTAATATTTAATGCAATGTAGTGCAGGAAGGCAACATGCTATGTTAGGTTAAGTGAAAGGGAGAGAGGAAGAAATGCACTATTTCTACTAAGATATGGAGCACTTCTGCTCTTTTTTAGCGCTTGAGCACTGTGTGCTGCCTAGCGCCAACGCAGACACCCTGGTGCTATGCTGCAAGGTTACAGACAGGATAGAGTTTGTGCAGGAAGGAACCCCTTCCTGCACAAAACAATCATAGGAGGCAATTTCCTATTTCTATGTGTGCTGCAGAATGTGTGACACATAAAAAGAGAAAGTAACAATGAGAAACAAAGATATTTCTCCTCATTACGGCTGTCTGTAAAAGGCGCATCATTTGGCACAATCCCAGATTTAATGCCTTGAGCAAATATGGGATAACGTCAAATTTCATGGGTGGATGCATGGGAACGCCCATGCCTCAGCCATGTAACGCCTACCACAACAAAATGTAACGCAGTTCAAGACACTTTATTGCGGTACCTTTCTCTACATAGTCATGCAAGGCAATGTAAACAGCCCCTTGCGTGGCTTCGTAAATCCCATTCAAGGACTTGCATTGCCTTTTGACGACTTGTGTCACGCAAGGACAATGCATTTCCTTTGTACATCTGCCCCCCAGGAGTCACAGTTTTACTGCAGAGCTTGTAATCCTGATTCAGCCAATAACTAAGGTCAGTGGGTGAATTGGAACTAAAGGACCAGGCGTTATGAGGGCCTATGTGTGATTAACTCTTTGTAGTTTTTAGGTACCACAGCAAAAATCCTGGGTACTAATAAAGACATTTTACTTTGAAAATATGATTGTGAATTAAACCAATTTTGTCCTTCTAGGTTTGCCTGTTTAATCAAGAAAAACCTTCCCCTCCTTGCTCAACTTAATATTTCTTTACAAGACATTTGGAAAGAAATTAAGGAACTAGTATTTATAGTATCCACATTATAAAATGGTGCATGACCGTTCTTGGTTGGCAGAGTCATTTAGATACTTTTGATAACAGACAAAGTAATTCCACGCTAACTAGCCACATGACCCTCAGAAATTGCCATTCAACGTCTTGGAAGGACAAGTAGCTTCAGCGAGACAAGATTATGAAGAATGTACCCACATTGG
This sequence comes from Calotriton arnoldi, assembly GCA_963921515.1. Lineage (NCBI taxonomy): Eukaryota > Metazoa > Chordata > Amphibia > Caudata > Salamandridae > Calotriton > Calotriton arnoldi. The sequence continues at coordinate 1,958,993 of CAWUFW010000708.1, forward strand.
GCCAATGGCAGAGTTAATTTTGGATCACTGACAAAATATCACAGTAGAAGATGTGCCTATAAGCTGGTTTTTCACAGTCGTTAGAGCGCAACATTAAAGTGAGGGTTTTGATGTAAAAATCACAAGTTAAGTTTCTTCCTAGCCTCGTGGGAGAGTAGAACAAAGGTTTTCTTCACGTGGGAGAATATTTTCCCTGAGGGGAAAATTTTAAACAAGCAAGTCTGTAACTATGCATATGTTGCATGAGTTGTGCAGTATATTATGTCTCAAAAAACATGTTCATTCTGATGGACACGTTCGTGATGGGTGACGTATTATAAATGACTCCAGTAAGTGGCAGTACATAAAGTCGCTGGTCACCAGCCTGTCCTGCCAAACTCACGCAGTGTGCCAGTAATCATTAATTGATAAAAGGCACCATGAGCAAGTTCCAAAATATCATTTTCAGGAATATCGTTTGACATGGAGGGTGCTGAATGCCGTTTAGGAAAATCATCCCTTTGGGGGCATGTTTCTATTGTTAACTTCTATTGGCATGGTAGATGTCGGATGGTATGTCAGATGAATATTGTAGATCTTATGTAGAGCGTGGTATATGCCAGAAGATATTCAGGTATTAACCAGTGAGAGAGGCAAGACCATAGGAGCTTCAAGGTATTACTCAAAATTCAGGCAGTGCAGCATTTCCTGAATTCAGCCAGTTCAGGCCCTGGCATCCCCTTGACACCATCACGGGTGTACCTTCAAGTACCTATAGAGTCCCCCATGTTACAGAAGATCACACAAGGTGACTGTGTGGCCCAGAATGCAGTGGTTTGTGGCACTTGCCATGTTGCACACAGATCAGCGGTTGGTCGCTTTGATTTAGAGTAAGTTTGGGCACATCCTCCTGCCAGGGGCAAGGATGACTATTTCCCCAAGAGTAAGTAGATGCAGTAAGTGCAGAAGGACATAATTATTTCCTACAGGGCCTGGCACACTGGCGATAATCAGATATTCAGTTGGTCACTGTTATTTAGGGTACGTTCAGTCCAAATCCTCCCACTAGTGGCAAAGATGATTATTTTTCCGAAGAGCTGGACAATGTGGATAGCGCAGCATGCCATTATTGTTTAGCACAGGGCCAGGCTCGTGAGCAATAATCCACTTCTGGCAACCATTTGTCACTTTCGTTAAATTCCAGCTATCCGGAAGCATTACGCTTTGTCCAGTCCTGGGAACATCTACCTTGTATCACTTATACATCCATGTTTATGTCTAACCACTGTGCTGGGTGGTGGCAAGGAGAGTGAATAGATTATGGCAGGTAGCGAGGGTCTCTTGGTTCTCACGGTCCTTTGGATGTGGTGCAGTATAAAGAGCAGGTGCGGGATTCACTGAAGCCTCTTGTCATTGAGGCCAGCAGGGCTGAGGCAGTCACATATCTGGGTCCACTGACTGGACAAGAGAAGACCAAATTACATAGCTGGGCTGATTAATTATGCATGCAAAAAAAGCCAATTTATGCAGCTAAGGCACTCCCAGAAGTAACTTAGGAAGCAGGTGTAAGTGGGAGTTTATTGCACTATTTACATATTTTAATGTCCCAAGCGGTAGGGGAGGACAGTCTCCAGTTTGCTCATACTCGTCTACCAACAAGCCAGGGGTGGGGGTGTTGTCTGCATTTTTATTTTAGGGTCCAGGAAATAGAATAGGGCAGTTAGGTTTGGCAGGGAATAATATGCTTAGGAGACCGAATGAGGGTCTGGAGGCCACCTTGAAATAGAACATTGCATGGCAGACAATGTGGATAATCAGAAAGGCCCACGCTGAGTCATCTAGTCTTGAACACGATAACTGGATGTGTTGCGGTATGTTTTAGGTTGCACAGGTGGTCCAGCCTCTCAAGAGTGGTTCATAGTGAAGACAGTAGGGAGGTGCAATTTACAGGCTTCACCTCGGGTGCTGGATATGTTATGCAACCTGCATTACATTATCACAGGGGGGTCAGACATTTTGTAGCCTGGTGGGACCTCTAATCATGAATCTTACCGGTGAAAGGACAAAGCATCACCTCCCACATAAAGAGTAGCCTCTGTCAAGTTGTGAGACTTGCTATTTTCGGTAAACACAGTGAATAGGGGACTCGTCATAGCCAGAGCAGGTGTTCCATCAACTCCAGGAGCAATTAATATTTCTGTTCTGACACTTTTCAAAAGGTAGACTGCAACACAGGGTAAGTCACTTAGTTTGGATAATGGATGCATCGGCAGTCACACTATCTTAGGGGCTATTACTGAGGCCCTCTGGCGGTGACTGTGGGAGGGAGAAAACGCCAGTGACCTATTCGCCCTGTGATGGAATTTCTTGCAGCAGAAAAAGGGGGGCTACCCAAAATTTGGACTGATTTACTGAACTTACACCTTGGAGAGTTGTTTTGTGCGGGCACTGGGCAGGCAGGAGGGGGGACTGACCTGCTGGTGGTCCTGGACCTTTCTGCCCTACCCCGGGATGCCTGGAGTTGAACATTTTAGGGATTTTGCCTGGTGACAGGTACCCCAGCAGGAACAGAGCACTATGCGGTGCCCTAGTGTATGTGGAACTGCGGGTATTGGCTGTCCGTCTGAGTGATGGAGGGGAATTTGCCACAAAGTTATGCCCCGGATGCCCTGGGTTGAAGACATGGGCGATGGATATGGAAATGTGGCCTGCAGGCACTTTTGCATTCGGAAGTATTTGCAACCGTTTTATTGCTTGCACAATCTTTGAGCGGTTTTGCTGATCTTACGTACTGTAGTCTCAGAACAATAATGACTTGGACTGATCATACAAGTGCATTCTGAAGTGTTGTGCTATAATTGGTGGAGACAACTGTTTTATTGCTTGCACAATCTTTGAGCCGTTTTGCTGATCTTACGTACTGTATTCTCAGAACAATATTGGCTTGGACTGATCATACAAGTGCATTCTGAAGTGTTGTGCTATAATGGGTGGAGACAACTGTTTTATTGCTTGCACAATCTTTTAACCGTTTTGCTGATCTTACGTACTGTATTCTCAGAACAATATTGGCTTGGACTGATCATACAAGTGCATTCTGAAGTGTTGTGCTGTAATGGGTGGAGACAACTGTTTTGTTGCTTGCACAATATTTTAGCTGTTTTGCTCATCTTATGTACTGTATTCTCATAGCAATGTCTATGGCCGATCTTACTGTATTCTCATAACAATAATGTATGCTTAACTATGGTTATCATTCCTCACTGATGTAATGTGACTAAGTGAATAAAAGGCTACGCCCTTGGTTAAACCACAATAATTGCAGTTGTCTCTCTCCTTGGGAGTCGTTTTAGTCGGGGCGGTGAGTTGCACATTGTGAGCGTATTATGTACATTTACTCATAGCTCTGCAGAGGAACAATAGCATTGTAAAGCAATTTCGCATTATTCCTTCACAGAAAAAATAAAACTGGCATAACAGGCTCGGTTAATCAAGAAAGGATTTAGCAGCCTCAGTGAGAAAGCCCAAGGCTGTCACTCAGTTGGTGTCTTTTCATTCTGTCCTTTCTTTCTCTTTCTCTGCCCTTAAAGCTCCGCTTAGGGCCATGTGCTGAGCCTGTCTCGAGGCTCATTATACAGATAAGGGTTGTATGACGTTACAATGCATGCCATTACCCCGCATGCCGTTGCAACGCACATCTTTACCCCGACTTGCTGTCGGGGGTGCGCTGGAAGTTGGAATAGTTTAATTCACTATTCCAACTCCAGTGTGTACAACAGTAGGGAAGGTGTTGGAGTTAAATCGAACACCTTCTTCCTCCTGCTACACACCTTTTGCGTTGCAATGGCATACGGGGTAATGGCATGCGCTGTAGCGCTTGCGGTGTAAGGGCTGTTTACCACAGATAAGGGTAGGTCACTATCATCCGAGCGCCCTGGCTGGCCCACTGCAAGTACCATATGACCCCCGCCTGATCTGGCAGTTCATCCCGAGCAGTGGAGGGCAGTGGGCACCGCCGGCGAAGGAAGTGAGCTGTCAAATGTTGTTAATGTACGAGTGCGTGAGTATGCACATGTCAGGGTTCCTAGGACATGTGTGTTTGTGCCCATGTGAGTGTGTCTGCATGATTCCCGCATGAGGTTTATGGCCTGCTTGTTTGTATAGGATAACTGTTTAGCAAGGATAAAGACAGAACACTGGGCCAGTGTGTCTCTGGTTTTACTTAGTCTGAGCATGATTTACTGTGACATTTGTTTTATTTACTTATTGGGAGAGTATTTGACAGGGTTTGCCTGTTTATTCTTGAGTAATGCATCTGTATCTATGTCTCAGTTATGCAGAATATGTCAGTGCCTGCAAGAAATGATGCAACTGTTGATGCCATCACTGTAATGGGGCTGGTGCTGAGGTGGAGGAGAACATTAGTCAGTTGTAGAGATGGGAAAGAAAAGTAAACACATGATGTTCGGGTTCTGCCAGCACATAAAGGTGAGCTGTACTCTTTTCACATTCTGGATGCCCTCGTACAGTTGACCCTTCCATAGCTCTTGATTTAGCCATTTAAGGAGTTACCCACAGCTTCTTTCATGCTGATCTTAATAGAGATCCAAGACTCCTGATGACAGAGGATGTGTTCGAGAGCCAATGCCCTGCATCACTGACTAAGAGCAGACTGAGAGGTAGACCCTGTGGTAAATAGAGTCCTGTGAACCATCAGAAGTCCACATTTTTGTAGTCCTAACTTTTAAAGAAAACTTGAGGGTAGGACTGAGAGAGACAGAGTGAAAGGAAGTGAGGCAGCCAGAAGAATGGGTGGAGCACATGGCATGTTTGCTGAGGATCAGGAAACTGCTTAGTACTTCATTATATAGGGCAGTGTGGTTCCTCAAAGAAAGAGCTGACACCCAAGAAAGTGTTTTATTGTGGACACATTTAAGTTTCACTGCAGCCCTAAGGCCAAAGAAAATATTATTGTCAGTGATGGATGTTCACAAGAATTCGGATGATGTTCACATTAAAAAGGCTATAGGGTTCATTTCAGAGTGACAAAAGTTGCTGTTTGCCCAAACTGAGAATTAAGTGTTGTTGAATGGAGGAACTGAATTTACAAGCAACACGGTTATCAAATATCTCATGAAATTGAAAGCAGATTGTAAATATTGGTATGGTCAAGCAGAGTCTATGACCAAACCTGCCATACTGTTATGTATTTTTTCATATTTAAGAAGTAAAATTGTTTGCAGCCTGAGAGGTGTGCAGAACGTTTAAACAACACTGGTGTGGCACACTAAATATGGACTCAAGCATGTATTTGCTCATCAGTGAATTCATACATTTATTGGGCAATGTGGTGGCAGAGCAGGGCCAGCCTCATGAATTGCTAGTGTTTCTGCACTGACAAGCTCTTGGTTTCCATGCTCCATTTAGAATCGGGGGAAGCACTGTAGTTAGACCTGCAGAACCTCTGGTGGTACTGCCAATGTACATTTCTGGCTGGGGGACCCGTATACCAAGGGGCTACCACCTTCAATTGGTTGTCGTCCCGACCTACTGAGAGCAGCGAAACCGTTACTAATTTTTCTGCCGATGCCTGACATGAAAGGCATGGTGAACATGGGCAACAAAAATGTAGAAAACTCCCTGCACATCGGGCCATTTATTTTTTGCATTGAGAAATCAAACTTATGCTTTGGGCATTTTTTCTCAGTATAAAAAGTTTGTCCAGTAGGCCCTTTACACATGGCACCCACTGAGCAACCATTCAGTGCTGTGAAGGGAGATACCTTGGTGGTGGTTCCCTTGACAGCACGGAGATCCTCACCAGAAGGCGGGAATTTTTAAATAGAGCAACAGTCCTTTAACTAGGTGTCAGAGGGCATGGCCTCATCCGCCCTGGTGGACCGGAAGACTTTCCACCAGGGTCTGGATTACCCCATTAGTTGAGGAACTGCTTTGAACAATATATATACAAATATATCCCCATTTTATGGGGTGTAGGTGGATCTAAAAGGGCTCCCATCAACATAGCCTCAGTTGTTGAGACCCCACCTACTATCTTTGGAAACATCCTTTACCCCGCAGTCTTAAAAACGGCCTGCCTTTACAACGCAGTTGCTACCCTGACTGCGACGTTACCACGCGTTCCTTTACCCTGCAAGCCGTTACAACACCTTCCCTACTTTTGCGTAGACTGGAGTTGGAATAGCAATTTATACTATTCCAAAGTCCAGCGCCCCCCTAAGGCAAGTCTCTGTAATGACTTGCGTGGTACACTAACGCATGGTAACATTGTAGTCGGGGAGTGACTGAGTTGTAAAGGCATGCGGGGTTCCGTCATACAACCCCTATTTTATCACACAACATCATAGGATTAAAATCAGAATGCCTTTCATGTCATTCATTGCACCACCTACATATAGTTCTACCACAGACAATATAGGGACAACAGTGGAATGTATGTATTCCTGTGTATGTGTGTGCTTACATACATATACATGCCTGTCTGAAATTGAGTCTTCTCGTCACATGGTGGCACGGTATATAGAGACACAGGGCACATCAAGTCATTGTCATAAGGTGGTGCCTAGGACACATCATAGTATTGACTGGCACATGGGGGACACCAGGGAATATTATGGAATTGACTGGCATTTAGGGGATAAATAGGTGTGTCATGCCATTCATTGACATAAGAGGTATACTTGGGCCACCTTATGGCATTAATAGGCACATAGTGACTAGCTGGGTACATGAAGGCAATGAAACCACACAACACAGACCAGGGACTAACAGAATCATAAATTGTGAGGGGTAATAGGTAGAGGGGGTTAAAATGGTATAAAGCTGGGCACAAACAGTGTGTAAACTGCCCTCACACACAGCAAGCTGTGTCATGCTTCATCATAGGCCTGCTAAACACACCCCCGCGCTAGCCAACGCTGGAGGTGGAGCAATAGGGAGGGGGAAATAAACGAACACACACATAACAAGTGAACAAATTGTGTGGGATCAAGAAGGTGAAAAAATGTGGCAGAGAAACATTTTAAAAGCTGGTAACAGGGTGTCCCTACTCTATCTTTAATGGTGGGTACACTGTCCAGACACAGACCGTGGTCCTCATCGGACCAGTGGATGGTGGTAATGGCTGCTAGTAAAGAGAGCCCTACCCCCCCACTCTGCTAAAATGTCGACATGTTTCAGCCGAATGAAGCTACTACCTCGGCTTTCTTCAGGACTTTCACCTGAACAATCCCCAACAAGGATACAAACCCTACCTCCTTATAATCCAAGGGTAAGGAAAAAACAGGCACCTTGTTTTAGTGCGCCCTCTGGTACAGGGAGTGGTGGAGCCCCTTGCTCTCAATGAGGAACCTGTAGAGGATAAAATCCAAAAAAAGCACAAAACGAAGTGAGGTGCAGAGTGCAAAAGTGCTGTGCCCTACCTCATAACCCAATCAGTCATTGTGAAAGGTGGCCCCCCCAAAAAACAAAACACAGAACACATACAAACATAATCTATAAGTAGTGTAAAGTACCCAAGGTAACCTTAGATATATCACGATCCTTAATGCGTCTAGCCAAGTTGGCAAAGAACGAGTTTGCACTACCCCTATAAAGTACTCGGTGGTTGTGCCCTGGTGAATTGATCATAAAAACATATCACTATGGTATATCATAATGTGAGGGTATAGTCAAGCGTCTATGTGCAACGCAACAAACTCCCCATGACTATATCCAAAACAGAGACAGAGATTTCCTACAATAGGAGGTACCATCCATCCAGTTTCATTCCAAGAATCTTACAGTTTATTTTAAAGTCAAACTCGAACTGGCGGAGGGGTGCAAGTAGCTCCCTGTTGTCACACTCTAGTGTTTCGACAGGGAAAAAAATATATATATATATATATATAAAAAAGAGAGAGTCGAAAAATGCAAATTGCATCACAAAGGGGAAGAAACATGGAAATCTTATGCATGGTAGTGGGAATAACCGATCAAACCACGAGCCCTCGAGAACAACGCAACGAGTCCAAGTGGTTTCAAAAGGCTCAATCGGGACCATTGCATAAGGGAATAGCCAGGAAGAACTCCAGATCGTCCAAAAAGATAGACATACAAGTAAAATCTATCATACATAGAGCCGAGTAATGTGGGTGGTTGACGTGCTCTCGTAATCTAGTCAATAAGTCAAATTCCCTTGTAAAGTCCAAACCGGGCATTCTAGAGACTAGTGCATGTCACAAGACCCACCAAACAACCCTGCTCATCCCCACTCACTTCATCAAGGTGAGCTAGTATCCGCCACCTAACCGCTCTCCCAGCACCGTGTAGTGTCTCGTGGGCGTTCCATCCATCATTACATAGGCAGTGAGGGCGTCCACCACGCATACGCTTGCGTGGTGTACGTGTAACAACTAGAACGTCACCCTCTCGGCCATGTTGGAAAAAGCAAATGACGAATGTTTTCAGCCGAGAAACGCATACTGGGATTCAGAGTATGGATCTAAACTCAGCACTAAGAAAAGGACAGTAAACCCAGGAAAAATACATACAATGAGTACTTAAGAGTTTAGGCTGTTCCAGGGAATATCATCATTCAGGCCGCTAACATGACTGCGTAGCCTGTAAACCCATTTTGTTCCCTCATGAAAAGCACTCTCAGGTTTGCTATGCGTCCTGTCAATATAGGGCTTGTCCATGACAATCCAGAAAAATCATCAGCCGAATGATTTTCTTTGAAGTGCGTGGTAGTCGACTCAACAGATCTCTGGCATCTGATGGTGGACCTGTGTTCCACTATTCTGATCTTACCTTCCTCGTGGTCATGCCTATGTAAATAAGCTCACATGAACATTTGATCAAGTAAATAACATACATGGAGTTACAATCTGTATGTCTTCTTGTTCCCATAGATGGGGAGCCCAATATCATGGTTTTAGTATTCGCAGTCAGATGGCATACATCACAAGACCCACATCTGCAGGCCCGTGACAGGTGGTAGAAGCCCAGGTCGACTCAGCCTGGGCCACAGTGTTAGTACCCTGAAACTGGGGCCTGGGTCTGGTATGAACCAGAGATCCTTGATGTTATTGCTCCTTTGTAGGAAAATAATGGTTTATCCAGTTTAGTCCGCTGGAATTAAGGATTGCCAATGTCGCGTGATGATTTTCTGGATGTGATTGAGGCTGTGCTGAAAGTAGTTACACAGATGGGCCTGACAGCAGGTGGTTTAATGACTGTTCTAACAGAGCCTCACGATACTGGCAGCCTTTGTTTGCTCTCTTACAATCCTACTGGGGTATTCCTCCGAACAAGTTTTTGTGCAGCCTGGGATTCTGACTTAAATTCTCTGTGTCAGAGCAATTCCGCGAAGACGCAGGAATTAGTCCCACCGGAGATTCTTCCTGAGGGATCTGGGATGAAAACTGTAGAATGACAAGAGACTGTTTCTGTCGGTGGTTTTGTGAAACATTTTAGCTTCAAGGTCACTTCTCGTGGGAAGATGGTCAGGTCGAGAAAGGTAGACTTTCTTTGTGATGGTGGAGGTGAACAGCAACAGAGGTTCCGGCTATTAGCCATATCAGAAAATCATCGATAGATTGTCTGTCCCTCCCAGATTAGGAGGACGTCGTCAATATAACAACGCCAGATTTTTACATTGTTAGTCCAGATGTTGTCAGGAGCGCAAACATACTGGTCCTCGAAAGCTGACATGTAGAGCCCTGCCAAACTGGGGCGAACGCTCCATGGATGTACCATGTGACTGTAGATAGTGTGTGTCCTGAAACTCAAGTAATTTTGGTTAGGGCATTTTGCCAGATTCAAAATAAAGGGTCTCGGTGTAGTATACCCAATCTTCAGAGTAGATACTCTCTTCCACCACTCTCAGGGTTTCCAACTGAGGAATATTGGTGTACAGGACTCCACATCTAGATGGAAACCCTGAGGGTGGTGGAAGAGATTATCTACTCTGAAGATTGGGTATATACTACACCCAGACCCTTTATTTTGAATCTGGCAGAAATTGCCCTAACCAAAAATTACTTTGAGTTTCAGGGCACACACTATCTACAGTCACATGGTACATCCATGGGGAGCGTTTTCGCCCCCAGTTTGGCAGGGCTCTATATGTCAGCTTTTGAGGACTAGTATGTTTACGCTCCTAACAACATCTGGACTAACAATGTAAAAATTTGGCGTTGTTATATTGACGACGTCCTCCTAATCTGGGAGGGGGACAGACAATCTATCGATGATTTTCTGATATGGCTTAATAGCCGGAACCCTCTGTTGCTGTTCACCTCCACCATCACAAAAGAAAGTCTACCTTTCCTCGACCTGACCATCTTCCCACACAGGGGTGGCCTTGAAACTAAAATGTTTCACAAAACCACCGACAGAAACAGTCTCTTGTCATTCTACAGTTTTCATCCCAGATCCCTCAGGGAGAATCTCCCGGTGGGACAATTCCTGCGTCTTCGCCGGAATTGCTCTGACACAGAGGAATTTAAGTCAGAATCCCGGGCTTTACACAAAAAACTTATTCGGAGGAATTACCCCAGTAGGATTGTAAAGAGAGCAAACAAGAGAGCTGCCAATTTCAATCGTGAGGCTCTGTTAGAAACAGTCATTAAACCACCTACTGTCAGGCCCATCTGTGTAACTACTTTCAACACAGCCTCCAATCACATCCAGAAAATCATCACACGACATTGGCGAATCCTTAATTCCAACGGACTAAACTTGGATAAACCATTATTTTCCTACAAAAGGAGCAATAACATCAAGGATCTCCTAGTTCATACCAGACCCAGGCCCCAGTTTCAAGGTACTAACACTGTGGCCGAGGCTAGTCGACCTGGGCTTCTCTTACCACCTGTCACGGGCCATACGAGATGTGGGTCTTGTGATGTATGCCATCTGACAGCGAATACTAAAACCATAGATATTGGGCTCCCCCATCTATGGGAACAAAGAAAACATACAAATTGTAACTCCATGTATGTTATTTACTTGATCAAATGTTCATGTGAGCTTATTTACATAGGCATGACCACGAGGAAGGTAAAGATCAGAATAATGGAACACAGGTCCACCATCAGATGCCAGAGATCTGTTAGTCGACTTACCACGCACTTCAAAGAAAAAAATCATTCGGCTGATGATTTTTTCTGGATTGTCATAGACAAGCCCTATATTGACAGGACGCATAGCAAACCTGAGAGAGTGCTTTTCATGAGGGAACAAAAATGGGTTTACAGGCTACGCAGTCATGTTAGCGGCCTGAATGATGATATTCCCTGGAACAGCCTAAACTCTTAAGTACTCATTGTATGTACTTTTCCTGGGTTTACTGTCCTTTTCTTAGTGCTGAGTTTAGATCCATTCTCTGACTCCCAGTATCGTTTCTCGGCTGAAAACATTCGTCATTTGCTTTTTCCAACATGGCCGAGAGGGTGACGTTCTAGTTGTTACACGTACACCACGCAAAAGCGTATGCGTGGTGGACGCTTCCCTCACTGCCTATGTAATGATGGATGGAACGCCCACGAGACACTCTGCACGGTGCTGGGAGTGCGGTTAGGTGGCGGATACTAGCTCACCTTGATGAAGTGAGTGAGGATGAGCAGGGTTGTTTGGTGGGTCTTGTGACATGCACTAGTCTCTAGAATGCCCGGTTTGGACTTTACAAGGGAATTTGACTTATTGACTAGATTACGAGAGCGCGTCAACCACCCACATTACTCGGCTCTATGTATGATAGATTTTACTTGTATGTCTATCTTTTTGGACGATCTGGAGTTCTTCCCGGCTATTCCCTTATGCAATGGTCCGGATTGAGCCTTTTGAAACCACTTGGACTCGTTTCGTTGTTCTCGAGGGCTCGTGGTTTGATCGGTTATTCCCACTACCATGCATAAGATTTCCATGTTTCTTCCCCTTTGTGATGCAATTTGCATTTTTCGACTCTCTCTTTTATATATATATATATATTTTTTTTTTCCCTGTCGAAACCTAGAGTGTGACAACAGGGAGCTACTTGCACCCCTCCGCCAGTTCGAGTTTGACTTTAAAATAAACTCGGTAAGATTCTTGGAATGAAACTGGATGGATGGTACCTCCTATTGTAGGAAATCTCTGTCTCTGTTTTGGATATAGTCATGGGGAGTTTGTTGCGTTGCACATAGACGCTTGACTATACCCTCACATTATGATATACCATAGTGATATGTTTTTATGATCAATTCACCAGGCACAACCACCGAGTACTTTATAGTGCAAACTCGTTCTTTGCCAACTTGGCTAGACGCATTAAGGATCGTGATATATCTAAGGTTACCTTGGGTACTTTACACTACTTATAGATTATGTTTGTATGTGTTCTGTGTTTTGTTTTTTGGGGGGGGCCACCTTTCACAATGACGGATTGGGTTATGAGGTAGGGCACAGCACTTTTGCACTCTGCACCTCACTTCGTTTTGTGCTTTTTTTTATTTTATCCTCTACAGGTTCCTCATTGAGAGCAAGGGGCTCCACCACTCCCTGTACCAGAGGGCGCACTAAAACAAGGTGCCTGTTTTTTCCTTACCCCTGGATTATAAGGAGGTAGGGTTTGTATCCTTGTTGGGGATTGTTCAGGTGAAAGTCCTGAAGAAAGCCGAGGTAGTAGCTTCATTCGGCTGAAACATGTCGACATTTTAGCAGAGTAGGGGGGGTAGGGCTCTCTTTACTAGCAGCCATTACCACCATCCACTGGTCCGATGAGGACCACGGTCTGTGTCTGGACAGTGTACCCACCATTAAAGATAGAGTAGGGACACACTGTTACCAGCTTTAAAAAAAATTCTCTGCCACATTTTTTCACCTTCTTGATCCCACACGATTTGTTCACTTGTTATGTTATGTGTGTGTTCGTTTATTTCCCCCTCCCTATTGCTCCACCTCCAGCGTTGGCTAGCGCGGGGGTGTGTTTAGCAGACACTATGATGAAGCATGACACAGCTTGCTGTGTGTGAGGGCAGTTTTACACACACTGTTTGTGCCCAGCTTTATACCATTTTAACCCCCTCTACCTATTACCCATCACGATTTATGATTCTGTTAGTTCCTGGTCTGTGTTGTGTGGTTTCATAGTTTGTAGGAGGGTGACCAGGGATTTATCCTCTTACCTCTTCTCTGTGTTATTTTTTATTTTATTTTTTTTACATGATGGCAATGCCTGCCATGTGATTGGGAGCCTTAAAACTTGATACCTACATGCTGAAGTGAATGGCGTATATTGAGTTACTAAAAATGAACACTATTTGGTGGACAACAAGTGTAATTATAGCCAATGAGCAGCTGATTTTCGGGCTGGGGAAATGATGAGTATATTTAATCAAGATGACAACCTAATATTTTGGGAAACATTTTATGTATTTGCAAAAATGCAAAGCTGATATTTGACTGCCTGCTGTTTTGGGAATAGGTATAACGGATGGTATGGCATGATTTTCCAGCTGTTTTTCTGGCTCCTGTGTACTTGCATGTGAAAGTATTGCATGATCAATATTGATAAGTTGTTCAGTGACACATCATGTCTACATAAAACTAAAATATGAGGCCTGGGCCTGAACAAGTGGCATAATCAATCTGTTTTCTGAGTATGGAGGATCTGTCTAAACTGAGGGATAGGTCTGCCTTCTAAGGCCTGCAATTGTGAAAGCTGCATAATTTTCAAATTTTGCATTCTCTCCACTTCCAAGTAGATTATTGGTCATACCATATGACTGATAATCTACTTAGAAGGTGCATGATGAGAAAATGAAAGGAAGTTGAAGGTAGAGGTCAGGAGAGATGATACTTGTTAAGTCTGGCATTAGCAAGACTTTTTGATTTTGGGTAAAATTGCATATAATATACTTACTTATGGGGGCTTTCAGATAGCACTCTACATCCATTGGTCTGTTGTTGTGTCATTCACATTTTTCTTCTCTCCACTAAAGAATACTGCAAGGGGGAATAGGCCAGCCCAAATCAGCCCTTGGCTAACTTCACTGTGATGGCACATTGTTCTTTCACAATGACTTCATCCGCATACAAAGTAGTGCCTGTCAGTACCTTGGTCTCCTATAGCAATGGGTCCTTTTTGAGACCAAAACATATTTCTGCATTTAGCAATATTTATAAAATTAGTTAGAACCCACAGCCCCTCCAACAAGAAAGTTTCACAAAAACATGACAAAACAAAGCAAGCATTGACAAAGCCAAAAGGCTGTCAACCAACACCACACCCATCAGCTTTGCCAGTGCTTTTTATAATAATGATAGGATGCTGTTTAAAGATGTCTATCTCGATTATTATTTGAACCTCTAAAACCTTCTGCTTTTAAGCCAATAAATGCACCACTTTTTTTTCCAAAGTTTTTTGAGGTGGGAGCACACAAATCGAGTGCGGAGAATTGAATACATTATACCATACACCAATCATTCAATAATTTCATGCGTGCCTCCACGTAACATTTTTGGATTTTATTATTTTCCTTTAATTACTGTGTGTACTGTTAAATGCTCTCTATTATTTGTTTTCCAAATCCTTTGGTGGGGAGAGGGCCGGTAGGGACAGGAGAGGCGGGGTTACTATGAGTGAGAGGGAGGGCTTGATTACTTTACTCACTAGCAGTGCTGAAATTTGCCAGGGAATTTGCACAGTGATGGACTAAGGACACCATTTCACATTTTTGCCCTTTTGGTATCCTTTTAATCATTTGACAGCATCTCTGCGTGGTGCATGTCGATGTATGGAATACTGGGCCTTCTCTGATTACCCCCTTCTGCCTCCATGCCTATGCTGATTAGTCCGAATTATAATTATAATTTTCACGTCTATCTCTTACATACTCTCAATCATCACATGGTAAGACGCTGTGTCCCATAACATGATAACCACACCTCGCAAAATGTAGCTTGCTATCCATGTGGGTAATCACCTTACCACCCCACTTAGGGGTAGTAAGCTCTGTTTAAATGCTACAATACAGTAGAATACAATACAATGCAATAGGACAGCTGATTAATGGAAACAGCACATACACATTTATTGATGTGAAGTGGCAGAGAAGGAGTACATGGTAGGAATGACAAATGAGAGAGAGAGCAAATGGTCGTTGGGCAGAACGGTCAACCGACTGGGAGGTGATTGAGCAGGAGAATGGCTGTCAAGGGGATGCGACAGAAGAAAGCAGCTCAGGATTGTCAAGGACTAGGGGGGAGGCAGGGCACGAACGCAAGCAACTTCTCAAAGATGGTCAAATTCGCCATTTCTTCGCCCTAATTATTAGTACCTTAGGCGAAGTCACCTAGGGCCTTCTTTACAGTTTGGTGGACAGGTTGCACCATCAAAAAATGTAGTGGATGTCCCATCTGCTGCATTACAAGTGCATTACAGCATATGGGACTTGAAAAAGGGTGGATGGGAGATATGTCACATTATGAGAAAGTATCCCATCAGCCAAACTCTAAGTAAGGTCCTAAAATTGATCTCTACCTACTTTATTCTTAGCTTTTTGTCACTATCCTACTGGGCAGTGTGCTGATGAGGTAATACGGAATTTCAGGTCCTCATTTTTTTCTTTTTTTTAAATATGTCAGGATAGGCCTGTTTTTTGTGTGCCTTGAAATATATCATCTCTTGCTGTGAAATGCTGTGTTCACAGAGCCAGACAATGCCAATTTTGTGGCCCGAGGCATTGATATGCTCTATCGGAAACAGTTCCCTCCATTGAGCCATATCTTACTTTTATGCAACATGAAAGTCATAGATTTTTATTATTAAGTTTTAATTTCAATATTGTGCATTTTTTGTTATATTCCCTAAAGGTTGAACACCGAACAATGAACTGCCTCCTTTTCTTTGCGATGTGGTTTCTCTACAATCAAACTTGCAGTTTATTGTGTTTTGTAGTGTTCTACTCATCTATATAAACATTATCTATTACCTGTGTTAAAGGATTTGAAATTTTGACAAGTGAGCCCAGCTTAGATTTATTTGCAAATGTTACCATATGAATTCATTCCTTTTGCAATTGTTAGTTTTCTCAGGAGGGCTTTTAATGTCAGGATTTTTTCATCTTTTAATATGACATCAAATTAGTATTTTATGCTTTTATATATGTATTTGTTGGGCTATGTATTTTCTTTATCCTTATGTTTTATTGAAAAAAATGAAGTTAATAATGTATGAATGAAATGAATGAATGAATAACAGCTTTGAAGAAATTAATTTTGTTCTGAACTCAAAAGAATAATAATGCAGAAAAAATAACTGGTGATTGTACTGAACCTTGAAATGTAAATTCAAACATATTCCTCAGGATTCTAATTTATGTTTAAAATGCAACAGGTAAAATTGATTTGTCTATGCACATATCCATGAAGCACAATTGAATTAATGAATTGTGGCATGATGTGAAACAACAAATTCTTTTAGTGATTAAAATCAATTAAAGTTTGACATATAGGTCTACAGCGGCCCCGGTTGGAGAAAGTGAGAACGGGGGTCCAAAAGATTGTGAGAGGCAGGGTAATGGCGAGCAGTCACGGCGGCGAGACCACATGAGTAGAATAGAGGAGAGTGACATCAGCGAGGGGGTTGGACTTCAGCAAGGAAGAAAGGGAAGTAGGACTCTGCTCCTTATTGGCCGATGCTCTGAAAGGCATTGTATTAACCCTCTTAACAGCACGGTTGGAGTGGAGCACCAGGGAAGCAGGAGAAAGGTCCTCAGTGGAGGCCTTCAGGTTGGTTGCTGGTCATTTACAGAGAAGTGCCCCCATGGGATTAAAAGTTTATTCAGATAGGGGAAAAGGGTCTGAGCACTCTATGGGTGCAGCTACCAGCCTGCTGGGGAGAAGGGTTTGGGGGTTAGACTGGGGACAACATCGGGGAAGTGCAAAGGCCTACAGGTAGCAAATGTGCAGGGAGGGTTGGCACAGTGGGTAGCCTTGACTCTGGGAATGGCAGAAAGAGGGTGGAAGGACGCCAAGACAGAGGTGAGGTGGGAAGTGGAAAAGGCAGATGTGGTGCTTGTTTCAAAGAAGGGGGAGGCACAGGAATTATGTGGCCGTTTTGACCCCACATTAGGTCAGCAGCTACTCGGGAGAGCTTTGTGTGGCTTTACTACCCACGGGTAAAGAAAGGGGACAGTCAGCAGCGGCTGCCCCCACAGCAGAGATGGACCAATAAGAAGAACAATGGAAAAAGGTCTGGAGCAGCCGTTCATACTTTAGCAGACAACAAAAGGCCTACAAAATGTAATATGGTGACAAGGATGATGGTGAAGTGCCGGGAATGAGTGGGGGAATGCTAAGTATGGGAGGCATTGGGGAGTTGTCTGCACTTAATTATGATGAGGATGAGTTGGAGGAGGTAGAACTGGTAGACGTGGCAGGGGAGAGGGAACAGAGCAATGGGACTGAGATTGATTCAGTGAGAATGGAGACTAGGCGGATGGAGGATAAGAAGGAGGCAATGCTGGAAATCTTGGACATCATATTGGCTAAAGAGAAAGTGTAGGTGATGGAAGTGCAGGTCCTGCTAGGACATTGAAATTTTGCATGCAGAGTGATGAGAGCAGACAGAACACTTTACAGGTGATTTGAGCTGGCACTATCTGGGTTGTCCCTCCCTTATCAAAGGTGCGTCTGTCGGCAGGTGACAGGGCAGATTTTGAGGATGTGTTGTACTTTTTTGAAGATATTTAATGGGATAGCACTGCAAGGGCTGGGCAAAGAATCAGTGTACAACATATACATAATTTTGACGAAGTGGGAGGAGCAGGTTTTGGACTTTTTTGGCAGGGGAAGTGGTGTGTTGAGCAGTGACAAGAGGTGTGGAAAGCAGGAGGTAGAAGCATCGCATTTTTGGAGTTCTTTTCATTGGTGGTAGCGCTGGCTTTCTGGTGTGACAGGTTTGTAAACAAGAAAGTGCTTTTCACTGTTGGCAATATGTCAATGAACAACATAGTAAACAGGCAATCGGCATGGGATTTGAAAGTCTTGCAATTGCTTTGTGTGTTTGTGTTAGGCTGATTAAAGCATAACATTATTTCCAGAGCGAGGCACGTCCCAGAAATTGACAATGAAACTGTGGATACTTTGTATCATTCGCAGTGAAGGAGATTCCGTTTGCTTGCCATGGGAGTGGACAAGGAGATGACGCAGATGCTGCAGTGTCTCTGCTTAATAGGCAACTGAGGATATTGGAACTGGTGTGAGTCGACCAGGAAAGCCTATGTACAGGATTGAAAGGAGTTTTGGTGATCATGGGGCACAGAGGAGAGGTGGTACCTGGTTGGAAAGGCAAAAGAGAACGGAGGGTGTGGTAAAGTTTATTACGTGAATGTTTGAGAAAGGTTTCGCTCGCATAAGATAGCATGTAAGTTGGCCGGTGTGGCATTTTTAGGTAAGTGGCTGTGGGAATTTGTGCAGCTGGTGTGCAAATTCAGGTCTAGGTTACTAGAAGAGTGGATTAGGGAGTAGGGGAATGGGGAAAGGGTGCAGAGACCTTTGACTATGATGATGATTCGTAGGTTGATTGTTGCGCTGCTGAGGGTGTGCGTAAGGGAAGGCAAGAGGGTGTTGTTTTCAGCTCTTATATCTTGGATTTTCTTTGGAGATTTGGGGGTTTCTGAGCTGTTGGGAAAGAGAAGCCAGGACAGAGGACGTGAAGTTAATGTCTGAAGGGGTGTTGATACAGCTGTGGAAATCAAAGGCAAATCAGAGAGTACAGTGAAGGCCAGTTTATCTGAAGGCTTATCCAGTTTCCGATATTTTCCCAGTGTCTTGGGGGAAACGCTTGTTGGGGGAGGCAGGAGGGCATGGGGAGGGTATTTACAGACACAAGGAGGGGTCGAGGGTGACAAATTTTCAATTGCTGACAGCACTAAGGAGAACAGTGGTGGAGATGGGTTTGCTGGGAATAGGGGTGGCAACTGAGGCAGGGAGGCGCGGTTGGTCAGATGACAACATTAGGAGTCTGGGCAGATGGTCATCTATCGGTTACAGGTAATACTTGCAAGAAGGGGCAGGGGATTGCTGAAAGGAATGATCAAACTTTTTTTGTTTGTTTTAGGTTCTGTTCCTTGCCCCACTAGGAGCGTTATGATGACATGGGTTTGTGGGCACTCATTCATAAAGTGGGCAGAGAAACATGTACCCAATAAGGAGACATGAGAAGCAGCTGGGCTTCGAAGAGATGGTCATAAGTGTAGCTGTGGAAAACAAGTTCCTTAGGAACCTGATATCCCTTCCCCTAAGTACACCCCTTCTCCCTCTCAAGCTTGATCTGGGTATTAAGTCCATCAACGATCTTGCGAGGCTCCGCCCATTGTTGTTTTGGCATAGATTGGCCTCCACCCCTGATTTGGCACATTATGCAGCTGCTCTTTGCGAGGTCTCTAATTTGGACACCGCAAATAAAATTGGCTGGATTAAACAAGTAAACGCCCTACGGTCTAGTATTGGTTTGCCAACTCAGGCTATTAGCCACCCACCTTCATACTCAAGAAGCCAAGTAAAATTTCTGTATTGGGCTTGGGTCGACGAGAACAACTTTCGGAAAAGCCAACCTGGCAGCCTAACAGATGCTTTCACTGATCTGAAATCCAATTGCCACCTAGAAAGCTATTTCGATATCATCAAAGTGCCAGCCGACAGGAAGTTGTACACACAGTTTAGACACGGCAGTTTACCAATTAATGCTTTTACTAATTCCTGGCAGAATAACAAACTCCAACCTAAGGGCTGTCCTTCCTGTCCATGTCCACATGAATCTATTGGGCATGTACCTTTTGCCTGTAAAGCATACGTAAAGCCAAGAATCAAATGGTTAGCTCCTGTGTGCAGACAATTAGGGACCCGAAGCTCTAAAGACGCCCTACGGACATTAAAATCAGATGCTAGACCTCTTTTCGCCTGTGCCACTGCGAAATTTCTTGGCCATTTCTGGGCGATTAGAAGGAGGGCACAGTTAACAGTGTCGACTGGTATGAATTGATAAAAACAGACTGTGCTGACCAATCAAGACTGTACTGACCAATTAATGCTGCTATTTTATACTCCTAAATAATTGTTTTTATGGTTGTATTTTATCTATTTTATTCTGTCTATTGTGACTAGTGCTAGTGCCTTGTTCTTAGATTAGGGGCAATCCTTCCCTCTGCTTAATGTGCGGGCTATTAACCCGGGAACTGATTAACACAAATTTTGATGATGCACTTGCACTTTAGCCCCATAATCATGTTAGAGAGACCAAAGTTATGAATTGTGTGGAATTGTTTTATCTATATGATGTCAATGTCATTTTTATTATATCAACTTGAGCGCTTTTATTCTTTATTTGCACACTTGTCTTCCAAAATGCTCTTTTAGTCTAAAATGACACACTCATGATCTGTATGGTTGCTTCTTTTATGGTTTGTCAAACCGAAATAAAGAATTTGAGCAAGGTCATAAGTGTAAGGTGGTGCGTGAAGGGGGGCCTGAAATGAAAGGACTTGTCGTCCACGTTAAAAAAGTTGTTGGGGAGGGAAGGCTGCACGGAAGTACTAGTTGTTCACTTAGGCAAAAATGACTTGGTGATTGGGGAATCGTCTGAAGTTAACCAGCAATGGGTGGGCACCTTCATACCTTAGACAGAGTTGGTACCCCTAAGAGAATGGAAGGGGGTTCAGTATAGCCCACAGCTATGGATAAAGGGAGAAAGAAGGTTAACGGAGAAATGGGGATGTTTTGCAGGGATGAAGGGATAGACAGGGTACACATCCAGCCTTGAGATATGAGGAGCATGAGTTTTTCTTGGATGATGATGTCCATTTGTCTCCAATGGGCATGGATGGACTTGTATTTGATGCAAATGGAAAAAGCGCTGGGGAAAGAGGTAAGTGTAAATATGTGGTGACCTTAGTAAAGACATTAGCAAGGGGGGCAGAAAACTGCTCTTAAAGGGTTTTTCTGAATGGTAGTTTGACAGGATCTTTGACTACAAGAAAGAGGTTAATTGTATTCTGGGGGGGACAAAAAGATTAGAGGGGGAGAAGCAGGGGGTGTCAGAGAATTGACATTTAAGTTAAGGGAGATGCAATTGATTTGGGGATAGGTTTGGGTGACCTGTTAGGGGAGGGCTGGGAGGGAACGTTGATGATACACTGGAGGAAAAAAATAATCTAAGTCTCTGGGTGCAGGATTGGTTGAAAATCATGGTTCTTGGTAAGAAATTCACCTGTACACATTGCAGGCTGCTTCTTGGGTGGAGTAACTGTACTTGTCCTTTTCGTCACGTTGCATCGCAAACTCTGAAAGCTTTGAGTGAGACCCTGCTGTCACCAAACCAAGTGAAATCCCTGGCACGGGCCTGACATCCAGTCCGATGCGCCAGTCATTCTCAATTTTGCGGCAGGTGGAGTTGGCAAATGACAGGCTGGACTCATGGACTGTGCTGCTGACTGCGAGGGAGCACCTGACATCCACGCGCCAGTCCTGGACATTCAGTGGCACCTTCTGCAGTTGGTTTCTGATTTGTGAGTTCTCGCAGAGGGTGCAAGTGTCATTTTTCATCAGATAACTCTCCATGTCGATGACATATGCTCCTTTCCTCTGCAAAGTTATGACATCAAAGCCTTCTCCACCCAAATTGTGGCCCGGAATGAAATTTGCAATTCTGCACTGTGCTGCAGTGCCTGTGGTGCACTGAGCATGGACCGGTGGGATGAGAAGAAAAGGAATGAGACTGCAAGCCCAGGGAAGGAAAATCCCTTTGTAAAACATCATGGCTTCCACCTATAATATAAGAACAAAGAGAGTGAGAATTGCCTATGTAATCTGTATTTAGTCTCAAAACAAGCCACAGGACAGATCTACCATCAAACCTTCATGAACACAAAACTGTGGAGGTAAGGGAAAGGTTTTGTTTGTAAGGCACACGTGCAGTCAGCTCCTCTGTAACTAAAGGGTGGTCTACTCTCTGTAACACAATTGATTTACACCTGGTTAACTTGAGGGGGGTGCTCAGCTGATTGAGCACTGAGCACAAAAGATCTGTGAAACCCGAGGGATTGCTCAGCTCGCCGATTAATGTGTCTATAAGATCTATATCACTCGGGACGTAGCACAGCTCCCTTAGGTCTATGTCATTAATATCTGTATGAACTAGTGGATAGTCCACATGTGTATATCTGTAAGATCAGTGTAAACTGAGAGATAGCTCTATATTCTGAGGCCTAAGCCTGTTCAATCTGGTTTCACCCGTGAGAAAGTTTTGTGGCCTCAGCCTGCAAGATCCATGCAGCCTGCTGAAAATATCAGTCTCTGTCACTTGAGGGACAGCTAGTTCTGCTATCTAAACCTATGATATCTATGTAAAATGGCTAACAGTCCTGCTGTCTGAGAGTTGAGCCTTAAAATCCAAATTCTCATGAAATAACTCTTCTGGTTGCTACCTTCTGTAATCTGTATGTTCAATGCCACATGAGGTGTACTCTACTGTCCGAAAAGGGAATTTATCAGATCTCTGTAAAATGTGATCATTTTGGTGTTCAAGAAAGACTCAACTCCATGAGATTCGAGTATCACAAGAGAGGGCTTGGCCTCTTTATCTCTAAAAGTGGGTCCCAGGAATCAGTGCCACTACTCTCCAATGGAATACCTCATTAGAATGACACAGGGCAAAGTACGTGGCTTAAGTACCGTCTCTTTTTCTCAGAAATCAGGACCACTACTCTCCATTGGAATTCCCCCATGTGGTGTCACACGGTCACGTACACGCATATAGCACAGCCACTGCTCTCCAGTTTAATACCCCATTGTAGTGACATAGGGCCAACTATAAGGTCAAAGCACAGTCTCTTATGGAGTTCCTGAGGATTCAGCTAGTCTTCCTTTTTGATCATTGTATACATGAGGTCCAGGTATGCGGATGAAGCTCAGATACTTATCTTATTTTTTAGTTGCTGCAATATTCTATCTCTGAGTACCGATCTGAGATAGCCCTAAGAAGGGAGCAGAACGTACAGTGGCTCTGTTCTTGCAGGACTGTACTTCTGTTCGTTGGCTGAATGGCTAAGCAAATTTGTGATGGGTTCTCATCCATTATCTGCTAGACAAATTGGTGTAAGCCTCTATTTTGAAAATGCTCAGCTCCAGGTCCTAGCTGGTGGCCACTTCCCCCTGCGGTAGCATGTGCTGGCTCCAGTGAGAGCATGATCTAACTATCCCAGGTTACTGTGATTGCTTTGATTTGGGTCCGCTTTCAACTTTGTCTGACTGAACTTGCCTGTAATTCAGGAACTCCATTTAAATTTTACTCCAGACACAACAGGGAAACTATGTCCTCTAAGTTGAGGGTGACATTTGCATAAGAAAGATAAAAGTAAACTATCTCTGCACGGCCTCTTTCATCAAACCTATTTCACTATTTCAGGAAATATCCAGACACAATAAATTTTCTTTATACACCTTATCAATGCCCGCTGAACTTTCCACTTCCCCTTTTTATGGCGATTGACCAGTTTGTGTTCTCATTTCAATTGCATATCAATGTTACTTCCATGTGACAGCAGAGATGGATCAATACTCATCATCATCATCAAATTACTTTATTCGATCTAAGTTCAAAATAGATCATATAAGTACAAGCAAACATAAAATTATCAGTTTATAAAATATATTAAGTAACATTTTAACAATTAAAAACAGTTAATAGAAAGAGAACAGGGTCAAATTTATCTTTCATTTCAAACTATTGGTGCAATCTCCTAGTCTTTAGAGAGAGGCATAAAAAAGACACGACACAGTAACAGACAAAATGATCAGGCAGCATTTGTAAGAAAAACAAGCCTGGACGACTTTGTCTAAATTTATATTTGCGCATTATAGGTAATATGAACCGTTTGCAGTGCTCCAAGTAAAATTTACAAAAGAAAAAAATGTGAAGATTTGATTGAGGGGACACACCATCACACGGGCATGGCGGCAACGTTTAGGGTAGAAAATGCCTATTGGATAGCTCAGCATGCAGGGGGTAAAGTTTAAGCGAAACCTTAATAGTACAAATCTGTGACGATGAGTTGTTGCAAACGATAGATATAAGGATGACCCCCAGTTAGAACCGGATAGCACCATATATTTGTTGCTATTAATTTTTTTATCTTTCTTTGGCCATTGTGTTTAAAAATCGACTTTTAATTAAATCTTTTGAAATGTTCAGACATTTGACTGGGGTTTCAAATATGGATTCTAAACCTAGGGAAGTTAGGGTGCTTTTGACAGAGGAGATCCAGGGGATCATGCGTGCCTGTTCCAAAGTAAGGCAATCTTTAATAATCTGTTGGGTAAGATTGACAGATTCCCTTATCCATATAGAATACCATAGGAGAATTGGAGATAGGCCTACCTGGTCAGATATATTGGGGACATCCAGTTTAAGTTGGCAATTGAAGTTAGAACAGCTTTTGGGGAGTGCTACTAGTTTTTTCCAAAATGTGTCTTCTATCATTTGAAGTGGGGCAGAATTAGTATGCCCCCATACCCCAGCCCCATAGGTAGCTACAGAGGTGGATTTCGCCATATACACTTTTTTAATAACACCCAATGGTTTTGGGCCTAGTTTTTTTTATAAAGGTATACAGGTCAGGGATGCTTTTTTCCAACATTAAACCCATGTTAGTCACCATATGGGTCCATGTTGCCAATCTATCAAATGTGACCCCTAGATATGAGAATGTGTCCGTCTGTGCCACTTTTCAGCCTGCTATATAAAGAGGTGGGACTTTCTTAGTCCTGTGTCCAGTCACTAAAATAAAAGACTTTGCCTCATTGACTTGTAAGCTTAGATTTTGCATAAACTTCACATACTCCTCTATGAGTTTCTGGAGCACCACGCCAGTACGAGCGATAAGCACTGCATCATCTGCATAGAGGAGTATGGGAATGCCGGCCTGATTCAGCATTGGGATGTCCAAAGTGGGGTCTAATTGGGGTGCCTCCACGCCGCTAGTATAGATAGAAAAGAGAAATGGGGCAAGAACGCACCCCTGTCTTACCTCCGCTAGTAACAGGGAACCACCTAGTGCACTCTCCTTGTTTTTATAGCGGAACAAGCCAAAGCCCTCGAATATAGCTGTCTAATGAAAGCGATGATTGCCTCATCGATGCCCATCTCCTCCATGATTCTCCAAAGGTGGTGGTGGGCAACACAATCAAAGGCTGCGGATAGGTCCATGAAAGCCGTGTAAACCTTGCCTTGTTTGGCTTGGGTGTATTTGGCGATAAGCAGACTCAGGTTAAGGCACTGATCCAGTGTTCCTTTCCCCTTTTTGAAACCATATTGGGGCGGAATCAAACTTTTGTTTTGAGTGGCCCATTTCTCTAGTCTGTTCAGTAAGACTCACCCCATAAGTTTAGCAGTGCTATCCAGTAGGGAAATGGGCCTATACTTTTTTGCCTCTGATTTATCACCCTTTTAGGTCTCGGCCTGCACCAGCGCTTGCGCTGGTCTGGCCGAGAGTTTTAGTAAGCGGGTTTTGGAAGTGCAAACCCACTGGCTTTCGGCTGGCGACCAGCTTGCGTTCACGATGGCGTGCACGCGCACAGCTGCCATCCATTCCTCGCATCGCTGGTGAGGCGCCATCTGCCTTTCCTCCCCTGCCTCACCCCTCCTCCCCCTCCCTCACCAGAGAGCGCATTTCCATTCCTCGCATCGCTGGCGGGCGCCATCTGCCTTTCCTCCCCCTCCCTCACCCCTCCTCCCCTCCCTCACCAGAGAGCGCGTTTCTTGGCCGCGTGTCTTGTTATGTTAATGTTCCGATGTTGCTTGTTCTTTTGCACTTAGTGCTGACTAATCCCTTTAAAGAATTAAATCCCTTGACTGCTGTCACATTATTATTATTTTTATGTGTGTTGCGACCCTCGCTCGGTGTCATGAGAGGATTTTTATGTAATGTCCTAGTGTTGCTTGTTCTTTGTGCACTTACTGCTGGTCAATCCCTTTGAAAAATAAAATTCTTTGACGGCGGTCACGTTATTATTGTTTTTATTCGCTTTGTGTAGCTCGCTTGGTGTCTTGTGAAAACCATTGTTCTTGGAGATCCAGTCTAATAGTCACCGCATGATCTGCTATCCACGCAGGGGATTCGTATTTAGATTCCGCCATCCAACTTTGTGATATGTGAAGATCTGTTTACTACAGTGTGACACTTCAGAAACTGATGCTTTTGGATGCGATTCACTTGTTTGTGGAAACACATGCAGATTATTATATTATAGTGCTGCTTAATAAGAAGGGATTGGCTAATTCAAACTCGTACGCACAAAGTGAATTTTCTTCTCTTGTTGAGCCTACCTGCATGCACTTTTATGTTAGTGTACTGGTGTTGCTTGTTCTTTGTGCGCTTACTGCAGGCTAATCCCGTTAAAGAATTAAATTCCTTCATGGTTGCTATATTATTATTGTTTTTATTCGCATTGCATACTACGCTCAGTGTCTCTGACACTTTGGAGCGACTGTGAAAACATACTGAAAAGAGAATACTTAGCACATCTGCTCTGTGGGGAACTATAGATCTATCTATAAGGCGTGCTGCGTGTAGAAAATCGGAGGTTTACAACATGTGCATTGAGACTGTAATATAAACCTACCCCTGTGGTGCTGACTCCGAAACCATTTAGTGTTGTATCTTGTATTGTGAGCATGCGCAGTAGAACGGGTTGTATTGTTTTCTCTATCGTTTACCTGGAATAAGGTAACAGACATATTCTAAGTGTGGGGTCCTCTCTGTGATATTCACATTTCTATTTGCTCAGCACGGTACCTGGGACAAGTCTCTGAACAAGTCATTTAAGTTATTGGACAGAGATGTCCAGGCAGGAAATAAAATAAGTCTATAGCATTTGTGAGGCGTGCTTCGATGTGGCAGGCAGCTGACAAAAGTGTGCACATCTATTACAGAATATAGCGGTCATTATTAAGCCCAAATGTAGAATACAACTCACTTATTTTATTTCCTGCCTGGACATTGTTCAAGGCTGGTCCTCAAAAGTCCGGGTGCTCAAGAAAGAAATCTATGGGGTACCATCCAGGCCGGGGGCCTTATTGCTTGTGCACTGTAAAAGAGCTTCTCCAACTTCCAGGTGGTTAAAAATGAGAGTGGGCTTAGTAGTCAGTGTAGTGCCTTTCAAAGGAGAATGGCTACCCTCACTTGTAAGGCCAAATATTTTAGAGAAATATGCGACCCAGGTGTCTTCGTCCACGTGGGTATCTAGATTGGGGTCTGCTGAGCTTTTCAAAAAAGGGCATTAATTACTGTCCAGAAGTCCCTGGAATTATTTGTGATGAATGCCTGATAAATTTATTCCCAAGCCTCCTTCTTCATAGTTTTTAATCTAGCCTTCCTGGCATCTGTGTATAGCTGGTGAGAGAACTTAACTTGTTCCCGGTCTCTTGGTGCCATTCTAAGGGCCTTGTGTAAATTTGATAACGATTTAGTACAGGCTTGGTCACAGCACCTAGGAGCTGAGGGATTACCAGCTGGGACTTGTGTTATTAGATTATTCTTTACGTCATCCAAAATTCTCTCCAAGGCAATCACCAACCTGACCGGGCCAGTATTCATATCCAGGCAAGTCATAATATCATTTTGTCTTTCTGCAACAACCAAAGGAACAATACTCTTATTAATCTTGCCCCACTTAAGTACAATCCCATTGCTTCTTGCTATGTGAGGTTTTTGATACCTCATCTCCTGGGACTGTATACCTTTCCAGACCATTTGACAAGATATAGCCGCGTGGTAGCTAAAGTTTGAAAAATTAGTTTGAAAGGAAGGTTTCAGAGGTTCTGAGACTACCAGATAATTAATGGTTGAACCCTGAAGGTTCTTAACAAAAGTTTAGTCTAGCATACCTGTACTCGTAGCAATAGAATTCATGATTTCTAAATCCTTAATAATGAGTCTATTAAGCAAGTTGCCATGGGCGTTATGGGTGAAGTGTGGGATAGATTCTCCATCCACGTTGGTTAGGCCACATATCGGTTTAGTTAAAAAGCCACAGCTATGCGCATTAAAATGACCCACCCATAAGATACTGTGGGTCTTATTTAGATCACTGAAGAGTACCTTGATTTTTTCCTCAAGTGAATCAACAGTCTTTGACATTACACCCATAAAATTGTTGTTATAGTAATTAATTAAAAGCACAGTATTACCCCCTGGACCTTTAAGCATCAGTAGATTATAGTAAGGAGAGTTGTTATGAGGGGCCAGGACTTTAAGTCTTAGAGTGTGTTTCACCAATGTCAGAATGCCCCCTCTCGCTTGGCCTGATCTCGAGGGAAGAGCAGGAGTATGGAATGAGCGATAACCATCTAAATGGGTAGGACCTATTTCACACGTCTCTTGGAGACATATCACATCATAGCCAGTTATATACTTAACCCATTCTTAGTTGCTTAGTTTAGAACCGAGCCTTGCAATGTTCCATGTGATCATTTTTATCTGTCCATTCCCATGATATTTTACGGAAGATCCTCTGGCCCAGCTGTGACACGACTGGATGATGTATTGGGATTCATCCCATTGGTTATCTGTCAATCACAAGCTTCAAGGTCTGCCAGTGCAGTAAATCGATTTCTGGATAGTAAGGTATTAGTTGCTTGCCGCTAATAGGGATGGTGGGTCACACAATGAGGGAGACTAGTGATGTTCATAAGACCCTGTCCCCTCAGATACTGGACTACTGGGCAAAGAAGCCTAATGGCAATGCAAACATTTGTGTGTCAGCCATTGAGCAATTGGGTAATAGGTTTAAAGGTTTCTCTGCCATGAATTGAGACTTAAAATTAACCACACCGCAATCCCCACTGAATGTTTTTAGAATTTCCCACCCAACCCACCCTTCTTGTCATGATAATACTAGTAGAAAATTCCAACCACCCATCCGTGTGCTTATTTATCCAGTGGCGAGCTTTAAGCATTAATTGTTCAGCTGTCTAAGTTTGTGTGCTTTTTAGCTCATGAGTATTGGCCAGGATTATCTCGTAAGGGCAGGCAGCTGGCGGGAGGTCCAATTTCGTGTAGGAATTGCGTCCTAGTGCTTCTTCCCGACCTTTCGGCTGGTGATTACAGCGGCCCTCCAGTCTCGAGGCTGAGTTAGATAAATTTGAAGCCCTTGAGTCCTCCACCGCCATCTCTCTTTTGTGCCTGCGGCTCATGAGGCTTGATTGAAACAGTTCGCTGAGAAGATGTTAGCTCGTTAGGCGGGATTTGGAGGGGATCCTGAGAGGTAGGATCTCTCCCTAAGGTTATTCCCCCTAGTGTGGTGAGTAAGGCTAGGTTGGGTTCTATTTTGGTTAGTCTCTCAATAAGAGGTTGAAACAATTGGGCAATCATCTGTTAAACTCTATGGAATATCGCCTCATGGTCGGGTGGAGAAACCACGATAGAACCCATGTGAACGTGTGTTGGTTTACTCGGTCTCCCTCCTTGTTTTTTCTTTCTAGTGGGAGGTTCCGTGGGGGAGTGAGTAGCTCTACTCCATGGAGTTGTATTAATTAAGCGTTTAGGTCTAGTACTAATTGCTTCGACAGGTAGAGAATCGGTAGCAGACACATGTTGGATCCCATGATTCGGAGATGTCGCAGCTAGAGTTAAAAGCCCAATCTCCCCTATGGAGCCTGCGCTCAGTTATTTCAATCTCCTTTTACCAAAGCATCTGACGCCCTAAGGAGGAAAGAATCTAAAGTGTTAATGGGCTCACCTCCGTGTTCCACAGGATTGATTTTCCGATTCCCCATTATCGAAAAATGGCCCCGTTATAGTTGTCCCAGTGAGACAGCCGAGTTAGAGGAGGGGCCCAGGCCAGCCTCTTCCGGGCTCTGATGGGTGTGGATGGCCCCGCCTTTGACCCGAGTGCGTCCCACGCCGTGGGGCAGTGTCACGCTTAAATACACGTCAGGCGCGTGATGGAGGATGGAGATTGGAGTCCCACCAGCGGTGCTGCAGGTGTCCTTCTGATGGCACGGCTCCCTCAGCTGTGGCAAACAAACAGGCGGCTACCCCGATCGCAGGGCAGTGTTGTGCTTAAAAGCGCGTCAGGCGCGTGATAGAGGATGGGGATTGGAATCCCCCCAGCGGTGCAACAGGAACCTTCTGTTGGCACGGCTCCCTCAGCTGTGGCAAACAAACAGGCGACTACTCATATAAAGGTTCTGTGAGATTTACAAGCTCCTCGCCTTCGGTCTATTTGTTTATGAAGTTACCATTGCCCCTTGAAGGCAATATAGGTCCATGGCCCACAAGTGTATGATACGGCAGCCATTTCACCATACGGTGCCTTTTTAATTTGGTGAATATCCATTCAGCCATTGGAGATATAAGGCAAAATGTGAGTTTCCAGTCTAAGTGTCACAATATGTATACTTATATATGTTTTAAATTGTGAACGTCAAATCTCACATTGACAAGCAACAGGACCATAGTACACATGCAATCTGTCCATGCTCAAAGAACACTTATATGGGTTTTGCTCCCAATGTTCTCAAACATCTATGGGGAAACAAAAGAAAATCAGAAAAAAGGAAGCAGCACAACAGCAGACCCTATGCTGCACAATGCATATGAATATCTCGCCCCAGTCCATCAAACAGGCAAGGGAGAGAGCCTTTCTGTCCCCCCAGCCTGGCAAGGACCAGGGGTCACTTATCACTTAGCCAAGGGCTGGAGGGCAAACTAGCCACACACTGGGGCAGTAGTAACTGTGCTGGTGTCTGCCCTTTCAACTTGGTGAACTAGTGCACACTAACCCCCTCTCAGCAAGTGCAAAGGATATTGGGGAATAATGCCACCCCCTCTTCCCTTGCTTAAGTTAAGGAATAGAAAAATATCCCACTCCCCCAAAATTGCCTAATTGCAGAGGGACTGTACACTAACCTCTTTAGTAAAGAGCCAGGTCTGAAATAACACCTTCTCCTCATGCCTTGTCCAAGAGAAAATGGGTTTAATAACACGCACTTCTCCTCATCCAATGGCTAGGGGAGAATGGCCCCCTCCCTCTCACCTTGTGCGAGGTGCAAGGGGCACCTTCCTGCACAAAAACAGCCCCTGAGGCATATTCCTCTTTCTTTGTGTGCTGCAGATTGCAGCACACATAGAAAGGGGAAGTGACGAGGAGAAATGAAGCTATTTTTCCTCGTTGCACCTCCCCTGGGAAGGCATAGTATTTTGGCGCATTCCCAGGTTTACCAGTTCTGGTAAATATGGAAATGCGTACAAATCCATGGGAGTTGTGTGGGAACACCCACACAATGCCCATGGAATGCCTTCCTATGGCACAGTAATGCAACACAGCGATTTGCGCTGTGTTGCTTTACTTCAGATTTAGTGGCCTTTCGTGGCTTCATAAATCTCATTTTTGAGTTGCGTCGTACAGGCAGCACGCTGCGTGGTGCTATTGCGATGCAACTGGTCACACAAAGATGGCCCTTTGTTTTAATTACTGCTAACAATTCGCACTGCTCTCCCTTTCCAAAGCCCCTTAAGCCCCCTTCAAGTCTTGTTTTTTAGATAATGTATTTTACCATGATATGCCAGCGTGATTGTCGGTAAATCTGAAGGTCACCCCCCCCAATCTTACTGACAAAGGTACGCCCCTGATTAGGCTGCATTGGCATCACTGGCAAAACGCTCCCAAAAAAAGTTTTGGTCAGCTGTAGTTGTTTCTTTACAAATTAAGCACTGCACGTCTGTGGGCAAAAATGAACTTCACCTAGCAACCATAGACACAATCAAAGAGAGGTGTGGTGCACACACCAGCATCAGTCATATGCACCTGAATTTAATTGCAGTACTGTGACACTGAGTAATCGACTGACAATAGCAAGTAAATGCACTTTATCTACTTATAGCATCAAGACTTCAGCATCCGGTCCTCAAAAGGCCCAGAACACCACAAGATGCACTCCCAGACAACCCACCACAACAAACACCTTCACTACCTCTAACCAAGGCCTCCAGATTCAATAAAGCAAAATAACCATCAACCACCTACACCGTCAGTCATGGGGTGGCATACAACAGATTACCACAGCACAGACTTCAGTATTCTGAGGTGCTCTCCATTAGGTCTCAATGTCACAAAATGTGCCTCTCCCACAGACATGTACACACGTATTCACGCTCACTCCCAGGTTGATGTAGAGACTGTCACATTTGGGGCAATTCTGACATGAAACTGACTTTCACAGTTCTACCAACCCTTCAGACACTCTTCTAAAATGTACCTTTAACTGAGGCATATCTGTCTTTTGCCAAGAAGTCTGGTGGTTCCTGAATATGCTGGTACTTTTCTGTCATGATCCTGCACTAACATTGCCTCGTTTGCTATCTCAGAAGGAATCCCACAACCTCACAAACACTACAGCACCTTTAATGTCTGGGAACATGTCTTACCCCAAACCTCCTTTTCCTTTGTCACCTTTCTCTTCCCTCGGCTGTTTTCTGATCTGTCGCTCTCTTCTTTCACTCTCCCTATATCTCTGTCATTCTGTGCTCTCTTTTTCTCATTCTCTCTCACTCTTCCCTTTAACTGTTTGTTTTCTTCTTCTTGTAACATACTCCTCATCTCTTTTCATATTTCACAGGCTCCATTGATCGTTTACCGACAAAACAGAAAACTGTTCTTTGTGTGTCCACCACTTTACAGTGCTGTACCTGACCGACAATTCACAACAGACGACACTTACCGCAGACCTGTCCTTGATTGGGTGCTCTAAGAGCGAGGAGACTGGTCACCACTTTTACAACTTCCTTATTATAAAACTTCAGACTCACAAAAAATACTTCTTTTCAATGATTAATGAAAACTTCTAAAGTCCAAGGACAGCAGCGGGAAACTCTGAACCATCAGATCAATAAGTTCTGACTTCTTTCCAAGTTCCAAGATCCATATCTTCCTATTCTCTCCACCAGAAACTAACCAGCTACTATGTATGCAACCTAGAGAGTCAAGTAGCAGATCAGTCTGCAAAAGCCTTATATTGTAATCAACAGTTTGACACTCCTCACACTGCCACTCCCTTATTTGATTGGAAGCCCAAAGAGACGCGGTGCAGAGATGTAGGAACAACAGCGATGAAAAAGCAATAACAATGCTTTAGAGAATTTGTCATCTATGGGCCTCTTTCTGAGTTTCCGGGTGTAGTGTAGGTTGCTCTGGTACCGGTTACTCTGCGGGGCAGAGTTAATGGTCGAGCCTTGAGGATCCCTTAGAAATGAAGAAAAGCATGGGGATCCCAGTTCTTCCCTTTATTCCTCAATAAATGCTTGGAATTTCACCAGAAGACAGCCCACAGACTTCAGCAGCTGAAGTCTGCAGGTGCAATTTACCTGGTCAACGGTGTTTCAGCAGCCCTAGTAATTACGATGGGGCATGTCACTCGTGATATAGAATTACATGGGCGTGTGTAATTGAAGCCTATATGTCAAAAGCGGATGGAGAAATAGAGGACTAGATGGTCTGCTTGTCTAAATCTCTCGCTAATGTCTTTGGTTAGGTTGAGAAAAGACATAGATGCCGATTTACAGTTTGGCTGTTGTAATTTTACTTTCTTATTGCTGGACATTTACCTTCTTCTCCTAGGTGGCAGAGGAAAATCAGCCTTATCTAGAGATCCCGGCCAGGACCATGGATGATACTCTCCACAAAGAGATGAGTTTGCCATTGGGTGAACCAATTAAAGATACATCCACATATTTAGTCTCACTAAGATGCTTGGGGTGTTTCTAAGCATGTTCACGACGGGAAACAACCATTACAACGCAGTCATTACAAAGCACTACCTTTACAATGCACTCATTAAAACGCTACATCCTTTACATCGCATGCCATTACAACGCAGCCATTACAACGCATGTCACTACAACGCATGCCATAACGCATACCACTACAACGCATACCACTACAACGCATTATGAGGTAAGTAATGGGAAGTAGTAATTTTTACCCCTACACTATCCAATACTTACCCTACTGTTGCACTCACTGGAGTGGGAATAGTAATTTTTACCCCTACACTATCCAACAGGTACCCTACTGTTGCACTCACTGGAGTGGGAATAGTAATTTTTACCCCTACACTATACTTACACTACTGTTGCCCGAAAAGTATTATGCGTTGTAATGGTATGCGTTGTAATGGTATGCGTTGTAAGTGTAGTTTCTAAAAATGCGTTGTGATGGCATGCATTGTAAAATCATGCGTTGTAATGGATGTTGCGATGTAAAAACCGCGTTGTAAAGGCATGCGTTGTAAAAGTTTGCGTTGTAACGTGTCCTATTCGTTCACGACACCGTAGATACCTTATTTTGAAAGTCTACGATCCTTTTAGTGGCAGCCCTTCACTGTGGTACCTTCACCAGTCATGGTGGCAGATCTGCCATTTTGAATTAGGCAATGGATCACCCACCATTTCTGACCAAGTTACCTGTGCGACTTGAGGGAGCATAGAGGTTTCCAACTTTGGGATATTCGCCATTTGCCAGACTCTAAATTGTTGGTTATCCAACCGGTAGGACATGAAAATAAACATAACATAATTCTAGGGCTTTCTTTCATAGCAAACACAGTCAGGTAAAAGGCTTTAAGAAATTGCAAGTTAAAAGTTAGAGCTAAAATTAGCAGGATTGCAATGTTTTGACAGATAGTAAATCAAGTAAACACCAAAGGAGTGGTTGCTCAAGCAGTATTTAGCAATAAGTAAAGCAGGCAAAGTGAAGTCAATACAACACAGTTGCGTATCCAAGATCAAACAAAAGGATAATGACAACCACAGGCACAAATACCTGAACCACAATCACTCACACACATAATTGTCAAACAACCCCGCTCACCTGGAAACAAACATCCTGTTTGGGATTAAGATCTAATGCAACAAAGAACAGAGGTGTTTCATATAAAACATGTTGAGTGTATAAAATGGATGACAGTAGAAAATAGGAAAAACATCATGGCCAACAGGTAAAAGCTCATGCCTCCAGAATCAAACCTCTAGCCACATCAGTATCATACCAGCTAAAGGAGCTTCCCTGCAAAGACTCTGCAGCATGCACACCACAGGGCTCATAACAATAACAATAACAATAACAGAGCCAGGCGTGCAAAAAATTGAGGCATGTAAAGATGACATCTCCCAAATGGAGCCGCACTGGATGGAAGGGGAACATCAGCTGGCGCATGTTCTCATCATCCAAGCCAGACAAGAGGGGGACACATACAGGAGAAAAATATTCCGACAGCTAAAAACTCCACAGGTCTTCATTGACCGTAAATGTATCCAGATTTATCATCTGAAAAAACACCTCATAAAGGACATTCGATACTTGACACAATATCACATTAAATATAAAAGGGTGACGCAGGAGGCCATGGCTTCTGAGAAGAAATAGTTGAGTGCACTCAGATGATATGCCCGGCAATTCCTTGAGACATGCTCAGCATTTTATAAACACTTATGGCAAGGCAATGTGGCATGCCAAAGACACTCATGCCCCTCGTAGCCCACTTTGTCACTCTCCCTCATCCAATACAAGAATTCCAAAATGCCACACACACCAATTGCAAGCAAAGACCCACCCCTCTGCCTATTAAAACCACAAAGAATATGCCATAAATGAGCCTCAACATTCATTAGATAAGTACTTCCTCCCTACACTATACTGCTTACACACAACAGTTGTCTGGATCATGGCATGATGCTAGCCCCGGAATGCCATTTGTGGGGTCATGCAAATACAAAGAGATACAGTCTGTGTCTTGCTGGCTGCTATGTTACGTGCATGCAGAGACATAGCAAGGTGCACAAGTCCACGCAACTGAACACACTAATCTATCTGACCTTACCCTGTTTAAAAATAGATGTCTCTTGAAGAAATGGTTGATGACGTCTTACCACAACCCTACCACCACACAATAGAGGAGAACTTACAATTCACACTCCTTCCTATGGTCCTGCATCTAGGGAATCATTGAGGTCCTTAAGCAACATATTGTGTGCCCGCATCAATGGATCTACAGGCGTCAAGTGCAGGCACTGATGTCCGCTGGCACTACTGCACCCACTGAGACAAGGGGCAGGCGGGCATATGCCACAATACCTATATGTTGGAAATGCTGGTAAAAACCTGACCTCCCAGCCAGGGACCCGCTCTCTCCCTCAGCAGCTCCATTGTTGAGCCGCCGCCGCTGACCCCGCGCCACCGCTGCCTGTGGGTGTACGAGGCCTCTGCCTGCCTCACTGCGTGTACAGTTTTGCCAGACTTGTCCGGGTGCTGGTATTGTGCCTTCTCTTTGTATTTTGCTAGTATTGTATTGTATTTTGTGCTAGTATAGTGCCTTCCATTTTCGCTATTGTGCCTCTCTCCCCGCTTGCTGTTTTTTGCTCTCATCCCATTGTGTCCCCGTGCCTGCTGCCCCCGTGGCCCCTCCTCCCTGCCGGTTTTCCTGCTCCCGCCTCCCAGCTGCGCTTCCCTCCCCCTCCCCTATTTAATGGCGGCTGCTGTGTGGCGGCAGCGCAGTGGAAGCGCACAGTGAGCGTGCCGCTGGCGTGCCGAAGGCGGGCCAAAGGCAAGCCCGTCTGCAAACCCGACCCCAACCAGCACCAGGGATCCTGGCTGTCCGGCCTCCCACCGCTATGACAGAACTGCCCTCCTCGCACTAAACCCCGGAAGGAACAACAACTGCCAGCTGTCCACGCCGAACACCACCCACAGCCAGTTCTCCTGCCGTCACTGCCGCCAGACCTTCCCCACCCTCCGCACCCCCATGGTCATCGCCCCCAACTTGGACGCCAATACCACTGAAACCCTGAAGTACATCCTCCTCAACGTGCGCTCTCTGCACAGACACGCCATAGAAATCTGGGACCGCCTCGACACCCGCTCGCCAGACATCGCCTTCTTCACAGAAACCTGGAGCAACGCCTCCTCCACCCCTACATCACCACCGCCATTCCTGACGGATACAAAATCCGGAGGACGGACAGCCCCAACCGCCCAGGAGGAGGACTCGCCATCGCACACAAGAGCTCCCTCCGACTCTCCACCTCCACCACGAGCGACTCCTTCTCCACCACCGAACACCTTCATTTCCAGATCCAGATCAGCCCTAGAACCACACTTCATGGCACTGTCGCCTACAGCCCTCCCGGACCTCGCACCCCGTTCGCCCCTACTATCGCCGACCTCATCACACCCCATGCCATCGCCTCCATGGACTACATTCTCATCAGAGACCTGAACTTCCACCTCAATGACCCCAACGACCACAGCAACCCTAGCTCCGCCACCCTCCTGGACAACCTCGCCAACATCGGACTGAAACAGCTCGGCATCCCCCCTACCCACAAGGCAGTACACACCCTCGACCCCATCTTCGCGAGTGCGAACAACATCAGCTTCAGCCACACCATGCAACCCCCATGGACGGACCACCACTGCGTACACTTCCTCGTCAACAAACCCACGCCGCCCAAACCTGCACCCCACCCTCCACGAAGAAACTGGAGCAAAGTCACAGATGAGCAGCTCATCTCCAACCTCCACCAGGACACCCCCACCACCTCGACCGACACCAACCTCTCAGCCAAAGAACTCCACAGATGGATCTCCAACTGCACAGACGAGCTTGCACCCCTACGCAACCCCGACAGACAGCGCCTCAAGTAGGCCGCCTGGTTCACCACCGACCTCCAAGAATCCAGACGCACCTGCAGACGGCTCGAGAAGAACTGGAGAACAGTAAAACCCCAGAAGATCGCACCACCTACAAGAACGCCATGACTGAATACCACCAACGCATCAGAGCCACCAAAAGGACCTTCATCCAAAACAAGATCCTCGCCAACTCCGGCAACTCCAAGGAACTCTTCAGCGTCATCCAGGAATTCACCAAACCCCCCATCAAAACCACGGACATCACCCCCTCCCAGGACCTCTGCAACAAGCTCGGATGCTACTACCATCTAAAAATCAAGGGCCTCTATGACAACTTCAACGACCAGACACCTGACTCCGAAACCACTCCCTCCTCCTGCAACGCCAGCCAGCCCACCATCTCCTCCTGGACCCCAGTCACCACCGAAGACACAGCATCGACCATGAAAGGCATTCACTCAGGAGCCCCCACGGACCCCTGCCCCCCACACATCTTCCACAGAGCCGCAGCCGCCATCGCACCGGAACTACGATGCACCATCAATGCCACCTTCGAAACCGGCATCTTTCCCGATGACTGGAAACGTGCAGAAGTCAGACCTCTACTCAAGAAGCCCTCAGCAGATCCCATTGACCTCAAGAACTACTGACCCATCTCCCTTCTCCCCTTCGCGGCCAAAGTCACAGAGAAGACCGTCAACATCCAACTTACAAAATTCAACTAAGAAAACTGCATCCTCGACCCCTCCCAATCAGGATTCCGCAGCAACCATAGCACCGTGACCGCTCTACTCGCCGCCACAGACGACATCAGGACCCTTCTCGACCAAGGACATACTGCGGCCCTGATCCTACTCGACCTCTCTGCAGCATTCGACACCGTCTCCCACTGCACACTCACCGCCAGACTCCACGACGCCAGCATACAGGGAACCGCCCTCGAATGGCTCCGCTCCTTCCTCACAGGCAGAACCCAAAGAATCAGACTGCCACCCTTCCTCTCCGAACCCACGGAAACCAACTGCGGAGTACCCCAAGGATCGTCACTCAGCCCCACGCTCTTCAACATCTACATGGCCCCCCTGCCACCATCGTCAGACAGCACAGACTCAGCATAATATCCTACTCCGACGACACCCAGCTCATGCTCTCACTCACCAAGGACCCCATCACCACCAGACTCAACTTCCAAGAAGGAATGAAGGACGTCGCATCCTGGATGAACTGCAGCTGCCTGAAGCTCAACTCGGAGAAGACAGAGGTCCTCGTCCTCTGCCCCTCCCCTTCTGCATGGGACAACACCTGGTGGTCCACCGCCCTCGGCAGCCCCCCACCCCCAATGACCACGCCCAAAACCTTGGCATCGTACTCGACTCCTCCCTATCCATGACTCGACAGGTCAACGACAGGTCAGGAAATTCCACGACTGCCTCCTGACGGAGGGCCAGAAGCTGATAAACAAGTCACTCTCAGCGGCAGTGATCCCTAAGTCTTGGAAGCTCGCCAAAGTTATTCCCTTACTAAAAAAACCAACACTAGATAAGTATCTGCCAGAGAACTTTCGGCCAATATCCCTGCTCCCATACCTGGCTAAAATCATGGAGTCCTATGTCAACACCGCTTTGACTAAATACTTGGAAGCAAATGCGAACCTGGATAGGTCACAAAATGGCTTTCGGCCCAGACATAGCACTGAATCTGCACTACTTGCAGTCACAGAGAAGCTATGGGCCTCTCTGGATGAGGGTAAAACCTCGGCACTGATTTTGTTGGACCTCAATGCGGCCTTTGACACGGTCTCCCATAGGATTCTGTTACAACGGTTAGAGGAGATCGGGGTCAAGGGCAAGGTCCTGGCCTGGTTTGCGTCTTTTCTGACCGATAGATCCTTTCAGGTCTCTGCTCCTCCTTTTTTCTCCAGCGTCCACCCTCTCGGATGTGGTGTTCCTCAGGGTATGGTTTTTGCACTACCTAAGCACTACCATGCCTCAGACCTTCTTCGCCGGCTTCACTGGCTGCTGATAGAACAGAGAGTCTATTTTAAGACTCTCTGTACTACCCACAAGATCTTGCATGGCCAAGGCCCGCTAATCTTGAACGGGCTGTGCACGCCGTATGTTCCGGCTCGAGCCCTGCGCTCCGCGGATCTGCATCTGGCCGGTGTACCCCGGGTGCGCAGGGTAAGAGCAGGGGGGCGCTCTTTCAGGGCTATGGCACCCGTCCTATGGAATTCTATTCCTCTTGCTGCTCGGGGCACGCAAGACCATTGGGCCTTCAGAAAAATGATTAAAACGTGGCTTTTCTCTAACCTCTAGTTGAAATCTTTCCTGCTTGCTCCTGTCAGTCTTAGCGCTGGGACACCCCGTTGCTGGGGCAGCCTTGCGCTTTATAAGAATTTATAACATAACATAACATAACGCCGTCACCTCCACCTGCTTCAACACCCTCCGCATCCTCCGAAAGACCTTCAAATGGATCCCCCCAAATCAAGGAAGACCGTCACCCACACACTCATGACCAGCAGACTGGACTACGGAAATGCCCTCTATGCCGGGATCAACAGGTCTCTCCTCCGTAAGCTCCAGACCATACAGAACACCGCAGCCAGACTCGTCCTCAGCATCCCTCGACACGAACACATCACCCAACACCTGCGTAACCTCCACTGGCTCCCCGTTGAGAAGAGAATAACCTTCAAGATACTCACCCACGCCTACAAATGCCTCCACAACACTGGACCCCAATATCTCAACGATAGAATCTCCTTCCACGTACCCAAGAGGAACCTCCGGTCTGCCAACCTCGCCCTCGCCGAACCCCCACGCATCAGCAGAGCAAGAACAGATGGGAGAACCTTCTCCTACATCGTGGCCAAGACCTGGAACGAGCTTCCAGTCGACATCAGACGTGCCCCCACCCTGAACATCTTCAAGAAGACCCTCAAGACCTGGCTTTTCAACTAACTGGAGCTCCTTCCCCCTCCACCCCCAGCGCCTTGAGACCCTCACGGGTGAGTAGCGTGCTTTAAACTCCCCTGATTGAATGATTGATTGGGTGTCCTCCATTGAGGATTTGTTGCTGACATGTATACTGGTAAGGAGCCTACCTGCAGCTACAATTATTTATATGAATTATATTAGTACAGGAAGTAATGCAACCACTGAGTGGTCTCCTAGCTGCAGCCATCATATGCACATCTACCTTCACCTACAGTGGTGACCCCTCGAACGAAGCATGGGGCCATCTGGTGTGTAGCTGTTGCCCCTCTGACTCACTACAACATAGAAAGAGTTATGGGAGAGATGAGGTCCTAAGTGGTACTAACACAGCCATTGTAGGAATCACAACAGACAATAGAAGGCTTAGCTGGAGGATCCTAACTGACTGTTGGTCGGTCTTAGCAGAGGAGGAGGACTGGCCAACTGCATGCATAGATCCACCATACACATTTGGGGCTCCTGCTCAAAGATATAAATGTCCTGGAGGTCAAAGCAGTAGGCGGGACATCATGTTGGAGTTCGTAACAGTCAGTTGTGACAGTGTGTTGTCCCTAGGTGTGTCTGTCAACCAGTAGTCACCACAAGGCTTTTCTTGAGCTTTCAATAGCATACCTGTGTAGGTGTAAGTAGGTTTGTCCCACCTCTAACAAGCATTTACAATGCAATAGGTCTCGCATTGGTGATAGTTTGAGTTATGCCTGTTGCGGCAGGTTGTAAGGCTGCATAATCCAATAGCGGATGGCCATGGTTTAATTATGTTTGTGTACAAACACATGATTGAGGTCGCACTGCCTGGTTACCACTAGTAGGGCCAGCTGAGGTTTTTTTGACCCAAAGATAATTTTCCATAAAACCTGAATATTGGGTTTTTCGTATTCTGCTTTATCTTAGTATTTTGTTATACTCACTCACTTTATAGGAGGCATACTCAAGTAAAACATGTCACACAGACAACTACCGAATATAATGAGCATGGTATCTCGCGTGACTTTTGTACAGCCAGGGCATATGACATTCCAAACATATGCTCAACATGCAAATTAGGAATATTACCCCGGTTCAACTGCTTCTAACCACAAGCTTCTGTCTGTTCCAGAGAATAAAAGAGCAAAATGCAGTAGCAGTCTCTCCACTGATTCCAGATTCAAACAGGTTGATTTTCTAAAGGTGTAGAAGAGTGTGTCATTTTCTAAGAAGAAAAGAATTATTGATTAAGGAAATCCGTTTCTTGGCAATAGTGGTCCGGTTACCTTGCAAATTCCCTTCAAATGGATGTAAGCATTATTGTATGTACTTCAACATAAAGGCACTGATGAAAAGCAAAATCATGATTTCTAATGAATGCTGCAAGTGTGAACACAGTAGGAAATGTATTTTTCATTTGCCTGGCACTAGTGCACCTGGGTAGTCAAATCGGAAAGAGAAGAGCAGCAAAAAGATGTCCTATGGTAACAGAGCCCAAGATGCAGAGACATGTAAGAATGAAAACAGAAACACGAGAAAATACACAATAATGTCTAGGAAAAGCGATTTAAAAAGCTGTTCGACACAAAACTAGCAAGAAAAAGTGGACAGAAATGTAGAGAAAAGTTGAACGAGAAAATACAAAGCGAAATTGTTAAGCAATGATGAAATGAGCTATAAATGCAGAACTAACGGAGAAGAGCTAGACAGCATGATAGGAAATCGAAAACAAAATGGTTAAGCAAAGATGTTAGAACAAAGGGTGAAGAGTTAAACAAGAAGAACAGGAAAGGATAGTGAAAGTATGAAAAGAGAAGGAAATTCGGTAGAACAATAGCAATGCAAACAAGGAGAGACTGTTGCCATAAATGTGCCAGGCCCCAAAAGAGAGAAATAGAAGGAGAGAAAATAGAAAAGAATGGAAAGAGAAGGAAAACCGCTGGAAATAAACCGGTTCATATATGGACGAAATCGCTCAGCAGGTTAATGAACCTACTGCAGAGATCTTTGTGTAATCTGCAAATCAACACTTGTAATCCTGGAGAGAAGTGTTTTATTTGTAGGTCACTGAATCCAGTGTTTTTTTTTTTTTTTGTTTAAATTTGTTTATTGGGATTTTACATTTCATGTTACAAGTTGATACTGCATCATTAACACATTTTAACATACATTTGCAAGTGTTCGAATATTATCCATAATGAACAATTCTACAATCTCATCGTATATCATACACATTGAATTGGATATCTTACGACAGTCCGGGAGTTATCTTC
Organism: Calotriton arnoldi; assembly: GCA_963921515.1. Taxonomy (NCBI): domain Eukaryota; kingdom Metazoa; phylum Chordata; class Amphibia; order Caudata; family Salamandridae; genus Calotriton; species Calotriton arnoldi. Next base: position 2,001,942 of record CAWUFW010000708.1, read on the forward strand.
TAGCTTAATTCGCCATACATTGGTATATTTTGTGGTGTCTGGTTGGCGGGTATCCCGGGAGTGTGGGTTGGTATTTCGCCCTCACCTTTACCTTTGTGTATCGTCCCGAAAAGGATTCGTGATCACATCCCCTGTCGGAATAATTCGGTTTCGGAAATACCGAGGGGGAGAACAAAACTGTTAACTGTGGGGGGGAAACCGGGTGTGGGGGGAGGCGGGGAGCGGTCGGAATGCACATCTGTATCAATCAGTGATGTGACTGGCTGCGGTTCAGTTTTACTGCACTGTTGTGTGTGTAAGGGGGGGAGAGACCGTGTGTGTGAGCGGGTGGGAACGTGTCTGGCATGTCCTGGACATGTCATTTGCTGTGTGTATCTTGATGTTGTGTAGTGGTGGCTGTTATCCGGTCCGTGGGGGATAGGAGCGGAGTTTGGGGTTGTGGTTGTGAGGCCTCAGGTGTTAGCACCGGTGTCGTCTCCTGTGTGAATTGGAATAGTAGCTGTGCCCATTCCATGGAAATGGGATGTTTACGTGTCCCTTTTACTTCCTCGTCCCTTAGTACCTCTTCCTCTGCTGCGCCCCATTTTTTCATAGCACCCCCCCAGGCCGCTTCTGGGGGTCCCGCTGGGGCTCGCCAATGCATGGCTATTCCCCTCTTTGCTAAGAGAATGGCTAGGGATGCAAAGCGCCATTGTAGTTTTGCGGTCTTTCTTTTGCGGAAAATTCCCAGAGCACATGCCTCCCATGTGGATATAGTCGGAAGATTAACCGTCGCTCGGAGTGTCTGGTGTACCTTATTCCAATACTGTTGAATGGTAGGGCAATCCTAGAACATATGCTTAAAGTTCGCCTCCGGGGTCTGACAGCGGGGGCACGCAAATGTGTGTTAGGGTAAAAACGGTGTAGTCGATGTGGTGTGAGATATGCCCGGTGTAGGATATTGAACTGAATATTTTTGAAGCGCGCATACCTAGAGACCTTTTTGGATATTCTAGCACCTTTTCCCATTCTTTATCATGGAATACCTGTCCCATCTCATCCTCCCATTTCTGTTGCAGCGTGTCCAAGAAAGTGCTGGTCAGCTCCCGGATCGCCTTGTAGTGCCAGGTGACTAAGTGTCTGCCCGCCCCCATACGTAGGATCGTATGTAACACCGGGTGCGTCGGGGGTTCCCCCTCCCGAAGATCCCAGCAGTGTCGGCCGCTATCTAAGAGTTGTCTATGCGTTAGGAATTGTCCTGGCGGGAGGACATAACACTCAACCATTTGGGCATATGTCCTTAACTGTCCATCTTCAAACAGGGCCTCCACCTCGGTTACGTCGTGATCGGTCCATACCTGAAGGGCTCCCGTAGTATAGTATTTGTCCTTTCTGGGAAACCCCGCGAATGGGAGTAGTGGGGAGTACAGGGGCTTTCCTTTCGACATACGATGTATTCGTAACATACACTTGCGGGCCAGTGATACCTGTAGGGGGTGTGTGCGCAGTGGTTTGGTACCTGGCATTAGCAGTCTCCGGATGGCTGGAAGGGGTACACGACCCTCATCGGTAATTGTTTCCCCTATATGTCGTTCTGCCGTCCAATGAGATAGCCATTGGAGTTGTGCCGCCAGGAAGTATGCTTCGAGGGATGGAGCTCCCAACCCTCCTCGAGTCGTGGGCAAGTATAGTGTGCGTAAAGCTATCCTATGCAGACCATCCCCCCATATCAATGTTGTGAGTAGTGTATCTAACTCCCGAAAGAAGGAGCGCGGTGGTATTACAGGGAGATTAGAGAAATGATAAAGTAGTCTAGGAACCATAATCATTTTGGCTATGGCTATACAGCCGATGGGAGCCAGGGGTAGTGTTTTCCAGAAGTTTACCGCCGCTCGCAGTCCCGCCAATGTCTTACGATGATTTCCTTCGTATAAATCATCGGGAGAGTGATACAGCTGCACCCCCAGATATCGGGGGGCCACGGTACTCCAGGTGATTTTCTGGGTTCCTACTGTTAGGTCCAGAGGTGCCAGATGAGGGCTAAGTGGGAAAATCGTAGATTTGTCCCAATTGACTTTGAGACCGGAGGTCCTTGCAAAGTCCCGTAGCGTTGTCCATATCGGGGTGAGGTCACTTGTGACATCTCGGACGTAGATCAGGAGATCATCTGCGTACAGCGATACACAGTGTACTGTGTTTGCTATTGGAATACCCCATACTTCCCCCTCCCGTCGTAATCGGATTGCCAAGGGCTCCACTGCCAGAGCGAACAGGAGGGGGGACAGGGGGCACCCCTGTCTGGTCCCTCGCTCCACCGGAAATGGAGCGGATATGAGTTTGCCCATTCTTACCCTGGAGGTGAGACCCTTATAGAGGAGCTGTGTGTATGCCAATAGAGTCGGACCAACATTTATTTTTCGGAGGACTGCAAATAAATATGGCCATATTAGTGTATCAAAGGCCTTTTCAAGGTCTAAAATCAGGCACGCCGCACGTGGGAACTGTCCTTTTGCTCTATCTTGGATGTGGAACAGTCTGCGTAGATTCTGCGAGGTGTTACGTCTTGGGACAAAGCCACATTGGTCTGGGTGCACCATTGTTGGGAGAATTTGACTGTAACGATCCGCTAATATTTTACCTAGAATTTTGCAGTCCGCGTTCAGTAGTGTTATCGGTCTATATGAAGCGGGGTGCGTTGGGTCTCTATGTGGCTTCGGGAATGTCACCAGGATCGATTCTCGGAGTGAGCCCGGGAGCTCGCCCCTGGTCAGCGCGTCCTCATACATGGATGCCAGCCAGGGTGTTAGCCGGGTCGCAAAGGTGCTATAATACTCGAGTGGGAAACCGTCTATTCCCGGCGCTTTGTTTCGCGCTAGTGTTCGGATCGCGTGGGCTACGTCCGGGGGCTTGATCCTCGTCTCTAACTCCTTTTTGTCTGCAGGTGGGATGCTGGGCATGGGCGATGGACCGAGGAACTGTGTCAGCTCTTGGTGTGTTGTCTGCGTCGGGGCTCGGTAGATTTCTGAGTAATAGTCATGAAATATGTGTAGTATGTCTACTTGTGAGTGTTTAGGGCTTCCCGTTTTGTCTATGAGTTCCGTGATTGGTTTTGCATCTGTGTCTTGTTTGGCTAGCCAGGCTAGGAGTGTCCCGGTTCTATTACCCTCCCGGTGTACTCTGGTTGCCTATGCTCTGAAGTTATATTTGCGGAGGTCGCGCATGGTTTCTGCATGAGATGTTTTGGCTTCTGCTACTTGGGCTGGGGTGGCTTCCCCTTTATCCAAGTCCTTTGATAGGCCCGCCAGCTTTGCCTCCGCTTTTTGCAGCGCGCTGTCCAGTGTTCGTCGTACTCCTACTATTTGTTGGATGCAGTGCCCCCTGGCTTCGACCTTAAACGCGTCCCATTCTATTAATCTGGAGCACGCTGTACCGGTATTAAATGTGAAGTGTTCTTGAATGTGGTCCCCATGTATATGGCGAAATGCCTGATCAGTGAGGCACTCCCGTGGGAGCCTCCACGTTGGGACGTGGTGGTGGGGCGGTTTCCACCTAAGGGTCACTGTATGTGGGTTGTGGTCTGACACAACTCTGCCTAGGTAGTCTGCGTGTTGTACCTTCGGGAGAAGTGTTGCGGAGCAGAGAAATCTATCGAGCCTTACTCTTAAGGTATGTGGGATTGAGTGGAAGGAGTATATTCTAGTGGTTGGGTTCTGTGCTCTCCAGGTATCCACCAGTGCCCAGTGGTCCACCCATTGTCGGAAGTGCTCCGTCTGTTTGAACGCTGGTGATTGTGCCGACGGGAGGTGAGATCTGTCTAGGTTGATGTCTAGGGTGCAGTTGTAATCCCCCCCCAGTAGCCACGGGATCGATGTGTGTTGGGCTAGTACTCCCGTGAGGCGGCTCCAATATTGATCCTGCTCTACATTGGGGACATATATGCTTCCCAGCAGTATTGATTTACCCTCTAATAGTCCCGTTATCAGAGAGTATCTTCCGTCTTTGTCCACTATTCGTGTCTGTTCCCTGAACTGTACCCCCGGTCTAATCCAGATTAGGACACCTCTGGCAAATGCAGAGTATTTTGTGGCGCAGATAACGCCTCGCCATTTTTTACGCAAGCGGTCTACCTCTGTCGCCGTCAGGTGTGCCTCTTGCAGAAAAGCTATCTGCGCTTGTTGCCTCTTTATATATGCGTAAATGGCGTAACGCTTGTGCGCCGTGTGCATACCCCTGACGTTTAATGTGATGAGTTTTATATCTGTGTTAGGGATCTTGGTTGCCATCCTATCTGGTGTCTAATCGGGGCTTCTTTTTGTGTGATGTTCTCTTTGCCCACTGCCCTCTCCCATCAGCGCATTGCCAGTCACTTACATATCGTCTACGTTTTACATATCCGGAATCTCGCTCCACTAAGGGTACTCGGGGAACTGGAGGGAGGGAGGGGGTAAAATTAAACAACGGGAAACATTCCCAACATGGGGGACCTATCGTACGAGGCGATACGTCCAAACTGTATTTCATATACAAACTTTAGTCCGTTGCTAGAGGGGGGTGACTTTGCATCTCCGCCAGCTGTCACCACCGTGGCCGCCCGCTTGAAGACGATGTGGTAGAGCTGCCCAGAGGTGCCTTTCCTGTTCTCTGCCACCCATTTCAGTCTGGTTTAGTGTTCATTTTCCGGTCTCGTGATGGTCGTGTTCGTCTGTGGCAATGTCACACCTGGAGGGGGAATTGTCTCTTCTTCGGGTGACCTGGTCTTACATTGAATCATTTTCTCAATGCCTCCAGGAGCACCATGTCTGTTATATCAGTGTGTCTGCCGTCTGAGGGGTCACTATCGGGGGTGTCACTGAGCCCTCTCGGGATGTGTGCGCATCGCTGCCATCTTCTTCCGAGCTGAATAAGTGTGGACCTCTCTCTCTATCCGAGCTCTCTCCTGTTAACTTCATTTCCGCTGCTGCTTGCAGGGCTCTCCTGCGCTCCGTTATAATTTGTTCTAGATCAGGAGAGTTGTTAGTAGCTGGGCTGGTCCGTGTGTCCAGCTGCGTAAGGGTGACTCTTTTAAATTGTCGCCTTGAGCGGTCGGATGGTCGGTAGTTTTGCATGTTTTTGGGGTCTTCCAGGTTTGCCAAGTGCTGTTCCGCCCAGGTATTCGCTTCTGTGGGGTCTGTAAAGAAGTGTGTGGCTCCTTCGTGGATAATTTTGAGATGGGCAGGGAATAGTAAAGCATATTGTACATTCTTTTGGCGCAGGATGCGTTTAACTTCTAGGAAGGTAGCTCTCTGTTGTTGGACGGCTCTGGAGTAATCCGGGAATAGCATAACCTGTTTATCTTCCACTCGAAGCGTCCCTTGCTGCCTAGCTGCACGGAGAATGGTGTCTCTGTCCTGATAATGGAGTAGCTTCAAGAGGAATGGTCGGGATGGCAATCCCGGTCGCGGCCTGCGAGCCGGAACCCGGTGTGCTCTCTGTATAGAGAAGTAAGGGGTCAAGTCTTTTGCTGGTGTGAACGTTGTGATCCATGCTGTGATGTATCGGATCGGGTTGGACCCCTCCACTCCTTCCGGGAGATTCATAATGCGTATATTGCTCCTTCGGGAGCGCCCTTCTAAGTCGTCTGTTTTATTTTCCAGGATCTTTATCCGGGATTGCAGGTCTTTTAAAGCGTTTTGTTGTTGCTTCATCTGTGGTTCTAGGATTTGAAGCGTTTTTTCCCCTTGGTTGACTTTGTCTGCCAGTTTCCTGTGGTCGTCCCGGAGTAGGCCGAGGTCTGTGGCCAGTTCACCAAATTTATTTTCCATGGTTACCCTGGAATGTTCTATGGCCGCGAGTACTTTATCCAGTTTGCCGGACATGGACTCTGAACAAGGTGGTTCTCCTTCCGATCGGGTGATGTCAGGGTCTGGGGAGGTCACTCTCTGATGCCCAGGGGTTTGTGATGTTCCTGTGGTGTGTGGACGACCCATGGTGGTCGTTCTTCTCACCGCCTGTAGTGGGTGGGGTCTTGTGTTGTGCTCCACCACCTTTCACCTTGGGGATGGCGGACTGTTGTGTCCAGCGCCTTCTGGCCTGTTGTCGTCTCCCTTTGTCTCACCGAAGGCCTCCCATGCGTGCTCTGTCACCCGATAGAGTTGTCTCGCGTCTGATCAGACCTCCTCACAGATCAGATTGGCTGTGGGTGCGCTATCCGTGGGTGTCTCCAAGAGAGTTCAAGGGGAGTCCGCGTCCGTCTGTGTGTACTATATGCGCGGAGGGGGGGGAGGGGCGACCAGGCAAGGCCCCGCGGTCTCGGAATCCACGTTCTCTTTTCTAATCACTCCCTCGCCGATCCCCGTTGTCCGTTGTCCCCCAGATTCCAGCCCTCGATGGGGACCCGTTCCGACCAACTCCAGTCACCGTGTTCGAAGGTCAAGTGTGGCTGGGTATCGTGTTGTCCAGAGGGGGGGATCAGAATGGCTCCCGGGGTTCAGTGCGGTAATTTTGAGGTGTAGCGCATGCCTCACAATGCAACTCCTTGTTAGTGGGGTCCAGAACTCCGGGAAGTGGGGAGGGCCCGGCCGTCGGGCTCCGTCAGGATCCACAGACTATTCTGGGAGGGAAAAACCACCGGGTTGTTCCGGGGGAGCTAGGGGCCCAGGCAGTGTGTTACCTATGGCCAGAGCGCACTGCTTTAAGATTGGTCGCTGTCTCTTGCGGTGTATTCGCGTTCCGGGGGTCAGAGGGAGGCTCCGGCGGTGTCCGAAGGCATCACAGAACTACCGCGCCCGGGCCTGCGTCTCGGCCTGTCACTCCGTGACACCCATAGTATACAAGAGTCTCGTAGGCGCTGTATTGTGTTCCCGGGGTTTGGTGCAAGTACCAGAGGGTGCCGACACTTCTCCGCCGCCGTGTCTCAGCCCCGGGTCTTCGTGGTTGGAGCGAGCTTAGGATTCATCCCGTTCAGTGAATCTGCTCAACGTCGACTCACGCGGGGTCTGTATAGTATCTGGGTTTCCTCCCCGGGGGGGTTCGACTGTCAGTCGCGGATCATGCGCTACGATGGGTATGTAGGCGGAGGCTTCCCCGTCGAGGTACCACCCCCCCCTGCGCACCTCGAGTCCCGGCGCCGGACAGGGAGGGGATCGCTTCGTTTAGGCACTTTTTGGCGCTGGATTAATGTTGGTCCCATGCAACGTGACTCGTCGCATGCAAGGGGTCGCCCCGTGCGGGGCCGGTAAATGTGCGCGCCCGCCACTCGGGACCGGATCAATTGCTGGCAGCGCTCTCACCGTTCTCGTCTGGTGTCGCCCATGCGGCTCAGCCTGCTTTTTGTGCCGCTCCGATGCTGGGGGGCATTCGCCCGGCCCTCGCTCTGTTCACTGCCGCGATGTGCTTTCAGGGTCTCGGCGGGGCCGCCATTTTGAGCCCGACCTGGTGTATCTGCTGGAGCCGCTCACAATGCTGGGATCGCCGCTGCAGTCCCCCAACCGGGCCCGCCAGGCCGCCCTCTGTGTGACGGCAGCTCGGATGCGGGGTTTTGTGGGGGTTTAAGGCATCTGGGGTTCGGGTTAATGGCGATTGCGCGGGCCGCCGAGCAGAGCTCTAGGGAGATGCGTCCGCCATCTTGGCCGGCTTAGCCACGCCCCCTGTCACTGAATCCAGTGTTAGTGAGAAAGATCCCTGGGTCAACATCCTAACAGCATGGATCTGTGTCTGAGGTGCAGGTCTCAGCAAGAAAGCTCAGGGAATAAATGCCCTTTCCTCAGGCATGTGCACATGTAACCTGAACAATATAGTTTCTAATAGCAGTGACAAAGCTTTATGGGTTAATGCACATTCTGCAGAAAATATTATGTATAATAGATCTCAGATTACAATTCTAATAAAGTTTTTTGTTGCAGTTTTATATAGCACAAACTTAACCCAAGGCCATTAGGGCGCTTTACACGAGCACTAGATTTACCTCTGATGCACTACTGTCCCCTGTCTTTCTTGCAGATGGGGCCCTTTTGCTTTAAATCTGCCTGGATGCGGTGTGTTAGGAACAGCAGCGGTGTGGAGAGGGTGTGTACAAACGAAGGCCGGGCTTACAGCTAATCATTGCGGAAAGGCACACTTCCGAGGCCCCTAGAGTGTCCTTGGAGGATTTGTCCCAGCTGTCTTGAGAGATGATATAGTGCACCGGCTGCCTAGCGCCAATGCCTCATACCGATCATGACCAGAGCAATGAAGCTCATATAGAGCGCACCGTGGAGCTCTTCATAGGTACCACCGAGGTCACTCACATCCTTCTTCTGTCCACTGGAGGGTGGCAGGCCGCAGCACAGCAACAGCTGAACGCCAAAGACTGGCAGCAAGAATCTCATGGTGGACGTCGTTTTTACTCTGTAAACAAGCATTTGCAATACAATAGGTCTCGCATTTGTCAGAGGTATATCTATTGGCATTGTAAATGGCAGTGTTTTAATCTGAATAGGAAATCAGTAGCCTCATATGTTGCAACAAATAAACTGAAATACTATGGTAGAATGTCTTGTTACTTGCCGGTAATCTTCATTACCCCGATTAGGGTCCTCCCCGTCCCAGTCCTTACAACATGAGGCAGTCCTGCCTCCACCCAGCCAATCAAAACGCTAGAAAACCAAAAAGGCTAAAGGTTACATAAACCCTTCCCACCCACCGCCATGCCTGTTATCAACAAGACCCAGACACAAACACAGCAGGAGGGAGGGAAGGAAGAGGACTGGGACGGGGAGGACCCTAATTGGGGTAATGAAGATTACCGGTAAGTAACAAGACATTACCCCCTCATGGGTCCTCCCCATCCCAGTCCGTACAACGTGAGGAACTCACAAGCAGAGAACCAAGAAGAAAAAACGTAGGACACCAGGGATCCATGCAAAAAGTACAAAATGTTTAATCAAATAAATGATCAACGAACAGCAGCGTTCAGAACGCCAACAGCAAAACTGTCAACAGATGCATGCAAAACATCAAGACGATAATGCCGAACAAACGTGTGATGGGACTGCCAAGTGGCGGCCCTACAAATCTCCTGGATAGAGACCCCCGCCGCCTCAGCCCAGGAAGCGGACAGAGAACGTGTCGAACGACCCTGCACCTGTTTCGGAGGAGGCAGATCCACAGATTTGTAGGACTGGCAGACCGCCAAATGCACCCATCGACCGATCGTGGAAGTGGACACCTTCTTCCCCTTAGCCACACCCCCACAGGAGACAAACAGGGCAGGAGAAAGCCGAAACCCCAACGAACGCTGCAGGTAAATCTGAAGAGCCCTGCGAACATCCAAAGAAGAGGGAACAAGGGAATCCCCCTCCGTAGGCAGATCAGGAAGGATCACCTCCTGTCACAAATGGAACCGGGAAGAAACCTTAGGCAGAAAAGCCGGATCAAGCCTCAAAACAACCTGATCCTGCAGGAACTGTAAATAAGGGAAAGAAATGAGCAAGGCACCCAACTCCCCCAACCGACGAGCGGAGGTGATGGCCAGCAAAAAAGCCACCTTAGCGGACAACCACAACAAGTCCGCATCCAACAAAGGCTTAAAAAGGGGCAACTGCAGACCCCGCAAAACAGTAGGCAAATCCCAAGAAGGCACGATCACAGGAGAAGCCTAAAGCTCAGAAGAAGCCGACTCACCAAAGGGAAAACAACCTCCAAGGAGGCCCCAGGACCCCGGCAAGCACGAACCGCCGCCCAATGAGCAGATAAGTGGAAGGGGAAAGGCCCTTCAAAAAACGATCCCGGAGAAAATCCAACACAGACGCAGGATCCCCCAGCACAGGATCCACCCCATGGGAAGAACACCAAGAGACAAAAGAGCCCCAATGACTACAATAGCATTTAAGGGTTGAAGGGCAACGTGACAACTGGATGTCACGAGCCACCACAGAAGAACAGCCCAAAGACTCCAACGTCAACCGCTCAAGAGCCAGTCCATCAGCTGCAAACGACGAAGACAAGGCAGAGACAGGAGCGGAAACTGAAGAGGAGCCGGAACCAAAGGAAGCCGGACAAACCGACCCCCGCCAGCCGCAACAGGAGAGGAAACCAAAGGCGGCAAGGCCAGAAGGGAGCAATCAACAGGACCGACACCCTCTCCCCCCGAATCTTCTGCAGCACCCTCGGGAGGAGGGGAATAGGAGGGAAGGCATACAGAAGGCCCGAAGGCCAGGGAATCGAAAGAGCATCCACCGCCCAAGCCTGAGGACACATCACCTCTGAACAAAACCGGGGGAGAAGAGCGTTGTGAGGAGAGGCAAAGAGATCGATCCAGGGAGTTCCAAACCGAAGGCAAAGGGACTGGAACAGAGGAAGAGAGAGATGGTACAGAACAGAGGATGGAAGGTTGCGGCTCAAAGCGTAGGCATGAAAATTCAACTGTCCCAGAATGTACACCGCCCTCAAGGCCAACAGGTGAGATTCCGCCCAAGCACAAATCATGGAGGCCAACAGATTCAGAGACGCGCACTTGGTCTCCCCCTGACGGTTCAAGTAACAACGAGCCACCTGATTGTCGGTACGAACCAACAGATTCGTCCCGTGGAGATGAACTTGAAAGAACTGCACCGCCTCCCAGATGGCCGCCAACTCCCGCCAGTTCGAGGAGCGGGCGCTGTTCCTCCAAGACCACTGACCTTTGGCCTCCAAGGACCCCAACGTGGCCCCCCAACCCCAAAGACTGGCATCCGTGGTCAACAAAAGGGGAGGAGGAAGACACAACGCCACCCCCTTCTCCAGATTGGGAGTGCAAAGCCACCAGTCCAAGTCCTGAACCAGAGCAGGAGAGAGGGGAGAGGGGAACCAGAGTCTCGTAATCCGCCCGGGAGGAGTCCCACCGAGCCAACAGATGAGTCACCAAGGGCTTGAGATGTAGACGAGCCCAAGGAACCACAGCAGTGGTGGTAGCCATCAACCCCTGGACCCGCAACCAAACACGAGCCGGGGCAGAAGGACGACTCAACAGATCCCGCAACAGAGTCTGCAGGGAAAGGATCCGAACAGGAGGGAGAAACACTGTCCCCCAGAGAGGTGTCGAACAGACCCCCGATGAACTGAAGTCTCTGAACAGGATCCAGATGAGACTTGGCCAGATTCAACTTGAACCGCAGATCCTGGAACAAGGTCAACGTAGCCTCCACCGCCAGAAGAGCCTTAGGAAAGGAGGAAGCAGAGATCAAACAATCATCAATATAGGGAAACACGGAGAAACCCCGATGCTGCAAAACCCCCACAGCAGGAGCCAATACCTTGGTAAAAGTCCTGGGAGCAGTGGAGAGGCCGAATGGCAAAACCTGAAACTGGAAATGCATCCCTTGAACTGCAAACCTCAGGAACCGCCGACTGGTAGGATGGACTGGAACGTGAAAATAGGCATCTTCCAAGTCCAGAGAAGCCGAAAAATTGCCCTCCTGGATGAGGGGAATGACGGACTGTAAGGTGACCATCCGAAAATGATCCAATCGCACCAACTTGTTCAAAGCCCAGAGATACAGAATCGGGCGGAAGGAACCATCTGGTTTTGGGACCAGAAACAGATGGGAATAGAACCCCAGGCCCACTTCTTCCACCGGAACGGGCACAACAGCCCCCTTTGACAACAACATGGCGACGCCGGACAACATGGCAGACCACCTCACTGGATCTCTTGACAACGTGGTAACTTGAAAGTAATCCAGAGGGGGAGGGCCCCGGAAGGGAATTCGGTAACCCAACCTGATGACAGACAAGACCCACTGTCCGGAAATTAGAGCAGACCAACGGTCCAGAAACAAACGGAGCCGAGCCCCCACAACAGCATAGTCACTTCCGGCCCGCACCAGCGAGATGCTGCTGCTGCTGTTGATGAGGCCGGGACTTATAATGGAACGCGGCCCCCCGACCACGGGCCCGATCAGGAAAGGGCTGAGAAGACAAAGCCCCCTGAAAGCCCTCCTTATGAAAAAAGGACTTCTTCTTAGGCACAGGCTGAAAAAGCTTCAACATTTTCTTCTCCTCTGCAGAGCGCTGCACCATCACATTCAAAGCGTCCCCAAAGAGATGGGGACCCTCAAAAGGCAGCTTATGGACCAAGGCCTTCTGAGCAGCCTCAAGACGCCAACGCTTGGTCCAGAGAGACCTCCTACCAGCCACCGCCGCCCCGGCAGCCGAGGAGAAAGCCCACAATGAATCAAAAGTCACATCCGAGAGGAATTCCGCCAAGACCTCCATTTGAGCCAAGACAGGAGTAGGGTCCCCTTGATCCTGCAAACAGTCAAACAACTTCTCAAAATCCTTCAAAAGGACTTGCGAAGCATAGGCCACATAGGTCCTAGCACGGACCCCAAAATGAGAAGCCGCGTAAGAACGCTTGAGAGCGGACTCCACCCTCCGCTCCACCGGATCCGTCAGAGACGCCTCCTCCGATGACAAAGAGGAAGAGGAAGTGGAAGCCATAGAGGACAAAAGTGAATTGACTTTTGGAACTGCTGGAAACTGGGAGTCATAGTCCGCCAGGCGATACCGCCTCCCCAGAAAGCGAGGGATACCCTGCATATCAACCTCAAGCCATTCCTTAGTCAGTATATCCTTCAGGACATCATGGAAGGGAAGGTCATCCACCACAGAGGAACTATATTGGGCGTAAAACCCCTCATCAGACAATGATTTAGGGTCAAAACCAAGCACCTCTCGAATATGGACCAACATGTCCGAAAAAACCTTGCCCTGGACGTATTTTCCCTTAGGAGAATTGTTCATGTCCTCCTCATCATCCTTGGACCTCTTTGCCGCAGGCTCCAGCAGCGCAGACTGGACAGCAGAATTGATCAATTCCTGCAAGTCAGCCCTAGAAATCTGCAAAACGTCATCTTCTTGGAGGTCCTGGACATTATGCTGCTTGGAAACTGCCTTTGCAGGCACCGGAGAAGAAGCCCCCCTCACTCATTGCGAGTAAAAAAGGAGTAAACCCCACAGGAAACTCCCAACACACACAAAGGAAGTGCCCAGCAACCTCCAATAAGTACTGCCCCCAATTAACCAAGTCCCGTGATGTGAGACTTGAAAAACCAACAAAAGGGCAGCCCTGCACTCTCCACCCACAGCCACGTACATCTAACATGGCCGCGGGGGCCGGACGCTGCCTGTAAACTCCAGAGCCGGAACGACCAGAGGCCAGGACACCAGTAGAGCTCCCCGGCCCAGCCCAGCACATACGCGGGGAGCATCCTGACCCCAGAGCAGGAGCGCGGCCGACCGGAGCAACGGTACAGCCGCGCATAGACAAAACAACAGAATCAACATAAAACTGCAAAAAACAACCTTTAGAAAACATGGACAGAAAGACTCACGGTACCGCAACCATCCCGCAGGAAATCCGGAAATGGAAACAGGAACACGGAGCACCAGCGTTCCGACCGCCGTCGGAGCAGAAAAAAAGCAGGCATGGCGGTGGGTGGGAGGGCTTTATGTAACCTTTAGCCTTTTTGGTTTTCTAGCGTTTTGATTGGCTGGGTGGAGGCAGGACTGCCTCACGTTGTAAGGACTGGGAGGACCCATGAGGGGGTAATGTAAGACATAGAAATATGTCTAACATAACATACATGTGCAGTGATTGTGACTCTCAAGAATGAATGTGTTAACTGCACACTTCTCAATGTGTACATGCAGTTTGTATTTATCATTATTGTTATCATATGCACTCACGAGTATTAATTCACGTTATTGACCTTGTCAGTAGAGATGGGCGCACAAATTATTGCAGCTGGTGTATTTATCCACTCAACACACTTTCTTTCTTCAACTCTTATTGTTGCACTGACTGACAATGAGTTATGTTATGCGCGAGCCCGACAATGTCATAGACCATCATAATGAAAATATAGCAAAGAAAATACACATTTCCAAAAAATAAATTGTATGTGCTTTTATCCTAATTGCATCAGAGATCGGTATTTTGTGCACATTGAACAGAGAGCTGAATAAAGAAACTTGGAATTGAACATTAATGGCTAATAAAAAAATTAAAATACCCCTTTTGCTCCTTGCTGGGGCATGAGGAGGTGGTGGTGGGAATACAGTCCAGCCAGAAACATGGGTATCTATAAACATGAATGGACCGCATTAAGAATTCGCCGGACCCCTTATAATTTTTATTGAGGAAGTTTTACCTTGTCCCTCATTTCACACACTTTTGTCCCACTACTGACTTTTGAGGTTGACAGACTGAGCACAGCCTGCCCACCTAGGGCTTTACAAACATGCACGGAATACACGTAGCACTAGCTACTTACCCAACCAAGACTGCTTCGCGGCTTGCACGTCTTCTAATAGGGCAAGCAGAAGGACAGCCTAGGATTTACAAACAGAAAAATGTTGTTCCAGCCACGCCTCTTCCTCGGAAAGAACCAATGACAGCGCATCTAGTAATTTAATTAGACATGCCTGGCAATGGAGAGTTTGCTGTTGGGCTGAACCTTGTCCGGGTACAGTCCTGAAGGTGCAGCCCTGTCCATCCTCGGAGCGTGCCGTGAAATTTTCCCGGATCGCCTCTGCTTCCCCTGGCAGCCAGTGGGACGGATGGTGGCCCGGACTCCGTGCCGCGAGCTCCACGTGTCCCGCTGGCTGCGCGCTCTGCAGTAACCTGAAGGAGATGGGAAGAGCAGGGAAAGGCAAGGCTGTGAGGTGGCAGTGGCTACCCGTCTCATGTTATCCATCGGCGAGAACTGGTCTCCCTGAGCTCTCGCAGCCTCGACATCTCTCACAGCGACGCTCATCCACTGATGATCTCCCAGGAAACACTTGAGAGTATGTACTGTCAGACTTAAGATTCCATAACAAATTCCGAAACGGAGATTTGAGTTGGACCTTCCTCCTCCCTTGAAGGGTTGTCTCATGCTTTTTTACACTATAAATACACAATATAAAATAAAATCCCGTCAAACAAATGGCCGCCATTGTCCCGGCCGCTTCGAAAGTGAAAGCGGGCATGGCGCGCCGAATGTAAGCAGAGCACGTCGTCGTGCCTAAGGTAGGAAAAACTCAATAAATAAAATAGTGCACGTACCGTGTAACAACCATGTAAAGGGGTCAGTACCCATGGGAGGATACAAATGACGACATGGCCGTACTAAGGAGGGACTAAACAAGCTTATTTAGGAATCAGAAGACAGCATTTACGAAGGACAAAGACACAAGCCAATGAAAAATATGGGCGGGGGAGTGGGCGGGGCTTCTCTCCCGTACTGAACTTCAACATATCATCGCCAGAGCAGTGCTTGCTCGCTGGCTCAGGCTCAACCTATTAAATGAATGCGAACTGTCCGAAGTCTCACTGCGGCCCTGTCCTTGGTAGCTGACATCTACACTGATACATTGATTCACGTGCCGGTTTCTATGAAATATAAATGAGTCTGTGTTATCGGCGCCACGTGCCGGCGGTGTTCAGAAGGGAGGCTGCTGCCATTACTCAGGTGCTATTGTTTAGATACACTTTGTAACAGTAGGGGCGCCTCTCTCCACCACCACAGTTTTAATCAACAGACTGACGGTGACCGAGGGGCTGAAAGGGCAACCAGGATAGAGCTATAATATCAGAAAACAAGGGCCTCCCGGGGCATAGTAAACAAACACCGCACTGAGATCTCCAGCGCAACCACTGTAAAAGCGCTACATAAGAAACAGACTGCACGTAGGGACTGTGTGCGTCCCTGCTCGTACCCGCAGCAATACTCCATGGGAGTGAACTTATAAAAAAAGGTGGGACATGCACCCACCATTAGCAGGCTACTATTTTTAAATGACAAACACAAAAGCCAATCTAAAGCGTGGGAGGATTCAGACCCCACAAAGTACAGACAACAGATCACCTCACAGTGCAAGAACTGTTTAGGCTCGACCTAAAAAGGAACACAAACGTACAGTATAGACACATTTTACTCCTGAACCCTGATTAACTGGACAGAATGGGAGAGGAATTGCAATAAGAGCATGGTTAAGCAATGCTCACTAACACCTAGTATAGATAACTCTACGTATTCATATCTGACATCTGTCTCTAATGCTCAACATTTATATGTTCTGTTACGATTCCTATTGAAATACATCTCATTAACGTTAGGTTACCCTGCTAAAATATACTCTGTTGATGCACTGCCACTTTGTTCATGTGATGGCCGATCCTTTCAGAATGACCTCCATTTTCTTTTTTTCTGCAATTTTTCTGCTGAGGAAAGGAAAAAAATTTATGTTGCCACTCGTGTAAATTGCCTTTCAGATAATGTCGTCTAGCATTATATCTTCTGCATTACTGCCCAACCCTTATGTCTGTCTGTTATTGTGTAGCCTCATTTTTACTGTCTGCTATAAGGACGAGAAAATTAATTGTATATGATTGAATGTACATATAATAGGAATAGTAATATATTGGAATTATTGATTTTCTGAGATTACTTATTTTAGCTTTTCTGTATTTCTAATGAGTTTTATGCACTTCTATGTGATTTGATACTTAACATGTTTTTAATATTATTGATTGATTATTGTAGAATACTTTTTATGTCACTTGTAGTGGCGAAATAAAGTTATTATGACTGACTAACTGGACAGAATGCAGCTTTTTACACTGTGAACTTCTATGACCTATTGTGATTTAATAATGACTGTATAAGCTTTTGGACAATGTTTTTAGCTTTGTTTTGTTTCCTAACTATTCTTTTTGCAAAGATTTTAATTAATCATGCAAATAAAATGAATTTTCTAATACGACCTTGTTTGCTCGTGCAACCTTTACCTTCACCTACCAAACCCCTGGGCCCTTATGTGCTCCTAAGTGGATTCCCGGGTGCCCACATGGGGCACCCTCTAAACAGTACATTGTGGCTGCGGGGAAAACCTCAGGGCCCCCGTTGCCTTGCCGGCTCATCGCATGCACCCATTCTAGGTGCAGCGGAAGCTGGCATTTCATCTGCCTGGTGGGAGCATCTGTTTCTGCTTGCTCCCGGCAAAGGGTAGGGAGCAATGTGAGTTTCTGGCCTGCAAGAGTGGGGGCAGGGAAACAAAATTCTGCTCCCACCCAGTGGGAGCATTTTCAAAGTTTCCACCAGGTGGGGCACACTTCCTTTCCATCCCCAAGCTTCTGCGGGCAGGGAAACCATGGTGTTCCAGGAGTGGGCTCCCTGAGACACAGTGTTTGAGCTAGCCCCCAAGGATGGGCGCCTCAAGGCCTTTTAAGGCTAGATGACAGCGGCCGCATGCCCCCCCTCCCATATACTTAATTGCCTGCTCCGGGGGCTGTGGTCCCCGGGGCTCATTGTTTGCTTAGGGAGGGGGACTGCACGCCCCCTCCCCTTTTATTAAAGAATTAGCCCCGGGGATGAGGTCCCCTGGACCGTGAACCGCCTAGAGAGGGGGGCCTCCCTCCCTCATGTTTAAACTTTGGGGTCCCAAGGGCTTCGATGAGTCTTGGGGAGGGAAAGTCGTACGCCCCCCTCCGCTTTGATTGTCACGGGGACCCGACCGCCGTTTCCCTTTTTTTAAACGCAGTGTTCCATGGGCCAGAATATGACTTGGTAGGAAAATTCTGCATCAACGCAATAAAATCTAGCAGATCAAACCAAAAAGACCAGTTAATTACTGATACATGTGGATAATGGTGTGGTACACACCAAATCTGGATGTTACCTTTCCCTTGGAGTTTCTACTTCCTGCTTAACATATAAAGAACTTAGGGGCCTATTAGCATGGCGGGCGGATCGCCACTGCCCGACCGGCGGTGGCGATCCGCCCGCCAAAACACCCCGCCGGACGGCCTTTTACCCCGCCACATTAGCATGGCGGGGGGTACCGCGGCGGACGGAAAGACCGTCTGCCGCTTTTCCGCCGGTAGGCAATCGTCCTGATTGCCTACCGGGCGGAAAAGGCCCATAATATGGTGGCGGTGCCTTGCAGGCACCGCCATCCATATTAGCATGTGGCGTTTTCAATGCCTTTCCATGGCGGAGACTCTGCCATGGAAAGGCATGCAGAGTTCACTTTGGGGGCCCGTTGCGGGCCCCCTGGGGGGTGGGGGGATGGGGGGCTGCACTTGGGGGGTCCCCATGGTACCCCCCTACATTGGCATGGACAAGGTGGCAGGCACCGCGCGGTGCCTGTCACGTTGTGCATGCCAATGCACAACATGCATTTTCAACATTGTGGCGGGTGCTGCTTACAGCACCGCCCGCCACAATGTTGAATATGCGGAATGCGACCGCCAGGGTGGCGGTCGCATCCTAATGGGCCCAGCGGGACCGCCCCACCTCTGGCGGTCGGTCCCGTTTACTGGTACGGTGGCGGGCGGACTTTGTCCGCCCGCCATCGTAATGATGCCCTTAGTTCTGTCACACTAGCTACTTCATATTCTTGTTGGAAGCAGAATCATCATCGTAATCTAAATTAAATGCTTGCCCAGCAGTCATCATGCAAGTAACAATGTTCCTCAAGTCATGATCCTTACGGATACCACAGAAAAACTTCAAAAGTGAATAACCAGCAAATAAAATCAAAAACGTGAAAAACTTGCACAAGTAGGATTTAGGTAAAACATTTTACAAACAACACATACACTAAAACAAATAAAACTATCTACTAAAGTATGGTTATCACAATACAAAACAACATAAAATGTCATAAAGTCCACAACACTACAATTGCAAAAAAACGCAATTTACAAATTTGAAACTTATCTACCAATTCCAGTGTATGACACACTGCAAATAAAGAAGCAAAAAAAACAAAATGAGCTTCTTAGCTTCCAAAAACAATAAGCACAAATAAAATCCAATCTCTTTATGGACACAAACTGTTACCAAGTATGCTATTCGGGGCGGAGCTTGCCTAGCTGCAAGATGGCCGCTCGGTGATCGAGCTCAGCCGTCCACCGCCACAATCCGGCATAATTTGCAGCTTCTCTGGCACTGCAGGGGTGCGTAAAGCCTGTAGAGGAGATCCTGGTTGTCCGCTGCCACTATCGAGGCGTCCCAACCCTGCCTGGCGCTACTAGAACTGGAGAACTCGGCCGCCGCTACTTGCATCGGCGTGCGGCCCTGAGACGTGGCCGACGTGTGTGCTGCGGCGCCCCGCGCGAGCCAGCTGCGTACGCAATCGGTGTGTGTGCTGTGGCCCTTCAGGGTTCCCTCGCTGGAAGTGCGGGTTTGAGGAGGGCTGCGATCCCGATCCTGAACATCGCGGATCGGAGGGTGTGCCGAGCGCTCCCGGAGGTTGCGGGCAGCGGGCCTGGTGAGTGACTGGGGCTCGCCCCTGCTGCCTACGCTCCTACCCTGCTGATCTATCGTGCACTGGACCCCCCCTGTTGTCCGTTTTACCTTGGGACGCTGAGACGCCTGCTCCATGCTGATGTGCTGCAGCAGTCCTTGCTGTCGTCCGGGCTGGGCCTGAAGTTTTCTAAAGTTGGACTCCTGACTGCGGGAAGAGGCCTGGCGGCGCTATAGGTGGGAACGTGCTCTGTTGGCGCCATACTTGCTGTGAGTCTGGAAGGCGGATGTTCTTTTTTTGGTGATATCTGCTGGGAGACAGTGCGGCCTGCGATTCTGACCCTCCCCCCCTGTGCCCATTGTCCTCCTAGCTCATCGAGGTCGGAACGGGCCGCATAGCGCACGTCTCCCCGAGTTGGTGCGTGGGGGTGCACGATCCTTGGCATACACTTACTGTGGTGGTTGCACAAACCAGTAGCGCAACCATGGGCAAACCGGATAAGTCCCAACCAAAGCTCAACTTCGAGCAGCGTAAATCGAAACGTCATGAAGATGTGGTGGATTCGGCGATGGCTGACTCAGACAACCCCGCAGACGACCCGGTGAGTGACATTAAACAAATAATCGCATCCATGCAGCGCGGTCTGACAGCTATAGATGCCAAGATCGACACAATAGACAGAATGGCTGAAAGGGTTGATAAACATGCGGAACGCCTAGATATGGCGGAGCGCCGCATTACTGAAACAGAAGAAGCCCAAACCGACGCCACTAATGCCCAGCGGCAAGTAGAGAAAGCCCTGGTCTTGCTGCAAGATAGGGCTGAAGATTTGGAGGCGAGGTCGAGGCGGTGTAACCTCCGCATCACGGGCCTACCCGAATCAACAGCTACGGGCTCCATGGAACCTTTTATTGAACAACTTCTTAGAAACACTACTAGGCGCTGAAACCTTCTCTGCTATGTTTGTGGTAGAAAGGGAGCACCGCTCGCTGGGCCCAAGACCACAGCCAGGCGCTCCCCCACGGCCAGTTATAGCTAAGCTACTCAATTACCGGGACAGAGATGCAGCATAACGCAGGGCGAGAGAACTGGGCACGTTGCAATATGAGGGTTCCTCCCTTTCCCTCTTCCCCGACTTTATTATCAAGGTGCAGGAAGCCCGGAGGCAATTTGTCCCATTGAAGCGCAAGCTGAGAGATCACCAAATTGAGTATGCTATGCTATATCCTGCGAGGCTGAAAGTTCTCTTTGATGGCAACCCTAGAATTTTCTCGGATCCGCAGACCCTGCAGAAGGCTCTCAAAACTTGGGAGGTAGCTGGCAAACGCAGGAGAGACCATGGGGATGATGCTGGTGGTGACGTCTTGCCGCATAATCTTGATGAGAATGACTGAGATCCGTGGACGAGGTTCACACTGTTTCTCCCTTTGTACTTTGCAGTACCACTCAATGTGCTGATGCTACCCAGTTTCCCTGGTTGCTGAGGGGGTTTAATTCCTCATGATGGAAGATGTTGACAATTGCAGTGTTATTGCCCTGTACAGTAACATTGGAGTGGTGACCCTTGCAGAACTGTGGTTTGACTTAGTCCCCCCCCAATAGTTTCTCCTGTAAAAAGTGAAGCTTGATCGTATGCTTAAAGGTGGTGTGGCGGAGGGTGGTGAAGTTTGAGATCGCTGGGTAACATCCGCCCCAAAGCGTTACCCGCTGTTGTTGATGTTGTCCTGGGGATTGACGTTTGTGTTTTTTCATTTTTTGTGATTGTTGTGTTTTTTTGGAAACAGGGAGGGTTACTTATCGCCTCTGCACAGTTGGGGTATGCATGGCGTGGGAGGAGGGTGGCAATGTGGGGATTTATTTTGATTTTATATGATATTCCTCTTTTTTGCACGTCACATGTCGTTGTTTTTGCTCCTTAATTTGGGGGGTGGCTCGGGCACTAGGTGCTGGGTACTATGCAGACACCTGCTCACTCTACATGCTCATCACACAACAATATGGCTCATAGGCAAAGTTTGAAGCTCTTGACGTGGAACGTTAGAGGTCTTAATGACCATAGAAAGGTGCGCAAAATTCTGGCTTATTTAAAGAGAAAAGAGGTAGATATAGCTTTACTGCAGGAGACGCACCTCCATCCGAGCTGCAGTCTACTGACAGGGAGTCGCATTTTGGGGGTTTTCCATGCCGCTTGCTTCACCTCTCACTCAAGAGGCATTTTAACCTGGGTTAACCCCAGTGTGAAACTCCGGATTGAATGTTGTGATTCGGATCCTTCTGGTAGATATGTTATAACCCGCTGCTATAATTCCTTTACTGACCTACTTGTAGTTAACTCCTACGGCCCCAATTATGATGATCCGCAATTTTATCAATCCCTTTTCCGGGCTATTAGAGCACATTCCCCTCTATCGGTGGTGTGGGGAGGAGATTTCAATTGTGTTTTGGACCCTACTCTAGACCGCTCCAAGGGACCAATGAGAACCCCATCGGCTGCTGCTAGAGCGATTGTTGATATCTCTGTACAATTGCAAATGGTGGACGTGTGGAGAGCTCGCTCAAATGCTAAAGAGGGATTTACACATTATTCGGCACCCCATGACATATACACACGCATAGATTACTGGTTTCTCTCGCAAGCCTTAATGCCTACGGTACAGGATTGTGTAGTCCTAGCTCGAACGTTCTCTGATCACTCACCTATTTTATTGACTCTTTCCATACCTCCGCGAGGGCCTCCTCCCTTCTTATGGCGGTTCCCTCCCTATTCACTCTTAGACACAGTTTTTAAAGCAGAACTGAATGAGGCTATCTCGGAATTTTTTACGATTAATGTTGGTACTGTAGAGCCTTTTGCCACCGTTTGGGAGTCATTCAAGGCTTATATTAGGGGCATGGCCATCAGTAAGCATGGGGGAGTCCTTCGTTCAATACGTGATAGGTTGGCACTTTTAGAAACCCGGATTGCTGCTTTGGAGGAAGAACTGACACGGGAGTCCTCTCCGCAATTACTCGAACTCCTGAAATCCACGATTGCCGAGTTTAATACCGAAGCAGACAGTGAGGTAAAACATATGGGCAAATATGCTACTGCTAGAATATATGGCGAGGCGGATCGTCCGGGTTCGGTCCTAGCAGCAATGGCTAAACATAGGCAGGAGTCCCGTGGCGTCCCTATTCTGTCAGACGCTGATGGTTCGACTTGGACGGATCCGATAGATATCGCTAATCAGTTCCGGAATTACTATCAAGAGCTATATAGCTCAAAGGTCTCCCCGAGTGACGAGGACATACTACAATATTTGGAGTATATCGAGTTGCCTTGGCTGCAAAACTGGCACAGGGAGTTTTTGATGTGCCCCATTGAGCACTCGGAAATACGTTTGGCGCTGAACTCGATGAGGGAGGGTAGTGCTCCTGGTCAGGATGGACTCACAGTGGCATTTTATAAAGCCTTTGGTGATCTGTTGATCCCCCATTTGGCCCCATTGTTCCAGGAGATGGGGGCCGACGGGGTCATGCCACAGACCATGCGGGAAGCCCTGATCGTTACGTTATTAAAACCAGACAAGGACCCCCAAAAGTGCTCCTCCTGTCGCCCGCTATCTTTGTTGAATGTGGACACTAAGATCTTTGCTAAGATTCTAGCTAACCGTCTCTCCCCGCTAATGCATAAGTTGATTGGTCCTGAGCAGGCAGGGTTCATTCATGGCAGTTCACTCTCGCATAATCTCCGGACGTTGTTTGGGGCCCTTCAACATACCCGCCCGGATGTCCCTGCTGCGGCGGTATTCCTTGATGCCGAAAAGGCATTCGATTCTATAGAATGGTCTTTTCTTTACGCTGTGCTACGTCGTGTGGGGGTCGGTGATGTTTTTTTGCAGCTGGTTGCGGTACTCTATAATTCGCCGGTGGCTCGAGTCCGTGCTGGAGATGTGGTTTCTGATCCTATTTTTATTTCGCGGGGCACTAGGCAGGGATGCCCCCTGTCCCCGCTATTATATGCTTTGGCGGCTGAACCCTTATTGAGAGTGCTGCGGGAATATCATGGCCATAGGGGCCTCCGCTTCCCTAACTATAATTTAATAGTGTCAGCCTACGCGGACGACACACTTTTGTATATTAGAAACCCGGAAGTACATCTCTCCCCTATTATACGTGAGGTGCTGCGATTTGGGGGGCTGTCGAGGTTGAAAATCAATTGGTACAAATCTTTGATTTTCCCGTTAACGCCTTGCATGACTCCCACACAGTTAGATTACCCTTTGCGGTGGACCTCTGACCCTGTCCGCTACTTGGGGATTCAAGTCCACTCGGATGCTGACCTCGTGATCCGAGCAAACTATGGTAGAGCGATTGCCAAGTTGAGTGAGGATGTAGATCGGTGGATTCGTCTTCCACTTTCGCTGGTCTATTAAACAAGTCTCTAAAATGTACGCCTCATCCTTACAGACCAAGATTTCTTCATACTCTAGCGCCCGTTTAGCCTGGCAAGCTGATATTGGGAAGCAACTCCCGGATGATATATGGTTTTATTGTTGTGAAGTCACTCGTAATGTCTCTCTCAATGGCAGGCATAGGCTGGCGCATTTCAAGTTTTTGAATAGGGTCTATTATACACCAGGACGCCTACACAGATATGGGCTGCGTGAATCTGATGGCTGCGAACGCTGTGACATGCCGCAAGCTGTTTTTTATCATCTGGCATGGCAATGCCCCCCTATTGCTGATTATTGGGGTCACATTTTCACAGCGCTGTCTGAGATTGTGGGCATTAGTATCACACCTGATCCATTATTAGCGCTGCTAGGCTACACGAAACCTCTGCAGAAAAAAGTGCGCAAACTGATTGCCATGGGCTTGCTTTTAGCTAAGCATAGGCTCGCTATGAGATGGTTGTGAGGGCCTCTACCAACAGTGGCTGAATGGGTAAACGATATGGTGTATTGTAACACTCAGTCAGAAGTCTATAGTGAGCTGCTTCCGCCATGTTCCCGTCCATTGAGTTTTTGGGGTCTCTTCATACAATATCAGGCGTCACGCCAGGGAGAGGATGAAATGCAGGACGACTAATGCTTGTATTGCTTTAATGACTAATGCATCTTTGCTGTCAAGTTATTTTAACACGGTTGACATTCCCCATTCCACATACAGGAGATACGTTTGTTTGTCCAATTGGTCCGACCTTCCCTAGGAGGGGATGACTGAGTAAATGTTGTGAATTATACCCCGCTGTGCCCGTTGCCCTCTTTCTAATTTTACAATATGACTTTGTATTGCGTATAATGTATGTGACCTGCGCTTTTCTTTTTGTAAGTGATTGCGATTTGTATTTTTGTTATCTTTGTACTCTTGCAAAACTTATAAATAAAATAATAAATAAATAAAAAATCCTATTCTATTTAAAAATAATAATAAATAAATAACATGAAAACTAACACAAACCCAAAGATCATCACATCCTTATTTAATCTCCTGACATTACAGGAGGGTACTACTGGAAAGCTAAGTCCGAGAATGGAGAACAGTGCAGGTTTCAGACTCCCAGTGCACACCCAGGAAATCAAGTTATTGTTCAAATTTTTTTTTGGGGGGGGGGGATTTTTATATAGCACGAAGTACTCGGCCAGGAGGTACTGGAGCGCTTTTCTTGAGCATCAGTTTCATTAGAACACATTCATGCTTTTTTGTGTTTTAGGCCCTAGGGGCACCATTTACAAGCCAATTGCGCCGCAAGTGAATCACTTTTTTTGACGCACTGGCAGCGAAATGGGCTTGCCCATATTTACAAGGCCACGTAAAGTCACCTTGCATGACTTTTATTGGTCTTGTAAATATGTGCCCCTTTCATACATTACTCTTGTGTGAAAGGGGAGTTCCATAGGTGTTGTTGTGGGTGTTCCCAGGCAACATCCACGGAACCTGACACATTCCGAGATTTACAATGTTTTGTAAAGCTGGGAATGCGTCAAAATCCTACACCTCCCCAGGGGAGGCATCAGAGTGGTGCAACAAGAAGAAATACTTTTATTTCCCCTTGTTTTTTCCTCTTCTATGGGTGCTGCATGCTGTAGCATACATAGAAAGAGGAAAACGCGATCAATAATTGTTTTTGTGCACAAAGGTTCCACTCCTGCACAAAAACAACCATCCCCCACTGCAGGCACCCTCGCAACATTATGCAAGCGTGTCTGCATTGACGCACGGCTGCTGTTTGAGCACCGGCACAGGACAGAAGGACAGGAATGCGCTGTATCTTGTAGATACGGCGCATTCCTGCACTTTTATTTTTACACACCCAGCAGCGCAGCAGGAAGGCTTGCTGTGCTGCTGTGCGTCAAAATATAGTAAATGATGCCCTAGGAGTTTAAGTGATTTCCCAGAAGCACAAGATGTTGAGTCGCCGCTGAGACTCGAACCTAGCTCCCCAGTTTCAAAGTAGGCAGCTCTGGCCGTAGTGTCAAATCTTCTTCCAGTGTACTGCCATACCGGTAGACTTCAACTAATGCTGCAGAGTTGAAAAGGTTTTCGGGTTTCCATGGAGATATATAAGCCAGAAACATTAAACATCATCGTGTGGTTAAGGGAAATGCAAATTCCAAGGTGAGTTTCTGCAGTATTTGGCCCTGGGACAACTCTGGAATTGGCAGCAACTATCAATGTACTCTTAACATTGGCACAGTTTGAGCCTTTCCACTGACATGCAACAGAAATATGTGCATGTGCTGCGCCAATTTTATCTAGAGAAGTGTCTGTATGCAGGAAAAGAGAACATCTAGGACCGTATTATAGAAGTGCCCTGGGGGCGCAACAGGCGAATGTGCCTGCTTTGTGCGCCCCCGGGGCACTTTGGTATTACAGAAGGGGCCGCAGACGCTTGTGTGTGTCCTTCTGTAATAACGATAGCGCTGGCACACATAAAGCACCAGCGCTATCTTCAGGGGGCGTTACCTCATTTGCATGGGTGCGTGGCCCCATGCAAATGACAGAAAGCCTTTACCTTATGCGCCATTTGCATAATACGGGCCCTGATGTTTAGCTCCAGTTTTCGGCTACTAATTGTGAGAACATTCTGCTTCGTTTTATCCATTGTTTGATGTTGGAGGACAGAAATGTCCAGGATTGGTGCTGTTGATCAAAAAGCCACTGAGCATGTCACAATGTAGTTAGAAGTTTTTTTGGAGGGGCTAACAGTTTTTTCTATAACTAATTTGGCCATGTCGTGTACCCACCACAGGCCATCTAGCGCACCATGCACAACTGTTGAGGGGGTAATTGATGGGTCTGGCCGAAGCTCAGGGCCAGTTCCAGCACATGTTCACGTTCCAGCATTACGCTCACTGAGCATGGCCTTTGGCAGTGCACAGCAGAATCTGTATTTTGCCGCTAGCTGAGTCGGGCCCAGCACCTCTCCCCTGCTCAGCACTCTCCTTGTTCAGCCCATCGCGCTGAACACAGCTTTTGACCATGCACAGCAGTCTGGGCAGCCTATTAGCCTGAATCCCACCGTGCATGGTCTTTGGCCTTGTGCAGCAGAGCTCGGAGCCAGGCCCTGCACTCAACCCTTTGTCATGAGGCCAGGTGTGCAAGGCCTTTGGCCATGTGCAGAAGGGAAGGGAAATGGTCGCACTCGTTCCCGTGCACCCAGCCTAGTGCGCACGGCCAGCAGGGCCTGGGACTAGGCCTGTTCCCGCTCCCATGCACCCCAGCCCACTTCCACAGCTTTAGTGTGTGAAGCTAGCTCTGGGTGCAGGACCATTGGCAGGCCAGGCCTCTAACCATATCTCTTGTCCACAGTGGTCACAGCTAGGCCAGGAGCCGTCACCATGCCACCAAGATGGCTGCGCCCTACTACAGCCATGCCCAGCGGAGCCTGATCAAGTGTTCCGAATAGGAAGAGTAATATTTTTGTGTAGAGTAAGTGGCTGAAATTGACCTTCTTTTATTTTGTTATTTTTATGGAGGGTGTACTTTTTTACATGTTTTCACAAAAACTTAAATGTAGGTAAATATATAGTTAACTAATGGCATTAGCATTAGCATTAGAAATGTATCCTTTACGTCATGGTCCAATTTGATACCTCGAGTAGAACAAAAGGTATGCCATTTGCTATTCTAGGACATTTGATAAAGCATTTATAAAAAAAAGTTTGTTAAAAAGTATGCTTGTTAATGGATGTACAAACAATTTAAATCAAGTGTTTGAATTAGCATGTTAAGAATGTGAGACCTGCTCCTGAAGAAGGGAATTAATTTGCTGAAAGCATCAAGTGTACTGAAATGAACCTATTGAAATGGAACGTACAATTATACCAGATGTAATTCAAAGTAATCGAACTGAAGAAAATGCATATGAATTTATCCAATAATGTAATTGATTTCCATTCGAGTGTGTGCGTCTGAATTTGCGGGAGACCACCACACAACAGAGCTTCTTAGTATTTCATGGCCCAAGGATGGATTTGCATAGACGGAAGATGCACTAAATACACGAGATCCTTGTACTAAATAATTGACTGAAGGTTGAAAGTAAAAACGCAAGCATGAGTATCTAGATATCATTAATGGAGGATGATCATCTTGCAGTTGATTTATGAAACCTAAAAAAACTGTAGTGACATTCCCTGCCATGTGCAGCTCTAACGACCTTGTTCAAGCTGCTTTATGGCCAAGGGACACATAGGGGTCGATTCCGATTCGGGCCGGAAATAGCACCGACCGACTCGGAGCCGGAATTTATACCGACCTACACGTACCTGTGGCGCCCGACACGCCAAGTACGATGCAAGGCGTGCAAAATCCGACCGACACGTACCGAACCCAAGCCGAACGACCGAGCCGCACGGAAAACAGCAATCCGGCCGGAAAAACACGCGAATCGAACCGACCGACACGCACCCGGAACAAATCCGACCCGAAACGTACACGCGAACTCCAAACCGCAAAGTACGATGCAAGGCGCGAAAACCACGACCGAGTCGTACGGAGGACAAGCCGTACGACCGACACGCATACAAAACCGAGCCGAAGTAACACAAAACACCGCGACCGACGCGTACGCAGCATAGAAAACTGCACAAACACAGCGTGAACGAAACGGAGAAGACCGTACGAGACAAATGCAGGGTCCGACTCGGTCACAAGAACGTTTCCAACATGCACAGACAGTACAAAGGAAAAATTACACAAAAAAAGGCCAAACAAGCAATTACAAAGCCAATAAATACTGGGGGGTGGGGACAGAGAACAAAGACACACCCACAACTCCACCCATATAAAGGACACAAATCCCAACCATGATCCTTTGCAAATGCCATTCTACTGCCAGCACCCAACAGACAGCAACCACACACCCACAGCTCATCCCTCACACAAGCCACACACCATCAGCACACCAACAAATACCTACCTCACATACACTCAGCAAAACACACACTCACACACCCTCACCTGCACACCAACACACACATCACTCACCATCACCACCCATCACCATGCCCCCCAAGAAGAATCACAAGTTCCTAGATTGTGAATTGGAAGTCATGGTAGACGAGATCCTCAGGGTAGAGCCACAGCTGTTTGGCACACTGGTCCAACAGACCCCCATCTCCCAGAAAACCAAGATGTGGGAGAGGATCATCAACAGGGTGAACGCACAATCACCATGTCTGCGCACAAAGACCGACATCCAGAACAGGTGGTATGACGTGCGCAGGAGGGTCCGGGAGCTGCTCAAGAAAGACTACCTCCTGAGCCAATACACCGGCAGTGGCCCTCCTGCCAAGCCAGTATACCTCAGGCCCTGGGAGGAGAAGGTGCGGGCCATCCTTCCGCCAGTGAGCGTATATGGACTAGAGAACATCCCAGAGCCTGGTGAGTACACAACAAATGTACACAATATTCTGCCACAATACACACACACATCACTGTCAAGGGGAGAGTCAAACCATGCACTGATAGCAATTACACAGCAACCAGAACAGAATCATCCCAAAATGTGTATGTCAGTCAGATAAACACAACACATGCCATCTCAAAGTTACATTTAACCGTGTCATCACATGTACAAACACAACTACAACTACAGCTAGGCAGTGGCACAAATAGAACTAACAAACACATCCAGACATGTAGCCACCACTACAACACCAACACACAGTGAAGACCACTGAAAGAAAGGAATTCTGTGTATGCTGGGCAAATCAGTGTAGCCGATAGCATCATGGGAGTCGTAGTCACACATATTGCCCCCCCCCCACAACTGTCCCATCAACACCACCATGAACCATGCGCACATCACAGGGAGTGGAAAAGGACTCACAAGATGGCTGACACTGGCTACTGCTGTGGGGAGCACAAGGGCATGCTGGGAACTGCACACCAACCAACAGCAGGACACCACTGTCAGCCATCTTGCCATTGCCCTCACACCCACACACACTGAACTCCCCACAAAAGCAAGTAAGTATGGGAATGCTGGGAAGTGGGGTGGAGGCAATAGCATGATGGGAGTCATAGTCACAGACATAGCTCACCCCCACAACTGTCCCATCAACACCACCCTGAACCATGCCCACATCACAGGGAGTGGAGAAGGACTCACAAGATGGCTGACACTGGCTACTGCTGTGGGGAGCACAAGGCCCTGCTGGGAACTGTGCACCAACAAACAGCACAACACCACTGACTGACATCCTGAGAGACAACATCCACTCCCTGCAATGCAAGCACAGTCCATGGTGGGATAACTGACTGGCTGGGTGGGAAGGAGGGCCGGCTGTCAACCAAATACAACCAATGCAGACCATGTTCACACCACAACAAATACATAGAAATGCCCAAATAATGCAGGACAATGTGCCACACCAATATCAACCCCTGACTGTGACGACTTAGGACAATGCAATGTACTGGCCCGCACCCAGAGGCACAGTCACAACTGTCAGGTGTGTCAACCATTGATGCCTGCAGAAACATAACATACATTGTGTGTGTCTCCCAAAAACAGGTGATGATGGGGACACAGCAGCAGATGCTGAGGAGTCCCAGTCCCAGGCTCAAGAGGATGCGGAGCTCACTGGTGTCGTACAGCCTCTGCCCTCCTCGGACGAAGAAGACCAACCTGGCACATCCGGTGCAAGTCTACATGCAGCACCAGCAGGACCACCAGCTGCAGCACCAGCAGGACCACCAGCTGCACCCCCTGCACCCACCCCTCCAACGACTGTCACCACAAATACCATCCCTGCCGACATGGACAGAACAAGGAGCAACACCAGCACAGGGACCCTGGACCAACGTGGGGCCATGGACACCACCACCACCACCAACCCCCAAGGTGGACCAGGGTCATCTGTGCGTGCCACTGCACGCACTGCACATGTCGGCAGGGGTGGTGGGAGGGGTGGGAGACAGAGGTCGCTGCTTGCAGAGGTTGCTGGTGTGCATGATGACCCACAACTGGTACGCATAGCCGATGCGTACCAGTCCAGCACCGGAGATCTCAGCCAGGTAGTGGGGCTCCTCAGAGACATGAAACAACAGCAGGCTGCCCATCATGCCCGCTTGGACTCACACATGTCCTGCGTGGAGTCCAAGTGGGACGCACTGCAAGAGATGACGGCGGTGCACAGGGACATTTTACAATGCCTCCGCCAGATGAACAGCAACCAGTCCACACCTCCCTGTGTGCCAACAACATCTGGTGCTGAACAAACTGCAACTGCCACAGGGAGGGAGGATGACTCTGGCGGAGAGTCCCCTGCACCACAGCAGCCTGTACTTGAGGGGCCCCCCCCAAAGAAGAGGGGTTGTCCGAGGAGGGGCAAGTGAGAGGCCGATGGCCAAGCGCAACTCCCAGGAAGCCTGAACCTGTTCTGGATGTTCACCTTTGTGCACAGACTGTTCACCCTGTTGACGGCAACACAACTCCCACACATTGCATGGGGAGTACAAGTTGGACCAATGTCTCAGACAACTGTGGCCCCGATACTGGGGATTTTGTCTACCAGGGCTTTCAATTCACCTAGGAACTTCTGATTGCAAGATATATGTACAGCACTACCCATCCTATGCACTATTCACACAAATGTATCACAATAAACACACTAATACACCATACTTGCCTCTGTTGTGATTCCAACGTGGGTGCTGTTATGGGGATGATGAACTGCAAAATTACACTGTGTATGCGAACTGCAACAGCAAGTACAACACAGGCATGTGAGTAAAGGCAACGTGACACATATGAGGGAGACACACCACCAGGGCTACACAACACATACACACCTAGGCCATCTGACTCATTGCCTACACTGATGTTGCCAGGGAAGACGGTGCAATGCACAGACACCACACCTATTCCCAGTTGTAGTCAAGTAGCCCACAGGTGCAGTAAGCAAATGGCAGTCAAATGTGTGACCACAGACAACGCACATCACAAAGTGAAGCACAGGTTTATTACACAGTTGCAACATGTCGTAACCACTACAGATGCAAGGTAATCCCACCTGGCAGTGGGCACACAGTCAACAACTGTAGAAGGAAGGAAGTCCATGGGTGTGGCGCACATCACCTGTAGGGACACAACAGCTACCACCCTGGAAGTACAATCACATCGTCGGTGGACACAGTTGACCAAACTAATCTGAAAGTACCCTGTGAAGGACAGAAATGACACACAGTCAAAAGCAATGGAGAACAGGACAGAATAGCAAAACTCATGCACAATACATGTTACAAGATACCCACCCAGAACCAAGTTAGCATGTCAACACTGTTGGGGAGTACAGACCACCTGTAAGCACACATCGCTACACACATCCAGTCAAGTAGCCCATGGACACACTCCAACAGCACCAGAGCACCACCTACACATATCATGCCAACTCACATCATTGACATGACACCTCAGGATACTCACATTCAGCTAAAGAAGTTGGTGATGAGCTGTGTGCGGACATCACCCTCATCATCATCATCATCACTGGCATCGTGGTCCAGGCCAGGATCCTCCACAGGTGGCGGATGTTGGTCATTGTCATCCTGGATGAGAGGCAACTCCTTCCGCACTGCCAGGTTGTGGAGCATGCAGCAGACGACGATAATCTTGCACACTTTCGCAGGGGCATATGGGAGGGACCCTCCGGTCTTGTCCAGGCAGCGGAAGCGGCTCTTCAGGAGACCAAATGTCCGCTCAATCACTCTCCTGGTCCGACCATGTGCCTCATTGTAGCGCATCTGGGCTGGTGTCACAGGGTTCCTGAGGGGTGTCAGCAACCACGGCATGTTGGGGTATCCCGAGTCACCTACGGACAGACAAGTGCACATTAGCTGACTTGGAAACGTGGGCGGAATACTACAGATCAGATCACACACAATGGCACAAAGTCAGTACACACCGACAAGCCAGGCACGCTGGTTCTGCATCTGTGCCATCATCCTGGGGATGCGACTACTCCTCATCACAAAGGCATCGTGTGCTGAACCAGGGAAACGGGCACACACGTGTGTGATGGTCATATCTGCAAGACACACCACCAGTGCATTGACCGAGTGGTAGTGCTTGCGGTTCCTGTAGGCCTGCTCCTGGGCCTGTGGTGGTACCAAAGCCACATGTGTCCCATCAATGGAGCCAATGACATGCGGCATCCTCCCCAGGGCATAGAAGTCACTCTTCACGTCAGTGAGTCGTTGCAGTCTAGGGAAATAGATGTACCGGTTCAGGAATAGCAACATTGCCACCAAAACATCGCGGAGCACACGGCTCAACATGGTCTGTGACATCCCACCAGCAGTCGCCACAGTATGTTGGAAGGTACCGGTGGCAAAGAAGTGTAGGGCTGCCATCACCTTCACCTTGGGGGTCAGCGCTGTAGGATACGGCCGGCCAGGCTGCAAATGTGGGGCCAACTGCACTGCCAAATCCTCAATCAGCTGCCTGGTGAAGCGGTACCGTTGGATGCTGTCCCGTTCCACCATCGTTGCCAGGTCTGGGAATGGTCGATGGACAGCAGGAGCCCTGCAGTGCAGAGGAGAAGAAAGCAAGATTGTCAGTCAGCCCACATATGCGGCATTGAACACACTCAATATCCCAACATACATCATTATGAGGCACAACTACATGAAGTGTGCAGTTCCGTAAGGACATGTATAGTACATACATGGCCAACATCTGTCATCACGGTTCAACAAGTGACATCAATAAGTCCCAGGTTGGCCCATTGGATATCATGAGGCCGTGTCACAGTTCCCATCTCCTGCTGCCGTGTCACAATCACCCCCACAGTGACATGTGAGGACAGATGTGCCCCAGGCATCACAGCTCAACGACAGGTACATTCCCAGGGACCCTGTATTGCCACATGGACACTGGCATTACATGGAGTATCATGTATACACCACAGCAAAACAACTATGACCCCCACAGGTAGTGGTCCCACTTGCCACTGCAGGACAGACATGGACGTCTGTGACACACACACGCACAACATCAAAGTCCATGCACACACAACGTGGATGTGGAGACTGTCTCCCATTGTGCACATGAAATCAGAGACATTGTAAACACTACATGCACACAGACTGTGGAGGACCATCACTATTGTGCCACTGGGACACCCTGGCTCAAACATACCGTCCCACATGGGACTCACGGGGTATGTGACATGACATACACATACACCACCGTGAAATGTGACCATGGCACATGCACAGATATGAACAGTTGCACATCACAGTGGTCATGTACACGTAACACCCAGGATCCTGTCCCCATGAACACGTGCACAGCCTGGGGGTGGATGCCCCCATGTGACACCCACAGGACAACATGTACACCAACATACACACAATAGGAAATGCAGCCTTACATGCCTTATCATACAGTTTGGACAGGCTGTCGTGTTGTAGGTGTGCCCCTCACTCCCTGGGAGCTATCTGTGGCTGGCATATGTCCATCTGAGACAGGCATGGTGACATATGCCAGTCACTTGTACAGGGATGCGTTGAACAGCAATGGACCGATCGGTGCCCCCGGCCGGCCCATTGCATTCAATGTGTGCGGGTACGCGTTGTACCCCTGTACGCGTTGATCAGCAATGGACCGATCGGTGCCCCCGGCCGGCCCATTGCATTCAATGTGTGCGGGTACGCGTTGTACTCCTGTACGCATTGATCAGCAATGGACTGATCGGTGCCCCGGCCGGCCCATTGCATTCAATGTGTGCGGGTACGCGTTGTACCCCTGTACGCGTTGTACCGCAATGGACCGATCGGTGCCCCCGGCCGGCCCATTGCATTCAATGTGTGCGGGTACGCGTTGTAACCCTGTACGCGTTGTACCGCAATGGACCGATCGGTGCCCCGGCCGGCCCATTGCATTCAATGTGTGCGGGTAAGCGTTGTGCCTCTGTACGCGTTGATCAGCAATGGACCGATCGGTGCCCCGGCCGGCCCATTGCATTCAATGTGTGCGGGTACGCGTTGTACCCCTGTACGCGTTGTACCGCAATGGACCGATCGGTGCCCCCGGCCGGCCCATTGCATTCAATGTGTGCGGTGCACGCGTTGTACCCCTGTACGCGTTGTACCCTGTACGCGTTGTACCCCTGTACGCGTATGTACCGCAATGGACCGATCGGTGCCCCGGCCGGCCCATTGCATTCAATGTGTCGCGGGTACGCGTTGTACCCCTGTACGCGTTGTACCGCAATGGACCGATCGGTGCCCCCGGCCGGCCCATTGCATTCAATGTGTGGGTACGCGTTGTACCCCTGTACGCGTTGATCAGCAATGGACCGATCGGTGCCCCGGCCGGCCCATTGCATTCAATGTGTGCGGGTACGCATTGTACCCCTGTACGCGTTGTACCGCAATGGACCGATCGGTGCCCCGGCCGGCCCATTGCATTCAATGTGTGCGGGTACGCGTTGTACCCTGTACGCGTTGTACCGCAATGGACCGATCGGTGCCCCCAGCCTGCCCATTGCATTCAATGTGTGCGGGTACGCGTTGTACCCCTGTACGCGTTGTACCGCAATGGACCGATCGGTGCGCACCCATTGACAATGGCCTAGCCTGGCAACGGACGCGTTTTCGAAATTCGAACGAGTCGGTTGCTGGAAATTCAGTTGGTCACCCACAACAATGTTGCAAAATCATGTATGTCATGAAGTTGAAGATTTGAAGGATGCTGTGGGCGTGTATTGGTGCTGCTATTCCATGGATTGGCCAGATTCAGAAGATGCAAACGACTTGGACCTATCACTTTGGACACAAGGGACAGTATCTGCCTCTCCAGCACATATATATTGCTGGCTGTTCCCCTGAGAGCTCACTTGCCTGCACTACATGCTCCAGGACGACATCTGCCACTGCACTGCACTGCTGCTGTCTCTGCCCCTCTGGACCCTGCAATGGCACGTACTGTGGAGAGAGCCCCAGCCTTCAGCCTTGAGGAGAACCAGGCCCTGCTGGACAGCCTACTTCCACAGTACAGCAAGCTGTATGGGACACCAGGGGAGCAGGTGAGTGTTCTGTGCACTGCCTTTCTGAATGTGCATTTTGTCTGACTAGCAAGCATGAAAGTCTGCACGCCACTGGCTAGCAGGCTCACTGAGTAGTTGTCACCCCCCATAGTGTGTAGTGACATGCACTGGACAGGTATGGTGCAGTGACAGTGCATTTGAACAAGGTTTTACTTCCCATGCAATGATACCATGTAGTGACGTCTGGCAAACTGTCCATGGGCAGCGTTGCACTGCCTGTGTACATCATGTGCCCCTGTGAATGAGACATGTATATACAACTGTGTCATGCACAGATATGTCGATACAAAAGGGGATGATGGACGGAACGTTTGAGCCAATCAAACACTCACCCCCAGTCAACTGATCTGGGTTTAATCCATCATCATTCTTTAGCTCACTCCACCACCCCAGTTCAGACATGGCCATATGCAAATCAGTCTGACCCTGTGCCTCATGGGAACAGTCCAGCCCGAACTGCCAAGCCATGTCTTCCCTGGACCGGAAACAAGCATCCTAGGACCGGTTTCTGGCATTCCAGCCGTCATCAGCCAGGCTTGCTTGAATCCAGTGGCAAAGTGAGCAAGGGACCCACGTCTGGGCATACCCCCGCCAACTTAGGGCGAACAAAGCGATACAAAAGGGGATGATGGACGGAACGTTTGAGCCAATCAAACACTCACCCCCAGTCAACTGATCTGGGTTTAATCCATCATCATTCTTTAGCTCACTCCACCACCCCAGTTCAGACATGGCCATATGCAAATCAGTCTGACCCTGTGCCTCATGGGAACAGTCCAGCCCGAACTGCCAAGCCATGTCTTCCCTGGACCGGAAACAAGCATCCTAGGACCGGTTTCTGGCATTCCAGCCGTCATCAGCCAGGCTTGCTTGAATCCAGTGGCAAAGTGAGCAAGGGACCCACGTCTGGGCATACCCCCGCCAACTTAGGGCGAACAAAGCGATACAAAAGGGGATGATGGACGGAACGTTTGAGCCAATCAAACACTCACCCCCAGTCAACTGATCTGGGTTTAATCCATCATCATTCTTTAGCTCACTCCACCACCCCAGTTCAGACATGGCCATATGCAAATCAGTCTGACCCTGTGCCTCATGGGAACAGTCCAGCCCGAACTGCCAAGCCATGTCTTCCCTGGACCGGAAACAAGCATCCTAGGACCGGTTTCTGGCATTCCAGCCGTCATCAGCCAGGCTTGCTTGAATCCAGTGGCAAAGTGAGCAAGGGACCCACGTCTGGGCATACCCCCGCCAACTTAGGGCGAACAAAGCGATACAAAAGGGGATGATGGACGGAACGTTTGAGCCAATCAAACACTCACCCCCAGTCAACTGATCTGGGTTTAATCCATCATCATTCTTTAGCTCACTCCACCACCCCAGTTCAGACATGGCCATATGCAAATCAGTCTGACCCTGTGCCTCATGGGAACAGTCCAGCCCGAACTGCCAAGCCATGTCTTCCCTGGACCGGAAACAAGCATCCTAGGACCGGTTTCTGGCATTCCAGCCGTCATCAGCCAGGCTTGCTTGAATCCAGTGGCAAAGTGAGCAAGGGACCCACGTCTGGGCATACCCCCGCCAACTTAGGGCGAACAAAGCGATACAAAAGGGGATGATGGACGGAACGTTTGAGCCAATCAAACACTCACCCCCAGTCAACTGATCTGGGTTTAATCCATCATCATTCTTTAGCTCACTCCACCACCCCAGTTCAGACATGGCCATATGCAAATCAGTCTGACCCTGTGCCTCATGGGAACAGTCCAGCCCGAACTGCCAAGCCATGTCTTCCCTGGACCGGAAACAAGCATCCTAGGACCGGTTTCTGGCATTCCAGCCGTCATCAGCCAGGCTTGCTTGAATCCAGTGGCAAAGTGAGCAAGGGACCCACGTCTGGGCATACCCCCGCCAACTTAGGGCGAACAAAGCGATACAAAAGGGGATGATGGACGGAACGTTTGAGCCAATCAAACACTCACCCCCAGTCAACTGATCTGGGTTTAATCCATCATTATTCTTTAGCTCACTCCACCACCCCAGTTCAGACATGGCCATATGCAAATCAGTCTGACCCTGTGCCTCATGGGAACAGTCCAGCCCGAACTGCCAAGCCATGTCTTCCCTGGACCGGAAACAAGCATCCTAGGACCGGTTTCTGGCATTCCAGCCGTCATCAGCCAGGCTTGCTTGAATCCAGTGGCAAAGTGAGCAAGGGACCCACGTCTGGGCATACCCCCGCCAACTTAGGGCGAACAAAGCGATACAAAAGGGGATGATGGACGGAACGTTTGAGCCAATCAAACACTCACCCCCAGTCAACTGATCTGGGTTTAATCCATCATCATTCTTTAGCTCACTCCACCACCCCAGTTCAGACATGGCCATATGCAAATCAGTCTGACCCTGTGCCTCATGGGAACAGTCCAGCCCGAACTGCCAAGCCATGTCTTCCCTGGACCGGAAACAAGCATCCTAGGACCGGTTTCTGGCATTCCAGCCGTCATCAGCCAGGCTTGCTTGAATCCAGTGGCAAAGTGAGCAAGGGACCCACGTCTGGGCATACCCCCGCCAACTTAGGGCGAACAAAGCGATACAAAAGGGGATGATGGACGGAACGTTTGAGCCAATCAAACACTCACCCCCAGTCAACTGATCTGGGTTTAATCCATCATCATTCTTTAGCTCACGCCACCACCCCAGTTCAGACATGGCCATATGCAAATCAGTCTGACCCTGTGCCTCATGGGAACAGTCCAGCCCGAACTGCCAAGCCATGTCTTCCCTGGACCGGAAACAAGCATCCTAGGACCGGTTTCTGGCATTCCAGCCGTCATCAGCCAGGCTTGCTTGAATCCAGTGGCAAAGTGAGCAAGGGACCCACGTCTGGGCATACCCCCGCCAACTTAGGGCGAACAAAGCGATACAAAAGGGGATGATGGACGGAACGTTTGAGCCAATCAAACACTCACCCCCAGTCAACTGATCTGGGTTTAATCCATCATCATTCTTTAGCTCACTCCACCACCCCAGTTCAGACAGCCTACTTCCACAGTACAGCAAGCTGTATGGGACACCAGGGGAGCAGGTGAGTGTTCTGTGCACTGCCTTTCTGAATGTGCATTTTGTCTGACTAGCAAGCATGAAAGTCTGCACGCCACTGGCTAGCAGGCTCACTGAGTAGTTGTCACCCCCCATAGTGTGTAGTGACATGCACTGGACAGGTATGGTGCAGTGACAGTGCATTTGAACAAGGTTTTACTTCCCATGCAATGATACCATGTAGTGACGTCTGGCAAACTGTCCATGGGCAGCGTTGCACTGCCTGTGTACATCATGTGCCCCTGT
Source organism: Calotriton arnoldi (assembly GCA_963921515.1). Taxonomy (NCBI): domain Eukaryota; kingdom Metazoa; phylum Chordata; class Amphibia; order Caudata; family Salamandridae; genus Calotriton; species Calotriton arnoldi. Next base: position 2,041,043 of record CAWUFW010000708.1, read on the forward strand.
GAATGAGACATGTATATACAACTGTGTCATGCACAGATATGTTGCATGTGTAGTAATGGCCTTTTCACTTTGTCATCCTGACAGGTTAATGCCCATCGGAAGCAGGAGATCTGGAAGGACATCGTCCGGGCTGTCCGTTCCGTGGGGGTCTACAAGCGCCGGATCCGCAACTGCCAGAAGAGGTGGCAGGACCTTCGGGGCTGGCCCCGGAGGATTGCACGGGTCCAGCTGAAGCTGTCGCCTCCTCGCAGGAGGGGCGGAACACGGACCCTGACCCCCCACATGCTCCAGATCCTGGCGGTGGTGTTTCCAGACCTGGATGGGCAGCTGAAGGCCAGACAGCAGCAAGGAGGGGTGAGTCAAAGACTGCACTGTGAACTCTGTATTACATGCTATGTGCCCTCCTCTGGCCTGGTTAAACTGCCACAGTACATCAGTCATGTTGTCCAGGAGCCATGTCCCTCTATTGTGCACTGCCCACTCCTCATCTGATACCCAGGTGTGGCCCTTACATTCAGGGAATTGTGTCACTTGGGACTGTGTCCTTGCAGTTTGCTTCACTAAAGGTGGGGGACAGCATCTGTTTCCCTAACTCTGTTGTGGGCATCATGGGTGGGTCCATTGTTCACACAACGCCTGTGTTCGGACATGTAATCTGCGTGTTGCTTTGATATGCGGTCCACTTGCTGAGCTGAGCCACCACATGTGCCTGGGGTATGTGGCACACACCCATGCAGCGGGTGGGAACAATGTTTGGGCCCCAGGAGTGTGCAGATTACGTGTGTCACACATACATAGCCAGCTATCCACTGTCCAGGGCTCATCCCTCATTCATGTGGGGCAGGACAGTCATGCCTACTCCAGGCCATGCAATGCACTCTGTACTCCCACTCCCGTGTATCAGCTGACACATTGTGCGCAGTGATTTGACCCCTCAGGTGTCTGCCTCTGTGTCAGTGTGCTGTGGATTTGTTGCCAGGACTGCTGGGGTGTTTCTCGGTAGGGGCTCAGCATGCCACTGGAGATGTGACCATAGGAGACGATACTTGTGTGTCACATAGGTGTTTGATCAGCTGCCCGTGCAGACTGGGGTATGCGAATGTGAAGTTCAGGCAGCTGTTCCCCATTCACAGCAGATTGTGAGGGGCTCAGGTTCAGAGGGTAGTGTCACAGGTCTCCCATATGTCCAATCGGTATGACCTGGACAGATGAGGGTTAAGATGATGTGTTGTGTGGGGGATGTACATGTGCACTTGTGCAGCTCCAGGACTTGCATTCCCCATGACCTACTATTGTGACACAGTGCAGAGTGTTGTTGTCTGGCTGCCAAGTCATACATCACTGAGACAGTGATGTATGACTTAGCAGTCATGCCTCCGCCATGGCATGTGTCTACTTATTGGTGATCCTGCAGGGGAGTGACATGTGCTACATGCACACCATTGTGGAGATGGCTATCAGGACATGGGTGCATCATGGTGTCTGTCGCTGGTATGCATCACATGCATTTCCTATTTGACTCTGGGCGTCCCTTTCATCCGGAAACCTGTACTGACTCAGTGGCAAGAGTTGTGATGTGTGCATGTCCACATGCTACACCGTGTCCTCTGCACTGTCCAACTACTGTGTAGTTGGTGCATGTGTCCACACTGGGGTGTTGCTATCCAACAGACACCAGACAGATGGGTGCAAGGCCATGTGGGATGTGAGTGCCATGGATGGCATCAGACTGACAATTGGCTTCTCCTGTTCAGTTAGGGCACTTTTAGCAATGTACAACTAATGATGCCAGGGCTTGCTCTGTAATGTGCTGTGCTCACAGTGGTGTGTGCGTTTGGTGCAGGTGACTGATGTCTGTCTGTTTCCCCATTGTTTGCAGATACATCCACGGCCACGGAAGGGGACAGCTCCACGGACCAGGAGGAGCCGGAGAGCCAGACTGGGTCAGCAGCCGAGGAGTGGTCGGAGGGACCCAGTGGCACGGAGGGCGAGGGGAGCCACACCGAGGAGTCCTCAGCACCATCCACCTCAGCTGAGGACCAGAGCAACTCGGAGGATGACTCCCTTATGGAGGCGGGTGTCAGCAGCCACCACACCCCAGCTAGTGTTGCTGTCCCCGCCACCACCAGCACCACCACCACCACCGCCCTCCCATCGGCTCCCATTCCCCAGGTCCGTGGAGGCTCCCATGTTCGGTAGCGTGTCTCCTTTGGGCCAGGCACCGCACCCCCTGCCCCTGTGTCCCCTGCTGCCCTGAGTGAGGAGTCTGTGTACCTCCTTCGCCAGCTCCATGTAGGGCAGACAGCCATGCTGAGTGTCCTCCATGCGCACACCGCTCTGTTGACTCAGCTGGTGTCGTTCATGGAGGGCATCTCATCGGGCATGTCTGACCTACAGAGGGGCAATAGGTCCATGGACTCCTCCCTGACGGCAGCAGTGTCCCTCCTCAGACAGTCCCTCACCCCTCCTGCCTCTGCTCCATCCACACTCCCCAGCACCTTACCCGTCCCAAGCACACACACACCGGCACAGGCACACACCAGCACACACACATCCAGCAGACAGACACACACGCCACAAACAAAACGCACACGCACGCACAGTCAGGGGACTGAAACCAGACTCACAGGGGATGGGGCCCTGGAACACACACATGCATCCACAAGCACTGCGCAGTCCTCAGTTGCCTCTCCCTCCAAAGCACCCTCCCTTGCCTCACCTGCAACCCCAAAGACCCAGCGGCTCTTCCTCAGTGACCTCGGCCTCTTCCCCTCCGATCCAGCTGATACAGCATTCAGGGGGAAGAGGAAGCCCACCCACATGGAGCAGAGTGCCCCTCTCCCCCGGACACCCTCCCCCAGGCGCAGACAGACTGAGGCCCCCATCCGCAAGTCCCCCCGGAGTCGTAAGAGCAAGACCCCGCCGCCGCCCTGCAGCTCAGGCACCAGGTCTCCTTCCTCCATCCCTCAGGCCCCCACTCCACAGGTGCCCCCACCACACCCAGCCCCAGGTTCCCCCACCCACAGATATACCAACCCCAAGAGGATCTGGCCTTATACCCCTGCCACTTGCTCTCCCGGCACCACACCCCCCGCTGCGCTTGTCTGTGCCACTGATGTGGTGAGGGTGTCCTCCCCCTCTGTTCAGCCCACCTTGCCTGTTCCCGATTCTCCTCCCCTGGTGGTAGGCACTGCAGTGGAGTCCACTACCACCCTGTCTGACTTGGGCACTGCAGTGGCGGACCTGTCCACTCCATCTGCAGGGTCCACTGCAGTCGTGCCGGCACCCACAACATCTGAGTCATGCCCCCAGTTGTGCCGGCACACACCATGTCAGACACCTCCACTGCAGTTGTCAGTGGCTCTCCAGCACCCACCACCCCTTCCCTGCTTCCTCCTGGTGAGCCCTGATCCTGTCCCTGCGGTGCCTGGCCTGCCCCCCGGTTGCCCCTCCTAGTGGATTGTCCCTGGTTTTGTGCAGGCATGCGTAGGGTGACATCTGCCACTGTCACCCTGTTTGGACTTTGACAATGGACTGGCCATTGGCCTTTGTGTTTTTTCTGGACTTTCAGTTTTCATTGCACACATATGCTGAATAAAGCAACTTTCTGTTCTCTAGTGCTTATGCTTCTGATGTACATGTTGTTGATGATGCTGCTAACCATGCCCTTGCTGCAGTGATGGTGATATTTGGTCTCATGATAATGAAGTGTTACTGTGCAGGAACCCATGTGGTCCAGGGGGAATGTGTCCTATCCTGTGGTGTATCCATGTCATCCATAGCAGCATCTGAGGGTGTCATGTGTTCATTATTTGGCAATGGGATTTCCTACTTACATTAGCTATTTCACATCTGTGGCTTCCACCCCTGCACATCTGTTGTGCCTGCCATTGTTCAATTCGTCTACTTCCCTGACCGTGTGGCCATCTCCACTGGACATGCAGGTTTGGGCATCAATGGGAAAGGACTCATCTGTGTTGTCAGTGCAACATTGCTATACAAGTGTGTTGGATCTGTGCTGATGATTTCGTTGGCACTTCCATGACCAGGCTGATGTGACGGGAGCCCTCATTTGGTGCTAATTGTTGATTGTGTGACCAAGTGCTCAGCTGACATGATGGGGCCCTACTGAGGCAACATATGGCACAGCTTTCCTCACACAGGAGTGGAGTCCCCTCATGGCAGTGTGTACTCCTGTGACATTGCCTCCGCCCAAGGTGTGTGTTGTATGTGCATGTCTGTGTGTTCACTTCCGTTTAGCTGTGCATGCTGTGATCCCTAGTGTTGTACCTGTTTGTGATGCTTGCTGAGTTGACCTATGTTCCCCCAAAGTCTTCTCCCTGGGTTCTCTGTGATGTGGGTGCATGGCACATTACTGGTCATCAGGGTGTCACCCATAGGTGTGTTTGCTGTCAGGGCTGAGTTTGTGTGCAGACGCAGATGGGTCACAGTCAGGTTTCCCCTTGGCACTTGTTGTTTGCCCCTGTCATGTGATTTCCAGTTTGTGTTATCCTTCAGTGATTGTGACACGTTGTGTGTGTGACTGCTGGCACTCCTCAGGGTCCGGGCTGCAATGTTGGTTGTTGTCTATGTGTGTTCTTTGTGGGTGACCTTGGCTTCTTCATTGGTGTGTGACTGTGGCTGGGATCCCATTGGTTGGTGTGGTATTGCCGTCATGTCCATGTACAGCGTAGTGTGCAGTGTGTCAGACATTCAGGAGTCTTGTTGAGTGGCCATGTGTGATGTGTTTCTGCACCTTGGTTCCCACCCACCACCCTGGAATAGTCATGGGTGCATGTGCAATGTCACCAGTGCATGTGTGCTTCACTGCTGCACATTGTTGGAGGTCGAGGGGTGTGGTGTTGAGTGTGTGCAGATGAGAGTTGTTGCCCGGCTAGGCCCCTGCCTCCATGTTGGCCTTGGCTTACTGGCCATGCTGATTGATTTGTGCTTGTGTAGGTGTGATGGTAGTTTGTTGCTCAGGACACATGACTGTGGTTCACAGTGTGAACGACATTTAGCTTTGTCATCACAGTGGGATTGTAATGCAGCCCAGGGTCACCACATTGTGGGGGCCCTGGGGGTAGTGCTGTGGTGTGTCTGTGTCTTGCTGTGTCAGTTGCTGTTCCTACGTGCCTGTGTGACATGTGTGATTTGTGCTCCCTCTCATCTGACAATGCCTACTTGCCCACATAGGGGATTTGGATCCATGAGTTACCTTTGTGTGGCACTGTATGCACATCTGTATGATTGGTATTCAGGTCTCCTCATGTGTTGTGTGGTTGCCTGGGGACACTGGCACCCCCCCTCACCTGTTGTGTATGATGTGCAGTGTGGGTCTGCCTGTTTGTGTTTGTGCATCTGCACCACTGCATTGGCATATCTTGGGTGTGCCATTGGCTGTATGTAGTTTGGTGGCTTTCCCCTGCTGTCCCTGGGACTCCTAGGTCATCGGTCAGCACAATGATCATGGTTTGTGTGTCCCATTGCTGCCATGGTATGGTATCTGTTCACCTCACATCTACAGTCTCCACAGGGTATCTGCATTTGTGTGCCCATTGGTGCAAATATGTGGGTCTGCATTCTGATGGTCACTTCTGTCATTGTGTCATTGATGAATGTTGACAGTGTCAGCCCCCATGGGTGTTGTTTGTCTGCACATGGCCAAAGGTATGTCTTATTTGCACTGCAGTATTTGGCTCCCCCAATTTATGTTGCAATGGGACACATGCACTACTTTGCCACTGATGTGTTTTATGTTCTGTGACCAGGAATCATCCATGCAGTTTGGCAGTTGCAGCTCTTTCTTTGTCAACACTTACATTTTGGTCACTGTGATGATGGGGGTTTGGACCCCATTGCCATACTGTTCAAAATGTGCTTCAGCTATGGACCCCACACTTACATTTTGGTCACAGTGGTGATGGGGCGTTAGACCCCATTGCCACACTGTTCAAAATGTGCTTCAGCTATGGACCCCACACTTACATTTTGGTCACTGTGGTGATGGGGCGTTAGACCCCATTGCCACAATGTTCAAAATGTGCTTCAGCTATGGACCCCACACTTACATTTTGGTCACTGTGGTGATGGGGGTTAGGACCCCATTGCCACAATGTTCAAAATGTGCTTCAGCTATGGACCCCACACTTACCTTTTGGTCACTGTGGTGATGGGGCGTTAGACCCCATTGCCACAATGTTCAAAATGTGCTTCAGCTATGGACCCCACACTTACCTTTTGGTCACTGTGATGATGGGGGTTTGGACCCCATTGCCACAATGGTCATGGCCTGCTTGCATTGTGGGGGCCACACACATATATGTGTGGCACATGTGATAGGGGGTCACATTGTATGTTCAAAGTCATGTTCAGTGTTGTAGGCATTTGACACAGTCTACACACGCTTGTCATGGTGTTGGGGGATGTCTTTTTCTTGCATTCCCTAGGTTGTGGTGTGCTGGTTGTGTCATGCATTGTCCATCCTATGAGTGGGGGTGGTGTTGGTGGTAGGCATCCAGCCCCCATGGGTAGAGGTGGTAGTAGTGACAGGCATCCAGCCCCCTGGCTAAGGGTGGTAGTAGTGGTAGGCATCCAGCCCCCCTGGGTAAGGGTGGTAGTGGTGGTAGGCATCTGGCACCCCCTGGCTAAGGGTGGTAGTAGTGGTAGGCATCCAGCCCCCTGGCTAAGGGTGGTAGTAGTGGTAGGCATCCAGCCCCCCTGGCTAAGGGTGGTAGTAGTGGTAGGCATCTGGCACCCCCATGGCTAAGGGTGGTAGTGGTGGTGGGCATCTGGCACCCCCTGGCTAAGGGTGGTAGTAGTGGTAGGCATCTAGCCCCCTGGGTAAGGGTGGTAGTAGTGGTAGGCATCCAGCCCCCCATGGGTAGAGGTGGTAGTAGTGACAGGCATCCAGCCCCCTGGGTAAGGGTGGTAGTAGTGGTAGGCATCCAGCCCCCTGGGTAAGGGTGGTAGTAGTGGTAGGCATCTGGCACCCCTGGGTAAGGGTGGTAGTAGTGGTAGGCATCCAGCCCCCTGGGTAAGGGTGGTAGTAGTGGTAGGCATCCAGCCCCCTGGGTAAGGGTGGTAGTGGTGGTAGGCATCTGGCACCCCCTGGCTAAGGGTGGTAGTAGTGGTAGGCATCCAGCCCCCTGGGTAAGGGTGGTAGTAGTGGTAGGCATCTGGCACCCCCTGGCTAAGGGTGGTAGTAGTGGTAGGCATCCAGCCCCCTGGCTAAGGGTGGTAGTAGTGGTAGGCATCTGGCACCCTCCTGGCTAAGGGTGGTAGTGGTGGTTGGCATCCGGCCCCCTGGGTAGGGGTGGTGGTGCGCATTCAGGCCCCTGTGTGCATATGTGGCATTGGTGATGGGCATCCCGCCCCTATGGTGCTGCTGTTGCAAGTAAATTCTGCATCCCTCTGTGTGTGTGTGATGTGTCGTGTACGTGTTGTATGTGTTTTGTGGTTGGTGTCTGACTTACCTTCTGCGCCGTACGCGTCCGTGCCTGTTCCGGTAGTAAATGTAGAATATTGGTATGATCGGGACGAAGGGATTCATGGTTGGTTCGTGTCGTTCGTCTTTCTCGTTGCTTCGCGTCGTCCTCGCCGCTTCGCGTCGTCCTCGTCGCTGGCGTGTTCGCCTCGTAGCCGTGGATCGTGTTGTGGCACGAATCGGAGCTTATGTACGCCTCTCCCGGATGCTTTGACGTGCCGTGCGTAGCGACGGGTTCGGCGCGTACGGAAAGCGCATCGTACTTGTTCGGCCGGACGGAGCTGCATTTTCCCTTCCGTGCGACTCGATTCTGCGTTTCCGGATTCGCCTCGGTCGGAGAACAGGACCTGGATTGGGTGAGTACGACTCAGCCGGATTCTGTGCTGTTGTGCGCATCGTACTTACTCGTTCGGTCTGCTGTACAGATCGGTCGGGAAACAGGCATTCGCATGGCTTTTTTCCCGACCAAATGGTATTGGGTGCGCCTCCGACCGAGATCGGAATCGGCCACATAGTGTACTGTACCTGTTATTTTTTTTTACTAAAACGAAATCATTCTGGTAGTTGTAGTTTTGGTTTGCTCCTGTTACAGTAGCGGCTCCTCGAGGGAGTGCTGCGGGGCGGTGGGGCGGGGAGGGGGGTAGTAAACTCCGGCATACGGCCGAACGGAGGTAAGTAAATAAATAAATAAATAAAACGAATTACATTGCGCACGCTGCAACGCCAAATGGCGATGCAGCGCGCGTAATGTAATTCGTTTTATTTATTTATTTATTTATTTACTTACCTCTGTTCGGCCGTATGCCGGGGTTTACTACCCCCCACCCTGCCCCTCCCCCGCCCCGCCCCACAGCACTCCCTCTAGAAGCCGCTACTGTCCTGTTATACTAAGAGAACTTATGCATCTGCTAACTAATAACTGTTAATTGAAAGCTCAGAACTGGATACTTGGTGTCCCAAAGACAGGAAGCAATACGGTAACCCTAACTGGGAAAGAGGAAGCTGTCTACAAAATAAGTCATATCTGTCTTACAGGTATGTCTGCACGGACTATCACATTTCTTTCAAATGTGTGTACCTTATGCATTTAACTTGTGACACACACAACAGAAATTTAGTAGCAAGCAATGCCTATAAAGACAAATGTTAACAAAATGTCTTTTCACCATTTAACGAGTTTTCATATTTATACCTTAGATGAAATGCATGTTATGTGTTCTTAAAACACAAAAAAAACACATCCGGTGCTTCATTTGAAAATAATAAATTAGTGCAGGGGCAGAAGATTTTCCTGGCAGCCTGCCCCGACAGTGGCGGCCAGCACAGGTAAGAGCGGCTGGGCGGGGGCATTGAAGTTGAGAGACGACAGGTTAGTTAAAATTAAATAAAAAAATAAATAAAACCACTTACCTTGCGCTTGCTACATTGCCAACTCGGCGATGGGGCAAGCGCAAGTTAAGTGGTTTTATTTATTTAATTTAAACTAATCTGTCAACTTCCCCCCACCCCCCCCCACCCCTTCGCTCCTACCTGTGCTGGCCGCCACTGCGCCCCAACATCGCAGAATGCCAGGATTGCCAAATGCCAAGGCTGCCTAATCTGGATTCCACCTCATGCCACTTTCTTCCACCCACCCACACTCACGATTTCTTTATCTCACTCTTACAGGTTCTATGCAGGTTCGTTTTCATGCCTGCTTTCTCGCTTTGTTGCTGTATTTTTTACTATCATCCTTATCCTGCTTTTTTCTCTTTTTTCTCTCTCGAGCCTAGGCAGGGTCGGACTGTTACAGTAATTATGCCAGTGCACCAAAATAAAAGTGTCCCCCATTAGCAAATCAGATAGCTAAATAAAAAAGTAACCCACATTTGCAAATCAGGGCAGTTTTGAACTTGTAAAGAAAGGCTATGAATATAAATATAGCTGTTCTGCAAAATATGGGAGACTGCATACAAATGTGCTTGCTGCAGACAATGTTTGTGTTAGTATCAAGGAAATCAAAAGTTAAAAAAGGCACACCAGACCATAAAACAGGCCCACTAACAGCCAACATACCGGCCCATACACTGACTTGCCAGACCGGCCCTTCAGGCACTGCCAGAATGCCCTATAGGCCAGTCTGGCCCTGTGCTTGGGTGAACGTCTAATAGAGAAAAATAAATCCTGTTCCCCCAAAAATAATTGCCGGTGTCTGCTGTCTGCAACCACCACCAATTTAGCCCAGAATTAACAGCTGTCAATATTCTCAGGCTGTATAGGTTAACGCTTGCTTTCATTGCCTGCAATGGATGCAACTGAGCTGCTACTGCATTTTTTGTTTGGTCGATAATGTTGTATATTTGTTGCAGATACTGAATTTATCTATGTTTTTGCAATGGAATGTCCTGCTGTGTATTTGTGGTAGTTTTTTAGGTCGGGCCTGGGCAGCGCATGCACTGCTCTGCGAGCCATGCTGTATTGGAGTATGTACTTGAAGCCCCGCCCACTCTTTGCCCATATTTGTCATTGCCTTGTGTCATTGTCCTTTGTAAATGCTGGCTTCAGATTCGTTATTTGGCTTGTTAGTCCCTCCTTAGTACCGCCTTGTCTTCATTTGTAACCTCCCATGAGGACTGGCCCTTTTACTTCGGTTGTTACAAGGTATGTCTTCTTTAGTCTGTAAGCACTATTTTCTTTAATGAGTTTCTCTTACTGCAGGATGGCAGGAGGGTCTCTCGTGCACAGTTGTGACCACCGGCTTGTTTATTTAACTCCTAGCAAACTGAGAGCTCTTCAGGGGCCATGGGTGACAGAAGGGGGCAATTCAGCGATGCCTTCAAGCATTTGGAATGCAATAGGTCTCGCGTTTGCGAGAGTTTAAGCTATTGCCATTGTAGATGACAATGCCTTTTATTTATGTTTTAAAAACCAAAACATAAATAAAAGGCATTGTCATTTACAATGGCAACAGCTCAAACTTAACGTAAGTGCGAGACCTATTGCATTGCAAATGATTGTTCTTTTTGATTCAGAGGAAACTATATTTTATGGCTCGCTGTTCTGGATGAGTGATAGTTGCTCTCAGCAAACAGTTGCCATTATTGCTTTATGACTAAACAGTCTTCTTCCCTGATGACAACAATTCCTATCAGTAGACTTATTCTTTGCCTGCTTATTTTGCAAAGTTGGGATTGTCCTTTTACGTCTTACAAGTTTACAGCATAGTTCAAAGGTGTTTCAGTTCTGCTTTCTAGTAGGAAGGGTTTTTCACTGAATAGGTTTTGTTGTATTGCTGCAGTGTGGAGCAACCGTGGCCTTTTATTTTTGGCAGATGTTGCTGTGTCCTTGAGCCTTAGAAGCACATGTTGGTAAATTCCTATGTAAGGTCTTATTTACAGTTTGGCCGGTCCGTCGTTTGCCAGGGCAGCAGAGGGATTTATTGTGCTATCCTTGTGGAAGAGCGACCTTCATATTTAGAGATCTCCATAAGACAGGCAGAGATCCTCTATGCCTTCAGAAGAGCTGCTGTGTTGAGGCTCAGTTAAAGGCACTGAAAATTTGCTGAGCGGTTGCCATGATTAATGTAGGAGTATTGCTGAAAAACAAAAAATAAATGTCCCTTACGTGCTGGGAATTTTCTCCCAGCCTGTATGAGTCATGTTTTTGGTTTCCTTTTCGTGGCTGTCATACTTTCCCTGGCACATCCAAACTGGAAAATAGTATTTTGCAACATCTGGCCTAAATTGGGGGAACAGTCTGAGGTACTTTGCACAACAAGTCAATGTCAGTCGGGTCTCCAGTAAAAGGTTTCCACTGGCGCAGCCAGCAGATGCTCCACTGCAGGATTCATGGAGATTCACCCAACTCCGGCCCGTGATGCAACACCATTTGCATACCAAGTCAGCCAAAACCTAAAAGAAGCCCTTTTTTAGGTCTCGCCTAGGCAGTGCATGCGCTGTTTCTTCAAGACATGCTGAATCTAGGCTATGGGCTTTAAGAAACACCCATCTTTCTAATTGGCTCCTTTTACTGTCCTTTGTAAATGGCTGCTTTTCATTCGTTAATATGGTCACTAGTCCCTACTTTTTTACTTTTGTAACCTCCCATGAGGACTGCCCCGTTACATGTGGTATTACTCGTCATGTTATTTATTACTGTCTGAGCACTCTTTTTTCTTTTTTAGGCTCAGGAAATCACTTGCGCACACGCTTGCTCCCTCTCCTCTATATGTGCTCTCGCTCCCCCTCCTTGGCTACAGCTGCTGCCTCTTCCTCCCTCCTGCTTGTTTTCTATTAACAGAAAGTAATCGCGGCACGCCACGATGTTGCGCTTTATCTTTAAAGATAGTGGCAGCACCATTTTTTGTTTATTTTTACTATGGACGTGCACTTATGTGGGTGCTTGTGCGACAGCTTTATATTAACAAAAAGCGCTTTAGCACGGAATATGGCGGCAGCACCTTTTTTTTACAATTTACTACGGACAAACATTCTATGATTTTTTTTAGACTGCACCACACCGCGCTGTATCTTTAACATGGCGGCTGCACGCATTTCATTTGTGCTGCGTGGTTCACCCAGCTCAACTTTTAAAACATTATTTATTTTATGTTGTGCAGCACGCCATGCCGTGCTTTAACTTAAACAATGGCAGCCACGCGCCTATCGTCAGCAGCTCACCGTCCCTTTAACATGCATGCTGTCCTCCTAGCCCACTCCTCCAATTGGCCAGTGCCTGTGCCTTTAAATCCTCACTTACGTCCTGCTGCAAAGACCACCCACAGCACATACAGCACGAGCTTCGAGCAGCCTGAGGACCCAAGAGTGGGGAGGAGACAGGTGAGGCCCACCTCTTCCAGGCCTAATACAGCTGGCAACGCTGGTGTGGCCTGTGAAGGGGCCAAATACAGAGCTGCGTGCTTCGCTGCACCAGTAAGTACAGCGCCATGAGGTGCATCCATACAGCATTGTTTTAGAGCCCACCCCAGCTTTTCACGTCTCACTTTAATCACTGCTCTCCGAAGCCCCTTCCCCACCCACAGCCCCTTTGACTCGTTTCATAGGGGCACTTTTTAGCTCGGTAGTCCACCGTAGGCTACAAGCAGTCATAAAGCACAAACACAGGCTACACCCAGAGGAAACTTCTCTGGAGTACCTCGTTTGTCATTTTTACCATTTTCCTCAATGGAGTTGTTTGGATGATGTAATTTTCAATAATGGATATTTATTTTTCATTTTAAAAAAGGGTGCTGGTAAGAGGGTTGCATAAGGGTGAGGATGCCAACCTGGCTAATTCCTCTCCTAAAGATGTGTAGTAAAGGATTGTTTAGAATGGGCTGAATGCAGCCTCACTTTTTTCATCCTTTAACCTGTTTACTGCTCCAAGGGACCCCGAAGCTTGCAGCTTTCCACATCGCCTCTAAAAGGAGCAATGTCTGACAAACACTCATTGATTTCTGAACAATGAGTGTAAAAGCGTTAAAGTAACCATGTTGTTCGTGCTTACATTTCACATGATTTACTTAATCTTGCATTCTCTATGAGTGTTTGCTTTTACCAGGATGTTGGTACTTTTTTTTCAGGCAGCATATTACTCTTGTCCCCCCTCCCTCATATCCTATTTCTAATTTTCTGGTTTTCCAGCGCCACCAGGTCATACAAATGGCAATAGCGCTATGAAAATATAATCACTGCCACTGCAAATAAACAAACAAAAGTAAAAAAACATTGTCATTTTCAATGCCAAGAGCTCTTACTTTCACAAATGCGAGACCGACTGCATTGCAAATGCTTGTTCTTTTCACGCTTTCAGGGCTATCGGCAGATCTAGGATGTGCAAGTCCACACCTAGCTAGCTAACTCAGGATTGAGGTATCTGGAGATGGAGAATAGTGGCTGATTTACATTGGAGTGAGCAAACCGAGGAAACAATAGAATATCACTGGTTTGTGGAGGATGTGCGTAATTTGAGTCTAGGCTCTACCAGCAGAATTTCCTCCATGGTAGTATATGAGGAAGGAAATTCTGAATCTGGATTCTTCTGTGATTGAGGCATTTTCACCACATATCAGAGCATTTTTGTTACCACCTAACTCATGTCCAGGCGGCCCCTCATTTCCCTTTCCAAAGGAGATGATAGAGTTGCAGAAAGTTGTAAATGTTGATAATATAGATATTGTGCTGCAGTTTTTCGTGGTGTCCCTTGGACCGTAGATAGAGATACACTTTCTTGCAATTGGTTGACTAAGCACTTGAAAAGCGTCCTTGGCTTGCAAATGGCTTGCTAATGGTAGCAGTGGAGATGCAGTCTATGTTAACTCTTGAAATTGGTTCGGATTTTGCATTTGGGTACAGTATGGCACAGTTAATCACACACCGGTCAATGTCCTGTTAGTGGTAATTCTAAAATTCTAATGCCTTACAACAGAATACAACTTTATTACACACTTAGGAGAGCAGAAGAGTTAAAACAAACACAACATAAATATATAGAACTTGATAAGGCTGAGATATTGCCCTCCAAAAATTCTAGACTTACAAAATTGAAGTGAGAGGAAGCTATTCATTCGCGAGGTAAAGATTATCCACAGGGAGATGCTCTCGAGCATCACAAAGCCTCAGCATTTCTCACATTGTTGAATGTTCCCATTTAGCCAACATTTGCTATTGACTGCTATTGCCTGTTAACCAATCAAATGGAAATCTAGAATGTCACAAGATTTGTCACTCAGATCTGGCACAACAGTTTCAGTTTGTCTTTGGGTGAAGATAAACCGGTTGGCTTATGTTTCTGGTGCTAAATGCTGGAAAAAAATTCAGTTCAATCCCTAAACTGCAAAAGACACTCCGAATGTTTTGCCATTCTTTACTGGATGTTTGGGAAAATGTCACTGTAAGAGGTGTCTGAAGGCACTGGAGCCTCCCCTAGCTCTTGATGATTTTTGGGAGATCTAAAAAATGCTCCATTGTCTGCAAACTGTATAGCTCATAGCTCTTTCCATCACACCATACATAGTGACTCTGCCCCCATAGTCATCACCCTCCCCACCTCTATGCCTTTGTGTCCACCTCACAGTCCCCATTCACGTTCTTGCACCTAGACTATGCTTCAGTGGGAGAAGCCAGAGGTAGGGTTGCTTTTGGACAGGTAGAGGATGTCCTCTGGGATATAGCAAATTTATCTTTTGGCTCTCATGCTGCCAAACTACATATTGGGCACCTGTGTGCGCCACAGAACAGACAGACCGGGCAAAGATTGGGGCATTGTGTTTGATTATAGAAAAAAATGTGCCATCCTCAGCACAAGCGCAGGCTCTGACAGTTCGCACCTGAGCTTGGAAGAACGCATTAGTGACAGGCGGAGCTGTAGTTTACAGCTGTAGCTCTTTCTTTCATTGGAAGCAGAACTGACTTTATTGTTAAACAGCAGCAGTGACTCTCCTTTTGACTGGTGTAATGAGTGACTGCACCTGTCTGTGGAGGAATGCCTGGCGGGTTGCTGGGATCCCTGTGCCCCTCCCAAGTGCACCTGCGGGGTCCAATGATTGTCGGCTGCTTCACACTTGGTGCAATAATTGTGTACTCCATGTGAAGTGGTGCACAATCAGTCACTATTTGCCCCTGTTCCTGCATCTGTACTACAGCATTCCCTCATTTGTATGGGGCCACATCTCAGTGCAAATGAAGAAAGGCCCCTTTGGTATAGCACTGGCAAGCATTTTGCAGCACAATTCATATCACAGAAGGGGTGCACAACCTTCTGTTATATCTTAGTGATCCGGTGTGCAAACTCTTGTTGCGCACAAGTGTGTTATGCAGACTCTGTATGTTGATCACTTTATCTGCTGTCTTTGGACTCTCATTACCATTCTTCAACTGTCACTTATCCTTGGTTGTTGGTAGCATTCAGTCATAGTGCAGAATTTATCAATAATTCTATGCGGTTGTGGAACCCAAGATCGCATTTTATTGGACTTTATCTCTACAGATTGGGGCTGCCAGATTCCAGCATGGCGACCATGAAATCTTGTAAGATAACAACTCTTGAAGATCTCTCGAAACATCATGGCAGCCTTTTAGGGATAGGGCCGAGCTGACCTGCGAGATGAAAATCCAGTATGGCAGCTACTTTAGAGGCAGGATCCCCATTAAGTGCTAGGACAAAAACCAAACAAGTCAACCTACATTCCCACTGCCACTTCCCTGTAGTGCTGACCTGGGAAAGAGTGGTACACTTGATGGCAGTCCCCAACCACCGGCATGGGGGCTGCTCTCCCATCCTGGAGACAGCAGTTTTATCAAATCTCCACGGAAAAAAGGTAAATAGCCACAAAATTCAATATGTAAAAATGAGTTTCCTCTCACACTAATGCAAAGCAACCAAGAGCAGAATGGGGCTAATCCAATCAAAAACCTTTGTGCAACGAGTTCTTGACTGCGCAAGATCTAAAACAGCATGGCATAAACCACATTTGCAGATCCACAGGGAGTATTATGTGATTTGTTGCCATTATTGATGGAGGAAGTGCCATCATCACCCACTCGAGTCTCTGGCTTTCAGTGGGATCTGTCCCCTTATGGCTTCAGGAACACATTCCTTCTTCAGTCCAACAAACCCTACTACCATATTAATGTTGGAACAGTCTCTAAAAAGTATATCAGTCTATGCCAAAAAGTTAATTTATACATTCTTCCTAAGGAGGATATGTGAAATTGTGGGACTTTTATGTGCACATCTTTTGAAATTTGTTGGAAAACAGTAACATTTTTATGAAATTTGTGATTTTCTTTAGCAATTACAGGAAAAAACAAGAAAGAAAGAAATTTGATGGGCAAAAAACGTCTGTACATTGACATTTTAAAAAATATTTA
Source organism: Calotriton arnoldi (assembly GCA_963921515.1). Taxonomy (NCBI): domain Eukaryota; kingdom Metazoa; phylum Chordata; class Amphibia; order Caudata; family Salamandridae; genus Calotriton; species Calotriton arnoldi. The sequence goes on from CAWUFW010000708.1 coordinate 2,057,378, forward strand.
AGAAATCTTTTGGGATTTGTGCGCTTATTTAGCTGGAGAATTTTTCTAGCTCAAAGGTATAAAAGGTTTTTTCAAATAATGCCTTCAGGGAGTAAAAACAAGCCACCCAGGTTGCATGAGTTAACCGGTCACTTTTCAACTGTTGCTCTCTGTATTCTAACATTACAAAGGTGACGATTTAACCGATGTGGTGTTAAACTCCACAGTTAATGGAAAGAGGAACCAACTTTTCTTTCAAGCAAGAAACACAAACCGTGAATGTAATTCATACTGGGTGGAAAGTAGGAATACATTTTCTGACGAAAGTTTTGTATCCCTATTGATCCACATTCACAAGATAAGTACTCTTCTCAAAGCAGCAGTTATCACACTGACAAAGTTCAACACTTTATATTTCTTTTTGTATCTGGTGTGTTGATTTTTAAAGTACCTTCAAAGGAAACATGTACTTACAAAGGGGCAGATTAACAAACATTTGACGCGAAGCAACACAGCTATCGAAGTTGTTGCCCTGCTTTACGTCAACAGGAGGCACCATATCTACTAAGATATGGCTTAGTTCGGCTCGCTCATAGGGGTGGCCCACTTCTGGCTGCCTAGTGCCAATGCAGGCACCCTTGCACCATGACATAAGAGTGTCTGTATTACTATCCTGCACAAAAACTCTTAGAGGTTTATTCCTCTTTGTATGTGTGTTGTAGAATGAAATGAGAAGAAATGAAGATATTTCTCCTTGTTACGCCAGCCTCGGGTAGATACACCATTTCGGTGTAAACCCATGTTTTCAAACTTTGATAAATATGGGTTGTCTTCAAAATACATGGGTGGATGCACAGCAATTTCCATGCTCCACCCATGTAACACTTCCCCAACACAAGGTTATGCAAGTCAGCGCAATGTGCTGCTTTGAGTTACTTTTCTTTTGGGAAAGTCATGCAACGCCTTGCAAATCGAGCTTCGCATGATTTTGTAAATACCAAAATTGATTTTGCATCGGGCTGCGACAAAAAAGTGATGCAACCCAGATGCAAAATCTTAGTAAATCTTGGACTGAATATTTTGGATGTAAATTTATCAACCCTTGCACTAATGAAAAGTCAGGTAAGCGGAGGCGAAGTAGCACAAAGCCCTGACACAGTATTTACTGTCCATCGCAACAATCCATGGTTCTTGAAGTAAAGATCAATCAACTAAAATGATTAGATCTGGTTTTGCATAAAAAATTAACTCCTCTTTGAGGCAAGTGTGAAGTTTTATTTCCCCTCCTAACTTTTCGCACATTGCAAGTATGCTGCACTGTAGGGCACATATCCAATTTGTGAAATGTTTTAAAGTTTGTTAGGCATAGGATTTTGTGCAGGAAAATGTGTTTTCAATACAAAACCTATAGTAGACATCAAACCATTCATCTAGGCACTATAGTGTGAAGGTGTGTGTGGTATTTGGTAGCCTGTTTCTGTGGCAGTGCAGGGAAGAGAGCTGCAGCAGGCCATGCTTAGTAAATATGGCTCTGCGCTGCACTCTCCCCCTTGCACAATGTAGTACATTTGGTGGCTGCACTGTGTTGCACTATATTTTCGTAAATCTGGCCCCATAATTTGTTCTACGGAGCTGTTTCTCAATGAGAAAAGATGCACCTATATGCCATATTGGGCCCGATTCCGATCTCGTTCGGAAGAGCTCCGAACGGGGTCCGTAGCGAGCGGGTCCAATTCGGAGCTCATGTTTCGGACCGAGTCGTCCTCCGTTCCGGACGAGCAAGTACGATGCGAGTATCCCATATGCGCCGAGCGAATTGTCTCCGAAGCCGAATCTGTCCGTCTGACTTGTCCGGAACCGAATCGTGCCGCGCAATGGAGCCGGTTTACGAACAAGCGAGTACGATGCACGTTTCAGACAGCTGCATCGACTCAGTCTCAGGGAGACGAAGCAGCTGTCGGAATCGGACTTCGGGGGGCCTGTGCAGGCCCCCCTTCACCCGGAGCCCTCCGAATTGGTCTCGGGGGGTGCGCATGGGTCCCCCTGATCCAAGCATGCACAGTGTGGCAGTCACCATGGGGTGAGCGCCACGGGGTGCACACTTTCCCCCCCCACCCCTTTTTTGCTATGGGAGCCTGTGTACGCATCGGTACACAAGCTCCCATAGAGTGCTATGGGAGTCCGAGCGAGACGAGTCCGTAACAATGCGGATGCATCGAACTCGCTCGGTCGGACTCGCACAGCACGTTTCGCTAAGAAAGCCCTCTGGATCCGATTCATACGGAGGACTTTCCAACCGAGATCAGAATCGGGCCCATAGTGTGAACACTATGGGGCCGATTCCGATCTCGGTCGGAGGCGCACCCAATACCATTCGGTCGGGAAAAAAGCCATGCGAAAGCCTGTTTCCCGACCGATCCGTACAGTACACCGAACGAGCAAGTACGATGCGCACAACAGCAAAAATCCGGCCGAGCCGTACTCACCCAAACCAGGTCCTGTTCTCCGACCGAGGCGAATCCGGAAACGCCGAATCGAGTCGCACGGAAGGAAAAATGCAGCCCCGTCCGGCCGGACAAGTACGATGCGCTTTCCGTACGCGCCGAACCCGTCGCTACGCACGGCACGTCAAAGCATCCGGGAGAGGCGCACATAAGCTCCGATTCGCGCCACAACACGATCCACGGCTCCGAGACGAACACGGCAGCGACGAGGACGACGCGAAGCAACGAGAAGGACGAACGACACAAACCAACCATGAATCCCTTCGTCCCGATCATACCAATATTCTACATTTACTACCGGAACAGGCACGGATGCGTACGGCGCAGAAGGTAAGCCAGACACCAACCACAAAACACATACAACACGTACACGACACATCACACACACACACGGGGATGCTGAATATACTTACACCAGCAACAGCAGCACCATAGGGGCGGGATGCCCATCACCAATGCCACATATGCACACAGGGGCCTGAATGCGCACCACCACCCCTACCCAGGGGTGGCATGATGCCTACCACTACTACCACCCTCACCCAGGGGGGGGCAGGATGCCTACCACGACTACCACCCCACCCAGGGGGGGCAGGATGCCTACCACTACTACCACCCTTAGCCAGGGGGGGCAGGATGCCCACCACTACTACCACCCTCACCCAGGGGGGGCAGGATGCCTACCACTACTACCACCCTCACCCAGGGGGGCAGGATGCCTACCACTACTACCACCCTTAGCCAGGGGGGCAGGATGCCCACCACTACTACCACCCTCACCCAGGGGGGCAGGATGCCTACCACTACTACCACCCTCACCCAGGGGGGCAGGATGCCTACCACTACTACCACCCTCACCCAGGGGGGCAGGATGCCTACCACCACCCTTAGCCAGGGGGCAGGATGCCTACCACTACTACCACCCCCACTCATAGGATGGACAATGCATGACACAACCAGCACACCACAAACTAGGGAATGCAAGAAGAAGACATCCCCCAACACCATGACAAGCGTGTGTAGACTGTGTCAAATGCCTACAACACCGAACATGACTTTGAACATACAATGTGACCCCCTAGCACATGTGCCACACATATATGTGTGTGGCACCCACAATGCAAGCAGGCCATGACCATTGTGGCAATGGGGTCCAAACCCCCATCATCACAGTGAACAAAAGGTAAGTGTGGGGTCCATAGCTGAAGCACATTTTGAACATTGTGGCAATGGGGTCCAAACCCCCATCATCACAGTGACCAAAATGTAAGTGTGGGGTCCATAGCAGAAGCACATTTTGAACATTGTGGCAATGGGGTCCAAACCCCCATCATCACAGTGACCAAAAGTTAAGTGTGGGGTCCATAGCTGAAGCACATTTTGAACATTGTGGCAATGGGGTCCAAACCCCCATCATCACAGTGACCAAAATGTAAGTGTGGGGTCCATAGCAGAAGCACATTTTGAACATTGTGGCAATGGGGTCCAAACCCCCATCATCACAGTGACCAAAAGGCAAGTGTGGGGTCCATAGCTGCAGCACATCTTGAACATTGTGGCAATGGGGTCCAAACCCCCATCATCACAGTGACTAAAAGGTAAGTGTGGGGTCCATAGCTGAAGCACATTTTGAACATTGTGGCAATGGGGTCCAAACCCCCATCATCACAGTGACCAAAATGTAAGTGTGGGGTCCATAGCAGAAGCACATTTTGAACATTGTGGCAATGGGGTCCAAACCCCCATCATCACAGTGACCAAAAGGCAAGTGTTGACAAAGTAAGAGGTGCAACTGCCAAACTGCATGGATGATTCCTGGTCACAGAACAACAAACACATCAGTGGCAATGTAGTGTATGTGTCCCATTGCAACATAAATTGGGGGAGCCAAATCCTGCAGTGCAAATAAGACATAACTTTGGCCATGTGTAGACAAACAACACCCATGGGGGCTGACACCGTCAACAATCATCAATGACACAATGACAGAAGTGACCATCCGAATGCAGACCCACATATTTGCACCAATGGGCACACACATGCAGATACCCTGTGGAGACTAGAGATGTGAGGCGAACAGATACCATACCATGGCAGCAATGGGACACACAATCAACAATTAGCAACAAATGAGGGCTCCCGTCCCATCAGCCTGGTCATGGAAGTGCCAACGGAATCATCAGCACAGATCCAACACACTTGTATAGCAATGTTGCACTGACAACACAGATGAGTCCTTCCCCATTGATGCCCAAACCTGCATGTTCACTGGAGATGGCCACACGGTCAGGGAAGTAGACGAATAGAACAATGGCAGGCACAACAGATGTGCAGGGGTGGAAGCCACAGATGTGAAGTTGCCAATCTAAGTAGGAAATCTCATTGCCAAATACTGAACACATGACACCCTCAGATGCTGCTATGGATGACATGGATACACCACAGGATAGGACACATAACCCCTGGACCACATGGGTTCCTGCACAGTAACACTTCATTATCATGAGACCAAATATCACCATCACTGCAGCAAGGGCATTGTTAGCATCATCAACATCATGTACATCAGAAGCAAAAGCACTAGAGAACAGAAAGTTGCTTTATTCAGCATATGTGGCATTAAAAGTAGAAGTCCGGTAGAACATAAACAAAGGCCAATGGCCAGTCCATCAACAAAGTCACAAGTGGGTGACAGTGGCAGATGCCACCCTACACATGCCTGCACAAAACCAGGGACAATCCACTAGGAGGGGCAACCGGGGGGTAGGCCAGGCACCGCAGGGACAGGATCAGGGCTCACCAGGAGGAAGCAGGGAAGGGGTGGTGGGTGCTGGAGAGCCACTGACAACTGCAGTGGAGGTGTCTGACATGGTGTGTGCCGGCACAACTGGGGGGCATGGCTCAGATGTTGTGGGTGCCGGCACGACTGCAGTGGACCCTGCAGATGGAGTGGACAGGTCCGCCACTGCAGTGCCCAAGTCAGACAGGATGGTAGTGGACTCCACTGCAGTGCCTACCACCAGGGGAGGAGAATGGGGAACAGGCAAGGTGGGCTGGACAGAGGGGGAGGACACCCTCACCACATCAGTGGCACAGACAAGCGCAGCGGGGGTGTGGTGCCGGGAGAGCAAGTGGCAGGGGAGAAGGCCGGAGCCTCTTGGGGATGGTATATCTGTGGGTGGGGGAACCTGGGGCAGGGTGTGGCGGGGGCACCTGTGGAGTGGGGGCCTGAGGGATGGAGGAAGGTGACCTGGTGCTTGAGCTGCAGGGCGGCGGCGGGGTCTTGCTCTTACCACTCCGGGGGACTTGCGGGTGGGGGCCTCAGTCTGTCTGCGCCAGGGGGAGGGTGTCCGGGGGCGAGGGGCACTTTGCTCCGTGTGGGGGGGCTTCCTCTTCCCCCTGGATGCTGGGGCAGCTGGATCGGAGGGGAAGAGGCCGAGGTCACTGAGGAAGAGGCGCTGGGTCTTTGGGGTTGCAGGTGAGGCAAGGGAGGGTGCTTTGGAGGGAGAGGCAAGTGAGGACTGCGCAGTGCCCGTGGATGCGTGTGTGTGTACCAGGGCCCCATCCCCTGTGAGTCTGGTTTCAGTCCCCTGACTGTACGTGCGTGTGCGTTTAGTTTGTGGCGTGTGTGTCTGTGTGCTGGATGTGTGTGTGCCTGTGCCGGTGTGTGTGTGCTTGGGACGGGCAAGGTGCTGGGGAGTGTGGATGGAGCAGAGGCAGGAGGGGTGAGGGACTGTCTGAGGAGGGACACTGCTGCCGTCAGGGAGGAGTCCATGGACCTGTTGCCCCTCTGTAGGTCAGACATGCCCGATGAGATGCCCTCCATGAACGACACCAGCTGAGTCAACAGTGCGGTGTGCGCATGGAGGACACTCAGCATGGCTGTCTGCCCTACATGGAGCTGGCGAAGGAGGTACACAGACTCCTCACTCAGGGCAGCAGGGGACACAGGGGCAGGGGGTGCGGTGCCTGGGCCAAAGGAGACACGCTCCCGAACATGGGAGCCTCCACGGACCTGGGGAATGGGAGCCGATGGGAGGGCGGTGGTGGTGCTGGTGGTGGCGGGGACAGCAACACTAGCTGGGGTGTGGTGGCTGCTGACACCCGCCTCCACAAGGGAGTCATCCTCCGAGTTGCTCTGGTCCTCAGCTGAGGTGGATGGTGCTGAGGACTCCTCGGTGTGGCTCACCTCGCCCTCCGTGCCACTGGGTCCCTCCGACCACTCCTCGGCTGCTGACCCAGTCTGGCTCTCTGGCTCCTCCTGGTCCGTGGAGCTGTCCCCTTCCGTGGCCGTGGATGTATCTGCAAACAATGGGGAAACAGACAGACATCAGTCACCTGCACCAAACGCACACACCACTGTGAGCACAGCACACCACAGAGCAAGGCCTGGCATCATTAGTTGTACATTGCTAAAAGTGCCCTAACTGAACAGGAGAAGCCAATTGTCAGTCTGATGCCAAGCATGGCACTCACATCCCACATGGCCTTGCACCCATCTGTCTGGTGTCTGTTGGATTGCAACACCCCAGTGTGGACACATGCACCAAGTACACAGTAGTTGGACAGTGCAGAGGACACGGTGTGGACACATCACAGCTCTTGCCACTGAGTCAGTACAGGTTTCCGGATGAAAGGGATGCCCAGAGTCAAATAGGAAATGCATGTGATGCATACCAGCGACAGACACCATGATGCACCCATGTCCTGATAGCCAGCGCCACTATGGTGTGCATGTAGCACATGTCACTCCCCTGCAGGACCACAAATAAGTTGACACATGCCATGGCAGAGGCATGACTGTTAAGTCATACATCACTGTCTCAGTGATGTATGACTTGGCAGCCAGACAACAACACTATGCACTGTGTCACAATAGTAGGTCATGGGGAATGCAAGTCCTGGAGCTGCACAAGTGCACATGTACATCCCCCACACAACACATCATCTCAACCCTCATCTGTCCAGGTCACACCTATTGGACATATGGGAGACCTGTGACACTACCCTCTGAACCTGAGCCCCTCACAATTTGCTGTGAATGGGAAACAGCTGCCTGAACATCACATTTGCATACCCCAGTCTGCACGGGCAGCTGATCAAACACCTATGTGACACACAAGTATCGTCTCCTATGGTCACATCTCCAGGGGCATGCTGAGCCCCTACCAAGAAACACCCCAGCAGTCCTGGCAACTAATCCACAGCACACTGACACAGAGGCAGACACCGGAGGGGTCAAATCACTGTGCACAATGTGTCAGCTGATACACGGGAGTGGGAGTACAGAGTGCATTGCATGGCCTGGAGTAGGCATGACTGTCCTGCTCCACATGAATGAGGGATGTGCCCTGGACAGTGGATAGCTGGCTATGTATGTGTGACACACGTAATCTGCACACTTCTGGGGCCCAAACATTGTTCCCACCCGCTGCATGGGCGTGTGCCACATACCCCAGGCACATGTGGTGGCTCAGCTCAGCAAGTGGACCACATATCAAAGCAACACGCAGATCACATGTCCAAACCCAGGCGTTGTGTGAACAATGGACCCACCCATGATGCCCACAACAGAGTTAGGGAAACAGATGCTGTCCCCCACCTTTAGTGAAGCAAACTGCAAGGACACAGTCCCAAGTGACACAATTCCCTGACTGTAAGGGCCACACCTGGGTATCAGATGAGCAGTGGGCAGTGCACAATAGAGGGACATGGCTCCTGGACAACATGACTGCTGCACTGTGGCAGTTGAACCAGGCCAGAGGAGGGCACAAAGCATGTAATACAGAGTTCACAGTGCAGTCTTTGACTCACCCCCTCCTTGCTGCTGTCTGGCCTTCAGCTGCCCATCCAGGTCTGGAAACACCACCGCCAGGATCTGGAGCATGTGGGGGTCAGGGTCCGTGTTCCGCCCCTCCTGCGAGGAGGCGACAGCTTCAGCTGGACCCGTGCAATCCTCCGGGTCCAGCCCCGAAGGTCCTGCCACCTCTTCTGGCAGTTGCGGATCCGGCGCTTGTAGACCCCCACGGACCGGACAGCCCGGACGATGTCCTTCCAGATTTCCTGCTTCCGATGGGCATTAACCTGTCAGGATGACAAAGTGAAAAGGCCATTACCACACATGCAACATATCCGTACATGACACAGTTGTATATACATGTCTCAATCACAGGGGCACATGATGTACACAGGCAGTGCAAAGCTGACCATGGACAGTTTGCCAGACGTCACTACATGGTATCATTGCATGGGAAGTAAAACCATGTTCAAATGCACTGTCACTGCACCATACCTGTCCAGTGCAAGTCACTACACACTATGGGGGGTGACAACTACTCAGTGAGCCTGCTAGCCAGTGGCGTGCAGACTCTCAGCCTTGCTAGTCAGACAAAATGCACATTCAGAAAGGCAGTGCACAGAACACTCACCTGCTCCCCTGGTGTCCCATACAGCTTGCTGTACTGTGGAAGTAGGCTGTCCAGCAGGGCCTGGTTCTCTTCAAGGCTGAAGGCTGGGGCTCTCTCCACAGTACGTGCCATTGCAGGGTCCAGAGGGGCAGAGACAGCAGCAGTGCAGTGGCAGATGTCGTCTTGGAGCATGTAGTGCAGGCAAGTGGGCTCTCAGGGGAACAGCCAGCAATATATATGTGCTGGAGAGGCAGATACTGTCCCTTGTGTCCAAAGTGATAGGTCCAAGTCGTTTGCATCTTCTGAATCTGGCCAATCCATGGAATAGCAGCACCAAAACACGCCCACAGCATCCTTCAAATCTTCAACTTCATGACATACATGATTTTGCAACATTGTTGTGGGTGACCAACTGATTTTCCAGCAACCGACTCGTTCGAAATTCGAAACGCGTCCGTTGCCAGGCAAGCCCATTGTCAATGGGTGCGCACCGATCGGTCCATTGCGGTACAACGCGCACAGGGGTACAACGCGTACCCGCACACATTGAAAGCAATGGGCCGGCCGGAGGCACCGATCGGTCCATTGCAGTTCAACGCGCACAGGGGTACAACGCGTACCCGCACACATTGAAAGCAATGGGCCGGCCGGAGGCACCGATCGGTCCATTGCAGTTCAACGCGCACAGGGGTACAACGCGTACCCGCACACATTGAAAGCAATGGGCCGGCCAGAGGCACCGGTCGGTCCATTGCAGTTCAACGCGCACAGGGGTACAACGCGTACCCGCGCACATTGAAAGCAATGGGCCGGCCGGAGGCACCGATCGGTCCATTGCTGTTCAACGCGCACAGGGGTACAACGCATACCCGCACACATTGAAAGCAATGGGCCGGCCGGAGGCACCGATCGGTCCATTGCAGTTCAACGCGCACAGGGGTACAACGCGTACCCGCACACATTGAAAGCAATGGGCCGGCCGGAGGCACCGATCGGTCCATTGCTGTTCAACGCGCACAGGGGTACAACGCGTACCCGCACACATTGAAAGCAATGGGCCGGCCGGAGGCACCGATCGGTCCATTGCAGTTCAACGCGCACAGGGGTACAACGCGTACCCGCACACATTGAAAGCAATGGGCCGGCCGGAGGCACCGATCGGTCCATTGCAGTTCAACGCGCACAGGGGTACAACGCGTACCCGCACACATTGAAAGCAATGGGCCGGCCGGAGGCACCGATCGGTCCATTGCAGTTCAACGCATCACTGTACATGTGACTGGCATATGTCAGCATGCCTGTCTCAGATGGACATATGCCAGCCACAGATAGCTCCCAGGGAGTGAGGGGCACACCTACCACACGACAGCCTGTCCAAACTTTATCATAAGGCATGTAAGGCTGCATTTCCTATTGTGTGTATGTTGGTGTACATGTTGTCCTGTGGGGGTCACCTGTGGGCAGCCACCCCCAGGCTGTGCACGTGTTCATGGGGACAGGATCCTGGGTGTTACGTGTACGTGACCACTGTGATGTGCAACTGTTCATATCTGTGCATGTGCCATGGTCACATTTCACAGTGGTGTATGTGTATGTCATGTCACATACCCCGTGAGTCCCATGTGGGACGGTATGTTTGAGCCAGGGTGTCCCAGTGGCACAATAGTGATGGTCCTCCACAGTCTTTGTGCATGTGGTGTTTACAATGTCTCTGATTTCATGTGCACAATGGGAGACAGTCTCCACATCCACGTTGTGTGTGCATGGACTCTGATGTTGTGCGTGTGTGTCACAGACGTCCATGTCTGTCCTGCCGTGGCAAGTGGGGCCACTACCTGTGGGGGTCATGGTTGTTTTGCTGTGGTGTATACATGATACTCCATGTAATGCCAGTGTCCATGTGGCATTACAGGGTCCCTGGGAATGTACCTGTCGTTGAGCTGTGGTGCCTGGGGCACATCTGTCCTCACATGTCCCTGTGGGGGGTTATTGTGACACGTCAGCAGGAGATGGGAACTGTGACACGGCCTCATGATATCCAATGGGCCAACCTGGGACTAATTGATGCCACCTGTTGGACCGTGTTGACAGATGTTGGCCATGTATGTTCCATACATGTCCTTCCGGTACTGCACACTTCATGTAGTTGTGCCTTATAATGATGTATGTTGGGATCTTGAGTGTGTTCAATGCCGCATATGTGGGGTGACTGACAATCTTGCTTACTTCTCCTCTGCACTGCAGGGCTCCTGCTGTCCATCGGCCATTCCCAGACCTGGCAACGATGGTGGAACGGGACAGCATCCGACGGTACCGCTTCACCAGGCAGCTGATTGAGGATTTGGCAGTGCAGTTGTCCCCACATTTGCAGCCTGGCCGGCCGTATCCTACAGCGCTGACCCCCAAGGTGAAGGTGATGGCAGGCCTACACTTCTTTGCCCCTGGTACCTTCCAACATACTGTGGCGACTGCTGGTGGGATGTCACAGACCATGTTCAGCCGTGTGCTCCGCGATGTTTTGGCGGCAATGTTGCTCTTCCTGAACCGGTACATCTATTTCCCTAGACTGCGACGACTCACTGACGTGAAGAGTGACTTTTATGCCCTGGGGAGGATGCCGCATGTAATTGGCTCCATTGATGGGACACATGTGGCTTTGGTACCACCACAGGCCCAGGAGCAGGCCTACAGGAACCGCAAGCACTACCACTCGGTCAATGCACTGGTGGTGTGTCTTGCAGACATGACCATCACACACGTGTGTGCCCGTTTCCCTGGTTCAGCACACGATGCCTTTGTGATGAGGAGTAGTCGCATCCCCAGGATGATGGCACAGATACAGAACCAGCGTGCCTGGCTTGTCGGTGTGTACTGACTTTGTGCCATTGTGTGTGATCTGATCTGTAGTATTCCGCCCACTGTTCCAAGTCAGCTAATGTGCACTTGTCTGTCCGTAGGTGACTCGGGATACCCCAACATGCCGTGGTTGCTGACACCCCTCAGGAACCCTGTGACACCTGCCCAGATGCGCTACAATGAGGCACATGGTCGGACCAGGAGAGTGATTGAGCGGACCTTTGGTCTCCTGAAGAGCCGCTTCCGCTGCCTGGACAAGACCGGAGGGTCCCTCCCATATGCCCCTGCGAAAGTGTGCAAGATTATCATCGTCTGCTGCATGCTCCACAACCTGGCAGTGCGGAAGGAGTTGCCTCTCATCCAGGATGACAATGACCAACATCCGCCACCTGTGGAGGATCCTGGCCTGGACCACGATGCCAGTGACGATGATGATGATGATGATGGTGATGGTGATGTCCGCACACAGCTCATCACCAACTTCTTTAGCTGAATGTGAGTATCCTGAGGTGTCATGTCAATGATGTGAGTTGGCATGATGTGTGGGTGGTGCTCTGGTGCTGTGGGAGTGTGTCCATGGGCCACTTGACTGGATGTGTGTTGCGATGTGTGCTAACAGGTGGGCTGTACTCCCCAACAGTGTTGACATGCTAACTTGGTTCTGGGTGGGTATCTTGTAACATGTATTGTGCATGTGTTTTGCTGTTCTGTCCTGTACTCCATTGCTTTTGACTGTGTGTCATTTCTGTCCTTCACAGGGTACTTTCAGATTCGTTTGGTCAACTGTGTCCACCGACGACGTGATTGCACATCCAGGCTGGTAGCTGTTGTGTCCCTACAGGTGATGTGCGCCACACCCATGGACTTCCTTTCGTCTACAGTTGTTGACTGTGTGCCCGCTGCCAGGTGGGGTTACCTTGCATCTGTAGTGGTTACGGCATGTTGCAACTGTGTAATAAACCTGTGCTTCACTTTGTGATGTGCGTTGTCTGTGGTCACATATTTGACTGCCATTTGCTTACTGCACCTGTGGGCTACTTGACTACAACTGGGAATGGGTGTGGTGTCTGTGCATTGCACCGTCTTCCCTGGCAACATCAGTGTAGGCAATGAGTCAGATGGCCTAGGTGTGTATGTGTCGTGTAGCCCTGGTGGTGTGTCTCCCTCATGTGTGTCACGTTTCCTGTACTCACATGCCTGTGTTGTCCTTGCTGTTGCAGTTCGCATACACAGTGTAATTTTGCAGTTCATCATCCCCATAACAGCACCCACGTTGGAATCATGACAGAGGCAAGTATGGTGTATTAGTGTGTTTATTGTGATACATTTGGGTTAATAGTGCATAGGATGGGTTGTGCTGTACATGAATCTTGCAATCCCAAGTTCCTAGGTGAATTGAAAGTCCGGGTAGACAGGATCCCCAGTATCGGGGCCACAGTTGTCTGACACATTGGTCCAACTTGTACTCCCCATGCAATGTGTGGGAGTAGTGTTGCCGTCAACAGGGTGAACAGTCTGTGCACAAAGGCGAACATCCAGAACAGGTTCAGGCTTCCTGGGAGTTGCGCTTGGCCATCGGCCTCTCACTTGCCCCTCCTCGGACGACCCCTCTTCTTTGGGGGGGGGCCCTCAAGTACAGGCTGCTGCGGTGCAGGGGACTCTCCGCCAGAGTCATCCTCCCTCCCTGTGGCAGTTGCAGTTTGTTCAGCACCAGATGTTGTTGGCACACAGGGAGGTGTGGACTGGTTGCTGTTCATCTGGCGGAGGCATTGTAAAATGTCCCTGTGCACCGCCGTCATCTCATGCAGTGCATCCCACTTGGACTCCACGCGGGACATGTGTGAGTCCACACGGGACATGTGTGACTCCACGTGGGACATGTGGGAGTCCAAGCGGGCATGATGGGCAGCCTGCTGCTGTTTAATGTCTCTGAGGAGCCCCACTACCTGGCTGAGCTCTCCGGTGCTGGACTGGTACGCATCAGCTATGCGTACCAGTTGTGGGTCATCATGCACACCAGCAACGTCTGCAAGCAGCGACCTCTGTCTCCCACCCCTCCCACCACCCCTGCTGACATGTGCAGTGTGTGCAGTGGCACGCACAGATAACCCTGGTCCACCTTGGGGGTTGGTGGTGGTGGTGGTGGCCATGGCCCCAGGGTCACTGTGCTGGTGTTGCTCCTTATTCTGTCCATGTCGGCAGGGATGGTATTCGTGGTGACAGTCGTTGGAGGGGTGGGTGCAGGGGGTGCAGCTGGTGGTCCTGCTGGTGCTGCAGCTGGTGGTCCTGCTGGTGCTGCATGTTGACTTGCACCGTATGTGCCAGGTTGTTCTTCATCGTCCGAGGAGGACAGAGGCTGTACGACGCCAGTGAGCTCGGCATCCTCTTGAGCCTGGGACTGGGACTCCTCAGCGTCTGCTGCTGTGTCCCCATCATCACCTGTTTTTGGGAGACACAAACAATGTATGTCATGTTTCTGCAGGCATCAATGGTTGACACACATGACAGTTGTGACTGTGCCTCTGGGTGCGGGCCTGTACATTGCATTGTCCTGAGTCGTCACAGTCAGGGGTTGATATTGGTGTGGCACATTGTCCTGCATTATTTGGGCATTTCTATGTATTTTCTGGGGTGTGAACATGGTCTGCATTGGTTGTGTTTGGTTGGCAGCCGGACCTCCTTCCCACCCACCCAGCCAGTCAGTTATCCCACCATGGAACGTGCTTGCGTTGCAGGGAGTGTAAGTTGTCTCTCAGGATGTCAGTCAGTGGTGTCCTGCTGTTTGTTGGTGCACAGTTGCCAGCAGGGCCTTGTGCTCCCCACAGCAGTAGCCAGTGTCCGCCATCTTGTGAGTCCTTCTCCACTCCCTGTGATGTGAGCATGGTTCAGGGTGGTGTTGATGGGACAGTTGTGGGGGTGACCAATATCAGTGACTACGACTCCCATCATGCTATTGCCTCCACCCCCCTTCCCAGCATGCCCATGCTTCCTTCCTTTTGACTCTGCTTCCCTGTGGGGTGGGCTGGCTGTGCTGACAGGATGGCTGGGAGTGTTGTCCTGGCAGTTGTTTGGCTAAGAGTCCCAAGAGTGTCCCTGTGCTTCACACAACATAACCCAGGGTGGTGGTTCTTTGTGGGATCTTGTGTTAGGATGGAGGGCATTGCATTCTACCAGGTGGGTACTGTGGAGTTTGTGTTGGGGGTGTGTGTGAGGGGAGGTGCTTGTGACTATAGTCAGTGCTGCAAGTCCCCCTTCCCACCCAGCCAGCCAGATATCCCACCATGGAACGTGCTTGCATTGCAGGGAGTGGAAGTTGTCTCTCAGGATGTCAGTCAGTGGTGTCCTGCTGTTTGTTGGTGCACATTTGCCAGCAGGGCCTTGTGCTCCCCACAGCAGTAGCCAGTGTCAGCCATCTTGTGAGTCCTTCTCCACTCCCTGTGATGTGAGCATGGTTCAGGGTGGTGTTGATGGGACAGTTGTGGGGGTGACCAATATCAGTGACTACGACTCCCATCATGCTATTGCCTCCACCCCCCTTCCCAGCATGCCCATGCTTCCTTCCTTTTGACTCTGCTTCCCTGTGGGGTGGGGTGGCTGTGCTGACAGGATGGCTGGGAGTGTTGTCCTGGCAGTTGTTTGGCTAAGAGTCCCAAGAGTGTCCCTGTGCTTCACACAACATAACCCAGGGTGGTGGTTCTTTGTGGGATCTTGTGTTAGGATGGAGGGCATTGCATTCTACCAGGTGGGTACTGTGGAGTTTGTGTTGGGGGGTGTGTGTGAGGGGAGGTGCTTGTGACTATAGTCAGTGCTGCAAGTCCCCCTTCCCACCCAGCCAGCCAGATATCCCACCATGGAACGTGCTTGCATTGCAGGGAGTGGAAGTTGTCTCTCAGGATGTCAGTCAGTGGTGTCCTGCTGTTTGTTGGTGCACAGTTGCCAGCAGGGCCTTGTGCTCCCCACAGCAGTAGCCAGTGTCAGCCATCTTGTGAGTCCTTCTCCACTCCCTGTGATGTGAGCATGGTTCAGGGTGGTGTTGATGGGACAGTTGTGGGGGTGACCAATATCAGTGACTACGACTCCCATCATGCTATTGGCTACACAGACTTGGCCAGAATACACAGAATTCCTTCCTTTGAGTGGTCTTCACTGTGTGTTGGTGTTGTTGTGGTGGCTACATGTCTGGATGTGTTTGTTAGTTCTATTTGTGCCACTGCCTAGCTGTAGTTGTAGTTGTGTTTGTACATGTGATGGCACGGTTGGATGTAACTTTTTTGATGGCATGTGTTGTGTTTATCTGACTGACATACACATTTTGGGATGATTCTGTTCTGGTTGCTGTGTAATTGCTATGAGTGCATGGTTTGACTCTCCCCTTGACAGTGATGTGTGTGTGTTTTGTGTCAGAATATTGTGTACATTTGTTGTGTACTCACCAGGCTCTGGGATGTTCTCTAGTCCATATACGCTCACTGGCGGAAGGATGGCCCGCACCTTCTCCTCCCAGGGCCTGAGGTATACTGGCTTGGCAGGAGGGCCACTGCCGGTGTATTGGCTGATGAGGTAGTCTTTCTTGAGCAGCTCCCGGACCCTCCTGCGCACGTCATACCACCTGTTCTGGATGTCGGTCTTTGTGCGCAGACATGGTGATTGTGCGTTCACCCTGTTGATGATCCTCTCCCACATCTTGGTTTTCTGGGAGATGGGGGTCTGTTGGACCAGTGCGCCAAACAGCTGTGGCTCTACCCTGAGGATCTCGTCTACCAGGACTTCCAATTCACAATCTAGGAACTTGTGATTCTTCTTGGGGGCATGGTGATGGGTGGTGATGGTGAGTGATGTGTGTGTTGGTGTGCAGGTGAGGGTGTGTGAGTGTGTGTTTTGCTGGGTGTATGTGAGGTAGGTATTTGTTGGTGTGCTGATGGTGTGTGGCTTGTGTGAGGGATGAGCAGTGGGTGTGTGGTTGCTTTCTCTTGGGTGCTGGCAGTGGAATGGCATTTGCAAAGGCTCATGGTAGTGATTTGTGTCCTTTATATAGGTGGAGTTGTGGGTGTGTCTTTGTTCTCTGTCCCCACCCCCAGTATTTATTGGCTTGGTAATTGCTTGTTTGGCCTTTTTTGGGGTGATTTTTCCTTTGTGCTGTTTGTGTATGTTGGAAACGTTCGTGTGACCGAGTCGGACCCTGCATTGGTCTCGTACGGTGTTCTCCGTTTCGTTCACGCTGTGTTTGTGCAGTTTTCTATGCTGCATACGCGTCGGTCGCGGTGTATTGTGTTGCTTCGGCTCGGTTTTGTATGCGTGTCGGTCGTACGGCTTGTCCTCCGTCCGACTCGCTCGTGGTTTCGCGCCTTGCATCGTACTTTGCGGTTTGGAGTTAGCGTGTACGTTTCGGTCGGATTTGTTCCGGGTGCGTGTCGGTCGGTTGGATTCGCGTGTTTTTCCGGCCGGATTGCTGTTTTCCGTGCGGCTCGGTCGGTCGACTTGGTTTCGTTACGTGTCGGTCGGATTTTTCGCGCCTTGCATCGTACTTGGCGTGTCGTGCGCCACGGGTACGTGTCGGTCGGTATTTTTTCCGGATCCGAGTCGGTCGGTGCTTTTTCCGGCCCGAATCGGAATCGACCCCTAAATAGTGTGAAAACTCGTATTCAGGCCCTTACTGATGTGCAAATGATCATTTTTTGCTGAGACCTGATTTCCGCACCTTGTCGTTTGAATGCTTTGTAGTTTTATCAGCAAAACTGCATGTCTGTGAAAATGTAGTGCTCAATTCAATGGAAAATATGCTGCTTATAAATGGTTTGCACGACCGCACCATAAATTACTAATATATTTGTGACAGTGTGCTCCAAAATACACCACTGGCTACAAACCACTCCCTTATCCTTCTCTTGCTGAATGTTCATGGCTCATTTGCTAAGCGTGATCTTTGTGTGAAGCTTGGATTTCTCACAATTTCTATCACTTCAGTTATGTAACACTGATGGCAGCACCCCCACTCTGAAAATTGTTCCAGCACCACTGTGTGTATGTATTTTTCGTCATCAGAAGTTGGCTCGGATTAAGAGTGAGTAAAGCAAAAGAGTGACAAAAAAGAGGAAGAAAAATATAGAAAAACAGATACGAAGAGAGAAAGAAGAAATTGAATAAAACAGAAAGAGATAAAGAGACAGGAAGTGCTGGGTGGTTGTAGGGAGAAGCATGACATTGAATCAAGACTTGGTAGCTTTGGCACTGGGCATTCCCAGCATTTGTAGCACTGCCAGCAGACTCCTAAGAAACGTTTTGGTCAGCTGCAGTTATTTATTTATAAATTAAGCACTGGACCACTTCCTGGCAAGAATTTGTTTCAGCTAACAACCATAGGCACAGTCAAAGAGACGTGTGGTGCACACACTAACGAACATCATTCATATACTCCTGAATTTAACTGTGGTACAGTCACACTGATAGGTTCATTAACTGAGAATAACAACTACACACACTTCAACTTCTTATAGCACCAAGACTATTGCATGAATTCCTCAAAAGGCTTAGAACAACACAAGACCATATCCCAGACAACCTGCAACAACAAATGGCTTCACAGCCTCTAACTGAAGGCCTCCAGATTCAATTAATAAAATGACTCAACCACCTACACCTTCAGTCATGAGGTGGCATAAACTTATTAAGACAGAGCACTTTCTTCAGAGTTGTGATCCATTTGGGCAAGGTAAAGGGTCTCAATGCCACCAAATGTGACACTTCTGCAGACATGTACACAACACGTATGCACACATACCAACGTTGAGGTAGAGACAATCACACGTGGTGCATTTTCTGACATGAAACTGACTTTGAAGCCCTACCAACCTTTCCGCCAAATTCCCAATATATACCTGTAATTGAGGTTCACCTTTCTTTTGACAAGGCGTTTGATGGTTCATCATAGTTTGTTGGCATATGATCTTATATTTTTTCTTTCTGGCTGAATCATGAGGCCATGCTTTCAGATGTAGTTGTGAATTGGCTCCTCTGTGAAGTCAGTTATCTTGGTTCTGTCCAGCCGCCCAAATGAGTGTACTGCTGTTGAGGCATTATTTATACGATGTGGGGTGTCACTCAGGTCACGTACCGTCTTGACTGAGTCTTATAAAATGTAGAGCCTAGTCGTGGCGACCCAGAGTGCTTTCCTTAGTATTGCTATGGAGCACTCAAAAATATCAATGGCCTGAGGCCGCACTGGAGTTGCTTTCTGATGAATGAAGCTTAAATATGCAGGAAAGTTGTTGATATCTTTCCTCAACATGGAGGATCACTGTCTGACTTGTCTGTGGACAAGATTTCAAAAGTATAAATAATTTATTCAGAGCAGATATGACTACTTCTATTGCACAGTTTGGCACAGCGATTACATTGTGATAATTAAATATTAATTTATTACAACTAACAGATGCTGTTGTGCGGTAATAAATGCAAAAAGTTGATTTTAATTTCTTTCCAGAAACTTGTAGGTAGCGTTCCCTACTGTTGCTTAGACTGGAGTGCAACTAGTAAATCTAACCCCTCTGAAGTCCAACACTTTGCCTACTGTTACTTAGACTGGAGTGGGATAATACATCTAATCCCTCCAAAGTCCAACACTTTCCATACTTTTGCTTAGACTGGAGTGGGAATAGTAAATTTAACCTCTTTGAAGTCCAACACTTTCCGTAGTGATGCTTAAAGTGGAGTTGGAATAGTACATTTTTGGCCTCCAAAGTCTAACATTTTCCCGACTGTTGCTTGGACTGGAGTTTGAAGGGTAAATTTAATCCCTCCGAGGTTCAACACTTTCCCCACTGTTGCTTAAAATGAAGTAGGAATAGTAAATCTAACCCAAAGTCAAAACAATTTCCCTTCTGTTGGTTAGACTGGAGCGGGAATAGTAAATCTAAAACCTCCGAAATCCAACGCTTGTCCTACTGTTACTTAGACTGGAGTGGGAATAGTTAATTTAACCCTCCGAAATCCAACACTATCCCTACTGTTGATTAGACTGGAGTAGAAATAGTAAATCTAACCCCTCCAAAGTCCAACACTTTCCCTACTGTTTCTTAAACTGGAGTGGGAATGGTATATCTAATGTTTTCGGAGCCCAACACTTTTCCTAATATTGGTGAAAGAGAATTTATATTATTATTTGTTTATTTTTTATAAATAATTTTCAATTTTTTAAAATATTTATATAATTTTTTAGTAAATGTGTTTTTGGGGTTTTAATATTTTACTATTTTATCGATTGGCAAAATGAATGAATGAATTCTGTTATTGAAATGTTCATATATATCTATATGTGTATGGGTGTCTATTTAGATATATATATATATATATATATATATATATCATTTCATATATATATATACATATATATGCTTTTCGAAGTGCTAAATTTAAAACAAAAAAATGAAAATTAATATAATGTAAAATAAATATTTTTCAATAATTATGTCTTACTATATATATTTATTTAAATACACACACACATATATGTGTGTGTGTCTATATAAATACACGTATAGTATACTACTTTATGTACCACAAAATGTAGGGGGAGATTTACTAAAAATTCACGCAGCGCAGCCCCCCACGAGGCTGCACTGCGTTGCGTGACAGGGAGGGAGCAGGAGAGCGCCATATCTTCAAAGATATGGCTCTCTCCTCCCCTTTCCCTTGCGCCGGCGCTGATTTCAGCTGACGTGCACCATGCACACACCTTAGTGCCGCAGCGCTAGTGTGTGTGCATGTGTAGCATAGGTTTTGTACAGGAAGGGTACCCTTCCTGTACAAAATACTATGCTACACATGAGGGAAAGCTTTTCCCACTTTGCATGCATGCTGCAAGGTGCAGCACGCATTCAAAGTCGGAAAAGGAAGGAGAAATGAAAGCATTTCTCCTTCCTTGCGCCTAGTTGAAAAGGGCGCAGATTTCTCACGCTAAACCCAATCTACTGTTTTTAGTAAATTGGGTTTAGCGTGAGAAAACTTGGGTGGTTGCATGGGAACGCCCATGCACCACCGTTGGCACGCCCCCATGGCGCACGTTATTTCCAGCGCTAAACAAGTTTAGCGCTGGAAAGTTGTCTAGGAAAAAAGAATTTGCTCCATTTTGCGTCACTTTTGTGACGCAAACACGGCGCAAAATCTTAGTAAATCTCCCCCCAAGTTTGTGAATTGGGCCCTTGGTAAGTTCTTATATAAACGCCAACCATCAATATGACAGCCCTCACTTTCCTTCGCAGTATCATCAGACAAGCTCTCACCTTACAAACCCACGCACCTCTCACAAAACATTAGCTAAACCTCCTTGTGCTTGATGAAAAAAAATCCTCACAAATGCAGTTCATTCTATAAAGATTTGTTTTATTGATTTGTTGACATATATTGACTCAAATGAATAGTATGGGGCATATCTAAGGCAGATATTTGCCACACTTATTGCAAACAGAAATGTTATGATATCTTTTTGCTTTGTAAAGCATTCCAAATCGCCCTTTGCGGTTTCAAGTTGCTACTAATCAGCCGAGATAATTCTGGGAACATAGCTACGTCAGAGAATCAGAAGGGTTTACATTGTTTTTATGTGATCAAGGATAGATTTAATGACGCAGGAAAAATTGTTCCTTGCACGTGCTGCCGGAATCGAGATGACACCCAATCCGAACCTGCTGTTCCTAAACTTTGGGCCAATAAGATATGTGATTTGAACTCCGCTTTGTTGACGCACATGACTGTCGGAACTGAATACCATGCCTCTGGCGCTGCTTTCCAAGCACCAAGCCATCCTAAGCAGATATGAAACACCTCTTTTGTTATTTAATTTCTGCTAGTAGTCTGGAATAAACAAGCTCTGTTGGGAAAATAGCAGACATGGCAATTTCTCTTTTTCCATAGTGGTGTGCTTAATGTGTCTGAAAGGTGTAGTATTGTTAATTACAATTTTTTCCACCGTTCGTTAATGACCACAGGCATGCCTTCTAAGCTTTCAAACCACCATAAACTTTGACCTCACATTTCTTTCAAATACAATGAGAGCTGTGGGGCAAATTAGGGACTACAGTTGTGTAAACAGAACTGTTAGCAAATCAGTACTTTTAAGGGATGATTGCAAGGTGGCCAGAGTACATGGTCTAGCATGACCCAAGCCCCAGCATAGAACTTTCGATAATAAACTAACAAAAGGGTTGTTTCATCTCTGCTTAGGGTGGCATGGTATTGTGAAAGCATCGCCAGAGGAGTGGTACTCAATTCCGACCGTCGTGAGCACTAACAAAGCTCTTAAATAAGGTTGAAGAAAACTGACTTGCAAGTGGGAACCGTGATTAAGGAATGTTTTGATTACTTAAAGGCAGGGCCACCAGAATTATACGATTGTGCGGCCGCTGCGGTTTTCACTTAATGTGAGATTTGCGGATTTTGCCACATAATCCATCATCTGTCACATAATCTGCAGATATTAATGAAAAAATAATTTTGTTTCCAGCTCAAACGGTTCAAAAGTTACTAAATATGCAACAACACATGTTGCCGTCCAATGGAAGGACCTTTGCAAACCTGGACTGGTCTACTTTCTGTTGCTTATTGATATATTTGAGTGTTAAATTGGCACTAATGTAAGCAGCCAATGCACAGTAAGTGATACCTAGTTTAAAAATGATTAAATAATGAAGTAATACTATTACCTCATAATATGCCTTTTCTTTCTCAACCCTGCCGTATAATCGGGCCCTCTCCTGCCACATAATTCCAGTGGCCCTGCTTATAGGTAATCTTCATTACTCTGAGAGCTAGTCCTCCTCATCCCTTTCTTGTTTCCCCTCTGAGTATTGTCTCTGGGCCCCTGACTAAAGGCACTTGCTTGGTTCTGTCAGGTGTTGTCCGACTGTGGAAGGATTGGGATGTGGGGAAGATTGTTGTTTTAGTAATAGAAAGGGAAGACAAACTGGGCATTAAAGAATAAATAGCTAACAAAAAGTCTTCCCAGCTAAGTTATTGAGGGTAATCTGTCTCGTAGGTAAGTAAGGAAATGAGATGGTAATGAATGGGCCTCCATTGATCCAGTGGCGTAGCAAGGTCAGGTGGTACCCGGTGCGGGAAATTTCTTGTCACCCCCCTTTGAGAAATGCTGCTCTAATACGACTCACAGTGATGAAGCCAGCAGATTCCCTTCATGCAAGATACACACAGCGCGACGACTCAAAGCAGGAAAGATATACCGCTATTCTACTCCCGCTGAACACAAGTCAAGTGCCATGTTCTTCGCAATGGGAATTTCTTATAAATTAATTAATTTATTTCATTTCACTATTTTGCAGCTTTGGCTTAACGTACAAATACAAACAAATAGCATGCATCAAAAAGTTTACGTTACTTATCAAACTCAATATCATAGAGAAGAGGATGATCACAATGAATCAATGAACTAAAAAATTTAACAAAAATAAATTCAGCACGGCACTTATAAGCTTCAGTAATAATGCACAACTAACTCAACAGAATGACGTGTGGTGACTGACCGGCACGGCAGCGGATAGGATTGGTTGCGGGTTGAGTGATGATGAGTCACAAGTTGTTTACGTCTTGCTCGAGTACAAACTGCAGAGACAGACTTTGGCGGAAAGAAACACCCCCTCCCCTTCCTTATCAATACGCTCTCCACTACACAGCGTCGAGTTCAGCGGATAGGATTGGTTGCGGGTTGAGTGATGATGAATCACCGGTTGTTACGTCTCGCTTGAGTACAAACTGCAGAGACAGACTTTGGCAGAAATAAACACCCCCTCCCCTTCCGTATCCATATGCTCTCCACTACACAGCGTCGAGTTCAGCGGCAGCGGATAGGATTGGTTGCGGGTTGAGTGATGATGAGTCACCGGTTGTTTACATCTCGCTCGAGTACAAACTGCAGAGACAGACTTCAGGCGGAAATAAACACCCCCTCCCCTTCCTTATCCCTACGCTCTCCACTACACAGCGTCGAGTACAGCCGCATTTTGTTGCGTTTGTTGACTGAACTAAAACGTTTCAATACGTATTATGTTGACTTGTTGAGGTTAATTAATTGTCAGACGAAGTTATTAAACTCGTTTTAAATAATATATATATTTTTTTTAAAGTGTTGTGAGCCCCAAAAAAATGTTTTTAATTTTAAAAACACATATTTTTGTCATTTTGTCAACCCCCTCAGTGATGACACCCGGGGCAGCCCGCACCTACCGCACCCCCCTTCCTACGCCACTGCATTGGTCAGGGCAGAATGTGTAAATCTGGAAACTGGTTGTGGTTGTTACCCCTGTCCACAGGGGCTCAATCCACCTGGTCTGAGACTGACTCCAGGATCACAGCTAGAACACACTGCTGTGCACATGCAGTGTACTTGCTCCCTCTGTTTAATCCGCAGGATTGACTAGATGCACTGAGGTCAGAAACTGGGATCTGAAATTTTCGAAATTTGCAGGGCTTGGAAAGGTATGGGGGCTGGGCCTTAAAATGTGACGTGCTAATGGTAAAAAAGCTGGCCAAAAGTTCACTCTGGAGAATCTACTGCCTTGCAGAAGGAAAAACGACTCTACTTTTAGAATTACCAGGCCTTAATTTATTAATAAAAAGAAAATATATTATTTACGGAAGGAGTTCGAGTATTCTGCACTCGGTGCCCAATATAAATAAGATTTCTCTAGTTAGCACAGAAGAACAGAATGAAGAATAGAGCCAGGCTCGGAACTAAAGCAGCCCTGACAAAAATGCTCACACAAGTCCTTCCTAATTTCTCTCTCTCTCTCTCTTCTCCTCCTGCTGTGCCTGCTGTCATAAGTCCCATCATCGAGTGGCTCCATTTCTGATGCGGAGCGGCGGCATTATGAAGGTTTTTCTCCTAGCTTAAGACTACTTAAAATTGTCCTTCTTTGCTTGAGTTCCTTCTGGCTCCATAGTCTTTTGCCAAAATTCTAGTAAAGCAGACCCCTCTAAAGCTGACTTTCATAAATTTATCAGGAATTCCGATGGTCTCTGATTAATACAATGATTGGTCTTGTGAGATCTTACTCTTCGGAGCCTTCACTAAATTTTGAACAGTTTGGACTCTTTTTGCCTCTTGTTGGTCTTTAAACTTCAAATACTTCACACATCCCTGTGATATAACTATCTCATTTAGTTGAAAGTTTGCTTTAGTAGTCCAGGAATTAGTGACACACGCCTAATCCTTTCCTTGGTAATGCTGATTATCAGGAGTATGAAATACGCATTCCACAATTTCCTTGAAAGAAAGTCAATGCAGTGAATTAATCAATGGGGAAATTGCGTAAACCCCTCCCTCTTCTTTTTATGCCTGCACATGCACAGTTGTCAATTTTCCCCAGCTAATGATAAATGGCACAGTCTCCAAAAGTAGGATTTTCAGCATGTCCCATGCACCTGATACCGCTATTCATCTTTCTGCTTAAAGGCACCCTAGTAAAGATCATGACAAAAGGTAAAATAGTGTTTTATGTCTTGAAGGAGGGAATTTTTGGATTGCTTAAAGGTTACATTAAAGGTTACATTCATTGAAGAAAGGACTGATTTTTAATAGTGCCCCCAGAATCTTCTCACACAGAAGGTTGGTAGTCGGTGCAATAAGACCCAGTGAGGTGAGGCCCACACTCGATCCTATATGTGAACTGAAAATTTCCATTCTTTAAATTACATGTCACTGGCCGCTCACCGGGGGCAGCATCAGCCGCCACCCGACAGCTTCCCAAGTTGTCATCGTAGGTGATATCCTTGTCCCAGGCTTCAAGTACCAGCTGCTTGCTTGGAGAAAGCGTCACCGTCCCCATCGAGAAGGCTGCGTTCCAACGAGGGTTTGCGTTATCTTTCACCCAGTTTGTGCGATACTCTTTTCCATCATAGAAGACCTTCACGTATGGATCAGGTGGGTTCCCTGCAGCGTCCCCCTTTAGACCATTGGCTCCTACCACCACCACGGTCATAGTTGCCAGACCCCTGCTCTTGGCGCAGCAGCCAGTGGAAAGGAGGCTGCTGGATGGGCAGACACAGTTGCATTTCACCTGTGGATCGGGGGAGGCCCCGCTGGGGCAGGCAGGGCAAGTTTTCGTGAGAGACTTCTCAATAATGTAATCGGTGATGGCCTGCCTCAGAAGTTGCTTCCTGGAGTCCCCGTAGGGGACTAGTTCATGGAGTGCGGCTAAGGAGTACGCTGTGACATCTGGAGTTCCCTTGAGGGACAATATCCAGTCCTCATATGGGCTGACCTGGTTGTCTCTGGGGAACAAGAGATCAATATGTGCATCCAAACTTCCTCCAACAATGTCAGATCTCCTGTCGATATATTTTTCAGAGAACTTCTGATTGAATAGCTTCTGTTCTCGAAGATTCTTGCATTTGTTGATTGCCGACTCAACTGATACGGCCTTGATTGACAGCGAGGCCTCCACCCCCAGGCAGTCCTTCAACTCCCCTCAGTGCTGAGTTCATCCTGGGTCACCTCGCAGGTTCTCAGGGCTGTGACCTCACTGACACTGCCCCCTAGCCACACTTGCTTGATGTAATGGGTGCCATAGATGTCAATAAGATTTCGGAATCGAATGTGGGTCGTGGAGTTGTATACTTTCGGGAGCAGTTTCAGTTGATCTGAGAATATTCGCGATAGCTTTGGAAAATCGTGCACTCGATATCTGTAAAAGAAAAGAAGAATGCAGCCATTATCTAACACTTTGCAACAGCATGCAGAACAGAGATAACTTGTGACATCACATGCTCCTCAACCTGGAATTTTCTCAGGAGGTCATATCACATGACCTTAACCCTAATGACATCACAAGTGCCATCACTTCACTGAAGTTCCATAATAACTGCATGATTAATAAAACAACATACCAGGGACATATGTCTATTCTAGATACTATCTACATTAAGCTGGAACATGCTTTTGAAAGTTCTGGGGGTAATACTTGACCTGAACTGCAGAAAGTGAATGTAGCAAGTGAGACAGGCCTCTTTTAAGAGGGTTCAGGGGGTTCTGCCACAAAGAAAACATTAAAAAACAAAATGGGATCGAATACTGCATTTTAAAGCACAATTTCCACAAAAAATTGTTAAAATGCCATAGGTTCTGAAAGGACACTCCTTAAATATTCAAGTCCTTTTTATAGTGTTTCAAGCAAAGAAAACCTCACATTCCCCAGGAGTTGGTCCCATTTTTTCAAAATGTGGTATGGATGTCCCATATGTTCCTTTGTGCCAGGGACAGCATTTTGTCGTGGGTGCCCTCTTAGGCCAAAAAGAATGCCAAAATGTTGGTTTTCCTGTCCATCAATGATTTTCATTGGGACTCGAGCCTATGTATGGGTCTGAAGGCTCAGTGTCCCCTGTCTGGCATCTTGAGTGCTTCCGGTGGGGCCCCCTCGTCCCTGCGTCCCCATGCCTACTGTGGATAGTCCACAAGTAGAGGTGGATCTCTCCACAGCGGGCAACAGGTGGGTTTGCGCAAGGTCTCTCCCCCTCTGCCAGTCGGGTGTTTATTTATTTTATTTATTTATTTTAAAGGTTTTATATAGCGCTGGCTAGACCCAGGGGTATCAGAGCACTTTACAGGAGTGCGAGGAGGTACATTAATCGATACATTTGGTCAAAAACATTGCCATACGAACCAATATAACAGGGAAAGCAGATAAATACGAGTGCCATTTACAGTACAATGATAAGCTCACGTGGGTAGAGGGTAATTAGATTAGGGTGGGTGTGAGGAGGTGAAAAAGAGAAGATAAAGGAGGGGGATACGGAGAGTGGGAGTTAGAGGAATAGGGGAATGGGAGATCAGTGGGAGGCCATGCTTGAGGCTAGATGTCATAATTAAAGGTAGGGGCAGGGGGTTGGGGGAGGGGAAGTAGTAGCGTGAGGGAGGGGAGATAAGAAGGAAAAAGGGAGGAGAGAGAGAGTAGGAGGGCAAAAGGGGAGCCTGGTGGGGCGAAGAGTGGGAGACGGTGTCTGAGGTAGGTATTATTGACCCCAATATTTGTTGAGGAGGTATAATTGGAGGTCTCTTTTGAAGTTGATGTAGGAAGGGTTACAGCGTAGGTCTTTAGGCAGGGAGTTCCAGATGGAAGGAGCGTTTCCAGAGAAGGATCGAGCATGTGAGCTTTTCTTTTTTAACAGAGGGGGGATAAGTATGAGGGCGTTGGTACTCCTTGTCGGTCGGGTGCAGCCCGCTTTGTGGAGTTTGTCTGAGAGGTAACATGGGGAGTTTTGGTGAAGGGCTTTGTGCGTGATACATGCAATCTTATAGGTGGATCTGCCTTTGATGGGAAGCCATTTGAGTGTTTTAAGTGCGGGAGAGATGTGGTCGAACCGTTTGAAGTCAAAGATAAGTCTCACAGCTAGGTTGAGCACAGATTTGAGAGGTGCAAGATGGACTTTAGGTGTTCCAGCGAGGATAGCGTTACCATAGTCTATTCTAGACAGGACCAGCGATTGGACAACAGTTTTGAAGTCATCGGCCGGGATGAAGGGTTTAATTTTCTTGAGATGGCGGAGAGTGAAGAGAGCTCCTTTAGCTGTGGTTTTTATGTGGGAGATAAGAGCAAGGTTATTATCAATGGTAATGCCTAGGGATTTAACTGAATTGGAAGTGGTGAGAGAGCAGTTGAGGGCATTAAGGTCGGATATCCAGTCTTGTATGGGGAGAGGGTTGTTTTTAGGGGAGAAGAGAATGATTTCGGGTTTTTTAGGGTTGAGTTTGAGATGATTGTGGTGGAACCATGATTGGATCTTGGTCAGGGTGTCATTGAGGTGTAGGACATCAGAGTGGGATTTAATCTTATAGCAAAGTTGAGTGTCGTCGGCATAGAGGTGGTAATTGATTCCTGCTTGTTTGAGAATGAGGGTGAGTGGTTCCATGAAGAGGTTGAAGAGCGCGGGAGAGAGAATGGATCCCTGTGGAACACCGAGGGAGATTGGTGTGGGGTTGGAAAGACAGTTCTCGATTTTGATTTGTTGGGTTCTGTGTTGGAGAAAGGAGGTGAACCAGTTGAGGACATGGCCATTGAGGCCAAAGCGGACTTTAAGAGTGTTAAGTAAGGCAGTATGGTTAACAGTATCGAAAGCAGCGGAAAGGTCGAGGAGAATGAGTAGGCAAGACTCACCATTGTCAAGTGAGTGATGAATGTCGTCCACTATATTGAGCATGGCAGATTCTGTGCTGCATCCTTTTCTGAAGCCGGATTGCAGTGAGTCAAAGAGGTCGAACGTATTGATGTGATTGTCCAGTTGGAGCAGGGCGCATTTTTCAAGGGCTTTGGAGAGAAGAGGGAGGTTAGAGATAGGTCGGAGGTTATTAGGGTCATTGGGATCTGCATTGGGATTTTTGGGGATGGGTGTGATTTGACCCAGTTGGAGGGAGGCGGGAACACACCCGGTGGTCAGGGATGAGTTTATAATGGTGGTCCAGAATGGGGCAATGATATGTTTAAGGTCTTGGACAAGGTTAGAGGGCATAGGGTCTTTGGTGTGAGAGGATGGTTTAAGCTTAGAGATGATGTTATAGACTTCATGTTCCGTGACAGGGTGAAAATTATGCCAGGAGGCATTGGTTTTTTGTTGCTGGGGGAGAAAAGGGTTAGATTCAGGTAGGAAGGTAACGGATGAGAGACGGGAAGGGACATGGGGAGGATTAGATGAGGATGGAGATTCAGGAGAAATGTCATTAGAAAGTAGTGGGTTGGGGAGGGGGAATTTAAGAGGAAGGATTGATCAATTTTGGTGATTTTATCAGAGAAGAAATTTGCAATTTCTTCGCATTTCTCGTTTGTGGCTATCAGCTTAAGGGGGGCAGAGGATGTTTGGTTTTTGACGATGCTGAATAGTTCTCTAGGTCTATTTTTGGCCCTATCAAGCTGTGTGCAGAAGAAGGAGGCCTTTTCATTGAGGATGTGTTTTTTGTACTTGGACCTAGCAGATCGGAGGAGGGCTAGATGGGAGGGGGACGGGTGTTGCCTCCAGGTTCTTTCGGCCTGTCTAAGAGAGCGTCTTTCGTTGTTAAGATCAGAGTTGAACCAGGATTTGGAAGGTATGCTTCTTTGGGTGTCCCAGCCATCCCCTCCACGCTGTTTCCCCCTGTCCGGGGTGTCTCTCTCGCCTTGAGTATGTTCCTGCAAGGGATTAGATCCCTTCAATGCCTGAGTAAACCTTATGTCAAAAATGACCTCAGTGTATCAGGCTAACATTTTGTCATGTTTGCACCCATCTAATATGGCATGGTTGGCCTTCCTCATGACACTAATTACCTACAGTGTGGTAGTGGCAGTATTTTGCTATGGGAGCCCCATGCTAAGAATTTACTCACATATGCCAGTGCCAGCATTTTTCCACCGGTGCCCTATGTGCCAATAATTACCTCTAGTATTCCAGTATCAGAATTCTAGCATTATCCCAAGAACTGCCTGCAGTGCAAATTACCTCTAGTTGTAACTGTAATCTTGATTTGCCAGCGTACACCGGGAAGGAGAGGAGCGGGACTCCATTCCCCACCTGTCATCGCAGTCCAAGCACCGCCGCAACGCCAGCTGACTCCGCCCTCGCACCAGGAAGCACATAATTGCCCACTGGGTCTCCCGCAGCGCGGGACGCGGTCGGGCGTGCCTGGGCCAAGGACGGCCCTGTCTGCTACCGTACGCGGCCGGGCCCACCCTCAAGGCCCCACATTAGTGGGTCAGTAACGTCTTCTACGCCACCCACGGCTGGAGCGGTGTGATTTTGTTGATCTGCGGCTAGGTGCCAGAAGGACAAGGAAGTGGTTGGGGCTGGGGACTGCCGACTGCAGCACAGTGACGATTGAACCAGCTTGTGTGAGTACTTTATCCCTCGCTACCCCTCCCCTGGAGCTCCCCTAAGCACTTTTCCCTCGTATTAGGGAGGTGGGTCTATTAGGTTGATTGTTTAAATACGCCATGGGGAAGGGGAAAGGTGCCCCAACATATTCCCCACAGGACTTAAGCAAGGGAACCATTGACTCTTTTTTGGTAAAAGCAGTGGGGGTGATAACCAAAGAGATAGATAGAGCAGAGAGGCGTCTCTCTCTCTAGATAAGGCAGGGGCTGCCTTTTCGCTCCTGGAGGAGTGCGTGCCCCAGGTGGCTGAAAAATCGGTAGAGGATGCCCTGGGACAAGGCCAAGATGAGGTAGCGGATGACGTAGGAGGCTCCAACCCTGGCAGTAGCCTAATTAACACCAAAGTTGGTCAGACTATATGTAATAGGGCCATGCCGACAACCACCCCTGGTGTGGATCTAAGTGGCCCACCAGCTCTGAAGAAACAACGGAAAGTAACCAAGAAAATAATTCTGACAAAGAAAGGGTAAGGCACCATAGGCTTAGACATCAAAGGACTTTGAAGACCTGTGGGGCCCCCTGAAACAAAAAAAATTGGAAACAGTGACTGGCCTTTTGCATGACTTTTTAAATGAATTCTCGAAAGTACTGGCGGAAACAAGGGCAACGCTCCATAAAATTGATAATACATTGTCTCCCTTCAACCAAGCTATGCAGAGCGCAGCTCCCAATAATAAGGAGGACCAACAAGTAACCCCCCCTGTAGAGATGCACATTGAGACCCAGTCCCCTCAAGTTATTCCAGGTGTAACAAGGTCTGTGACACAGGTCACGAATCCGGGGTCAATGATGCCTGAGCCGCTGGCTTCTTATATCAGCAAGCCGACTCATAGGGGTCACCAAGGGGACTACCAACTGCAACAGCATTCATTTAGGAGTGTTACCTTATCTTAACACCCGAGACTTACCAGTCATAGACCTCCCAGCAGCAAGCTGTCCCTATACAGTGGTCCTGGCAGGTGTTCCAGGACTTAACAGTGCAAAAGATGAATCCACCGCCCAGTTGATCAATAAAGTGACCCACTGGCTATGTAAACATGCTGGGTTTAATATTGCCGAGCATAGGCACATTCTGATGGTCAGAAGGGTAGCATGGATTGGTAGGACCAAGAAAGCATTTTCAGGAGACAGTGTGATTGTCACGCTTAGGTACCCGGAGTTGGTGCACAAGATCCTATTCCCCCCCTTGCCATCACTTCCAGTAGAATCAGGGATTAAACCATTACCGCTGGGTTTCTTTTACAGGCCACTATCGAGTCTAAAATCGTCCCAACGGTCTGCAGTGCAGGATGAGGGTTCTATTCTGGGCGGGGGACCCCTGACTTTAAGAAATGCATTTGCACCGTTGAAGGACCTGAATGATATAGACTGACTACAAGAGGGGGAGGGTACGAGTAGAGCTACTGACATCCGGCGTGAATCCCCTGGCATATCATGTGTGATGGAGGTGACCAATTCGGGGATAACAACACAAACCCCCCCACGAGTGTAGGGATTATAGTCAGGTGGGACTAGACAGCATAGAGAGGGCTACTATCGCCCCTATTATCGCCCCGTCCTCCTGTTCCCAGGAGGAGCGTATTGTGGGTGATCTAAAAATAGTCTTGTGGAATGTAGCAGGCTTATCTAGCAAGTTTGTGGATGAGCAGTGGCTCCATTACATCAGAGATTATCATATAATATGCCTCCAGGAAACGTGGGAGCCAGACAATCACTTCTTCTTTGAAGGTTATAAAACTTTCTTCTGTCCAGCATTAAGGTCGAGCTCAGGGAGAGCAAAGGGGTGGGGCTAGTCATGTTTATAGACCTTAGAATTCATGGTAGGTGGAAAACCCTGTCATGGGACTCGTAGGTCGCTCAAGGACTTACATTCTCAAGTAACATTTACAGGCTAGTTTTAATTAATTTTTATAACGCGAAATCACACTCCCAGGGATCGACTAGCCTTGATGAATTACGCAGACGACTGGAGCAAACACATGATGAAGGCCTATCACAGTTTCAATCGATTTTAGCTGGAGATTTTAACTGTCACCTGTGTCCTAACTTGATGGTGACCCATCGGGATTGGTCGTCCTGCACACTAAGAGAGGGACCACACATGGAACACACTCAGGAAGGGTGGGATTTGAGTGGCCTCCTAAACACCTATGGGTTATTTCACACGCTGGATTTGATTGCCTCCCATCCTGACACAGCTGTGCCCGCGACTTACAAAGGTAGAGGCTGCTCATCAATTATCGATTTTACTTTTGTATCTTGTACACTGAGAAGGTTTATATCCTTTTTTAATATTAATTATAGCATATTTAGTGACCATAATCCGGTGATCATGTCACTTGTTGCCCCTCATTATCACCTTGCCCCTCACAGAGTAACTGGGGGTACGATATCCTCAACTGATCAAGGTAGGCGGCTACGCTGGGCACAGGTAGACACTGTTGCTTTCAATATTTCACTTTTTAAAACAGGCAAGCAGGTGATTCTGAAATGTCTAGACCCAGAAGTGCAAGGGGATGAACTAGTTCAGGCCTTTACCGACATAGCACAACTAGTGCATGGTTTACTTAAAGCGCCGGCTTACTCCCCTAGTACGGACGCCCCAAAATGGTTTGATGGGCAATGCTCTCGGGCCCTTAGAGATTTAAAATTGGCCCTCAAACTGTCTCCGAGAGACGGGTCGGGTGCCTGCCTGCCGTAAAATTTATAAGCCAGCCGTCAAGGGGCGGAAGTGGCAACTACAACAGAATGCCTGGGAGGAGTTAACAGAGGCATCTGAGTTAAAGGACTCTACCCGCTTCTGGAGGGTCATTAACAACCCATGTTTTAAAGAGTTGAATAACCCAGGGCTAAGCCACAACATTTTACCTGAGCAATGGCAGGCCCACTTCAAGGGATTGTATAATCACCCCAACGAGCAGAGCAACCTCAGGCACCAAATCCTGAGCAGAGAGTTGACCCCATTACCTTCTCTCTGGACGAGGTGAGAATAGGAATTGAGGGTCTCTCATGGAACAAGGTGCCGGGACCGGATGGGATCCCGCCAGACCTCTTCCAATGTAACACAGAGATATGGGCGCCTCTTTTAGTAAGGGTTTTAAATGCGGCAGTAGTTTCAGTAATGCCAGAGTCATGGTCCACTGCCACCATTGTTCCGATTTTAAAGAAAGGAGATAGGGACAGCCCACATTTCTATCGCCCCATATCTCTCATCGATGTGAACAATGAAGGTTCTTTGGCGGGTGGTATTAAACAGGTTGTCGGAATGGGCAGAGGCCAACCACATTATAACGGACATCCAATACGGGTTCCGACCTGGTAAATCCACTGAAGATCAATGCCTCAACCTCTATCTTATCACTACTAAATACACAATAGCCAAATCAGGGACATTGTACTTAGCTTTTATGGACCTCACTGCGGCTTTTGACCGAGTGAACCATTGTAAACTCTGGAAACTCATGGGAGAGCTCGGGGTGGACCCGGCAATAACTAACACCCTAATGGCCCTACACTCGAACACCACCGCAGTAGTTAGATACACACAGGAGGGGAAAATCACAGATCATTTTAATTGCTCTAGCGGGGTCAGACAGGGTTGTATTTTAGCGCTGTTCTTGTTTACATTGTGTATTAACGGTCTCGACTCTGCTCTGACGGCCTTACAAGCAGACACCCCGAGGATAGGCACAAGATCGGTCCTTGTTCTGCTTTATGCGGATGACGTGGTTCTTCTCGCACGTACCCCAAAGGGCTTACAGCGTTTATTAGATGGTTTCGTAACTTTTATGAATAAGATGGATTTGTCCCCTAATCTAACTAAATCATATACAATGGAAATTGGGAAGAAGTGCAGGAAGCCTCACAATTACACAATAGGCACACACACACCTTAGGGAAAGTACCGGCCTTCTCATACCTGGGTATTTTATTCGATGAAAAATTGAGTTTTAAATATTCATTAGAGGTTTGATAAGGTCCGCAGGAGCAATCTCGAATTTTGCTCATAGAATAGGCCGATGGTCATCTGGGACGATTTTAAAGTTATTAACTCCTTTTGCAGCTCCAAAGTTTTATACGGTAGTGAGGTTTGGGGATTTAAGGTGGCTAACAAATTACAAATCGAAGAGAATAAATATTTCAGGCGCATGCTGAAAGTCCCTCATAGCACCCCTGCGCACATTGTTCATGAGGAATTGGGGTCCAAGTACATCTCTGATATGGTGGCTGTGAAACCCCTATTGTGTTGGGTGAAGATCTGGTCCAATGATGAGGCAGGCTTTAATAGGTTGGTAATACAGGACTGTCTCTCCCTTGATCATGCGCTAAAAATCCTGCGGTTAAAATATGTAAAGGACACCCTCTCCACACTAGGACGTGCAGAGTTGTTTACCAATTTTGATAAGTTGGGATCAAAGGAAAAAGCGCTCATCAAAGATCTGTTTTTAAACATGTTAGTGCACAATGCGAGGAAAGGGAACTTAAAAAACCCACGGTCAGAGAACACATTTTAGTTAAGTCAACGCAGGGCATGGAACCATATTTATTTCTCATAACTAGTGCACATGACAGATTGTTAATCACACGTTTTAGGCTGAATTTATTTCATCATCTATTGGCTGTACCCTCTGGCTTAATGGTACACACAGAACATAGAGAACCCTGTGGCTGCGACAATAGGTCTCCACAGGACACCTTACATTTTGTCCTCCTCTGTCCGCACTACTCATATCCGAGAACAGTGTTCCTTAAGGGGCTTTTAAAAAAGCTTAGATTTAAACAGGCTTGCGTTGCCTAACTGTTTTTACAACTGTCATCAGATGATTTTACACTTTTCTGTGTTTCTAATTTTTTGAGATCTGCTTTAAAGTTAAGAACTACAAGGGGTGCTTAAAGGCCACAAGAGTCTTTTCTAATTTTGCACTGAGTGAGGGTGCTATAAAAGTATTAATTGAGGATTTTATTGCTTATACACTTTTTAACCTGCAGTAAAGTTTGTTGGCTGTATTATGAATTTAAGAGACCAAGTGGGACCACGACATATTATAAACTTCATGATGTTTTAATGTACATGTGGCTGTTCTTACGATAACTGTCTATGTTTGATGTATATATAAAGGAAAGATTCAGAATATCGAGTAGTAAATGTCGACTTGCACTAATATCGAGTGCAAAACATCGAGATACATAAATATTGACTGCAAGAATATCGTGGTCAAGAATATTGAGTTTCAGATAAGAAATATCGTTTTAAAAAATATCGAAGTCATTAATATCGTTTGCAAAAATATAGTTTTTTGTCTAAGTATTGCATTTGTTTTTTAATATATGTGTTAACTTTTTAGAAGTTATGAATTTTATTTTAATTACATTTTGCGTTTTAGTTCCGTAGCGGGTTGTGGGTTTATAGGGGAATAGGGTGGGAAGTAATTTAATTATAATAAATTGAATATTAGTATTTATTTATTTTTGATTTTATAGTGTTAATTGTGGGAATTAATTTATTATTAATTAATTATTAATTGGCTGTTAATTGTTATTGATTAATTAATTGGTAAATATGTTAATTGTATCATTTTTTTAGGAGCGGGTTGTGGGTTTATAGGGGAATAGGGGGAAGTAATTTAATTATAATAAATGTATTAATATCTTTTATTAATTGATTTTTATTTATTTTATATTTTATATTGTTAATTGTGGGAATTAATTTATTATTAATTATTTATTAATTGGTTGTTAATTATTATTAATTAATTGGTAATTATGTTAATTGTGTCATTTTTTTAGGAGTAGGTTGTGGGTGATAGGGGAGTAGGCTGGGAAGTAATTCAATTTTAATACATGTATTAATATTTTTAATATAATATTTAATTAATGTTATTCTATAGTGTTAATTATGTGAATTAATGTATTAATAATATATTATTTTTTGCTTGTTAATTGTTATTAATTAATTAATTGTTAATTAAGTATGTTAATTGTGTCATGTTTTACGAAATTGGTGGTGGCATTTATAGGGGAATATGGTGGGAGGTAATTTATTTATAATTAATTAATTATTTGTTCATTAATGCTAATTAATTAATTACAATTTAAATATGCCAATTGTGTAATAATTTTGCTGCGTGCGTTGTGGGGTTTATAGTGGTAAATGGTGGGAAGTAATTTTTTTAAAATTAATTAATAATTTGTCATTAATTGATATTAATTTATTAATGTAAAATTAGTTATGGAAATTGTGTAAATATTTTTAGGTGTGTGTTTTGGTGTTTATTGGAGTAGAGGGTAGAAAGTAATTTAGTTTAAATTAATTAATCATTACTTGATCATTAATATTCATGTATTAATTGATAAATATTTTTGGTAATTGTTTAGTTTTTATTTTGTTTGGGGATTTAGGTTCAATAGCTGTAACGTTTGGTTTGTACATTAATTGTTACATTTTTTAATGAGTTTTATAATTATTAATATTTCTTTAATTGATAATTAATTGTGTTAATTATGGAGGTGCATTTTTTTGTTGAATTTAGGTGTGTTGTAAATTGTGTGGTGTTATAGGGTAGGAAAATAAATATTACATTTATGTAATTTTAAATTTTTTGATTAAGATTAGTTTTTATTACAAAATATTTTTTTGTTTGGAAATTGCTTATTAAATTTAAAAAATCAATATTTTTATGTTAATTTTAGATTTTTGCTGCATTAAAATATTTTGATATGTTTTGTTAATTTTTATATTTTATATATGTTTTGTTTTTGGAGTTTTTATTATATTTTGTATTGTAGTTGATATTTTGTTTGTTTTTAAATTTGAATTTTGTTCTGTGGGAATAGTAATTCTACCCAACACTTGCTGGAGTGGGATTAGTAATTTGTACCCCTCCGCTATCCAACACTTTCCCTACTGTTGCACTTGCAGGAGCGGGAATAGTAATTTTCTCCCCTCCGCTATCCAACACTTTCCCTACTGTTGCACTCATCGGAGTGGGAATAGTAAATCAATACCCTCCGCTATCCAACACTTTCCCCACTGTTGCACTCGCTGGAGTGGGAATAGTAATTTTTACCCCTCCGCTATCCAACGCTTTCCCTACTGTTGCACTCCCTGGAGTGGGAATAGTAATTTTATCCCCTTTGCTATCCAACACTTTCCCTACTGTTGCACTCATTGGAGTGGGAATAGTAAATTATTCCCCTCCGCTATCCAACACTTTCCCTGCTGTTGCACTTGCTGGAGGGGGAATAGTAAATTATTTCCCTCCGCTATCCAACACTTTCCCTACTGTTGCACTCATTGGAGTGGGAATAGTAATTTTGTCCCCTCCGCTATCCAGCACTTTCCCTACTGTTGCACTCATTGGAGTGGGAATAGTAAATTATTCCCCTCCGCTATCCCTACTGTTGCAATCGCTGGAGTCCGAATAGTAAATTATTCCCCTCCGCTATCCAACACTTTCCCTACTGTTGCACTCGCTGGAGTGGGAATAAAAAAATGTTACCCTCCGCTATCCAACACTTTCCCTACTGTTGCACTAAATGTAGTGTAAAATGTTGGCTTAAACAATATTACGTATTTTAATATTTTAATTTTTATTATAATTTAATTTTTTTATTTTTATGTTACAGGTGTATGTATATATATTCATCTTTGTTTTTTAATATATTTCTAACATTTTATAATTAAAAAAATTGTTTATTAATTATTTTTAAGTAAATATATATATATAACATTTTATATATGTATGTTTAATTTATTTTTAAATTACATTTATTACTTATAATTGTTAAAATTTACAAATAGGTCTAAATATTTTTTTAAGTAAAATGTATTATTTAATTTATTTTACATTATTTATAATACATATAAAACAATGATATTTTGCACTTCGATATTTTTAACAACATTTTTTTCTCTATATTTTTGTACTTACCATTATGAAGATAGGAGGTCGATATGTTTGACAACGATATTTATGTCCCCATATTTCTGTAGGTCGATATTAGTGTTGTCGATATTCTGTCAGTGATCCATATATATTTTAAGATGTTTCTTTTATGGTCATATTTTTATATGCCGAATAAAGATTATTATAATTATTACCTCTAGTTGTCAGTACCAGTGATTAACCATTAGGCCAAGTATTATCTCCAAACTGCCAGCATTTTGTCACAAGTGCATGTCATGCTAAGGATTGCCAGCACCAGTATCTTGTCATCAGTGCCTCCATTAGACAGGAATTGTGTCCACTATGCCAGTGCAAGTGGCAGAGTCACAAGCATAGTATTTACTGCATTCCCATTCACGTGCATTTACATTCACTAACTCAACACTCTTTCTCACTCACTCTCACCTTTTCATTTTCACTAACTTACACTCGCTCAATCGCTGTCATTCAGTCTTACTCTCACTCCATAATTCTCACTCACTATCACTTATCACTCAAAGTGACTCCAACATGCTTATGCTCACTCAAATTACCTCTTACTCTGATGCAATTATACTTTGGCACCCACACTCACTTGCAATTCTCTTATTTTAACTCTTTTCTCACTCACTCACTGCCACTCTTAATTATTCTCACTCACAGTGATTCTCATACTCACACTCATTCATTCTCACTCCCACACAGTCAGTCGCTCTTAGTCTCACTCAGGCTCAATCTGACTCGCTCATACTCAGTTACTGACACTCAATCTCACACATCACTC
Organism: Calotriton arnoldi; assembly: GCA_963921515.1. Lineage (NCBI taxonomy): Eukaryota > Metazoa > Chordata > Amphibia > Caudata > Salamandridae > Calotriton > Calotriton arnoldi. The sequence goes on from CAWUFW010000708.1 coordinate 2,096,732, forward strand.
ACTACATATCACTGACTCTCACTTTACTTCACACACACATGCTTAAACATACACACACTCACACATACACACGCTCTCTCGCATATAAACACTCTCACATGCATTTTGTTACCTACCTCAGCAACCAGGAAAGGTGCCATTGCAGTTAACTGTAAACCATTTTTATTGCACTGATAGTGAATAATACAGTATTACTCACAATTTGTGTAATATAAAATTGGCAGAAAACAAGGAGAATGGAGCCCCAACTGACACCCATAAGAGCGAGTTACCCCTGAGTTCCTGGCACTGATTTTGCCACCTCTGAGGCCAGGGGTCGCAAAGTCAGTGGCAGGGGTTGCACCTCAATTTAGGTTGGACATGCAACAATAAGAAAAGTAGGTACCGCAATTAGGGTACTACTTTTTGACACAAGTGTGGGGTAGGAAACGTACCCATATTTAAGGTCCTGAAGAAGCGCCAAAACAGGTTGACCAGAGTTTGACCCTAACCCGGGTAAGAATACCAGACTACGAGCGCACATTATAACCCCTCAAGTATCACTAACCTATAAGGTTTTTTAACCTGACATGGGAATGCATATATTAAAGGTTTAAGCGATATCCCTAATCAGTTTTAGCTCACTCCCCACCAACACTTCACACCACCCCACCAAGACATCCCTTGTACTCATCAAACAGTATAAACAAAAGATCTCTGCTAAAGTGACCCTTTGGGGGACCCGTATGGCATTGCAGCGCCGGCCCGACGACGAGCAACTGCCCTATGATGAAGTATGACATCCTTTGGGATGTGTGAGGGCAAAATGAAACAGTCTCTTTGACTGTCCCTCACAGTCTGCCCAACTCTTAGATACTCCTTCTTTCCTTCCTTTCTAGGAACAGTGACCCCCATCTTTGCACCCACCTCTAGTTACCAGCAGCTCCTCTCAAGCTTATCCTGAAAGATGTCCAAGGCTCCTGACGACTATGGACGTGTTAAGGAGCCAATACTCTACATGAGTAGCAAAGTATAGGTTGAGAGGTAGACCCTGTGGTAAATAGTGTCCTGTGAGCCATCAGGTGTCCACATTTCAGTAGCTCTGACTTTTAGAGAAAACTTGAGGGTAGGACTGAGGGAGACAGAGCGAAAGGAAGTGACGCAGTCAGAAGAATGGCTGGAGCACATGGGATGTTTGCTGAGGATTAGGAATGTGTTTAGTACCCTTCATTATTTAGAGCAGTGTGGTTCCTCAAAGAAAGGGCTGACACCCAAGAATGTGTTTTATTTTGGCCACATTTAAGTTTCACTTAAGTCCTAAGGCCAAAAAAAATATTGTTGCCAGAGATGGATGTTCACAAGAAGTTAGATGATGTTCACGTTAGAAAGGTCATAGTATTCGCTTAAGGGTGACAAAAGTTGCTGTTTGCCCAAACTGAGAATTAAGTGTTGTTTGAATGGAGGAACTGAATTTACAAGCAACACAGTTATTTAATATCTCATGAAATTATGAGAGCAGATTGTAAATTTAGGTATGGTCAAGCAGGGTCTGACCAAACCTGCAATACTGTTATGTGTTTTTTCATGTTTAAGAAAGTAAAATTGTTTGCAGCCTGAGAGGTGTGCAGAACGTTTATTAATCACTAAATATGGCCTCAAGTATGTCTCTGCTCATCAGTGAATTCATACATTTATTGGGCAATGTGGTGGCAGAGCAGGGCCAACCTCATGAATTGCTAGTATTTCTGCACTGACAAGCTCTTGGTTTCCACGCTCCATTTAGAATCGGGGTAAGCACTGTAGTTAGACCTGCAGAGACTGTGGTGTCACTGCCAATGTACATTTCTGACATTGGGATCTGCACACTAAGGGGCTCCCAGCTGACATTTGAGGGCATCAAAACCATTACTCATTTTTCTGCCCATGACTGACGTGAAAGGCGTGGTGAACCAGGTTGAACTTGAACGTGGTTTTCCTCTGGAGCTTAAAGTTGTCCACAACAGGGGCAGTGTGTGCTGAGAGAAGAAAGGTAAGAAGAAATAAGGGTAATTATTGGTGGGATCATGAGATGGCCCAACCCAAAGTTCTTCAATGAACAAGGCAGGCAAAGGTTCTGCTCTTTCAGGACAGACTGAGGCTGCAGTATCCCGTAGACTGAATCAACACACTCTGCTGGTTCTAGCTGGCACTCACAGGAGTTGAATTGTGAATTGTCCAGAACAGGAATTAACACATATCGACTACTGTTGTTTTAGTTCAAAGGCCTCTGGCTAGAAGTGAGAGCAGACTTAGGGGTCGATTCCGAGTCGGGCCGGAAATCTCTCCGACCGAGCCGGACCCGGAGAGATTTCCGACCGACTCGGACTCGTGCAGTCCGACCGAACGAGTACGATGCGCACGTATGCCATCGGACCCGAGTCGGTCGGACTCCCATTGAAGTCAATGGGAGCCTGTCGTACAACGCGTACGCAGGCTCCCATTGACTCAATGGGTGCGATGCGGACAAGGGCGCCCCTACAGCGGGTACGCGGCGAAGCGATTCGCGCCGTACACGCACAGGTACGGGGACCCATGGGTCCCCCCTGTGTGCGACTCGCGCGGTTACGCGTACAGGGGGTCCGACACGGACCCCCAAAGTACGGCTCCGACAGCTCTTTCGAGCCGGAGTGCGCGGCTCGGTCGGACTCGCTCGCGGCGCGCATCGTACTTACCCGGCCGGGGAACGTCTCCATTGCGCGGTGCGAGTCGAGTCCGAGCGAGTCGGTCGGTGCGGTTCGAGCCGGAACGAGTCGGTCGGAGCGGTCGGGACGCCCGGACGAGTCGGTCGGCGACCCGCATCGTACTCGCTCGGCCGGACCCGCGTACGATTCGGTCGGGAAACAGGGCTCCGAATCGGATCCGGTAAAGCCGAATCCGATTCGGAGCCCTACCGGCCGAGATCGGAATCGGCCCCTTAATAGGGGGTGGTAATGAGGAGGTGAAGCATGGGAATGAACCAGACAAAGGAGCTCAAAACGGAAGTTAACTTGTGGAGGCATATATAAAATGTGATTTTTCCTGGACTCACAGGTCAGAGAAGAGCGCGACTATTATTGAACAAACTGAGAACTACTAAATTTGTGCCATGCTGCTGTTCCACCCAGAATAATTGAAGTAGGTTAAGTCTTCATTCATCGTCTCTTTTTTTACCCTGAAATGTTGTTCCCCTCTAATAATGGAAGTGGGAGTTGTTCAGGGAGGAAATTCTAGAAGGTCAAGGGGATGCCTCATTATGTAAAGTAGAAAGAACAAGGGTTTCTGGGATCCAAGATATGTATTGGGCATGGACTTCATGGTAACTTGAGGGAAGCCAATTTGCTTTGCAACGTCAGGGCAGCAACCTACCACTTGCTTCGTCTCTCACCCTCACTTGTGCTGGGTGTCCACCTAGCTAGGGTCTGAGCTACGACCTAACTATGGTTCACTCGACTGAGGCTCATCCACTTTAAGGAGCCTAAGAGATGCTTGGCGCTTCAACCCCTGCTCAATATTTTAATCTTCCTTCAGCGTAGCAAGAGTGGGTGGGTTCTGAGCCTTTTACAGTTTGTATATTTCTGCTTAGATTTGCCAGCCTTGATTGCTCGTCCACATCGTTTCCCCTTCATTGAGCGTTTTTTTTTTCAATAGTAAACAGTGTTTCTACGTTTAAAATAAATAAATAAATAAATAAACAAAATGAAATGGTGCATGGCTTCTGCTTGTATCACCCTTTCCCATTCGTGCTCTTTTGGTTTTCTTTTACCCATTTGACAGCATCTCTTCCTGGTGCTTGTTGTTGTATGGATTACTGGGTCTTCTCTGATTACCCTCCTTTCTAGGGTACACCATGCTGCCTCCATAGTTAAGCTGGTTAATCCCTATTATAATTATATTTTGCACGTCTGTCTCTCACTTACGCTCAATCATCACAAGGTCAGGTGCTGTGTCCCATAACAGATAACTGCACCTCAGTGGTCATCACTCATGACATGAAAACACTTCCCATATATACTAAAACCAAAAACAACACTCTCCCATCCATACATCCTACAAAGTGTAGCTTGCTATCCAAGTGGGTAGGTGCTTCAGCATCCCACATAGGGGTAATAAGCTCTATATAAATGCTGCAATACAATACAATAGGGAACAGCAATATTGCTGTAAAGGGGCTGAGAAGGAGTGAGGGGTAGGAATAACAAGTGACATAGGGAGCAAATGTCAATGGGGCAGAAGTTCAGAACTATCAACTGACAGGGAGGGGAGTGAGCAGGAGAATGACTGCCAAGGGGACAAGACAGGGGAAAGCGGCTCAGGATTGCCAAGGACTACGAGGAGAGGCAAGGCATAAATTGCAAGCAACTTCTCAAAGACGACAAACTCGCTATTTCTTCCCCGTAGTTGTTAGTGGCTTCGGGCAAAGTGATTTAGGGGCTCATTACGATAGCGGGCGGACTTGGTCCGCCCACCACCGTAGCGGTGATTGGGACCGCCCGCCAGACCTGCGGCGGTCCCACCACTGAAATTAGGATGCGACCGCCATACTGGCGGGCGCATCCTGGGCCTTTAACATTGCGGGCGGTGCTGCTGGCTGCAGCAGCGTCCACAATGTTAAAGGTGCTTGCACCGCATTTCCCTGCACCACGTGGTGGGCACCACACGGTGCCTGCCACTTGGTGCATGGAAATGCAGGGGGGTACCATGGGTACACCCCCCCCATGGGGGGCCCGCAACAGGCCCCCAAACCCAATCCCCGCCAGCCTTTCCATGGCGGCATCACTGCCATGGAAAGGCCTTTGATTTTCCACATCCTAGGCACCACCACCATATTAGTGGCCCTGCTCCGTCCGCCAGGCAATTGGTGCGATTGCCACCGGCGGAAAAGCGGCGGACGGACTTTGCGTCCGCCGCGATACCTACCGTCATCCTAAGATGGCGGTGGGTAAATCTCATTGTGATGGCGATCGTTCCGCCATCATAATGAGCCCCTTAGTGCCTTATTTAGAGTTTGGCTGTCGGGTTGTAGTGGATGTCACGTCTGTTGTATTACAAGTCCATTACAGCATATGGCACTTGTATATCTGTGACATTTTGAGGAAGTATCCCATCGACCAACCTCTAAGTAAGGTCCTATTATGTCTTCTCTAATTGCTTTGTTCTTTGTTACTTTCATACTGAGAAGTGTGCTGATGAGGTAATCCTCATTTGTGTTTTTTTTAAAAATATGTCAGGATAGTCCTGTTTCTCTTTTTTTTGTGTGCCTTGAAAGATGTAATTTCTTGCTGTAAAATGCTGTGAGCACAGAGCCAGAAGATTACATTTTTGTGGCCGAGGCGTTCATATGCTCTGTTGAAAACAGAGCCCTCGAATGAACCTTATATTACTTTTATGTAAAATGAAAGGTATAGATTTTTATTATTATGTTTTAATTTGAATATTGTGCATTTTTTGTTGTATACCGCTAAAGTTTGAGTGCTGAAAGATGAATTTACCCACTTGTTTTTGTGATTTGATATCTGTACAATAAACTTTGCATTCTATTATGTTTTGTAGTTTTTTAAGCATCTTTACAAACGTTATCTATTACCTGTATTAAAGGATATGAATGTTAGACCAACACAATTGCTAGTTTCCTTGAGAGAGCTTTTAGTGTCAGGAAATCCTTACCTTTTGTAATATGTCATTTAATTAGTATTTTATGCTTTTAAATATGTGTTTCATTGATTGGATGTGTATTGTTTTTATCCATATGATTTTATAAAAACAATATAAGAGATAATAATGAATGAATGACAACTTTAAATGTTGTTGTCATTTTTAAATAGTAGACATGCAGAAAAAAATTAACTGGTGATTGTTCTGAAATATGAAAACATACTCCTCAGGATTCTAATTTAAGTTTACATTGCAAAAGGTAAAATTGATTTGTTTATCCACATATTCGTGAAACACAACAGAACTAGTGAATTGTGGTCTGATGTAAAATCAATTAAAGTTTGACATATAGGTCAACCACGGCCCCTTAGGAGAGAGTGGGAAAGGGGCCAAAATGTTTGTAAGAGGCAGGGGAGGGGCGACCAGAAGCCTGTGGTGGCGTCTACAGCCCATGAGGGGTACTAGGCAAGGCACAGCGGCAACAGTTGTACGCGTCACATAGAGGAGAGTGATGTCACCAGCAAGAAAGAAAAGGTTCCTTATTGGCTGGTGCCCCGAGGGGAAGAGCGCTGGCCCTCTTAACAGAGCAATTGGAGAGGAGCAGTGAGGAGGAAGGAGAAGGGTCCTCAGTGTAGGCTTTAAGGTTGAATGCTAGTCATAAGAATAAGAGTGCCCCCATGGGATTAAAAGTTTATTCACAGACCTATGGGAAGGAGCCAATACGCCAGTTAAGAAGGACAGGCTGGAGTTCTGGTTGCAGCAGTATGGCAACAGGGCAGAAATGGAAATATTGCAAGAGAGTTTTGACAAGGGCTTTAGATGGGGCTATACAGGTCCATGGATTAGGAGGTGGGCAGAGAACCTAAAATCTGAAGAGGAGTAACTGGGGTTAGTTAAAGAAAAATTCAGAAAACAGATAGGTTAAGTGAGGATGGTGGGCCCTTTCAATGATTGCCCTATTGACAATTTGATTGGTTTGCCAAATGGTGTTGTACGCAAGAAAGAAGTGGGCTAATTTAGATTATTACAATACTTATCTTGGCCAGAAGGCTGCTCAGTTTATGACTTTATTTTCAAATAGTTGTCTAAGGTGAAATATTCTTTGGTGGATGAGACAATTGAGTTGATCTAGGTAGGAAGGGTCGGAGTGGGCATTGCGAAGAGCTGTTACCGATGCACCTTGATGAGTTTGACCTTTTGGTGATGCCGTTTGAGGGCCAGTGGTATGTGGATAAAGCACTGCCAATGGGCTCCTCTGTTTCTTGTGCATTGTTTACAAAATGTAGCTCTTTCTTGCAGAGGATGTTTCCATGGGCAACAGGCAGGACCGCAGTGACTCACTATCTTGACAATTTCTTTTTTGTGGGAGTAGGGGGCTCAGTAGACTGCTAGTGGATGCTGGTAAGTTTCAAAGAGCTAATGGCGGATATTGGAGTGCCTTTGGTGGAGGAGAAAATGGTGGCACCGACCACAGTAATATCATTCTTGGGGAACAAGATTGATTCAGTGAGAATGGAGGAGAGGTTTCTGGAGGATAAAAAGTAGGCAATGCTGGTGATCCTGACCAATAAATTAGCTACAATGAAGGTGCAGGTATTGGAAGTGAAGTTTTTTCTAGGTTATTTGAACACTGTGTGCAGAGCAGAGAGCACAGGTAGATCTATTTGCAGGTCCTTGGGGCTGGCGCTATCCGGGTTGTCCCTTCCTCATTACATGGTGTATCTTTCAGCAGGCATCAGGGTAGATTTCAGGATGTGGAACACGTTTTGAAACATTTTAACAGGATAGTACAGCAAGGGATGCGCAAAGAAACAGAGTAGAACATATACATTTTTTTGGATGCAGTGATAGGTGCAGACTTTTGTCTTTTATAGCAGGAGTAGTGGTGTGCCAAGCAGTGGCAGGAAGCATGGAAAGGGGGCTGTGGAAGCATTACTTTTTTGGAGTTCTCTATGTTAGTGGTAGCGCTGGCTTTCTGGGGTGACAGCTTTGCAAACTAAAAAGTGCTTTTCAATGTCAGGAATACGTCAGTGATCAACGCAATAAACAGACAATCGGCACGGGACATTATAAGTCTTGCAGTTGCTGCATGCGTTTGTGCTGTGCTGATCAAAGCATTGCATTATATTTAGAGAGAGGCACATCCTAGGAATTGACAATGAAATTGAGGATACTTTGTCTCATTCACAGCCGAGGAGATTCAGCAGGCTTGCCTGGGGAGCAGACAAGGAGATGAAACAGATGCTGCAGAGTCTCTGGCTAATAAGTGACTGAGGATAGTGGAACTGGTGTTGTGGTTTTGGCCCGGTCAACCAGGAAAGCCTACGTACAGTCTTGTAAGGAGTTCTTGTAATCAGGGGCACATAGAAGAGATGGTGCTAGGCTGGGCAGGCAAAAGAGAACAGAGGATGTGGTAAAGTTCATTAAGTCAATGATTGAGAAAGGTTTGACTCACATAACGATAGTGGATAAGTTGGCCAGTGCTGCATTTTTCGGTAAGTTGCTGTTGGGATACGTGCTGCTGGTGGGCGAATAGGGGTCTACGATACTGGAAGGTTGGAGTAGGGAGTTGAGAAATGGGGGGAGGGTGCGGAGACCTTTGACTTGGACGATGATTTGTAGGTTCATGCCTACTCTGCCAAAGGTGTGCAGAAGGGAAGGCAAGATGGTGCTTTTTTCAACTGTTATGTTTTGGATGTTCAATGGGTCTTTTAAGGTTTCTGAGCTGTTGAGAAAGAGTGGCCAGGGCTGAGGACATTGAGTTTATGTCTGAAGGAGTATTTATACTGTTGTGAAAATCAAAGACAGGGCTGAGAGCACAGAGAATTTCAGTTTAACTGAAGGCTTACCCAGTTTTCCAGTTTTGTCCAGTGTATTGAAGGAAACATTTGTTGGGGAGGCTTGACGGCATAGTGAGGATGTGTTCAGATATCAGGACAGGTCGAGGGTGGCAAGTTTTCAAGTGCTGACAGTACTGAGAACATTAACAGAGTTGGATATGCTAGAAGAGAACTATGGGATGCATTTGTTCAGAAAAGGGGTGACAACTGAGGCAGGGAAGTGTGGTAGGTCATGGGACAGCATTAAGAGTTTGGCAGTTGGTCATCAAACTGTTACAGGCGATACATGCGCGAAGGGGCAGGAGATCGATGAAAGGACGAATCAAACTGTTTTTATTTGTTTTAAGTTCAGTTCCTGGCCCCACTAGGGGCGTGATGACAATATGGATTTGCAGGCACTCCATCAACTAGGCAGAGAAAAAGGTAGCAATGCAGAGACATGGGAAGAAGTTGGGCTTCGAAGATACGATCATAAGTGTAAGGTAGAGCGGGAAGGGGGCATGAAATGGATGGACTTGCTGCACACCTTTATTAGGATACTGGGGAGAGAAGGCAGGCCGAATGTACTAGTTGTTCACTTAGACAAAAACTACCTGGTGAAATTGAAAGGCCTAGCTTTGATTAAGGTAATGAGGAGCGATTTGACTGAGGTTAAGCGGCAATGGACAGGCACCTTCATACTATGGACTTGAGTTGATACCCCAAAGAGAATGGAAGGAGACAGTAAAGTCTACAGCTATAGATAAAGCTAGAAAGAAGGTTAACAGAGAAATGAAGATGTTTTGCAGCCATGAGGGGATAGGCAGGGTTATAAGTCCAGGATTGAACTACAAGGAGGGTCAATTTTTCAGGGATGCTGGTGTCCATTTGTCCCCTATGGGTATAGAATTGTATTTGATGCAGATGGGAGAAGAGATGAGGGAAGTGGTAGGTGTAAAGATGTAAAGATGTTTTAAGCTTTAGTATAGGAATTAGCTGGAGGGGCAGAAAAACACCTCATAAAAGGTTGTTTCAAGTGGCAATTTGACAAGATGTTGGACCACAAGAAAGAAGTTCATTGAATTTGGGGGGGGGCACCAAAAAGATTGGGGGGGAGAAGAAGGAGGAGTCGGAGAGTTGACTTTTAAGCAGGCAGGAACTGGAAGGTTTTAGACATTTGGTAGTTGAATACAGTTATGGTTGTCGGGGCTAAAGAAGAGCGCTGCAATAGTCTGTTAGTGGAGGGCTTGCGTAAGGTTGCAGGTTATTTTATTGTAAAGTGATCTCTCAGCTACTTGTAAGGCTATGTGTCAAGGTGTTCATGGTTGTGATGTGCACCTAAGTGGTTAAAACAGCCTTTTTCACACTAGAAGTTGAAGATGTATTGGACTCACTGAGTACACTTTGTGTTTCATTACCGTTCTGAAGGTGGAAGGGGTATGGAAGGGGTGTCCGTTGTCTCCTTCTGAATCCCATTTCATCGTATCAGTGATTTGCTTCCACAATTTTCAGTCACAAACCAATGATCAAAGCAGGCGTTATGGATAATGATTGCTGTACAGTGACCGCTGCAGGCATCAGGCCAAACAAAGTGGCATATTTACAAGCCCCTTGCGCCACTGGAGCGTCACTTTTTTTGATGCTCCGGCGGCGCAGTGTGCTGGCCCATATTTACAAGGCCACACAAAGCCACTTTGCATAGATTTTCATGGCCTTGCAAATATGGCCCCCTTTCACGCATTATTCTGCGTGAAAGGGGTGTTCCATGGGTGTTGCTGTCGGTGTGCCCACGCAACACCGATGGATTCTGACGCACTCCCAGAATTACAAGGTTTCGTAAACCTGGGAAAGCATGAGAATCTAATGCCTCCTTAGGGGAAGCATTAAAGTGGCGCAATGAGAAGAAATACCTTTATTTCTCTTCGTTTTTTCCTCTTTCTATGTGTGCTGCAGAAATGGCATCAATTATTGTTTTTGTGCCGGAAGGTGTCCATTCCTGCACAAAAACAATCGTCCCTGCAATGCAGGCTCCCTTGCACTATTGTGCAAGGGAGCCTGCATTGGCGCTAGGCAGCCTATTGTGCACCAGCACAGAGGAAAGCACAGGGTTGCATTGTATTGTTGTAAATACGATGCATCCCTGCACTTTCCTAAAGACGCAGCTCGGGCAGCAAGATGGCTTGCAGTGACTGCATCATTATCTTATGAATATGCCCCAAAGATTAGTCACTAAATGCTACCTCCATTGTCCCCACAGGGCATGCCTTTTCTTTTTTCCGAAACCTGCCCCCATCCCTTCATCCACGGAAAAAGGAATTTTGTCTCATTAAGTCAAATGAGGCTAGAGTTTGTGAATCCTACTGAATGGGCATTTTGCACTGTAACAGTGTTGTGTATTCATCACAGCACAAAATGAAGATGGGATGACAAAGCAATCAGTTTTCCAAAAACATCTACTGCTTTGTGACATCGTCTTTGTATAGGTCTCGATGTATATCTATGTGTAATAACACTATGTTTGTACCAACATTTTGCAATACATCAATTAAAAAAATCCTTTATCGGATTAAAAAAACACAATGCCACACCTAGCTCAGTGTCCCCGAAAATAACTACCAATTGGACAATGCTCTTAGTAGGGAGGAGGGGGGGTCCACAACCCCCACACGGCCCTTGAAGATACACAGAAGGAAAAACACTCTAACTCTCACTCAACACAACGTTTGGCTGGAAGTTTGGGTGAAACTCGTGGTTCTTCGTAAGAAATTCACCTGTACACATTGCAGGACGTTTCTTGGGTCGAGTAACTGTACTTGTCTTGTTCGGCGCGTTGCATCGCAAACTCTGAAAGCTTTGAGTGAGACCCTGCTGTCACCAAACCAACAGAAACTCCTGGCACGGGCATGACATCCAGTCCGATGCGCCAGTCATTCTCAATTTTGCGGCTGGTGGAGTTGGCAAATGACAGGCTGGACTCATGGACTGTGCTTGTGACAGAGAGGGAGCACCTGACATCCACGCGCCAGTCCTGGACATTCAGTGGCACCTTCTGCAGTTGGTTTGCGAGTTGTGAGTTCTTGCAGAGGGCGCAAGTGTCATTTTTTGTCAGATAACTCTCCATATCGATGACATAGGCACCTTTCCTCTGCAACGTTATGACATCAAAGCCTTCTCCACCCAAATTGTGGCCCGGAATGAAATTTGCGGCACTGCACTGTGCTGCAGTTCCTGTGGTGCACTGAGCATGGACCGGTGGGATGAGAAGAACAGGAATGAGGCTGCAAGCCCAGGGAAGGAAGATCCCTCTGAAAAACATCATGACTTCCACCTATAATATAAAAACAGAGACAGTGAGAAGTGCATATTTAGTGTGTAGTCAGTTTCAAAATTTAGCCACAGGACAGATCTCCCATCAAAACCGCATGAAACACTGACCTGTGGAGGTGAGGGAAAGGTTTTGTTTGTAAAGCACACATGCAGCCAGTTCCTTTGTAACTAAGGGATAGTCTTACTGTCTGTAACACAATTGATTTACATCTGTGCATCTTTAGGGGGTGATCGGCTGATGGAGCACTGAGCACGAAAGATCTGTCAAACCTGAGGGATGGCTCAGCTCTCCAATGAATGTGGTTATATGACCTGTATCACTCAAGACATAGCACTGCTCCCTAAGGCCTAATTCTGTAGGACATGTAAGAGCTAATAGGTGGTCCATATGTACGTATCTGTAAAATTGTAATCCGAGAGATTGCTCTATATTCTGAGGCCTGAACCTGTCCAGTCTGTTTTCACCTGCAACATATTTTTAAGGCCCGCACCTGCAAGATCCATGAATCCTGCATGTCACTTGAGGGACAGCTAGCTCTGCTGTCTAAACCAATGAGATCCATGTAAAATGGCTGACACTCCCGCTGTCTGAGATCTGAGCCTTAAGATCCACATACTCACGAAATAACTCTTCTGGTTGCTGCTTACTCTAGTCTATGTGTTCTGTGCCCCATGAGGTGTAGCTCTGTTGTCTAAAAGGGAATTTATCAGATTTCTGTTACCTCAGGGATCATTTTGGTGTTGAAGAAAGGCTCAACTCCATGAGTTCTGAGTATCACATGTGAGGTCTTTGCCTCCTTATGTCTAAAAGTGTGTCTCAGGGATCAGTGCCACTACTCTCCAATAGAATACCTCATTGCAGTTACAAAGGGCTAAGTACATGGGCAAAAGACAATCTTTTATTGGAAATCAAGGCCAATACTCGCCAATGGAATACTCCATTACAGTGATACAGGACCACGTTTTTGGTTAAAGCACAGTCTATTTTTCTTGGAAATCAGTGACAGTACTCCCCAATAGAATATCCCTTGTGGTGACCCAGTGTCTTGTACATTATAAAGCACAGTCTCTTATTCTTGGAAATCAGTCCCACTACTCTCCAATGGAATACACCATTGCAATGGCACATAGTTAAGTGCATGGACAAACCATAGTCTCTTATTCTCAGGAATCAGTGCCACTACTCACCAGTTCAAAACCCAATTGCAGTGACACAAGGACAAGTACATGGACAAATCATACTCTCATACTCTTTCTGCCAACTACCTGGATAAAGCACAGTCTCTTATGGAGTTCCTCAGAATTCAGGAAGGTCTTCCCTATCAGTCATTGTATACATAAGGTCCAAGTGAAAACGTGTATGTGGATGAGGGATGAAAGATGGTGCTTGAGTTATAAATTTAAGGTATAACTATAAGTTAAGAATTTTTAATGTTTGTGTTTTTTAAGTTTGGTTAGACAAATCTTCATGAAATTTTCCCCCAAAAGTGCCCCGATGATTCTTGTTGCGCATGGAACTTTTTAGGGTGATCTGTCAAGCGGGGGCCCGAGAAAAAGGGTTGCGGGGTCAAAAAACATGTGTTTCCCATATTAATTCCCATAGGTCTTTTAGACAAAGCTATAGCCCGAACTGCTGAAGGGGATTACCCCACATTTGGCAGAAAGGTAGATATATGGGTCAGGGAAGTGCCTTTTTAGGTCGAGCTTACAGCGCTTGCGCTGTGTGCAAGACTGTTGTATCTCCTCCGTGGGGTTTTGGCAAGTCTATGATTGCCATTGGTTATATGTTGTTGCATACAGAAATGAAGTAGGTGTTGGAATCCAAAATACGGAACATCTGTGATAATCCACCAACAGTGACCAACAATATTAGCAAACTACATAAGGAAGCTATTGCAGCTCTTAAAAACGATCTAAGTATAACTATAAAACCCGCGGACAAGGGGGGAGGGGTAGTCATTTTTGACACCCCTGACTATGAAAATAGGATTATGGACCTCCTAAATGTGGAGGAACATTACCTAAAGGTATCCATGAACAAATGGTCCACTCTAAAAACAGAAATTGCTACACTCCTATCATCTGCGAAAAATAATGACTGCAGAGAGTGAATATAGATTTTTGATTAATGATAACGCCATTATCCCAGCGATATATGGCCTACCAAAAATTCACAAAAATGAAAAAAATCCTCCGCTCAGACCTATTGTTAGCTGTATAAATTTGCCATTAGAACCATTGAGCAAGTATGTGGACAGTTTCCTTAAACCACTAGTGGAGACCCAAAAATCTTACATCAAGGATTCTGCACATATGATTAGCATTATTGAGGGTTCAAGTTTTAATAATCAAACACAACTACTTGTAACGCTTGACATTGAAGCCCTATATACAAACATACCCCAGGATGATACTTTAACTGTAATCAAAAACATCCTGGGGCCTGCAGAAAACAGAGGGGCTAATGCAGGTTTCATTATGGAATGCATTAGACTAGTTCTAAAACATAATATGTTCCTATTCAAAGACAGTCTATATCTTCAACGCAAAGGGACCAGCATGTGGGCCACTTGTGCCCCCAGTCTGGCATGCCTCTATGTGGGGCAGTTTGAAGAGAGACATATCTTCAATGAAACTGCAGCATTTTACAAAAATGTGTTAAAGTGGTGCAGATTCATAGATGATATTCTATTCATCTGGGAGGGAACAATAGAACTCCTAGGGGAATTCTTGGCATGGTTGAATTTAGGAGACACAAACCTAAAATTCACATCCCAGTACAGCAACGAGGTTGTTAGCTTTTTAGATCTGAGCATCAAGGATGTCGGTGGCACATTAGAAGTAGAGCTTTTACAAAACCGACAGATAAGAACACCTTACTGCATTATGACAGCTATCACCCTAGGGCCCAGAAAGACAATATCCCTTTCGGCCAGTTCCTTCGGCTCTGAAGGAACTGTTCGTCACTGGACGACTTTTATAAGCACTCTGAAGATCTTAAAATAAAATTGAAAGATAGGGGCTACCCTAGAAAACTAATAACACACTCATTCAAACGCGCTCGTTTTTACGACCGAGATAGTATGCTACTTAATACAAATAAAAAACGTCAAGAAAGAAAAGATATGCAAAAAATAGTGTTTGTGAGCCAGTTCTCGTGTATTAGTAATAAAATAAAAACATTATTAGCTCCCATTGGAGTATCCTCAATGACAATGAACAGAATACCTTAGATAGGCCATTGTTTGCATTTAAACGCAACAATAATTTGAAGAGGGAACTGGTTCACACATATAGAGATACCTCTGAAATGGGACAGCGTACAATAACAGGGACTAAAGCCATTGGCAATTACAAGTGTAGCAGTTGTATGATCTGCGATCATTGCATAGTGGGTAAAAATATGACATACAATAAACATACCCTTGTTTCAAAAGATCTAAACAATTGTAAAAGTAGCAATATCGTCTACTTACTATGCCCATGTAACCTAGGTTACGTGGGGAAACATCTAGGGAACTGCGAGTCCGTCTTTTAGAGCACAAATCAGCAATAAAAAACAGCAAGGACAATGCCCCATTGGTGGACCATTATAAAAAGCTGGACATACGTGCACAGATTTTAAATTGTTCATCATTGAAAAGATTAAAGAGACAAGGAGAGGTGGTGATCTCACTGTTAACCGCAAGAATCGTGAACAATGGTATATCTCTGTCTTGGATACAGTCAGAACAGGACTAAATTCAAAAGAGGATTGGATGAGACTTACTGGTTAATCCATGATCCTGCTACAATGCACAGAACAGACTATGTAATTCAGGCTGTAGTGAAAGGACTCACTGAGATAGAATAGATGAGAGACGATCAATAGACATGTTCCTTATTATTATGACGGATAGAAATCCATATCAGCCCAACCCTTGAGCTTTACCAATGTGGAGCCCCTTAAGTCAAGTGGTGGGTCTTGTACCGGCCATGACCCACTACACGACTATTGGAACTTACCAGTGGTAGGCTCTTTATAATTCATATGCAACGCAATGCCCCCCCTCCTTTTTTTAGAGCATCCAAATGGGAAGATACCCGTGAGGTCAGAATGTATTGTACTAT
The DNA here is from genome assembly GCA_963921515.1 of Calotriton arnoldi. Taxonomy (NCBI): domain Eukaryota; kingdom Metazoa; phylum Chordata; class Amphibia; order Caudata; family Salamandridae; genus Calotriton; species Calotriton arnoldi. The sequence goes on from CAWUFW010000708.1 coordinate 2,112,637, forward strand.
AATAATTTATAATTATTAGTTACTTTTGATTAAAATGTTATCTATTATATAAATTATGATTGTCATTTTAAAAATTATTATAATTTCAGTACACTCGGTCTTCACGTCCGAAGTATCTTTTCCATTTCTAACTTTCAGAAAGTCCCGGACATAGGTGGGCCCCATACAGAGATATTTTGGGCATTACAGTTTTAAGCCAGTGGCTAACTCGGTATGAGGCGCAGCTTGATGATGTATGCAAATCACATCAGGTGTGCGGTATAGAAATCGGGTATTTAAACTAGCAAAGAACCGGCTCTTACGTCTTCCTATTGTGGAGCGGAATCACACGGTGGACCACACTGCAGATTACTTTCTTGTAAGGTGAGAGAGAGGGAATATTGGTTGATCATTCGGGGACGATACGAAGCAGAGTTTTTCATTTTTCATTCTTATTCGTGACTCCGTCTTCTGATGCAAGCTCCTGTCCCAAACTTTCCTTTGGCTATGGGATGTAACAAATTAATATTATATAACATAACAAGTGAATTTAGCTTAAGACTTTTGCTAATAATTTTTGTTAATTTTGTTTTCCCAATGTGAACAGGGAAGGTAGTTCCCTTTCCTTTAAATAACAACAATATATATTCCCCCAGAGCCATATATAAAATACAGAGGGATTTCGCCCCGATGACCGAGGGAGACATCGCCTCTCTTTTTAAAAAATTCAGGGACCATTTTACTTTTTGGGGGACAATTCGGAAAATTCCTATAATTAGAGGTATGTGAATTGTTTTTTTAACATCGAGGCGATCTATATTAGAATAAAGTTTAGTAATATAATTTTGAGGGCTTTAACCTCCTTTTATATATTATATATATATATATATATATATATATATATATATATATATATATATATATATATATATATATATATATATATATATATATATATATATATTTTCCCATAGGATGAGCTTATCTTTCTAGTGCCATAGGGAATTACTATTGGGGATAGATCGAGGGAGACATCGCCCATCGCCCCTAAAAAGATTGGAGGACTATTTAGCCTCCTGCAGGAAGCCCACCATAATTAGAGGTAGGTGTATTGTATTAAGGCAACAAAAATTAGGATAGGTCTGGGAATTTGGTGTTTAATGATCCTATCCTATCTATATATATATATATTTTTTCTTCATAGGAAGGATCACCATATCCTACTATTATTGGGATAAGATTTTAACCCTCAGTGATCTCACACCGAACCAATGTTGTGGACCATCATCCACGATCAGTATTAGAGGTGGATTCTTAAGAGTCATCTTTTCAATAGTATTATTCTAAATCTGTTTGCTTGTTCTGAACCTTTGATGTCTTCTTATAAAACAGAGGACATACTACCATTTTTAACTATGAATAAGGATTGAAAATCGCTATTCCTCCTTGACGAGTCGTATTCACCATAAAGCATACCACGTCAGCATAACAAGAGGTATATCAAGTTAATTTGACTAAAAACATTTATAATTTTATTGTGTTAGAATAGTCTGGTATATAGAAATACTCGACAGTCATCCTCATCTAACAAGGATATTTTCAAGGAGACTGTTTTGGTTGATTCCCTCATAATATATGATATCTCTTAACGGGGAACATGTTGTACATAGATTTATAGTGTACAAACGTTAGTTGGAAAGATACATTATATGTATCTTCCAATACAATGAGCTTGATCAACAGAAAGTGTGCAGAGCAAATGGTAGTTATGTATACCCAGTAGTTTGAATGTGTTGAAGAATAGTCTTTTTGGGCCCTTAAAACAGTTATAATATCACATCATTGACATTGGTTGTCCATGAAATATATGCTTTGTAGCATTGTTTATACGTACAGATGATATAATAATTTTAATCTTGATGTCACATATGTTGTTTTGATGTATGTTATATAGAACAATACTATGTTGTTTGATATATTTCATTACTTTTTGTTTTTTTAAATAGGCATATATGACACTGTGCCAAAGTTAGGAGAGACAATAATAATTAATGTCCTGAAGAAGGTGGCTTACAAATAGATTGAGCCCACCGAAACACGTCGACGCCCTCTTTTGCATGGTTAAATTCGAGGAACATCTGAGTCTAATCATATTAGAACTGATAGACTCCAACAGAATTGATTCAATCAAATTAACTGAGCCATGATGTTTTTTTAATGTTTCACTTGTTTCTTGTCTCTCGTACATTATGTTTGTCATATGTATGAATTCGTTGATACACATTTTTTAATTGGTCTAAATTTGGTTTTTAATTTTATAAATTTGTGATTTTAATAAAATTATTTTTGTGATATTTGAATTGGTTTTTGTCCATGTGTTTATAATTGATTTACGGGCCCTACATTCTAAATACATTTAGTAAAGTTGAATGTTTTTTAGGGATTGTGTATGTTTGTATGTAGTGCAGTTTGACATTTGTTATTTACCACCCAAGAGAAATTCTTTTTACATTGCATACAGAAATGAAGCCTTTTTATTGGTGCATTCATTGTAATTGTCCCTCCTTTGGGTGTTAGTTCCCTCTCAGGCGATTTCACTCATTGTTCTTTTGGGTCGGCCATCACAACGCTGTGTTCCTACTGGCCGGCCATCGCGTCACAGATGGCATTTCATGTTTGCTGAGTCCATAAAACAACGGAGGCGATATGACCATCCATGTCATGATATCAAAGAGGGGGAACATTCAGGCCTTTTCTACAGGCTATTCGCCTCGGCGTAACTGTTGGATCTTCCCTGCATTGTGGTGATTACCGTCAGCTGGTTCAGTTTGTTATGGTATTTCTGATCGATTAAAAGCAAAGGTGGGTTCACTCAGAGTTTCTTTTTCGTTTTCCTTAATTCCATTTTATTTTTTTTCGTTCCAGCTCTTGCTTTTTGTTTTCCCCTCTGTCCTGGCACACAGACCCGCTAACCTTGATATGCTGCCCTAGAGTGCGTTCATTGGACTTCATCCTCGTAAGCCCTACATGCCCTTGCGGCCCTTCTGGCCCATCCAGTTACTTGAGACCACTTATCTCTACCAGCCAAGATTTTACAAATGCGAAGCGGGCATCTGAGCATACACCATCACTCTGTGTAGGTGGTAATCTTTAGGATAAAGATTCCCCTGTGGCGCATATCCGCCTTCAATAACCCTGAGCTTGACCTCATTCTGACGAAAATGAGGCTGCCCGCGGCACACGCAGTGTGCCCACTCAGGAGGGTGACCACTCTAGTGCCACATTAGGCACGGCAATAGGTCTAGTGGTTGGGACTCAGTGGGAGTCTCCAAAGTCTGGCGCGGGCCAAGTGTCACTTCCGGCGCATTAGTGGGTGGGGGCAGGGTTCTTGTACCTGCCCCCGCCCATCTGGCTTTCCTTTTGTGCCTCCTGGCCATGCCGTCTGGTGTGTCGAGTCCCTTGGTCGGCCGATGCCTCGTGCATCGTTTGTGCTGCGGTGAGTGTGGGGCCATTGTCGGCCCCTCCTGGTTGTGGCCAGGTCAGGCGGCTCAGCCGTCCCGGGTCCCGACTTGTGTTTTTGAAGGGGGTGTGTATGCCGCATTTCTCCAGTGCTGGCCGGTCATCCCATCGAGTTGGGGCCAAGCTGGTAGCTGTGGCTATCTGGATTTTTGTCTGTTTTTCGGGTTGCGGGCGGGGAGTGGGGGGTCAGATGAGCAACTTATGTTTGAGGCCCGCGACCTGGTTGTGCATGTGGGTGACTCCCTCCCCACCTATTGCGTGTCTTGCTGAGGGCAGTTTGTGAGCCCCCTTGTGTCTCGTCCTGTCCCAAGCATTTGGGTAGAACAGTGCGAATGCCGCTGAGGGCAGGGTTTCAACGCCTAGCCCAGGACACACTTGCGGACGTGCACAATGCATTGTCCGGTATCTTGTTTATTTTCGGGCCGTGTTTCGGTGTGTGGACAGGGACACAGCCCCTCGGAGGTGTTTGGTGGGTGCCAAGACTCTGGCGGTAGCCAAGGCATCCTGAGCGAGTTTACGGCTGGGAGAGAGGCATGTTGTGCAGCGCTCCCGGCCGGGCTCAGAGGCTATTTAGGTCTGGTGAGCTGATGGTGTGGTTTGTTTTCAGCGGGAAAAGTAGAGCTGCGCTCCCGTGGCTCTGTGCAGCAGCAATGATTGCAGATGCGGGGACAGGTATTGATGGTTGTCTGTTTTCGGGAGAAGATGGGCTGAGTGATTGAGCCTAGTGCAGCGAGAGCGTTGGTGCGTTCTTCGGAGCCAGCAGCGGGCTGGCCTTGGAAGTTGAATTGTCGGTTGGATTTTGGGTGTCGGGGCGCCTCCTGCTAGGGTGTGTTGCAGCGTCGTTTACAATGTTAGTTGTCTGGTTGGGGCAGGCACCGAGTCGTTCCGGGGTCTGGGGCCCGCACTGGGTAGAGAACGGGCATGGCCGCAGAGCGGTTCTGTGTGCGCGTGTGGATGCCTCACTGATGCACGTTTCACCCCCCACTTGGCCCCTGCCTTGAGGGCTTTTGCCCCAGGGTCTATTACTGTCGAGAGGGTGGCACGGTATTCATCTGTGCACCATATAGATTGTAAAAAAAAAAAAACAATTCTCCTGGCTCATCGTATTCTAGCATGTAGCCGTAAGATTCATTGTCACCCGAGCTGTCAGTCCAAACTTGGGGCAGACTGCCAAGGAACATTTCCTTTTGGGTTAGTGTCTGCTGAAAAGTACACGGTGAAGAATACTTGGTTGCCCCCGTTGAGCCTAGCTAGGGAATGAACTCGCTCAGAGCCGGGTTAGACCTTGACTCACACACTATCACTATATTTACTTGCATGTGCTATATTATAGGCTAACTGGAGGATGCCATGATTGGTGTTAGTTTTACTTTCACAGGTTGATAAGAATAAATAGAAACTTGTACTTGGCTGTCGCCAAACTGATAAGGGGCCGTGTTTCTTTGCGAACACGATGATTTGTCTAGCCTGGTGGTGGCTAACACAGAAAATCAGAACGTGGCTAGGGCGGGCAGCGCAGTAGGCGAGATGGGACCATTCACAATGTGTGCAATTCCAAGGGTGGTCAAAGCATCCATATGCATCATAGGCATAAAGGCATTCAGGAAGGCTACTAAGTGGTCCTTTTTCAACATGCTCTGGTACCCCTAAACGGTGTAGATTGTCTCCATGACTGCAGTCTTTAAGAGCCATAAACGTTTTAGGATTTGCCTCGGTTCAGTGGTCTTTCACTTCAATAGCCTTCATGGCTACAGTTTCAGGGGTTTCGTTTTCCGTTTATGTTCATTGTTTCCTTTGTTTCCCACCCTCAAGCCATGGCCACAGAGGGACAGGGAGTGGCGGATTACCAGGACTTTTAATTGTTTATCAGGGTCGTGTTTCTGGGCAAGTACTTAATCTCATCGCGTTGAATATGCAATTTAACTGGTGCTCAGGTATTACTCTCTACCATCTTTGCGTAGGTAATTTTTTCAATGTTTTTAAATGGTGTGGATTCGAACCAGAACCAGATGTAGGTTAGTGGGTGCAAGGGCCCGAAGTTTGTTATGGAACCAATGTGGATGAGACTTGCAGGGGGTGCAGGTGGCTGCATGCCCAAGGGGGCACTGGGATATTGTAGCCCCGCCCCCCCCTTTAGATTCAGTACCTGGGGCACCAGTGTCTTTAAGTGGTCTTGGGATAACAAGGAGCTTCAGGCATATGGCAGGGAGTACTTAGGCAGTTAATAAGGCGAGGCTTCAAGTCCTGGCAGTGGCGGCCAGCTCATCTTTCTGTAAAGGTTTCATGACTGCAGATAATGCGAGGCCATGTAAAGAAACGCCTTATTTGATGTTCCTTTTTAAAGCAAGAGCCTTTGCACCGCGTTGAAGCTTTACAGTTGATACTGCTCTTTTAAGTCTATTGGCTTGGTGTTCTGTTAATGATTATCTAGGTTCAGATAGAAGGGACAAGTTGCCTAGTATCTGGTACACCCCTTTTAGTACCCCTTTTGAGTTGATACTCGGTCATGCCCAGTTTGTTGCAGTTAGGTGGGACGAGTGGCTGAATTCCAGGTAGTTTATCCTTTGAACTGATGTTTTATCTCTAGCACATGAGAGTAGACTGGCATGCTTTTATGACCCCGTTATTGTACTAGATACGATGCACGCGTAAAGGCGGACTGAATATTGTGCCATCTGGAGAACTGCGGTTTTGTGGTAAAAGCTAGAGTTTTGGGGTAATGGTGCTGCTATTATGGGCAAACCTTAAGTGGGATGTTTGTCGCATTATTTTCACTTGGGTCCATGCAGCTTCTGTAACTCGAGCGGTACGGTACCTGGGGAGGTGACCTGAGAGTTATTTTGACATGGCATTGTGTGGATGGTGGGCCCTGTGCGACAACACTAGCTGGGTGGGCTTAGGCATACATGATTGTGTCTTAGAGACGATGTACATTTAGTCCACAGGCAAACTGCAGCTGCAGCCCTTTGACTTGAATTAAAACTCGGGCAGACGAATGCTCAGACAAAAACTCTTTATGCCGCATGCCACGGGGGCATCGAGCTGGGAGAGGGGGAGTGCTGTTTATTCAATTCTGTTGACCGGATACTTCGCTGCTTGGCCAACTAAGTGCTTGTGCCACCACGGGTGATCATACTTTGTCTTCATTTACTTGATGGAAGGAATGCTGCCACTGTACAGATGGAGCAAAACGTGAATCTGCTGTGGCCAGGAGGGCCCGGCGAGAAGGGATGAATCTTTCTCACAGTTGCGGTTATGACTTGTGATCAAGAGGTGGAAGGACTGGTTTCAGACCCTTATTCATTTCAAATAACATAAGGGTCAACAAACTCACATCGCAAAAGTCCCTAGAGACGTACTAGAGCACACAATGGTCCCCTATTTGCTGCTCTTCCCAGGTTCTCATAGAGGCACCATACGGCTTCCTCGTTTAAATCCAGAGGTTTCTTTCAGCAGATGCATCATAAGTTTATGCTTCAATATTGGCTTAAAACAGGGATCGGAAGGGACATTCTACACAGTCTGCTACATAATGGCAGGTCTACTCAGCCTTTTTTCCTTCTGAGGTCGATAAAATAAGCACCATTGAGTTTGGTATCAAGGAACATCGGCATTCAGCGCCGAGATACCCTTCAGGTGACCGTGCGCACAAACACGTTATGATTAGCACAGCCATCCGCAATACTTTTATGCTTGTCACTAGCTCCCCTGATTGGCCACCTTTCCTCGTTACGGTTAAGGACAACAACGCATACAGAGAGTTGCATCTGCCAATCCCAGCGCTGAGATGACTGAGCATGGTCTGATGCACTAGGTAAAACACGTTTTGTTGTCATTCAAAAACTGGGGTTTAAACGGAATCAGCAGCGAACACTCCCTTGCCTTATCAAACATACAGAATACTCCTGGTAAGGGCATTACTGGCATCCGTAACAATCTCTCAACAAACGTCCGAATATACAGTCTCTTCTTAATTAAAAAGTGTACTTCATTAACAAGCGTTCCTCCCTGGAGAGTCTGTTAACACAAGGAACCCTCTTGGTTGTTGTTTGTTATGATAGATTGACAACATTATAGTTTAATAATTCAAACACAAGAGATAGTTTTATACAGCGGATATCTTGACCACATGTATGTCAAGGTGCCCTTATGTCAAATGAAGGTACAAGTAAAATCCAAACAATTGCCTAGGATCACACAATTTGGTCAAGCAGGGAAGCCATGACTAACCCCAGATATATGGTTTCACATTACACAAGATGTACCTCCTCGAACGAGCAGTTCTGGAGGAAACTATAATAAGGCTCAAGGCCGTCCAATCGCTAGCAACAATTTAAACACAGTCAAACAAATCAAGGTACTCACTTACTGGCAGATGCACAAAGGACAAACATTCACTGAGACCAGATTGACACATTGCCCGCCTTACTGCCTTTGTAGCTAGGCAGGTTGCGTAAGTTTGTCATCCTAAAAGTATGCTGTTGTTCAAAGTTTTGGGGAAACACTGGGTTAGAGCAGTAAGGCCACAGTTATTAGAAAACATTCAGCATTCCCACAATTTAAGAAAGGGCAAGTAATCTTACATATTTATCAGTGAGTGGGGTAACATACATCTGTTATTCAGCACCAACATGCCTACGGGAGCACGTGCGCTTCACAAATACACAATTATGCTCCAACAAGCACTATACACAGATAACTGGACGAGAGGAAGTAAGGTGGGCTGGATATAACCCTTACTTCTACCTGCAATGGCACATCTTGTCAGGAGTTGCTTGGGCAAAGGTATTGCACTGCTGCCCGGCCACGTTGACAACCCATCCACACCAAGCCGATTGTACTCGCAGAGGCACATAAGACAAACATTCACTGAAACCGGTTTCGACACATTAATTTGTTTGTCATAGTTTTATCAAGAAAACTGTCTGTGCAAATGTATTAGTCATTTCAACAGACATGGTAGATAAGCCAAGTTCACCCGTCTTATCGAGTGTAGTTTGGTGGGTTGCGTAAGTTTGCCAGTAAAAAAGTGTGTTGGGGTTCCAAAGTTTTTGGGAAACACTAGGTTACAGCACAAAGGCTACAATTTATTGGACATTCGGCATTCCCACAATTTAAGAAAGGGCAGGGGATCTGTGCTTTTAGCTCTCACCATCCCAGTAGCTTTTCCATCCACTTGTCTGCATTCTGGTATACATTAGCAGAAGCCTGGAACTTGGCTACTCACGCGTGGGTGGGGACATCGGCATCTAAAGATCGCAGTCAGACGGTGAAGGGCTGCAGGCAATGATTACATGAAATGAAGCAGAATACTGTAATAAAGGAAAGTGTAGGTATGGGGTTTCTGCATTTTAGTTATAATCCCCCGCAGCCCTTCGCCAGGTGGGCTGCATCAGCTTGTCATTCTAAAAAGTGTGCTGTTACTCCAACAGTTTTGAAAAATAGGGGTTGGAGCACAAATGCTGACAATTACCAGTACATTTGGCATTCATATTTAAAATGGTGCAGGTAAATTTGCTCATGTTTTACCCCATGTCCTCAAATCCAAAAGCATTGGCTAACCTTTTTGGCACTTTGGTATACATTTAGCAATAGCTGTTTATGGGCTACATATGCTGGGGTGGGGGACCCCAGCATGGCGACACAGCATCCGTGATCGCAGTCAGACTGATGGGTTTTGCAGGCAATAAGGACATGAAATGTAGCAGAATATTAGGAGTACCATTAAGGGACCTTAGGCCTTTACCCCTGTGGTTAGATCCACCTTTGTCTTGGTTTAAGTGAGGAGGCTCACCTACATGTTCACTTGCTGGTGCGGCACATTGTAATCAGTCTGAACCCTGATAATTGGGATCATCCAAGTAATAGGGCAAACAAGGGCTTAGTCAACCCCCAATAAAAATGCACAAATTGGCACACAGTGCACAATGGATTGTATTACACAGAACTGTGGTTATGAAGAGAGCTGTTTTATATCCCCACGGGGTCCTATTCCTGGCCGGTGCTGTCCTCCTACACAAATGGAGGTCAGCGGATAAAGATAAGGGTATTGTGTTAGCCACAACAATAACTTATTTAAACACCTCTACGTTCACCAGCGAATCCTGAAGTCGGGGCCTGGGCAGTGAGGGGTAAATACAGGGCCTAGCCAACCCCTAATCAGAAGGCCCATTAGCACAGAGGGCACCAGAGGGACATATCTTTGAACTGTGGTTAAAGAGGAGAACAGTAGTTCCCAACTTACGGGGAGGCCATCAAACTTTCCTACTGAAGGGTAAATTAGCCAAGTACAAGCCCACCAAGCAGGAGGACTTGGTTCAACCCAAATTCAAAATCAAATAAAATAAGAAAGGCTTGTTAAATTAGGCATGGCCTCTTTAGCACAAACACAACATGGTACCCTGATAGGGACGGGGCACACCTGGCAGAGGTTGATAGGAAATCGGTCCAGCTGGAAGGACTGGTATTTGCAGGTTGCAGGAGGTTATGGAGCCTGCCATGGTGAGGGGGGCCCGGATATGACGGCAGCCACATCCAGGGCTTTGGCTGAGCTTCAGGGTGATCCGGAGGCTGAATGGTACATAGGGGTACCCTCTTCAGGAGCACAATAGGGGTGCATATTCCAAACAACCCCAGAAGTCTTTACGGCAGGACCCTGGAGGAAAACGACAGCGCCCCGCTAGTCCCTCGGGTGGTTGTAAACCTGAGCAGCCTGGGGCTTGCCTGGACATGATCCGCTCCTAAAAAGGCGTGAGTAAAGGGATGGACTGGTGGTCCACGGTATTTAAGGGGGATAATCCTCACTAAATGGTAGCACAGATTGGGTTGGCCACGGTGCAGTTGGCTCATCAGGTGGGCAGGGCAGCTTAGGTTAGTCTTCCTGCCCTTGGATCGCATGTAAGTTGACCCACCCCGTTGGCATATTTCTTGTATGAAATAAACCTGCAGCAAAATGTTTTCCAACAAACAAGTCTTGTGTGTTTATTTGTTGATGTGCATGCTATGTTTTTCATGTTAGGTGAGTTGCCTGTATTGGCACTATGTGAAGACCACCTCCTGTATATAGGCTATCCATCCCCGGGGACCGCCGTCCCATCACCTGTGAAGCTTCCTATGTATTCCCACTAGTCTTTCCGTGCTATAATGCTATGGATAAGCTGGAGAGGTTCACCTTCACAGATTCATAATAATGTATATATCTTTATCCTCCATGATTTAGCGGCACTCACGCCCCAATACTTATTATTTGTATGAAGCATTTTCTTATATGTGCTATTAGTATTTTTATGTTATAGTGCAAAAAGAAAGCACACTGCTTGCTTGCTGATGGATCAATATGCACTTGAGTTTTGTCATTTATGTTATGTTTAGAATAATCTCTGAAGGCTTTGCATCCTTGAGATATAGGTTTTTTTGACTTGAGGCAATATGCTTATATTTTCATGTTGGCAATGTCCATTTTAGAGGCGGTTGGTGAGCTCTGCTAGCAAACTATTCGCAGCTTTTCAGTGCTGCTTTTTAAATGTAGATGGGGGTAGTAATTACTGCCCCATGTGGACTCTTACGGTCCTTCTAGACTGCTTTCCAACAATAAAGATGTAACCACTCTGATTGGCAACCTTTTTAAAATTAATAAGCCTTTTATCTGGATTTAGCAGCTGGCTGGTTGAGCCCGCTATCAGTCTTCAAAACACTGCTTATAGAAGAACGATGGCCTATATCCTAGGGCCAAGGGGCAAAGGATGGATGTCATTTCCGGCCTACTACGTCATTCTGGTGAAGTTGTGTTTCTGTCCTAACCTCTGTGATATTGGTTGAATCCCCACAGACTCCCTCTTTCTAATCATGAGAGCATTCCCGCGCAGCATATGATGTGCTGAGAGACTAAAGGTGCGTTGCACTAACCTCAAAAAGAATGAGTGCTGGTGGGAGAAAGAATGAAGCCGCAAAAATCCAAACACTTTCTAACAAATGCCATTTCAGCAGGAATGCGCACGGTGCCTTTTCAAACAATAGCTGTAAAACCAAAGACAACGTATTCATGATTTATCAAAGGCTCTTGAGCCCATGTCAAAAGCCTTTGAGGAAACGGGCCTCTTAGAATGCGGCTTCCCGCGGCCCCCACAGGGGGCCACCCTAAAAGGGCGGCCCTTTAGTGCCATTTGGGTACTAACCCACCCCTCTCTAGTGGTTGCGGCTCCTGCTGGGAGTCCGCTCGCCGTCACAAGGGCGTCACATCCGGTGCGCCAAGGTGGGGGAGGCTATAATTACCTCCCTCGACCCTCCTGGCGCCCTCTTTGCCACCAGCCACGCCGTCTCGACTGTTGTCTCGCGTCATGGGGCCTGATTCGACCTATCTGGAGTCGTGTTTCCTTCCTCGCCGGGCGGCGTTTCCCAGCGGACTGTGAGGTTAGTGTTGCGACAGGAGGGCGGCCTACGGGGACAAAGCAATGCTCCACCTGGTGGGGCAGCTAGTTTCCCGAGCCAGTGTGGGGAGGTGTTTGGATATGCCTTGGGGGTGCGAGCGTGTGCGGGGGCCGTCTCAGCCATCTGGTCTTGTGTCCCCGTAATTGGTGGCCGGCCTCGTCGGCGTGGTTGCGGTCTCTTTTGTTCCCCGCGGGACACACTGTTTCCACATCGCGCCCTTGCTGCTGATCCGGTGGCTGGCGGCTAGGACAGGGCGCGCGCTCATAGGTGTGGTCCCGGGCTGGGTGGGCGTTGCTGGTGTACCATCCATGCCGTCCCAATGTTTCCGTCACCGAACGGAGTCTGAAATGTTTTGTGATGGTATTTTAGGGTTTTGGTAGGGCACAATGATTTCCTGGTTTTCCTGGGGCGAGCCGCGGGGGGCCGCAAGTGACGCGATACTGAGGTCCCCGTTCAGCGAGCCAGCATTTGCGGGGAGGGTGCCACGAGAGCCCTTGGGCCCTCCCCGGCGCCACAGACAGGCTGCCTCCGCCCCAGCTTCAGCACGCTGGGGCGGCTTTGGAAGTGCGGGGTGGCCGGTTCAAGGTGGAGGCAGCTGAGTAATATTAATCACCACCGAGCCTCTGGCGACGGGCATGTCACGAGTGGATCCCAACAGGGCCCATTCAGACCCTCATCTGAGGAGGGCGGTATGGAGAGACTATTTGAGGTAACCTTACGTACCGGAATTAGCCCCTGTCGGTGTCGGGTTGCGGCGAGTCCGGCTGTGGCTCTGATGCGCCGGGAATTTGGGTGGGTCTGTGCCGGTTCCAGGGCTTCGAGAAGCATGTCTAATTGAAAGTATATCGGGTGCAAATGTTGGATTTGTGCCCGGGGATTTTGTTTGCTTGTTTTCCGGCTGCAGGCACAGACGATCGGAATATTAAATGCAGATTACTGATTACGGTAACGATGAGGCACATGGCTGGCTGCGTCCATCTACCCCCCCCCCCCCCGGTGTAGTTGCTAATGGCCTGCTCCTCGCCTGAGAACTTTATTATATATTTTGTATTCACCGTGCCAGCTACTTATCCGTGGCAAATGGCGATGCGAGTTTGCTGCAATCAGCAATGGGGGGCGGAGCATTGACATCTTGGGTAGAGCATGGCGGCTCGCAGTTCAATGGAGGCAGGATGCTCCAGACTGCCTGTTACGAGGGCGAGGGTGTGGGGTCACGGCATTGGGAGGCCCGCACCAGCCGCCTCAATGCTGACCTCCAATCAGGACATACGCGGCACGGTGCATTTTACGGTAACAAATTTTAAGACAGTTGTTCTCAGGTGCTGACAGCTATTTGAAACGTTGTATAATGTTTGTTTCTATGTACTCACATGCTGATGTCTATTTAAACTGAGTTTTTTGTTTCGTCTCACGTACGAGGTAGCTCAAGCGGTTACAGTGTGGCACTTGGAACAACAAGGTTGCTGGTTCTATCCCCATGCGGGTCATGTAGTGCTACGAGACTTGGTTTGTATGGGGATGTTTTAAAAGTCTAAAAGTTGATATTTAAGAACAGTAAGAAGTTATTAACGTGCCAACTGATATGTAAACCGATTTATTCGTTTGTTTGTGCCTACCGAGTGATAACACCTGTTTCTCTCACGCCAATGGTAGGCGCATAACACGGTAACGTTTCAAAGTACGAATTATTATGAGTTGTGCGCAGGCAATTGGAGCACTGCGATTCGGCGGATGGCGACAGGGGACGCAGGCATGCGAGTAACGCTGGTTTATTTGTTCCCAGTAGTTTTCAGTGAAGGGCAGCTTGCCCCTACTCATTCGGAAGAACGCCACGTTAACGTTCGATTGGTGCACGAGCAATGCCAACGAGTCGCGTAAGACAAGAGAGGCAGTAAGTAAGGTTGGTTCTGAGGGATAGCACATAGGTCGGGGGAGGACGGAGTGGTAACAAGAGGTGGTCGCTCAACGGGTTTTCTCCCAGAGGCCGGGTGCGTCTTGCGCCATGCTGCGGTTGTTTGTGAATGCCTTAACTCGCAACTTTTATTTTGCACTCGTCAGGGGCAAGGGTAGTGCAAACAGACAGCCACCACTCTCACCGTTGCACCGTTCCGCGACGACGTCAAGGACGATTTCGCACATCCGGGAGCTGAGTCAGCAAGCTATGTTGCTTAAGAAGCAAGTGGCGAAGTAAGTGTAAGGGGAGGTTGGGTTGGACACGAAGCGGGGAAGGGATACAGCGGCACAGCCGCCAGTGAAGGTTCCACCTTGAGTGAGGGGTAGCGCCTCCCCATTTTCATAATTACACCCCCCCCCCTTCTCGCATAGCAGTGTGGCGTCGCTCACAGGAATCAAGGGGGGGCCTTTATTTGCGGACGATGTGTCCCTTATATTGGGGAATGAGTGTTGCGAGGTGTCTTACTTCTACAATTTTGAATTACAGCAGTTCAAGGGCCCCCGTATCCGCTGCCGGGGTCGCCTTGCTCCCGCAAGTGCACCGACCATCCCCCGCTAGGACACTAGTACGTCCTGCAACCGTTCTGGAGGCTAGGGCAGGATAAAATAAGATGAAGTAAGTACCGGGGAACACGTGGGTTGGACACACGCTGGGGATTGGGGCACAGGGCCACCGTTGGCCTTGCAGTGTGGTGGTCCCTTCAAGCATGGGCGGTGCAAGTACTTACGATTGTCTTTCCCCCTAGGGCACGTTTAGGCAGCTGGCCAGTCAACTCGGAGTCATGAACAGCCAAGGAACCCCCGCCCCCTTGTTCTCACAACTCAGCTGTGTGGATGAGTCCCAGCCCAGTACGTCACAGGAGACAGTTTGGGAGAACTTTATTGTCATGGCAAGAGCCAAGGGAGTAGAATGGGCCCAAGGAATCCTCGACTCCCGAGGGCAGGAGGATTCCGGGGTGGTGGCTGACCCCTCACCTGGGACACAGGCGGGACTGGCTGACCTGGGATCAGCCAGATGCAAGTGGGTGCGCAGGCCCACCAACAAGGACTTTCCTTCGGACCCGCCCCCAACAAAGGTCAGAGTAGTGACCACTCCGCAAGAACCGGGGCCAACAGGGGTACTGGCGGCCGCACCGAACACTGCCTTAACTGGCGCCAAGAACATTGAAAAGATTGGTAAGGCGATGGACGATATGTTGATGTTGATGGTGCAATTCCAAACACGTTTAGATAACATTGTAGCACCCCCTCTGCCGGCGACCACAGTGCCTGTGGCAAGGGGGGCACCAACAGTGACGCAGGTCTGGGGGGGCCAGGCCAGCGGCACGAATTCAGCCACTACGGCGTTGGGGTCTGGGTCCACCCCAGGGGCGGGGACAGGGTCCAACGCAGCGTTGGCTGCCAATAGCACAACGCCTGTCACCTCTGCCCCGAATTTGGGGGGTAACCAGATGGCATCGTCCACTGCGAATACTATCCACACGGCTGTGCAGAGCCCACCCCTGGCCAGCGGCCCGGGACCTTTGCCGGCCACCTCACTGCAGCCCAGCACCTCTGCTTCCCCCACCGATCTCTTAAAACCGACGGTTGTGCCGGCACCCCAGCCACTCATCACTGTAGCACCCTTAGTGTCGGGGCGCTGCTCACTGGCCTGGGAGGTGCCCCAGGCTGCCAAAGAAGGGATATGGAGGCGGGAATTTGTGGATATCCTGACCTTGCTAATGCACGGGGCAGCAGGGTTAGACACGAGGAAAATGGGGGGAAAGGAAGAGGACAAGAAGGTGAGATATCAACGCTGGCCGGATAAGACGATTGAGAACTGGTTGGAGGCTTTCACCATCTTATCAGCTGTAATCATGGAAAAATATCCAGAGGCCCGGCGTTAATGCAATATTCCCACACAATACAACAGGAGGCAAAACAGTCAGGCGGGATTGGGTGGTTCAACTATGACCAGGACTTCCGCAAGAGAATGACCTTATGTCCGGAGTTAGGGTGGGACCAGAAAGAAATCCAGCTCTGGGTACAACACATGGGGAAATGCACTGCCGAACACAAGGATGGGGGGAGCAAGACTCCGAAGGGTGGTGACAACCAGAAAGGTCAGAGGCAGACTGGGAAACGCCCTTTCAAGCAGCCTTTTTGAGGCAGCCAGGGAGGTGGACAGCGGCAAGGGAGTAGGAAATTCAACTCTGGCACCTGCAGGCTGTACAATGCCGGGTCATGTTCCTGGGGCAAGGTCTGTAAGTTCGCCCACAGCTGCAGCAAATCTGTAAGTTCGCCCACAGCTGCAGCAAGTGTGGGACCACCGTGTCATGCAGCGTCAGGCGGGAGGGTCAACCACCTCCCACTGGCAGACAGGATAGTTAGTGGCATAGAGAGGACAGGACCACCCCCACCCGTTTCGAGGAGGCCTGGCCGCGAGCGAGAGCGGAGATGACCCCCTTTCCAGCACATCTATGGCGCATCTTGCAGTGGAGCAATGGTTGAGAGCGATAGGGGAACGCTCCTTGGCACCGGGGACCAGGAAGAAATACAAGGCCCATCATACCACATTTTCAGAGACTCTGGGCACTAGCTCTCTCTCAATGGACCAGAGGGTTCAAGCTTTCGTATTATGGGCAATAGATCAGGGTAAGAGCCACTCGTGGGTCTGTGGGCACCTGGCAGCGGTGAGCCATTATGCCAAGCTGAAGGGTGGGCTGGACCCAACGAAATCATCCCTGATAAGGGCGGCACTCAAAGGGTGGGCCAGAGAGGAGGTAAGGGCTCCGGACAACAGGGGTCCCATTGATTTTCCCACCCTCCAGGGGATGCTAGACGTAGTACATCAGGTCACGCACTCGCAATTTGAGGCCAGACTCTTTTCGGCGGCCTTCTGCCTGGCATTCTTTGGGGCGTTCAGGATGAGTGAACTGGTGGCCAGATCAAAAGCAGACCTGTCTGGCGATGCCTTAAGCAACCAGGATGTGAAACTGACGGACGAGCTGGTAATTCATATTAGGAAGTTCAAAACAGACCAGGCAGGGCGAGGGGCAGATGTAGTTCTGAAACCATTGGGGGACCTAAGGTATTGCCCAGTTGCCAGAGTTAGGGATCACATGGCAGTGCGCCCCGCGGCACCGGGGTATTTCCTGATACATGCAGACTTGGGCCCCTTGCCGAAATTCCAGGCAGACCGGATCATGGGCGCCTGCTTAGCACGCTCGGACCTTGCCCGCCCGACAGAAAGTATTCCAGCCATTCCTTTAGGATTGGGGCGGCCACAGCGGCATTCAAGGCAGGCATGGAGCCGGAGGGCATAAAGAGGGTTGGGCGCTGGCAATCGCGTTGCTTTGAGCGTTACATTCGCCCTTGAAGGTGCAGTATGTAAAAAAAATTAATTTTGAGTGCAGTGGTTTGCAGTGATTTGGATAAAGTGTGATTTGATGGACATTAAACAGTTTGTAAAAGATGGCGTCCGTTTTATTCACCAGGTTCCCGAGTGTGGGTGATCGGGCATTCATTCGTTGCCAGGTTGGCCCAGTGGGCTGCATGCAGGAATAGGATGCAGGGGTTTGCAAAAACGCAGTTTGTTTGGATGGGTTTTCCTGGAATGAGATGGAGCGGCATCACTAACAGATTGGAGCAACGTCTGGCGCAGGGGGGAGCCCTCCCCAACATCTTGGTGATCCATTTGGGAGGCAACGACCTTATTCCCATGGGGAGGAGGGCATTATTACAAGCCATGAAGGCTGACCTGGGGGAAATCAGCAAACGCATGGGACAATGTGAGCTCTGGTGGTCTGAGATCATCCCTCGCAGACATTGGCACAGGGCCAGGTCTGGCGAGGCAGTGGAACATTCCCGTAAGAGGGTCAATGGTTCTATGCGCAAGTTCACAGACCAGAGGGGGCTGGGTTTCATCAGACACGAGCTGATCCAGGCCAATGTCAAGGGATACTTTGAGAAGGATGGGGTCCACTTGTCTCCGGTGGGGATGGACCTGTTTCTCCTGGACTTACAGGAGGCCTTAGAAATGGCAGGTTGCAGGTGATAATACAGCGGTGTTGGTGGGGGGGCCCTGGCTGCGATGGGGGCCGCCTCCAGAGCTGTGGCGGAGTTACAGGGCGATCTGGAAGCAGACGGGTACAGTAAGGGTACCTCTGCGCGGCACAATAGGGGTGCCAGAGCCAAAGACCAGGAGCCTCAGGGCAGGTTCCTGGAAAACCGCGACGGCGCCCCGTTAGTCCTTCGGGCGGTTGGGGGCCTGACCAACCGGGGGTTTGCCCTGCTACGCTCCACCCTGAAAGGGGCGTCAGTAATATGGGACCAATGTGTCACGTGATCCGGGGGAGGATCACCAAAAGGTGTAGCGCTGACTGGGTAATCCACAGTGCTGGCTCATCAGGCGGGTGGGGCAGCATAGGTTGGTACTGCTGCCTGCCCTTGGATCGCCCGTAAGATAACCCACCATATTGCATACTTTGTATGGAATAAACCTGCAGCAATGTTTTCCCATGACAAAAGTTGTCTTGTGTATTTATTTATGCATGTATGCTCTGATTGTGGGTGGGGGAAGTTGCCAATAATGGCACTATGCGGCTGCCCGCGGCCCCCGCTGGGGGCCACCCTGAAAGGGCGGCCCTTTACTGCCATTTGGGCACTAACCCACCCCTCTCTAGTGGTTGCAGCTCCTGCTGGGAGTCCGCTCGCCGTGGCGCGCCAAGGGCGTCACATCCGGTGCGCCAAGGTGGGGGAGGCTATAATTACCTCCCCCGACCCTCCTGGCGCCCTCTTTGCCACCAGCCACGCCGTCTGCAACCCCACCTCATACCCGGCGGGCAGGCTGGTGGGCAGGGGATTTAGAACGTTTTAATGTTTTCTTTTGTGTTGCAGGTGGAGTTACAGGGCGATCTGGAAGCAGACGGGTACAGTAAGGGTACCTCTGCGCGGCACAATAGGGGTGCCAGAGCCAAAGACCAGGAGCCTCAGGGCAGGTTCCTGGAAAACTGCGACGGTGCCCCATTAGTCCTTCGGGCGGTTGGGGGCCTTACCAACCGGGGGTTTGCCCTGCTACGCTCCGCCCTGAAAGGGGCGTGAGTAATATGGGACCAATGTGTCACGTGATCCGGAGGAGGAGCACCAAAAGGTGTAGCGCTGACTGGGTAATCCACAGTGCTGGCTCATCATGCGGGCGGGGCAGCCTAGGTTGGTACTGCTGCCTGCCCTTGGATCGCCCTTAAGATAACCCACCATATTGCATACTTTGTATGGAATAAACCTGCAGCAATATTTTCCCATGACAAAAGTTGTCTTGTGTATTTATTTATGCATGTATGCTCTGATTGTGGGTGGGGGAAGTTGCCAATAATGGCACTATGAGTTAGCACTGCTTGCCTCCATTTTTAATACAAACCCCGCCCATTAGAGCACTCCTTCTGGTCAGGACTTACATAGAAAAAGAGCAGTTTTGAAAGTCATTTTCTTGCAATGGTTTCGTTCAAGAAGTCTCTAAAGACCTCAGACATGCCTACGAAAAAGCAGTGAAGAACAGAATGTGATAGTTTATTCCACTGATGAACCGTTCTGACTTGTCCATGTTTGAAACAATGTATGTGTTACCGTATCATTTACAAGCCGGAAGGGGCAAGCTAGATCCGGGGACATACACCATCACCAAATAACCACAATGTAACAATGAACCAGGAATTGCATACACTCCTGTACTGGGTTATATTTGCGGACAAAAACTAATTTTGTCTAAAAGTGGATACTGCATTTAAAAGAAACATAAAGACAAGCCCCTTCAAAGAGGCTTTAACCCCACACTGATGTCATTGCGCTTCACTCTCTCCCCCACCAAGAAGAGGCTTGCCCCAAAGCGTACTGTAGTATCATAGAAGCCCTGCACCTGGCCTGTCTGGTACCAGAAACCACAGCATCCCCTCAGCATCAGCACAGCACCACCTCTGCATCAGTGCACCACTACCAGCGCAGCAGCAACCCAGCACCACTGCAGCCCCACCACAGCACCAGCAGAGCACCACCTCAGAACCAGTGCAGCACCAACTCAGCAGTGTAGCAGCACTTCAGCATCAGCGCGGCATCACCTTAGCACAGCACCAACATAGCATCACTCAGCCCTACCTGAGCACCAGCTCAGCAGCACCTAAGCACCAGCGCAGCACCAACACCTCAGCATGACTCAGCACCACCACAGCATGATTCGGCACCACCTCAGTATCACTCAACACCACCCCAGCATCACTCAGCACCACCCCAGCATCAACACATCACCACCTAAGCACCACCTCAGCATCAGCACAGTACCATCTCAGCATCATCACACAATCACCAGTACCCTCACCAACTAAGCATCAGCGCAGCACCAGAACAGCACCACCTCAGCACCAGGGCAGCTACACCTCAACATCAGCACAGCACTATCTCAGATTCAACACAGCACCACCTCTGCAGTGCACCACCACCAGTGCAGCACCACTTCAGCATCAGAGCTGCACCACCCCAGCATCAGCGCAGCATCACCTCAGCACAGCACTAACTCAGCACCAGTGCAGCACCTCCACCTCCTCATCATGAGTCAGCACCACCTCAGCATCACTCAGCACCATCTAAGTATCACTCAGCACCACCTCAGAATCACTCAGCATCACCTGAGCATCACCACAGCTCCACCTCTGCACCAGTGCACCACCACCAGTGCAGCCCCGCACTAGCACCAGCGCAGCACCACTTCAGCATAAGTGCTGCACCACCTCAGCATCAGCGCAGCATCACCTCAGCACAGCACCAACTCAGCACCAGTGCAGCACCACCTCCTCCTCAGCATGAGTCAGCACCACCTCAGCATCACTCAGCACCATCTCAGTATCACTCAGAACCACCTCAGTATCATTCAGCATCACCTGATAATCACCACAGCACCACCTCAGGATCAGCACAGCACCATCTCAACATCAGCACAGCACCACCTCATCAGTGCACCACCATCAGTGCAGCACCAACTCAGCATCAAAGCAGCACCACCTCAGCACCAGTGCATCACCAACTCAGCATCAGCACAGCACCAGAACAGCACCACATCAGCTCCAGGGCAGCCACATCTCAACATCAGCACAGCACTATCTCAGCATTAGCACAGCACCACCTCCGCATCAGTGCCTCACCACCAGCGCAGCCCACCTCAACAGCAATTCAGCACCATCGCAGCACCACTTCACCATCAGTGCAGCATCACCACTGCACAGCACTAACTCAGCATCACTCAGCAACACCTGAACATCAGTGCAGCACCACCACACCTCAGTATGACCACCTCAGCATGACTCAGCACCACCTCAGTATCACTCAGCATCACCTTCGCATCACCTTTGCACCAGCACACCACCACCTCAGCATCACCCAGCACCACCTCCGTCTGCCCCCGAATCTGGCATCTGTTGATTCTCCCCTAGTGTTCGTCCGCTGCTCTTGTTGTAATTCAGGTGCTATTTCTGAACCTCCACCCTCCCGCTGTTTATGTCCCCCCACCCCTAAATAACAAAAAAAAGCTATAACAAACAAGCATTAGAACAGGCAGGAAGAAGTTGCGAGCATTACAAGGACAAACAAATTAGACATTTTTCATGTTAATTCTTTTTTTTTGTTTAAATCTTTTATTGAGTTTTCATATAACAAAAGCCATTAATATGACAGATAACAAGCATGGAACAATATATGACAGCACAGAGTAACAAAACATTGTCTGTAGTAAGACCAGGCGCACAATATCTGTTATAGTGGGCAGTTTACCAGAGCAAATGTCCGGGTGCAATGCAAAAGAACAATTTCAAGTAGCATGCTAAGGCATCAAAAAACAACAGCCGGAATTTTAGAGATATAACAATAGCAGGGAACAGGCAGTCTACTTCATACAGTTATCTACCAGTTCAAGCCCTTAATCCTGGTACATGTTATGACTTAGAAGGTCGTGTTTCCCCAGATACCCAAATAAAGTATGAGAATGTATCACTCATGGGGTCCAAAAGACGCTAGCTGCATTTAGAAGCGGTTTGTGTTTGGCACAGCACCCCATCTAGATAAGGTGGCCCTCATAGTGGCCTTACCTGAGCTCTACATTCTAAGGCGGTAACTGCGGTGTCTGCGGCCAGTGAGCTGAGGAGGCCATAGTTCTGTCTATGCAGGAAGAGATAACTAAGAGGAAAGGATAGTCAAGAGGAGATTAGAAAGTGAGAAAGGATAGAAAAGAGGAGACGAGAGGACAGTATGGGGAGAGATCACCGTGCAGCAGTCCTTCGGAATAGAGGGGGCCCAGGGCTCAGGGATCTCCTGTGGCGTGGTTATGAGCTTATCTGAGGGGCCGGAATCCCTTCTCTCCTTATTGTGTGTCTTCCTCGTAAGGTTCCCCCTGTGGGAGTATGGGGTCCTCAAAGAGTTGGAGGGCTCTCAACCTGGGGTGCACAGATCGTGCATGTTCCAACAGAGAGAGATGCGAGACCAGTGGTTGCCATATGCGTTCGAATTTAGCATCCATACATGCCAACCTATGAGAGAGGAGTTCCATCGCCATGACATGCCAAAGACGTGTAAGCCAAATCAAGGACGAGGGGGAGCACATTTTCTTCCAATGTATGGTAATGACCTGCTTAGCGGCAGTGAGCATGTGAAAAATCAGGTGCCAGTCTGTGTGCTTCATTGCTCTAAGAGACGTCGGTCGGAGCCCCAGAATAACCACCCTCGGGTCATTTGGCAAGGGGAAGCCCACTACCTCCCCAACGTGGCCCAGCACCTCTCTCCAAAAGGTAAGAATGAGTGGACAGGTCCACCATATATGAAGAAAAGAACCCTGGGCCGCCTGGCAGCTCAGCAAAGAGGGGCGAAGCCCGGGAACATCTTCTGGAGTCTGAGAGGAGTATAATACCAGCGAGTCATGACTTTATAGGCCGATTCCTGTTGTGTTATACTTTTAAACATGCGGGGGATATCGCGCCATAACGGCTCCCATTGGTCTGAATCTATGTCTCCTTCGATATCAAACTGCCACTGGTGCTGGTAGGTGTGTGGGGGCACTGAGTGTGAATGCTGAAGCACTTTGTAGGTCAGGGAAATCAGCCCCCGGGACCCATCGAAAGCACGGACCAGCGTTTCAAAGGGCGTAAGGCGCCTCGTGGCTCCCTCCATGTGCGAGGGGGCACGGAGCCAGTGCCGGATCTGAAAGTACTCCATGCGCGTGGTTTTTAGGAGATTGAAGTCCCGTCTGCACTGGTCGAACGATTTAAAAAGACCCTTCTCAAAAAGTTGTTCTATGACACGGCACTCCCCGGCCGACCAAGCCGGAAACGACATTGGGGGTAGAGCCGGCGGGAAATCTGGGTTGAGCGCTAGCGATGTGTTGGGAGAGGGGAATGTAGTGAGACCACGGGATACTGCAATCCTGTCCTAGATCTCCAAGACAGTCTTGGTTGGAGTAGCAATATATGCACTACGATGCCTGGCCCCACTCCAAATCCAGGCCAGGTCCCACAGTGGACGACACGCCACTGTCCTGTCCATATGGAACCAGTGTTTTTCGCTTTCGCGAACCTACCATTCCGATATGTATCGCAAGTGTGAGGCCCAGTAATAGACGAGCAGGTCGGGACAAGCCAGACCACCCCTGTCGCGAGGTAGCAACAGGACCCGTGTGGAAAAACGCGGCCTGCTTCCTCCCCAGATGAACGCAGTAAGATCCTGTTGGAGGTTCTGGATATCTCGCTGGGGGATCGGCGTGGGAAGAGCCTGGAAAAGGTACAGTACCTTTGGCAAGATTGCCATTTTAACTGCGTTCTAGCAGCCCATCCACGAAATTGGGAGTGATTTCCAGCGGCGAAGCTCAGCCCGGACAGCCGTCCTGCATGCCGGCTAATTAGCCCCAGTCCAGGTGTCTAGGGTAGCAGTAACGTTAATCCCTAGATAGCGTATGGAATGTGGGGCCCATTGAAAAGGGTTAACTGAACCCAGGTTATCCAGCTGTGGCTGGGGGAGAGTGAGATTGAGTGCCTGCGATTTGGAGAGATTAATTTTAAGGCCCGATATCAACTCAAATTGAGAGAGAATGTCCAGTAATGCGGGTAGTGAGCTTGCTGGTTCCGTAAGTGTCAGGAGAAGGTCATCTGCAAAAAGGCCAATTTTGTGTTCCACGCCTCCTATGTGCAGTCCCCGAATTTCTGCCGACTGCCTGACAGCAATCGCCAGGGGCTCCACCACTAGAGCAAACAGCAGGGGTGAGAGCGGGCACCCCTGGCGCGTACCCCTGCAGATGGAGAAGGACGGGGTGAGAAGACCATTTACTCGGATCCGCGCCGAGGGCGCCGCATACGGCGCCATGATGCGCGCGATCATGGTCGGTCCGAGTCCCACTCGATGGAGGACTGCCCGCAAAAAGGACCAGTCAACCCGGTCAAATGCCTTTTCGGCGTCCAGTGAGAGCAGGAAGGCCGGTATATTATAATGCTGTGCCTTTTGCACCAGATGGGCTACTCAGCGAATATTATCCGCTCCCTGTCTTTCCCTCACAAAACCTACTTGATCCGGTTCGATCAGGCCCGGGAGGTGGGGGCCTAGTCTTAGGGTGAGTATTTTGGTATATAGTTTGGCATCTACATTCAATAAGGAGATAGGCCGAAAAGAGGCGTATGCCGTGGAGTCTTTCCCCGGTTTAGGGATAAGGATTATCTCCGCCTCCGGCATCGACAGCGTTACTGACCCTGCCTCCACAAAAGAATTGAAAAGACGCAATAGATGGGCCTGAAGTTCGGGGAGGAAGAGGCGATAGAAAGCCAGCGTTAGGCCATCAGGCCCTGGGGACTTTCCCACAGGCATACTATTTAGGGCCTTTTGGAGTTCTGCCGCTGTAATAGGTTCCTCCAATTGTTCCTTAAAGAAGGGGGTCAGTGGCGTCCAGGAGCAAGCTGCTAAAAAGGGATCCGTCTGGTCTCCACAAGTCTCTCCCCGACCATATAGTTCGGAGAAAAAAGCGTGAAACTCCTGTTGCTTAGCGTGTTCGGTGGTAGCCCAGCCCCCCCCACTCCGGACTATTTTTGCGATATGGCCCCTAGTAATCTGATTCCTGAGGCGACGCGCCAGCATGTAGCCCACCCTGTTGCCCCCACATAGAACTTCTGCTTCAGAGTCAAGAGGGAATGATCTGCTTTCTTCACCCGGAGAGCCTAGAGCTGACCCCGAAGAGAGGCAATTCTCTTACGAGTTACGATAGAAGGCGCGTTACGACTTTGTTGTTCCGCGGTTTTAAGATCACGGGTGAGGTTGTCCTCCACCAGGCGGGACTCCCGCCTGCGGGCTATAGAGATGGAAGTGATAACGCTCCGGATCGTGGCCTTGAAGGCATCCCACAGCATGGGTATTGTGGTCTCCGGGAGGTCATTGGCCGTAAAATATGATTGTATAGCCTGTCTGAGCTCGGCCACATCCACCTAATCGCGGAGAACATGCGGGGGTAGTCGCCAGCGCGGGGTGGAATTCGGGGGACGGCCCAAGGCGGACAGGGTTATCTCCAAGTGAGCGTGGTCCGAGATAGATATATCTGAGATCCCTACCATTTCTAGGGAGCGGATGAGTGCGTGGGATAGAAAAAAGTAATCTATACGGGAGTGCGAACAATGCACATGGGAGTAGAAGGTGTAGTCCTGTGTGTCCGGTTCCCGATAGCGCCAAGCGTCTACTAGACCCAGGGCTTCCAGATCGCGTTTAAGAGCGGCGGACATAGCCCCTGCCCCCTGATAAGAAGGAGAGGTGCGATCCATGGTGGGGTCCCAAACTAGGTTAAAATCCCCCCCAAGGATGATAGGATTAGTTTCCTTGGAGAGGGAAGTTTGGAGGAGGTGGCGGATGAAAGTATCCTGCGCCTGGTTGGGTGCCTATAAATTAAGGAGGGTAAGCTGTCTGCCCTGTATTGATAGCTGGAGCTTAAGAGACCTACCTTCCGCCTCACGAACGGTGCGCTCTATGTTCACCGAGAGACCTACTTTAAAAAGGATCCCCACCCCTGCTGTCTTAGATGGTGCGGACGCCCATAGTTGTAAGGGGAATTTAGGATGAGACATGCGGATAGTGTCGGCCCGTAAAAGATGGGTTTCTTGGAGAAAGATAATGTCTGGATCCTGAAGGTGGAGGTAGCGCCAGATCTGTCTTCTCTTATTCGGGGCATTCAGTCCTTTGACATTAAGGGAGAGACATTTAAGCTGAGCCATTGATCTGTACCCGTAGATGGCCGGAACTGAAGGTGTCACATCTCTCTCTGGTCAGAGCCTGAAGCGTCAACCGCAGTGGGAGTTGGAGCAAACGTGGATTCCCCCCCAGGGGAGGAGTGTGAGATGTAGTACCCGGGATCCCCAAAGCTGCCGGTCTCAGAGCCATGGCCCTTCGCTGCGATTCGGGGTCCTCCCCCCGAGTCCAGAAAGAGAGAAGAAGTAAGGGAAAGAATAGAAGAGGAGAAGATTCCCAGAATAGAGAAAGTACCAAATAACTAAGGGGCCAACTGGGCCCCACAGAACTTTTCCAGTCCAGGAGCGGCCCAATGGTAGGAACCAAGGCGGCTCTGAGGAAGTCACTCCTCTTGGGGACTAAGGAAATGGCGGGGTGGGCCTCGGATTTCCCTGGGAGCAAGAGTCGTCCGCCCCCCAGGGGCGACCCCTCGCAGTAACGACGGGGAGGGACACTCCCAAAATGGAGCCACAGGGGGGCCCCTTCTGGAATGGACCCGGAGCCTAGAAACACATCCGGGCGCCATAGCCCTCCAAGCAATTGGGCGATCTAGAACCTCGGGCACCCTTAGAGTGGCTGACAAGTGTGGGGGAGGGACAACACGCCACCAGTCGCGCTTTCAGCAATGTAAAGCCGGGGTGGATACAATGGCCTAAAGTAACACATATAAGTAAGCCCTCCCAAAAGCCCATACACGACTGACCCACCCCTACAAGGGAGTGTAGTGCTTTGCAGGCATGACCCCCCACCCCAAAGGACAGCCAGACAGTGCCTCCCATGGCACGCATCTAAGGCAAGTCATAATAAGTGTATGGACGCCTGGTTGCTCCAGCGCTTCGTCCAAGCAGTCAAGGTGATCCAACGCCCTCTCCCATCTGAGGCCTCTATCAATTGAGCGGGAGAGGTGAGTTCTACCAGTCCACGTGTCTGTGGAGGCCTCTGAACCGGTTAACAGATGCCACCGCTGGAGCCAGAGGGGGAAGGCGGGCTCGATCGCAGGCCCTCTCTCGTTGAAGACTGTGAAGCCTCCATTTTCTTTAGGTGTTGGATAATGTCTTGCTTGGCCTGAAGGTCTGTCCCACCGGCTCCGGAGGCCCCAGCCCGTGGGCACCTGACCCTCGACCACTCAGGGCGGAGAGAGATCTGGGATGCCGACTCAGCGGGCCCGGGAGAGGAAGGCCTCGATCCAGGCGAGATGTTCAGCAGTTGGAGGGCTTCACGAAGAGATCTCAGAGACCTGCGCCTCCCCTCCCAGTGAAAGATCAGAGCAAACTGGTGGCCCCATTGATATTTGATGTTGGCTTCTTTCAGCTTAGCAGTTACTGGCTGGAAGTCCCTACGGCGGCGCAGGGTGAAGGGCGAGAGGTCCTGAAAGATTTGGATGGCGTGTCCCTCATATTCCAACTTTTCGGTCTCCCTGGCCGCTCGGTGGATTGCCTCCTTTTCTGTAAAAAAGTGTGCCCCCTTAGGATGTCGGGGATCAGGTTGGTGTTTCCCCGTGGGGGTGCTACCCTATGCGCTCGGTCCAGTGTGGGTGGGGAGGAGTCCTCGTCTCCCCTGACCGCATGCAGTAGATCTGCGACATATGTCATTATGTCCTGGCCCTCTGCGCCCCGTGGCACACCCCGGACTCGGAGGTTGTTCCGGCGGCTCCTGTTCTCTAAATCCTCCTGCTTGAGTTGGAGTTCCACATGTTGCTCCTCTAGAGTTAGGACGCGGCGCCTGAGATCTTCCTGCTCTTCTGTGCGCGTGTCGAGGGTGCGCTCCAAGTCGTCCACCTTAGTGCCAATTTCGGTGACATCTCGTCTAATGTCCGTGAGGTCGGACTTGACCTCCAACTTAAGAGAAGAGATCTCTGATTTGATATCCTGGCGAAAACTAGACATGAATGCCTGCGTAATGGCACCAGATTCAGGCATATCCAGCTTGGAGGTCATTGCTGTGTCGTCCTGTGAGGGTACCGGGGCTTGCTTGCCCCACAGGTCCGCCACCGAGGTGTCTTTAGGCACCAATAGGGCTGCAGCCTTTCCCGTCTTGGGCTTGGTCATGACTTCAGCGCCGGGGGTGTAGATCTCACCTGCCCCTGTTCGGCTCCAGACCGGGGCCTCCTCACTTCCACCCAGTCGATGCTCCTCAGGTCCGCCCAGCGGCGAGACAGGGCGGCGCAGGCCCGACCGCAGGATCCGCCCGCCAGTCCAACACGGGCCCCCTCGTTGCTGATCCCGGCAGGAGGCACTGTCCCGGGGGGTCCGAACCCTACGCTCCAGTCGCAGCCGGTTCAGGTCACAGGGGCCACCCTCCTCTGTCACCCCCCTGGCGGGGCCTTGACAGCTTCAGCAGAGCTCAGGGCAGCCCCACGCCCCATTAGCCCGGGCACCGGAAGGAGCCCGATCCGGCCCCCGAATCGCTCCAGCCCCCCGAGCGTAGCACAGGGCAACCTCACTGCCCGTCCGGCCCAGCAACCCCTCACCGCTGTCCAGGCCGAGTTCTCTCCCCTCAATCCGCTCCTCAGGGTCCTCTACTCGCTGGGGAGTACACGCAAAGTCAGAGGTTCAGGAGCGAGGATCTCTGACCAGGAGTATTGTCCATCCACCAGGGCAGGGCAGTCTCAGGGGGGCAGCAAGCAGCGTCAGAGCCTCCACCTCAGGGCCAGCTATCCGATGCCACCACAGGGGTCCTCCACAACTCCCCCTGTCTCTCTTTTAGACCCTCTCCGCCCGCGCAGGGTGCTCTCAAGGGCTCCGGTCCCTCAGGCGTGGTCTCCCTTGCGTGAACTTCAAAGCAGAGGGCCACGGGACCTCGGCCGCCCTCCAGTCCCCGGCCTCGTCAGTGTCCACAGGCGCCAGCAGCCACACCGGTTCCCAGATCGCCGTGTGCGATGAGCCCGAGGGAGCCGGGTCTCGCCAGGCCTCCAGCTCTGCAAGCGCCGTTCCTCCAACTCCTCCGGGCCACCACTGTGTGGGGGAGGGGCACACGAGGCCCGAATCCTCAGGCACGGCCGGGGGATGGGGCCCAGGGGGGGGGGTCCACTACCTGCCGCAGGTCCACACGAGAGTCTTAAGCCCCCCCAGGGCCGCCGCTCCACCCCCCGGGCCAGCCGCGATCCCCCT
Organism: Calotriton arnoldi; assembly: GCA_963921515.1. Lineage (NCBI taxonomy): Eukaryota > Metazoa > Chordata > Amphibia > Caudata > Salamandridae > Calotriton > Calotriton arnoldi. The sequence goes on from CAWUFW010000708.1 coordinate 2,141,889, forward strand.
CCTCACCTCCGTCCTTTCCTCAGCTTTTCCCCGGTCTCAGCCAACGGTCTCGTGGGGCCTCGGGAGCCAGGCCAGCGTCCGCTCCTAGAGGGGGGGGGGGACAGACTCCCCTGCTCAGTCCACCGCCGCAGGCATGGTCTCCGAGGCCGAGCAACCCCACACAGGACCTCTTCCGCCCAAGGATCGGCGAGCCCCGCTCCTCCCGCAGTCGAAGGCCGGCACTCCGTTGCGGGCAAGATGGCGGACGGGAGCGCCACGATCGACCTCTCCCGGCTCTCCCGGCTGCTGTATTGGGTCAGGGCCCCCCTAAATCACCAGGAACCTGCAGCGGGCTATATGCTATCGGTGGGGGTGGACAGACTTTGCCCCCATGCCTTGAGTCGCTTAAGGTAAGCCCCGGGCCGCCCCAGGAGAGCGGAGCTCAATCCTCGTGCGTCCTACGCCATCGGAGTCCAGGCCACGCCCTCCTTAATTCTTTTTTTAATTCGGTCATTCAGTTGAACATAATGTCTTCTTGGTGGTATATGTAACACTTTTTTATTATAACTTTTCAACATGCTGCACAGCAGCTACAATGATCTACAACATAGCTCTAAGACATTGGCAAAGCCTACAGCTCTGGCTACACACTTTAAAGTGCCAAAGGCGAGACCTATTGGCTATGTCAATGCTTGTTGTAATGTGGTGTAAATCCGTTCAGTAGTTGCGGAGTTATTAAAAGAAATTTTCAATTGTATATATAGGGACATGGATCCTCCTCAGATCCTTTTCGGATTTCCAAAACCACGCGCCAACAGCAATGCCGTGACTGGCTGGCCGCAACTTGAGAGGAAAGTTGTGGCCACCATTTTGTTCATCTGGTCTCAGTTCCCTGCAGGGAAAATAACATTACAAAATGATAGAAGGGGTCAGGGTAGTGTATGTAGGTACCCTATATAGGCGCAGGTAACACTGCAACCTTTCACCTATATCCTTCCCTACATTTCATACATAACGGTTCATAGGGTCTGACCTTTTAACTAGATGCGACACTGCATTCAGAACGCGTTTTTTTCCCTGGTTCAATACTCATACATATGCATGAGGCTTCTTGGAAGCACAGCAGGACTCACAGCAGGACAACATCTCCTGTATAATCTATGTTAAAGTTCAGGCCTGACGTCATCCTTTAGGCCAACACAATAACACAGCAAGGTAGGACCCCTGGGGAGACCTATGGGTACATATACATCATGTCTTGTTTAGACAGGGAGAGGAGACCGTGACTTCCCGGCTGACACACTGACCAGAGATGCTGAGGTTCCTGCATGCAGACGCTCCACTAGCAGTGGTCTAACATCCCTCGCGGGGTGTCCAACTCGAGACCAGGACGGGGTCCCACATTCTCTAAACTCTCAGGTAATGGGGTGGACCAGATCCTAGAGGGATTCTTGGCATAACACCTACATAGATGCTAGGTGCATTTAGGTACATCTAGTTAGGGAGACATCGTAGGAGTACGCACTTTTTATCATGTGTTTTATGTACATGTATATATTCATGATTTCTGCAAGATGGTAGAACTATACCATCGTTTGACTTTCATGATATTGCTAATATATATCTCTGCTACTGTCTAATGGTTGTTGCAGCTCATATATTTTACACTAGAATAACAACTGTTCAATAAATACTTATTGAAAAGCCCAGACTGTTTATTCTGTGTATCTCTCTGAGACAAACTAAGTGAGCATGAGTGACTGAGCGAAAGGTAGTATATTGTTTCCACGATCCACAGTTTATGTTATCCGAACGCGCAGATCCTGTATAGGATATATAGGAACTACACGACATGGTGCCGCCAACATTGGTTGGGTAATTATTTAACAGTAGAATCAGTAGTAGTTCAGTCGTGCTATTCTCAGAGACCCCTACTCACAAAACACCAGAGACGTCTGGAGTGGGTGGGCACAAACTCCGCCACAGCTGAGTAGGTGAGAAATCCTTTATTGGCTGTTGGTTAAATCAAGCTTGAAGGACACGGTGTTCCTAAAATTGTGCATAAAAACCTTATTTTAGTTCCCTTGAACAAACTTCTTCTTTACAAAAATGACTGAGACAAGAGATAAAGTAGTAGTAGAACTACACCTCTCAGGAGAAGAAGATGCAGACGCAATTACGATTGCAGAAAAATTCAGACATACAATCACCCTTAAACTGTTAGAAAATGGTTTATCAGCTAGGGGTGGCTTGGTAGTTTTCGTGATTGAGGCACACAAATCAAATAAAACAGAGGTATTTTATTCATGGGTTACATTCCCAGCAGCAAATGCAAGAACACAGACATTTCACTCTTACACAGAAGGAGATGCACCAGTGGAATATTGTCCGTTCGAGGACATAGAGGTTCCACTCACGTACCAGGAACACTTATACTGGTTTAAAGGCACCCTACCCCACATAAGAAGAAGAGTAAGATTATGCCTGCTCGGAGTAGAAGGGGCAACATGGCCGATATTAGCGGCCTACACACCACATCCTGACATTGACACAATGCCACCAGGAGACTTACTCATACAACACAAAGATTTAATTAAAATCTATAGAAACATGACGCAATTCGTCATGAGGACATTCACTGTCCAACCAGCAATAGTTGCAACTAATGGAACTCAAGTACAGGGTACAGCAACTAATATCACACCACAAACATTACACGCAGTGATGGGTAAAATGCCCTCTAAACATGAACAAATGCCATTCTGGGTAGCTCAGAAAATCACACAGCTCGAGGCAGTATTCCCGAATACTACCCCGTAAGAAAAACACAGAATGCTAATAATCTGCTTGTCCATGGGGATAACACCACAAGTAGAAGATTGTACCACTTGGGGTAGTCTTTGCTGCCATTTATACCAGGACTCATGGTATTCCTTTGTTAGCGGTGGTACCAGACATATTGAGACAGATACAGAACGAGTACGGAGCAGAGCCTACCCTAAACGTAGGGATGAAGTTACTAGGTAACTATGCCCAGGTATCAGCCATAATACTAGCTAACATTAAGGGGGAAGCAGCTTCAGTGGCTATCCGCCAATGCCTAAGGGAGTTCAGTCCTTTAGAACAGGAACACGAACTACCAAAAATAATTGAAACTGCATATGCAGAATTAGGCAGAGACAGTTTGGGTGGGAAAGCTTTAAAACCACAACTGATGGGCAGTCCTGAAAAGGACACTTCCAAGCAGACACCTGCTTCAACAAAGAAGAAAGGGGAATATAAAAAACAAAAAAACTTTAAAGGAAATAGATCTCAATCCAGAGGTACATCTCCTCCACAGGAGCCCTCCGAAAAGAGTATAACCTCAGGAATAGGGATAATATTAGGAAACCTGACAGGTAACAGGATACTGATACATGTTCCTCTCGTTCCTTTCAGGGTTCATCGAAAAACTCCGAGAGGGAAGGACGGTCAGAAAGACAAGAAGAGCGTACAAAGTCCAGAGACAAGCAGCACGCTCAAGATTACACTTCTAAAAAAGAAGAGAAACCAAAGCAAAAGCCACAGTTCAAAAAGAAGAAAGTTGCAGGTCTAAAGATCAGACATGCCCAGAATTCTGAGGACTCGACTACTGAACGGGGAATGGGCTCTGACGATGTTAGACAGTGCGGCAGAAATAACAATAGCTCGCCAGAACCTGATGGAATTTCTGGTGACAGCGGACTTGAATGATTATGTCACGGTGGAAACATCTGATACTAGGGTAAGTGTCCCACATAAAGTATATGAAATAACGCTCCAGATGGAGGGGGACAATAGTAGGAAAGTGAGAGGTCTCTTTTGGGAGAACCTGACGTTTGGCTATGATATTTTATTAGCTGAACAAGATTGGCCGCCAGCATTCGTCATGGATTGCCCTAAAGGAGAAACAGTAATTCTTCTGGCCTTCTCAGACCATATTCCCAGGCACTTACAACACACATATGCGCAGGAGAGGGCGGAAGCCCAGGCTCCGGCATTATACAAAAACCATGTTGGATGGGATGAGGATTCAACCCACCACATAATTCCTATAAAAAATACTCCAACTGCACAGAGGCAGTATCCAATAAAGCAAGAAGCTAAAAACAGGTCAGGGAGATCTTAGATCAACTTGAATACCAGGGGGTGATCGAAAATTGCACCTCACCAATGAACAATCCTTTGTTTCCTGTCATGAAACCTGACAATACATATCGTCTAGTTTTAGATTACAGACACTTAAACACTTGCACTAAGACATTTGCAGTCCAAAATGCACACAGTGCCGCATTAATGAATAACATTGTGCGGAAAAAATATAAAACGACACTTGATATCTCAAATGGATTCTTCTGCCAGAATATAGCGCCTGATAGCAGGCATCTAACAGCCTTCTCAGCGCTAGGGACCCAGAGTCAATTTTGTCGACTCCCCAGGGGTATAAGAACAGCCCGGGGTTGTTTTCGGCCAGAGTAACTGAGTTACTTCAAAATTTGGATGAAGAGGCATTGTCCTATGTGGATGATATTTATCTGACGGACGATGACCTGGAGGAACACTTGAACAGAGTAAATACCATAATTTGGGATTGGCATCTGAGGGCTACAAATTTAACTTTAAAAAATCAAAAATTGCCCACCTCAGTGTCCTGTTTTTAGGATACGAACTTTCAAGTTAAGGAAAGAGCCTCGCAGCCAATTTTTTAGAAAAATGTGCGCTGCTCCAACCTCCGAAATCATTGAAAAATTTACAATCAATACTGGGATTCCTAAATTTTGGTCGAACATACATTTTGGATTACGCAGAAATAATAAAACCTTTCTACGACTTAATTAAACCTGATTTCTCAGCCAGAAATTGGACCAGGAACACACAGATACACTTCGTTCCTTACAAGCTGACATGATAGCTTGCAAACACTTACAGACACGCGTAAACGTATGCAACCTGGTGATCCGTATAATTGCGGGTCAATCAGGGTACACCTATCTAACATATAATGAAGGTGAGACAGTACCAATTACATACAAGTCACATTTGTACACAAATGCTGAGATGCGCTTCTTCGCATCCACTGAAAAGATTCTGACAGCAGTACAGACTGCTGTAGTGAGAGAAAGAGCACTGGCTCAGGGGAAACGAATAATAGTAGTGACTCCGGTTCCAGCCTTAGAGGCTGCGACAAAGGCAAGCCTTTCCAATGCTAAAGCCTTACATCCAAGATGGATACAATGGGCTAATTCTCTCACTGCAACAGATGTAGAATACAGGTACGACCCAAATTTAAAGACACAAGCATTCCTGCAATACGAACAAGAATATCCTCTACCAAACGAAATAATGCCTCTGGCTCAGTGTGAATATATTATTTATACTGACGGATCTGCTCAACCGGCCATAGGAAGTAAGCAACAATATAGCGCATCATGTGCAATCGTTAAAGGTCGCATGCGGGATGGAAAATTCCACCCGAGTTGCACAAAGACGCAGTCCCTAGGATACTGCACGGCACAGTTGGCAGAGTTAAAAGCGCTGATACTGGCACTAGTAAATATGGATCGAGAATTCCCCACACTAATTGTGTGCGATTCCTTTTACTGTGTGCAGTCCTACAATGAATATTTGCAGTACTGGGTTCAAAACGGGTTCAAAGATGCAAAAGGTGGCACACTTAAGCATAAAATGCTATGGGAACAGGTAGTGGAGTTGAAAACCGAGCTACCGAGGGCTCACGTGATACATACACTGAGTCATCAGCGTGATGGCGTTCACGTTGAAGGGAATTCATTGGCTGATGAAGCCGCAAAGGGGGCTGTACACACGGCTTCCGTAGCTGCAATCATTCATTCTAAAACGAGAATAGACTGTGAGATTATGGTAGCTAGTAATGCAACCCGCAAAAACAGCAGAGCAGTACCAAAAAGGTTTCCACTCAAGTACTCCTACAAGTTAGATGCCAATAACCTTCCACTTGTGCAGATTCCTGGAGTGGGGGATAGAGTAATTCCAAATATGGATCGTAGGTTAGGTTTAATTCTAGCAGCACACGAAGGGATAGGTTCTGCTCATACAGGAGTTACAGCGACTGTTTCCTTATTGAAACAACGCTACTGGTGGCCTAGTTTAACAAAGCAGACAAAAGACTATGGGGCCGATTCCGATTCAGGCCAGAAATCACTCCGACCGAGCCGGACCCAGAGAGATTTCCGACCGAATCGGACTCTGGCAGCCCGACCGAACGAGTACGATGCGTACGCATGCAATCGGACTCGATTCGGTCGGGACTCCATTGAAGTCAATGGGAGCCGGTCGTCACAACGCGTACGCGGGCTCCCATTGACTCCAATGGGTGCGAGGCGAACAAGGGCGCCCCTACAGCGGGTGCGCGTCGATGCGAATCGCGCCGTACATGCACAGGTAGGGGGACCCATGGGTACCCCTGTGTGCGACTTCGCGCGGCTCACGGCGTACAGAGGGTCCAACACGGACCCCCAAAGTCCGGCTCCGACAGCTCTTTCGAGCCGGCCGGGCGCGAGTCGGTCGGACTGCTCGGGCGCGCATCGTACTCTGCCCAGCCGAGGAACGTCTCCATTGCGCGGTGCGAGCCGTGTCCGTGTGAGTCGGTCGGAGCAAGTTGGACACGCGTACGAGTCGATCGGCGATTTCGCGTGCACTCACATCGTACTCGCTCGCCCGGACGCACGAATCGGTCGGGAAAGAGGGCTCCGAATCCGATTCGGTGCCCTACCGGCCGAGATCGGAATCGGCCCCTATGTCTTGAAATGCGACATCTGTCAGCAAATGAAGGGTTCCACCGTTACACGTCCTGCGCAGACACCATTGTTAATACCTGACAAAACACTAGTGTGTGTCTACCTCGACCACTGCGGCCCCTTAAAAAGAGATGGCGCTAAAAGATATATCATTGTTGCAGTGGATTCCTGCTCGAGATTCCTATGGGTGTGGCCCCAGCGCTCGGCTGACGCTCGAACTGTTATAAAAGATTTGCGCGTCTTCATAGGGACATACGCAATTGGCACATTACATTCTGACCAGGGCCCTGCGTTTAGCTCTAGGGCTTACAAGGAGGCCATGCAAGGATTGGGTGTAGCATTGCAGTACTCATCTCCGTACCATCCCGAGGGAAATTCGGTAGTGGAGAGAAAAAAACGAGACAAAGCAATCTTTAACAGCTAGAGTATTAGGCACGGGTGAAAGTTGGGTAAAACATCTGTATGGAGTTCAGCGTGCCCTTAACAATATGCCAAGAAGTTCTATAGGGGGTGTCACTCATTATGAGGTCCTATTTGAGACAAGAATGTGGGTACCTGATCTTGATTGTGAACGCGCAGTGGCGGATGAAAAACCTTTTGGCATCCATGATCATTTGGCTGTTTTACAGGATCTAAATGAATCCAGGACACAACAAAGTAATGTCCATCTGAAGCAGACCGCCACTGGGGAAGTCATATCAGTCACGGCAAGACCTTTCTGGATCCCAAAAGTCGGGGCTCTGGTCAGACAGAAAATAGCGGATAAAAAAGAATTTGGGCCATCATACAGAAAGCCTGTACCGGTCCTAGCAATTGAAGGAACAATAACTGTACTTCTACTGCCTCTTGCCGGAAAAAAGGAGAAAAGATTTGTCTCGATTGACCTAATCAAACCACACTATGTGGCCGATACTCAGTAGTAGGCCATGTGGACTCCAAAGTAGCAGACGCCCTCCTCTCGCTACAATCCAAGAAGTTCAAACAGAAAGACTCATCACGTTCGAAGAGCCTCCAACACGGAATGAAGGACTAAGCAACAATGCTATGGAACTCGTTCCTCTTGAACCTGAAGTTCAAATTCATAATCAAACTGAAAATAACGCACAAGTTGCTATTCGACCAAATACAAATGTCTACGTCAACATGCCTCGACAAGAGCAAACTGTGATTTCTACAATTCTTGATGCAATTCCAACAATTGACGAACTGCATCTGGAACTTCATAAACTTTGATACGTTTTCTTTGGATCCAAGTAAACCTGAAACGACGCCAGCCCAAAAATCATGCAAACAGCAAATAAAAGACTTTGTGAACTTTCTTAAAAGACTTACCTGGTGTCACCCTGGGTAGAACTATGGATAAGCACCGGGATACTTTTCTTTCTTTTCTGGGTAGGCTTGGTAATATATTTTAGTATGCTTATTAATGGAAATACATTCAACAAAGCTCTGCAGCCCAAAGGTGAACTTACTTTTAAAACTACATCAATCATCTCATCGAGAACATAGAGACTTGTCATCAGTGAACATTACAGCAGTTCCTATACTTGATGGTATAGTGTTGGACAAGGTTGATTTCGACATATTTGGTCTGACTGAAATTTTGAAAATTCCACATTTATTTAAAATATCATTAAGTGATATCATTACCTCAAGTACATTTTCCGATGATTGGGATTTTGAAACTGTTAATAACATGTTGTCTGATTTGGAAAAATCTACTGTGTTTTCCAATAGTGAAACATTGGAAGACACATCAGACTATGAATCAATGTATTGTTATCAGCATTATGGTCATCATTTTCTGCATAAATCTGCAAATCCTAGAAATGTGTTCACATACCACCAGTGGTAACATTGTCCTACACCGCCGAAAGGCAGTTCAAAAACATTTGCACAAAAGTTTCCATATTTTTCAGGGTTTAATATGTCTGACCCAGCCTCATATTATTATAAGGTTGCACCAACACCAGCACAGAAAAATATGTTAACAAACACCAAACAGATTTACTCTGCATCCTTTATTGCCCAGTTTTCCGAACAAGGTTACGACTTATGGAAAGAAATCCATAGACCTAAAATAATTCTGGGGTACTAGAGAATGGCAAGTTCAGGGAACAGAAGCTTTGTTTAGAGCATGTCTCATCCCTCAGCGGATCATGTTTTTGAACGAGACAGTGCAACAGACGTCTTGCCTTGGACTAGCCAAGTACAAAGACTTGAACACACCTCCAGTGCCGACTCCATCAAACACCGAGGGAAACGAAACATCACAAACAGGGATTACATTAGATGACATCATACAATACAATAGATCAGACCCCGATTGGAAGAAATGGTTTACTTGGACCACAGACACAAATGGTTGTCAGGAAAGATTCATGGGTAAAACCGAAGGGTTCACAATCCATAGGCCAGATCTGTGCTATGTACAGAGACAACATCCAGGGGTAGTGACGTCATACAGTGTTGGGAAGTTGTGCCTTAATTGGCTAGAAACCTCAACACTCACAGAGGTGAAACAACACTTATCCTTACTCACACAAGACATGGATCTTAGGGATTTTTTACTAGGTCCCAGGAAACCACGCCAAAAACGCTTCATATGTGCTGGCATTTATGCTGCCTACAATGAAAATTGGAAAATATCCCAACAAGAGGCCGCAGAAAGAATACGGCAAATAGACCGTATTAACTTAGAGAAATCTCTAACAGTGATAGACAATGGGTTAACAACATTGACCTCCAGGATATATTCCTTAGGCAACATTGTATCTTCTGTGATAGACATTCTAGAACAAGATTTGGCCATATTACAACACATGCAATCTCAGTTACGTTCTATAATTTTGTTAAGCTGGCCGCTGCAATCTTTGCGTGCAGGCTATGTGCCTTGGCGTTTTATCAACAGTACGTCTCTGCTTTCTGACTACAATCTAACAGATAAACAGATAGAAATGGCACAAAGGGGAGCAAAATATACAATGCTGCGTATCGAAAAACTGGATAGATTACCATTCATAGTGGCGAAATCGCCATCTACAGAATGGCTAATCCATGGCCACATAACTCTTCCGGTCACTACTTTTTAGTTTCAATATTGCCTTGAACAAAAGCAGACAGGCAAATATGAAAAAATGGGTAAGGAGTACATTAAGGAATCTTGGGAATTACCATACAGATTTTGATGCCGGAGTGGGGATCGAGAAGTGTTTCTCAGTGGTACAAACTGTGAGAGTGCTTTAAGTGGATCACTCATATGCCAGGATATAATGTTGCACGGAGCTTGTAATGGTTCTGTAGCAAACCTGTCCTGTCATTTGAAGGGTGCCCCAGCTGCAGTGATTACTCCAGCATTCAGGCTACTTACAAATGGGAGTTACTTGATGCTGAACAGTCAAGGCTGCTGTGGCATGCTCCCGGGCATCGCATATCTGGTAACCGTGAGCTCCAGGGTTACTTGTTGTATGCAAGTATTGGTTCCACCGCAACATACAGTCAGGGAGGCGCCGTTTTGGCCTTCACTGAATGTTTCCTTAATACGGTTTGATACTCTAAGCAGAATGAAAGCCTTGCTTCTACAGATGTCTGTGCCCTTAACCTCCGCTCGAGAGACTTTTGATCTCCAGATCGCAAGGTCTTCAGCTGAGATACACGCGCTTATTAATACAAACTGCCCTTCCCATTTCGTAGAAATGGTGAATCGTATCTTTAGCATGTCTGATACGATTGGCATTGTCCACCTATTTAAGACCATAGGTTCTGGACTTCTAAGCACCTTTCAGACGGTACTTGGAGTTATACCAAACTTCATACACTCCGTATTCGGAAGCATCTTTGGAGGACTTCCGCTGATCCTGTTTCTAATAGCAGGTATTCTGATTATCTTCTGTCTGCTACGCAATGGACGTCCCAGTCACCAAGAAGATGGAAAGAGCGCTCCTGGAGCGGAAATACCGTGACCGAAAGGTACAACACCTAGGCATGCCTCGCCTGAGAGAACTAAGTGCGTCTTGGTTCCTGTCATTTCGACCAGTCTGGATGGACTGCATCTTACCTGTCCTCCGATGCCTGTTTTGCGGAGAAGAATGCGTGTTAGACCTTTGTTTGACGCTACCATCAGGTGCGCAACCGGACGCGAATGCTCTACTGGACCCGATAACGGCCCATGTTCTGCAGTGTCCTCAGCGCATTCCAATGTTGTTGGCGGCATTCCTTGAGCCACCACAGGTTGTAACTACACCTGTTGGTATGAATACTGGCTCCTCCACTGGCACCCAGGCTTTGGACGGTGCACAGGCTGCCCCAGTGCCGGCTGCGGACAGCGCAGAAGATCATCTGTGCTCAATTTACGTACTCTGCGAGGTGTTACAGAGGCCGTCTACTGCGGAAGCAGGCAACGGATATGTTGCGTCTACCAGCCAGGATACATAAACAATTGACTCATTTTGGCTCGTCATGTGCTGGATAAAAATTCGCCCTTTTTAATAAGCTCAGATACAAAATTGACATTCCTTTTCATTTATTTGGGCATGAATGGCTTTCTAAGGCTTATAGTGTTTCGGACTATAACTACGTACACTTTTAGAGCTATAGTTTGCAAGCATTTTTCTCGTTACACATTTTAAGTTTTTTTAGACGTTTTTAAACATTTTAGCAAAAGAAATGTTTTTACTTTAGTGCATACCAATGTCTAGTTAGAATGGTAATACACTTATAAGTTACATATGTCGTCCAGTCGGAAGAGGAGTGGGTGTTATATTCCATATAGGTACCGTATATAGGCGCAGGTAACACTGCAACCTTTCACCGATATCCTTCCCTACATTTCATACATAACGGTTCATAGGGACTGACCTTTTATCTAGATATGACACTGCATTCCGAACACAGGTTTTTCCATGGTTCAATACATTAGGCATGAGGCTTCTTGGAAGCACAGCAGGACTCACAGCAGGACGAACATCCCCTGTATAATATCTATGTTAAAGTTCAGGCCTGATGTCATCCTTTAGGCCGATACAATAACACAGCAAGGTAGGACCCCTGGGGAGACCTAGGGGTATATATACATCATGTCTTGTTTAGACAGGGAGAGGAGACCGTGACTTCCCGGCTAACACACTGACCAGAGACGCTGAGGTTCCTGCATGCAGACGCTCCAGCTAGCAGTGGTCTAACATCCCTCGCGGGGTGTCAACTCGAGACCAGGACGGGGTCCCACATTCTCTAAACTCTCACGTAATGGGGTGGACTAGATCCTAGAGGGATTCTTGGCATAACACCTACATAGATGCTAGGTACATTTAGGTACATCTAGTTAGGGAGACATCGTAGGAGTACGCACTTTTTATCATGTGTTTTATGTACATGTATATATTTAATTTCTGCAAGATGGTAGAACTATACCATCCTTTTACTTTCATAATATTGCTAATCATATATCTCTGCTACTGTCTAATGGTTGTTTCAGCTCATATATTTTACACTAGAATAACAACTGTTCAATAAATACTTATTGAAACGCTCAGACTGTTTATTCTGTGTATCTCTCCGAGACAAACTAAGTGAGCACGAGTGACTGAGCGAAAGGTAGTATATTGTTTCCACGATCCTGAGGGATCAGGGTTGTCATGTTCTGAGGTTGCCACATCTATTCTCTCCCCGATAAGAGGAGACTTTAGTGGCACTGTCAGCTAGCTAATACAAACAGGCTAACATATCCGGTGGGGGTGCACGGAATCCGTCCGCCACCAAACCCACAGTTTATGTTATCCGAAGCGCAGATCCTGTATAGGATATATAAGAACTACACGACAGTAGAGGTACCCTGGCTCCATGGGCCTAATTGAGGGGTCTGTGCTATGATAGGAAAACACATGGCAAGGGTTGCTTTTATTCATTCCAGATTGGCTTGGCTGGTAGTTTGCCAATCTAAAGCTGCAATACTGTGCCTGGAGTGGTAAAAGGCATTTGTCATTTTACAGTTTGGCTTGGATGGCATTGTGCTAATATTATGCTTAAAGACTTTGCTATAGAAATGGCAAAAAAAGGTTGTCCCTTTCTAACTCAATGTGGATATCCCTGTGCTAATACTATGCTTAAAAGCTCTGCTAGAAAAACAAACATTTCAGGTGAGCAAATTCAGGGTGTTGCTGGTGTTGTAGGGTGACCTATACAGGAGCTGCTCTCCACCTAAATCTGGGAATTATCCAGGGTTCTCTGCTTCTTTTTGACACAATTTATGCAGCACTCTAAGCCTACTGGGTGCTCCCTTGTGTCAGGGCAAAGCTAAACCTCTCTGAAGAGCTATAATGATAGCAAAACATGTGTCAGGGGTTGCTTTTGTTTATTCCAGGTTGGCTCGGCTGGTATTTTGCTAATCCAAAGCTGCAATACTGTGCCTGGAGTGGTAAAAGGCTTTTGTAATTTTACAGCTTGGCATGGATGGCATTGTGCTAATCGTATGCTTAAGGAATTTGCTGTTGAAATGGCAAAATACTTTGCCCTTTTCTAACTCAGCATGGATGGCACTGGGCTAATCCCAAGTTTAAAATTTTGCTAGAAAAGCAGACATTTCAGGTGAGCAAATTCAGTATTGCTGGTGTTGTTATAGGGTACTCTATACAGGAGCTGCTCTCCACCTAACTTAGGAACTACCTAGAGATATCTGCTTCTTTTGCATATATATATATATATATATATATATATATATATATACATACACATATATATATATATACATACACATATATATATATATATATATATACATACACATATATATATATTCACATATTCATGATTTCACTAAGAAAGTCATTGTTGGATTTTGGAACAACAGGTTATTAATGGTATTGGATATCTTTCCAGTTTACAGTTTTCATCTTCAGCAGGTCAGTCACAAGGCTTAAGTAGTTGAGTCCTGTGTCACTCTTTCTCTTCTATCTCATTCTCCCTTCTCCAGCCTCTACCACTGTCTATCAAATTTCTGTCTACATTACAATTGGTGAGTGTTAGAGCTAAGCATTGCTCCTGTTGAATCCTGAGCATATATATTTGGAATTAATCTGATAGTGAAATAGAGAAAGTTGTGAGGTGGAGACAGATGAACAAGAGAGATGAATAAAGAGAGGTAGAGAGTGAGGGGGAAAGTAGAGAGAGTGAGTTGAAATAGAGAAAGGGTAAAGATAGAGATGAGAGAGAGGAAGCAGTGATAGACAGAGTAAAAGAGGCAGTGGTAGCCAACGAGGGATAGTGATAAAGGAGCAGTGCAGTGGGAGAGATGAGATATTGGAAGAGATGTGGGAGGAAAAGAAGGGAGGTGAGGTTGCAAGCATATACTGAAGTAAATTGAAAGATTAGGGTATTAAGAAAGAGTGAGGTGGGATATAGATGGAGTATAACCTTCAAGCTCCTCACCCACGCACACAAAGCACTCCACAACTCCGGACCAGCCTACCTCAACAGACGACTCAGCTTCTACACCCCCACCCGCCAATTCCGCTCGACCAGCCTCGCCCTCGCCACAGTCCCCCGCATCCGGAAAACGACCGCCGGCGGCAGATCCTTCTCCCACCTCGCCGCCAAGACCTGTAACACCCTCCCCACCAACCTCCGACAGACCCAAGACCTACTGGCCTTCAGAAGACTCCTCAAGACCTGGCTCTTCGATCAGTAGCAGCACCACCCCCCTCTTCCCCCAGCGCCTTGAGACCCTCGCGGGTATGTAGTGCGCTTTATAAGTGACATGATTGATTGATTGATTGATTATAACGAGATAAGATAGTGAAACTAAAACATGCCAGGAAGAGAGACAGAAATGAGGTAGAGACAAAATTAATTTTAAAATGTGAGGTATAGAGAGGGCTGAGAGAGAGGTAGAGAGAGGTGGGGTAAAGAGAGAGCTGAGGTTGCGTGAGAGGTGAAGTAGATGGAGGAGAGATACAGGGACGGGAAGGAAATAGAGAAGGGAAATGCAGAGAGCAACGAGGTAGAGAGAGTTGATATCGAGAGGGAGAGTAGAAAGGGAGAGATGGGCAAAGAGTGGTAGAGGGAAGTGAGGTCATGAAAGAGAGCTAGATGGGGTGTATTGAAAGAGATGAGGTAGACATAGTTTAGGTGGAGGGAGTTGTTATATGGAGGCTTGGTAGGTACATAGAGGTTGAGAGATAGAGGTAAAAACAGAGAGGAGAGTTCAAAGAGATGAGGTGAAGTAAAGCAATGAGAGAGACATGAGACAAAAAGATATTCATTGAATTGCCATCAATTGCCTTTAAATATTAGCGTTAAGGTTGAGAAGCCTAGGCATGCATACTAAGCTTTCGTGAAGTTATTATGGCAGGATTTTTGACTGTCCTGATCACTGTAACAGGGGCACCCTCGGAAGCTGGTTGCCTGAGCAATTGTCCATTTGCCCATGCCTGGAAATGGCTCTTGGTTGCTGTGGACGTGACTTCTACTTCCATAGTGCTCCATGACAAGCACAATGGATATAGACGTCACACCCATGCAGCCAACTCCATGAGATCTACTTGTGTCTCCACTGCCCTCATCCTAAGAAGAATCTTCCAGTCTGACCAAGGGGTAAGAACCTTCTTGCAAATAAAGGGTTCATGTTATAAAAGTAACATCAGGCCTATGCCCCCAACAGCTAATAACTGCTGTTAGCCTGAAGCTCACACTACACACCAGGGATGTTGAAGCATTATTAGGTTGTGGCGGCGAAATCGGGCTTGACCTCGATGCCCCACCAATGACAAGGCAGCACACATGACTCCATATTTCTGCAATGTCCATGTGGAATGCAATCTTATAATTTGAAGCCATAGATTCATTAGCCAAAAACCAATCACTCACAAAAAAATACCAGACAAAGGCAAAGGGATAGCCTTTATGAATACTGAAAATTATCAAAAATGAAATGGTGAAACAACTTAAAGTTGTCAAGCACTATAGAAGATTACATAAAAATCACAGTAATGAAATCAAGGAACAAATTGACAAAATAAATAATGAAGGAATTGAAAGTGATTGGATTTCTCCAAAGGAATTGGATTTCTTTTAAAATAAAAAAGGTGTGAGTACTTCAGCTCTACATATACTTCTGAAAGTACACAAGAACACTGAGAAATCACCAGACACCTATTGTATCCAGCAGCGGTTCATTACTCTGATCTATATCCCAATACATAGACTTTATTTCAAAAATCTTTAGTAAAAAACACTAACTCCTTTGTGAGAGAGTCTACTTAGTGAAAAGCATGCCCTTTAATCTAACAAGTGAGTGGCTTGTCAGTTTTGATGAGGAATCCCTATATACAAATGTACCGCATGGGGAGGCACTGGAGGTTAAGAGAGATACCCGCCACATAAGAGAAGACATTGAAAAGATTTCTATTGTTTTTATAGTCACTTTAGCCAACATTGCTCTGTCAAGGAATTAATTCATTTTTTATCAGAACTTTTACATTCAGTTGAAGGAAGTAGAACCTGGTTGTGAAACCACCTCTGAGCTAGCATATTCATTTGTGTCATACTTTGAAGAAAGGTTCATTTATAGGGATTCTAATCCCCACATAGAAAGTATCGCATTCTGGTTAAAGTGTATAGAGGACATTTTACTGATTTGGAGGGGTCCACAGTGCAGACTGCAGGAGTTTGCTGACTGACTCAAAAACAGAGCCCAAGACATGAGTTTCACCATGTCCATAAACCAGCAGCAAATCAACTTCTTGGACTTATTAGTAATCATTGATTATAAGAAAAGCATCACTAGTTTGCAGACAAAGCCCACAGAACTCACTACCCTCTTACACTTCCAAATCTTTCATCCTGTACATTAAAGGGGAATCTTCATGTGGGCAGTTGTTGTGCATCAGATGGACTGTTCCAAACAACAAGATTATTTTGATAATGGCCACAAACTATGCACAAAACTCACTGTAAATGGTAACTACAAAAAAGTAGAAACCCTACTAGCACCAAAATAACATTCTCAAGCATCACCAATGGCATGCATCATCACATACAATATTGTTGCCAACTAGATCCGAAGTCCATTAAGAGACACTGGAATATATTAGAACTTTTGGGTATTGATGAACCCATTTTCTCCTTTAAGAAAAGGGAATCCTAGTCAGGGCTTTTGTAGCACAGAAGAAACAAACATTGTCCTCACTTTGGGGTCTATCAGAGGTTGTTGTGTATTATAGATGTAGGGATTGCCCTGTTTATGGTCCCACATCTGACACTAAAGACATAATCATTAATGGTCTAACATTTCAGTGAATGGGTGGGGTAAAGTATGGGTGAAAGGGTGGATGGGTGAAAGGGTGGATGCATGAAAGGATGGATGGAATGGTGAATGACAATGATGGTTGAATGGATGATATGATGTAAAGGTGAAACAGTGGATATCAGTGAGTGGATGGAAGGGTGAAAAGAAACATGGATAGATGTTTGGATTGAAGAGACAAGGGAGGTCTTATAGGGAGGGTTGCGCTCATTTGGTTTGCTTTTTTGTTTCCATCAGAGCTTTGGTTCAAAGTGGGGGGGATTTTAATGTTCTGGCTACTCCCTTGGTTGAACCTTACACTGACATTTTTCATTGCACATATTGGGTTGAGCCACAATACGTTACACTATGCATCGTGTTGGAGCCTCGCTGGGAGAGCCGTGCCAATCGCAGCTGAGGAGCTGGTTGAGTTGCAGTGGGGGATCCTTGCTGACTGTCTGATCCTCCAATCTTTGGATAAAGCGGTGGCTGCTCAGCTGGGGTGCTTGGAGGCGGGACCGTGACAACTCCGCTTCCCATTTGCCGCTCTAGGCCAGGCAACTTAGCCTCGCGCTCCGGACAATTGCCGAGACCAAAACCACGGAAAAGACTGCTGGCCTCTGCCCCTGAGCTCCCACGCCCCACACCCAAAGGTGTGAGCAGGGTTGCCAGAGGCAGGGGTAAAAACAACAGTGTCTGGCACCCCGGATTCTTGAATGAAGGTGTCCGATGGGGGCCTGGGAGGACAGGTAGCTGCTCCATAGGGATCTCACACATATAGACATAAGTTACTACATCTTTACAGGTTCTCAGGCCATACTGCAAAATATTGGCCTTAGCAAAAGCCTTTGAAGCAACAGTCCTGGACAGCAACATATTAAATTGTTCACATATTTCAAAGTAGAAGCACAAAGTCTGCACTGCTGTTCTAAAATCCTATATTGGCAGTGGAGGAGTCTAGTAAGTAGGATGTTCTTTAGGGCTTGCCTCCCCATTGGAGCCTTCAAGAATGGCTGGCAGGTGACATCCTTGTGTAATTTGCAAAGTCCCAAGGCACCCAGTATGTGCTTAATTACATTAAAAGTCTCTTTCGACAGTTGCTTTCCTTGTGTTTTTTATGATACTCTGTGGATTGAACTTTGGGGCTCATTATGATGGCGGAAGGACCTCCACTGCCGGGCCGGCGGTGGCGGTCCTTCCGCCATCACTGAGCATTTTACCCACCGCCAAATAAGGATGGCGGTGGGTATCGCGGCGGACGCAAAGTCCGTTCACCGCTTTTCCGCCGGAGGCAATCGAACCGATTGCCTGGCGGACGGAAAAAGGCCACTAATATGGTGGCGGTGCCTAGCAGCTACCGTCCACCCATATTATGATGTGCCCTGGAAGAGGCATTTTCATGGTGGCGCTGCCACGCCATGGAAGAGGCTGGCGGGATTGGTTTTGGGGGCCGTTGTGGGCCCCCTCAGTGTGGGGGAGGGTGGAGGTGCACTGGGGGTACCGCATGGTGCCCTCCTACATTCCCATGCACAAGGTGGCAGGCACCGCGTGGTGCCTGCCACGTTGTGCATGGGAATGCACATCGTGGCATTTGGCATTGCGAGCGGTGCTGAAGCCAGCAGCACCGCCCGCCAATGTCAAAGGCACAGGATGCGCCTGCCATAATGGCGGGCGCATCCTGGTGGGCTAGTGGGACCACCGCACGTCTGGCGGGCGGTCCCATCACTGCTATGATGGCGGGCGGACTGATGTCCGCCCGCCATCATAATGAGCCCCTTTGTCAGGGCTGGCTCTTTCAGGTTTTCTATGATAAGGTTTAATGTAATGGAAGCATTACGGAGATATTGTGACCAAGGGCTTCTTACATCATTGAAAATCACCTGCAAAGCACCTTTCATGGAGCCTTCTTTGGCCTTGGTAACTTCATGATATTTTGCTAGGGTAATTTTGCATTCAATATCCATGTGCACCAACCCAAATTTCAAGCGTAATAGAATGTTCGTCTTATAGTTTTTGGGAGTCCAAAATGTTTTCTATGGGCCGCAGTGTGGTAATGCTCTAGTGTATTTGTAAGCATTCCAGGCTAGGCAAGGTGCCCATAGTTTATGGTTGGTAACAGTTTGGCCCAGATTGCTGTTGTATCCCTTCGGCTGTTGGACTCTGTAGGTTATGGTGAAGTTTTGCTCGAGCAAATTATGTCTTAGCAGTCTTTTCCTTAATTGCCCTTGCATGTAGAAAGGCTTTATCAGTGTCCGACAGCCAGACCCCAAGGAACTTTATTTACAGGTTGTGGATATATTTAGGGGCCCCCAAGTTCCATGTCAATTGATGTATTTTCACTCACTGTCCAAAGAGTAAAACCTTGGTCTTTGAGGTGTTCACTTTTAGGCAGTTTGTGATGTTGTAATTGTGTAGTATATATTTTTTTTTAACGGGTTGCTATTTTGATCCTACTCAACGACAGTTACTATCACGATTGCCCCCTGGGTTAAACTACTCATTATTTTCTGAGAACATTTTTTATGGTTTTGATTTCTAGTGTTTCTTTTCATGGTTTTCTGCAGCATTTTCTTTTCCCGCAGTGATTATGGTCTTTGCATGTTTTCCGCTTTTTTGGGGGGCTCCGGAATCGATGTTTTCTGATGGTTTCCCATTCGCGTAATCGTTTACTTTTCAAGTGCCTGGTGGTCCTGGGAGGGGGATTACTCCATTTTGTTCAGACTCATGATTGGCCTCTGTTAGAAATGGGATCTCTAGTTGGCAAGGGCTTGCACCTTTGTCCAAGTAGGGACCCTTCTTCCTAGTCAGGGTAAGGGTTGTTACACTCGTGAAGTAACCCCTGCTCACCCTCGTGGTAGCTTGGCACGAGCAGTCAGGCTTAATTCAGAGGCAGTGTGTAAAGCATTTGCACATAACCAACAGTAATACAGTGTAAGCACTACAAACGGACACCACACCAGTTTAGAAAAATAACCAATATTTTATATACTCAAGACAAGACCAATTACGACAAAAATCCACAATACTATACTTTACGAATGAATACTTGATACGTTAACTTCTTCTTTGCAGGAATAGCACAAAAGCAAAGTTCGTACGAGTCGGTAGCTCCGTCCGAGCCTACCGTGATGCTGAAAACCCCAGAGTCTAACAGTTCCAGCCGACCGCGTCGATACGGGCCAGCAGAGTCATGAACAGACTCGGTCACAGTACCTTTCTCGTTGTGGCTGGTACGGAGTGTACGAGCCGGTCGGGCGTTCGTCGCGGTTGCGGTGCAAGACGGAGCGATGCAAGGTGCGGTGTCCCTCGATGCGGTGCAGGCAGCGGCTCGATGAGCGTCGTGCAGACGGAGTCGGTGAGTCCAAGGCGTGCGATGCAGGGCGAGACGATGCTCGATGCGGTGCTGACAGGTTGCGATGCAGGCGACCTAGCCGGAGTGCGGGAGCTGGCGTCGGACAGCGGTGCGAGTCGGAGCGGTGCGCCGCAGACGTGCGAGCGGTGCCCCAAATGCGGTGCGGTCTCGACTCTTGAGCCAGTTGCAGCGACAGTGTCGGTCTGGTCCGGCTGGCCCAGTGAAGCGATGCGATGCGAACTGCGGTGCCCACAGGTCACGGTGCAAGCAGCGGCTCGATGTTGGCGGCGTCGGACGCCGCCCACGGTGAGACCAGGGTTGCGATGCGAAGCGGGGCGATGCGGTCTGCGGTGCAAACAGGTCACCGGCCAGGGATGGATTCGGTTGACGGAGTCGGTTGCAGTTCCCTTCCTCTGTGGCAACTGAAACAGCGTTCCAGAAGCGGTACCCAGAGGCTTGTGAAGTCTTTGTAGTCCCTGAGACTTCTTAACAGGAGGCCAGCTCGGTTCCTGGCCCTTGGAGATACTCAGCACAAGTTCGTAGAAAGTTCAGTCCAGTCCTTTCACTGCCCAAGGCAGAAGCAGCAGCTGCAGGCCAACCCAACAAAGCAACAACACAGCAAAGGGGCAGTACTCCTCCTGGCAGCTCTTCCAGCTCTTCGTCTTGGCAGGTTCCTTGATTCCAGCGAGATCTAAATTCATGGGGTCAGGGCCCCAATATTTATATCCCAAATTCCTTTGTTCTCTGAAGGCAGAGAGGCCTTCGCCTAGTCCAAACCAGTTCTGGAGCACTTTGTTGACAAGTCTCCGTCCCTTCTTTCAGTGAGTAGGCCAGGGACATCAGACGCACCACAGGAGGTGGAGCCAGCATTGTGGAGGGAAGGCACTGTCCTATTCAGGGCCCAGGTGCGACCCCTCCCACCCATCTACAGGTCGATCTGGCTATTCAGCCCTGCGCTGACTCACCCTGTCTCCTGGCATCCCCCAGCCCCTGTCACTCACATTCCAGACAAGGAATACACAACCCGCAGAGGCAGGCTTGGATGGTTAGACAAGAAAATACCCACTTTCTAAAAGTGGTATTTTCAAACACAGAATGTTAAAACCAACCTTACTAAAAGCTGCATTTTATCATTCTGAGTCCAGGCATACTAAACTCGAATTTCTACCATGTTCCCGGGTCAGTTAGGATTATAAGCTGTAATAATCAAAACTGCCCGTTCTGGCCTAGGGGAACAGGTAGCCTTGCAATAGTGAAAAACGAACTAGGCTGTAATTCACTATCAGGACATGCCGCACACACCCGGGCATGTCCTACCTTTCGCGTACAACGCACCCTGCCCACAGGGGTACCTTGGGCCTACCTTAGGGGTGACTAACATGTAGCAAAGGGAAGGTTTAGGGACTTGCAAGTGTGTGCACTTGCCAAGTCGACATGGCAGCCCCAGGCTGCGCACAGGCTCTGCGATGGCAGGCCCGAGTTACACTTTACGGGCTGTTTGCGTGGGTGGCACAATCCAGTGCTGCAGCCCACCAACAGCATTTGGTCTATAGGCCCTGGCACTCGCAGTGCACTTTACAAGGGACTGACACATAAACCAAATAGGCCAATCATGGAAACACCAATCCATAACACATTTTATACAGGAGCACTTGCACTTTCCCACTGGACCGCAGTGAGGAAAGTGCGCAGAATCATCACACCAGCAAAAACAGAGTCAAAACCGGGAGGTCAGAAAGCAAAAAGTCAGGGAAACACGCCAAAAGATGCCAAGTCTAACACATGTCCCCTCCAGCTGAAAGTAGGGAGAACTACCCAACCCCATTGGAGTTCTCTTCACTAAGACGGAAGAACCTGGACAGACCATCTGCGTTGGCGTGTTCTGTACCAGGACGGTGTTCCACCGTAAAGTCCATTCCCTGTAGGGAGATGGACCACCTCAGCAGTTTTGGATTCTCGCCCTCATTTGCATCAACCATCTGAGGGGCCTGTGGTCTGTCTGAACCCGGAAGTGAGTCCCAAACAGGTATGGTCTCAACTTCTTCAGCGCCCAGACCACAGCAAAAGCTTCCCTTTCTATGGCACTCCACCTCTGTTCCCTGGGAAGTAGTCTCCTGCTAAGGAAGACTACAGGCTGATCCAGGCCCTCTTCGTTCAGTTGTGAGAGCACCGCTCCCACACCATGCTCTGAAGCGTCAGTCTGCACGACAAATTCTTTGGAGAAGTCAGGTGCCTTGAGCACGGGCGCCGTGCACATGGCTGCCTTCAGGGCATCAAAAGCTTTCTGGCAGGACTCAGTCCAGATCACTTTCCTGGGCTGCCTCTTAGAGGTCAGCTCTGTTAAGGGGGCAACGATGGTGCCATAGCCCTTAACAAATCTCCTATAATAACCGGTGAGACCTAAGAAGGCTCTCACCTCTGTCTGGGTCTTGGGGGCTCCCAAGCCAGAATGGTGTCAATCTTGGGTTGTAGGGGCGCCACCTGGCCGCTTCCTACCTGGTGTCCCAAGTACACCACAGAACCCTGCCCGATCTGGCACTTACTGGCCTTGATCGTGAGGCCTGCACCTTGCAGAGCCCTCAACACTTTCTCAAGGTGCTGTAAATGTTCTTCCCAGCTGGAACTGAACACAGCAATGTCATCCAGGTAGGCGGCACTGAAATCCTCCAGCCCAGCCAACACCTGATTGACCAACCTCTGAAAGGTGGCAGGGGCATTCTTCAACCCAAAGGGCATCACCCGGAATTGGTAATGACCTTCTGGGGTTGAGAATGCTGATCTCTCCTTGGCCCCATCGGTTAAGGCAATCTGCCAGTACCCAGACGTTAAATCAAACGTGCTGAGGAACCGGGCAGCTCCCAACCGATCAATGAGCTCATCAGCTCTGGGGATGGGGTGCGCGTCAGTCCTGGTGACGGCATTGAGCCCACGGTAGTCCACACAAAACCGGAGTTCTGGAGTGGCACCGGGCGCCGCAGCCTTTGGGACCAAGACCACTGGGCTGGCCCAAGGACTGTGGGAGGGCTCAATCACCCCTAACGCCAACATCTTAGAGACCTCCTCCTTGATGCTGGCTCTGACCCGGTCAGTCAACCTGTAAATCTTGTGCTTCACAGGATGGCTGTCACCGGTGTCCACGCCATGGGTACACCAGTGAGTAACACCGGGAGTCAGAGAGAACAGTGGGGCGAACTGTCCCAACAACTGGCGACAGTCCCCCTGCTGCTCCTGAGTCAGAGTAGGGGAGAGGATCACACCCTCTACTGACCCATCATGCTCCTTGGTAGACAGGAGGTCAGGAGAGGCTCGCTCTCCTCTTCCACCCCATCATCTGTCGCCAAGAGCATACTCACTTCGGACCTCTCGAAGTGGGGCTTGAGGCGGTTCACGTGAAGGACCCTCAAAGGGTTCCTTGGAGCCTGCAAATCCACCAGGTAGGTGACGTCACTTTTGCGCTCCTTTACCTCATATGGCCCAGTCCACTTGTCCTGCAAGGCACAAGGTGCCACTGGGGCCATTACCCACACTTTTTGCCCAGGTTGAAATTCGACCAGAGTGGCGTTCTGGTCATACCATCTCTTCATTTCTTCCTGGCTTGCTTCTAGGTTCGCCTGAGCGAGTTTCCTGAAGCGGGCAGTTTGGTTTCTAAAGGCCAGCATGTAGCTAAATACATCCTGGGGAGTTTTCCTGGGAGCCGCCTCCCAGCCTTCCTTCACCAAACTCAGAGGTCCTCTGACAGGGTGGCCATACAGGAGCTCAAAGGGGCTGTACCCAAGAGACTTCTGAGGCACCTCCCTGTACGCAAAGAGTAGGCATGGCAAGAGGACGTCCCACTTACGCCTCATGGGTTCTGTTAGACCCTTGATCATGCCTTTCAAGGTCTGGTTGAATCTCTCCACCAGACCGTTTCCTTGTGGGTGGTAAGGAGTGGTGAACTTGTAGGTTACCCCACACTCCTTCCACAGGGATGTCATATACTTCGATATGAAATTGGTCCCCCTATCGGAAACCACCTCTCTGGGGAATCCCACACGGGAAAAGATCCCCATTAACGCCCGGCCCACCACTGGCGCCCGTCGTTGTCCTGAGAGGGATTGCCTCCGGGTACCGGGTGGCATGGTCCACCAAGACCAGGATGTACCTGTTGCCCATGGCTGTCTTGGGATCCAGTGGCCCCACTATATCCATCCCTACCCTTTCAAAGGGTGTTCCAACAACCGGAAAAGGTTGGAGAGGAGCTTTGACCTTCCTCCCACTCTTACCACTTGCCTGGCAAGTTTGGCAAGACCTACAGTGTGCATCTGACTGCCTTCGCATTTGGGGCCAAAAGAAGTGGGTGACAAGCCTGTCAAAGGTCTTGTCCTGCCCCAAATGTCCTGCCAAAGGCACGTCATGAGCCAGACCCAGTAGGAAGGTCCTGAAGCGCTGGGGTACCACCAGCACACGGGCTGACCCAGGCTCAGCAACCTTAGGCTCACTGTATAGGAGACCACTCTCCCAGTAGATCAGATGTGACCCGGACTGATTACCAGCTGCCTGGTCTGCAGCCTGCCGCCGCAGACCCTCCAGAGTAGGGCACTCGCTCTGCTCCCTGCAGAACTCCTCCCTGGTGGGACCCCCTTCTTGCTGCCAATGGGTCAGCTCAGAGATGTCTCCCAGTTCGGCTACCTGCTCCCCTGTAGGCACCGGGCGTCCCCTCGAGGTCCGCCTCCTCCCGGTCCGTGGGAACTTCGGGGCCGGTTTCCCGCGCCCCTGCCCTTTCTCTTGGCAGGGACTTGGGCCACTGTTTCAGGCTCCAAGTCCTCTTGATCACCCTTTCTGGCCGCCATTGACCGAGTAGACACGCATGCCCACTCTGGCAACCCAAGCATCTCCAAGTGAGACCTGAGCTCAACCTCCTTCCATGAGGACTGCTCCAGGTCGTTTCCTAGCAGACAATCCACAGGCATGGTAGGGCTCACAACCACCCTCAAGGGACCTGAGACCCCCCATTCAAAGGGAACCTGCGCCACCATACATTGGCGCTCTGAGTTGTCGACAGCAACTACTTGGTGGAATGCTCCTGGGACTACTTGCTTCTCAGACACCAGGTGACACCGGACTGAGGTCACACTGGCTCCAGTATCTCTGAGAGCCTCTACCCTGTTCCCATTAATGGTCACCCAGGTGCTATATTTCTTTGTGTTAGGGGGCACCTGGTTTCCTGGGACCATCTCACTGTCCCCGAGTGAGACAAGGGTCATTTCTGCGGGATCCCCACCCTCCTGTGGGCACCCCTCCTCCCCAAGCGCTACACTAGCCAACACTTTGGACTGTCCACCGGTGGGTGGCTGTGTCCCCTTCGGGCACTTGGGGTCCCTCTTAAAGTGACCTACCTGGTCACATGCATAACACTTGTGGGGCCGGTCTCAACAGGCTTCCCTGTAGAGACCCCTTTCTTCTTATCACCGGGGGCTGGGAACCTTTACCCTGGGTACTAGTTTGGGGCCCTTTAGAGAACTCCTGTGCTTTACCCTTGTCCCCCCCACCTTTCTGCTGGGGACCCTGCCCACCTTTGGCTGAGTCTCCCCAAACGCTTTCTTGTGGACCCTGGTACTCACCCAGCGGTCCGCTTCCATAGCAAGCTTCCTGGGGTCAGTTAGCTTACTATCAACTAGGTGCTGGCGCAGATCTGCAAAACATAGACTAGACAAGTGCTCCCATGCAATCAAGTTGTAGAGCCCCTGAAAATCTGTTACACTACTGCCCTTCACCCAACCATCCAGAGACCTGCAGAACACATCCACACATTCCAACCAAGTGTTGACATCAGACTTCTTACTGGACCTGAACTGATCCCTGTACTTTTCAGGAGTAAGACCATACTTCGTGAGAAGGGCATCCTTCATGTCAGCATAGGTGAGGTGATACCCTTACCCAAAGCTATCAGAGCATCCCTTGCTTCTTCCGGGAAAAGTGGCCACAATCCTGCTCCCCAATTCTCCTCAGGGACCCCATTCATGTGTATGGCTGCCTCATAACCCTGGAACCACCTTTGTATGTCATCCCCCTTCTTGAACTCCTTGCCTACGTTCTTGGGAATGTGCACAATCCTGTCTGCCTTTCTGGACGAATTGCTGCCACCATCTGAGCCTGACTTACTCCTAAGTTCTAGCTCCTTCAGTTCTCTCTCATGCTCTAAGAGCATCTTCCTCTCCTCTATGGCCAATCTCTTCTCCTCCCGCTCACTCTCCAGCCTGAGCTTCTGCAGCTCGAACTGCCTTGCCTCCCGCCTGTCCTCCAGCTCCTCTGGGGACAGACTGCTGCTGCCTGACCTGGCGGGTTCCCCCTACCCAAAAGCACATCCACCCTGGAAATAGGCTCCTCCGCCTCCTCACTGAGATCACCAGGCTGCCCATTGGCATGTCTGGCTGCTACCCAGGCCCTCAGCGCCTTCTGTAGCTCCTCCTTCCTTGTGAGGCCTTTAATTTGGACTTTCAGGTTTTTACAAATCGCTCGTAACTCCTTTACGGCGTAGGATTCCAACCTGTCCTCCTCAAAGATAACTTCCAGAGATGCAACGGATGATGCAATTGATTCAGGCATGACAAAAGTCGTGAGTTGAAAACTGGCAAGATCAAAAATAGGCCAAAAGAAAAAGAACCAGTATGTGGTACGTAATGGTCTGCGATATGGTAGTAGTGCACACCAATCACTGTAAGTCAAGTGCAAACACAAGTCCTATCCTCACCGCTGACAACCAATGTTAGAAATGGGATCTCTAGTTGGCAAGGGCTTGCACCTTTGTCCAAGTAGGGACCCTTCTTCCTAGTCAGGGTAAGGGTTGTTACACTCGTGAAGTAACCCCTGCTCACCCTCGTGGTAGCTTGGCACGAGCAGTCAGGCTTAATTCAGAGGCAGTGTGTAAAGCATTTGCACATAACCAACAGTAATACAGTGTAAGCACTACAAACGGACACCACACCAGTTTAGAAAAATAACCAATATTTTATATACTCAAGACAAGACCAATTACGACAAAAATCCACAATACTATACTTTACGAATGAATACTTGATACGTTAACTTCTTCTTTGCAGGAATAGCACAAAAGCAAAGTTCGTACGAGTCGGTAGCTCCGTCCGAGCCTACCGTGATGCTGAAAACCCCAGAGTCTAACAGTTCCAGCCGACCGCGTCGATACGGGCCAGCAGAGTCATGAACAGACTCGGTCACAGTACCTTTCTCGTTGTGGCTGGTACGGAGTGTACGAGCCGGTCGGGCG
This sequence comes from Calotriton arnoldi, assembly GCA_963921515.1. Taxonomy (NCBI): domain Eukaryota; kingdom Metazoa; phylum Chordata; class Amphibia; order Caudata; family Salamandridae; genus Calotriton; species Calotriton arnoldi. The sequence goes on from CAWUFW010000708.1 coordinate 2,169,554, forward strand.
TTCGTCGCGGTTGCGGTGCAAGACGGAGCGATGCAAGGTGCGGTGTCCCTCGATGCGGTGCAGGCAGCGGCTCGATGAGCGTCGTGCAGACGGAGTCGGTGAGTCCAAGGCGTGCGATGCAGGGCGAGACGATGCTCGATGCGGTGCTGACAGGTTGCGATGCAGGCGACCTAGCCGGAGTGCGGGAGCTGGCGTCGGACAGCGGTGCGAGTCGGAGCGGTGCGTCGCAGACGTGCGAGCGGTGCCCCAAATGCGGTGCGGTCTCGACTCTTGAGCCAGTTGCAGCGACAGTGTCGGTCTGGTCCGGCTGGCCCAGTGAAGCGATGCGATGCGAACTGCGGTGCCCACAGGTCACGGTGCAAGCAGCGGCTCGATGTTGGCGGCGCCGGACGTCGCCCACGGTGAGACCAGGGTTGCGATGCGAAGCGGGGCGATGCGGTCTGCGGTGCAAACAGGTCACCGGCCAGGGATGGATTCGGTTGACGGAGTCGGTTGCAGTTCCCTTCCTCTGTGGCAACTGAAACAGCGTTCCAGAAGCGGTACCCAGAGGCTTGTGAAGTCTTTGTAGTCCCTGAGACTTCTTAACAGGAGGCCAGCTCGGTTCCTGGCCCTTGGAGATACTCAGCACAAGTTCGTAGAAAGTTCAGTCCAGTCCTTTCACTGCCCAAGGCAGAAGCAGCAGCTGCAGGCCAACCCAACAAAGCAACAACACAGCAAAGGGGCAGTACTCCTCCTGGCAGCTCTTCCAGCTCTTCGTCTTGGCAGGTTCCTTGATTCCAGCGAGATCTAAATTCATGGGGTCAGGGCCCCAATATTTATATCCCAAATTCCTTTGTTCTCTGAAGGCAGAGAGGCCTTCGCCTAGTCCAAACCAGTTCTGGAGCACTTTGTTGACAAGTCTCCGTCCCTTCTTTCAGTGAGTAGGCCAGGGACATCAGACGCACCACAGGAGGTGGAGCCAGCATTGTGGAGGGAAGGCACTGTCCTATTCAGGGCCCAGGTGCGACCCCTCCCACCCATCTACAGGTCGATCTGGCTATTCAGCCCTGCGCTGACTCACCCTGTCTCCTGGCATCCCCCAGCCCCTGTCACTCACATTCCAGACAAGGAATACACAATCTCGCAGAGGCAGGCTTGGATGGTTAGACAAGAAAATACCCACTTTCTAAAAGTGGTATTTTCAAACACAGAATGTTAAAACCAACCTTACTAAAAGCTGCATTTTATCATTCTGAGTCCAGGCATACTAAACTCGAATTTCTACCATGTTCCCGGGTCAGTTAGGATTATAAGCTGTAATAATCAAAACTGCCCGTTCTGGCCTAGGGGGAACAGGTAGCCTTGCAATAGTGAAAACGAACTAGGCTGTAATTCACTATCAGGACATGCCGCACACACCCGGGCATGTCCTACCTTTCGCGTACAACGCACCCTGCCCACAGGGGTACCTTGGGCCTACCTTAGGGTGACTAACATGTAGCAAAGGGAAGGTTTAGGGACTTGCAAGTGTGTGCACTTGCCAAGTCGACATGGCAGCCCCAGGCTGCGCACAGGCTCTGCGATGGCAGGCCCGAGTTACACTTTACGGGCTGTTTGCGTGGGTGGCACAATCCAGTGCTGCAGCCCACCAACAGCATTTGGTCTATAGGCCCTGGCACTCGCAGTGCACTTTACAAGGGACTGACACATAAACCAAATAGGCCAATCATGGAAACACCAATCCATAACACATTTTATACAGGAGCACTTGCACTTTCCCACTGGACCGCAGTGAGGAAAGTGCGCAGAATCATCACACCAGCAAAAACAGAGTCAAAACCGGGAGGTCAGAAAGCAAAAAGTCAGGGGAAACACGCCAAAAGATGCCAAGTCTAACAGCCTCTTACATTTCTTTCTCATTATTTACCTCTCTCAAAGCCTTCTCCTTGATCTTTACCTTTAGGCTGCTTTGCTTGTCTGTTCTTGGATTAATGTGGCTCCCTGTTGAGTCTCCAAGAGGTTAGTTTTCTACAAATTCCTGAGCATGCTCTATTGTTTGATTATTTTGCAAGTGGGTATCCAACCCAGGCTCTATAGATTTTAGATGGTTCACTAGGGTTGTTAAAAGATCAGGTAAGGTAGATAATGTATCTGCTATGGCATTGCAGTCACAGTTGATAGTCCTCCTTGGTTCGGTGCTTGTTTCTAGGTTTTCCTGTTTTGTCCTTTTTCCTTCTGTGTTCTACATTATTAGGGGCCATGTATTGACACACACACAAGTATCCAGCTTCTGGTTAAGCTTATCCATTTTCTAGTCCCCATCTCTCCTCCTGTCAAATAGATCACACCTTCTTCTATTCCTGTGGCACTGCCATCTTTGACTGGGCACTGATCAACTGGTTCTTCTGAGAGCTTCTCAAAGGCTCCAAGGCTTAATGACTGGACTGAAAAACAGCTTTGGGAGACTGGTCATTGGAGTTGTTTGATGCCCACTGCATCTCCTTAGAGCTGCCTATAGGAGTTGGGCGTTCCAGTGTATTACTGCCCACGGCCATGAGCCATGATTATTTATTATCGGTTTGCTGGATTTGGATGCCAACCTAATTGTAGAGATGGGTGTCTTGTTTTACCTGACATATGCAGCTAGTTAACCCCTTGGCCGCGGCGGTAATTCCGCCGCGGCGCTGGGGGGGTGGGGGGTGAGCGCGGCGCCGCCATGCTTATGACAGAACCACGCCGTCATGAGCCACGGGCGGCGTCTGCTCATGACGGCGTGGTTCCGTCACGGCCCCGCCCGCTCATTAATTCGCCCGCACAGGCGGGGAATTAATGCCGCGTGGGAGGAGCGGCAGCCGCATGACGGAACCACGCCGTCATGAGCACACAGCACCCTTGGCTCATGACGGCGTGGTTCCGTCATAAGCATGGAAAGGGTTAATGAAGTTTGGTGACTTGCCCTTGTTAAATACTTATGCATCCTGCTCCTTGAGGAAGTGATGATTTGGTCTTGTTTTCCAATAGCTAGCCCGGGGTTATTTCCTCCCCCGCCTGTGCTGTCGCTTGTATTTTAAATGACTGATGCATCATGACCATGTTGTGTAAAGTACATTCGCTAAAATGTGTGGGCAGATGGCCCTGATCGCCCTTACCTCCTTCCATGGTCCATAATTTTAGCTTACCTTGCTTTCTTCTGATCATGGCGTTAAGTTTACGAGTCTTGAAGACTCTGTGGGAGATCTTCCAATTCAAGGCAAGGACTGATGGCCGATCTCACTTGAGCAGCCCCCAGGGTGGGGCTACCAACTTTTCTACTGCTGATGGTTTTGTTGTTATTTCTTCTACCATCTGCATGTTCAGCACGTGATACCTGTGAGAAAGCCTTTGCTTGCACCACTCCTCTGGATTCTACGAATTTGGGGGAGACTCTCTTCTCTCCTTTCTCTCGCTTCACCTCTCTGGAGTAGTTCAGTCATGGGTGAGGAGAATATGGGCAGTGTAGCTAATTATATTCTTAGCTAAAGGATAAGCCCAAGTCTAAGTCCAAGCAGCGATGGACAGGTATGTGGTAGAATAAATAGTGAGTGGTGAAACTGCTGGGCTGGACAGACAGGGGAGAACAAGAAGGAGTTCAGCGAAAGGCACCCACGCAGCAGCCAGACCCAGCTGGGCCCCTCCACGGAGCTCTGGGCTCACATTTGCGAAGTTGCGAAGTTGAGTACAGCCACCAAGCTCACCCTCTCTCCTGTGCTGCCTTGATGTTCCTGCGGTGCAGAGTAAGAATATCGACTTGCACAAATATCGAGGTAAAAATATCGTGGGTCAGAAATATCGTCAGACAAAATATCGTGGTCAAGAATATCGACTCAAGGTAAGTAATATCGATGTAAAAAATATCGAAGTGTTTAATATCGTTTGTAAAAATATAGGGGCACATTACGATACCCGGCGTAAAAAAATCCGCCAGGCATGGAAGCGGCAAAAATCCGCCCGCACACACCGCCTGAACACCGACCACGCCATTATGAGTACACAAACTGAAAACCGCCATCGGCGGAAAAATCATACAAAATACCGCCCGCCATCGTCCGAGTCGGAGTCAAACCGCCCGCCACGGACGGAAACACGCACGACAACACAAAACCGCCCGCCCACACGGCCGACACACCGCACGTGAAATTACGATCGCACCGCCATGAGCGCGGAAAACAACAAAAATACCGCCCGCCAGCGCAAACAACGCCGATGAGAATCGACACGGCAGAAGCCATGGCGCCCACGTACCTGCACAGAAACCATCCGCACACAAAACCAATAGCACACAACATGGCCAACAAGTCCACACAGCAAGGCACGCACAAATACACAAGCACAGTACACATCCCGAAAACACCCCCCGGACAAACAAAAAATACAAAGGCCAGAACCCCAGACACAACACACCTGAAAACAACAGACCATGAGGACACACCCACATAGGTGAGTACAAAAGCAGCACTCCCACAGACCACAACCCCTTGCTACATTGCAAACCAGAGAGGAGAGGAGAGGACACAGTGACACAGCAAGGACAGCAGCACACCACAGAAACGCACACATCACTACCACCACCACCACCACCACCACCAAACACCGGCACCACAAACCCCTGCACATTACACAACACACACCGCACCAGCACCACAAACACCATGGCACCACAAAGGATGCCCAAGTTCACGCCCATGGAGCTGACGGTCATGGTCGACGAGATCATCAAGGTGTACCCACAAATCTATGGGAACATGGTCCAGCACACACCACTAGCCACCAGAAACAGAATGTGGACCCGGATCGTAGACCAGGTCAATGCAGTCGGGACCCTGCCCAGGAACAGAACCGAGATAAACAAACGTTGGAATGACGTAAAGAGCCTGGTCAAGAAGAAGGAGGGCAAAACAGAGAGCTGGCTGCCGTCACTGGCGGAGGGAATCCCGCGCTCTTTAAGACCTTCAAAGCGTGGGAGGAGAAGGTGCGAGTCGTAATCCATCCGGAGATCCTCGCCGGATTAGCAGGGGGAGTGGAGGCTGGTAAGTACAAACTAATGTATACCAGCACACCGCTATGTACACACATGCGCAACCACCATGCCACAGCTCCCAGGGACAAACACCCCCATGTCCAGCACACAATACACAACACATCACACGCACATGCAACAGACACTACCACACACAGGCCAAACCGAACAACTGTAAGATGCGTGGGGACATGTGTACACTAAGCCAGCCACGTAACCACCAACAGGTCCACAAATATGCCAGAAGCGCCACAACGAGCACCCACCACACCCATGTGTCCGCCACAGCTGCACCAACTGACAAGTAACAGGTAAGTGGCAGGAACACAAAGTGCAGTGGGTCGGAGGGGGACAGCTGAAGTACAACACCCACCAGGCCCCCACTCCCACAGACCAGCAAGGTGGAGCACTCCCCACACCCATGTGTCAGGCACAGCTGCACCAACCGACAAGTAACAGGTAAGTGGCAGGAACACAAAGTGCAGTGGGTGGGACGGTGGACAGCCCAAGTACAACACACACCAGGCCCCAGTCCCACAGCACAGCAAGGAGGAGCATCCCCCACACCCCACACCCACGTGTCAGCCACCGCAGTGCACAACGACAGCCGAAAGGCAGACATCACGGTCCACAGCAATCGGTGTCAGTGGGTGTACAGCCACCCCCACGACCCACTACACCCCCCCACCCCCACAGACCTGCAACATGGAGCACCCCCGCTAAGAGCCATGTGGCATCCAGTACAGTGCACGCACGAACAACTTGCAGGTGGGAAACTGACAGGGCTGGATTACTGGAGGCATGAGGACCATAACACCACCAACACATGGGACATGTCACGTAGCACACGAACACGCAGCACCGCCCACCGTCACGAACAAGTGAACAATGTGCACACGGACATGAACAGCAGACTCACACCCCACATGACCCATCACAGACATAGCAACACCCAAGGAGCCACGTCTGCATGCACAAGCCACACTGAATATAGTCCCACACGGCAGCCACTGTGCAACTCATCACACACAACCGAAACACCATTGAAGTCCTGTCCATGTAGCCCCTACTGCCTGTCAACCACACACCCCACAACTACGCCTATGTAAGACAAACAACACTAGACGCAACAGAGCGGAACAACAGAAATGCACACGAACACCACTGAACCCATCAAACACACAGACACACCATGCACATACAACATACCATCCATCCCATCCGTCAGCCCCAGTCTCATGAAAGGCATGTCATCCGCACAGCTGCCACACATACAGCAGTCACGCTAAGACACATGCCCATGACCAACCATGTGCCAGAAGTCAATTAAGCGCACGACACACTGTGAGCAACAACACACAACATGGGCCACACTCCCCCCGAGCACTGCAGTGATGCACATGGCACAGGGCAGCACGCACACCAAGGAGATGGGACAACTGCAATACGTTGGCTGGCACACAACTATCACTCACTCATAACGATGCGTCCAATGCCATGTCCAGTAACCACAACAGACAGCAAATATGCAGGGCATGTCAGGCATGCACACACCTCAGACCATGCACTGTCATGCTGCCACAACACATGTCACGTTCGGCACCCATGGCTCACAGCATGTACCCCAAAAGCATATACCCTCCCAAATGCGAATCTGGGGCATGGCCCCCATGTTGCCATATGCGTTCCTAAGCGTTCCATTTGAACCCCAAAAGCATATTCCATCCCAAATGCGAATCTGGGGCATGGCCCCATGTTGCCATATGCGTTCCTAAGCTGCTCCATTTGAACCCCAAAAGCATATTCCATCCCAAATGCGAATCTGGGGCATGGCCCCCATGTTGCCATATGCGTTCCTAAGCTGCTCCATTTGAACCCCAAAAGCATATTCCATCCCAAATGCGAATCTGGGGCATGGCCCCCATGTTGCCATATGCGTTCCTAAGCGTTCCATTTGAACCCCAAAAGCATATTCCATCCCAAATGCGAATCTGGGGCATGGCCCCCATGTTGCCATATGCGTTCCTAAGCGTTCCATTTGAACTCCAAAAGCAAAGTACAAACCAGACCCAGGATGGGCCAGGAGCCCGCATACACCAGAGTCACAATGAGTAGGGGCAAAGCAACACACCCATCGGCATGGCCAATCCGTCCCATGCCACATGTGCACAGCACACAGTCCCATTGCCTAGCACACACACCTACAGATGCCACAGCCACACACTCGCCTCCGGGAAACCCATGTACGAGATTGCACGAACTGCCAATGTCAGACGACTAATACATACTTCGCCAGGTGCAACACAATAACAAATCTCATTCTCTCCACAGGTGACGAACTGCTGGACGCTGGGGATGGAGACAGCAGCCAGCACAGCCAGCCTACAAGCCCCCAACGAGGACACACGGATCTGGAGGATCTGTCCACCTCTTCGGACACGGACCACCAAGCTGGCCCATCTGGCGTGGCAGGGCCCAGCCGCTCCCCAGGACCCCTCCTACCCACCAACCCATCATCCAGGGATGCTGAACAGTCCCAGTCCCCTGCTGCCACTGTCGTTGCGGCCACACCCACGGTCATTGCGGCCACTACCACTGCCGCAACCGCCACCATCGCCGCACCGACCACCACCGCCTCCACCACCACCACGTCTTCGCTGGCACCAGCCCCAGCGCAGGTGGTGGCCCGGCCGACTGGATCCACCCTGGGAGCCACAGCGAGGACCGTGGTGAGCAATGTGGCTAGTGGGCAGGGCCGGTGGCAGCAGGACTGGTAGGAGGAGCAGGGTCAGGGAAACGCCAGCCTCCCCTGGGAGCCATGCCCTGCCTCAAATGGCCAGAGTCCTTGGGGCTCTATGAAGAGGCCCAAGGACAATGGGCCAGGTCTGCTACTGACACGCGGGAGGTGCTGGGGGTGCTGAGGTCCATGGACGCCCATATGGGCCAATTCGTGTCCCGTATGGACCAACTCGTGGACCTCATGGGCCAGCTGGTGGTGGCGGTGGGGTCACAGGCAAGGCCAGCAACACCACCTCCGCCACCACCTGCTAGGGCGCAGGCTCGGGCAGCAGTGTCCACTTCCCTGCGTCCACAGCCAGTGAGCACACCTCACCCACCACCAGCAGGTCGCCACCACACACCCCCCTCCCAAACGTGGAAGGGGCCGTCCGAAGAGGAAACAGATCTCCCGGGAGGACTTCGCACGCTCCAGTCGCAAGTGAGGCAGCCAGCCAGCCTTCCGCCAGCCTTCCTTGACCAGCCACTGCATTGACTTGCTCTACGATCCCACTCCACACAGCCATCTGGATGGCATGTGTGTGTTGGACTATGGACATAGAACCAGTGGGTACACCCTGATCATCACGCAGCCATGACCGACAGCTCATTGTCACTGCACGCACCACTTTTGTCATCACCTTACACACAATCACATGTCACAGTTTGTAATAAATGCACCTTTTTCACTAACTGCTGTTTGTGCCCTGTGTCTTTATTGTACGGAATACAACGGCCACCTTGGGCGGAAAGGCACCTGATGCGTGGCATGGAAATGGAATCCGGAGGGCCTGTAGGGACCTAGGGGTGGGAGACAGAACAGGAGCACATTCAATGAGTGTGTCACACACCCATCACACAGTACATGTCAACAACTACAAGCAATGTACACACATCGCACAGAGCAATAGGGCACAATGCCACAGCCACCAACAGTGGCATACTACCCTGGCCATGGAGCGTTGACACACTGCACGCAGTGAACATACGGCCACCCTGACACAGCACACACACACCTGCATAGATACAGACACATCATCCGTCGTACATGGACACTCACCGTCAAGTGAAGTAGCGGGCGATGAGCTGCTGGCGCACATTCCCAGCTTCCTCCTCTCCGCTGTCCACCTCACTCGAGCTGTCCTGGTCTGCGGGCTGGGGCCCTGGTTGATCTCCGTCATCCACAATGAGGGGGATCTGCTTCCGAATGGCCAGATTGTGCAGCATGCAGCACGCCACCACTATCTGGCACACCTTCTGTGGGGAGTACGCCAGTGCACTCCTCGGTGCGGTCCAGGCACCTGAACCTGGACTTGAGGAGGCCAAAGGTACGCTCGACCACACGTCTGGTCCTCCCATGTGCCTCATTGTATCGATCGTCTGCTGGGGTGCGAGGATTCCTCAATGGACTGAGCAGCCATGCCCCATTCGGATACGCAGAGTCACCTGGGTGTGAGGGACACAGAGAACCGTTGCTATTCCAACTGGACAGGGGACAGCATCGCACAACCAGCACGCTACACCACTCCACATACTCACCGACAATACAGCCACGATCCTGTTGCAGATTGGCCATCAGTCGTGGCAAGATGCTGTTGCGCATTATGTGTGCGCCATGGGCCGAGCCTGGAAACTTTGCACACACGTGGGTGATCACCATGTCCGCAAGGCACACCACTTGCACATTCAGGGAGTGCGTGTGCTTCCTGTTGCGGTACAGGTGCTCAGTGGCCTGTGGTGGAACAAGGCCAACATGAGTGCAGTCAATGGCTCCCACGACGTGTGGGATTCTGCCAAGGGCATAGAATGCACCCTTCACTGCCGCCAATTCACGAGCCCTGGGGAATCTGATGTACCTGTTCCGGTACAGCATCATGGCTGCCAGTACATCCCTCAGCACCTTGCTGAACATGGGCTGGGACATCCCTCCTCCACTGCCCACTGTGTGCTGGAATGACCCAGTGGCGAAGAAATGCATGGCGGCCATCACCTTAGCCGTGGGGGTGACAGCAGTCGGATACACCCTGCGGGGACGGAGATGGGGCTCTAACATGGCACACAGTCGATGCAGAGTTGGCCTGTCCAGCCGAAACTTCCTGATTACCTCTGTATCGTCCATGTCCGCCAGCAATTGGTATGGGCGGTCAATGTTCGGTCTCCGCCTGGGTTAAATGGCAGAGGACACATGTCAAAGCAACACGGCACATAGCAATTTCGCATACACATCACTGACATGACTGAGCAAGCACATGAGCCACAGCCCAGCTGTCAAGCTGGGACGGCACGGCCACAATACACTTACACAGGTCTCCCAACAATGGCAATGGCAAGTGAGACATACCACTGCCATGTGCATGCACATGGGGATCTAGGCCCCAATGACTTGCGGGGCGTGCTGATGGGGACTGACTGCATATTCGTCAAGCGGCAACGCCACGGCAACATGAGTGTCTGCTGAGCATGGTACTGCTTCCGAGGCTGGATGAGTATGGCACACGACGACGACGATGTGGGCACGGGCTGAGCGGCCAATACAAGTGGGACCTGTGGCACGAGGGGATATGAGACAGTAGTAGGTGTCAGCACTGCACCCTATGTACAGCACTGTACGGATCACAGCTCCCGAAACATTGACTGGTGTCCACATTGACAGCCCCATGCCAAGACGGCTGTGTGCTTGCAGTCACACGTCACAGGTGAGAGGTTACATTGCACGTGCCAGGTGGCAGTCGTACATAGTGGGAGCTGGCATGTGTGTGCATGTGTCTCCTGTTCAGGATCCACCAGATGGGCGCTGACTCTGTACTGACCATTGGACACAGCATGTTCCGTGGAAGGCTTGTGTGTGTGGGATGGTGGCACTGGATGTGCCTCCGTTGGGTGGGGGCCATGCACAGGGCGGGTACGTCGATGATTGCGCATTGTTGGTCACGGTGGGTGCACCAGCTAAGATGTGTTGCCCTGTGTTCAATTCCTATGTCCGCATGATGATGGACTGTGGATGTGGGCAGACTACACATTGGTCGATGTGCTGTCTATATGCATGTGCCTTCACACCAGGCACAGCTGCCCCTGCACATGTGACCCCTGCTGGACTCGCTGCTGGGTCTGTGGAGCTGATGCACCTTCTGCGCGTGGGGCGGACAGCTCTCCTCACTTCCCTCATTGCGCATGTCATGTCTTTGCCGCAGGTGACATGGATCATGGAGGGCCCACATGTACGCGTGGGTAGGCTACACATGATTGTTCACTGGTCGCCACCCCCAGTCAGTGTTTCGAATGGGAAGGTTGTCGTGCTGGTGGTATGTTCGATGTGGCGGATGGGCGGGCCTAGGTGCGGGCTTACATTCCGGACATGGGGGTAGTTGGATTGGCGACTAGTTGCAGTACACACGGGACACGTCTCTTCCTTTCCACATCTGGGTCATCCCTTGTACTAACTGACAGTGATACAGTCATCTTCGCCCCAGCCCTCATGTCCTCCCCTCGCCCCCCAATATGCATGCTCACCTGCGAGGCTAGCGCTTGCACAGGCAGCCCCAAGCTCGCACCAGAGAGGGCAAGGAGTGTATGTGTGGGTCCAGTTGCACGAGTGGGCTGTCTCAGGGTATGATGTGTGGCGGGACGCCGTCCACCTGCGTGGTGCCCCAAATGGAGACCCGGCCTGCATGGACTATGCATCACAGTCTTCGCCTTCCGGATCCGCCACCTGCGACACCCAGTGGCTGTGGCTGCCCTTGCGGCCATGCCGCGTCCGTCTGTGGCTGATGGCCCACACATTCACTCTTTGGCCTCTCTGGGGAGGGCTCAGGGGTGGTGGCGCACGCGCTTGCACTTAGTCGCAATGGCATGTGGCGTGGTTGGTATGATGGGCAATGGATGGGATGGTGCGAGCCACCTCCCGTGACGTCAGTGCTGCTCGTGCTGTGGTGCGTCCCCCTACACTTCCATTTGACTTTTGCCATGCTGGACGTTGAGGTTCTATTGCCTGCGTGATATGACCAGGAGGAGCGCGAGGAGACCTCTCACACACCATGCTCCACTGCCATCCCGTGCCCTGTATCGCCTGTGCGGATTGACTATGTTGGGGTTACACCTGGTCGACTGGGGCTGTGTGTGCCTTGTCAAGGGGCATGGCGGGCGCACAACAGGATCCAGCTCGTCCACAGAGGGTGGGCTGAGGTGCGCCTGGTACCGCTTTGTACGTGTGCCCGGCTGCTGTGCACACACGTGTTCACTCCCCCGACAGGTGTCCTCTCACAATGCCCAGGGAAGCGGTGGTGTACTGTTCATGAGCCCTCCCAACACGGCGTGCTCCAACTTGGCATGTGCGCATCTACCCGTCGCACCCACCCACCTGAGCACTGCGTCCATACGACTTCACACGACACATGTGTGTCTTCCACAGTAGTGCTACTCATTTGCGTTGACATCCAATACCAGTGGACTACATGGTCATGTCACGACTGCCGTGTACTTCACATACTCTCATCCTCTCTCATTCGTACTTGTGAAATGAGTCAGCGGAGACAGTTCTGGTTTCAAACATTATATTGAGTCTTCTGTCCTCTGTGATGCAGTATAGTGGACACTACTGGCAGCGGAATACATATTGAGGATATACTGAGCATGATTACAAATGGGATAGGGTGTGGGGTTACATCTGCTTGGCCAAGGCTGTGCTAATGTACATTTACGTATAGCTGCGGAGCTGCGGACTTTGACACAGACGGTATACATGTAGCCTACCAGACCGCTCGGCATCATGGGCACAGTCCATCTCAGTTCCATGTGACAGGTTTGCTGCGGTTGTTCCTCATGCACGCGTGCATGTGAGATGACATCAGGGCATGTGCTTGCGTGCATGCAGCGGCGTGCCACTTGTTGTTGCACTGTGGTGGTTACTGGACATGTCACAGTCACTGGGGTCGTGTTGTTGTTGTATGCACTTGTCGTCCATGCAAAGGTCCTGGTATGGGATTCCCGGGGCGGGGGTGGGAGGGGTGCAGCACCCACAGACTCCAGGCGACCTATTCATGTCCACTGAGCGGTGTGTGTGTCCATGTGCGCTGGATCCATGTCGTGTCCTGGTTGTTCGTGCAGTTCCGTCCATGTGGGTGCGATGCACAGAGCCCATGCCACTGCCTCCCACGATGCATGCGGTGTTCCTGGATGTGATGGGGAACAGTGTGCATGTCCCGGTCATATCCGATGTCATGGCGATGTCGTTGATGGTGTGGTTACAGTTGCCGGTCGTTTGGTATGGCTGTTGTGGTGGTGACTGGCCAGTCCGTGCGGAAGCTGAGCATGGGTGCGGGGTTGGACTTCATAGGTCACTCGGGGAACCTGCGTTGTGGTCCGACGTATTTACAGGTTGTCAGGTATGCGATGCCGTCCAGCAGGGCTTCCATGTCATTGGTGGTGTACATGTTTGCCAGCCAATGTAGCGGATGGTGGCTGTCAAGGTGTTGTTCGTAGGTTGTCCCTTGGAGGACCATGATGGGGCATGCTGGGTGACATTCGATGTAGCTGTTCTCGATGATCCGTCGTGTGGAGGCACAGTGGTCCCATTTCAGTGCGGGTGCGATGTTGGCCACATACGCCATGCCCCCATAGGCAGAGCAGGCCCTGTCGTGTGCGTCCAGAGGGAGGAGTAGTGGTAGCAGGTCCGCCTTCAGACATGCCGGGTTGGAGAGGCATATCTCGACGGGATGCTGGTAGGGACACCTCCGACAGTAGAAGACGGGCATGACGCAGCTGAACAATGTGATGCGGTAAGTCAGTCGGTAACTTACGTTCAGCAGGGACAGGAGATCGCATCCCAATGTATGAAACAGGTTGGTTTTGTACAGCTTGAGCTGTTCGGCGTAGTTGGGTAGGTGTGTTGCGGTTGCCATTTCGCAGCGGTGCGTTGTGGTGGCGTGCTCCGGCTGTGTGTGCAGTCTGCAATGTGCACGCTCCGAGGTTGCTGTGAGCTCTGTGTAGTCGTAGGGAGACAGGACTTGTGTTCTGTTGGCTTGTTTGGAGGACACGGGCCCTCTTCCCACATGCTTCTCAGACAGTTCAAGGTCAGTGCTGTGTGACTCCTTCCAATTAACTTGCATGTGGCCGACATGGGGGAGTGTTTTCTTCTTTCTTCCCCGTCCGTTGTGTGCTTCTGTGATATGCGCTATCTGCCCTGTGGTCGGTCTCCTCGGCATGCCTGTGTTGGTCTATTCTTGGACAATGGCTGTATTCACCGGCTTCTGTCGTAGGGCTGTGGTTTCGGTGTTGGAATGGAAGGTCATTCAGTGCTGTCTGCTCTCCCTTGTGTGGGCGGCAGGCTGCCTTTCCGCTCTGCGTTGGGCCTTGTGTGTGGATGTAATTCTTGGGCCACCTGTTGTCGGTCCCCGGGCTCTTTGGTGTTCCGTTTCATGTGTCTTGTTCATATGTGCAGGGTGGTATGGGTTTTTCAGTGTGGTACTGGCGTTCCTCTTCCCGAAGGGGCCCTGCTTCTCCTAGTTGGTGTTGCCGCCGCTGTGTGCTTCGCCATGTTTGTTACACTGGGGTGTGTCCTGCTGTTGCGTGACTTCACTGACATGTGTGCGTCGGTTGTGTGGCGTTGGGTGTTGTCCGTGAATTGGGCGTTGGGGACATGTCTGTGGCAGGCCTGTCACGTGTCATGTGCGTTCGGGGTGGGGCTGGTGTGTGTGCTGCTTGGTTGTGTCCCTGTGTCTGTGTGCGACGCATGCATGGCGCTGCGGTTGGCCTCTGCGTTGTGCGCATGTGTGGCGGCGTCATCGGCGCTTTGGGGCCGTGACGGGGTGGTTGGTTCCTAGTCCCAGGTGGTGTGTACACATGTGTTCCGCGATGTTAGGATTTGGCCTGTGTGTCATATGTGGATGCGATGGTGGATGTGTAGTGTGCACGCGCTGGTGGGGGGTTGTCCGCTTTTTCCGCCCTTGCACTGTGTGCGCTGTTTGCGTGCACTTGTTGTGTGTGTGCCTACCTGCGTCTCCGCGGTACGTTGCGTCCTTGGTGGTGCATCAGCAGAAGCATGGGAAGGGCCTGCAGTGCTGGATTCATGCCCGGGGTGCCGCTTCTTCGTTGTCCGTGCTCTGCGTCCGTGTTTCCGCCTCTTTTCACGTGCGGTGTCTCTTTGCCGTGGGAGCCGTTTGTTTGCGGCATCGTAATTTATGCGCCGGGCGGGACGTGTTTCGTCGGACGGTGTGTGTCAGTTGTGCTGCGCCGCTACGTGTGCGGGCGCACTTTGATGGCGGACGGTGTTGCTGGCTTGCCGGCGGTGTTTGGCCTGCTTTTCGCATCGTAATTGGGCGGGCGTGTGGACTGCTGCGTGCCGGCGGTAACTGGTGGTTTTTGCATCCGCCAGCACGGCGGTAGTGCTTCCGCCCGCCATCGTAATGGGCCCCATAGTTGTTAAAAATATCGATTTTTTTATTAATGTTATGTATTTTAGTATATATTATATTTTATATGTGTGTGATGTTTGATTTTTGGATAAGAATTGTTTGTATTTTTATTATATGTGTTAAAATGTTAGTAGTTATTAATTAATTTTTAATTGAATCTTGCGTTTTTAGTTACGTAGCAGGTTGTGGGTTTATAGGGGAATAGGGTGGGAAGTAATTTAATTATATAAAATGTATTGATTATTTATAGTAGTTATTAATTTTTTTTATTTGAAATTTGCGTTTTTAGTTCCGTAGCGGGTTGTGGGTTTATAGGGGAATAGGGTGGGAAGTAATTTAATTAGATAAAATGTATTGATTATTTATAGTAGTTATTAAATTGTTTTTAATTAAAATTTGCGTTTTTAGTTCTGTAGCGGGTTGTTGGTTTATAGGGGAATAGGGTGGGAAGTAATTTAATTATATAAAATGTATTGAATAATTTTAATTTATTAATATTTGTTTAATTGTGATGTTATAGTGTTAAATGTGTAAATTAATTTATTAATACTAGTTTAATAATTAGTTGTGAATTAATTTAAATTAATTAATTTGTAATTAATTATGGTAATTGTTTAATTAATTTTAGGTGTATGTTGTGGTGTTTATAGGTGTTGGTGGTGTGAAGGGTGGGAAGTAATTTATTTTTATTGATGAATTATAATTATTTGTTAATTAATTTAAATTAATTAATTAGTACTTAATTATGGTAATTGTGTAATTGATTTTAGGTGTGTGCTGTGGTGTTTATAGGTGTAAATGGTGTGAAGGGTGGGAAGTAATTTATTTTTTATTGATGAATTATTAATTATTTGTCAATTAATTTAAATTAATAAACTAGTAATTAATTATGGTAATTGTGTAATTAATTTTAGGTGTGTCTTTTGGTGTTTATAGGTGTAAATGGTGTAAAGGGTGGGAAGTAATTTATTTTTTATTGATGAATTATTAATTATTTGTTAATTAATTTAAATTAGTAATTAATTATGGTAATTGTGTAATTAATTCAATTAATTAATTGTAGGTGTGTGTTGTGGATATTATAGTGTTAAAGAATGTGTACTCAATGAATGTTTATTATCTTTTTTTATTAATAATATATTTTAAATTAATTATTAATTATGTTAATAATGGAAATAATTTTAAATAAAAACGTTGATGTCTTTTTTTATTGGTGTGGTGTTATAGGGTAGGAAATAAAATAAATACATTTATGTTTAAAATAAATTGTTTGTGAATATTTGCTCCTTTTAAATAAATATTGTTTATAAATGTATTTATAAATTTTGTTTGATCATATTTGTACCTTTTGTTATATGTAATTAACATTATAATATGTGTTCTTTTTATATGTTTAATATATTTAATTGTATATATTTAAAATATTGTTTCTTTATTTTTAAGATGATTTCATTTTTTTTAATTGTTTAAATGTTAATAGTAATTTTTGTTTCTCTGCTATCCAATACTTTCCCTACTGTTGCACTCACTGGAGTGGGAATAGTAAATGTTACCCCTCCGCTATCCAGCACTTTCCCTACTGTTGCACTCACTGGAGTTGGAATAGTAAGTTTTACCCCTCCGCTATCCAAAATTTTCCCTACTGTTGCACTCTCATTGGATTGGGAATAGTAATGTTTACCCCTCCGCTATCCAATACTTTCCCTACTGTTGCACTCACTGGAGTGGGAATTGTAAATTTTACCCCTCCACTATCCAGCACTTTCCCTACTGTTGCACTCACTGGAGTGGGAATAGTAATTTTTACCCTCCGCTTATCCAAAATTTTCCCTACTGTTGCACTCATTGGAGCGGGAATAGTAATTTTTACCCCTCCGCTATCCAATAATTTCCCTATTGTTGCACTCTCTGGAGTGGGAAAAGTAATTTTTACCCTTCTGCTATCCAGCACTTTCGCTACTGTTGCACTCACTGGAGTGGGAATAGTAATTTTTACCCCTCCGCTATCCAAAGTTTTCCCTACTGTTGCACTCATTGGAGTGGGAATAGTAATTTTTACCCCTCCGCTATCCAAAATGTTCCCTACTGTTGCACTCACTGGAGTGGGAATAGTAAATTTCACCCCTCCGCTATCCAGCACTTTCCCTACTGTTGCACTCACTGTAGTGGGAATAGTAATTTTTACCCCTCCGCTATCCAAAATTTTCCCTACTGTTGCACTCACTGGAGTGGGAATAGTACATTTTACCCCTCCGCTTTCCAGCACTTTCCCTACTGTTGCACTCACTGGAGTGGGAATAGTAAATTTTACCCCTCCGCTATCCAGCACTTTCCCTACTGTTGCACTTATTGCAGTTGGAATAGTAAATTTAATTATTTTGCTTTCCAACATTTTCCCTACTGTTGTTTATATTGTATTGTGAAATCTACGTTTTAATTTTGTTTTAATGGTTTAATGCTTTAATTAATTACAGAATTTTTTTTTAATTTTAAAGTATTGATATATGTATATATTTTATTTTTATATAATTTAAAAGTTTAGGGGCACATTACGATACCCGGCGTAAAAAAATCCGCCAGGCATGGAAGCGGCAAAAATCTGCCCGCACACACCGCCTGAACACCGACCACGCCATTATGAGTACACAAACTGAAAACCGCCATCGGCGGAAAAATCATACAAAATACCGCCCGCCATCGTCCGAGTCGGAGTCAAACCGCCCGCCACGGACGGAAACACGCACGACAACACAAAACCGCCCGCCCTCACGGCCGACACACCGCACGTGAAATTACGATCGCACCGCCATGAGCGCGGAAAACAACAAAAATACCGCCCGCCAGCGCAAACAACGCCGATGAGAATCGACACGGCAGAAGCCATGGCGCCCACGTACCTGCACAGAAACCATCCGCACACAAAACCAATAGCACACAACATGGCCAACAAGTCCACACAGCAAGGCACGCACAAATACACAAGCACAGTACACATCCCGAAAACACCCCCGGACAAACAAAAAATACAAAGGCCAGAACCCCAGACACAACACACCTGAAAACAACAGACCATGAGGACACACCCACATAGGTGAGTACAAAAGCAGCACTCCCACAGACCACAACCCCTTGCTACATTGCAAACCAGAGAGGAGAGGAGAGGACACAGTGACACAGCAAGGACAGCAGCACACCACAGAAACGCACACATCACAACCACCACCACCACCACCACCACCAAACACCGGCACCACAAACCCCCTGCACATTACACAACACACACCGCACCAGCACCACAAACACCATGGCACCACAAAGGATGCCCAAGTTCACGCCCATGGAGCTGACGGTCATGGTCGACGAGATCATCAAGGTGTACCCACAAATCTATGGGAACATGGTCCAGCACACACCACTAGCCACCAGAAACAGAATGTGGACCCGGATCGTAGACCAGGTCAATGCAGTCGGGACCCTGCCCAGGAACAGAACCGAGATAAACAAACGTTGGAATGACGTAAAGAGCCTGGTCAAGAAGAAGGAGGGCAAAAACAGAGAGCTGGCTGCCGTCACTGGCGGAGGGAATCCCGCGCTCTTTAAGACCTTCAAAGCGTGGGAGGAGAAGGTGCGAGTCGTAATCCATCCGGAGATCCTCGCCGGATTAGCAGGGGGAGTGGAGGCTGGTAAGTACAAACTAATGTATACCAGCACACCGCTATGTACACACATGCGCAACCACCATGCCACAGCTCCCAGGGACAAACACCCCCATGTCCAGCACACAATACACAACACATCACACGCACATGCAACAGACACTACCACACACAGGCCAAACCGAACAACTGTAAGATGCGTGGGGACATGTGTACACTAAGCCAGCCACGTAACCACCAACAGGTCCACAAATATGCCAGAAGCGCCACAACGAGCACCCGCCACACCCATGTGTCCGCCACAGCTGCACCAACTGACAAGTAACAGGTAAGTGGCAGGAACACAAAGTGCAGTGGGTCGGAGGGGGACAGCTGAAGTACAACACCCACCAGGCCCCCACTCCCACAGACCAGCAAGGTGGAGCACTCCCCACACCCATGTGTCAGGCACAGCTGCACCAACTGACAAGTAACAGGTAAGTGGCAGGAACACAAAGTGCAGTGGGTCGGAGGGGGGACAGCTGAAGTACAACACCCACCAGGCCCCCACTCCCACAGACCAGCAAGGAGGAGCATCCCCCACACCCCACACCCACGTGTCAGCCACCGCAGTGCACAACGACAGCCGAAAGGCAGACATCACGGTCCACAGCAATCGGTGTCAGTGGGTGTACAGCCACCCCCACGACCCACTACACCCCCCCACCCCCACAGACCTGCAACATGGAGCACCCCCGCTAAGAGCCATGTGGCATCCAGTACAGTGCACGCACGAACAACTTGCAGGTGGGAAACTGGACAGGGCTGGATTACTGGAGGCATGAGGACCATAACACCACCAACACATGGGACATGTCACGTAGCACACGAACACGCAGCACCGCCCACCGTCACGAACAAGTGAACAATGTGCACACGGACATGAACAGCAGACTCACACCCCACATGACCCATCACAGACATAGCAACACCCAAGGAGCCACGTCTGCATGCACAAGCCACACTGAATATAGTCCCACACGGCAGCCACTGTGCAACTCATCACACACAACCGAAACACCATTGAAGTCCTGTCCATGTAGCCCCTACTGCCTGTCAACCACACACCCCACAACTACGCCTATGTAAGACAAACAACACTAGACGCAACAGAGCGGAACAACAGAAATGCACACGAACACCACTGAACCCATCAAACACACAGACACACCATGCACATACAACATACCATCCATCCCATCCGTCAGCCCCAGTCTCATGAAAGGCATGTCATCCGCACAGCTGCCACACATACAGCAGTCACGCTAAGACACATGCCCATGACCAACCATGTGCCAGAAGTCAATTAAGCGCACGACACACTGTGAGCAACAACACACAACATGGGCCACACCCCCCGAGCACTGCAGTGATGCACATGGCACAGGGCAGCACGCACACCAAGGAGATGGGACAACTGCAATACGTTGGCTGGCACACAACTATCACTCACTCATAACGATGCGTCCAATGCCATGTCCAGTAACCACAACAGACAGCAAATATGCAGGGCATGTCAGGCATGCACACACCTCAGACCATGCACTGTCATGCTGCCACAACACATGTCACGTTCGGCACCCATGGCTCACAGCATGTACCCCAAAAGCATATACCCTCCCAAATGCGAATCTGGGGCATGGCCCCCATGTTGCCATATGCGTTCCTAAGCGTTCCATTTGAACTCCAAAAGCAAAGTACAAACCAGACCCAGGATGGGCCAGGAGCCCGCATACACCAGAGTCACAATGAGTAGGGGCAAAGCAACACACCCATCGGCATGGCCAATCCGTCCCATGCCACATGTGCACAGCACACAGTCCCATTGCCTAGCACACACACCTACAGATGCCACAGCCACACACTCGCCTCCGGGAAACCCATGTACGAGATTGCACGAACTGCCAATGTCAGACGACTAATACATACTTCGCCAGGTGCAACACAATAACAAATCTCATTCTCTCCACAGGTGACGAACTGCTGGACGCTGGGGATGGAGACAGCAGCCAGCACAGCCAGCCTACAAGCCCCCAACGAGGACACACGGATCTGGAGGATCTGTCCACCTCTTCGGACACGGACCACCAAGCTGGCCCATCTGGCGTGGCAGGGCCCAGCCGCTCCCCAGGACCCCTCCTACCCACCAACCCATCATCCAGGGATGCTGAACAGTCCCAGTCCCCTGCTGCCACTGTCGTTGCGGCCACACCCACGGTCATTGCGGCCACTACCACTGCCGCAACCGCCACCATCGCCGCACCGACCACCACCGCCTCCACCACCACCACGTCTTCGCTGGCACCAGCCCCAGCGCAGGTGGTGGCCCGGCCGACTGGATCCACCCTGGGAGCCACAGCGAGGACCGTGGTGAGCAATGTGGCTAGTGGGCAGGCCGGTGGCAGCAGGACTGGTAGGAGGAGCAGGGTCAGGGAAACGCCAGCCTCCCCTGGGAGCCATGCCCTGCCTCAAATGGACAGAGTCCTTGGGGCCTATGAAGAGGCCCAAGGACAATGGGCCAGGTCTGCTACTGACACGCGGGAGGTGCTGGGGGTGCTGAGGTCCATGGACGCCCATATGGGCCAATTCGTGTCCCGTATGGACCAACTCGTGGACCTCATGGGCCAGCTGGTGGTGGCGGTGGGGTCACAGGCAAGGCCAGCAACACCACCTCCGCCACCACCTGCTAGGGCGCAGGCTCGGGCAGCAGTGTCCACTTCCCCTGCGTCCACAGCCAGTGAGCACACCTCACCCACCACCAGCAGGTCGCCACCACACACCCCCTCCCAAACGTGGAAGGGGCCGTCCGAAGAGGAAACAGATCTCCCGGGAGGACTTCGCACGCTCCAGTCGCAAGTGAGGCAGCCAGCCAGCCTTCCGCCAGCCTTCCTTGACCAGCCACTGCATTGACTTGCTCTACGATCCCACTCCACACAGCCATCTGGATGGCATGTGTGTGTTGGACTATGGACATAGAACCAGTGGGTACACCCTGATCATCACGCAGCCATGACCGACAGCTCATTGTCACTGCACGCACCACTTTTGTCATCACCTTACACACAATCACATGTCACAGTTTGTAATAAATGCACCTTTTTCACTAACTGCTGTTTGTGCCCTGTGTCTTTATTGTACGGAATACAACGGCCACCTTGGGCGGAAAGGCACCTGATGCGTGGCATGGAAATGGAATCCGGAGGGCCTGTAGGGACCTAGGGGTGGGAGACAGAACAGGAGCACATTCAATGAGTGTGTCACACACCCATCACACAGTACATGTCAACAACTACAAGCAATGTACACACATCGCACAGAGCAATAGGGCACAATGCCACAGCCACCAACAGTGGCATACTACCCTGGCCATGGAGCGTTGACACACTGCACGCAGTGAACATACGGCCACCCTGACACAGCACACACACACCTGCATAGATACAGACACATCATCCGTCGTACATGGACACTCACCGTCAAGTGAAGTAGCGGGCGATGAGCTGCTGGCGCACATTCCCAGCTTCCTCCTCTCCGCTGTCCACCTCACTCGAGCTGTCCTGGTCTGCGGGCTGGGGCCCTGGTTGATCTCCGTCATCCACAATGAGGGGGATCTGCTTCCGAATGGCCAGATTGTGCAGCATGCAGCACGCCACCACTATCTGGCACACCTTCTGTGGGGAGTACGCCAGTGCACTCCCGGTGCGGTCCAGGCACCTGAACCTGGACTTGAGGAGGCCAAAGGTACGCTCGACCACACGTCTGGTCCTCCCATGTGCCTCATTGTATCGATCGTCTGCTGGGGTGCGAGGATTCCTCAATGGACTGAGCAGCCATGCCCCATTCGGATACGCAGAGTCACCTGGGTGTGAGGGACACAGAGAACCGTTGCTATTCCAACTGGACAGGGGACAGCATCGCACAACCAGCACGCTACACCACTCCACATACTCACCGACAATACAGCCACGATCCTGTTGCAGATTGGCCATCAGTCGTGGCAAGATGCTGTTGCGCATTATGTGTGCGTCATGGGCCGAGCCTGGAAACTTTGCACACACGTGGGTGATCACCATGTCCGCAAGGCACACCACTTGCACATTCAGGGAGTGCGTGTGCTTCCTGTTGCGGTACAGGTGCTCAGTGGCCTGTGGTGGAACAAGGCCAACATGAGTGCAGTCAATGGCTCCCACGACGTGTGGGATTCTGCCAAGGGCATAGAATGCACCCTTCACTGCCGCCAATTCACGAGCCCTGGGGAATCTGATGTACCTGTTCCGGTACAGCATCATGGCTGCCAGTACATCCCTCAGCACCTTGCTGAACATGGGCTGGGACATCCCTCCTCCACTGCCCACTGTGTGCTGGAATGACCCAGTGGCGAAGAAATGCATGGCGGCCATCACCTTAGCCGTGGGGGTGACAGCAGTCGGATACACCCTGCGGGGACGGAGATGGGGCTCTAACATGGCACACAGTCGATGCAGAGTTGGCCTGTCCAGCCGAAACTTCCTGATTACCTCTGTATCGTCCATGTCCGCCAGCAATTGGTATGGGCGGTCAATGTTCGGTCTCCGCCTGGGTTAAATGGCAGAGGACACATGTCAAAGCAACACGGCACATAGCAATTTCGCATACACATCACTGACATGACTGAGCAAGCACATGAGCCACAGCCCAGCTGTCAAGCTGGGACGGCACGGCCACAATACACTTACACAGGTCTCCCAACAATGGCAATGGCAAGTGAGACATACCACTGCCATGTGCATGCACATGGGGATCTAGGCCCCAATGACTTGCGGGGCGTGCTGATGGGGACTGACTGCATATTCGTCAAGCGGCAACGCCACGGCAACATGAGTGTCTGCTGAGCATGGTACTGCTTCCGAGGCTGGATGAGTATGGCACACGACGACGACGATGTGGGCACGGGCTGAGCGGCCAATACAAGTGGGACCTGTGGCACGAGGGGATATGAGACAGTAGTAGGTGTCAGCACTGCACCCTATGTACAGCACTGTACGGATCACAGCTCCCGAAACATTGACTGGTGTCCACATTGACAGCCCCATGCCAAGACGGCTGTGTGCTTGCAGTCACACGTCACAGGTGAGAGGTTACATTGCACGTGCCAGGTGGCAGTCGTACATAGTGGGAGCTGGCATGTGTGTGCATGTGTCTCCTGTTCAGGATCCACCAGATGGGCGCTGACTCTGTACTGACCATTGGACACAGCATGTTCCGTGGAAGGCTTGTGTGTGTGGGATGGTGGCACTGGATGTGCCTCCGTTGGGTGGGGGCCATGCACAGGGCGGGTACGTCGATGATTGCGCATTGTTGGTCACGGTGGGTGCACCAGCTAAGATGTGTTGCCCTGTGTTCAATTCCTATGTCCGCATGATGATGGACTGTGGATGTGGGCAGACTACACATTGGTCGATGTGCTGTCTATATGCATGTGCCTTCACACCAGGCACAGCTGCCCCTGCACATGTGACCCCTGCTGGACTCGCTGCTGGGTCTGTGGAGCTGATGCACCTTCTGCGCGTGGGGCGGACAGCTCTCCTCACTTCCCTCATTGCGCATGTCATGTCTTTGCCGCAGGTGACATGGATCATGGAGGGCCCACATGTACGCGTGGGTAGGCTACACATGATTGTTCACTGGTCGCCACCCCCAGTCAGTGTTTCGAATGGGAAGGTTGTCGTGCTGGTGGTATGTTCGATGTGGCGGATGGGCGGGCCTAGGTGCGGGCTTACATTCCGGACATGGGGGTAGTTGGATTGGCGACTAGTTGCAGTACACACGGGACACGTCTCTTCCTTTCCACATCTGGGTCATCCCTTGTACTAACTGACAGTGATACAGTCATCTTCGCCCCAGCCCTCATGTCCTCCCCTCGCCCCCCAATATGCATGCTCACCTGCGAGGCTAGCGCTTGCACAGGCAGCCCCAAGCTTGCACCAGAGAGGGCAAGGAGTGTATGTGTGGGTCCAGTTGCACGAGTGGGCTGTCTCAGGGTATGATGTGTGGCGGGACGCCGTCCACCTGCGTGGTGCCCCAAATGGAGACCCGGCCTGCATGGACTATGCATCACAGTCTTCGCCTTCCGGATCCGCCACCTGCGACACCCAGTGGCTGTGGCTGCCCTTGCGGCCATGCCGCGTCCGTCTGTGGCTGATGGCCCACACATTCACTCTTTGGCCTCTCTGGGGAGGGCTCAGGGGTGGTGGCGCACGCGCTTGCACTTAGTCGCAATGGCATGTGGCGTGGTTGGTATGATGGGCAATGGATGGGATGGTGCGAGCCACCTCCCGTGACGTCAGTGCTGCTCGTGCTGTGGTGCGTCCCCCCTACACTTCCATTTGACTTTTTGCCATGCTGGACGTTGAGGTTCTATTGCCTGCGTGATATGACCAGGAGGAGCGCGAGGAGACCTCTCACACACCATGCTCCACTGCCATCCCGTGCCCTGTATCGCCTGTGCGGATTGACTATGTTGGGGTTACACCTGGTCGACTGGGGCTGTGTGTGCCTTGTCAAGGGGCATGGCGGGCGCACAACAGGATCCAGCTCGTCCACAGAGGGTGGGCTGAGGTGCGCCTGGTACCGCTTTGTACGTGTGCCCGGCTGCTGTGCACACACGTGTTCACTCCCCCCGACAGGTGTCCTCTCACAATGCCCAGGGAAGCGGTGGTGTACTGTTCATGAGCCCTCCCAACACGGCGTGCTCCAACTTGGCATGTGCGCATCTACCCGTCGCACCCACCCACCTGAGCACTGCGTCCATACGACTTCACACGACACATGTGTGTCTTCCACAGTAGTGCTACTCATTTGCGTTGACATCCAATACCAGTGGACTACATGGTCATGTCACGACTGCCGTGTACTTCACATACTCTCATCCTCTCTCATTCGTACTTGTGAAATGAGTCAGCGGAGACAGTTCTGGTTTCAAACATTATATTGAGTCTTCTGTCCTCTGTGATGCAGTATAGTGGACACTACTGGCAGCGGAATACATATTGAGGATATACTGAGCATGATTACAAATGGGATAGGGTGTGGGGTTACATCTGCTTGGCCAAGGCTGTGCTAATGTACATTTACGTATAGCTGCGGAGCTGCGGACTTTGACACAGACGGTATACATGTAGCCTACCAGACCGCTCGGCATCATGGGCACAGTCCATCTCAGTTCCATGTGACAGGTTTGCTGCGGTTGTTCCTCATGCACGCGTGCATGTGAGATGACATCAGGGCATGTGCTTGCGTGCATGCAGCGGCGTGCCACTTGTTGTTGCACTGTGGTGGTTACTGGACATGTCACAGTCACTGGGGTCGTGTTGTTGTTGTATGCACTTGTCGTCCATGCAAAGGTCCTGGTATGGGATTCCCGGGGCGGGGGTGGGAGGGGTGCAGCACCCACAGACTCCAGGCGACCTATTCATGTCCACTGAGCGGTGTGTGTGTCCATGTGCGCTGGATCCATGTCGTGTCCTGGTTGTTCGTGCAGTTCCGTCCATGTGGGTGCGATACACAGAGCCCATGCCACTGCCTCCCACGATGCATGCGGTGTTCCTGGATGTGATGGGGAACAGTGTGCATGTCCCGGTCATATCCGATGTCATGGCGATGTCGTTGATGGTGTGGTTACAGTTGCCGGTCGTTTGGTATGGCTGTTGTGGTGGTGACTGGCCAGTCCGTGCGGAAGCTGAGCATGGGTGCGGGGTTGGACTTCATAGGTCACTCGGGGAACCTGCGTTGTGGTCCGACGTATTTACAGGTTGTCAGGTATGCGATGCCGTCCAGCAGGGCTTCCATGTCATTGGTGGTGTACATGTTTGCCAGCCAATGAAGCGGATGGTGGCTGTCAAGGTGTTGTTCGTAGGTTGTCCCTTGGAGGACCATGATGGGGCATGCTGGGTGACATTCGATGTAGCTGTTCTCGATGATCCGTCGTGTGGAGGCACAGTGGTTCCATTTCAGTGCGCGTGCGATGTTGGCCACATACGCCATGCCCCCATAGGCAGAGCAGGCCCTGTCGTGTGCGTCCAGAGGGAGGAGTAGTGGTAGCAGGTCCGCCTTCAGACATGCCGGGTTGGAGAGGCATATCTCGACGGGATGCTGGTAGGGACACCTCCGACAGTAGAAGACGGGCATGACGCAGCTGAACAATGTGATGCGGTAAGTCAGTCGGTAACTTACGTTCAGCAGGGACAGGAGATCGCATCCCAATGTATGTATCGTGCTGGTTTGGTACAGCTTGAGCTCTTCGGCGTAGTTGGGTAGGTGTGTTGCGGTTGCCATTTCGCAGCGGTGCGTTG
The DNA here is from genome assembly GCA_963921515.1 of Calotriton arnoldi. Lineage (NCBI taxonomy): Eukaryota > Metazoa > Chordata > Amphibia > Caudata > Salamandridae > Calotriton > Calotriton arnoldi. The sequence goes on from CAWUFW010000708.1 coordinate 2,196,798, forward strand.
TGGTGGCGTGCTCCGGCTGTGTGTGCAGTCTGCAATGTGCACACTCCGGGGTTGCTGTGAGCTCTGTGTAGTCGTGGGGAGACAGGACTTGTGTTCTGTTGGCTTGTTTGGAGGACACGGGCCCTCTTCCCACATGCTTCTCAGACAGTTCAAGGTCAGTGCTGTGTGACTCCTTCCAATTAACTTGCATGTGGCCGACATGGGGGAGTGTTTTCTTCTTTCTTCCCCGTCCGTTGTGTGCTTCTGTGATATGCGCTATCTGCCCTGTGGTCGGTCTCTCGGCATGCCTGTGTTGGTCTATTCTTGGACAATGGCTGTATTCACCGGCTTCTGTCGTAGGGCTGTGGTTTCGGTGTTGGAATGGAAGGTCATTCAGTGCTGTCTGCTCTCCCTTGTGTGGGCGGCAGGCTGCCTTTCCGCTCTGCGTTGGGCCTTGTGTGTGGATGTAATTCTTGGGCCACCTGTTGTCGGTCACCGGGCTCTTTGGTGTTCCGTTTCATGTGTCTTGTTCATATGTGCAGGGTGGTATGGGTTTTTCAGTGTGGTACTGGCGTTCCTCTTCCCGAAGGGGCCCTGCTTCTCCTAGTTGGTGTTGCCGCCGCTGTGTGCTTCGCCATGTTTGTTACACTGGGGTGTGTCCTGCTGTTGCGTGACTTCACTGACATGTGTGCGTCGGTTGTGTGGCGTTGGGTGTTGTCCGTGAATTGGGCGTTGGGGACATGTCTGTGGCAGGCCTGTCACGTGTCATGTGCGTTCGGGGTGGGGCTGGTGTGTGTGCTGCTTGGTTGTGTCCCTGTGTCTGTGTGCGACGCATGCATGGCGCTGCGGTTGGCCTCTGCGTTGTGCGCATGTGTGGCGGCGTCATCGGCGCTTTGGGGCCGTGACGGGGTGGTTGGTTCCTAGTCCCAGGTGGTGTGTACACATGTGTTCCGCGATGTTAGGATTTGGCCTGTGTGTCATATGTGGATGCGATGGTGGATGTGTAGTGTGCACGCGCTGGTGGGGGGTTGTCCGCTTTTTCCTCCCTTGCACTGTGTGCGCTGTTTGCGTGCACTTGTTGTGTGTGTGCCTACCTGCGTCTCCGCGGTACGTTGCGTCCTTGGTGGTGCATCAGCAGAAGCATGGGAAGGGCCTGCAGTGCTGGATTCATGCCCGGGGTGCCGCTTCTTCGTTGTCCGTGCTCTGCGTCCGTGTTTCCGCCTCTCTTTCACGTGCGGTGTCTCTTTGCCGTGGGAGCCGTTTGTTTGCGGCATCGTAATTTATGCGCCGGGCGGGACGTGTTTCGTCGGACGGTGTGTGTCAGTTGTGCTGCGCCGCTACGTGTGCGGGCGCACTTTGATGGCGGACGGTGTTGCTGGCTTGCCGGCGGTGTTTGGCCTGCTTTTCGCATCGTAATTGGGCGGGCGTGTGGACTGCTGCGTGCCGGCGGTAACTGGTGTTTTTTGCATCCGCCAGCACGGCGGTAGTGCTTCCGCCCGCCATCGTAATGGGCCCCTTAATAATTAAATAAAGATAATAGTTAATAAATTCTTTTAAAGTAAACTATGTATATGCATAAATTATGTTTGCGTGTTAATATTTTTTTTAATTAAGTTTCATTTTAATATTTACTTTAAATGTATATTAAATGTAATTAATTTTGTTAAAGATAATATTAATATTTAATATATTTAATATATATTATTTAATTTTATTTATATTTTTAAATCGATATTTTTTACATCTATATTTTTAACTTAGATATTTTTGGTTCGATATTTTTGCACTTACCTGTTTAAGTATAGGGAGTCGATATTTTTACTATCTATATTTTTTTTGTTGATATTTTTACCATTGATATTCTATCAGTGAACCTTTCCTGCGCCTCTGGCCTTGAGAGCTCCTCAACCGTTCACCTCAGCCACTCAGAGAGAGAGGACAAGCTCCTACTGCCCCCCAGTACTCCTAACTTACTCAGTTACTTGAAGCTGAAGCAGGGGAGCAAGCAGTGAGTCCCAAAAGCTGCGGGGGGGGGGGGCAGGTACGGGGAGCTCGAAGAAGCGCTGATGATGGTGATGGAGATTGGCTCCCAATTCAGCACAATGCACTGAAATGCAGCTTCAGCTCTTCTTTCTATGCAGCTACCTTCAATCTATAATTTGTAATTTCTGCATCTTGGTGGGTGAGGCTGCTCTATTTCTTTACAGCATGAGGTTTCGTGTAGAAAGTCGAGCACCTTTTTTCCTGGTGGATACGTTTTTCTACAACAATTAGTAGGTAACTCTATGGATAACGAATCTGTTTGTTCTCTTAGGAAACCAACCACATTTATATGAGTAAATGAACATGAGTCTGTACATTTAAGTCCTCGTTGGTTCAAGTACCAAAATAAAAAAAAGCACTCTTCCAACTTGTCCATTCAAGGTATGAGCCCCCTTTCACTAAGGTTTGTCTTTTTGGTATGTAATGTGCAAATACTTTTTTGTAACCTCTTATGTGACCTCTATTAAGCCCTACCACATGTTCCAACGTGGCCTCACAAGGTGTGATTTACCCTGTTTATAAAGAAAGAAGGATATATGACGCACTTTTAAACTGGGAAATACTGCCATGCAGCCTGCCGCGCCTGTGGCGCCTGCCGCGCCTGTGGCACCTGCCACTGTGTCACTCATGCATACCACTTATGCTATGCCCTCTTCACCTACACAGACAAGCTTTTCTTACTCTCCCTTAATCTGCCCCCTGAGCTGGACGCTGCAATCGACTATTTATAAGTGCATTGTGGCTTTGAACCATGATGTCATTTCAGACATCCAAGTTACACTTGCGTGGTTGGTTACCTCATGTAGGTTCATGTGAAATGCCTGATTGCACATATATGGTGTGTGTACACAATGTGTATCGATTATCACTTTATGCACTCAGTGTATCAAAGGAGTGTTTATGTAAGTGTTTTTAATTGTAGGTCTTAGGGATTTTTCTAAACAGGCCTTCAAAGCCCACACCAGGCCGAAACGCATCAACACCAGCACAAGGCCAATCCTCCATATGAAAGGAGGGAAACAATAAAAGATTCTTACTATAGTGTTATTAATAACTGACAAGCTATAATATCCTTTATGAAATGTGAGTGGCTACTTTTACTGATTACCTCAAGAACTCCTTTTTGAAAAAATAATAGTAAGTCTTGTTTGTATGCATTGATAAATTTGCATCTTCACATATTTTTGCTAAAATAAACTGTGATTACTTCGAGAATACTTGTGGATCAAAAGAACGATATATGCATGATTAAATTTTTAAATTCAATGATAATATTCAGGAGCTTTCCTTAGCTAGCTGCAATTAACAAGTAATTGATCTATTCCTATGAGAGCATGCCGGTTTGGTCTAGAGTTGCTTCCCCCATCTCTCAGGGGTTGTACAGAGCGCCCTAAGTGTGCAATCAGTCTATTCATCGGACACTCTGCATGAACGTGGAAGAAAGTTAAGTGTCAGAAAAATGTCTCCCTTTTCATGCAGGCACAATTCAGGTACAGAAGTGGTCTGTTCTCAAGGGAAACTACCACGAGAGAGTTACAGTTGGAAAACAGAATATCTCAGCTTTCCAGCAATACTTGTCCCATTGCTGAAGTTACCAAATGATTGTGGTAGAAAGTGATCACTGGTCTTAAGGAACCTACAAATTGGGTACAGGGAGGGAGTAGAAGACGGGTGGATTTCTTAGGGGTGGAGTAACCGGGGGCCAGAATTGCTAAGGGCAGTTTCATGAGCTGCAACCGAGTCAATGAAACCGTACTATCTTTACAAATTCGGACCCCAAACAAATTTCACAGGGGGAAAAAAATGTGCTTAATCTGTTCTTGCTTATTTTGTTGGTTACAAACGCATGCGGTAGAGTTGTACGTGTATCCAGCAAGTGTCATGGCATAACAGAAATAATATAGCCTGGTTTGTTAATGCACTTGCTGGAGAAAGCTATGTAATCTCCGATCACAGGCTTGAACCATGATTAAATAGCTTTGAAAGATAATTGGTACACTGCTTTATAGTCTAGGTAGCAAAGTACAATAGATTAACAAACTTGTACTATTAAAGCTTAGCATTAAGTGCCACAAAATTCCATTTTCATTGTGAGCTATTTAAAAGTTTATGATTCCTGTAATCACGTACATACTCAGCATATACATAGAATCCACACAGCTCTACGTATTTAATATAGATACAGAGGTAGCAAATGAAAGAAAATCTTGCAGATTACATTTTATCTCTTGTCATGGTGCAAAGTGGCACACTGATTGTCTATTTGCTATTATAGGGTGGTAGCGCTGGCGACAATGTGTGCGTTGGGGGGGGTTTGTTTGACAGCTGTATGTATGTGTGCATGTGGTATTCCCATAGCGCAAACCTAACCAAAAGGCAGCAGAGTGCTGTAGAGGGTCAAAGACCAGCATAAAGCCAACGAGTGATAGGAGCGGTAGCTGGGGTGTGAACGGTTAATGCATCGTGAAGTAGTGTTCTTTAAAGAGATGAGTCAACTCTTTCCAAATTGGAGCTCAGTTGGAGGTACTGATGGACACGCAGATGTTGTTCATGATCCTGGGTGCAAAAATGGAAAAGGCCTGATGCTTGTTTTTTTTTACATTTCTCAGTTTCCAATCCTGGCTGCAGTTGCACCTTGTGCCAGGTGTGCCGAGAACCACCAGAGATGGTGAGTTTGTCTGCAAGATAAGGCGGGTTGTGAGATGCAGTCGGCTTTGAAGATTGTGTGGGTACACTCAGCGCAGGCGTAGCTGTAACAGAAGAAATTGCTGATAGTTTGTGAAGTGAGCTATATGAAGCTAAGTGGCAAGGTGTAGAGGGAAACAAGTCTCCCTGCCCTGCAGGGTGTGAGTCTGGCTCACACGCTTAACATATGCCGGCGCTGCAGCATGTGTTCTGATGCACACACACTGCACCGGGATGATTTGCTGGGGCCGGACCCAAACCTGGTTCTGGCTCAAGAACAGCAGCTGGAAGAAGAATCTGGCTGTTTCCCACTCTAATAACAAGGAGTGCAGTAGGTGCAGTGGTGATGGGGCCCAAGGGTATCAAAGATCATCTAGACCCCAAGCACAAGGGTCCACCCGCAACAAGGGTCTATCATTATGTATATGTCATGGGTTAGTTATCAAGATTCATCCCTATTGCCCATAGTATTGGTCTAGTAATGGCCAGAATGCAATGTGTTTGGAAAGATCCAGGAGTGGCTGAACAGAACATTCACACAAATCAAGTGTTAGCTTGGTAACAGTATCATGGACACACACAAGAAACATTGTTGGGCTTTGGTATTTCCTTGCATTATTAACAAATATTGACCTTCCTTAGACAAATAAAAATCCAAAGTAGGCTAAGCAAAGCCACTGTAATCTGATACTTTACTTCCCATATCGTGAAACATGGCTACAACTCCAGTAGTGCCCTTTGCTATTAAAGGTTAAATGTTCAAGTCTGAGCCATCCATCTTCTGCTGCTATGGGGTATTACATGGCAACCCATTACCAATCGAGATCATTTTGTTGACCCAAGACCGTTGAACTGCAGAGTGAGCCAGGCCAAGATCTGAACCCACGACCTCTAAGTTAGGGGCAGATTTCTGCAGCAGAAGCCTGATCTGTGTTGTCCTTATGGTCATCGATAAGGAGGAGAGCCTGGTAGTGAACCAGCCAGGACCCTGGCGCAATTGCTGTTTCTCACTAAACACAGTTGTGCCTGGGGTTGGGCTCTCAACATGGACCTGGCCGAGCAGCCTCCAAGCATTGTGAGAGACTGCTGTGCAGCGCCGCGTCATGGCCGTGGATCACCATGTGGTGCTGCTCACATCCTGTGCACAGTATCTACTGTGCCTGCCAGTCCCACAGCCTGCTGCCAGGGCCCGGCTTACGCATCTGTTTTCTACTTATGTGTGTGGACGTATGAAGGGCGACATGTTTGTGTTCCATAGTCAATGGGTGGTAGCCATCCTCAGTAATGCAGGCGGTGCAATATGCACTTTGCTCTCCTGGCTTCAACACCTTTACTGTGGTAGGTAGGCAGTCCATGTGGGATATGCTGTCTACATGGGGGTAATCCAAGTTGGTTACCCAATCAGTACCAGGAGGATGCTCTGAGGGGTCCAGCCCAGCTCACTGTAAGGCGACCATTTCCAGACTGTGTGTACAATTAGAGTTGGCACCTCAGTTATTTTTTCCCACATCATCCTGGGGGAAGACATAGAGGAAAGCCTTCCTTTGATTATTTTTGGGATTTTAGCAGGCGAAGGGTGTGCTCAAAAATTGGGGAAGATACAAACCCATTTGCTTTTCATCTTGATAATCATAACTCAAAGAGAAATATGTATAAAATGGGTTTTCAATATATCACCTTCTTGCCTGGACTGGATGGACTCTGCTAAACATATCGGTAGACTGGACTGTTTAATTGGTTCAACGAAGAGAATGAAAATGTGGGAACCTCTCCTCTCACCCCTGGGTTGAAGGTACTCACAGTGGGGACAGGTTAATGGCCATTAGGAGGTAAGGGGGTAAATTTTAACTATGATATTCCAAGGATCAAAGACAAACTTCAACAGTAGCGCAGTATAGCAGTAGCTTCCGCAACATCCCTCTAACAATTGTTTGAAGGAGGCTAGATAAAGGAGGTTAAACCCATAGTGGTTATTCTGCATTCTCAGGTCGTTTCCATACTATGTCTGCCGCCTATGTCATATATGAGTGTCATATATGAGGACTAAAAAAAATATATTTATATATATTCTCACAACATCATGCCCTCATGAGAGATATGCTACTGGCAACAGATTAGTACTTAGCACAGTTTCAATGTCAACTGTCCCAGTTGGTCAAGCACCCACAGCATCAGCCTCGCTCTCACATGTGCATACACACGCACATACACACACATATGCATGCGCACATACCCACACACACACACACGTGTGCCCATGTGCACACAGCCCACCCTCACTCATTCTCTAACAATCTCTCTCTCTCCCTATCTCTGTGACTCTGTCTCTCTAACGCTTTTTGATAATCTCACAGAGAAACTCATGGATCTGCTTAATTGAGTGACCATCACTGGTCCTCGGTATGATGCAGGGAACAGTACTGAAATGCTTAGACTATTCAGCGATGTGGGACACTTAGTAGGCTGACCCTATTCCAGTGCTTGAATTAGGACCCATGATACCCTGGTTGCATGGGGGTCTTTACAAAGCTCAGGACCTTATCGTGGACCCAGATCAGACCCAAATGGAACTTGAGAAGTACATTTGATTTTATAAATGAGTGATATTTCAGTACTCTAGCCAGTCTCACAACTCAAACATACAAACGTAGTGCACTCACCCCGGTGCCCCAGCCTGCTGTACAAGCCCAGCAGGGCCTGGGACTAGGCCTGTTCCCGCTTCCATGCACCCCAGCACACTGCCACAGCTTTGGAGTGTGAAGCTAGCTCTGGGTGCAGGGCCATCGGCAGGCCAGGCCTTGCACCATATTTCTTGTCCACAGTGGTCACAGCTAGGCCAGGAGCCGTCCCCATGACACCAAGATGGCTGCACACTACTACAGCCATGCCCAGGGGAGCCTGCTCAAGTGTTCCGAATAGGAAGAGTGCTATTTTTGTGTAGAGTAAGTGGCTGCAATGAGTCTTCCTTTATGTGATTTTTATGTTTTTTGTATTTTTAAAAAACATTATACATGTTTTTACGAAAACTTGATTTCAGTTAAATGTTTGGTTAACTAATAGCAGCAGCATGAATGCAACACTATGAGAGGCTGCAACCTTACTACATGATACAGGTAGCACGGTAGGTTTGCCGTTTGCTATTTTAGGTCATTTGATAAGGAATTAATGTAGACGATTGTTAAAGATATTTAAGTTAATGGATGTAAAAACAATTTAAAGCAATTATTTGGGTTTGCTTGTAAGCAATGTGAGGAATCCTCCTGACGAAGGGAATTCATTTGCTGAAAAGCATCGAAGGTTGGGACACATATTGTACTGTATCTGATACCCGTTTTTTTTTTAAAGAAAACTAAAGTGTTCTGGTAGTTGTAGTTTTGTGTTTTTTCCGTTATAGTAGGAGAGTGAAAACATCTGATAACCAGTAATTGTTAAATGAAAGCTCAGGGCTCCATACTTGGTGTCCTAAAGACTTGAGCAATATGGTAACCCTAACTGGGAGAGTGGGAACTGTCTACAAAAAAAGTCATATCTGTCTTACTCGTATGTCTGCACTGACCTTCACATTTGTTTCAAACGTGCACCCTCTGCATTCAACCTGTGACACACACAACAGAAATATAGAAGGAACACATCAATAATATCAAGGCGGTCTGGTCTTCTTTCCACCTCATGCCTCTTTCTTCCACCAACTCTTTCTTTAGTTCACTCTTGCAGGTTCTTTGCAGGTTCCTTTTCACGCCCGCTTTCTCGCTTTGTCACTGTTTTGTTCCTGTAGTTCTCACCCTCCTTCTTTCTCCCTTTTCTGCCTTTCTCTCTCATGCTTGGGTCAAAGTCTGTCCCCCCTAAAACAAATGGCGGTGTCCACCGCTTGCAACCACCACCACCAAATTTAGCACAGACCTTACAGCTGCACATGTTTGCAGGCTTTATAGGTTAGAACCTGCTGAGCCGCAACAGCATTTTCTGCTTGGCCGGTACTGTTGCATATTTGTTGCAGTTGTTGAGTTTGTCAGTGTTTCTGCAGTGGGGTTTCCTGCTGTGTATTTGTGGTTGTGTATTATTTCTGCTTCAGATGTAACAATGTTTTATGGCTCGCTGTTCTGGATTAGTGATAATTGCTCTCAGCAAACGGATGCCTTTGTTGTTTTATGACTAAATAATCTTCTTCCCTGATCACAACAATTCCTATCAGTACGTTTATTTTTAGCCTGCTTAATTTGCAAAGGTGGCATTGTCCCTTTAATTCTTACAAGTTTACAGCATAGTTCAAAGGTGTTTCAGTTCTGCTTTCTAGTAGGAAGATTTTTTCACTGAATGGGTTTTGTTGTATTGCTGCAGTGTAGTGCAGCAGTGGCTTTTTAGGTTTCGCCTGCACAGCTTCTAATAGTATGCTGGAATGCTTACTTTTTATTACTTAGTTGTGTAAAGCAGATGCTTTAGCCTTAGAACGCTTGTGGCATTTCCTATTCATGCCTCAGTACCTTTCTTTGTACTTTGTAGGTATTATCGGATTGATTTTTTCAACTTAATCTATGTGGTCATTATGTTCAAATTTTAAATGTAATAAACATTGCATGTAAAAATAAAGTTAACATATAAAAGCTATGCTATACTTTACTACTAAACAGGCAGCCACACGTGCAGTTACCTTGCAGACAACAGGGTCATGATTTGAATGGTGCAACAGGTGCAGTGGCACCGGGGCTAAAAGCTCTAGGGACCCCACTAAACCCAGATTATTGCTAAATTTTAAAACTAATCAGGCAGTCACAAACGCAGTTGCCTTGCAGACAACAGGGTCATGATTTCAGTGGGGCAGCAGGTGCAGTGACACCAGGAAAATTGCTTTCTTTTACTACTAAACAGGCAGCAACAAGTGCAGTTGCCTTGCAGACAACAGGGTCATGATTTGAATGGTGCAGCAGGTGCAGTAGCACCAGGCACAAAAGTTGTCAGAACTCCTCTAAACACATAATATTGCTATATTTGACGACTAAACAGGCAGTTACAATTGCAGTTACTTTGCAGTTTAAAGGGACTTGATTTGAATGATGCAGCAGGTGCAGTGGCACCGGGGCTAAAAGCTCTAGGGACCCCACTAAACCCAGATTATTGCTAAATTTTAAAACTAATCAGGCAGTCACAAACGCAGTTGCCTTGCAGACAACAGGGTCATGATTTCAGTGGGGCAGCAGGTGCAGTGACACCAGGAAAATTGCTTTCTTTTACTACTAAACAGGCAGCAACAAGTGCAGTTGCCTTGCAGACAACAGGGTCATGATTTGAATGGTGCAGCAGGTGCAGTAGCACCAGGCACAAAAGTTGTCAGAACTCCTCTAAACACATAATATTGCTATATTTGACGACTAAGCAGGCAGTCACAATTGCAGTTACCTTGCAGTTAAAAGGGACTTGATTTGAATGGTGCAGCAGATGCAATGGGACTGGTGCTGTGGCACCGGGGCAAAACGCTCTAGGGACCCCACTAAACCCAGATTATTGCAAAATTTTACTATTAAACAAGAAAGTCATCTAGCAGGCAATAGGGTCATGATTTTCATGATGTAGCAGGTGCAGTAGCATCAGGACCAAAAGCTATAGGCACCCCACTAAACACCAAATATTGAAATATTTTACTACTAAACAGGCAGTCACAAGTGCCTTACAGGCAATAGGGTAATGGTTTGAATGGTGCAGCAGGTGCACTGGCACCAGGGCCAAAAGTTGCCATAACTCCTCTAAGCACCAAATATTGCTATATTTTAGTATTAAACAGGCAGTCACAAATGCAGTTACCTTGCAGGCACTAGGGGCATGATTTGAATGGTGCAGCAGGTGCAGTGGCACAGAGACCAAAAGTTGTCAGAACTCCTCTAAACACTTAATAATATTATTCCATCAATTAATTCTATTATTTACCTCTTTCATTTTCAAAATTCTGCTATTATTTACCCGCACTATTCCACTAGTAACAGCATAAACAAGTCATAACACGTTAACAGACTTTCTGTAACTTATATTATGCAACTACTCAGCAAGCTACAACTTATAACAAAATACAGCTTATTATTAATCACATAGGCCAAACCTAGTTCATTTCACAATGCTTGTTATTTTTGGCAGATGTTGCTGTGTACTTGAGCCTTAGAAGCTCATGTTGGTAAATTCCTATTTATTGTCTTATTTACAGTTTGGCCGGGCCGTTGGTCTGCCAGGGCAGCAGAGAGATTTATTGTGCTGCCCTTGCAGGAGACCGACCTCCATATTTAGAGATCTCCATAAGACGGGCAGAGATCTCTCTGACTTTAGAAATTGTGCTGCTTGCAACTTTCTGTTGAAGGCACTGAAAGTTTGCTGAGGGGTTACCATGTTTAATATGGGAGTTTGTTTTGAAAAACAAAAAATAAATGGCCCTGATATGCAGGGAGTTTTCTTCCAGCATAAGAGAGTCATGTTTTTCCTTTCCTTTTCGGGACCACCACGATTTCCATGGCACTTCCAAACTGGAAAATAGTACATCCCAACCTCTGTCCTAAATTGGATGGTATGGTCTGAGGTACTTTGCCCAACAACCCAAAGTCAGTCGTGCCTCCAGTTAAAGGTTTCCGCTGTCAGAACTATCAGATGATCCACTTCTGGAATCATGGAGATTCACCTGACTCCGGCCCATGATGCAACAACATTTGTGTAACCTGTCAGCCAAAAACAAAATAAACCCCTTCAATCTTTCAGCTGTAGGCAGATCTAGGGTGAAAAAGCTCAACTTCTCACATAGCCAATCGACTCAGGTTTGAGGTTTCTGGAGATTGAGAATAGTGGCTGATTTGCATTGGAGTAAACAAACTGAGGAAAGAAAAACAAAATCCCTGGTTTGGGGAGGATGTGCATAATTCGAGTCTAGACTCTACCAGCAGAATTTCCTCCACCGTATATTATGAGAGAGGAATTTCTGCAGGTGGATTCTTCTGCGATAAAGGCACATAAGACCATTTTCATTACCACCTAACACATGTTCATTGCGACCCATTATTTTCCGTTCCAAAGGAGTTGATAGAGTTCTTAAGTGTTGCAGAAAGTTGTAACTCTTGACAATATAGATATCTTGTTGAGTTGTGTTATCCCTGTGTTTGCAATGTCAAACATTTTTTTCAGGTCATGGGCTGCAGTTTATCGTGGTGTCCCCTGGGCCTTAGATAGAGATACTCTTTCTTGCAATTGGTTGACCAAGCGCTCACAAAGTGTCCTTGGCTTGAAAGTGGCTTGCCAATTTTAACTGAAGCAACAGTCTATGCTAACTCTTGGAGTTGATTAGGATTATGCATTTGAGTACAGTATGGCACTTTTAATCACACACTGGTCAATGTCCTTTTCATGGTTATTCTAATTATTTATTAAGGAATACAACTTTATTACACATTTAGGAGAGCAGTACAATTAAAAATAAATACAACAGAAAGAACCAAAATATATAAAACGTCAGTGGGTTGATTTATTGCCCCCAAAAAATCAAGACTTAGAAGATTGAAGTGAGAGGAAGCTATTCATTCATGAGGTGAAGATTTCCTTCAGGGAGATGCTCACAAGCATCACAAAGCCTTAGCATTTCTCAGATTGTTTTAGGTTCCCATACATCCAAAATCTGTGAAAACTGTGATTGTCCATCAACCAGTCAATGGAAATCTAGATTGTCACAGGACATGTCAGTCAGGTCTGGCACAACAGTGTCAGATTGTCTTTGGGTGAAGACAGATGGGTTCGCTTATGTTTCTGACACTGAGTGCTGGGAAGAAGTTCAATTCAATCCACAAACTGGAAAAAACACAGAATTGTTGGCAGTTTTCACTGGATGTTTGGGTACATGTTGCTGTAAGAAGTTTCTGAAGGCACTTGAACCTCCCCTTTCTCTTGATGTTTTTTGGTAGATCTAGAAGATGCAACAGTGTCTGCAAACTGGAAGGTCACTTTTGTAATTTTTGGGTAATTATGTACATGGTTTTCACGTTTATAGCCAACCAGCCCATTCATAGTCTTATTTCTTGTAGTTGAGACTACTTGAAAAGATTTGTGGAAATTGGTAACGTCTTGGTTGGACATGGCCCTCTCTTGGTGGTCACCCCCAAACCTTTTGCCTTCACCCCTGCAGTTTTTTTGCTGAATTCATTTGCACTCTACCATTGTTAACCAGTGCTAACGTGCTTTTGATCCCTCCCTAAAACATGATAACATTGGCTTAAAGCTGATTCCCATATTTAACTTACATTTAAGTCCCCAATAAAGTGGTAAACCATATACCTAGGGCCTGTAAATTAAATACTACTAGTGGGCCTGCAGCACTTATTGTGCCACCCATTTAAGTAGCCCAGTAAAACATGTCTCAGGCCTGCCCTTGCAGCCTGCCTGCAGTTTTATTCTGCTAATTTGACTTGCCAAAATAATCCCTTTGCCAAGCCGAAAATTCCATTTTTAATACTGTAGGACGCTGGCTCTTTATGTGATATACCAATAATTGGTTATATTGGCTAAAGATTCCAGAGATTCCCTCAGAAGTGTACAGGGCTCAATGTAAACCCAAAGTGCTCTATTTGTGGTAGTGTGGTCGAGCAGCCTTAGGCCTAACACAGAGGAGTGCAACACATCTGTTATATACACATTGACCAATAAATGACACACAACTCAAAAAGGAGATCCACACCAATTTTATAAAAATAAGATTCTTTCTAGATTTATTTTAAGACCAAGATGCATGTTAAAAGGTAAGTATGTTTTTCAATAAAAATGCTTTTCATTTTAAAAAGTGGGCACTGCAATTTTTCAGTTCAGTAATGTTCACCTATGGGAGGAAAACAAGAATGTAGTTTTGAAGGCAAGTACACAGCTTACAAATCCAGTGCTCGGAATTTCAGGTCAACACCAGGCAAGGTTCAAATTAGTACCAAGAGTCCACCAGCAGAGGCACAGGGGCGGCCAGGTGCAGAGGTCTAATTCGGGGTTGAGCGCCCAATGCTAACCAGTGGAGACTGGGGGTGATCGCAGTTGCGCTGCTCACAGGTAAGTAGAGCAGTGTCGGGGGTCGATCTCCTGGAGTTAAGGTAAGCACAGGGGGGGCCACAAGGCAGGACCAAACTTACACCCTCAGCGGCACAGAGGCGGCCAGGTGCAGAGTGCCAACACAGCATCGGGAGCCCAATGCAAATCAATGAGGGAGATCAGTTTTGGAGAAAGGCTGCAGGCTCGGGCCAAGAGGCTGAACAAAGAAAACCACAGCTGCCCAGGTAAGTTATGATGCTAGGGGACGTAGGGACATCATTGGTCAAGCTCCCCAAGGCACAGGGGCTTCGGGTGCAGGGGTGTCCTTTTGTGTTGGGAACAGCTTACTGGGCAGGTCGAGGTAAGGGGGAGTCTTTGGGCTGAGGCTGCAGGCGTGAGATAGAGTATGGCAGGGGTCAGCCCACAGTGAACTCTGGCTCAGAATCGATGGGGAACCTTTGCAGGACCGGTGGGCCACTTGGACTCGGGCTGTGGGCATCGGGTGCAGAGGTGAGTCTGGAGGTGGTTTCGCGGTTCCTCAGGGCAGAGCTCTTCGGTTTTAGAGTTGCTTTCTTCTTGGATAGGTCCGCTGTCCACAGGAGTTTCTTGATCTCTATAGAAGGCAGGCAGTCCTCCCAGGGTTTTGGAGGTTGCTGGGCCTGCTGGATGAGTCGACTTTTGTAGCAAGGGAGAAAGGCAGCAGACAGGCCGGTAGGGCTGACATCAAGTCTGCCACTGGTCCTTCTTCTTCCTTACTGGTGCGGCTCTCCGGTGTCCGGGCTTCGTAGGTCATCAGGAATCTGATTTAAGGGTCTGGGGGTGCAACCTAAATACTAGATTTAGGGGTGTTACAGGGGAGTGACAGGTAGGGACTATTAGGTTCCTTACCTGGGGTGTCTACACCCTCTATTATACAACCCTCATGTGGGAGGGGGCATAGTCCAGTGCCCACCATCTTCAAGATGGTGGGCACTGGAAAATGTGCTTTACTTCGCCTCCAGCACCTGAGGGTTGGAGTTGGCAAAGGAGGGCATACCTCCTATTCTCACTTATTTTTCCCAGGGGCTGCCATCTGCTGCTAGCAGCAGAGGCTGGGGTCGCATTACAAAAGTGGCAAGGCCTTTAAAGCTTCCCTCTCAGGCACTGTGCCTGCCTAGGGGAGGAGGTGTGACAGCTCCACCCAGGATGGATTTAGTTTCTGACCTCAGCGAGCAAGGGCTCTCGACCCAGGGGTCCAGACACCAGTCTGGTGGTGGAAGGCTGCCTAAAGCCAATCAAAGACCACACCAGGTTTGGTAGGTTTTTAGGGGGCACCTCTGAGGTACCCTCTGAGTATATGTTTTAATAAAACCAACACTGACATCAGTGTTGATTTATTAAGAGGCGCTGTTTGGTACCAAACACTCCTGGGTTCAGGGAAGCCATCATGGTGCTGCGGAACTAAAGTTGTCGAGTTTCCAACCCATGTACTCTCTATGGCATTGCCTGGCACTTACAATATTGACTTAAAGTTTGTAGGGGCATATCTGCTCATGCAGAAATGCCCACACCTGAGATATAGTGCACCTTGCCTTAGGGCTTATAAGGCCTGTTAAAGGGGTGACTTACCCATATCTTAGGTAGTGCTGCTTTGACATGGCACACAGGCAGTGTGCAATGTCGACTGTGTTGTTTTTGTCTGCAGCAAGACATGTAGGCTGCAGTGGCAGTCATCATGGCCTTGGTGAGGGGTGCCTGAGGAACCCTCTTCAGTCCAAATGACCTAGGTTACAGGGGTACCATTTACTAGGGACGTATAGGGGGATCTGAAGTTGTGCCAATCGTGGTACAGTTTTAGGGAAGAAGCTCTGGCAAAGGGGACCTGGTTGGCAGGGACCCCCATGCACTTTCAATCAAAACCACATCATGTTCCAGGCAAAAAGTAGATAGCTACCCATGTCAAAAAGGGCACTTTCTCACAAATACATATGTCACCCCTAAGGTAGGCCATAACGGGCTCGTAGGGCAGGGTGCATTGTAATTGAAAGGTTTTACAAGTTTTTTCATGACTTGGTAGTGAAAAACTCACAAATTTGTTTTTCACTACTGTGAGACCTTCCTCTCTTATAGGATAACAATGGGTTTACTTTTTACAATAAATACGTGCTAACTTTTGATTGGGAGCAGGTAAGAAAGGTAAGTTTGGTGTCTGATGAGTTAGAATTTAGAATCCTCTTTAATAGTAAAGTAAGATTTTAAGTCACAATGCTGAAAATGGCACTTTTAGAAAGATGCAAAAGAAACAATTGATGGACGGAATGCTGGACAATGCAAACATTCACCCCCAGTCACAAAGATCTAGGTTTAATCCATCATTCTTTTGCTCACCACCCCAGTTTGAACCCAGCCATATGCAAATCAGTTTTGACCCTGTTCCTTATGGGAACAGTTCAGCCCGAACTGTCAAGCCAGGTCCTCCCTGGACCAGAAACAAGCATCCTGGGACCGGTTTCAGGGCATCACCCTTCATCAGCCAGGCTAGCTTGAATCCAGTGGTGAAGTGAGCACGGGACCCACGACTGGGCATACCCTTCCCACTTAGGGCGACATATGCAAAAGAAACAATTGATAGACGGAATGCTGGACAATGCAAACATTCACCCCCAGTCACAAGGATCTGGGTTTAATCCATCATTCTTTTGCTCATTACACCACCCCAGTTTGGACCCAGCCATATGCAAATCAGTCTTGACCCTGTTCCTTATGGGAACAGTCCAGCCCGAACTGTCAAGCCAGGTCCTCCCTGGACCGGAAACAAGCATCCTGGGACCGGTTTCAGGGCATCACCCTTAATCAGCCAGGCTAGCTTGAATCCAGTGGTGTAGTGAGCCTCTGGATTCAAGCTAGCCTGGCTGATGAAGGGTGATGCCCTGAAACCGGTCCCAGGATGCTTGTTTCTGGTCCAGAGAGGGCCTGGCTTGACAGTTCGGGCTGGACTGTTCCCAAAAGGAACAGGGTCAAGACTGATTTGCATATGGCTGGGTCCAAACTGGCGTGGTGTGGTGAGCAAAAGAATGATGGATTTAACCAAGATCCTTGTGACTGGAGGTGAATGTTTGCATTGTCCAGCAATCCATCCATCAATTGTTTCTTTTGAACTTTTAGAAAGATGGCATTTTTTTGTCCTAGCCGTTTGGTGGCTGCAGCCTATCACATGACTAGCTGTACTTACCAGTTGACCTTTGTGTATTCCTCCCAGACAGCATCACAATAGAGGGTGTGGGTGTTGGCAGGATTGGTCATCTCTGACTTGAAAGGGGGTGGAGCTGTCACATATCACACTTGCACTTCGAAGGCACTGGCCCAGCTCACACACAAAGGACTTCACACTAGCCTATCATGCCCCCAAACAGACTGGGACCAGGTCTAGGAGGCCGGAAATTCCAGACACATCTGTAGGGGGAAAATCCAGAATCTTCTCCCACTTCCAAGTGGGCACCAGTATTGGACCCTCAGACCAACTGTTCAGATCACTTCTGGAACTGTGGAAGACTCAGAAGAAGGACTGCTCTGCTGCAAGAAGAACTACACTGCTGCCCTACTGCTCTGTGGGTTTGAAGCTCTGTTGCCTGAGTTAGAAGGACTGAACCTGCACCTTGAACACTGGTCCACCAGAGTGACTCCAAGGGCTAGTTGGCTGTCTTCTTGATCAGAGCCCCAGGAACAGAAAAGACTCCAGCCATCTTGAACCTTACACCAGGACTCTGCCTACTGTGAGTCCTGGCTCCCCATGTGGTGCCTTCCCAGTAGGGGTGGGCAGTAAACTCTGCTCCGCGGGTGGAGTTTGCTGAGTTCTGCCACTCTGCTCTCCTCCTGGAATGTAGAGCTCAGCAAAAACTCTTCCAACCTGCCAGTGGAGCGGAGTTTACCGTTGCTCTCACCCCTAGTCTCAGCAATCCCGCAACAATAGGGGTTCTTGGCCCCCAATGACCCTCAGTAGCTAAGGGAACTTCATCCCCCAACCAGCAGCGTGCCAGGGGCCACTTTGCAGATTGGTTTAGAAAGGAGCGGGGCCTCTGACAACGTCTTAGAAAACCAGCGGTGGGGGACTTATTTGTGGCAACAATAGGGGTTCTTGGCCCCCAACGACCCTCAGCAACCAAGGGGACTTGATTTCCCAACCAGTAGTACACCAGGAGGCCCCTTTGTAGAGTGGTTGAGAAAGGGGCGGGGCTTCCGACAGCATCTCAGCAATCCCGCTGTGGAGGACTTACTTTTGGCAAGAATAGGGGTTCTTGGCCCCCAATGACCCTCAGCAACCAAGGGGATGTTATCTCCCAACCAGTAGTGTATCAGGAGGCCCCTTTGCAGAGTGGTTGAGAAGGGGGGCTGGCCTCCGACGACGTCTCAGAAATCCCTCTATGGGGGAATTACTTGTGACAACAATAGGGGTTCTTGGCCCCCAACGACCCTCAGCAGCCAAAGGGACTTCATTAGCCAAGCAATACTCTGCCAGCTCACTGAACTCCACAGACTTTGGTGGCGTTTTTCGGCAACTCTATGGAATTCTGAGGAGTGAAACTCTGCAAGCTCCACCCAGGTCTACTTCCCAGTCCTGGACGCTTGGAAGTGGGACTAGAGTTGCACTGCTAGCCCACCTGTGGGTCCCATCAAAATTGACACAGCACAATGCAACCCAACACAGGACCTCGCATTGCGGCCCTCGCAGCTCCTCATCGGAACCGATGCAATGTGTCACAACTTGACGCAGTGCTTGTCTCGTAGCTCTTGCATCTCCTCATCGGAACCGATGAAGATCAACGCAATCCGACGCAGGACCTTGCATCACACCTCGGAACCGCCGCTGCGTTGCACAAAGCCCTACATTAAGGACAGAAGGTACAATTCTCAGCGGGCCTTATATAGTCCCTGTATCTGGCCCACGCTCCATTGCGGTCGGCGTGAACTTGTGACTTTGTCCTAGCCCAGTGCAACCACATAACCACAGTTGGCGCTTTGTGCTTTTAAGCACTATTTTTACCTAAACATCTACAATTGCATATCGCCGGTTCTACGGATTAGATTTTTGTAATTTTGGTGTCAAATAATTTATTAAAATGTACAGTATATTTCTAAATTGGTGTAGGATTTTTCTTGCATTGAATTTTCATTGTATTATTGCTTGTGTGCTGCATAAATAAATACTTTACACATTGCCTCTAAGATAAACCTGACTGCTTCTGTGCCAATCTACCAGAGGGTTAAGCACCTGTAAATTTAGTGACTTTAGTGCTTCACATTGACTGGGATTGAGGTTCTTTTTTGAGAAGGGCTCATACCTTCATTAACCAACAAACGAATTTCTCCCAGTCTCCAAAGGAAACTTCAGAGACTAACTACTCGGGAACAACTAGTTATGGTCAAACAACTATTTAGATGGTGAGTCCCCACAGTCTTGCTGCTCCTATTGGGATGGTGGGCAAAGTTTCGCGTTTGGCATTGTCCGTCTCTGCCTTCCCTCACCGCTACCTCCCATTCACATAGGAAGCATGTGACATTGAGGCGACAGTGAAGTTGCCGACCCAACCTTGTATGTCCAGTGTGTGCCTGTGCAATGCCCCGCTACACTTCTACTTCCAGAACCTTCAGTGGGAGGGCAGTGGGCCAGAATGTTAATCTCCCTCTCTTCATCCATGACTGACAGGGCATGCTTTGATGGGCCACCTCTATTATAAACACATTGTTTGTTTGTTATACAGCATTGTATAGCTTGGGCTCCCATACATCCAGGGCCTGGGGTGGGGTCTGGTAACCCTGGCGTAATGGTAGACCTGATAACATGGACTCTGGACTTTCTTTACTGCAAAGGTCAAAGTGGATAAGAACTATAGGAATCAGTTTCCCTGTACCTTTTTCGTTCATACATATCCGTTCCTATACTGCATAAAAAATATATTCCCCAATGGTAGCAGACTCTCACAAATGTACCTTGTGGATTTCCTCCAAAGCCGGGGCACCAGCACAGATGATCATGCCTTCTCCGACACTCTGCATCTGCTGCAGACATTATCACAGAAGGGATGGAACTGCAAGGAGTTCTTCTCCTAGGGCCTCAGCCCTTATGAGCTCACTTTGTGCTGGGCAATTCCATTTGTTAGCAAGTCGTTTTGTTCAACATAAGTGTAGATGTTTGACCATTAGCATTTTGATGGGCAAATCTGCACATGAAATGATATCTCTGCCATCTCCCGGACAACTCTGAATCACTTTTGATTTCATCCAAGAATGTGGTCTCTCCAACTGAAAAACTGTGACTGCTTGTTTCACAAGCAAACTCAACGTAAGCTGTCAGAAGGCCCCATGTGACACCTTAATCCTGGTCTAAAAAATGGCTAACATTGCTTTGCGTTCTGGACCATGTTTCTTTTGCTCATTATGTTATACCAATTTGTTGGTGGATACTTAGTAAGGCTCATAGCTCTTTCTATTCACACTGTCCCTACTGAATCTGCCTCATGGTCATCACCCTCCCGGCTTCTACGACTTTGTGTCCCCCTCACAGTTCCCAAACATTTTATTTTCAATTAGACTACTGCTTCAGTGGGACAGGACAGAGGCAGGGACAGAAAGAGGCTGCCCTGTGGGATAAGACTAATTTATCGTTTGGTTCACCTGTTGCCAAATTACATATCGGACACAGTGTCCCAGTTTGCGCCACAGAGCAGGAAACTGGGCAAAGGCTGGGGCAGTTATTTGATTACAGAAAAAAATTAGCTGTCCCCAGGCAGGTGCAAACTCTGACACTTCGCACCTGTGATTGGCCGAACGCATTAGTGATGGACGGAGCTGTAGTTTAAAACTGTAGCTCTTTCTTTCATTGGAAGCAGAACTGACCTCATTGTTAAACAGCAACAGGGACGCCCCTTTAGCCGGGTGTAATGAGTGACTGCACCTGCCTGTAGAGGAACGTCCAGATTGTTGCTGGGATCCCTGTGCCCCTCGCAAGTCCACCTGTGGGGTGCACTGATTGTCCACTGCTTCACATGTGGTGCAATATTTGTGCACCAGATGTGAAATGGTGTGCAATCGGTTATTTACCCCTCTGCCCTATTAGCCCTGTGCCTGCATCTGAAATGCAGTGTGAGTGCAAATGCATTCCTTCATTTACATGGAGCCACATCTCAGTGCAAATGAGAAAAGCCCTGTTACAGATGGGGTGCACAACTGTCTGTGGCTCCTTTTCTAATATCTTTGAGAACCGGTGTGCAAAAAGTGGGCACAAACACCTATTGCGCATCAGGCCCTGTACATAAATGATTGTAGTGGCTGTCTTTGGACTCTCATCACCATTTGTCAACTCTCACTTGTACTTGGTCATTGGCAACATTCACAGTCTAAGTCCAGACTAATTAATAGTTCTATGACATTCTGTGAACCAAGACTGACACTTCATTGGGTTATATCTGCAGACTGGGCTGCCTGGCCCTGACATGGTCACCATGAAATCTTGCAAAGTAACAGCTCTTGATGATCTCTCAAGACATCATGGCAGCCATCTAGGGATAAGGCCATACTGACCTGAGTGATGAAAATCCAGTATGGCCTCTACTTTAGAGTCAGGCTCCCTATCGCGTTCTAGTGCAAACATTAAAAAAGCTAAACAAGTCCACCTACAGTGCCACTGCCACTTCCCTATAGCGCTGGAATGAGAAAGAGGGTTGCACTTGATGGCAGTACCCAACCAGGTTGAGAGCTGCCCTCTTACCCTGGATAAAGACCGCTCTTTCAAATCACTACTGAAATAGGTGAACATCCTCAAAATGCTATAGGTAATAATGTCTTTTCTCGCAAGCAATGACTGAAGGGGGCTGATCCACAGCAAATGAGCCGAATGGGGCAGAACCTTTGTTCAACAAGAGTTCCTGACTCCGCTAGATCTAAAACAGCATTGCATACATCACAGATGAAGATCCACAAAAAGCAAATCGTTACCATTATTGATGGAGGGAGCGCCATCATGACCCGCTCGAGTCCTTGCCAGGGGCGTAGCCTAGTCAGTGAGATTCGGAAGGTGTGAATCTCAAATGTCTCTATTGAAAAAGCAGTGGGCTGCAGGGTGGAGTGGTGAGATTGCCATTTATTATATTTCAGTTTCCTTTCTGAAAAAATTAGCAAGCTAAAAGCTCTTAGTGAGATGAGAAAAAGAAGAAAAACAGGCAAACATAGCAGACCCGACCCAGGACCCCCAGGTCCAACTACTAAGCCAAGAAGGCATGTGGAGGGGTGTCATACCCCAACCGCCCCCCCTACAAAGCTACGCCTGTGTCCGTCCCACTAGTTCCTGGCAGTTCTCCTTGGGAATTCATGAATACAGACACGGGCAGCACAGCAGCCTGAAGTACATGCCCTGGGATCATTTATTCAAAATGCATTTTCACTGCACGTGCTCTTCTTTGTCTCTGCTACAAGAAGCCTTGATGATAGTATTGTCAAATCGCAGCATGTAGGCAGGGAACCATGTTTCCAGTCCTTGCCTTTTACAAATCATTTTACCCCAATGTACTAATCCTGAATCGAAAATAGAGGTGGGTGCGCCAGCAAAATAAAAAAGCAAGTCAAGCCAGAGCCGAGCCACTGGTCTCGTTTGACTCTAAGAGTCTCTGCCCGAACCAAGCAATGAAAATGTTTGACACATATTGTGCAACAAATATAAAGTAAAAATATGATACAGTCCCTTCAAAATTCAAAAAAGTTTATTTTTTTAGCAGGCTGAAGTGTTTCACCTTAGTACATTAGATTATATCACTACATAGACAGATTATTTATTAAAAGGGACTGTTTTTAATCATGAACTGAGAAACATTCATACCACCGCCTTGATGGCAATCCTAATAGTGAACTAAGTTGCAAGTCAACAGCCTGTGTAAACCCTTAAACGTGGCCTAGATTCTTATTATAGATGGAGCAACATTATAGTCTTCTAAATGAAACATTAGAGTTGCTTGTACAGCGCATATCCCACACTCAAGTTTTTAAAAGTGCACTCAAATGCAATAATAAACAAAAAGGAGGCTCTGTGAAATAAAATGTTTGCCTAGGATCACACAATATGGATAAACAGAGAAGCCTGTATTAATTCCAGGTTGTCTGGTTTCACATTTTGAAATTCAGCCACCAGATGTATATCACCATCTCTATCTCTCCTGTTTTACATACATCAAAGGTCACTGTTTTGTCTTTTATTTTTGGCTCCGGGCGAGAAAACCGAAACAGACACATCAGACCCAACTCAGGGCCCTTACACCCAACTACCAAGACAAGAATGTTTTATTAGATGGAGTCACCGCCCAAATACCCTCCCCTGAAACTATGACCCAGGTCTTTGCCTTTCGTTGTGATGTGATCTCTCTCCTTACTTAATAGTAGTATACTACATATACTAGCCTGCACATATGCTATATATATAACATTACATACTGACATATTAATATTGAATAAAGTGACACAGAGATGACTTCAGGAAAATATTCCTTCTTCAATGCAACAAACCTTAGCATATTAATATTGACGCAGTTTCCAATAAGAATATTAGTCTATGACAAATAGTTAATGTAGACATTCTTCCTATAGAGAATATGTTAAATTGTGGGACTTTGTATGTGCACATCTTTTGAAATTCGGGGAAAACAATAAAAAATGTATGAAGTTTGTGAAAATGTTTTTAGCAATTACAGGGGGGGGGGAAGACATTCGGTGGGCATAAACATTGAAATAGACATTTTGCGCATTTGTATTTTTTTGACACGTAAAACATTTTTAAGAATTTGTTAGCTTATTTAGCTGCGGAATATTTCTAGCTCCAAGGTATAGAACGGTCTTTCAAATAATGCATTTTGGGAGCAACAACAAACCAGCCACTGTGCATGAGTTAACTGGTCACTTTTCAGCTGCTGCGCTCTGTATTCGCACATTACAGAGGTGATGATTGAACCTACGTGGTGTTAAACTGCACAGTTAATGGAAAGAGGAACGAGCTGTTCTTTCTAACAGGAAACACAAACAGCAAATGTATTTCATACTGGATGGAAAGAAGAAAACCTTTTTTAATGAAATGTTTTTGTTTCACTATTGATTAACACTCATGTTTAATCGATAAGTACTTTTCTCAACGCAACAGTTGTTATAACGACAAAGTCCAATACTTCATATGTCTTTTGAGATCTGGTGTGTTGATTTTTAAAGGACATAACAGGGGGAAAAAAAAACGTACAATAGGGCATATTAACTAAGACATATTATAGATCTATTTCTCCTCCTTGCACTAGCCTCAGGTTCGCCCACCATTTTGTTGCAAGCCCAAGTTAACTGACTTCAGTGAATATGGGTTTGATTCAAAATACATGGGTGGATACACAGGAACGCCCATGCATCACCCATGTAATGCCTTCCCGACACAAGGTAACACAGGACAGAGCTATGCACTGCCTTGCTTTACCTCTTTTTTACAAAGTCAAGCACATCATGCTTTGCGTGGCTTTGTAAATACCAAAATAGATTTTGCATTAAGCTGCTCCAAAAATGTGACGCCACCCTGATGCAAAATCTTAGTAAATCGTACACTAAATTTGTTGGGTACAGATTTATCTTTGAGCTAACTGACACAAAGTGGCACAAAGACTTGATAGGGTATTTACTTTCTAGTGCAACAATCATGTTTTTGGAGGCAAAGCTCAATCAACTAAAACGATTAGATCGGGCTTTCCATAAAAAAATAACTCCATAATCTTTTTATTTCATCTAACTATCACACATTGCAAATATGCTGCATCGTACAGCACACATCCAATGTGTGACATGTTTTAAAGTTTGTATAGGTATAGGATACTGTACAGGAAAAATATGTTTCCAATAGAAAACTTATGGTAGACATCAAGCGCACACCTAGGCACTATGGTGTAAAGGTATGTGTGGGGCTAGGCAGTCCATTCGTAAGGCAGGGCAGGGTAAGAGAGCAGTAGCAGGCTATATTTAGTAAACACGGCTCTGCGCTGCACTCTCCCACTTTGCGCCACAATGAGACAGCTTTGGTGTCTGCGCTGTATTGTGCTATATTTTGGTAAATCTGCCCCCATAATTTGTTCCGCGGAGCTGTTTCTCAATGAGAAGAGATGCACCGATATGCCATATAGTGTGAACACAGGGCGCACTTAAAACAGAAAAGACATTTTGGAACATAATATGGATTTGCAGCATAAAAGGAGCCCACTGTGAAATTTTGTTTATGTTCAAATTTGTGTATCTTTTATATAAGCTATCTTTTCCGCGAGAGGTAGAAAGGACGGTGTTAATATAATGTTCACCCATTCAAAAAAAATGGAAAATGTTTTGTATCATTCGATCTGTCGATTTGGATCCCAGATCGCTGTTGACATTCTATGAATTTGTGACACTATTTCCTCAAAAGCAAGAGGATCCTACACTACTGTGCCTTGACAGAGAACCCCTCCACGGCCTACCTGACAGAGGACCACTTCATGGTTGACCTAGAAGGATACAGCTGTAGACATTGGAACCATTCATCACCAGCATGGCAGACATCAACATACCAACCCCACAACAACTCCAGGGCACCTTAATTTCATACCATAATTTTCTGAACAAATAAACAAATGTATGCAGCAAATTGGAGCTTTTTCACTCCTGCGCTCTCCTCTGCACCCCTATCACATTAATCCCATTGGTAAATCTGAGGAGCAGCAGCTTTTGAATATTCCAAATAAGTTACCACCAGTGCTTAAGGTGTGCCAGTGGATGCACCTATGTTTCAGTAGCGGCTGCTACAGCGCATCAGAGGTGGG
Source organism: Calotriton arnoldi (assembly GCA_963921515.1). Lineage (NCBI taxonomy): Eukaryota > Metazoa > Chordata > Amphibia > Caudata > Salamandridae > Calotriton > Calotriton arnoldi. The sequence continues at coordinate 2,222,369 of CAWUFW010000708.1, forward strand.
GCGGGAGTGGAGGGGAGGGTTAAAAAAGAAAAACGGAGAAAAAATAAATAGATAAACTTACCTTGCTGCAGCCGCCTCTCCTCCATTCTTCTTCCACGACGGCAGGAACAGGAAGCACCCAGGCTTCCAGAGTCCTCTAGCCAATCACGACGCTGCTGATAGCAGCGTCGTGTTTGGTCTGAGCTCTGTGGATCGGCCCTCAGATTGGGACTGGGGGCTTGGGAATGTTCCTCACCAGGCTGTGCATTGCAGCCTGGTGAGGAACATGCACAGTGCGAATGACTGTTTGCCTGGCCCGAGACAGCCGGCCAAGCTGTTATGTGCACTTGAGGAGTGCCTACCACTCCTCCCCTGCTCTTTGGGTAATGCAGCCCCTCCCCGACCCGCACCTGGAGATCCACTAGGGAAAAATAAAATGATAATAACCTGGCGTTATTATAATTTTATTTTTCTTGTGGGGCGACACTCCTTCGCATTAGCGGAGGAGCTGCCACTGCTATTTTTCATAATCAGACGTTGGCTCAGATTGAGTAAGATAGGGAAAAGAGTAACAAAAAAAGAGGAAGAGAACTATAGGAAACAGAGACAAAGAGAGAAAGCAGAAATTATTAAAAAACTACAGCAAAAGTGAGATAAAGACACAGGAAGTGGAGAGTGGTGGTAGTAAGAGACATGACATGGAATCAACACTAGGCATTTAGCAGCCCCAGCAGTTGAAGGCTCCTGAGAAAAACCTTCGGTCTTTACAGGTATTTCCTTACAAATTAAGCAGTGGACCGCTTCCTGGGAAGAACTCACTGCAGCTAGCAACCATGGACACAGTCAGAGAGAGGTGTGGTGCACATACCAACATCACTCATATGCACCTGGCGCTAACTGTAGTACTGTGCCACTGACAGCTTCATCGACTGAGAATAACACATACACACACTTCTACTACTTATATCACCATGATTATGACATAATTTCCCCAAAAGGCCCAGACAGACAACCAGCCAACCCGCCACAACAAATGACGTCACAGCGTCCAACCCAAGGCTTCCAGATTCAAAAAGCAAAATGACAGTCAACCACCCACACCTTTAGTTACACAACTGAATAGGACAGGACGTTTTCTTCAGTGTTGTGAATTGCCATCTATGTCGACGAGACAAGGGGTCTCAGTGCCACCAAACGTACCACTCCCACAGACATGAACACACATATGCACTCACACACGAAGGTTGAGGTAGAGGAAGTCACATGTGGGGCATTTCTGACAAGAAACAGACTTTATTAGCCCTACCAACCTTTCAGACAAATTCCCAAAATACGCCTCTAATTGAGGCGTATCTGACTTTTGCTAAGAAGTTTGGTGGCTCATGTAGGCGTGTCTCTTTTTGTCATGCTCCAGCACTAACCTTGCCTCGTTGGCTTTCTCAAAGGGAAGCCCACAACTTCACAGCCACTACAGTAGCTTTAATTTCTACACTCCAAACCTCCTTTTTCTGTGTTATCTTTTTCTTCCCTCAACTGTTCTCTGACCTGTCTCTCTCTTCCTCCACTTTCCTTATGCCTCTCGCTCTATTGCTCTCTTTTTTGCTGGCTCGTTTTCTCTTCCTTTCTTATTTTTCCATTTCATTGCTTCCTTTAATCTCCCTGTTACATGCTACTCATCTCTTTCATGTTTCATGGGCACCATTGGTCGTCTCCCATGAAAACAGAAATCTGTTCTTTAGGAGTCCACCACCATACCGTGATGTACATGAACAACAATCAACGACAGACGACACTTACCTCAGAACTGTTCTTGATTGGGTGCTCTAAAAGCTAGGTGACAGACCACCGCCTTTATACCTTCCTTATCATAATACCACTGCTTCCTGAAGAATAAACCCTTTCAATGATTAATGCAATCTTCTGTAGTCCAAGGACAGTAGAGGGAAACTCTGAACCTTCAGATCAATAACTTGTGTCAACTTTTCAAGTTCCAAGATCCATATCTTCCAGTTCTTATCACAGTTGTTCCAGGAACTAACCAGCAAGTATATGTGCAACCTATAGGTTCAAGTAGCAGATCAGACTATTAAAGCCTTATATTGTAATCCCCATTTTGATACTCCTCGCACTGCTCCTCCTTTGATTGGAAATCCATACAAGTGCAACACAGAAGTAGAGGAACAACAACACTGAAAAAGCAATAACAGAATTTAGAGAATTTGCCATCTGTGGGTCTCTTTCCGAGTACCCCGGTGTAGTACACATTACTCCTGTAGCGGTTATTCTGGTGGGCAGAGATAAGTGTGGGACCCTCGAGGGGACCTCAGTTGTTCTGGTTATTCCTCATTAAATACTTGGAATTTCACAAGAAGACTGAGCCAACAGGTTTCAGTTGCTGAAGTCTGTGGGTGAAATATACCAGGCCTCCGTTGTTTCCACAGCCCTCCTAATTCCGATGGGCACGGTCACTCCTGTTACCGACCACATCAAAATGATGAAGGCACTCATAATCTAGGCCTATATGTCTAAAGTGGGTAGTGAAATAGGAAGACTGGATGGGCCCAGTGGTCTACAACTCCCATCAATGTCTTTGTTTAGATCGAGGAAAGTCGTGGAGCCTGATTTAGCGTTTGTCTGTGTAATTTTACTTTGCTATTGCAGCAGATTTACCTTCTTCTCCACCACAGAGGAAAATCAGCTGTATTTAGAGATCTCTGCCAGGCCTGTGGATGATACTCTTCAAAAAGGGATGGATTTGCTATTGAATGAGCCAACTGAGGGACTATACCACAGTGAAAAATATACCAGCGCCCTTCTTTGCAGGTGAAAGTGCCACTAGCAAGCGCTGGGACTGGAAATGTACCCCCAAAGTGAAGATACATTGGGGTGGGGGAGTTCCAAGTATGTCCACAACACCGTATATAACTCATTGTGAAAAACTGCTACCTTTCAGTGGCGGTCCTTCACAGTGGCAGTGTGGCACAGTCATGGTGGCAGGTCAGCCATTTTGAATCGGGCAGTGGATGGATCGCCCACCGTTTCTGGCAGAGTTTTCAGAGTTTTCTGTGAGACTTGGAAGAACAGAGAGGCTCCCACTGGTGGAATATTCACAATTTTTCTATATTCCGAACTGTTGGTTCTCCAAATGTCAGGAAATAAAAATGAGCCTAGCCTAATTCTAGAGCTCTCGTCTATATCAAGCGCAAAATCAGGAAAAGGGGTCTAAAAATAACAACTTGTAATTTATGGCAAAAATTAAATAAGCACGTTCGCAGTGTTTGAGGATATTATATCAAGTAAACTCGAAAGGAGGGGGTGTAAGTGGCAATCAGTAAGGAAGGCAAAGTGAAGTAAATATAACACAGTTGCTGTAGCCAAGAACAAAAAAGGAAAATTGCACCCACATGGACAAATACCCGAGCTGCAATCACTCACTTACATAATTGGCAAACTACGAATTATGCCAAAAGCATTTTATTACTCTGGTCACCTGGAAGCAAACATCCTGTCTGGAATTGACATCTAATGGAAGCCCTGTTGTCATTTTGTTTGCCCTCCAGTGGGGGCTAAATCCAGTGGAGGCCGGAGACTGCGATCAGGAGCCGGGGAGTTCAGGACTACACTCCCCAGCGTCCCCTGCGGCACCCTGCACAGCCGCCAACGTCTCTTGCGCGCCAGGAGGCGCCTACTTAATCCTTTAGGGGCTCCCGCAGCGCAGGAAGCCCTGTTGTCGTTTTGTTTACTCTCCGGTGGGGGCTAAATCCAGTGGAGTCCGGAGACTGCGATCAGGAGCCGGGGAGTGCAGGACTACACTCCCCAGCGCCCCCTGCGGTGCCCTGCACAGCCGCCGTCTCTCGCGCGTCAGGAGGCGCCTACTTAATCCTTCAGGGGCGCGCGGGCGTGGTCGGGCCAAGGGCGGGCCCATCTGCGCCCGTCCGAGACAGAAGTAGGCCGGGCTGGGCCCCCCCTCTTTGGTTCAATATCTCTTTGGTGCCATCAGAAAAAGGGTGAGTGACTTTGAAAGCGAGTTGCCCTGTGTGCTCCCTCTGGACTTGCCGGCTATATTACAACTAACATTTGCCCATGAGACTGGCCGGCTTGCTGACTGATAGCAAAAGACTCCAGATTTTAGATATATGTGGCAAAGTTGACTTCTTTTCCGAAAAAAAAAAGATTATATACCCTTTTTGCTGCTGAGCAGTTACCGGTGAAGGACTAATCTAAAGTTTCTGTTGTTGCATATCTATCTGAAACTGGGTAAAAGTGCTTCATAAGGGAAAATGGGGAAAAGAAAGTTAACGGAAGTTCCACAAAGGAAATCAAGACCAAAAACATCTAAAGCTATCACTAAATATTTAACCAATGCAGTTGGACTAATTGAGAGTGAAATAAGCAATGTGGAAGAAAGGCTAGCAGCCACTAAAAAAACTGCGAGTAGAGTGTCACAACAAGGATTGACACAACCTAGAGATGTTACCTGCTCTGACCCTACTAGTATAGGGAAGGAACGCGAGGATCAACCATGTGTTTCTTATAAATCACTAGAGCTGTTAGAGTTATCCACCTCACAAAGCATAAGCCCGCCACCAACTAAGAAAAGCAAACAAACAGAGGATACGACTTTGGTACCCCCAGTTAGCCATAAAGCATGCGATAGTGCCCTTGGGAGAAAAACATCATCGAATAAGAAAAAGGTGGATAGAGGAAAGGAAAAAAATTACCTGAGTAGCATTGAGTGTCTTCTCCATAAACTACATGCTAAATTGGAGGAAGTAGAGCAGACAGTGATGGGGGAGCTTGCTGAAATCAAAGATAGATTGAAAGCATTGGAAAATACCCCTAAACACATAGAGAGAGTATCAAAAGAGGAAAATGCCAAGAGGAATATGGCTGCCGATGGTCTACTGTCAAATAAGGGCCCCATTAGGGAAATATCACAGCCTAGACATACCCAACCACTCGTTCCATCAGTCTTCAGTATAGAACCTACACCAAATAAGCCAGCTATGAATAGGGCAAAAAGCCCCCACAGAATCGGAGTTAGGAACTAAATAGGGAGTCAAACACCAGACATCCTGGACCCTTCCCAGTCCGGCTTCCGCAGCAACCACAGCACCGAAACCGCCCTCATCGCCGCCACCGATGACATCAGGACCCTGCTAGACAACGGAGAAACAGCAGCCCTCATCCTCCTGGACCTATCAGCCGCCTTCGACACGGTCTGCCACCACACACTACGAACACGCCTTCACGACGCCGGGATCCAAGAGAAGGCCCTGGACTGGACCACATCCTTCCTTTCCGGCAAAACACAAAGCGTCCGCCTCGCCCCCTTCCGATCCAAGGCCACCAAGATCATCTGCGGCGTACCCCAAGGCTCCTCCCTCAGCCCAACGCTGTTCAACATCTACATGGCACCCCTCGCCCACGTCGCCCGACAGCACAACCTCAACATCATCTCCTACGCCGACGACACCCAGCTGATCCTCTCCCTCACCAAAGACCCTCACACCGCCAAAGCCCACCTCCACGAAGGAATGAAGGCCGTCGCCGAATGGATGAGGACCAGCCGCCTGAAGCTGAACTCGGACAAGACGGAGGTCCTCATCCTTGGTTCCAACCCTTCAGCCTGGGACGACTCCTGGTGGCCAACATCACTGGGAACAGCCCCGCCACCCACCGACCACGTGACGCAACCTAGGGGTCATCCTCGACCCCACCCTCTCCATGACTAAGCAGGTCAACGCCGTTTCCTCATCCTGCTTCAACATCCTCTGAATGCTCCGCAGGATCTTCAAGTGGATCCCCACCGAAACAAGAAAAACAGTCACCCAGGCCCTCGTCACCAGCAGGCTGGACTACGGAAACGCCCTCTACGCAGGAACGACGGCTAAGCTCCTGAGACGGCTGCAACGCATCCAGAACGCCTCTGCACGTCTTATCCTCGACATCCCCCGACGCAGCCACATCACACCCCACCTGAGAGACCTGCACTGGCTCCCTGTCAACAAGAGGATAACCTTCAAGCTCCTCACCCACGCACACAAAGCACTCCACAACTCCGGACCAGCCTACCTCAACAGACGACTCAGCTTCTACACCCCCACCCGCCAGCTCCGCTCGACCAGCCTCGCCCTCGCCACAGTCCCCCGCATCCGGAAAACGACGCCGGCGGCAGATCCTTCTCCCACCTCGCCGCCAATACCTGGAACACCCTCCCCACCAATCTCCGACAGACCCAAGACCTACTGGCCTTCAGAAGACTCCTCAAGACCTGGCTCTTCGATCAGTAGCAGCACCACCCCCCTCTTCCCCCAGCGCCTTGAGACCCTCGCGGGTATGTAGTGCGCTTTATAAATGACATGATTGATTGATTGATTGATTGATTGACTGCATCTGCCCCCAGACGTAACTCCATACATTATAATTCTAAAAGGTGCACCCAAACTAGCCACCTCAGTTAGGGAATCTTGGACTGAACTAAGAAACAAAGTGGTACACTGGATGGGTGGTTTTAATTTAAACACCAACCTCCTTTTTGAGGAAATTATAATGGTGAGGCGTGTGAACTGGGTGTGACCTACAGTGAAAAAAGGAACAAGGGACTGTATTATTGTCAATTTCCGACATCCGGAGATGGTAAACTCTATGCTTAGCAAGATTCAATCTAGACAACGGCATATGACCAATTGGGATGAGCAAGTGATTGCCGTCCCATTAGGCTTTTTTTTATAAACCTCCCACCGCCTATGCTAATCCACCTATTGACAGAAGATCAAACTTGGCACCTATATTGAGTATGCCATCTTTGGTAACCTGCTCTAACCGTTATGAACCTCTGTCAAACTTAGCTGAACAAGATTGACAAATTGGCCAAGGGGACAGAGCAATAAACCCTGAGGGTAACACTCTCCATAGGCATATTAATAATGAACAAGCAAAAATAGTCACAGATAGGACCGCTTTAATAAAGATAAGATCATGGAACATTGCTGGGATTAAAGAGAAGTTAAAAGATAAGGAGTGGTTGGAATGTATTAAACCCCTCCAGGTATTATGTCTCCAGGAGACCTGGCATACTAAAGAGCTATATATCGATGGATTTGTGACTATCTCAACACCCGCAATACCGTCTGCCTCAGGGCGAGCAAAGGGGGGTTTGGCAATTTTTATTTCAACTACGGCACCTATAGTACTTAAAAAGTCGTACAATGGCTCCCCTTTCTTTCAAATAGTCCTATTGTCAATGGGGAAGAATCAATCATATGTAGTGGTTAATTTTTATAATAACATTTTTAACGCCACCCGCTATAAAGTTGTAGATGAACTAGAAAAAGTATTGGCCGTTTTCACAAAGGGGTAGACCCTGCACACATATGTATTTGGTTGGGGTATTTTAATATTAGTAAATGCTGTCTCTCTGGAACAAATGCATGTGGTTTTTCAGACATTACAGGGAATAATTTACAACATTTCCCACATGATTGTTATGGGGAAGCACTAAATGAAATCCTTTGCAAGTATAGTCTGGAGATATTGGCCCCAAGGGGAGAAGATGGAGCAACCATTTGCCCCACCTTCTATGGCAGTGGAAACCCATTGTGTATTGATCACATGATGGTATCTAGTGCCGGCCTTACCTCCTGTGGCTTGCTAACCACCGAATTTGGCAGATTTAGTGATCATGCCTCACTGACCATGAACATGTATGTCATCATAGCCGAGCCTGTAGACAAGATAATGTTGGCAAATATAGTGGCAGCAGGGAAAAAATCTGTTACCATTAAATGGACGGGTATTGATGAGGATATAATGTTACAAAAGGTCATAAATGATAATATGGAATGCTTCTCTATTTGCACTGATGTTAATTCTTTGTCTGAAGAAATTATAACTGCTTACGAGAAAATCACAGTGTCTATATCCAATAAATTAAGAAAGGAAGTTACATCAAAAAAGAGACAGTCAAATGGCTGGTTTAATCATGAATGCACAAGGGCGAAACAAGATTTAATGAAAACCCTACATAAAATGCCTCAAGATAGGGATAAAATTAAGCGTCTAAGAATAATATTTAAACAAGCATTAAAAAACAGGAAGAGGGAGGTACAAGAGGAGGCCTGGTCAAAGCTGAACCAAGCAGCAGAGACTAGGGATTCCACCCTGTTTTGGAAAGTGATAAACTCATCCCTCTGGAAAGACGATCAAGAACCTATCATCGAAACGGTGATCGCCCCAAAGGACTGGCTTACCCACTTTAGTGGAATCTTTAATGCATCTATTAATAACATAGAACAGCCCGCCTCTATAGCCGTGACACCTCTTGGACAAATTAGATTGGAGGAGGTAACAGAGGCAATTAACAAGATGAAGCAGGGAAAGGCCCCTGAACCCGATGGGGTCCCAGCTGATGCATATAAAAAATACCCACAGTTATGGGCACCCATTTTAACGCAGGTATGTAATGCAGCCGCAAACGGCTGAGTTCCTAAAACCTGGACAGACAGTGTCATTGTCCCAATTTTTAAAAAAGGGAATCGATCTGATGCAAGATGCTTTTATGATTGTACTATTTTATAATCGAATAAAGCTAAATTTGAAATTTGATGCAAGATGCTACCGCCCTGTATCCCTTTTGGACTCTTCTGTTAAGATCATGGGGCGCATAATCCTGGAAAGATTGGAGAATTGGGTACATGATAATAACATCTTGACCGAAACCCAATATGGTTTTAGAGGGGATATGGGGACGGTAGAGCAATGTCTAAATTTGCATCAAATTATAAATAAATATACCATGGCATGACATTTATCTATGTTTCGCAGACTTGAGTTCTGCATTTGATTGTGTAAACCATGCCAAACTATGGGAGGTCATGATGGAGATGGGTGCCCCAGCCGATATTATATCATTCCTTTCACAATTATACTCAAGACTGACCTCTAGGGTAAGATACGGAAGGGGAGGTGAATGTACTACAAACTTTAAGGTATCCAGGGAATACGACAAGTGTGCATCATTGCCCCACTCTTATTCTCATTATATATAACCGGAGTCGACAAAACCCTGCAGAACCTTAACACAGATGCCCCGAAAATAGGTGTGAGACCGACCCCTCTGCTCCTGTATGCAGACAATGCAGTCCAAATTTCGAGAACTGCAAATGGACTGCAAAAGTTGATTGAGGAGTTCGACTCATACATGGAGCAGAGGGATCTAAAACTAAACCTCACCAAAACATTTGTGATGACATGTGGTAAAGGCAGGGTAAAGAAAAAGACCCATTTTGTCAGGAAACATAAGCTAGTCGAAGTGAAGAACTTCTCCTACTTGGGTGTATTATTCTCTTCTGATTGTAACTGGACTCCCCATCTAGATCAGACTAGACTTAAACTCATTAGAAACATAGAGGCGGTTTTTAGATTCTGCAAAAAGATAGGCAACAAACCTATCTGGGATATGTTAAAAATATATGGCAGTAAAGGCCTACCTGTAGCTACTTACGGCTCTTTAGTATGGGGTAACGCCAACTGTAATGGATTGAAATCTTGTGAAAGTTTTTTCCTTTGCCGTATGTTGGATGTCCCAAAATCCACGTCAACATATCTTTTACACAAAGAAGTGGACGCACCATATGTTACTGATTTAATTCAAGTAAGAGCGCTATGCGCCTGGTATAACATCTGGTGTAAGGAGGGTTTAAAATTTACCAGAGATATTATTATGGACTGTCTAGCTCTGGATAATATAAACAATATCCCTTGGTTAGCATATATGGACAGCCTACTAAAGTGCATTAATAGAGACCTATCGGTGAAGGACCCCACAGCAATTTTACAATTTGGTAAAAATGAAGTGAAAAAATTGTACTTAGAGAGAGTAAGCCAAATAAGGGCTGAGAAAGAGGAAGGAAAAGCCAGTGTACTAAGATATGTGGCTACCAACGAGTCACTTGGCCTTCCAAATTATTTGGTAAAAGTCACAAATGCACAGGATAGATTTTATTTGACACGAATGCGTTTGGGTACACTCCATGAATTAGTGGCTTTCCCCAAATCTAATAAATGGCAGAAAATAGTACACAAATGCCCATGTGAAGGAATAGCCAACCAAACAACGATGCACTTTATGCTGTTTTGTAAGTTTTATCAAGATATTAGAAAACAATTTTTACGCCCAATTTTTATCTCCTAGAAACTATTTTTTTATAAAGATGCGATGAAATTCATATGTACCCTTGAAAACTAACTAGCCTGTAGTGCTGTTGTTGATTTTATATCTCGTTCCATACAAAGAAGAAAATCTTTAAAATCTCTAGACCAACTTGTCTACGAAACGGAATGAAGGATGGCCATGAGTCAAAAATAAGATATAATTAAACGGGATTAATTAATGACAGGTATTGATGAAGATTTTAATGTTTTAATATGAAATCTTTTTAGACTAAATGTCTACTGTGCATTGTTATAACTATGAAAATCATTTTTTAATTCATGTGTACTTTTATGAATCCAACAAAGATTCGAATAAAGTTTTTAGTGTTTGATTGATTGACATCTAATGCAACAAACACAGAACAGAAATGTTTCATATAAAACATGTTGAATGTAAAAATACGGATGAAAGCAGAAAAATAGGAAATACAGCCTGGCCACCAGGTCACACCTCATCCCTCCAGAATCAAAACAATGGCAACATCAGAGTTACCCGGGAGGTATACACCGAGTGTATACCTCCCGGGTCACATTCACTGGTCCTGAAGAAAACCTAGTAGTACCATTCACAGGTTGAAACATGTTGACCTTTTTATTGCACTTTTCACTGCACTAATTTTTATTAAGAGATACTTGATGGTCAATTTAACCATCTTGGTATCCTAACAATTTTTAACATTGTCCAATTAACCCCAGAATAAAGTTTTTCAAAGGGTCACATCTGGACAATTTTTAAATCTACACTATCAAGTCACTCACTTCTCACTTCACACAACAACCAGCTCCACTGTAATCAGGTGTCTCAGCACACCCGGATAGCATTCGGCTATTCGGGTGGGACCCCAATGATGAAGCATGTCACCAACTAGGTTGGTGAGTGAGGGGTCTTCTTAGAAAAGGATAATTTCCTTGTTTTGTGCCTCTGTCCCAACACCATATAGACAGTTCTCTGTCTTTGAGTTATACTCCTTTCTTTGTTTTGATAACATCAGAATCACACCAGCGGAAGTAACATCCCTGCCTGCTAAATATGCACAGCTGCTTCGTGTAACCAATTTACAAAGACTCTACAGCATGCACACCCCAGGGTTTATAATAATAACAATAGCAGAGCAAGGGCCGCAAAAAAATGGAGGCATGTAAAGATGACATCTTCCAAATGGAACCGCACTGGATGGCAGGGGAACTTCAGCTGGCGCATGTTCTCATCATCCTCGCCAGACAAAGGGGGGGGACACACATGAGAAAAAGATTCCGACAGCTAAAAACTCCACATGTCTTCATTGAACATCAATGTATGTAGAAGCACCTACACTGGATAAAACAACACATTAAACATAAACAGGATGATGCATGTGGCAATGGCTTCTGAGACAAAATAGTTGAGTGTACTCAGATGTTGTACCCGAGAGTTCCTGGAGACATGTTCAGCATTTTATAAACACTTATGGTAAGAAAATGTGGCATGCCAAAGACACCCATGCCCCAAGTGGCCCACTCTGTCACTTTCCCTCATTCAATGCAAGAAATTTAACATGCCACACACAACAACAGCAAGCAAAGACCGAAACCTTTGCCTATTAAAGCCACAAGGAACATGCAATGCATAAGCCACAACATTACTTTCATAAGTATTTCCTCCCTACACTCCACTGCCTACACACAGTTGTCTGGATCATGGAATGATGCTAGTCCCAGAATGCCATTGATGGGTCACGCAAATACAAAGAGATACAGGCTGTGTCTTGCTGGTGGCTATGTCACATGTATACAGAGGCATATCAAGGTGCACAAGTCCACACACCTGAATTCCAATCTCTGACCTTACCCTGTTTAAAAACGGATGTGCATTGAAGAAATGGTGATGACATCTTAGCACATCTCTTCCACCACAGAACAGAAGAGAAATACAATTCACACTCTCCCATGATCCTCCTTCTAGGGAGTCATGGAGGTTCTTAAACAGCATATGGAGTGTCTACTTCACAGGATCTGCTGGAGTTAAAGGAAGGCACTGAAGACCAATGGCCTTCCTCTGCCTGATCTCATGGTAAACAACCTAACAACAGAAGGCTCCCAATCCTGAAGAACCATGGACATCTTCAGCTTAATTAGTACCAGAACCACTGAGGCAAGTGCCAGGCAGGCATCTGCCACAACACCAATGTGCTGTAAATGCTGGCGACAATATGTGGATGTCTTGGACTTGAGGGTGTGTTGCTGAAACACATAATGGTAAGGAGCCTACTTTCACCTACAATTTTCTGTATCAATACTGAAAGTAACACAAGCACTGAGTGGTCTCCTAGCTACTGCCATTACAAGCACATCTACTTACGCCATCAGTAGTTACCCCTTGAATAAAGCTTGGGAGCATCTGCTGTGTACCTGTTGCCCCTCTGACTCAATACAATGTGGAAAGAGTTGGGACAGAGACCAGATGCTAAGTGGTATTAATGCAGCCATTGTAGGAATCACAACAGACAATAGTAGGGCGAGGTGGAAGAATGTAACTTACTGTATGTCGGTCTCAGTAAAAGAGGAAGCTTGGCTAGCTGCATGTTTAGATCCACCACAGATATTTGGCGCTCGTGCTCAAAATGATAAATGTCCTGGAGGTCAACAGTCAGATGTGGCAGTGTGTTGTCTCCATCACTGTCCAGCGGGAATGCCTGTCAACAACAAGTCACCACCATGCTTCCAACAGCATACCAGTGTAGATCCAAGTAGGCTGGTCGAACCTCTAAAACAGAGTCTCAGTTGATTTGGTAGGCAATGGTGTCCACTTCAATGTGTACTGCCCCCTGGTGACTTATTAAGGTGGTGCAAGTCATGCTGAATGTGTTGGGTAATATTTAGATTCCTATCTAACTGCTCCTCTCCTTGCATAATACCCGCTGCCATTAAAGCCCATGCCTGTATTGGTGCTGTGTCCTTTTGTGATGCCTTTCTCATCCCTGGGCACCCTCTGGGCAAGTCTCCCTCATGGCCACATTGTTCTACCTGCAAGGTGTCTAGTCACATGGTGTGCACAGTAGGACGAAAACAATAATAATAATAACTTTTTTATAGTGCAGATTGTACTGCAGTTTTACCAGATTCTAAACACTGACAGAAGCAATTTTACAATTACCTGATGTAATGGTGCTCAGTTTATCGACTTAAATACATTGGGCCCGATTCACAAAGGTAAATTGAGAGAAAGGTCTAACTTTACGACTTTCGGTATTCACAAAGGGCATTTACGAGTAGTAAGGTTAGACTTTTGTCTCAAGTTTGGTCTCAGTTAAACTTAAGACCAAAACTTAAGTTTAACTGAGACAAAAGTCTAACTTTACTACTTGTAAATGACCTTTGTGAATACCAAAAGTCGTAAAGGTAGACTTTCGTCTCAGTTTACCTTTGTGAATAGGGCCCTTAGATTGCAATGTCTGAATGAAACTGCTTACCTGCAAGTATTAGGTGTCCTTGTGAGAATTGAACTTTTTACTTTCAAGTCACACAGAGAGGTCAAAAGCTCACAATGAACTAAATGAGTTGTGTGTGTGTCTGGGTGCATCAAACTGGTGGATCTTGCAAAATAACAGACCCATTAATGACTCCTTACTTAATATGCAAAATCGTGAAGGGGGCAGGTAACATGCCAGCTTCAATAATTGGTGAATTCCAATAATGTCCTACATAACAGACAATCCAAATGTAAACGGAAATTTAAGTTTACTTGATAAAAACTGTTGGGAAAGAAAATTCCCCTGCAATATTAAAGACGTGTACACCTGCCCTGAGTGCCCAACTGTACTGTTGTCTGGATCCCTAATGCTGTTTTTTTTGTCATAGGTGAACACAGATCATGTGTGTGTGCTAAGACATAGGCCTGTCTCTTGGATTGTGGTCTTGTTGGACAGGCAGGGGCACCCAGAGCTCTTCCCTCATAGTGGTGGAAGACTACTGCCTTCACCAAAAGTTAGTCAGCACGAGCGTGATGGTGGCAGCGTACCAGTTAGTCATCAGTATCAGTGAACAGGACCTTTTTACCCTGTGTCACTGGAGTAAGGCCTACAGGCTCCAGACCTTTTTAAACATTCAGCTGCTGTGTGCTTAACTCACCCCTAGCGTACATAAGGTAGATGTGGAGTTCTGTGCAGCACAGAAGGAGTGACACTGCACTGGATGTATGCGTGCCTGGGAAGGGTATAGTACAGGGATAGAGCAGTACTGTGGAGTATATGTGTGGTTAGTGTATGTACTGAGTGTACATGTGGGAATGCATTACATAAGCGATGTAGTGCTGTGCAGTGAGTGCGCAATGAAAGCATGTGCTGGGTGTATGTGTGCTTGTGTGAAGTACAATACATGCGGGGTGAAGTGTTGTGCAGCGCACAGGGTGGGTGTGTGTGCTAGCAGTGTGTGTGTTTGTAAATAGCACATCCCGGTACAATACAAAAAAGCTAAAGTACTGAACAGTGTGCGCAGACTGAATGTGTGTGCTGAATGTATGTGTGCCTGTAATGGTATATTGCATGAAGGTAACAGTGTTGGGCAAAAGTGTGCAGTGAATGTACACTGGGTGCTAGTGTGTCTGTAAGTGTTCATTTCATGAAGGATTCCGGTTTCCATTTTGGGATGCCCAGGCCTGCATGGTGAAGACTTGAGTAGAAGCTGAATCCCCCCAGACAGTATTGCTGCATTCTGTGAGCTGGGTGTGACACACTGGTGGAAGGGAGGAAGGGACCCTCCCTTTACACTTCAAAAGGTTGCTCTTTGATCCAGTGTTAGATCACAAGGAAGGAGCCTGGACACATCTCAGGAAGGAGTTGGGGCTGACAAGGAAATCATATATAATGGGGCTGGGAGCCCGGGTTTAACCTTTCGATCCACATATCACTGTGGGTGACATCCCGGTGTGAACTCTTGTAACTCCCATGAATTGTGTTGTTGGTCAATCAGCTTTGGAGTCTTGCCTGCTGTGACATACATCCTTTCAAGGGAAAAGAAGAAAAAGAGAATAGTACACTTGGAGCGACCCAAGTTCAGTGGTGGAGCCCTAGCGTGGGGACTCCCTGAGTGAAGAACTTAATTTGTAAAAGATAAGTGCCAGGGCACTTGTCAGGAGGCCACTGCAGCTTGCACAACCTATTGCCCCCACTAGAGCTGCCAATGACAGGACCATCACAACTAACCATCACACTCATAGAAGTGTGCAATTCAGACTTTAAATCTACATTAAAAATTACTAATACATGCAGCCCAAGCTATTCTTGTAGCTTCGGGTGACAGGCATAAGTGTTTTTAATGTATATTTAATTATTAAACAGCTGTTGTTGTGCTCCTCACAAAATTAGACAAACAATGCCACCAATGGCAGGGTGTTATAAGAGCCGGCGTTGACAATTTTATGCCCTTGCCAAGCACCATAAACCACCGGCTCAGATTAAGCACTGCATGAGCGAGGTGTAAGGAGAACGGTTAAGCACCAATTGGGTCATTGCCCATGGGCGGAAATGGTCTGGTGACCCCTGTATGCCAGGAGAGGGCCACTGTGATCTGAGCCATGCAAGGAGCACCGTTTGTGAAGTGTCAGGCCCGCACTGCCTCGCTACGGCGCCCTATTTGCCAGAGGAGGCCATCATTGAACTTATTTGGTCCAGTAGTGTGAGACTTGTGCCTGCCGGTTATCATCAACCTGGTATGCCATGAGGGGCCGACGTAGTGAGGTTGATCACACCGGAAGATTCTGCGCCCAGACAATGAGTAACGCAGCAACCCCATATGCCAAGAGGGGCTGTCGGTATCACTGTGGCCAAGAGTTTCGCTTCCTCTCTTACTCTTCAATTTCATGGCTTGCTTTCCTCTCATTGTTACATTCTCCTCATCTCTTTCATATGGCGCCATTGGTCGTTTCCCATCAAAACAGAAAACTGCTCTTTAGGGGTCCACCCATATACTATGCTGTACAGGCGACACTTATGTCAGAACTGTTCTTGATTAGGTACTTTAAAAGCGAGGAGGCAGGCCACCGCTTTTCTAACTTCCTTATCATAAACCACTGCATCATGAGAAATAAATCCTTTCAATAATTGATGCAATCTTCTGAAGTCCAAGGACAGAAGAGGGAAACTGTGAAACATCAGATCAGTAACTTGTGACAACTTCAAGTTCCAAGATCCATGTCATTCCAGTTCTTTCCACAGTTGTTCCAGGAAATAACCGGTAAGTATATGTGCAACCTATTGGTTCAAGTAGCTGGCGAGTCTGCAAAAGCCTAATAAATTAATCTCCATTTTAATACTCTTCACACTGCCACTCCCTTTGTTGGACTGCAAGTCCAAAAAGCATGACACAGAGTTGAAGGAACAACAGCAATGAAAAAGCAATAACAAAGGTTTAGACAATTTGTCATCCATGGGCCTCTTTCTGGGTGACACGGTGTAGTGAGCGTTACTCAGGTACCGGTTACATTGGAGGATGGAGTTAATGGTGGGGTCCTCAGGTGGATGTATGACAGAACCGAACCACACATGCCATTACCTTGCATGCCTTTACTATGCATCCATTACAAAGCATATACCTTTACCATGCAATATTTTACTACAAATAAGCGTTTACAACGAAAATTTAAGTATATCCCAGGTAAGTACAAAGCTTATATATATATATATATATATATATATATATATATATATATACATATACACACACTGGCTCCACAGTCCCAAGGGCAATCAAACTCAATGAGAGGTACTCGCGGGGGTGAGTCCTAAATGTATTCACTCGAACTCGTGCAAAAACAAGAGCGTTCCGGCTGCCGCCTTCTTCGGTGTCACCGATGACACCGAAGAAGGCGATAGCCAAAACGCGTTTGTTTTTGCACGAGTTCAAGTGAATAAATTTAGAACTCAACCCCGCGAGTGCCTCTCATTGGGTTTGATTGCCCTTGGGACTGTGGAGCCAGTATTAAATAATGCGAGTACACCCCCGCGACAAGAGCACCCATCCACGAGTGCACCCGGTAAAGGTGAAAAAGGAGCAGTAAATATCTATATATTATATATATATATATATATATATATATATATATATATATATATATATATATTATCTATTGGCGGTCGCCAGTAGATAGTTATAGTTAGGACCTATTTTCCATAGGAAATCCGCGACATTCTATTTGAAATAACTCTCTTGCCGGTTGACGAATCTTCGCGAAATTTTCAAACTTTATGGCCCGCTCCGGTCCGCTCCTACCCTGAAAGTCTCGGGGTGATTCGTCAAGCGGGGGCCGAGAAAAAAGGGGCTTCCCAAAACGTGTTTTCCCCATTCATTTTCCCATAGGAAACTTTAGACACGGCTACAGCCCGAACTGCTGAACGGAATTACACCAAATTTGGCAAAGAGGTAGTTCTTGGTTCAGAAAGAACCCTTTTTGTTAAATGGTGTAAATCCATTCAGTAGTTCCTGAGAAAATCAAAAGGAAAATCACATATATATCTATGGCCGCGTTGGATTCGCGCACCCTCCCGATCACGAGCTGTCTGCTAATTGGCTGTCAACACTCCAAACCAGGAAGTGTTGGCAGCCATCTTGTTCCTCGGTAGAACCGAGGAACAAGAAAGCAGTAAAAAAGTGCGCAAAACGCACAAAGGGGGCAGGGTAGAAACACCCTGACCCCCTAGGTCTGCTCAGGGGTCCTACAAGGACCCCTGGGTAGAAAAAAGCATTTTTTTTTTTAAATCGGCAGGATGCGCTCAGGGAGCGCGGATCCTGCCGGA
Source organism: Calotriton arnoldi (assembly GCA_963921515.1). Lineage (NCBI taxonomy): Eukaryota > Metazoa > Chordata > Amphibia > Caudata > Salamandridae > Calotriton > Calotriton arnoldi. The sequence goes on from CAWUFW010000708.1 coordinate 2,240,332, forward strand.
AAAATCGAGCGCGGTCTCCCGCGCTTCGATGTTAATTGCCCCGGGTGGGCCAAGTCCCGGGGGCATGGTGGGGGGGTTTAAATTTAATGTGGGGGCCTCTAAGGCCCCCAAGCCCCGGGGACCGCCACCCCCGGGGCTTAAGAAAATAATGGTGCAGGAGGGCTCTTTGCCCTCCCGCAGCCCCGAGGACCGCCACCCCCGGGGCTTCTTTTTTAAAAAAAATTTGACCTGTGTGGGGGCTCCAGCCCCCCACACGCCCGGCGACCGCCACCTCCCGGGGCACTAAACATTTGAATATGGGGGTCCGTTACGGACCCCAAAGCCCCGGGGACCACCACCTCCCGGGGCTGTGAAATAGTTGGGAGGGGGCCGCGCGGCCCCCTCCTGGAGCCCTTGATGGCCCTGGGGACCGCCACCCCCAGGGCCGGCTCCTGCAGTGTCCCGGGTGCCTACCCCGGGACACTGCGGTTTGCAATGACAGGACGGGAGCCTCGCGCCTCCCGTCCTGTCATTGCAAACTTGCTTTGGATATTGGAAGCGAGAGCAGGAACCTGCTCTCGCTTAATATCCAAAGCAAATTGCTTTCCACATGGGGAGCAGCATGTTAGCTGCTCCCCATGTGGAAAAGCAATGCCGGCTCGCGCAGGAGGCAGGGAGCCGGCGGGACTGTGGGGGGTTTGGGGACCCCCCCACAGTCCCCAACGAGAGGCCAGGCCCCGAGGGATGGGGTCCCCGGGGCCATAAGTGGCCAGGGAGGGGGGCCACGCAGCCCCCCTCCCCAAATTAGAAAAAAATAAAAAAATAAATAAAAGGTCAAGGCCGGCCTAGGGGGATGGGGTCCCCGGGGCCTTAAATGGCCTGATGAGGGGGGCCACGCAGCCCCCCTCCAAATAAAAAAATAAAAAAATTGAGGGCATGCCCCGGGGGATGGGGTCCCCGGGGCCAATACAGGCCCAGGGAAGAGGGCCCCTTCCCGTTTTTAAATTTTATTTGAAAAAAAAATAAAATGCTCAGGCCCCGGGGGATGGGGTCCCCGGGGCCAAAAGTGGCCAAGGGAAGGGGGCCACGCAGCCCCCTCCCATTAAAAAAAAAAAGAATAAAAAAAAGACCGACATCGTGCCGGAGGCCCGCCCCCTCCCTGCAGTACTCTGCAAACGCGCCCCCTGGCGCGTTTAAGAAGGAAGTAATTCCCCTTGAATACTGGGGGTCCCTGAGGGCCAACTAGCCCACCAGGAACCTCCAGTATGCGCCAGAGGCTGCGTTGCAGAGAGGTGTACAGAGGCCACGCCCCTTTTACACCTCTCTGCAAAGCAGCTCTGTGGCGCTTTTAGAAGTACATGGTGGGCTAGTTGGACTGCAGGGACCCTCAGGATTCAAGGGGACGTAATCCCCCAACTTAAAACGCGCCACGGGGCGCGTTTGCACAGTGGTGCAGGGAGGGGGCGGGGCTTCAGGTGACATGTGTGCAAACAGGCCCCGTGGCGCGTTTTAAGATGGGGAATTAAATCCCCTTCAATCCTGAGGGTCCCTGGGGGCCAACTAGCCCACCATGTACTTCTAAAAGCGCCACAGAGCTGCGTTGCAGAGAGGTGTAAAAGGGGCGTGGCCGCTGTACACGTCTCTGCAACGCAGCCCCCTGGCGCATACTGGAGGTTCCTGGTGGGCTAGTTGGCCCCAGGGGCCCTCAAGATTCAAGGGAACTTAATCCCCCAACTTAAAACGCGCCACGGGGCGCGTTTGCACAGATGTCACCTCAGGCCCCGCCCCCTCCCTTCACCATTGTGCAAATATTCCTCTAAAATCAGCCGAAATACGAATTCCGATTTACTCACCTGTTATCAGGAGAGACCTTAGTGCTGCATCTTTCAGCCCAGCACTGATCCTGAAAAGTAATTTTAACCGTACTTACCAGTAACTTGAATTTCCTTCCATAGGATATCATTGCCTGCTTTTTGCTGAAAAAGTTTCTAAGTGTCGATTTTTGAAACATACAAATATTCCTCTAAAATCAACCGAACTACGAATTCCGATATACTCACCTGTTATCAGGAGAGACCTCAGTGCTGCATCTTTCAGCCCAGTACTGATCCTGAAAAGTAATTTTAACCGTACTTACCAGTAACTTGAATTTCCTTCCATAGGATATCATTGACTGGTTTCACTTGGAAATTCTTCTAAGTGTGGAGTTTTGGAACTTTATAATATTCCTCTAAAATCAGCCGAAATACGAATTCCGATTTACTCACCTGTTATCAGGAGAGAACCCAGTGCTGCATCTTTTAGCCCAGTACTGATCCTGAAAAGTAATTTTAACCGTACTTACCAGTAACTTGAATTTCCTTCCATAGGATATCATTGCCTGCTTTTTGCTGAAAAAGTTTCTAAGTGTCGATTTTTGAAACATACAAATATTCCTCTAAAATCAGCCGAACTACGAATTCCGATTTACTCACCTGTTATCAGGAGAGAACCCAGTGCTGCATCTTTTAGCCCAGTACTGATCCTGAAAAGTAATTTTAACCGTACTTACCAGGAACTTGAATTTCCTTCCATAGGCTAACATTGACTGGTTTCACTTGGAAATTCTTCTAAGTGTGCAGTTTTGGAACTTTATAATATTCCTCTAAAATCAGCCGAAATACGGATTCCGATTTACTCACCTGTTATCAGGAGAGACCTCAGTGCTGCATCTTTCAGCCCAGTACTGATCCTGAAAAGTAATTTTAACCGTACTTACCAGCAACTTGAATTTCCTTCCATAGGCTAACATTGACTGGTTTCACTTGGAAATTCTTCTAAGTGTGGAGTTTTGGAACTTTATAATATTCCTCTAAAATCAACCGAACTACGAATTCCGATTTACTCACCTGTTATCAGGAGAGAACCCAGTGCTACATCTTTTAGCCCAGCACTGACCCTGAAAAGTAATTCTAACCGTACTTACCAGTAACTTATATTTCCTTCCATAGGAATCCATTGTCTGGTTTTCAGCAGAAAAGTTTCAAAGTGTCGATTTTCACAAACTACAAATATTCCTTAAAAATCGCCTGTATGACTTAAACGCATTCTTTCAACTGTTTACAGGAGATGCACCAGTGCTGGATCCAGGATCCAACACTGAGTAAGAAAAAGTAACGATAACACTACTTACCTGCTAAGTGAATTTCCTCCCATAGGATAACATTGGTGATTCTATTTGAAAAAGTTTCTAAGTGTCAACTTTTAAAATACAATAATATTCCTTAAAAATCACTACTGTAACCAAAACGCTTTTACTCAACTGTTTACAGGAGATGTCCCAGGACTGAATCTAGGATCCAGTCCTGTGGTTAGAAAAAGTAAACCATAAAGTAACTAATTGCATTTAACTAGAAATTCACATTGAGCTCAATGTTGCATTGTGTTTGAAATTGTGTTGCCCATTGCAACAACTGTAACTACTGTACTTAAAACTCTATTGCCTATTTGCAAACTATTTAAACTAAAGTAATTCATTCTGAGAAAGTATATTTTGTAATGTAATGTATAATGTAATAACAATGTAATTTAATAAATAAAATATCTAAAAATAAATAGTTTTAAAAAATGTAGTAAATCAGTGTCAAAAAAATAAATATAACAATTAATACATTTAAAAATTGTCATTTACAAAACCTTTGAAATTCACTGAAAAAACCATAGGTTTTAGGGCGTTATAGTTAGAAATTAGCATTTAAAAAACCTTTGAAATTCACTGAAAAAACCACAGGTTTCAGGTACGTTATAGTTAGAAATTAGCATTTAAAAAACCTTTGAAATTCACTGAAAAAACCATAGGTTTCAGACACGTTATAGTTAGAAATTAGCATTTAAAAAACCTTTGAAATTCACTGAAAAAACCATAGGTTTTAGGGACAGTTATAGTTAGTTGGACATTTCACTCGTACAAAACCCGTGAAATTCCCCCGTTATAGTTAGTTCAGCTAACTATAACTCGCGCCCCGCAATGCACTGCTGATGACGTCACATATTACATCACTCATGACATGGTCAGTGACATCACTGATGACATCACTGATGACATCTCAAATGACATCACTGATGACATCACTGATGACATCATCCACGTGATAATCTGATGCACCTCCTCACACCCTAATATAACTTTTGATACACCCACTCTAAATTACAGACTGCCATTCGCAAAACCATAGACACTCCAACACCAATAACTACATACCCACTCACTGATTCTTAGGTCTACACACACACATCCACTCACTCACCCGTACAGTCACTCATACTTATGGTCACTCAGTACAGGACTAACATATGCACTCTTACTCCTATATAGACACTCAAACACCGCCACTCATCCATAGAGGTACTCACACACCTAGTCAGTCATGCAAATAATTAAACACACTGCCATTTACTCACCTATACAGTTATACACACACCAGCTCACTTAATCATACAAATACTAGCACATTGTTACGCTCTTATACAATCACTGATACAAGCACACACTCATCCATACAGCCACTAACACAATCACTCACTCTCGCTTATAGCTATTTATATACTCCAACACACATATATACTGCCTTTCACATATGTAGTTACTCACACATGTACCACTGGGACATACATTCACTCACTAACACACTCTTACACACACTTACCCACCCATACAGTCTATCACAGATGCACTCTTGAAACCATCCACCCAGTGAATCACCCACTCACACATCTATGCACAGAGTCGCACACACCCCTCCCACACAAACACTCAGGCACCCATACAGATACTCAGACAACCATTCAATAACTCATATAGACACTCATGTAGCTATTCACAAACACATGCAGCCACTTACACAGCAACAGACAGACGGATACAGACATTCACCCAGTTTAGTCACTAACCCATGCATTCAGTAAGATACGTTAAATCACTCACTTATAGAGTCAGTCACGCACCTACTAAATCATCCATACAGACACTTATACACCCACCCATTCTTCAATACGTCTTTTCCTATATATATTAAAAATATTTAAACTTTACAGAAACACACAGTCACTGGATGATGTCATCAGTGATGTCATCAGTGATGTCATTTGAGATGTCATCAGTGATGTCATCAGTGATGTCACTGACCATGTCATGAGTGATGTAATATGTGACGTCATCAGCAGTGCATTGCGGGGGCGCGAGTTATAGTTAGCTGAACTAACTATAACGGGGGAATTTCACGGGTTTTGTACGAGTGAAATGTCCAACTAACTATAACTGTCCCTAAAACCTATGGTTTTTTCAGTGAATATATATATACATACAGAGAGAGAGAGAGAGAGAGAGAGGCTATCCAGTTTTAGGTTTGAACCTATAATAACTGACAAAACCCCACTGAAAAGGGTAATAGCCCTCACCAGTGTAAACATATAAACACCTGCACAACCACAAACTAAATGCCATTAAAAGAAAAGAAAAGGAGAGCGAAAGAGTCATTTTTATTTCTTCTTGAAGGGGCCAATACAATGTAATTTTGTTATACGAGATAGCAGCACGGAAGACTGGGCTAGCATTATTCTGCTTCAGTTTTGTTGTTTAGGGATGTCACTAAAATATTGTTTCTTCTTCCTTTTGCTTTTTTTCAGTTTTTTAGTCTTTGGTATAAAGGTGCAGGGTTTAGAAGCATGTTTTAGGTCTTATTAAATTATTTTTTAAACTGTAGAGAATAAGAAAATATCAAATTCATATTTGATATTTTGGCTAAGTTTGATTCTTTCAAAATCGCTGGTATCATAAGAATCTTTCCCAATATGTACCATCACATTTAGCCACAGACAAAGAATGGGTGTAACCCTCTGATACATCAGACCCTTTTTTCTAGCGAGTCAGTATTGATAGCAGGTGAATAGCCAAACACCCCAGGCTTTAAACATTCAATGCATGGTGTAATTACAGGTATATATGAAAAGAGTGCTGAAACCAAGCATCTGGGAAAGTGGTGAAAGCATGGCACCACACTTTTGGAAAGCATGTAACACAGTGTCACTTGGAATGCTGCTGCAAAAAGTTCTTACCAAGTCAACAAAAATTAGAGTGATATTGTTTGTATTTGCAGTGATTCAGATACGTATATGAAAAAGTTGTGTGATGACCTGTCAAAATCGATACTTGATCTGAAGTGCTTTCCTGTAAGAGATCCTTGCCACTTGCTAGATGGCATGCTGAAAGCATCTTTCCAATCTTCAGAGTTAATGAAGAATGTTATTGTTGACTTTGTAATCCATTCTGGTGCACTGTTTCATTATGCGCGGGAACTAAAACGCAAATATTTCTCATTTTGTTGTTAGTTTGGCATCAAAGAGTGAGTCATCCCAACTGTGTCCTTTAGCTGGTGGTTCTCCGGCCTAGAGGCTATGAATGCTGTATTATCCATGTGGCAACCATTTACAGAATGTTTGCTTAATGATGATGCCAAAGGCGAGAAATGCAAGAATCTTCTGTCACATATTGATAGTGATGTGAAAAAAAGTACACTCTACTGCATTCTTAGATTTTTACAGCTAAACATGACTGCTGTTGTGGACATAATCAAAAGAATGGAGTCTTAAAACACCCTTGTCTTCCAAGTGTTCACCGTATTTGGTGTGAATGTGAAACATCTCCTTGAGAGCAGGCTGGGCAAAACTTTTAGTGACTTTAGCAGGGAAACATGTTCCATGTTAGAATGCTTGCTACTTGGTAAGCAAAGAAATGTTTAAGAGCAATTCAGGAAATGTTATTTTACAATGCATGAGAAATGGCTTGCAATGGTACATATAAATGTATCTTCACCAGCCATGGCATTTGAAGTCAATGAAGCCTCACTGTGGTACTCTGCACAAGTTCTAGATCCCTTCCATAAAGGGGTTTTTTCTCCCGACTTCGAAAAGTACTGCTTCATTTTTGACTGCTTCAATAACTCTGAGGGCATATGCGCCCAGTACAACGCATATGTTGCAAAACCTGTCCCAGAGAATCCCAATCTTCAGGTGCACCAGTATTGGCATGGAAAACTATGTCAATGGCCAGACTTAGCAAATTGTGTACTGGCTATTTTGGCATAGCCCATCTCAATGCCAATGTTGAGAGGGCCTTTTCACAGATAAAAGTTTACATGGGAAGGAAAGAGCGAGTGGGCATGACCAAAGACTCACTGAAGAAGTATTTTATGGTGCACTACAATAAGTTTGATTTGTAAAAATGTATTGGGACCTCATATACACTGTACGTACACTGTCTATATACCATGGATTCTGTGTCAGGGCAAAGTAACGTAGGATCCTGTTGCTTTTGAGGTCACTGTCGCACAAATTTATGGGATTGCAACAGAGACCTGCTATCACAAACTAGAAATAGAATTTGAAAAACCTTAGAAATTAACCGGGAAAAAAAAAGGTTACAGGGGTATTATAGTTGGGAAATAGAATTTTAAAAACTTTGGAAATTCAGTGAAAAACCAAAGGTTACAGGGATGTTATAGTTAGGATCAGATATCACTTGCATAAAACAAGTTAAATTTAGCAGTTATAGTTACCTGGGCTAACTATAACTTATGCCCCCTCAATGCACTGTTTATGACGTCACATATTACATCACTCATGACATGGTCAGTGACATCACTTATGACATCTCAAATGACATCACTGATTGCATCATCCACAGAACAACTCACACCCACTCACAACCTATACAACCTCCCTTATACCCCCTCACACACCTACACAACCACTCACATACCCATTCACAGATCCATACAAGTACTCACACAACCACTTACTTATCCATAGACCCACTCACACACCCACTACTCACTCATACAGCCACTCACACAACCACTCACTCACCCATACAGCTACTCATATAACCAGTCACTCACCCATACAGCCTCCTACCCAGCCACACACTCACCCATACATACAGCTACTCACACACCCACTTATTCACCTATGCAGCCACTCTCACACCCACTCACTCACCCATACAGCCTCTCAATACAGCCACTCACTCACACATACAACCACTCACACACTCACTCACACACCCACACAACCTGTTATGTCCCCATTCATACATCCATACAAGCATTCACACATCCACTCACTCATCCATACAGCCATTCACACAGATGCTCACTCTCCAATACAGCCACTCACACACCAACACACTTAACCAAATACCCACACACTCACCCATACAGCCACTTACACACTCAAATCACTCATACAGCCATTCAAACACCAACTCACTCACCAGTACAGTCACTCATATACCCACTCACCCACCCATAAAGCCACCCACATACCCACTCACACACCCCTAGAAGCATTCACACGTGCACTCACTCATGCATACAACCACTCACATAGACCCTCAATCTCCAATACAGCCACTCACACAACCAATCAAATAATCAAACCACCACTTCAACACCCACTCAGTCACCCATACAGCCACTTTTATACGCAGTCAATCACCCATATAGCCACTCACACAGCCATGTAGTCATCCATACAGCCACTCATGTATCTACTCACAGACCCATACAGGCACTCATACATCTACTCACAGACCCATACAGCCCCTCATATACTCACTCACACACCAATAAAGACACTTACACACCCACTCACTCACCAATACAGACACTCACACACCAACTTACTCATCCATAGAGCCTCTCACACACCCACTCACTCACCAATGCAGCCAGTCACACAGCCACTCCCACACCCATACAGTTGTTTGCACACACACTTATTCACACATACGGGAACTCACCCACCCACTTATTCACCCATACAGCCACTCGCACACCCACTCACATACCTATGTAGCCACTCAGACATCCACTCACACACGGATATACACACAGTCAAACAGCCACCCACATAATATATGTTAGAAATAGTATCACTCATTAATAGTACACAAAGTATAGTATTTTAACTTTTATAGTACCTTAGTATATATGTTTAACACTCAAACATTTAGAAAACACTCAGTCACTGGTTGATGTCATCAGTATTGTCATTTGAGATGTTATGAGTGATGACATGAGTGAAATCACTGGCCATGTCATGAGTGATGTAATATTTGAGGTTATAAGCAGTGCATTGGGGGGTCAAAAGTTATAGTTAGCTCAGGTACCTATAACTGCTGAATTTCACTGTTTTTACGAGTGAAATCTGAGCCTAACTATAACGTCCCTATAACCTTTGGTTTGTCTGTGAATTTCTGAGTTTAAAAAAATTCTATTTCCCAGCTATAACGTCTCTGTAACCTTTGGTTTTTCCAGTGAATTTTTAAGGTTTTTTTAATGTTAAGTAAGATGCCCATTGCAATGCACAATGGGGTGGGGGGTTGAAACCAGTGCCTGACCTGGCATTGTGCTGCCCCTACCCAAGCTTGCTGCTTCTGCCCCCCTCCTCCTTGCCATCCATTGTCCAAGTCCATGACCCTTCTCCCTCATTCCAGCTATGTGTGGCCATTGCTTTACCACTGTCCTTCCCGTTTGCCCTAAACAGTTAGCTTGCTGTCGCATCCATCTCCTTCCTAACCCCTGTTATCCGAGTCCATGCACCAGCGCCCTCCCATCTGCCCTGCATGGTTTGATGTGCTGCCACAGCCCTCCATTTAGCTTGATGTCCCTGCCTACTCCCCCTGCCCTCTGTTGCCCAATTCAATGCCCCATCATTGCCCTCCTGCTTAGCCTCCATGCTGAGTTTGCTGCCCCTATTCTCTTTCACCCTGCCCTCTGATTTCTGTGTGCATGCCTTTGCTCCCTCCTATTTGCCCACCATATTCCATGGACTTGCCACCCTCCTCTCTACTCTGAGCCTTCTGTTGACCTACCACTGCCCCTCCCACCTGCCTAGCCTGGTCAGATGGCTGTCGTCAGCCCCTGCCATCTCCACCCTACCTGTCCAAGTTTCATACCCCTATCCCCATCTTCCCATCCTCCATGGTCCATTTTGCTGCCACTCCCTTCTGCCCTCCATGCTCTATTGTGATGCAATTGCTCCTTCTGCCTGCCCTGCATGTTCTGTTGTGAAGCCCCTTCCTCTGCCCTCTTTTGTCTGTGTCCAGCTGCTACTCTTGCCTTCTGTCCTCCATGGTCCTTTGTGCATGCCCCTGCCCCCTCCCTCTTGCCCGCCATGGCCATTGTGCTACCACTAACCCTCCTGATTGCCATGCATGGTCTTCTGTGCTGCCACAGGCCCCCCACTTGCCCTGTCTGATAATCTTGCTGCCCCTGTCCCATCTCACACCTTCCCTCCATTGTCTGTGTGTATGCCATTACTGTCTCACTGTTGCCTTCCATGGTGTGTTGTGCTTCCATTGCCCATCCCACATGGCCTCCATGGTCAGCGTTCTGCTCCTGCCATGCCCCCTTGCCCCCTGCCCTCCGTTTTCCATGTGCAGACCCTTATCCCCTCCCCACTGCCTTGTCCGGTCTGTTGTCATGCCCCTGCCCTCTCCCTCCTCCCCTTCATGGTCTGTTATCTTGTAACTGTCCCTTATTTCTGTCCGGTATGGTCAGCTTGCTGCCTTTGTCTCTTTCCCCTCTGCTGTCTGTTGTCCATGTCCATGTGCATGGCCTTGTCCCCTCCCTATTGCTGTCCATGGTCCGTTGTGCTGCACTGTCGTCCTGCTTGCCCTGTGTGGTGCATTGTGCTGCTGCAACCCCTGACACCTGCCATGTGAGGTCAGTTTGGTGCCCCTGCCCATCTCCCTCCTGCCCTCTGTTATCCGGGTCCATGTCCCTACCCCATTCCTCCTTCCCTCCGTGATCCAATATACCTTACTTGCCAACATTTTGAACTTGGCAAGAGAGAGCTTTTGAAAAGAAACCTGGGGAATTGGTTTCTCTATTGACTTACATTGAAAAAGAGGAGGTTTTAGGCAACAGACAGATAAAATAAAGCCCTTTGGGGCTTGAAAACATCGGAAGTCTCCTGCCTGAATCTGGTCTGCTGGCATGTATGGTTTCCTCTTCCTTCTGCCCTCAGTGGTCTTTTATATTGCCACAGCCTCTCTTGCCTGTACTGCATGGTTGGTGTGTTGCCCCTGCCCCCCTTTAACCTGCCCTCCCATGGTTCGTTCTACTGCCACTGAAGCTCCCGCATGCCCAGCGCGGTTAACTTGTTGCCTCTGCACCCTCTTCCATGAAAGGGTCTTATTCCCATAGAAATTATGATTAGTGCTCTAAACAACTACAATGAGGACATATTTTCTGAGTTCTCAAACAGTAACAAAGCAGTTTTAACCCCTTCGGTGCTTATGACGAGCTGGACTCGTCATGGCACACAGTGCTCGTGTGCTCATGACGAGTCCAGCTCGTCATAAGACCAACCACGGGGGAAGCGCTGGCGCTCCCCCCGTGGGAATCCGATCGTCGGGTTTTTTTGGGGGAAGGCAGGGAAGGACTTCCCTGCCTCCCCCGCCCCCCATCAATGACGTCACGCGCGAGGCGCGCTGGCGTCATTGAGGGTTCCCTTTCTTCCCCGACGCGCTGGAAGCCATTTGCTTCCAGCGCGTCGCGGAAATAAGGTGAGTTTTGGCTCGGGGAGGGGGGTTTGATTGGAAAAGAGACATCGAGGGAAAGGAAAGGGTTTTCCTTTCCCCCGATGCCTCTTTTGTGCATTCCTGCTGCACGATCATGTGATCGTGCAGCAGGAATGCTCACGAGGGTGTTTTACGCAGCTGTAGTGTAGGAAAGGCACTATACAATTCCCCAACGAGGTAGCATTTACTGATTAGCCGGTAGAAAGTACTCCAGTTGAGTAGAGGTATTGCACAAAACGGTGGCATCTTCGTGGATAAATATGCAGGGCAGGTGTAATCCTCGATAGATGTCTCTGCATCCTTGATTTTCTCGAGCGCAATCATCATGTAGAATTCGTGAGCGTGGTTAAGCAGATGTGCCTTCTCTCCATTTCCACCCTGAAAAGTGAGCTGTAATCCTCGATGGAGGTCTCTGCATCCTTGATTTTCTCGAGTGCAATCCTCGTGTAGTTCCTGTGACCAGGAGGTTCCCTCTCCTCGTCTGCCGGTGAGATCCTGCTCTGACCCTTTATAAACAAGAGGCATGTGAACGGGCCTAGAAGCCCCGCTCGTTTGGCCCTGCCACACATTCGTGAGCGTGGTTAAGCAGATGTGCCTTCTCTCCATTTCCACCCTGAAAAGTGAGCTGTAATCCTCGATGGAGGTCTCTGCATCCTTGATTTTCTCGAGTGCAATCCTCGTGTAGTTCCTGTGACCAGGAGGTTCCCTCTCCTCGTCTGCCGGTGAGATCCTGCTCTGACCCTTTATAAACAAGAGGCATGTGAACGGGCCTAGAAGCCCCGCTCGTTTGGCCCCGCCACACATTCGTGAGCGTGGTTAAGCAGATGTGCCTTCTCTCCATTTCCACCCTGAAAAGTGAGCTGTAATCCTCGATGGAGGTCTCTGCATCCTTGATTTTCTCGAGTGCAATCCTCGTGTAGTTCCTGTGACCAGGAGGTTCCCTCTCCTCGTCTGCCGGTGAGATCCTGCTCTGACCCTTTATAAACAAGAGGCATGTGAACGGGCCTAGAAGCCCCGCTCGTTTGGCCCCGCCACACATTCGTGAGCGTGGTTAAGCAGATGTGCCTTCTCTCCATTTCCACCCTGAAAAGTGAGCTGTAATCCTCGATGGAGGTCTCTGCATCCTTGATTTTCTCGAGTGCAATCCTCGTGTAGTTCCTGTGACCAGGAGGTTCCCTCTCCTCGTCTGCCGGTGAGATCCTGCTCTGACCCTTTATAAACAAGAGGCATGTGAACGGGCCTAGAAGCCCCGCTCGTTTGGCCCCGCCACACATACTCTCGGTATGCTACGTCTTCCCGCCCTTTCCCCACTATGATGGACAGCTTACTCAAAGGACCCCGGCGCTTTCGGCGCGGTGGCAAAGTTACAGACACACAGGTCACTGGAGACAATTCTTCTGGTCCTTTACGCAGCTGTAGTGTAGGAAAGGCACTATACATTTACCCAACGAGGTAGCACTTACTGATTAGCCAGTAGAAAGTACTCCAGTTGAGTAGAGGTATTGCACAAAACGGTGGCATCTTCGTGGATAAATATGCAGGGCAGATGTGGCTTCTCTCCATTTACACCCTGAAAAGGTAGCTGTAATCCTTGATGGAGGTCTTTGCATCCTTGATTTTCTCGAGCGCAATGCTCGTGTAGTTCCTGTGACCAGGAGGTTCCTTCTCCTCGTCTGCCGCTGAGATCGTGCTCTGACCCTTTATAAACAAGAGGCATGTGAACGGGCCTAGAAGCCCCGCTCGTTTGGCCCCGCCACACATACACTAGCGGTATGCAACGTCTGCCCGCCCTTTCCCCACTATGATGGACAGCTTACTCAAAGGACCCCGGCGCTTTCGGCGCGGTGGCAAAGTTACAGACACACAGGTCACTGGAGACAATTCTTCTGGTCCTTTACGCAGCTGTAGTGTAGGAAAGGCACTATACATTTACCCAACGAGGTAACACTTACTGATTAGCCAGTAGACAGTACTCCAGTTGAGTAGAGGTATTGCACAAAACGGTGGCATCTTCTTGGATAAATATGCAGGGCAGGTGTGCAGAATTCGTGAGCGTGGTTAAGCAGATGTGCCTTCTCTCCATTTCCAACGTGAAAAGTTAGCTGTAATCCTTGATGGAGGTCTTTGCATCCTTCATTTTCTCGAGCGCAATTCTCGTGTAGAATTCGTGAGCGTGGTTAAGCAGATGTGGCTTCTCTCCATTTACACCCTGAAAAGTTAGCTGTAATCCTTGATGGAGGTCTTTGCATCCTTGAATTTCTCGAGCGCAATGCTCGTGTAGTTCCTGTGACCAGGAGGTTCCTTCTCCTCGTCTGCCGCTGAGATCCTGCTCTGACCCTTTATCCCCTTCGGTGCTTATGACGAGCTGGACTCGTCATGGCACACAGTGCTCGTGTGCTCATGACGAGTCCAGCTCGTCATAAGACTACCCACGGGGAAGCGCTGGCGCTCCCCCGTGGGAATCCGATCGTTAGGTTTTTTTTTTGGGGAGGCAGGGGAAGGGCTTCCCCTGCCTCCCCCCGCCCCATCAATGACGTCAGCGCGCTGACATCATTGAGGGTTTCCTTTCTTCCCCGACGCGCTGGAAGCCATTTGCTTCCAGCGCGTCGGGAAATCAGGTGAGGTTTGGCTCGGGGGAGGGGGGTGTTTGTATCAAAAGAGGCATCGAGGGAAAGGAAAGGGTTTTCCTTTCCCCGATGCCTCTTTTGTGCATTCCTGCTGCACGATCATGTGATCGTGCAGCAGGAATGCCCACTAGGCACCAGGGTTTTTTTAATTTTTGTGTTGGGGAGTGGCCAAAAGGGCAAGGGTTGCTCCCTTTTACGGGGGTGAATATTTTATTTATACTGTTAGGCCCACCTACCCCTTAGCTTGGCTGGTGGATTGTGTGTGGACTGGTGCATTATTTGCATATGTGATTGTAATGTTTTTTTTCTCCTTTTTATTCTAGTGTAAAGCTTTTGATTCCTGTTTGCGGTTTCGGCAGTGGTGGTTCTGCAGTTTTGCGTAATTGCATTTATTTGGTAAGAAAAATATTTTTGTTGTGTGTACTCCAAATGAGTATTATTGTCATGCATGAATGAATTTTTTTGTAAGTGGTGCCATAATGGCAGCATATTTGTTAGTGTTCAGAGCATGAAATTCTTTGCGATGTTTTGCATTGTCTTATGTGTAATTTTTTTCTTCTTCTTTTTTAGTGGGATATTGTTGATCCTTACTGTGTCTGTGCAGAGTAGGTGGTGGTGAGTCTAGCTGCTTCTGTCACGTGAGTGGTATAGTGTTGGAGTATATAGGTCTTTGTGATAAAGCTACATTTTGTTTATTTCTTTTTTTTACAAAGGGTTTGTTGTTGTTGACTTGTTTGACAAGTAACCTTTATTAGTAAGCATTATGGCTAGCCGTAGAATTACTGCTCAGCAGGTGGTTGGTTTGCTTCTTGAATCTTCCTCTGAGCAGGATTATGAGACTGACAGTGCGTCTGAGGGAGAGGAGGGAGGGGAAGATTCAGGCAGTGAGTTTTCTCTCCACATGGAATCATCGGATGATGAAGGTACTCTCAGTGCAGATGAAGTGCCTGATTTAGAGGAGGATACTACTGTGCCGATGGTGCAAGAGGCATCTGGATTGCAGCCTGGGGCTGCTAGGCTTCCTACTGGAAGTGCTGGACTCTGGGTTGATCCAAACATGGTGCAGCCGGTGTTGCCTGCCTTTAGTGGTTATGCAGGGTGTAGAGTGGATTGTGAACATTATTTGCCTATACAGTATTTTCAGTTGTTTATGGATGATGTATTTTTGGGTGAGATTGTTGAGCAGACTAATTTGTATGCTGAACAGTTTTTGAGGGACAACAGTGCCAGACTTAGGCCCCATTCTAGAGCTACCCGGTGGAGTCCCACAAATCTGGAAGAGATGAAGAAGTTTTTGGGCTTGACTTTTTTGATGGGTTTGATAAGGAAGCCGTCCATGGGTTCATATTGGTCTACCAGTCCCTTGATGGCAACGGCCATATTTCCTGCAGTTATGACTCGTGATCGGTATTTACTTTTGCTTCGGATGCTGCATTTTGTTGATAATGGTTTGGCGTTGCCACGAGATCACCCTGAATGTGACCGTCTTTTTAAGATTCGGCCTGTTCTTGATCACTTTGTAGATCGATTTTCAGAGATCTATACTCCAGGGAAAGAAATATCTATTGATGAGTCTTTGGTGCTGTTCAAGGGCCGTTTGGTTTTTAGGCAGTACATTCCTAGCAAGAGGGCACGCTATGGAATTAAGCTGTATATGTTGTCTGAGAGTAGGACAGGATATGTTTTTAATTTGCGTGTGTACACTGGTAGGGATTCCACTATTGACCCCCCTGGTTGTCCGTCCACTTTAGTAGGAGTTTCAGAGAAAATTGTGTGGGAACTTGCTAGAGGACTGTTTAACAGAGGCCACCATTTGTACCTTGATAACTTCTACACTGCTGTGCAATTGTTTAAGGAATTGTTCAAAGTGGACACTTTTGCTTGTGGCACAATCCGCTCTAACCGTAAAGGTTATCCAAAAGAGCTTGTTTGCAAAAAACTTCAGAGGGGACAGTGCAGTGCCTTGCGTAGTGAGGAACTGCTAGCTGTGAAATTTGTGGACAGGAGGGATGTGTACATGCTGACTACCATCCATGATGAGAGTACTTCACCTGTGGCTGTTTGGGGTCAGATTGCTGAAGTGCGCAAACCTGTGTGCATTTTAGACTACAATAAGCACATGGGTGGTGTTGATAGAGTAGATCAGAGGTTGGAACCTTACACTGCTATTCGTAAGTCTTACATTTGGTATAAGAAGTTGGCCATCCATCTCTTCAATTTAGCAACTTTCAATGCTTTTGTTGTGTTCAAGGAGTGTTCTCCTGCGTCAAAGTTGACTTTTGTTCAGTTTCAGGAGTCTGTCATAGGCAGCCTTGTTGTTGTGGAACAGGCAAGTGTTCCTAGAGTTGGAGTGGTGGAGGATGTGGCTCGATTGAAAGAGCGCCACTTTCCTGATCACATTCCTCCTACACTCTCAAAAGACTTTCCCACTAGGAGATGTAGAGTCTGTTGGCGAAGAGGTACGCGGAAGGAGACTCGTATGTACTGCCCTGAGTGTCCTTCTAACCCTGGGCTGTGTGTGCCTGCTTGTTATAGAGCGTACCACAAGCAAAAGAATTATTGGGAGCAACCATGAGTGGTAAAGTGAACTGCCTGGTCTGTAATGTTTAAGAATTGTTGTTCTGTTTCAAGGTTGGCATTAGTGCAATGTTTCTGATTTTGTGTTAGTAGATTTGTATCTATTTGCAATTTGTTTGTGTTTTCTTTTTTGTATAAAAAAATCCTAAATGTGATGGTGGTGTGTGTAGGCTGGTGCTTGGCTGGCGGTGTGCGTGGAGTGGCGCTTGGCTGGCGGTGTGCGGGGAGTGGCTCTTGGCTGGCGGTGTGCGTGGAGTGGCGCTAGGCTGGCGGTGTGCGTGGAGTGGCGCTAGGCTGGCGGTGTGCGTGGAGTGGCGCTAGGCTGGCGGTGTGCGTGGAGTGGCGCTAGGCTGGCGGTGTGCGTGGAGTGGCGCTTGGCTGGCGGTGTGCGTGGAGTGGCGCTTGGCTGGCGGTGTGCGTGGACTGGCGCTCGGCTGGCAGTGTGTGAGTAGTGACTTGCTGCTGGTCACTACACACACTGCTAGCCGAGCGACACTCCACGCAATCCATCAGCTTGTGTGGTTGCTGTGTTAGGAATGTGGGCGTGTGAAAGTGATGGGCCCTTGAATGGCGCTGTCTGCTGGTGTGAGTGTTGTAATGTGATGGGCCCGCGGCTGGTGGTGTGAATGGTTTTGTATTTGTCACACGTATGAAAGGTGTATGAATGGCCTGTAAAGAGGTTGGTGCCTTGTCGTGGCTTTACAGCTCACGAGCTGTGAGTCAATGGTTCAGTTTCTCGTCCTTTCAATTATTAACAGTGCATTTCATTTTTGTGAAATCACTTGTTAATACAATTGTATATACTGAACCATCACTCACCCTCGTGCCAAATCCAACCAGTATGTGTGTGTGTGCTTGAGGATTAGATGGCTGTGCAGTAATATTTTTTTTTGTCTTTCTCAAGCAGGGTGTACCTTGTCCCTTTTTGTGAATGTTGTAATGTGTTTGTTTCGTGCCTGGGGGTGTGAATGGTCTTGTGTGTATCACGTATGAAAGGTGTGTGAATGGCCTGTAAAGCGGTTGGGGCCTTGACGTGGCTTTACAGCTCACGAGCTGCGAGTCACTGGTTCCGTTTTTTGTCCTTTCAATTATTGACAGTGCATTTCATTTTTGTGAAATCTCTTGTTAATAAAATTGTATATACTGAACCATCACTTGCCCTCGTGCCAAATCCAACCAGTATGTGTGTGTGCTTGAGGAATAGATGGCTGTGCAGTAATCTTTGTCTTTTTAGTCTGTCTGCCAAGGTGTACATTCCGTCTAAGAATAACCTACCAACTGTAGATATTGTCGTAAACGAAACACCCATGGGAGTACATGGTGATATCTCTCTTGTGGATCCCAACAAGTTATGGTACCCACAATGTCCTGCAAACCTCAAAATGTCTGTCACATTTTCCTTGCAATATTGTGCCAAAATTTTCACGCTGCAGAAATAAACAACACATTATCTCATTATGACCTGGTTTTGCAAGGGGGTCACCTGGGTTTTTGGCCCGGGGCTCGGCGGCCACATAGGAAACCTACCAAACCCACACATTTCTGAAAAGTAGACACCCGGGGGCTTCCAGGGAGGTATGGCTTGCGTGGATCCCCCAACGTTTCCTTACCCAGAATCCCCTGCAAACCTCACTTTTAGCTGAAAAAATCACTTTTTTCACACATTTTTGTGTGGGAAAGTGTGGCATCACTGGCCTCACACAAATTTCCTACCACCCAGCGTTCCCCAGGTCTCCCGATAAAAATGGTGCCTCACTTGTGTGGGAGGCCCAAGTACCCGCGACAGGCAAGGGCCCACAACGTAGTGAGGCGACCTCAAAATGGCCTTTCACAAAACCACCTGGTTTTGCAAGGGAGTCACCTGGGTTTTTGGCCCTGTGCTCGGCGGCCATCTAGGGAAACCTACCAAACCCACACATTTCTGAAAAGTAGACACCCGGGGGCTTCCAGGGAGGTATGGCTTGCGTGGATCCCCCAACGTTTCCTTACCCAGAATCCCCTGCAAACCTCACTTTTAGCTGAAAAAATCACTTTTTCACACATTTTTGTGTGGGAAAGTGTGGCATCACTGGCCTCACACAAATTTCCTACCACCCAGCGTTCCCCCAGGTCTCCCGATAAAAATGGTGCCTCACTTGTGTGGGAGGCCCAAGTACCAGCGTCAGGCAAGGGCCCACAACGTAGTGAGGCGACCTCAAAATGGCCTTTCACAAAACCACCTGGTTTTGCAAGGGGAGTCACCTGGGTTTTTGGCCCTGTGCTCGGCGGCCATCTAGGGAAACCTACCAAACCCACACATTTCTGAAAAGTAGACACCCGGGGGCTTCCAGGGAGGTATGGCTTGCGTGGATCCCCCAACGTTTCCTTACCCAGAATCCCCTGCAAACCTCACTTTTAGCTGAAAAAATCACTTTTTTCACACATTTTTGTGTGGGAAAGTGTGGCATCACTGGCCTCACACAAATTTCCTACCACCCAGCGTTCCCCCAGGTCTCCCGATAAAAATGGTGCCTCACTTGTGTGGGAGGCCCAAGTACCCGCGTCAGGCAAGGGCCCACAACGTAGTGAGGCGACCTCAAAATGGCCTTTCACAAAACCACCTGGTTTTGCAAGGGGAGTCACCTGGGTTTTTGGCCCTGTGCTCGGCGGCCATCTAGGAAACCTACCAAACCCACACATTTCTGAAAAGTAGACACCCGGGGGCTTCCAGGGAGGTATGGCTTGCGTGGATCCCCCAACGTTTCCTTACCAGAATCCCCTGCAAACCTCACTTTTAGCTGAAAAAATCACTTTTTTCACACATTTTTGTGTGGGAAAGTGTGGCATCACTGGCCTCACACAAATTTCCTACCACCCAGCGTTCCCCAGGTCTCCCGATAAAAATGGTGCCTCACTTGTGTGGGAGGCCCAAGTACCCGCGACAGGCAAGGGCCCACAACGTAGTGAGGCGACCTCAAAATGGCCTTTCACAAAACCACCTGGTTTTGCAGGAGAGTCACCTGGGTTTTTGGCCCTGTGCTCGGCGGCCATCTAGGAAACCTACCAAACCCACACATTTCTGAAAAGTAGACACCCGGGGGCTTCCAGGGAGGTATGGCTTGCGTGGATCCCCCAACGTTTCCTTACCCAGAATCCCCTGCAAACCTCACTTTTAGCTGAAAAAATCACTTTTTCACACATTTTGTGTGGGAAAGTGTGGCATCACTGGCCTCACACAAATTTCCTACCACCCAGCGTTCCCCCAGGTCTCCCGATAAAATGGTGCCTCACTTGTGTGGGAGGCCCAAGTACCAGCGTCAGGCAAGGGCCCACAACGTAGTGAGGCGACCTCAAAATGGCCTTTCACAAAACCACCTGGTTTTGCAAGGAAGTCACCTGGGTTTTGGCCCTGTGCTCGGCGGCCATCTAGGAAACCTACCAAACCCACACATTTCTGAAAAGTAGACACCCGGGGGCTTCCAGGGAGGTATGGCTTGCGTGGATCCCCCAACGTTTCCTTACCAGAATCCCCTGCAAACCTCACTTTTAGCTGAAAAAATCACTTTTTTCACACATTTGTGTGTGGGAAAGTGTGGCATCACTGGCCTCACACAAATTTCCTACCACCAGCGTTCCCCAGGTCTCCCGATAAAAATGGTGCCTCACTTGTGTGGGAGGCCCAAGTACCAGCGACAGGCAAGGGCCCACAACGTAGTGAGGCGACCTCAAAATGGCCTTTCACAAAACCACCTGGTTTTGCAGGGGAGTCACCTGGGTTTTGGCTCTGTGCTCGGCGGCCATCTAGGAAACCTACCAAACCCACACATTTCTGAAAAGTAGACACCCGGGGGCTTCCAGGGAGGTATGGCTTGCGTGGATCCCCCAACGTTTCCTTACCAGAATCCCCTGCAAACCTCACTTTTAGCTGAAAAAATCACTTTTTCACACATTTTTGTGTGGGAAAGTGTGGCATCACTGGCCTCACACAAATTTCCTACCACCCAGCGTTCCCCCAGGTCTCCCGATAAAATGGTGCCTCACTTGTGTGGGAGGCCCAAGTACCAGCGTCAGGCAAGGGCCCACAACGTAGTGAGGCGACCTCAAAATGGCCTTTCACAAAACCACCTGGTTTTGCAGGGAGTCACCTGGGTTTTTGGCTCTGTGCTCGGCGGCCATCTAGGAAACCTACAAACCCACACATTTCTGAAAAGTAGACACCGGGGGCTTCAGGGAGGTATGGCTTGCGTGGATCCCCCAACGTTTCCTTGCAGAATCCCTGCAAACCTCACTTTTAGCTGACAAAATCACTTTTTCACACATTTTTGTGTGGGAAAGTGTGGCATCACTGGCCTCACACAAATTTCCTACCACCCAGCGTTCCCCCAGGTCTCCCGATAAAAGTGGTGCCTCACTTGTGTGGGAGGCCCAAGTACCCGTGACAGGCAAGGGCCCACAACGTAGTGAGGCGACCTCAAAATGGCGCTTTCACAAAACCACCTGGTTTTGCAAGGGGAGACACCTGGGTTTTGGCCCTGTGCTCGGCGGCCATCTAGGGAAACCTACTAAACCCACACATTTCTGAAAAGTAGACACCCGGGGGCTTCCAGGGAGGTATGAGCTGCGTGGATCCCCCAACGTTTCCTTACCAGAATCCCTGCAAACCTCACTTTTAGCTGAAAAAATCACTTTTTCACACATTTGTGTGTGGGAAAGTGTGGCATCACTGGCCTCACACAAATTTCCTACCACCCAGCGTTCTCCCAGGTCTCCCGATAGAAATGGTGCCTCACTTGTGTGGGAGGCCCAAGTACCTACGACAGGCAAGGGCCCAAAACATCTTTTGATAGGCAATGTTGATGTTGCCTCAAAACGTTTTGTGTCCTTGCCTGTCGCTAGTACTTGGGCCTCCCACACAAGTGAGGCACCATTTTATCGGGAGACCTGGGAGAACGCTGGTGTAGGAAATTTGTGTGAGGCCAGTGATGCCACACTTTCCCACACAAAAATGTGTGAAAAAGTGATTTTTCAGCTAAAATTGAGGTTTGCAAGGGATTCTGGGTAAGGAACGTTGGAGATCCACGCAAGCCATACCTCCCGAAGCTCCGAGTGTCTACTTTTCAGAAATGTGTGGTTTGTAGGTTTACCTAGATGGCATGAGCTGGACCAAAAACCCAGGTGACCTCCTTGCAAAACCAGGTGGTTTTGAGATAGGCAATTTTGAGGTCGCCTCACTACGTTATGGGCCCTTGCTGTCGCGGGTACTTGGGCCTTCCACACAAGTGAGGCACCATTTTACCGGGAGACCTGGAGGAACGCTGGTGGTAGGAAATTTGTGTGAGGCCAGTGATGCCACACTTTCCACACACAAATGTGTGAAAAAGTGATTTTTCAGCTAAAATTGAGGTTTGCAAGGGATTCTGGGTAAGAAACGTTGGGGATCCATGCAAGCCATACCTCCCTGGAAGCCCCGAGTGTCTACTTTTCAGAAATGTGTGGGTTTGGTAGGTTTCCTAGATGGCCGCCGAGCACAGGCCAAAACCCAGGTGACTCCCTTGCAAAACCAGGTGGTTTGTGAAGGCCATTTTGAGGTCGCCTCACTACGTTGTGGGCCCTTGCCTGTCGCTGGTACTTGTGCCTCCCACACAAGTGAGGCACCATTTTATCGGGAGACCTGGGGAACGCTGGGTGGTAGGAAATTTGTGTGAGGCCAGTGATGCCACACTTCCCACACAAAATGTGTGAAAAAGTGATTTTTTCAGCTAAAATTGAGGTTTGCAAGGGATTCTGGAGTGAAACGTTGGGGGATCCACGCAAGCCATACCTCCCTGGAAGCCCCAGGTGTCTACTTTTCAGAAATGTGTGGGTTTGGTAGGTTTACCTAGATGGCCGCCGAGCACAGGGCCAAAACCCAGGTGACTCCCTTGCAAAACCAGGTGGTTTTGAGATAGGCAATTTTGAGGTAGCCTCACTACGTTGTGGGCCCTTGCCTGTCGCGAGTACTTGGGCCTCCCACACAAGTGAGGCACCATTTTTATCGGGAGACCTGGGGAACGCTGGTGGTAGGAAATTTGTGTGAGGCCAGTGATGCCACACTTTCCACACACAAATGTGTGAAAAAGTGATTTTTCAGCTAAAATTGAGGTTTGCAGGGATTCTGGGTAAGGAAACGTTGGGGGATCCACGCAAGCCATACCTCCCTGGAAGCCCCGAGTGTCTACCTTTCAGAAATGTGTGGGTTTGGTAGGTTTCCCTAGATGGCCGCCGAGCACAGGGCCAAAACCCAGGTGACTCCCTTGCAAAACCAGGTGGTTTTGTGACAGGCCATTTGAGGTCGCCTCACTACGTTGTGGGCCCTTGCCTGTCGCTGGTACTTGGGCCTCCCACACAAGTGAGGCACCATTTTTATCGGGAGACCTGGGGGAACGCTGGGTGGTAGGAAATTTGTGTGAGGCCAGTGATGCCACACTTTCCCACACACAAATGTGTGAAAAAGTGATTTTTCAGCTAAAATTGAGGTTTGCAAGGGATTCTGGGTAAGAGAACGTTGGGGGATCCACGCAAGCCATACCTCCTGGAAGCCCCGGGTGTCTACTTTTCAGAAATGTGTGGGTTTGGTAGGTTTTCCTAGATGGCCGCCGAGCACAGGGCCAAAACCCAGGTGACCCCCTTGCAAAACCAGGTGGTTTTGAGATAGGCAATTTTGAGGTCGCCTCACTACGTTGTGGGCCCTTGCCTGTCGCGGGTACTGGGCCTCCCACACAAGTGAGGCACCATTTTTATCGGGAGACCTGGGGAACGCTGGGTGGTAGGAAATTTGTGTGAGGCCAGTGATGCCACACTTTCCACACACAAATGTGTGAAAAAGTGATTTTTCAGCTAAAATTGAGGTTTGCAGGGGATTCTGGGTAAAGAAACGTTGGGGGATCCACGCAAGTCATACCTCCTGGAGTCCCCGGGTGTCTACTTTTCAGAAATGTGTGTGTTTGCTAGGTTTCCCTAGGTGTCGGCAGAGGTAGGGTTCAAAAACTACAGCTAGGCACTTTGCCAAAAGGGTCATTTTTCACTGCGAAATTGAGGTGTGACCGCGTTGCGTTTGCACCGTTTCCTGTCGCAGGCACTAGGCCGACCCACACAAGTGAGGTACCATTTTTCTCGTAAGACTTTGGGGAACGCGGGGTGGGTGGAAATTTGTGGATCCACGCAGATTCCAGAACTTTCCACCACAGAAATGTGGGGAAAATGTGGTTTTTTTGACAATTGTTTATGTTTGCAAGGGATTCTGGGTAACAGAACCTGGTGGGAGGCAGTCAAGTCACCCCATCCTGGATTCCCCTGGGTGTCTAGTTTTCAAAAATGTATAGGTTTGCTAGGTTTCCCTAGGTGCCGGCAGAGGTAGGGTTCAAAAACTACAGCTAGGCACTTTGCCAAATAAGTGTCATTTTTCACTGCGAAATTGAGGTGTGACCACGTTGCGTTTTGTGCCGTTTCCTGTCGCAGGCACTAGGCCGACCCACACAAGTGAGGTACCATTTTTCTCGTAAGACTTTGGGGAACGCGGGTGGGTGGAAATTTGTGGATCCACGCAGATTCCAGAACTTTCCACCACAGAAATATGGGGAAAATGTGTTTTTTTGACAATTGTTTATGTTTGCAAGGGATTCTGGGTAACAGAACCTGGTGGGAGGCAGTCAAGTCACCCCATCCTGGATTCCCCTGGGTGTCTAGTTTTCAAAAATGTATAGGTTTGCTAGGTTTCCCTAGGTGCCGGCAGAGGTAGGGTTCAAAAACTACAGCTAGGCACTTTGCCAAAAAGGGTCATTTCTCACTGCGAAATTGAGGTGTGACCGCGTTGCGTTTTGCGCCGTTTCCTGTCGCAGGCACTAGGCCGACCCACACAAGTGAGGTACCATTTTTCTCGTAAGACTTTGGGGAACGCGGGGTGGGTGGAAATTTGTGGATCCACGCAGATTCCAGAACTTTCCACCACAGAAATGTGTGGAAAATGTGTTTTTTGGACAATTTTTTATGTTTGCAAGGGATTCTGGGTAACAGAACCTGGTGGGAGGCAGTCAAGTCACCCCATACTGGATTCCCCTGGGTGTCTAGTTTTCAAAAATGTATAGGTTTGCTAGGTTTTCCTAGGTGCCGGCAGAGGTAGGGTTCAAAAACTATAGCAAGGCACTTTGCCAAAAAAGGGTCATTTTTCACTGCGAAATTGAGGTGTGACCACGTTGCGTTTTGTGACATTTCCTGTCGCAGGCACTAGGCCGACCCACACAAGTGAGGTACCATTTTTCTCGTAAGACTTTGGGGAACGCGGGGTGGGTGGAAATTTGTGGATCCACGCAGATTCCAGAACTTTCCACCACAGAAATGTGGGGAAAATGTGGTTTTTTGGACAATTTTTTATGTTTGCAAGGGATTCTGGGTAACAGAACCTGGTGGGAGGCAGTCAAGTCACCCCATCCTGGATTCCCCTGGGTGTCTAGTTTTCAAAAATGTATAGGTTTGCTAGGTTTCCCTAGGTGCCGGCAGAGCTAGGGTTCAAAAACTACAGCTAGGCACTTTGCCAAAAAGGGTCATTTTTCACTGCGAAATTGAGGTGTGACCACGTTGCGTTTTGCGCCGTTTCCTGTCGTAGGCACTAGGCCGACCCACACAAGTGAGGTACCATTTTTCTCGTAAGACTTTGGGGAACGCGGGGTGGGTGGAAATTTGTGGATCCACGCAGATTCCAGAACTTTCCACCACAGAAATGTGGGGAAAATGTGTTTTTTTTGACAATTTTTTATGTTTGCAAGGGATTCTGGGTAACAGAACCTGGTGGGAGGCAGTCAAGTCACCCCATCCTGGATTCCCCTGGGTGTCTAGTTTTCAAAAATGTATAGGTTTGCTAGGTTTCCCTAGGTGCCGGCAGAGGTAGGGTTCAAAAACTACAGCTAGGCACTTTGCCAAAAAAGGGTCATTTTTCACTGCGAAATTGAGGTGTGACCGCGTTGCGTTTTGCGCCGTTTCCTGTCGCAGGCACTAGGCCGACCCACACAAGTGAGGTACCATTTTTCTCGTAAGACTTTGGGGAACGCGGGTGGGTGGAAATTTGTGGATCCACGCAGATTCCAGAACTTTCCACCACAGAAATGTGGGGAAAATGTGTTTTTGGACAATTTTTTATGTTTGCAAGGGATTCTGGGTAACAGAACCTGGTGGGAGGCAGTCAAGTCACCCCATCCTGGATTCCCCTGGGTGTCTAGTTTTCAAAAATGTATAGGTTTGCTAGGTTTCCCTAGGTGCCGGCAGAGGTAGGGTTCAAAAACTACAGCTAGGCACTTTGCCAAAAGGG
The DNA here is from genome assembly GCA_963921515.1 of Calotriton arnoldi. Lineage (NCBI taxonomy): Eukaryota > Metazoa > Chordata > Amphibia > Caudata > Salamandridae > Calotriton > Calotriton arnoldi. The sequence continues at coordinate 2,266,457 of CAWUFW010000708.1, forward strand.
TCATTTTTCACTGCGAAATTGAGGTGTGACCACGTTGCGTTTTGCGCCGTTTCCTGTCGCAGGCACTAGGCCGACCCACACAAGTGAGGTACCATTTTTCTCGTAAGACTTTGGGGAACGCGGGGTGGGTGGAAATTTGTGGATCCACGCAGATTCCAGAACTTTCCACCACAGAAATGTGGGGAAAATGTGGTTTTTTGACAATTTTTTATGTTTGCAAGGGATTCTGGGTAACAGAACCTGGTGGGAGGAAGTCAAGTCACCCCATCCTGGATTCCCTGGGTGTCTAGTTTTCAAAAATGTATAGGTTTGCTAAGTTTCCCTAGGTGCCGGCAGAGCTAGGGTTCAAAAACTACAGCTAGGCACTTTGCCAAAAAAGGGTCATTTTTCACTGCGAAATTGAGGTGTGACCGCGTTGCGTTTTGCGCCGTTTCCTGTCGCAGGCACTAGGCCGACCCACACAAGTGAGGTACCATTTTTCTCGTAAGACTTTGGGGAACGCGGGGTGGGTGGAAATTTGTGGATCCACGCAGATTCCAGAACTTTCCACCACAGAAATGTGGGGAAAATGTGTTTTTTTTGACAATTTTTTATGTTTGCAAGGGATTCTGGGTAACAGAACCTGGTGGGAGGCAGTCAAGTCACCCCATCCTGGATTCCCCTGGGTGTCTAGTTTTCAAAAATGTATAGGTTTGCTTGGTTTCCCTAGGTGCCGGCAGAGCTAGGGTTCAAAAACTACAGCTAGGCACTTTGCCAAAAAGGGTCATTTTTCACTGCGAAATTGAGGTGTGACCACGTTGCGTTTTGCGCCGTTTCCTGTCGCAGGCACTAGGCCGACCCACACAAGTGAGGTACCATTTTTCTCGTAAGACTTTGGGGAACGCGGGTTGGTGGAAATTTGTGGTTCCACGCAGATTCCAGAACTTTCCACCACAGAAATGTGGGGAAAATGTGGTTTTTTTGACAATTTTTTATGTTTGCAAGGGATTCTGGGTAACAGAACCTGGTGGGAGGCAGTCAAGTCACCCCATCCTGGATTCCCCTGGGTGTCTAGTTTTCAAAAATGTATAGGTTTGCTAGGTTTCCCTAGGTGCCGGCAGAGCTAGGGTTCAAAAACTACACCTAGGCACTTTGCAAAAAAGGGTAATTTTTCTTTGTGAAAATGTGGTACGTCCACGTTGCATTTTGAGCCATTTCCTGTTGTGGGCACAAGGGCTACCCACACAAGTGAGGTACCATTTTTATCGGGAGACTTAGGGTAACACAGAATTGTAGAGCAACTGTTATTACCTATTGACTTTCGATGCATTTCTGCCTTCCAAATGAAAGACAATGTGTAAAAAATAAGTCATTTTGAAAAATGACCTATAATTCTCATGCTAGTATGGGTACTCCCAATTTCGGAAATGTGCAAATATCTGCTGTTTCTAAAATCTACATTTTGTTCCCATTTCAGAAATACATAGGTGTCTTTCATAACAATTTTTCCATGTATACATTTTCCCAAAATAATTGCTATATACCCGGTACTTAAAAAAAATCATTGCAAGATGTTGCTCAATTATTGGCTCTGGGTTCGTCGGGTTCTTGGTGAACCTACAAGTCCTATATATCCCCACAACCAGAAAGGTCCAGCGGATATAACGGTATATTGCCTTCAAATAGCTGTCATAATTAGAAGAAGTTACAGGTGAAAACGTTGACACAAATGGCTGTTTTTTTCAACTAATTTTCAATTTTTCCTTTATTTAACTGTTAGTTTCTATAAGGAAAACTTTAAGGATCTACACAAATGACCCCTTGCTGAATTCAGAATTTTGTCTACTTTTCATAAATGTATGGCTTTCCAGGATCCATTATTGGTTTCATACCCATTTCTACCATTAACTGGAAGGAGGTTGAAAGCACAAAAAATAGCAAAAATAGGCTATGTCCCAGAAAAATGCCAAAACTGTGTAAAGAAAGTTGGTTTTCTGCAAAAGTCTGCTTGTCCCTGAAAGCTGGGAAGATGGTGATTTCATCCCACAACCCCTTTTTTGATGCCATTTGCAGGGAAAAATCAAGACGCTTTCATCTGTAGCCCTTTTTTGCCTTTTTCCAAAAAAACCCAAAATTTAGCTGTATTTTGACTAATTTCTGGGTCCCCTCCAGGGGAATCCACAAACCCTGGGTACCTTTACAATCCCCATGATGTTAGAAAAAAAGGACGCAAATTTGGCATGGATACCTTATGTGGTCAAAAAGTTACAGGGGCCTAAGCGCGCACTACCCCAAATAGCCAAAAAAAGGCTTAGCACAGGAGGGGAAAAGGCCTAGCAGCGAAGGGGTTAAATAATTTGCTATCTTTATGTATTTTTATCCAGTTGATCACTTGATTATATGTTACACTGAAGGGAGAGAATGTGGAGTTACGGCCAGAACTGCAGACTTTGCAACCTGGGAATCAGATTCGAGTTTCGGCATGAGTTTGACATACTGTGATTTTGGGCAAATCACCTAATCTCCCCATGGCTAAAACCAAATTGAATTTGTGCTTGTGTAATGTAACTGATGCTCATGTAAAGCACTCCAATACCTTCGGGTCAAGTCTGTGCTATATAAAACTACATAACAAGAAAAAAAGTGTGTTTTGCACACTTCTGTCATTGAGCTTTACTTGGGCTACATTTGGGTGATATTTGGGACATATTTGGGCTCTTTTTCTCTGGTGGCCATCTTGGGAGAGTTATTTTCTCATGATGCTCCCTAATTTCCTCATTACTGCAGTATCCTCAGTAGAAAATGCTTTCAGTTTTCCATTTCGATTCCATCAAGATGGCATTCAGATGTGCCACACTTTTGGCATGAATTCAGAATGTTAGCTCTCTAGTTGCTCATTAGAACACTGTAGTAAAGCTGCTGATCAAGAGGAAGATAACTGGCAGTCTGCTGCTGGCATTGAAAGTGCATGTTTCAGTCTGCATGTCAGAATGTTTTAATGAAATAGAAGAGGAAGATATTTGAGAACTCACTTAAAATATGACCACATTTTTCTTTCTGCAGCACTAACCCTAATCTCTATGACAAACTGAACCCCCCCTCATTTTTTTCCTTTCTAAATTAAATGTTTTAAGTTTTACCAGTTTGATTCAATGAGCATGGCTTTAGGTGTGCCATACTTATTTCGTAAGTAACACTGTTAGTGCTCTAGTTTTTCTTTAGAACACTCTGGGAAGTAACAGTAAAACGCAAGGGAATCAAATGACAGGCTGCTCCTGTTGAAATTGCATGATTTACTGAGAATGTGAGACTTCATTTTATATGGCTGAGAAAGGTAGTGTGATTTAACAGAAAATATGCTCTCATTTCAGCTTCTGGGCACCTTCCATAACCTCTATGGGAAAATCATGGAAAAACTGTTTTCTCCCAAATGTGATTTTCACAGGGTAAAATCACCTTAGAACACACCACACTTCCTAAAATTAGTATGGTACTGATGTAGCGGAAACTGCATTTTATTTGTAGCGGAGCATTATAATCTCATGTGTAGCGTGCACCGGCATATAATCCTTTGTCGTGTTAACATGAAGTGTTAGGATCTTGAAATGTAATAACGTGAAACGTGATGCGTTTAGGCAATTGAATATTAACCTGAAGAATTAATGTAGAAAGTAAATGTAACTAGCAGAAAATATTAACGTGAAGAACTTGTGTTGTGCAACTGACCATCATTCATTTATTAAATGTGTTTATTGATGTGTCATTTTACGTGTAGGTAGAAATATTAACTGAACGTGCCTTTATTTCTTATGCAACTTCGCAATGCTCACATGCTATTTTCTTATGTTAGCTGAATTTGTAGGCTTGAAATGCAATTCCCCTGGAAGCTCTCGCTTTAGAATTAACAGTTTGAATTTCATTGTGCTGTGGATTTCGTTCTTTCTCACGTTTTGTGTTGCAGGTGAAAGAAGCACTCTTGCTAGCTAGAATAATGCCTTTGTTTTACTGGTCAGGCAAGGTGAGAAAAAATTATATTGTTTGGTCTGAATCGTTAAGAGAAGGCCATTGTCTTTCGCACAGGAGAGAGCTTGGGAAACAAGGACAGAATTGTGAGAAGAAGAGCATTGCAGTCCCTTGGAAAAACTTTCGTGTTCAGAGCAGATGGCGTGACCTGCGAAGACCCTTGGGAAAAATATCTGTAATAATGCGATGTGAGAGTAGCAAAAGTGCCCACTTCTTCTCTGCCTTCGGAGAGAGAGCATCTTAGAACAAGCTCTGTCTCAATAGCTTTATGCTATTGGACCCATCGATAGTGGAGAGACTTCTTAGGAAGACTCCACATGCTGACACCTTTTATTCCTTTCCCTGAAGATGCTTAAGTAGGGATGTTTGTTATTGCTAGTGTAGGGATAGATTGATGCTTTATTTAAATCAACCCTCGATGCAGGGAAATTTGGACTCATACTTTCTGATCCTCTACATCCTATTTCTTGAGTTAATTGTTTTGGGCATGTTGCATCGACTCAACTTTATTCGCAGATTTGGATTTATGCTGATTCCCATGTATTTGTACACTCTTGTTTTGAGGTGTCTCTATGTCCATTCATTTTTGGCTTTGTAATAAACTAACCAAAGTTATTTATTTATTTTATTTATTTATTTATTTGATTTGAAAAGTTTTATATAGCGCTGGCTAGACCCGGAGGTATCAGAGCGCTTTACAAGAGGATCAGCGAGTTACAGGTTACATAGTTGCATCAATTAAATCAAAGAATCACAGAGGGAGGGGGAGGGTAGGAAACACAACAGGGAAACGAGGAAAACAATGTCAGATGACCGGTTGGGTAGGTGACAGCCGAGGGGGTGAAACCAGGGCCAGACTCCTCTATAGCTGCATATGACAGCTCCACCGGGCATCGGCCAAGGTTGCTTGTGCACCGAGGTAAGTACAAACAGTTTTGGTATCCGCCCAGGGGGCATCATCAAAGGTCCATCGAAAGTTCCATCAAAGTTCCACCGGGCGAGGGCCCTGTTGATTCGGCTCCGTGGTGTGTACAATGTTTAAGGTTTCAGAGGATCAGCGAGTTACGGGTTACATAGTTACATCAATTAAATCAAAGAATCACGAAGGGAGGAGGGGGAGGGAAGGAAACACAACGGGGGAACGAGGAAAACAATGTCAGATGACCGGCTGGGTAGGTGACGGCTGAGGGGGTGAAACCAGGGCCAGACTCCTCTATAGCTGCATATGACAGCTCCACCGGTAATCGGCCAGGGTTGCTCGTGCACCGAGGTAAGTACAAACAGTTTTGGTATCAGCCCAGGGGGCATCGTCAAAAGTCCAACAAAAGTTCCATCAAAGTTCCACTGGGCATGGGCCCTGTTGATCCGGCTCCGTGGTGTGTACAATGCTCAAGGTTTCAGTCCGGGGGGCATCGTCATAGATCAAATAGGTAGCACCCATCCCGGAGTTGCTGGGAGGTCAAGACTTACTGTAGGGTTGATATGCACTCGATAGCAATGCTTCCAGGGGGCAGGCCAGGACAGCCATCTTAAGGTCAGGCATATAAAGTGTGTAGGGCCGGGGTTGTAGGGCACTCAGCTGTTGCCCCAAGCAATTCTCTCGGTGTGAGTGGGTCTGACGTAGGACTAAGTGTAAAAAAACAGTCCCATTGCAAGTCTTCTGCGCTGTGGAGATCCTGATGTGATGTCATGTTCTAACTGCCTGCTCTGTAATTCTCTGCTGAGGAGCACTGTTAGTCTGTGCCTCGCTTAAAATAAACTGTAGTCCTTCTTCTATTTTCCTGAAAAATGTCACCAATTGTGGTTAGCTCCACCGCCATAACTCGTATAACTTGCCTGCTTAACCTTACGTAGATGTCTATGGGTATTATGTGTCCAGAGAAACTCCTGTTGAATTGAGTGCCATTAATAATGACTTTCTCCCCTCTACGCTTACATGCTGCTAAAAGAACCATCAGATTGTGATTCTAGGTCCAGAACTTATGGGCCCGGCCCTTTCAGTACCATCAACAAATGATTTATGTTGTAACTAAAATCTGTTATCACCCTTTATACATTCTCCTTTTTGTGACCCGCAAAACCTGCCATTCACTAGAATGCATTTCGATGGGGTCCTGTCATGAATATTGGTCTCAAGATTGCTGCCAACACTTCCTCGTTAAAGTGTTGGCAGCCAATCAGATTCCACCAAGAGATGTGTGCTTAGGCTCCGCCCAAATGTACAAATGTGGTTTTCCTTCAAAATCATCAAAACTACAAAATGGATTCACACAAAAAAGCAAAAAGTGTGATCTCTGGATCAAAATCTACCTTTCTGCCAAATTTGGTGTAATTCCGTCCAGTGATTCGGGCTGCAGGCATGTCTAAATACTCTACGGGACTTAACTCGGGAAACACACTTTCCTCCCCCCCATTTCTTGGCCCCTGCTTGACCGATCACCCTGAAATTTTCCATGCACAACAAGACCCAACTTGACACTTTATTTGGAAAATTTCATGAAGATTCGTCAAACGGCGCCAAAGTTATAGGCAAGTCAAAAAAATGCTTTTCCTATGGAAACATGGTCCTAACTATAACTACCTACTGACGACCGTGAAATACTAACATCTTCATTATAAAGGCATGGGTGGTAAAGGCATATATGTGGTAACATTTTGCGTAGATGGAGGAATAGGAGGACTGCATATTCTACATCTTCCATTAGTGTCTTTGGTTACATTGAGAAAAGACATAGGGCCAGATGTACGACCCTACCAATTTGCGAGTCGCAAATTGCGACGTTTGGCGACTCGCAAATTGGAATGTACAACAGTGTCTCAGACACTGTTTGCGATTCCTAATGTGGTCGCAAATTGCAGGCCTCATTAATATTCATGAGGCAGGTGCAATTTGCGCCCCCATTAGGAATATCTAGCACTCCCAGGGATGGTGACCTGCTGGGGTCAACAGACCACCATGTCTGTGACTGCTTTTTAAATAAAGCAGTTTTTTTTTTTTTAAATGTAGCCCATTTTCCTTACAGGAAAACGGGATGCATTTAAAAAAAGAAAAATGAAACGTTTCTGTTTCATTTTTTAAGGGCAGGAAGTGGTCCCTGGGACCACTGCCTGCTCTTAAAAAATATTTTTGCATCTATTCACAAAGGGTAAGGGGTCCCCCTGGGGACCGGACCCCTTCCTGTTTGCGAGTGGCTTACCACCTACTTGAAGTAGGTGGTAAACTGAGTGATTTGCGGCCGCAAATGCGGTTGCAAAACAATGGTACATTCCATTGTGACTCGCTATTAGGAAGGGGCGCCCCTTCCTAATAGCGAGAATTACAAACGCTATTTTGTGAGTCATCGACTCGCAAAATAGCGTTAGTGCATGCCAGGACCCTTTTTTGCGGTCGCAAACGGGCCAATTTCCGGTTTGCGACCGCAAAAAACAGTCGTACATCTGGCCTATAGATCCTCATTTACAGTTTGGCTGGTGACATTTTACTTTGCTACTGCTTCAGATTTACCTTCTTTTCTAAGATGGCAGAGGAAAATCGGTCTTATGTAGAGATCCCTGCGAGGACCGTGGATGGTACTCTCCAAAAAGTGATGCATTTGCCATTGGCTGAGTCAATTGAGGGAATATACTCCTGGGGAAAGTAGGTGAGCGCCCTTCTTTGCAGGTGAAAGCGCCACTGGCAAACAATGGGACTGGAAATGTACCCCAAAGTGAAGATACATTGTCATTATCCACATATATGTAGTCTCACTAAAATGCTGGGGGGTCCAAGCATGTTCAGAAGACCGTGCATACCTTGTTGTGAAAAACTGCTACCTTTCAGCGCCTGTACTTCAAAGTGGTGCCTGTACTAGGCATGGTGGCAGATCAGCCATTTTGAATCGGGCAGTGGATCTCCCACCCTTTTTGGCAGAGTTACCTGTGAGACTTGGGAGAATAGAGAGGTTCCCACGGGTGGGATATTTGCCATTTCTCTATACTCCGAATTGTTGGTTCTCCCACTGCAGGGCATAAAAATGAGCATAGCCTAATTCTAGAGCTCTAGTCTATATCAAGCACAAAATCAGGAAAAGGGGTCTAAAAAATCGCAAGTTATAATTAACAGCAACAATTAAAAAGGCACGATCGCAGTGTTTTGGGGAATATTAAATCAAATCAAGTAAACTCGAAAGGAAGGGGTGTAAATGACAATCAGTAAGGAAGGCAAAGTGAAGTCAATACAACACAGTTGCTGTAGCTGAGAAAAAACAAAAGGAAAATCGCACCCACAGACACGAATACCAGAGCTAATCACTCACTTAGATTATTGTCAAACTATGAATCAAGCCAAAAGCATTTTATTGCTCTGGTCACCTGGACACAAACATCCAGTCTGGAATTAACATCTAATGCAACAAACAATATAGATGTCTCAAATAAAACATGCTGAATGTAAAAAACATGGATGACAGAAGCAAAATAGGAAAAACATCATGGTCAACAGGTCACACCTCAATCAATCCAAAAACTGTTTATTTCGGGTTTTAGCCCAGAAAACAAGATAAACAATTTTATAAAACATCACACAGATCTTTAAGTATATTTATTTAAAAACAATCAAGATTTAAAACAGTAACAATAATGACGGAATGTTAAAATTGCTAAAAACCGTTTAAAAGGGAGAGTATCAGCATGAGATAGAACAAAGAATTGCAATAAATGAAAATTACAGGTCGCATTACTCAAAGCTTCTATTTAATTATGCGGGCAAATAAGAACAGGGAAAAACTAAAAAAAAAGTGCGTTGGGGTAATATATATAATGTTTAAAATTATTACACCCACCCTTTTCCTGAATAGCCACATTGCATATAGGTATCCGCTGATGCCGAATACCAATAGCTGGCTGGTGTCAGACCATAAAATGTTATAGGCTTCTCTGTATTGTCTGACACCTGTAGAGATGCAGAGTGGTTTAAGCCAGGACCGCATAGGCCTATCATACACAAGGCAGAAAAATTGGACATGTTCAACATCCTCAATCCTGTAGTTACAGAATACACATGCTGGTGAATCAACACAATTGGTTTTCCATCAGATAGTGAATTTGTTAACTAATAGTGTTCCCAACCTAAATTTTATAAACAACGTGCGCGCAAAGGGTGGTTGAATCATGTCCATATACAGTTCTTTAGCAGGTGTGGGCTTAAAATATAGAAAATCATCCACCATACCTCCAGTTTTGGCCTTACAATGATGCCCAAAGATGTTACTATTCCAGTAGGCATTTTTTATAAGAGCCTTGGTACTGGTGGTGATTAACGAAGTGTTATTCCAATAATCACTGAGTCCTAGGTCATGGAGATAGAGTTTGACGTATTGAAACCAAGATGGGAGATTAGACTTACTCAATTTCAATACTTCCTCTGCTGCTAACCTGTAATGAAGAAGTCCTGGGATGGACCACAGCCTTGCCCAATATAGGACGAGTTTCAACCCACATAGGGGCAGATTTACAAGCCCCTTGCGCAGCCGGTGCATCACGTTGCGTGACACACCGGTGGCGCAGCCTGCTAAGTGATATTTACAAGAACAGGTAAAGTCACCCTGCGTGACTTAACCTGTGCTTGTAAATATTGCCCCTGTTCACGCAACACTTTGCGTGTTAGGGGCGTGACATGGGTGTTGCTGTGGGTGTTCCCACGCAACACCCATGTCCACTGATGCATTTCCAGATTTACAAGAAATCGTAAATCTGGAAATGCGTCAGAATGATACGCCACCCTAGGGGTGGCGTAGCGAGGTGCAACAAGGAGAAATGTTTTAATTTCTCCTCATTTATTTCCTCTTTCAATGCGTGCTGCATTCTACAGCACACATTGGAAGAGGAAATCACCTCAATTGATTGTTTTTGTGCAGGAAGGTGCCCCTTCCTGCACAGAAACAATCTCCCCGCGACGCAGGCATCCTTGCACCATGGTGCAAGAGTGCCTGCGCCGGCACATGGCAGCAGTTTGTGCGCCAGCGCAGGGGGAAGCACAGAGATGCGACATATTGTTGTAAATATGTTGGATCCCTGTGCTTCGAAACGAACGTATCGCGGCGCAGCCAAATGACTTACGGCACCGCGCTGCGTTAGTTTCTTGTAGATCTGCCCCAAAGAACAGAAGTGTTTCATATAAAACATGTTGAATGTAAAAAACATGGATGACAGCCAAAAAATAGGAAAACGTCATGGCCAACAGGTCACACCTCATCCCTCCAGAATCAAAACACTAGCCACATCAGTATCACACCAGCGGAAGCAACATCCCTGCGCGCTATATTTACATAGCCGCTTCTTGTAACCAATTTACAAAGACTCTGCAGCATGCACACCACAGGGTTTATAATAATATCAATAGATAAATCATGGCATGTAAATAATGGCATCTGGCAAAAGGAGCTGCACTGAATGGAAGGGGAACATCAGCTGGCGCATATCCTCATCATCCAAACCAGACAAAGAGGGGAACACACACACGAGAAAAATATTCAGACAGCTAAAAACTAGACAGGTTTTCATTGACAGTAAATGTTTTCAGACGTATCACCTGAAAAAAACACCTCATCAAGGACATTCTATTCTTGATAAAACAACACTTTAAACATAAAAAAGATGATGCTAAAGGACATGACTTCTGAGAAGAAATAGTTGAGGGCACTCAGATGTTATGCCCGAGAGGTCCTGGTCACATGCTCAGCATTTTATTAACACTTACAGTAAGGCAATGGGGCATGCCAAAGACACTCATACCCCACGTGGCCACTTTGTCACTTTCCCTCATCCAATACAAGATTCCAAAATGCCACACACACCAATAGCAAGCAAAGACCCACCCCTCTGCCTATTAAAACCACAGAGAATATGCCATACATGAGCATCAACATTCATTAGATAAGTACTTCCTCCCTACACTCCACTGCCTACACACAACAGTTGTCTGGATCATGGCATGGTGCTAGCCCCAGAATGCCACTTGAGGGGTCATGTAAATACAAAGAGATACAGGCTGTGTCTTGCTGGCTGCCACGTTACATGCATGCAGAGATATACCAAGGTGCACAAGTCCACGCACCTGAACACACTAATCTATCTGACCTTACCCTGTTTAAAAACTGATGTCTCTTGAAGACATGGTTGATGACGTCTTACCACAACCCTACTGCCACCACACAAAAGAGGAGAAATTACAATTCACACTCCTTCCCATGGTCCTCCATCTAGGGAGTCATGGAGGTCCTTAAACAACATATTGGGGGCCCGCATCAAAGGATCCACAGGAGTCAAGTGCAGGCACTGAAGTCCGCTGGCACTACTGCACCCAATGAGACAAGGAGCAGGCGTGCATCCGCCACAATACCAAGGTGTTGGAAATGCTTGTAAAAAGATGTGGATGTTCTCCACTTGAGGATGTGTTGCTGACACATATACTGGTAAGGAGCCTACCTGCAGCTACAATTATTTATATGAATTATATAAGTACAGGAAATATTGCAACCACTGAGTGGTCTCATAACTACAGCCATCATACGCACATCTACTTATGCCTACAGTGGTGACCCCTTGAACGGAGCATGGGGCCAGGTGTGTAGCTGTTGCCCCTCTGACTCACTACAACATGGAAAGAGTTATGGGAGAGATGAGGTCCTAAGTGGCATTAACACAACCATTGTAGGAATCACAACAGGCAATAGAAGGCTTAGCTGGAGAATGCTAACTGACTGTTGGTCTGTCTTAGCAGAGGAGGAGGCCTGGCCAACTGCATGCATAGATCCACCACACACATTTGGTGCTCCTGGTCAAAACAATAAATCTCCTGGAGGACAAAGCAGTAGGGGGGATATGCTGGAGTGTTTAACAGTCAGTTGTGAAAGTCTGGTGTTCCTATCACTGTTCAGTGGATGTGTCTGTCAACAAGAAGTCACACCAAGGCTTTTCTTGAGCTTTTAACAGCATACCTCTGCAGGTGTAAGTAGGTTGGTCCAACCTCTAAAAATGAGTCTCTGTTGAACTTCACAAACATTAGCATTAGTATGATTGGAAAGTAGCGCCAGTTTCAGGTTTCTAGGCATGACACTGGCATTGTCATGTGACATTTTGGTTGTGCGACATTATTGGATTTTATTATTTCCCAGATTGTACAAACAAGACATTTCTCATTGGGAAAGGTTGCTTTGCAGTTGTTCCTTTTTTTTACAGGGGAAATATTTTTCTGTGTGGAGAAAACTCTTCCCAAACACCCCACAAAATTATGGTGTGTATGTTCCCCTTTCCATCTTGTAAGGGGATTATTGCCAGTGCTTTGCTGGTGCAAATCTCTGACAATTTCCAAGATGGGAAAACATCTGACAGCAATTTGAGAATGCTCACAAGATGTTGGGCATTCACAAACTCTCATGGCAGATCTACGTTGATTCTCCAAAATCCTTTCATGGGGTTTACTATAGCATAATTGAACAACTTTCTGATGCACAATTATGCAGTTGTAAATGTTAGGTATCCTTTGGTGGATACCTGATAGCCATACATTTTTGTTTATATATTTGTGAATTGAACCCACACAGTCAATATAGTAAGCGATGGAGGAGCACAATATAAATATCAATGGCTGTCTTTTCTGGGGGGTTTTGGAGGTGATTAGTGTAATGGGGCAGCAGAGCAAAAGAACTGGCCAACACTCCTGGTATTTTTATGCTTAATATTGTAGACCTAAACTGTGAGCTGAAAACAACCCTTGAAAGTTTTTTTAATCCCAGTTCCTTATTTCACTGACTAGGTGCAACACAGCAAGGCAGTCTGGCCCGCTAGAGGAAGGTCTGGGTTAACTCCGCAACAAAAGCTTGGAGCGTAACAATTTATTTGACTGCACAATTTCCAACAATATTTATTGGATAAAAATGACTAATTAAAAAAGCAGACAGAAAGCTGAACCCACAGGTTTCTGACCTCGCATGGGTGCTGTACCCCTTATTCATCTCACCCCTCCACCCTGCCACCCACCACTTTTTTAGTTGGAAAATTTGAGATTCTCACTCCCCGAATCTCACTGACTAAGCTACGTTCCTGGTTCCCAGCAAACTACTGAAGCTGTACTTACCTTTGGATGAAAGAGCACCACCATTGCTAATGTAGACTTATACAAATCACACTATTGGACTGGGTGGTGGACAGTCACTCTAGATTGGATGGCTGACCTTAGGGTAGGTCTGATTGTCCTTTGGTAGAACAAGAGCCATGAGGGCTACTCATAATTGGTCAGTTCAACCGCTAGACTTGAAGAGGGTGTACCTGCCTTAATGCACTGGTTTGCACACATGCAGCCTCGAACAACAAAGGGTCTCAGAAAAGAGGAGAGGCCAATACTTCTTGGGTCTGTCTACTCTGGGGACCGAGCAACATACCCGTCATGAACCACAAGGAAATGGACGATGGCGGTTTAACAGAGGAGGCCCTGGGGACAGTGTAGTTACTGATCAAGAGGAAGCCGCTTATGATGTGCCCTGACAATTTGGGGGCACTGTACAGGGGCCAGAACAATCAAGTGTAGTTGGCTGTGATGGAGATTTTGGGAGAGCAGAAAGGGGTGGCTGATGGCTGAGATCCCCAGATACACTTAAGAGGGCTGTAGGGTGCCATAGAGATGATGGAAGGCACACGGGCCTGCCTTTCTCAGTTGACTACGAATAGGATGTTAGAGATAGTTAGAGGGTTATGGACAGTGCTGGGATGACAAAGGGAGGAGCACCTTTTGTGAGTGTTGGGTCCAGAGTATAACGGGTTTTCATTGGTGTCTGAAGATGGGGATTTCATGGAAATCTCTGGAACAACCAGCCATAGCAGAAGACGGTGGGAGTTAAGGGATGAGGGTTATCTGGAAGACATATGATGAGTGGTGCTTGGATGCTGGAGGTGATAGGTGCAGAGCAGCCAGGCTGCTGTAGTTGGGTTCCACACAGTCGGGTGGGCACTGGGGACAGTGAATGTGTGGGCATGATTCACAGGTGAGCGGACAGTGAACAGTGTGCATCAGGCACTTCCCAGGTCACAAGAAGTGGTTCCATGTGCCTTTTCCTTATGTGTTTGTGTTCATGCATATATATATATTCACTGAAAAAACAAAGGTTAAAGTGACATTATAATTAAGTCTGGTAATAAAATCTTACTTTACATTTAAAAAAACAACTTTAGAAATTCACTGAAAAAATAAAGGTTAAAGTGACATTATAGTGAGGGGAAAATGTCAGATAAAAATAGCATTTTAAACACACAAAAAATGAAATTTGCCAGGTATAGTTTACTGAGCTCACTATAGCTTGCACACATGCCATGCACTGCTTATGACGTAATGTCTTTACATCATTCATTACATATTCGATGACTTCATTGATAACATCACAGTAGATTGCAGGCTCGGAGGGGAGAACACCACGTGGTCAAAGTTCAAAGTTGTGGGGAGTAAATGTAGCACGGCCAGAGATGTCAACTTTGAACTGAGGAACCAGGTCTGAGTCCCAGGCAATGTTGGCTCAACATAGTGAAATTCTGGGCAAATCACTTAGGGGCAGATTTACAAGCCCCTTGCGCCACTTTTGCGTCACTTTTCCCATGTTAAAAGGGACACAAAAGTGGCGCAAGGGGCTTGTAAATCTGCCCCTTAATTTCCCAGTTCTCAAAAAACAAAACTTGATGCTAAATTCATCCCAAGCGGTTGTCGGTTTCTGCAGTACAGATTGCGAGGCCAAATACAGCCCAGGCTCGGTTTTTATTACAGTGAGTTAAGGAAGTCAATGTGCACTAGAGTCAACCTGAATAAAGAAAGATACGTGCTTTCTCTATTATATCAGTTAATAATCGGTCTCAATGATAGTGCATAACCACCTACAGAGGTAGACAGGTGTAAGTCCTCATCGTGCCAAGTACACCACCCAGTCAAAATGTCTTGTGGGTGTGTAATATACAGGGGAATGGTAACTAAGAGCGAGAGGTAGTGTATCATGTGTTGTGATGCAGCCCTTAAAAACCAAGTGCTCTTCGATCTCATGATTGGGTGACTTAAACCTAGAGTAAAAAGAAGCAACGTTTATCCTTTCTCCTACTGCTTACTAAATGGAGTCAGTATGCACTGTCCAGCTGCCTACAACTAGTACAACCTTATTACAGTCAAGGAGGCACATCTGGAACATGTGCATGGAAGTGAACATAGTTAAATGAGAATTGAAATGCAGTGGATTTGAATGAAGCAAAAGGTGGATGGCTTGTGCAAGATTAAAAGCAAAAAAAGTTCATTTAGCGGGATAAACTGACCCTGCTAAGGGGTCGACATGTTTCATCAGTTTTAATGGTCCCTGAGAATCTCCGTCTTTCATTAGGACAAAATGCTCCTTTATTGACAACCCTTCCAAGAAATTGCTTAGACTGGATCCTCACAGATGCAATCTGTAGGGTTTGCAGCGTAACCAGTGGTCAAAGTGCTTAAAGAAAAGTATGGGAACTGTGATGCTGCACGCAAAGGGACAGGGTAAGTGAGGGTGTGGGTGTGGCTAAAAAAAATATTCTGTAACTTTTTTCAGTCTTTCACCTTCCGGTAACTACATATAAAATAACACATAGCTTAAATGAAAATGAATATGCTAATCAGTGGGAAATTCACTATCGTGCATTATGAAACCTCTATCAGTTAATGCACAGCACCAAATCCTGGTCGGTGCAGTGGGGAACAGGGACTTGTTTATGTTTAGTGCTCCGCCGACTCGATGATGCGGCAAGCACAAGGTAAGTGGTTTTGTTCATTTTTTAAATTTAATTTTACCTATCCCGTCATCTGTCGACTCCCCCCCACCCGCCTGCCCCACCGCCCTACCTCCCTACTACTCTTACCTGTGCCAGCCGCGCCTGCTCTCTGACCTTCCAGACGTTATTGTTACCCACCTCCGAAAGGCATCAGAAGATGGAGGCTTGCTCTGTATGTCAATAAACATAACACTGATCAGATCTCTGTAAATACACACGTCTTGTGGAAAGATACGGTCTTGTTTGCTCGTGCAACCTTTAACTTCCCCCACCAATTCCAAAAGATACTCAGCAATGATTCCCTGACTGAGAGCACCAAATAGATAGTGTTGTCAAAGATCTAGATGTAGTGCGTCGTACCCCACTCCAGGTTGTTAGGAAGAAGGAAAGGTATTGTGCTTGATAAGGGAATCCTAATCTGGGGGAAAACTAATGCCCACAGTAAAAATGCAAATGTTTGCCCGTGACAAATTTGTGGTTTCTTAATATCAGTTTACCAGGTACTATGCTTTGAAGACCAATTTCCTTTTACATAATGACTACATAATTTTGAAAAAATTATGTAAACGCACAAATCTGGCATTTTGTACCACAAAATTGAGGCAAGGACACGAAGGCACTAAAACTATAGCAAAGACACAACTGTTATGAACACGAGTCACTCACATTCTGTCCGTTTGCGTTGTTTCAGTGCTCCTGTGATAGGATTTGTTTTACATGAGCAACCCGCGGGGGCGTGGCTAACCGCCGAGCATGACGGCTGCGTGATTGCTGGGCTCCCGGCCAGGGGTCCCTATCAGCGCCTAATTCACAGCATTAGACGGCACCCGCTCCCCCACAAAGTGCTGGGGGGAGCGGTAAGGTCACTGCGGACGCACTATCAGTGCTGGAGTCCCGCAATTCCCCCGGGAAACCCTGACATGATGAAGGTGCACACCGACCTCACACAGGGCAAGATGGCGGCTCCCGTCTTCTCCCGATAGAGCGCGGCGGATTGAAAAAGTGTCGCGGAGCTGTCTGCGGTGCCCTGAGGTCATCCCTGGTGATTCCTTGCCAGTGAGGGGGAGATCATCTCCCAGCTTGGTGCATCGTGGACGCAGCAGAGGGGCGACCCAGGCCACGCTGTGTGCGGTGGATCGGAAGACCGCGGTGCCCCGGTGCGGCTGCTCGAGGAGGGCTACGAGGAGGTGAGATCCCGGGCCGACCGGTGGCCAAACTTTGGACATGTGTTGTGTGCGGTTGGGAGGTGCTCCGGACCGACGGCTTGACCCTGTGGATTTACTTAATGCAAAGAACGATCCGTGACCCCGTTGGCCATATTTCCTCCGGAGGGCCCCGTTTTGACTGCTGATCCCAACTGTTGAGGCACAGAGCGGCCATAAGCCGCGACTGGGGACTCGTGTGTGACGCAGATATAGGGGGCACGTCGAAACTTGCGGCAAACGTGCCCCTTACATAGAAAGACCAAGTCCACGTCGACCCCAGAGAAGCAGGCAATTATCGGAGAGGTAGATGGCCAGCAGTTTCAGAAAGACCCTTTTATACGCTGCGGCAGCTGTGAGCAACGTATTTGATTAGAATATTCGCGCTTGGGTTTCATGGTGCCGCAGCCTAATCCGATCAGACAAGTATCCTATATAGCTCTTCCTGGGCATAAACACGAGGAATATTCCTACAGGGCGAAGGTTGGTGCCGAGACTGGCTCGTAGGTGAGCAACAGGGAGGACACCATATTGCATTGTGTTTGCCTCTGTCTGGAGTGCCGGCCCCTCTCTGCTATTTCAAGCTTGCGGATTATATCGAACAAGGCTCCTGTAATACCAGCTACCTAGTGATCTGCCCTCCAGTTGGTATTCTGCCAGCAATCTGCTGGCATACATGGCACATGTAGATCGCAGCCGACAATAGCCTGGAGTATACAGAAATGCTTTATATAACAAAACAAGGGAGTGAAGAGGTAGTATCTCACACGGACACTATGGCGGATGTATCCTCCTCTAGTACTTAATAAATAAATCAAAGGAATCCACCACATAGGACTAGTAGTGTAAAGAAAAAAGTATTAGCCATCCAGGTGTGGATGCACACAGTGTTTGTTTAAATACCCCTCACACACCAAAAGGACCCTTGGTGTCATGCTTCATCATAGGGGTCTTCCCGTCCCGCTGCGGGACGGGGCGTGCTACGACCTACGACTACGCGGGAGCACTGTAGTTGACAATACTATGTGTAGTGATGGGGTAGTGAAAGGGGGGGTCGGGAGAGAATATGGGTAAGTGATTTAAAAAGGACCTGGCCTCATGGACATAAAGAAACTTTAATAGGTCGTTGAGGCTGGACCTGTTAAAAGGTGATACGGAGAAATCCTGCCAATAATGTGCGGATGCTCCTATACAGTCAACATGTTTCGAAGCAAGGCTTCTTCATCAGGACTAAGAAGATCCCCTCAGTATCCACTATGTTGAGTTTCCCAAATGGGTGTGCTATATACAAAAAAGTGAAAAAATAAACATAAAAATGCATGAATTATATGCACTCTATAAGATACCCAATGGTACCATGTAAATGTCAATTATGTAATGTAGGAGATAATGCTCCTTGAGCCTCTTGTAACGGGTGGGGGAGAAAAGCCGCCAAACGTAGTTGTTGCGGTCGACCTAGTCTCGCCTAGAAATAACGCCAACCCGCGGCTCCGTGATCAATGTTGACTGTATAGGAGCATCCGCACATTATTGGCAGGATTTCTCCGTATCACCTTTTTAACAGGTCCAGCCTCAACGACCTATTAAAGTTTCTTTATGTCCATGAGGCCAGGTCCTTTTTAAATCACTTACCCATATTCTCTCCCGACCCCTCCTTTCACTACCCCATCACTACACATAGTATTGTCAACTACAGTGCTCCCGCGTAGTCGTAGGTCATAGCACGCCCCGTCCCGCAGCGGGACGGGAAGACCCCTATGATGAAGCATGACACCAAGGGTCCTTTTGGTGTGTGAGGGGTATTTAAACAAACGCTGTGTGCATCCACACCTGGATGACTAATACTTTTTTCTTTACACTACTAGTCCTATGTGGTGGATTCCTTTGATTTATGTATACAGAAATGCACCCCTGGCACTTGACTCTGGTGGTCAAAACCTACACTTGCCCGGGCCTACCATCATTCATCTTGGGTGAAAGCTTACAACAGTGTGACTGACGCTTCCGAAGGGTCCTTACATTGGGACAGATATACTTATAACGCCTGCTCCGAGGGGCCCAGAGAGATCCCTACTTAAGAGAAGAGAACCATAATTGTGAGATCGAAGTAGCACGGTCCATAACCACTAAAAGATACTAACTTCATAATCCTATAACCGACCTCGCCCCGTTACTTGCGACAAGATGGGGCGGACGAAGGGCAGGAATCAGGATACGGGGGAATCTGGCCCTGCCTTGATTGCCACTTCCATAGAGATGGTACCACCCACAGCGGAGGGCACCCAACCGGACAAGTTGGATTTAATCCTACAGGAGATTCGTCAATCTCGGGCGCTGATGGAACAACAACTGGGAGCCCTGACGGCGGACATCACTATTATTCGTGATGATCACAGGAAACTAGCCGAAAAGGTAGCTGCCAACAGAGTGACAGTACAAGACTTGCTCCCAAAGCAAAAAGAACACTCAACTGAGCTGGAACGGATGCAACACCAGATAGTGCAACTCCAGGAGAGGGTAGAAGATGCAGAGGGGAGATCATGTCGCAATAATGTGTGCATTATAGGCCTGCCGGAGAACGTGGAGGGCCAAAATACTACGCTCTATATAGAAACTTGGCTCAAATCTCTTATGCCACCGGGACACTTGTCTGACACCTTTTGTATCGAAAGAGCTCATAGGGTTCCTACACGTCGACGAGTTCCGGGCATGCCGCCCCGTCTTGTTGTAGCTTGAGTGCTCAATTACAGGGACTGTGATCAGATACTACAAACTGCAAGAGAGAAAGCCCCGATTATGAAAGACAATGCACGTATCTCCCTGTTTCCTGATTACACTCTCCATGTACAGAAGCAGAAAGCGCAATATCATGGGGTAAAACAACACCTACAGGCAATTAATGTCAAGTATGCACTCTTGGACCCGGCAAAACTTAAAATAATACACAAACAAAAAAGCAGTTCCTTTGATACCCCAACAGAAGCGTGGGAGTGGATCGAACACACCTTCCCTGACCTGCCTATTGATTCGGCTCACCGTCAATCAGGGGAGACTCAATTCAGGAGGTGACAATCGCAGCATCGACGAACTAAACCTAAGCGATACGAGGAAGACACGACTCCAACACCAGCACAAGCCCTGGAGGAACAGAGGAGGGCTATCATTTCCGCTGCCACCTTCAGAGACACAAGGACAATCACAGACGACGAATCATCCATGGGAGATGCGGCTCAGTCGGAGCCGGATCGTAGCCCACCCCTATTTTCTTCATTGTCCTCGCACACGGAGAATACACTCCTCAACTAAAAGTTCTGCATTACGATTCCTTGGAACTGAGCTGGCCCGACATGGTATGGCTGACTCCTTGTGCTGTACTTTGTAAGTGAATATGATTCTGCTGGGTGGGATGATATGGGTTCCCCCGATTGAGGTAAGACAATTATTTGGATACTTTATGTACCCCACCTATGACAGAGTCATGTATTAGCCCCCCCCCCCAGATGGAAGTGGGTGCCTGTGCTCCTTTGTCCTTATTGAGACTGGAATACTGTCGTATGGTGCATTGGTGTGGGCCCCGGGACCGGGGGGTGGCGGCGCCCCTCCCTTATTTGGCTTAGGTGAGGCACTCACTGCGGAGTGCTAGTGGCTCCCGAAGTATCTTTTAGCCATGACCCCCATTGCAGTAGCAAATGTTCCATTTTTTTATATCTATGTGTGTTGTTATTATAGTTTGGTCGAACCAAGTTCCGCAGTTGGAGCGTGTATTGGGGTGTTTGAACAGGGTGCTGACGGGCCGGATCTCCCGGCAATCATCTTTTTATTGGCCTATTTCGACGTATGCTTATGGCTAGACCGAGTACGATACAATCCTACACTTGCATCACATGGAACATTCGGGGGATGGGTTCACCCCATAAACGGCTTAGAGTACACGCCCAACTGATCCGGCGAAAAGCACAGATAGTGTTCTTACAGGAGACTCATTTAACTGCGCGTTAAGCCACTAAACTACAACATAAATGGAGGGGCAATTATATAATACGACTTACTCATCTTTTGCTGGGGGGGCTGCTATAAATGGGTACGATCCGGGGTCCCATTCATGGTGCAGGACAAACGGATAGATAAGGAGGGTAGATTCGTCCTAGTTCGGGGCACTCTAGATGGGAGCCCAATAGTTCTGGGTAGTTTGTATGCACCTAATTCCGATCAGGAAGCATTTTATGCCCGAGTTAATGCGGCACTGGCTGACTGGTCGGATGTCGGATGGGTACTTGGAGGCGACTTGAATGCAGTTGCGGACGTGGTCGTGGATAGATCCCACCCTCCCCTAGCTGGGGCGCAATCACTACGCCACTCAAAAACATTACTTAATTGGGCACAGGGATGGAATTTGACAGATATATGGCGTAAGCACAATAAGGGTATGAGAGAGTACTCATTCTACTCGGCCACCCATGACCTTCATACACGAATTGATTACATTTTATGTAGCCCATCGCTTGTTCCACAGACTACTCAAGCTGCCTATGTGGGCAAAACAATATCAGATCATAGTGCATTGGAGATTACACTTTCCTGGGGTCGTGTTTCAACACCGGTACCCACATGGCGCTTTAATCCTAGTCACTTAGAAGATGGAGTCTATCACGCAACACTAGAATCCACCATAACCCATTACTTCACTGAAAATGCTGGTACATCATCCTCGACGGGATTGGAATGGGAAGCATTTAAAGTGATAATAAGAGGTACAGCCATTAGCACTTCTACTGGAGCCCGGCAACAGGTCTATCGAGATTTACAGGATACTGAAGATAAACTGCACACACTCAAAACTAGGGTAGCTGGAGACCCCCTGGCTAAACAAGATCTTCAGGAAGCACATATTAAATATGCGGAATTATTGGATCAACTACGTATAATTGATCACTGTACATATCTGCACAAAACACACGCAGAATCAGATAGACCAGGTACCTTATTGGCACGGATCCTGAGAAATGCCATTCCCCCCACTCCTATAACTGAAATTTGGTCGTCCCAACACACTAAAGTCGTTACACAAACGGACATTAATGTAGCCTTTTATGAATATTACAAAGCGTTGTATACTGCCCCACCACAGATCGATCATTCAGAAATTACCACATTTCTGGAATCAATAGAACTGCTGCAGGTATCTGACGAGAACAAGAAAATGCTAGCCGATCCTATAACAATAGTGGAGATAAAAGCAGCAATTAGGGACCTCCCTAAGAACAAAACCCCGGGGTTGGATGGCCTCCCTGCGGACTTTTATGCAACTTACACACAACAATTGGCCCCACAACTTCATAAACCCTACAAGGAAGCTTTCGAGAAGGGTACACTTCCCCCGCCACAACACAAGCATTAATAACTTCACTCCCTAAACCTGGGAGGGATCACTCTAAGCTAGCTTCATATCGTCCGCTCTCATTCTTGAATACAGAGTTTAAAATCTTAAGTAAAATCCTAGCTAACCGCTTACAACCTTTAATTAAGCCTGGGCGGAGTTTGCAGAGTTTCACTACGCTGAATTCCGCGGAGTTAGTTAAAACCTCCGCCCAATTCCGCATAGTTCCGCAACCTAGTGAGTGTGTTTAGTATAGGAAAACGGAAGAAGGAGAAATTAACAGCGTGAAGGGAGAAACGCATTAAGGGATTAAGCTTCCTACCCAAGTTATTTATAGGAAAAGGCAGTTGAGCGTGAAAGGCAGGAACCATTAAAGGATTAACTTGTTTTCCAAATTAATCCTTAACAAACAAAGAA
The DNA here is from genome assembly GCA_963921515.1 of Calotriton arnoldi. Lineage (NCBI taxonomy): Eukaryota > Metazoa > Chordata > Amphibia > Caudata > Salamandridae > Calotriton > Calotriton arnoldi. The sequence goes on from CAWUFW010000708.1 coordinate 2,289,263, forward strand.
GCCTCTTGGGGAAGTCAAATAACCTCACAGCAAGTGTAGATAAAAGAAAACTAATAGCCGAGAGCTACAGACTGAAAAAAGCGCACCACGTACAGCGCCAAGAAGAGCGCTTATAACAATATTTAAAACAGCAAATGTCTCTAGGGCAAGTTCCGCTCGAGAATAGGAAAAGTCAACTTTAAAAGAAAAGCTTTTTTCCATTTTAAATATATACCATTCATCATTGAAAACAAAAATAAAAAATGACCAAAGAATGAAAGAAACTGATGCGACTACATTTCACCTGACAATGCCTGGCAGTCAAACAGCAACAGTTTAATTAAACTGCCATACTTAGTTTTAAATAAATACATACATGTTTGTGCCAGATTACGTAATGCATAATGAAAATGTTTCCCCTCCTGGCAAGTGCTTGGTATTTTTTGCATTCTCCCCTCTGAATGAAGCGCTGTGTGGCAGTAGGAATGCTTATATCAAGAACGTTAGACACGCAAACTACTATGCATATATAAAATGAAGACCCAGTGCACGTGTGGCATTGCACATATGTTGTGGAGCAACCAGATACAGGGATGTTAGTGGTGCACTGTGGCAAACTAAAAATAAACTCAGCAACTCACTGTGCACAACGTTCAGCAGCAGCAACCTCGGCTGGGATGTGGGATTCGTTTAAATTCACCTCAGCTGTTTCAGAGCCTCAGGCTACTTTCACTTCACTGGATCGCACTCCTCCTTATTGTTGTAGCCCCTGTCGCCTCGTCGTCGCCAGCCCCCACCAAGCTCTCCACAGCCGGCGGCAATGTGCTTTATTTGCATGTTTAAATGCTGCCCGTTCACTGTGGATTGCATCTCCACTCGTAAAGTGACTGCCTTTGCCTCTCAGTATTGAAGCTGGGCAGAGTAGAGCCCCAATTTCCTTTATTCCGCTCCCGCACGGCCACGCCCGAAATAAAGTGCACTGACAGGTTAATCAATGCAAGGAGGAACAAGGGCAAAGTATCCGAAAAATGAAACACAGTGTATAGAGCTGTGATCACAGTGCAGCAGTTAACAAGCAACGTCCGGCCTCGCTGTAGCACCAATATCAGCGCGCTTTTTCCTAACAGTTTTTTAGGTCTCGCCTGAGCCAGCGCGCATGCGCTGCTCTGGCGAGACTTTTAGTAAGCGGGTTTTGGAAGTGCAAACAGTGGCTTTTGCTGCGGACTAGCCTGCGTTCACGCGAGCGAGCACGCGCGATCAGGCGCCATATGGCTTCCCTCGCCATCTGGACGCTCGCGTGAACGCAAGCTGGTCGCCAGCAAAAGCCACTGTTTGCACTTCCAAAACCCGCTTACTTTCACTTTCACGGCCGCGCGGCCGTGTCAGTTTCAGGGCCGCGCGGCCAATGCTTGTTGTTGGTGCGTTCAAGCTTCCTGCTGGCACAGCGTGCGATGTCCCCTCCTCCCATATGTGCATTGCAGACTCAGGGTTCCTTCTGGTTGTCTACCTGTTCGTTCTGGCTCATGTTCAGCTTTGGGTTGCATTCTAGCACCCGCCTCTTGTTTTAAACAGGTACAGGTGATGGGAATCAATTAAGCGTATGCGTGAAAAGGAAGCCCAACTAATATCATACGCCAAAAAGAAGCCCGACTGCCCTTAGGAAAAAATCCAAAGCACATAACAATGGCAATTACCCGCAAAGTTAACTCTCGCTAGGGGGTGGCGCCGGCAAACTTCGCTCCGCAGTGGTTTCACTGAGTTTTTTTTGCTAAAGTCCGAGTTCAAAGCGGAGCACGGAGTGGCAAAAACTCTGTGCACTCCGCCAGCGGAGCAGAGTTTGCCGCCCACACTTACCTTTAATACCAAGGCTGGTGCATATCGACCAATGTGGCTTTGTCCCCGGGCACAGTACATCCTTGAATATACGTAGACTGTGTAACATTATGTTTGCTTGTACTGAAGAGACTTCCGAAGCAGGATGTATAGCGTTGGATCTCACTCAAGCTTTTGATACACTGAGCTGGGATTATATGTTGGCCACAGTATCGAAATTCGGGATCCCACAGGACTACAATCGCTGGATCCAATTATTATATCATCTCCCCACAGCAAGGGTGCATACAGGATTACACATTTCAGAACCATATCAAATACAGCGAGGCACAAGACAGGGCTGCCCCCTTTCACCTATACTGTTCGCCCTCGCACTTGAACCACTGGCCCATAAACTTTGTGCGTCCTCTAGGGAGTGGGGGATAAACATTAACAACACCCATCATGCCTTATCTCTTAATGCAGACAATATCATCTTATCTTCTAGGAAATTGCGGAACAATTTAGTCCCCGTAGCATGCTTGTTTATACAATTCAAACGCATTGCTGGTTTAGCCATAAATTATGAAAAATCTCAAGCCTTCCCCTTTGGTTCTATTACAGTTGACCTGACTATACCATTTGGACACCGCGAGATAACCATAGCCCATAATCCCTTTAAATATCTAGGGATACAGGGGTATAGAACCAAAACAGATCTAATCGAAGGCAACCTACATAAAGCGATCCGGTCCCTGAAGGCACAGATTGCGTTCTGGACCTCACTCCCTTTATCGGTAGCGGGACGTTTAGCAATTTCCAAAATGGTTATGCTCCCACGACTATTGTACTACTTTGTAAATCTTCCAGTGGTTATCCTTAGAGCTGTATTCACAACCCTAAATACACTTCTGATTTCCTTAATCTGGGGCACAGGCTGACGACGCCTGAGCTTAGAAAAGTTACAACTTCCATCAGACGCCGGGGGAATTGGAGCCCCTGATTTCTATGCATATTGCCTAGCTTCACAGCTGCAATGGCACTCATACTGGATAGCAGATCGTAGCTTACAGGAAATAGCATATTCAGAGCATATGTTAGCTCAGGGTACATTACACAGACTGCTCTCTCCGAGAGGAGCATTACCACACACAGCAGGAACCCTTCTTAGAACTGCCTTTACATACTGGAAACAGGCATTAAAATATACAAATATTCTTCCCGCATATGCGCCGAATGTGCCATTACTAGGCATTCCAACCAATTTAGGAACACTCACCACCCGTAAGTTAGACCCATGGTTGCAGACCGGAATGACAACAATTGGGGACATATTTGGCGATAAAATGCTACTTACACATACTGATTTTGTAAACGAGAGGGGTGTCACAGATTCACTGTTTATGACTCATGCGAGTCTGTCACTGTATGTCAAAAAATATTGGGCACCTAATGGAACAGAACCAGACACTCATGAGCTTGTCCATTTAATGAACCTTATGGGGGCGGGTAGCCACTTAACGAGATGGTTCTATCAGGGCATACGTACACACCGCCCCACCCCCCTCACCGCAACACGTACCAAATGGGAACAGGATATTGACAGGCCATTGTCTGACAAGGAATGGGCAACAATATTAGAATACCCAAAACGAACCTCCCGTAACGCCTGCTTCAAGTTCATTCAGTATATGATCACGCAGAGAGTGTACTTAACCCCCCATAGACTACATGCCATTTTCCCTGCCATCCTACCACACTGTCCTAGATGCCCCGAACAAGACGCAGATTTATTACATATGCTATGGGATTGTCCTATCCTGAGACGATATTGGGGGGGAAAACCACTGTCTTACAAGAGGTGGTGGGGAACATGGGATGGCACAAAGTAGAGGCAAGTATACTCAGGCTATATAAAATACGTAAAGAACTTAAAGTACAAACCAGATTTGCGGACTTAGCTTTACTTCTTGCCAAACAAGGTATTACTAGAAGGTGGAAATCCCCAAGGTCCCCCACAATACTCAGTTGGAAAGAGGAAGTGGAGAGGTGGGGTCTGGCAGAAAGTGTGGCGATCAGTAGAGAGGAGAAAAGAGGCCTAAGAAAGGAACCAATCGCAATGAGCTGGGATCAATTGTTGGAAACTTTCAAAACATTTGACACTCTTAGGTTATAGTCGCTATATTCAGGGCTTCCACTATTGCTAGTTACTTTATGTATATGTGGACTCCCGCTATCTAGAGTTGATTCATACCCGATTAGTGTGCTTAATCCAGGTCATAGGCCAATCCTATCTTAATTGGAAATGATATGAGGTTGTGGTGGCTCGTCAGCAGGGGTGGGGAGTTCATAAAATGTATACTACTGACTAGTTATTTGTCCAGGAAATAGTACAATTGTTACACAACATGACGTGAAGAGATGTTCTGTTAAGAAGACAACTGTTCAACTGGGTATCCGTGGGGATGGGACCACGTTTGCAATACACGGTTACATTGTGTTATGTTTCTTTTCGAGCGCTGTCATCATATTGCACATTTGTATGATTATGCTATGGTGAAAATAACATTTAAGCATTTCTTCCACCTGTACTGAAACTGGAGAAAATCAATAAAGTTTGTTTAAAAATTTTTTTTTTTAAACCTGAGCAACCCGCGACTACACAATGTGGTATAAAGACATAATTTCACAGAATTTTACGTAAAAACATAAAGTGAAATGTCAGACAGTATGTGAATCACGCAAGTGTAATTGAAATTTCACCAGATCCTAAATATGAAACTGTTCATAAAAAGTGTTGAAAGACTAGAGCATGAAAGATGTGCACAGAAAGAGGTGTAAGCTTCAATGCACAGCTGCCATTAAACAGCATGGCTGTCCAGCAATTACAGCCTGTCAGCCATAGGAGTGGTACTTCAGAAGTTGCATTCATGCATGAAAGAATGCCAAAGGAAGATTTTTAGGACAACAAACGATATGGCAATTATTTGGATTCTATTTCAGAAAGGTAAGAATCTAAAAATGTTCGGTAAAACAAAAAATAAATAAATAAAAACAGAAAATGTTTGCATTTTTTTTGTTTTGTAATAATGTCTGGAGCAGATTATAGTAGTCATAATACCTTCAGTTTGAAGTCATAATGATTTTCTATCTAGAGGGTTCCAGTTTCCTGCAGGGGTAAAGAATTTTTTTTTAAATTATATTTTTCTTCATGATACTTATAAGGCTCAGAGTTCTTTACTATTTTATTAATTCTAGTCTAATGACATTCACTTGATTGAGGAATTAACAAATGACAATTGTTTTTTTAAAACTAACTAAAAGCACACAATATAGATAACTCTTTGTTCGAAGCCCACCTCACGGGAAAGAAGAAGAAAACTATTTCTTGGATTCAATATAGTTTTCATTCCCTACAAACCTTTCAGATAGAAAGGTCTATTTTTTCAAAACATTTTTATTGAGTTTTGATTTTTTCACACAAAGGTAACCTCAAAACACATACATCCGTAAGTATGTTTCCACTACCATAATCCCAAATATAGAATCAAAAAACATTCAAGAGTTCCTGTGGCATTTAAAAGTCTAATCGGAATCTGGTTTCATCTCATTGTAAACACTAAGGGCCTGATTACGATGTCAGGTGGACGTGACATCGCTGCGGTCTCGGGACCGACCGACCTTTGGTTGGTGGTCCCGACACCGCCATTACAATGCGACTGCACATGGTACGGCTGCAAACTCCCATTTCCCTATGGGAGCTTGTGTTGCAGCCGTAAACCGGCTGTTGCACAAGCTCCCATGGAGAAATGGCAGCCTGTGTAAATCCCTGCACCACGTGGCAGGCACCTCATGGTTCCTGCCACACTGGGCAGGGATTTACAGGGAGCACTATAGGTGCCCCCCAGGCCCCCAACCGGAGCCTGTGGAGACATGGGGGCCCAGCTGGGGGCCCCCAAAGTTACTTTCCGACAGGCTTTTCATGTCGGAAAGCCCAACAAGAAAAGCCTGTTGGAAAGCGAAATCATAATTCCCACGGTGAAAACACCGTACATAGGGGATTATGAGTGGCGTCATACTGGTCGATAGGCTCCTCGAGCTCGTCGGAAGCCAGTCGGTTCAACCGGCTAGTTTCAAATCCTTTATAATAATAAGGCTATTGGATTTGAAACGTACGATGTGAGTCGGAAAGCCTCCAACATATGGTCGGACGCTTTCCGACTCACATCATAATAGGCCCCTAAAAGGTTATTATCCAGTTTTTTTCATTGCCTCCAATGTCACAAGAGTAGGGATTCAAAGCTTCCAGCACTTTCTGGAACATTGGTTGTTATTTAGATTCAAGATGGCATCCCTTGTGTTAGTATATGGCACCAATAGGGATAGTACTCAGTAATCGTCAACCTTACAGGATGTCTTAGTAGAACACCTAGAGTCTTACATTCTTTCTGTTTTAATATCAAGTTGTTCTCAATACTAGGTTGGAGCATCATCTTGGATAGACTGTCTAGCAAGAAATAGTGAATGAAATAGATAATTGATGATGTAAAACCTTTGAAAAACTGGGAGTACCTACATAGTAACGTGAAATGAAATTATCAATCTGTTGACCATTCATTAGTTTTACTGCCATCATGCTGTACATTATGTACCATGGTCCCTTCTCTGGTGCCTAGGGCACTACCCTTTCCCTTACTGAATTGAATCCTTAAGGATCCATTTCATATTGTGAAGAACCTGCAAGCCCTGCCCTGTGACCTCCCTGTCCTCTCAAGGAATATCATGTAAAGACAGCTGCCAACCCTTCAAGGTGTTGATGCGCTACAGACTTCATGACCAATTCTGCGGTATTTCAAGACAGATTGGCTGAATAGGTGAAAATCATGTTGAAGATGCAAATGGAACAGGCCGGAAAGAATCTGCTGAGGATCTTAGTTTCTTTGAAAAGCTTTGGGCGTGATTTAGAGTTTGATGGATGTGATACTCTGTTACAAACGTGACAGATATACCGTCCACCTTATTACAAGTGCATTATATCCTATGGCACCTGAAACATGGCAGAAGGGATATCCTTCATATTTGTGATGGAGTATCCCATTGGTCAAACACTAAATTAGACCCTTTGGACCTCATTTACAAGCCCATTGCGCCGCCTGTGCGTCACTTTTTTTGACGCACCGGCAGCGCAATGGGCTTGCCCATATTTACATGGACAGGTAAGGTCACCCGGCGTGACTTTCCATTGGCCTTGTAAATATCGGCCCCTTTCATGCAATACTCTGCGTGAAAGGGACGTTCCATGGGTGTTGCTGTGGGTGTTCCCACACAACATCAATGGAAACTGACACATTCCCAGATTTACCACGTTTTGTGAAGCTGGGAATGCGTCAGAATCCTATGCCTCTCCAGAGGAGGCCTAGAATTGGCGCAACAAGGAGAAATACTTTTATTTCTTGTTGTTGTTTCCTCTTTCTATGCGTGCTGCATCCTGCAGCATGCATAGAGAGAGAAACATGCCATCAATGATTGTTTTTGTTCAGAAGGTGTCCCTTCCTGCACAAAAACAATCATCCCCGCCAGGCAGGCACCCTTGCAACATGAAGCATGGGCGGCTGCGCTCGCGCATGGCAGCCAATTGTGCGCCAGCGCAGGGGAAAGCACACGGATGCGGCGTATTGTTGTTAATATGACGCATCTGTGTGCTTTTAAAAAGACGCAGCTCGGTACAGCAAAACGGCTTGCCGCGCTGTGCTGCTTCATTTTGTAGTAAATGAGGCCCCCTGTCTTTAATGCTTTCTGCAAAGGGTGGTAGAGTTACATATTTCTGAATTTGATAATTAAATAGCTCGTTCATTTTCTATTTTAAGTATAATACACTGTTACATCTTTGTGGTGGAATTTTCGAATAGTACCTCTTCTGGGATTGGAGAAAGCAAGTTCTTTTGAAACAGGGTTTTTCTTGAAATGGTTTCTAATATTAAAAAGTCCAGGTTGTCCTATCATATTTTATTGAGGGAATCGCTATTCACAATCTCCACCTTCATTCAGGAGATCATAGTAGCACGGTGATAAATATTGGAAAACAGTTTCCAAGGCGTTTTTTCCCTTCTGTAAATGCACAGGCACCTCTGTTGAATGCAAAGGCTCGCCTACTTTCCTTGTTGGCTTTTTCCCGCTGACTACTGCAAGATATACAATGAAAAAACTATCACAAAATCAAGAGTCAAGATCATTCGACTTGTTGCTCAATGCATATACTTCTCAGGCCAGCGTTAATTATTGACAATGGGAACATTTTACCCGGAAATTGAAATTACTATTAAGCAGGCCATATATTCAGCAGATTAAGAGATCTGTGTGATCTACAGGTTAAAGTTCAGAATCCTGGAAGGCCAAACACAGCCTTCTATCTTTTAGAGACTGATAAATTGAATACAATTACATTGAGTAATATTAGATCCAATTATTTGCAGAGCTTTGATGTTTAAGAAAATGTGATGAGTGCTATACAAGAAACACGTTAGCAGTATACATATGAAGATGCTGAAAAACCATTACAAAATAGATAAAACAGATAATATAAAATATAGCAAGTGCACAATAGTGGGGGAAGAAAAAGCCTTAAAGGGACTATTCCTCTCCAAAAGGGAATATAACTGACAGTATATAAAACATTGCGCATGAATAGAACGGAGTATCTTACTATAAAAGACAAAATGTCTCTATTTTTTTAAACCATAAAATGCATTTGAAGATGCAGAGAAACACATACTAAACAAGCACCATCAAAGCCAGCATGTCTTGCTTTTTCGTATACAGCATCTAAAGACAGCCAGCCAACTATGCCACACAGAAAGGATATAAACAGGCACACAAATGTAACATACTGTCCCACTCACACACAAAACAAACATAAACATTTATGCACATCAGACCTTGATACACACACTTGCATCACTAAATCCTCCCATCCTCTTACAGGACACATATAGAGGCATGCAAACACACACAGACAACATTACCAGCACAAGCATACTCCAGCGAAGGCATGGCCAATGAGAGGGAAGCGGCTGCACATGAAGCGAGGTGTGGTCAGATGCTGCACTTGGGGCACTGCTGGAGCAGAGCAGTACATGAGGCACTGGGGGGACAGAGACTGCACATGATGTCCTTGACATGGCACTAAAGGAGGACGTCCTCCATGAGCAACTGCCCTGGAAACTATTACTGCTGGCTTAGGCTCTCGTCATCAGTTCTTCCACCTAGGTGGTTTCTGTGGTTGCGCCCCCATTATTCCTCACATGGTTCCTTAGCGTTGCTGCTGGCTCCATTCTCTTCTCCCTCCAGGCATGTCTACACCATCCCACCGGGGCTGGCCTGTAGAATCTTTCTGAAGTATCCCTTTTGATGGCCTGCATATGCTGGGGTGAGGGCATCATCCATAGTATCCTCAGGGAAACACCACCAGAAACCTGACATGCATCCAGTGTTGAAGACTGCACGTACCAACATGCACAGGAGACAAATACAGAACCAGTACTCGAACTGCTGAAGCTTGTCTGTCATTCAGCAATCAATCTGCCTGTTCAAATGTTTTCTCAGGGTGGTCAGGACCCGGAGGGTGGTTGTTGACAGAATTCTCCTTTGCTTCTGAATGTAAGTAATTGACTGTTACTATTGAAGTATTCAAGGCAGGGCATCTGCTGAAAAGCTGAACTACTCTGAAGAATGGTAAAAGCCGTGAAATACACTGAAGGCGATTGCTTACCTGTGATGTGATAGTAAATTTAAAGTGAGAAAAAGATATCTATGTGAAAAAACGCAGGTCTGGTAGTTGGTCCAAGGATTTGGAAAATACTACCACTAAAAATTAAAAAAAACAAGTCCATATAAAAGAGTTTCTGAATAGCACTCGATTTTTTTTTATATCCCCCCAAAAAATTGCTCCAAAAGATGGAATCCCTCACTGTTGAACTGCACCATATTGAATACTCTACCTCACGCCATGCCAACCGAGCTGTTCTATGTGTTGTTTGTCTGAGATGTCTATTTGGTTATATGTTATGAGTGAAGTATACTGATAGTAAGAGCAGCACTATATAAAATTAGATATAATTAAATAAATTAAAAACATAAAATTACCCACGGATAAAAATTCTGGCACCTAGAAGCAATACATTTTGTAGAGAGTATAACATAAGTAATATAAAATATGAATATATAAAACAAAAAATAAGATTAAGAAATACAAGGGTCTCACTGGGGACCACCACTTGAATGCAATAAATGCATAAGCTGCGTTGGCAAAATGCACCCACATCTGCTATTCAAGCAGCCTTACTGGTCTGATAGATTCCTAAGATGTCCTGTTTAAATGTGTACAGCCATTCTAGCTTTCTGGCTTTTTCTGTGCCCCTTCCTGGATTTGCTTCATGCCATGAGCTTTTAGACAAGTGCTAAGATTTTTGTCTGATGGAAGAAACATTGCCACACAGTTGCAAATTTCCCCCGGGCAGTGTTTGTGCTTCATCCCAAGTTTGGAAGGTGGAGAAGTTTAATCTTGAGCCCATCAATTGATCAGATATTGTAGGAGTGCATCATATTCATGCGTAGTCAGCACTCGAATATATTCTGAATAATTAACGTTACTAAACGGAGTGGAGTATTGCATATTTAAAGTATTCCACATGACTTTCTCGTGTATAGAATGCGATTAATAAGGGTTTATGTGACACTTACATATTAATGTGATAGGGTAAGTTAACATAGATGTGTCCCATTGTGATGTTATTCATTTTGAATATGTGTAAACTAATATTTAAGTATTTATACTTGTAACAAGAATTTCTTTCATGCAGGTGCATTGAGAATGACATCTTCATAATTCTTTACAATTTATATTTGTATTAAGGAGCTGCATTTATTGTGTGTGCAGAAATGTGCACATATTCTGTAACCCTGTGTTCTACTAGAATAGTCTTGAGTGGGACTTGAGAAACAGTTTGGTCCATGCTCATGTTTAGATTTTAACATATAATTCTTATTTAACCTTCAGTGTAGAATCTGTGTACTTGTATTCTGTTTCCACTGCAGGTATGGGGGAGAAAGCCTCATCAGTTAGCATAGGAGGGTATGTACCAGAGATTGCACCATTGTATGCCCCTATATTCTCAATGTAAATTAGAATGGGTGAATTTGGAACATTAGTTGAATGTTTGCCAGGTTGGCTATGTAGGCAGCGAAATAGTTGGTTGTATTTCCATTTTTCCAATGTGTCTCAGTCATTTTCCCATACTAACTCTGTGAATAACCTGATGCCATTGTGTGGTACTAAGTGCTCTATATTGCCAATACCTGCTGATTTCCAAACATTCCAGTTAATGAGTGATTCACCTATTTTAACACGATTGTTGTTCCACATTGGACCAGATAATGAAGCCATGGATCTACACAGAGTAATCTTGAGGAGCTCTCCAGGTCTGGAGCATGCATATTATAGTTAGATTAATAGTGAATGTGTTTGGTGCCAGTATTTGTACAGAGCATCGAGAGGTGTGGGTGTATAATGTATTAAGCTTTAATCTGGGTTTAGAGGTCCCCCATATAAATGATTTGATGGTCCTATCAATTTTCTTGATTAAGGATTTGTGTACCTGAATGGCAAATATGCAGAAAAATTAATTAATAGGCCCATGCAAAATGTTCATTACACCAGTGAAATCTTACATAATTGCCCACATACCATGTTGCGCAAAATACGCAAAATTACATCATTATGCCACATCACATCATTTTCTGTCTGGTTAGAGAAAAATACTAGTGCAGGAGCATGGGAACATGCAAATAATATTTCTTGCCACTGTGTTAAATGCTTAAATTGCATGCTATCTCAAAAAGATTCTGCTAGATTTCTAAAAAACAGCTTTAAAACCTGTTCAGTACTCAAAACTTCTGATTGTCGCTTTTCCTTTTTTCTTTCAACAGGCCCTCTTCTTCCTTCCACCCTTCTTATGCCTCACTTCTTTGAGCACCACCTTCTCTGAGCACACGCATGTGCGCCTTAATCTTTAATGGATTTTTGCTGTTTGCCACTCATTTCACTGCAGAAGCAGCAAAATGTGGAGAAAATAAGTGTATTACCCAATATTGCTGTTTTCTTTCTGTTCTCATCGCTGCGTTCGTGACCATGAGACCACGGCAACAAGGGCAGTGCCTGGGGCAACAATGGACAAGTTAAGGGTAACCGTTTATAACAATGGCCACCCTTAATTGACGTCCATGGGCGTATTCCCACTCGTGTAACCCACATGTACCAGACATCATGGCTCCTCACACAGGTGTCTCTGCTGTTACCACCTCCAGGACCACATTCCACAGCCCATATGTCTACTGTTTTACTGGCTGGCTGCGTTAACTATATCCAGGATGAATTTACCAGCCTCAGTGAGTGATGCTCTCTGGGCAACAGCTCACATTAAAGGTGTTGTGCCAGCCTTTCCGCCTATTACACTAAGGGAGGTGTCTGACCGTCGCACCACCTGTATACAGCGCACAGCATCTCACAACTGGAGGTGAGAAGTCTGTCTTCTGTTGTGTTCTGTACCTCACTGAAGCTTAGAATAGCTTTCAGATCAAGTTCACAAGTAAAAGTGCAATGTCTGTCTGCATGATGTTCAGATGTAGTGCATCAGGTGCTGCGTTCGTCAGTCACTCCGTGTGGGTGAATTAGACACTTTGGGCCTCATTGACTTATTTTTGGCATGAGGCAGCACCGCATGCCTTCCTGCTGCGCTGCCCTATGTCAAAAGAAAAGGGCAGGAATGCTCCGTATCTATGAGATACGGCACATTCCTGTCCTCTTTTACTGGGCTGGTGTGCAAATGGCTGCCTAGCACCAACGCAGGCACCCTTGCATCATGGGACACCTTCCTGCACAAAAAAAATCAATGGAGGTGATTTCCTTTTTCTATGTGTGTGCGGAATGCAGCACACATAGAAAGAGGAAAACATGAGGAGAAATAATGCTATTTCTTCTCATTGAACCTCCCCCTACGCCTCCCCTGGGGATGCGTAGGCTTTTGACGCATTCCCAGGTTTGCAGCATGTTGTAATTCTGGGAATGTGTCAAATGCCATGGGTATTACATGAGAACACCCACAGCAACGCCCATGGCACGCCTTCCTATCGCAGTGTGAGGCAACACATCCACTTGCCCTGCGTTGCCTGACACAATATCTATGAGGCCAACACGCAGGATGGCATTTCATGACCTCTTAGATATGGTGAAGCCCTGTGCACCGCTGGAATGTCAATAAAAGTTACGTTCCGGCTGCACACAGGGCTTGTAAATAAGCCCCTTTGTGCCTAATAGAGTGCAAGAAATGCACAGAAGAGAGGTGACAGGCACAGAGTCTGCGACCAGTCTCCAGAGGCAATCTACTTCTGACATGCTGCCCATGGGGCAGTGCTGGGCACCCAGAATCTCTCCAATGAGACTTCTCCATTCTCATAATGAAGAGAGCTTTCACATCCGGGTCTGGTGGAGCAGTGTCTAATGCACCCCTCACATGGATCTACGGTAAGCCGAAGGCCACAGGATCAAAACCCAGTGGTTCCAGTCCAGTTTAATTCCACCGAGAGCGATATAATGGGTAGGGTAACAATAAACGTGTACTACTAGCCTTTCTTTTGCAAATATGCACATTATGCTGAGTTCAGATGTGCCTTGTCATAGGAACGGAAGAATTTAACGTCACTGGATATTAAAACGAGGGCAACCTGTGATTTGGCTTCCGTGACTTATCGTGAGGAATAGAAATCATTACAGCATGTAATTGACACAAGAGATCTGAATCCTTTGATGTGTCTTCACTAACAAACAAAAGTGATCCTGACTTAAGTTGATTACCTAGATCTGCTGTCCGCTCTGTGTAGTCTCATTAAACGATCTTTGTCTAGAATCAGGTGTCGCGCCATCTTTTTGTCATTTGGTTCCTCACATCCCCGACACTGCAGCGTCTTTGAATGCTTGGCTTTAAGGAAGTTGGATTCACATAAGCGTCTGATTCTTTGAGCAGGTGCTCAGTGTACTTCTGGTGGCTCTCATAGGAGAAATGAAAGGATGCACACCCATACCATAGGCGGAAACCTGTTCTCTGATGACCACAACATTCCTAAGAATGAATATCCTTTTTTTACTACAGAATTATGTATTGTCTGTTCTAGAAGCGTGCCTGTGGCTGAGAAGAACTCCCATGGTCCACATCAGACTGAAAAATCAGCTAACTCTAATAATGAGAACTGGATGCTTATCAAAACTCCACTTGCAAATTCAGAACTTCTGAATGTGGGCGAACTTCAAATTAGGCCCAAACTAAATTTTAATTAGGCCAACGTAATTGGCATAATTTCAGGAATTTTGCATGTTGCTGGTTACATGAAATTAACAAAATAACATAGTCCTCAAAGTACCCCACCATGTCGATGTCTGGTTCCCCATATGTTTTGGGATGTACATCTAGTGACTTCAATATCACATTCACACCCATTGTGACTGGAACAAAGTGCCAGAAAGAATAGTTATGGGTGCTCCTGAATCACACATCATGTCCAACTTCAGAGTCGCACCCAAAGTTACTTGACATACAGGGTCTTTAATTTTATCTACAGATACCTAATCCACCTCAAGACTCAACACTAAGGGGCCGATTCCGATCTCGGCCGGTAGGGCACCGAATCGGATTCGGCTTAACCGGATCCGATTCGGAGCCCTATTTCCCGACCGAGTCGTACGTGCGTCCGGGCGAGCGAGTACGATGCGTGCGCTCGCGAAATCTCCGACCGACTCGTTCGCAGGACCCGACCGCTCCGACCGACTCGCATGGGGACGACGCGCACCTCGCAATGGAGATGTTCCCCGGCCGGGTAAGTACGATGCGCACCTCGACCGCTCCGACCGACTCGCGCAGTCCGGCTCCAAGGAGCTGTCGGAGCCGCACTTTGGGGTCCGTGTCGGACCCCCTGGAAGCGTAGGCGTGCGAAGTCGCACACAGGGGGACCCATGGGTCCCCCTACACGTGCATGTACGGAGCGACCCGCATCGACGCGAACACGCTGTAGGGGCGCCCTTGTTCAAGCGTCGTGCCCATTGAGTCAATGGGAGCCCGTGTACGCGTCGTACGACTGGCTCCCATTGACTTCAATGGGAGTCCGACCGAATCGAGTCCGATAGCATACGTGCGCATCATACTCGTTCGGTCGGACTGCTAGGGTCCGATTCGGTCGGAAATCTCTCCGGGTCCGGCTCGGTCGGGGAGATTTCCGGCCTGAATCGGAATCGGCCCCTAAGTTTGAAAACTGACATATTGTGAGTTTCAGGCAACTCTTTACTGTGTGCTTTCACTGGCTTCTTACCCTTCCTGCATACATTATGAAAAGGGCAATGATGACCAGTGCAGGTAAGAGCGGTGGGGGGAGGGGGGTCAACAGATGGGGAAGAGAGAAAATAAACTTTTTTTTAAAACCCTTACCTTGCGCTTGCTGCATCGCCGAGTCAGGGAGCGCAATCAGTGATACGGAAAGCACAAGGTAAGTGGTTTTCTTTTTTTTATTTATTTTCCCTCATCGTCATTTGTGGACTCCCCCACCCCACCCCACCGCTCTTACCAGCACCAGGCGTCACTGGAAAATGACCAAGTTTCTTGCACTTTGTGCAATGCTTACCAACCACTGCACACTGGGCAAAATTATTAAAATGTGACATAGATCTGCACCTAAAACAAAAATGGCTAGTACTGCATGATATTTATTTATAGTTTTGTCCTTCAGATGAATGGCATCAACGTGTTCTAGACTTCCCACGGTATTCACAAATGTTGGAGAAGAGATGATACTCTCTTGAGACATCATGTGAGTGGAAACAATTGAGCGTTCAATACTCTTTGCCAGGTTGAGGACTTCGCCTAATGAAGGATCTCTGCAGCTAAGGAGCCTCTCCTGTATCTTCTTGGAGAAACAACTGTACACAAATTGATCCCTTATGTAAGTGCCAAGGAATGTGCCAAAATTACAGCTTGCTGCCAAAACCCTTAAGGCGAGATAAATTCTTCTATCGACTCATCGGGTAATTGATTCTTTTTAAAGAAATTAAACCTTTCTAGCAGCACACTAGGTTCCGCTGCAAATTTCAGCTTAAGTCTGGTAATAGCTTCTGAGAACTCATCCCAAACCGCAGATTCCCCAGATGGTGCAGCATAAGGGCAGCTCCTCCGCTAAGGCAGAGGAGCGTTGTCCCACTGAGAAGGTCAAAAAATAAAAAATAAAATGATAATAACTCATTGTTATTATAATTTTATTTTTCCGTCCTTTCTCAGCTGGGTAGGGGTGGGGCTGCTCTGCTCACAGGGCAGGGCAGGGGAGGAGTGGTTTGCCCACTCCAAGTGTGCATGAGGCTTTGGCCAGCCGCCTCGGGTCGGCCAAACCGTCATGCGTACTTTGAATGTTCTCCACCCAGGCTGCATTACAGCCTGGGTGGAGAAGATGCCCAGGCTCCCATTCCCTGGCTGAGCACCGAACCAAGGTGCTCAAACCAATCACAACGCTGCATTGCAGCATTGTGATTGGCTATGGGGAGCCAGGAAGCCGGGTGCTTCCTGCCCTGGAGTCCTGGAAGCAGGTGAAGACGAGGACCGAGAGGCGGCAGCACACAGGTAAAAATGTCTTTTTTTTCATTCCCCCCCACCCCCCGTGACCCGCCTCTCACCACCGTTAAATACCAGCCGCCACTGGGGCAACAGCTTTTGGTAAATTGTCAAAAATGTGTTGGCCATCATGGCCTAAGTGACTGAATAAAATTGCAGCTTTGCGCTTCGGTTCAAATTCATCAGCACCAACAGCAATTCAATAATTTTCAAAAGATCATAACCATGTACACCATTTAACTGCTGGTTTTCCTCGATTTTGGAGAAATGGAGTGATTTGTGCAAAATTTGTTGAAGCCATTGTAGTCATGTTGCAATGTGAGTTGGAATTTCAAAGTGCTTAAAACTCAGAAAATAACATTAAACAGAGCCTCTTTTAAAAATATGTGCCAAATACATGCTGAAACTTTGTTGCAGCTCCTAAAGGGGATAAAGGACAAAGGGGAGTAGGTCAGAGAAAAGGAGCCACTACAATGGGAGTAGTTCCTTTTTGGAAATGGGGCCCTCACACACCCTTGCGGGTTTCATGCTTAAACATCGGGCTTGCTCCTCATCAGGCGGTCACTGCGATGCCTGATGGGCACCCTCAAGGGGGCTCTTTATCAGAGATCTTTTTTCAAAAGCCTTGATGTGAAGTGCAAGTTGAGGGCCCTTTGTGTAGATTGAGGAAACGTAGGTGTCGATGTAGTGATTAGTGACTTAAAAAAGGCTAGGCAAGTCTCAAATCAAATTTTAATATATGAGTATGCCTGACTTATTAAAAACGTGATGTCACCTGTGGGGACAATGATCCCTGGTGACTTATAAGGTCAACATGTTTCATTCCGTCAATTAGTCAAGATGTGATCTAGGGCAATTGTTCAGGACCGTAAAATTTATAACTAATCTACACAGTGTCTGGGACCAAGGATGCAACAAGTAGTGTCCAAACAGTAAGTACTCTATAAGTGTACCTGCAGAATGTAAAATCACTGACCTGGGCGAGGAAGACAAGAAATCATAAAATGGCACCATACAGAGCAGTCTTGTATAGTACTTGTAAAGGCATGCAATACTAGCGTGCGTAAATTTGTGATTTGTAACAAGTAGTGATAGGAACCAAGTTAGACAAACACGTGACACATACATAAAAACATATATGCATGTATTTGTCACGTGTTTGTCTAACTTGGTTCCTATCAAGACTGCTCTGTATGGCGCTATTTTTTCTTGTCACAACAGTTCGAGAAAAATGTATTTCCCAATCTGAAAGGCCGTCGTGCATACAAAGCGTGATGGCGTCTTGAGACAGAGAAGTGGGGAAGCACTTGTTATCTTTTGTACAAGCGCGTACCAATGCGCATGCGGAAACAGTTGCTGAAAGGCCGTCACGCTCCAGTGTGTGTGCGTGAGTGAGTGCCCAAAAGACAGATGTAGCAATTGGGATGGATAAATGAGAGAGTGGCAACAAGAAAGATTGGAAAACTCCCCGCCAACAGAAATAGATGCTGCAATAAACGGTGACATAGTGTCTGAGTTGCTTGAAAGTAGGCAACCGTAATTAATGTCCGCTGCAAGCTCCCTGAATCTTCACTCCTCCACAGCTCATCACCAAATGTTGAAAGGAGACTTCGAGTAGGTAAAGTATAAAACTTTATTTATTTTTCAAGTTCCAGTATTTCACAAATAGGGAGCACACAACCAGTGTTCCTCCTGCATGGGCCGCTCAGCTGTAACTGAGCCAATCAACACCAAAAGCAGCATGGGCCCAGAACTCCTCTAGTTCAAGTGAGAACATTCTACATCAGAATATTTAGCCCAGCAAGCGCTCACTCTGCATAAGCAATGATAACAATGAAAGAAGTACAAATATAACTAAAGCCTACTTACAGTATTATTAATAGAGTATAAATAACAGTATGAACACATATGTGCATAGATTACCTGACATATGTGCATAGATCACCTGAGTGTATCAGGTACAACACTCAATGTGTTCCAGGTCTCTGGTCCGAGTTGGGATGCACTCCTAGCCTCAGTCTCAACTTGCTTGCTTCCAGGTCTCTGATCCTAGCCAGGGGGTATGCTCTCTAGGGGTCTCCTAATCTTGGTCTGAGCTTGGTTGGTACCAGCTCTCTGGTCCGAACCAGGGGGTATTCTCTCTAGGGGCCTTCTAGTCTTGGTCTCCACTCGGAGTGCTCCAGGTCTCTGGTCCGAGCCAGGATGCATCCTGTGTAGTGGTCTTCCGGTCTCAGTCTCAGCTCAGTGTGTTCCAGGTTTCTTGTCTGAGCCATGGTGTATCCTCTCTAAGGGTCTCCTAGACTCAATCTCAGCTCGGTTGGTTCCAAGATTCAGGTTTGAGCCAGGGTGTATCACTCTAGGGGTCTCCTCGTCTCGGTCTCTGCTCGTGTGTTCCAGCTCTCCGGTCCCGGCCAGGGTGCATCCTCTCTCAGGGTCCCTTAGTCTTGACGTCAGCTCTGTTTGTTCAAGATCACTGGTTTGAGGCAGTGAGACAGGGTGTAGCCTCTGACCATTGACCTAGAACACAATGAGCTGAGACCGAGACCAGGAGACGCCCAGACAGGATACCCTCTGGCTCGGACCAGAGACCTGAACAAACCGAGCTTAGGACGTATCCTCTTCCAGGGGTCCTCTAGTCTTGGTCCCAGCGCAGTGTGCTCTAGGTCTCTGATCTCAAACAATGTCCAGCCTCTTCCCACTCTGAGGGTCTCCTATTCTCAATGCGGGCTCAGTTGGTGTTTCCATATCTCACCTTTGCTTCTGGTGGGGTATCATGAACCTTAGTGTGGCTCTATAGGGGGTCTCCAGGTCTCAATGCTAGCTCTTTAGGGGGTCTTCAAATCTCAATGTTGGCTTTGTAGGTGTCTGACATTCTCAGTATTGGTTGTGTAGGGTCTTCTAGTTTCAGTTCTGCCTCTGTAGGGGCCTTCTTGACTCACCGTCAGCTTTGTAGGGATCTCCTACTCTCAATGTTGGCTCTGTAGGGGGGTCTCCTATTCTCATTGCTGGCTGTATAGGGGCCTTCTAATCTCAATGCCAGCTCTATAGAGGTCTCCTGGCCTCAAAGTCGGCTCTGAAGGTACCTGCTAGCCTCAATATCAGTTCTGAAGGAGTTCCTAACCACAGTTCTGCCTCAGTAGAAGTCTCCTAATTTCATTGTTGCTCTGTAGGGGGGGTCTTCTAATCTCAATGTAGGTTCCATTGGTGGTCTTCTATTCTCAATGTTGGCTCTGTGGGGGGGGGTCCTTCCAATCTCAATGTAGGCTCTGTGGGTGGGTCTACTATTCTCACTGTTTGTTCTGTAGGTGTCTTCTAATGTCAATGTTGGCTCTGTACGGGTCTTCTAATCTCAATGCAGGCTCAGTAGGGGGTCTCCTATTCTCGATGTCGGCTCTTTAGGGGTCTCCTAGCTTCAGTGTCAACTCTGAAGAGAACTCCTATTCTCAATGCCAGCTCTGTAGGGGCTTGTTAGGGGCAATGTTAGCCCTGTCGCGTCTTCTAATCTCAATATCGACTCTGTATGGGTCTTCTAATCTCAATGTAGGCTCTGTATGGGGTCTCTTATTCTCAATGTAGGCTCTATAACGGTTTTGTAATCGCAATGTAGGCTCTGTAGGAGAGCTCCTATTCTCAATGCTGGCTCTATCGGGATCTGCTAGCCTCAGTGTCAACTATGTAGAGATCTACTATTCTCAATGCCAGCTCTCTGGGGGTCTTCTAATCTTAATGTTGGCTCAGTGGGGGTTTTCTAATCTCAATGTCAGCTCTGTAGGGGTCTTCCAATCTCAATTTTGGCTCTTTGGGTGGTGTGGGGGGGTTCTTCCAATCTTAATGTGGGCTCTGTAGGGGATTTCTAATCTCAATGTAGGCGCTGTAGGGGGTCTCCCATTCTCAATGCTGGCTCTATAGGGGTCTGCTAACCCTACTGTCAGCTCTGTAGTTGTCTCCTAGTCTCAATGTCAGCTGTGTACTGTAGATGTTCCTAACCTCAGTGCTGGCTCTGTAGGGATCTCCTGTTCTCAATGTTGGCTCTGTGGGGAGCCTCCTATTCTGAATGCTGGGTCTATAGGGGTCTCCTAGCCTCAACGTTGGCTCTGTAGGCCCCTGATACCCTCAGTATCACTTCTGAAGGGGTTCCTAATCTCAATTCTGCCTCAAAAGAGGTCTCCTAGTTTCACTGTTGCCTCTGTAAGGATTTTCTGTAAGGATTTTCTGATCTCAATGTTGTCTCTATAGGGGTCTCCTAATCTCAAATTGTAGCTCAGACGGAGTCTCTTGTTCTCAAATGCTGGATCTGTAGGGGGTCATCTATTATCAATGGTCTTCTAATCTCAAAGTAGGCTCTGTAGGGGTCTCCTATTCTCAATCCTGGCTCTATAGAGGTCTGTTAGCCTCAGTGTCAGTCCTGTAGGTATCTCTAGCCTCAGCTGGCTCTGTAGAGCTCTCCTATTCTCAATGTCAGCTATGTAGGACATCTCCAATTATCAATGTTGGCTCTGTGGGGGTCTTCTAATCCCAATGTAGGCTCTGGAGGGGGTCTCCTATTCTCAATGCTAGCTCTATAGGGGTCTGCTAGCCTCAGTGTCAACTTTGTAGGTATCTCTTAGCCTCAGTGTTGGCTCTGTAGAAATCTCCTATTCTCAATGTCGGCTCCTTGGAGATCTCCTATTATTAATGTTGTCTCTATAGAGGTTTGCTTGCCTCAGTGTCTGCTCTGTTGGTGTCTCCTTGCTCAATGTCAGCTCTTAACTGTAGGTGTCTCCTAACCTCAGTGTCGGCTCTGAAGGAATCTCCTATTCTCAATGTTGGCTCTGTAGGGGGCATCCTAATCTTAATGCTTGCTCTGTAGGAGGGGTCTCCTAATCTCAATAGTGGCTCTGTGGGGGTCTCCTATTATCAATGCTGGCTCTGTTGGGGTTTTCTAATCTCAAAGTCAGCCCTGTAGGGGTTTTCTAATCTCAATGTCGGCCCTGTAATGGTCTTCTAATCTAATGTTGGCTCTGTAGGAAACCTGGCTTCCCTGCTACTGAATAAAGATTTAGGACAAATACATCTAGGGCAACAATGACACACTTGATGAAGCAGATGATTGGAGGGATACAGTATAAAGCTCACCCTGAAAAAGTAGACATTTTGCGAAACACATGTCGTCTGCAACAAAGCATATTATGAGGTTCACATAAAATAATGTTGGTTTTAAAAGTGCGTTGAGAACGTCTTTAATGAACAGAAGCTATAATTGTGGAGTAACAGTCGCGGTGCCTCTGAAGTTCTTTTTCAATTGTACGTACTACCCCATTCCATTTTCCCATCATGCCTTCAGCTGTCCATTGTAGAACACTCACTTCCATGATGTTGAACACACACGTCTTCCTCAAGGTCTTGACATTAATTTTTCATCCCTAGCTTATTCAGGATTCTACCTTCCCCCAGTTTAATTTGCCCATGAATAAAAAACAACATTCTATATTTCAGAAGTAAAATATTTATTGTGTAGGGTGAGAAAGCCAGGATTCCCATTCCAACGTAAACATGGCACAGACAGGCTAAAGTTCCTTGAAGGCTGACAGCAGATTAAAAAAAAGAAATCAAACTGGCAGAACAGACTGCTTCCCACAGGACAGCCAACATGGCAGCATTAAGCAGAATTTAATTTTTCAAAATGAATCGATTTTTAGAGTCAGCGAAAATATAAAGACGTACTGAACCTGCACGCCTGCTGCACCAACAAGCCAAAAAGATTACTTTCGTGGACTAGGCGCTTCACAAGTCGTTACTTTTCTATACATTGCACTGCTCTGCAAAGCCATCCACCCTGCCAGGGATCGATGGCACAATTTTCTGGGGTAATTGTAGAGAATTCACAGGCCATGGAAAATTTGCAAGAATTTTCTGCTTGAAGAGCACATCAGCGGCAGAACAGATTATGAGCACTCCAAAGCTTGTGAACAATATACTGGAGTAAGTGTGTTTTGAAATATGCTGACGGGAGGCATCTTTGCCTTTGATTCACTGACGAGAGCAAAATGTCCTGGTTTGGAAGTATGCTTGTGCTCTTTACTTCAGGATGAGGTAGTCACCAGGTCTCTGGTCGTCCTCACTCGAGGGCCTCTGCAGACACCTAGAAATGAGGACCTTCACATGGGCCTGGGAACAAGTCCTGCGGCTGGAGATGGAGGGCAGCACAGAGGCTTGAACCCTCTCTCAGCAGGAGGTAGTAACAAGGCTTCTGCAGATACCTAGAAGCGAGGGCCCTCACATGGGGCTGAGAACAAGTCCTCAGCCGGATATGAAGGGCAGCATAGCATTATACATATAAGTCACCCCTAAGGTAGGTCCTGGACAACCCAGAGAGCAGGGTGCAATGTATTTAAAAACGACAGGACATGTACTTTTGAGTTCTACATGTCCTGGTAATGAAAAACTCTCAAATTTGTTTTTCACTACTGCAAGGCCTGTCTCTCCCATATGCTAACATTGGGATCACCTTATTACAATTTGTAAGTGTATTTTCCAACTGGGCAAGATAAACCCTTTAAGTCAGGTGTCTCTGGAATCACAATTTCCAATCAATCAAAATAAAAGCCATAAAAGTCACATCAAGAGAAACATAATACACAATTTAAAATCAAATGCAAACTTATGGTGAAGTCAGGTTTTGAATTGCAATTCTGAAAATGTAACTTTTAGAAAGTTGTCATGTTCTTACTTTAGCCATTTGGTGCCTGTAGCCTGCCTCTGATCACATGACTGGGTGTAGTTGACAGTTGGGCTTTGTGTATTCCTCCTAGACAGCCACACACAATGGGAGCTTAGGTGTGCCTCAATGGGCCATCCCTGGCAGGATGGGAGGGAGGAGCTGGGTACAGCCTCACTTACACCTGAATAGGCTGTGTCCTGTCCCCATACAATGGGATGCATACCCCTTATAGTAAGTCTGGAGCCAGGGCAAGGAGGGAGGACATCTGTGCGCTTCAAAGGCAAGTCTTCAAAGTCTCCTGAACTTCAAAGGCACCACTGGGTATAAGTACTGGACCTCAGGCACCACCACATCAGTACACTTCTGGACCTGTGGATACTCTGCCAGGAAGAACGACTGCTGTGCTGTTACAAGGACTGCAGAAATCCTTCACCACTGGAAGGGTGACTCATATAAGCACTCCAGTGCGAAATGAATTTGCTTTAACAAAATGAAATCTTCTTGAATAATGTTTCACTGTGGTTTATTTTCATCTTATTCCAATAGTGAAAAGACATTTTTGTTCCATAATATTCGTGATCAATCGTAATAACAATCAGATCTTAAACTGTTGCAGTTTCACAGGAATGTTAACTTAAATCTCAATGCATTCGGACTAGCTTCTTCAGGGGTTCTCTCAAACAAATGAAGTAATCTTAAAGATCCTAGAACTAAATGCTTCAAAGACAAAGTAACAATATGTTCGAACTCAGTGTCTAAATATAATGAATAACTGGCAATAATAGACCTTAACCACACACGTACTACTATGCATGTGCTCTAATTTAGACGAACCAAGTCAGGAAAAGTGTCTAGGACCGAAAAATAGCTATACGATAACCAACGTGCTTAAATCGTGCCGTGAATAAAACCACTAGAGTGAAGCTGAAACATGCTCAGCACTATATCTAGAAAATAGCTCGAGAAGGAAATTATGTGATAGTTAATCACAGTAGCATTCTATGACTATACAGATGCGCGCTACTATTGAGAGAAGAGATCGAATGTGCGTTAGCGCATTAGTGATAAAGCAGTAAACGTGAGATTTATTCGTTAAAAGAGGGCTGAAGATTGTGCAATATAAAGATAGTAATGGGAGAGTGCACATAATAGCTAACAAACGTAAGGAAGACGTGAATAGCCACAAGTCCGTGAAGCAAAACTCGTTTGCGAGGGAAGACAGAAAACAAAGATTGTGCGTTATACAAATGGTGATGTGAAGTTCAAATAGCAATCAACCGACGAATAACTAGGTAGCCGTGAATCCGCAGAACTCATTTACCTGTGAAATGCTTAAAGAAAGATTACTCATTCGAATGCTCGCGGGTGAATTCTGTGCGGCGAAGTGCTCGAAGTAAAATAAAGAAAGAAACCGAAGTGATCTGCGTGAGTGTAGGAAACTAAAACAGACTACGCCAGTGATCAAATTCTGTTCTGTAATGATACATAGATGCCTACATCAAACGTGGTACAATAAAGTTTTCTGTGACGCTCAATCTCTATGAAGGTCTGTGCTCAAAATTACAAATATAGATGTGTGAAATATCCTTCAAGCTTATCAAAACAAAATGGACTATATACACACTGATCTAAAACAGGTAACACATAAATTTAGAGACAAAAGGAAAGCAAGTGTGAATAAAATCTGAAATGTCAGGATATACCCATACAGTACGAGAAAAACACTTTGCATGAAAAACGTATGCATATGATAGCAATCCACGTTAGCCTATCATGAACTTATAAATGACAACTAAGTTCAATACGATCATCTAGCCCTTTAGGGCTTAAAGCATTCAATTTTTAAATCCAATAGAGTTACATGGTAACAAAAACTTCTTGTTATCTCTGCCTTCTTTTATTGCATATTTCCAAAATCAAGTATCGTAATTGACTAACGTTATGGTCTTGTTCAGAATATTGCATTGCAACTGTAGATTTGGGATTCTTCAATCGGATATTACTTGTGTTCAACCAACCGGTTTTAACTTTGCGTCCGCTTTCCTTACATAGGTATCCGCACGACATTTCAACAGGTACACGACGCTGCTGTATCGCAGTTGCTGTCACTTGTAATTGATAGGAGTACCCTGTGTGGATGCTCAGGGTCGTGCCCTGATTATGTTGTACAACTCCACAGTCATGGCACGGGATGGTTCCAGTAAGACCTGTTTAAGAACAGCCTCGGTTTTGAAGCAATTGCTGCAAATTTTCTGAACGCTTGTAGCGTAAGATAGAAACCGTGAAAATATGCCTTAGTCTGTTTCTGCCCGTAGTAATGGCCAATATTTTCTAATGGATTGCTTGATTTTGAAATCCTGAGTGGAGTATTTTGACACAAAACCGTTCTTTCATTGTTTTCTCTGTGCAATTTTTGGTTTAAGCAATTCAACCCTGTCTTTTGATTAGCTCTTCATTAGCTTGTCGTAAAATCTCTTCAGGGTATGCTCTCTGTCTGAATTTTGTCAATATTTTGTCTTTGTCTCGTGGTAAGGCTTCTGATGATGAAATTCGTCTCACTCGAAGTAATTGTGAGTACGGAGTGTTTTCAAACTCATTTGATGGAAACTAAAAAGTGTAAAATTGTTCGATCTGTTGGCTTGCAATACTGACGTAATTAATTTATGATCATGTATTCTAACGTCAACATCCAAGAGAGATTCTTTGCTGTCTAAGGTATGCGTGAACTGAATGCGCTCATCTATATTATTGATCTCGCCGATGACCTGAATTAGGTTGGTTTCAGAACCTTTCCAAATTAAAAATATGTCATCAATGTACCTGAAATAGTAGTCAGATTCTCTTTCCATATGGTTTTCGACAAAATATGATCCAGCTCAAATTGGTGCATGAAAAGATTAGCGTACACTGAGCTGCACAATTGCCATAGATGTGCCAGATAATTGAGTGTAAAATTAGTTCTGCCAGGAAAAATAACTGTGGTATAGAGTAAAATGCATGAGTTCAAGCAAAAATACTTTTAAAATACTTTTTGCTTGAACTCATGCATTTTACTCTATACCACAGTTATTTTTCCTGGCAGAACCAATTTTACACTCAATTATCTGGCACATCTATGGGCAATTGTGCAGCTCCAGTGTACGCTAATCTTTTCATGCACCAATTTGAGCTGGATCATATTTTGTCGAAAACCATATGGAAAGAGAATCTGACTACCTATTTCAGGTACATTGATGATATATTTTTAATTTGGAAAGGTTCTGAAACCAACCTAATTCAGGTCATTGGCGAGATCAATAATATAGATGAACGTATTCAGTTCACACATACCTTAGACAGCAAAAGAATCTCTTTCTTGGATGTTGACGTTAGAATACATGATCATAAATTAATTACATCAGTATTTACCAAGCCAACAGATCGAAACAATTTTTTACACTTTTCTAGTTTCCATCAAATGAGTTTGAAAAAACACCTCCCGTACTCACAATTACTTCGAGTGAGACGAATTTCATCATCAGAAGACCTTTACCACGAAAACAAAGACAAAATATTGACAAAATTCAAACAGAGAGCATACCCTGAAGAGATTTTACGACAAGCTAATGAGAGAGCTAATCAAAAAGACAGGGTTGAATTGCTTAAACCCAAAATTGCACAGAGAAAAACAATGAAAGAACGGTATTTGTGTCAAAATACTCCACTCAGAGTTTCAAAATCAAGCAATCCATTAGAAAATATTGGCCATTACTACAGGCAGAAACAGACTTTAAAGGCATATTTTCACAGTTTCCTATCTTCGCTACAAACGTTCAGAAAATTTGCAACAATTGCTTCAAAACCGAGGGCTGTTCTTAAACAGGTCTTTACTGGAACCATCCGTGCCATAACTGTGGGAGTTGTAACAACATAATCAAGGGCACGACTCTGAGGCATCCTACACAGGGTACTCCTATCCAATTACAAGTGACAGCAACTTGCGATACAAGCAACGTCGTGTACCTGTTGAAATGTCCGTGCGGATTACCCTATGTAGGGAAAACGGAACGCAAAATTAAAACCCGGTTGGTTGAACACAAAAGTAATATCCGATTGAAGAATCCCAAATCTACAGTTGCAATGCACTATTCTGAACAAAACCATAACATTAGTCAATTACGATACTTGATTTTGGAACATGTCTCAATAAAAGAAGGCAGAGATAACAAGAAGTTTTTGTTGCAACGCGAACTCTATTGGATTTACAAATTGATGCTTTAAGCCCTAAAGGGCTAAATGATCGTATTGAACTTAGTTGTCATTTATAAGTTCATGATAGGCTAACGTGGATTGCTATCATATGTATATGTTTTTTCATGCAAATTATTTTTCTCGTACTGTATGGGTATGTCCTGACATTTTAGATTTTATTCACACTTGCTTTTCCTTTTTGTCTCTAAATTTATATGTTACCTGTTTTAGGTCAGTGTGTATATAGTCCATTTTGTTTTGATAAGCTTGAAGGATATTTCACACATCTATATTTGTAATTTCTTTAGACACAGACCTTCATAGAGATTGAAAACGTCACAGAAAACTTTATTGTACCACGTTTGATGTAGGCATCTATGTATCATTACAGAACAGAGTTTGATCACTAGCGTAGTCTGTTTTTAGTTTTCCCTACACTCACGCAGATCACTTCCGGTTTCTTTCTTTATTTTACTTCCGGAGCACTTCGGTCGCACAGAATTCACCCCGCGAGCATTCGAATGGAGTAAGCTTTCTTTAAGCATTTCACAGGTAAATGAGTTCTACGGATTCACGGCTACCTAGTTATTTCGCACGGTTGGTTGCTATTTCGAGCACTTTCACATCACCATTTGTATAACGCACAATCTTTGTTTTCTGTTTCTTTCCCTCGCAAACGGGTTTTTTGCTTCACGGACTTGTGGCTACTCCGTCTCCTTACACGTTTGTTAGCTATTATGTGCACTCTCGCATTACTATCGTTATATTGCACAATCTTCGCCCTCTTTTTTAACGAATAAGAATCTCACGTTTACTGCTTTATCACTAATGCGCTAACGCACATTCCGGTCTCTTTCTCTTAATAGTAGCACACATCTGAATAGTCATAGAATGCTACTGTGATTAACTATAACATAATTTCCCTTCTCGAGCTTATATTTCTAGATATAGTGCCGAGCATGTTTCAGCTTCACTCTAGTGGTTTTATTCACGGCACGATTTTAAGCACGTTGGTTATCGTATAGCTATTTTTCGGTCCTTAGACACTTTTCCTGACTTTGGTTCGTCTGAATTAAGAGCACATACATAGTAGTACGTGTGTGGTTAAGGTCTATTATTGTCAGTTATTCATTATATTTAGACACTAAGTTCAAACATATTATTACTTTGTCTTTGGCGCATTTAGTTCTAGGATCTTTAAGATTACTTCATTTTGTTTACAGGAGAACCCCTGAAGAAGGGCTGGTCCCGAAATGCATTGGGGATTTAAGTTAACATTCCTGTGAAACTGCAACAGTTTAAGATCTGATTGTTATTACGATTGATCACGAATATTATGGAACAAAAAAAATTCTTTTCACTATTGGAATAAGATGAAAATAAACCACAGTGAAACATTATTCAAGAAGATTTCATTTTGTTAAAGCGAATTCATTTTGCACTGGAGTGCTTATATGAGTCACCCTTCCAGTGGTGAAGGATTTCTGCAGTTAATCGTCACACCTCATGATCCGGAGGTGATACTCTACAGCACCCAAACTTTGTTAAAGCTGAATTAACTTTTCACTACTTGAGGATAAAGGGAGTGCGACTGTTTCTATTTGCTTTCCTGTTACAAGGACTGCCACTCTGCTGACTGCTAGTTTGCTGGACTCCTGCTGTGCTGTGCTGTGCTGGCCTGCTGCCCTCTTGCCTGGGTGAGAAGGACTGGACCTGCATCTCTCTTGAACCCAGAGTGACTCCAAGGGCTAGTTGGCTGTTCTCCTTATCTGAAGTCTCAGGGACATAACAGACGTCCAACAGCTCTGCTTCTGCACCTAGAGTCTGCCATCTTTGAGTCTACCCTGCCAAGTGGTGCCACCCCGGTCCTGGACCCTTACAAGTGGGTCTAAGGTGCATTGCCTGCTGTGGACTCATCAGAACCCACGCATCCTCTGCTGTGCGGTGCAATCCCAAGCAGAACCGACGCATCAACACTGCTGCATGGATTGGACCCGTTGCAAAGACTCACATTACCGGCGCGTACCGCATATTGGGACCAACATATCACCATGGGAACCACTGCAACACTATGCTTTTTCCAGAGCAAACTCCTCGCATCCCTCGTCGATGGCAGCCTTGATGATGATTGACAGCTTTACCGCTCATCAGAATCAACGCTTTTCCTCTGCTGCGCCTCGCATCCTCAACACCAGACTTCGCATCGCAAGTCCCACCGACAGGTCGATGCAACACAAACTCACACCGCAGCATCGCCGTATCTTGGAAAGAACACATTGCCTCTGCTACGCAACACATCTTTGATGCGGCGGATTCACACAACACTCCTCAATTTAGGATTTAAGGTACGTTAGCTCAGCTGGCCTAGCTGGGTCCCTGTAGCTGGCCCATGCTCCATCGCGGTCGGCCTGAACTTTTGACTTTGTCCCAGTCCGGCGCAACCAGATAATCACAGTTACCGCTTTACTCTTTTTGGGGCTATTTTACGTAAAACCTTTGAAATTTAATATCTCTGGTTCTACTAATTGGAGTTTTGTCATTTTGATCTTGTTTTATTTATTAAATTAAGCAGTATTTTTCAACCTGGTATGGAATCTTTTTGCATGGAGTTTTCACTGTTTTACTGTTTGAAATATTGCCTCTAAGTTAAGCCTGCTGCTTTGTGCCAAGCTGCCAAAGGGTTAGAACGGGTTAATTTGGGGTTTGCTTGTGCCTTACCCTAACTAGGATTGTGGTTGCTGCTTCACCAGGGCTTACACCCCAGTCAATCAACAACCCAATTTCTAACAGGCATCCTGTACTGGCTTCACTTCCTCCTCTTTTGTCTGGAGCATGGACCAAGTACTGATTGATTTCTTGATTAGTGTTCTTCTGTGCTATTTATCATGCCTTTTACGTGTGAACAGAGTCACATTAACCAGTTTTTATTGTTACAAATACTTCGGTTCTCCATACCTTTGGGACACTTTTATCCATAAGATGGATGGAGCACATGAAGTCGGAAAAGGGAGAGTGTGTAGTTTGAGCATGTCAAACTCATGTGCTCCCTGGGCCAAGAGAAGGGAGTAAACAGGGAGCCTGGGCCTTGCCTTGATTGAGGGGGGAAGGTTGCAGCAGTAGATAGTTCATGCTTTCGCGTTCCGGGCCTTCAAGCATTCCACGCAGAGATCTTTCACTGAATCCGATGGCTTCTGTTTCTTCGACTACTCCCCAAAAAATGGAGGGGGAGATGGAAACTTCAACTGATTTATTGCCTGTTTTACCTTCTACATCCACCACTATAGATATTGAGTATGCTTCTCCTCCATTTGAGGTCATAATTGACATTCCTGAGAGTACCATACCTGAACCATCTAATGCAGCACAACCCCCGTTGTTTCAGCTGGGGTCCAGTGGTTATTATATGGACCGTAATAGTGTTACATCTGACACATCTTCCTCGTCATCATCTGTGGCAGAGCCCCCTACATGTACCAGTCTTTTCATCTCCTGGTTCAAAACTTACCTAATCCCACCCTGGACATATACCTGGATGGTGCTTACGATGATATTCCTCTTCATGTGGATTGGGTTTGTGACTGTGTTTTTCCTACTCATTAATGGCCTCTATTTACCTGAACGCTCTGCTGTGAACTTTGTTGATGGAGTTCTGGTCCCCCATACGTCATCTCCCATAAAATGATAAGAGACCAAGCTCTTGTCAATATATCTGTGTTCCCGGTTGCTGATGGCATTGTTTGGGATAAAGTATCATACGATATCCATGGCCCGACCGAAATTTTAAACATTCCATACATGTTCTGCGTTTCCTTAGGAGATGTGGTTTTGCCTGAACTACATTCTGATGACTGGTATGTTCATGCCGTTTATTCATTGTTCTCTGATTTAAAATATTTAAAATATTATGCTACTTTTGACACTGAAGATTTGTATTTGAATTCGGCAAATTACACAGATTTATTCTGTTATCAACATTATGGCCATAATTGTTTACACAAAACCAACACTCTGAGACCGTTTTTTAATTATACACAGTGTGAGCATTGCCCGACACCTTTACGGGGGGTTCAAAGACCCAACAGAGTAATTTTATGTATTTTTCTTGTTGCAATCTTTCGGACCCCCAGTCCTATTTTTATAAACTAAAGATGCCGTCCCAAACTAAATTTATGTTGACACACACTAAATTAGTTTACTCCCTGTCCTTCAGGAATGATTTGTCCATAAAGGGTTATGAGCACTGGAAGGACATATTAGATTTAAAATCTATTTGGGGTACTAAAGACACGGTACAACAGACTACTTCTTTTGGTTTAGCCACGGCCAAAAATCTAAGGGGGATATTCTCAAGAACGTGTGATAACCATCACAAAAGTAACTTAACGCAACCTTCAACATCGCAGTCTATCGCGGGAAATTTACGCCGTGATAACCAAGTATTCACAACACGGCAGCACCATGCGATAGTCCCCAGATAACGCGTCAAATGACCGCAATAAAATCAACGCCACGCCGCAAAAATGCGAAACACGAACGCAAAAAAAGTTGCGATGAGGCCAAGCGCAATACAAAAAGCAGCGAAAACCAGCGACAGGCCTGCAATTCACACGCGTCTGGCGGGAAAATGCACCATAAAAGCAGACCAAACAAATGGTGAGATGACAACGTATGAGCACAACCCCACAGCTGTGACGCAGAACAAATGACCATTGTCCAAATCAGATAGTCAGTCCCCCACAAACAGCCACAATGTACATTGACATGCATTCAGTATGTAACCTGCGCCAATGCGGAAACAAACATAGAACACACTGTGAAACCGCATCTCCTCTTCACATTGCAGAGGGACAAACAACACCCCCCGCACACCGACGTGCCATGTCCACGACCAAAAAATAATGAAAGCATGGACCAATGTAGGGGCAATGACTCCCCCCACGTACATGTCACCCATGTCACGGGACTTGAGTCACAGGGTGCATCCCTGCATCATGGCGGCACATATCAGAGCCCAAAAGCAGCCCTCTTGTCACTTGTAGGCCGCATATGACAGCCAAAATGGAATGAATTGGGACACATGTGAATCGCCGAAGAGTGGGATACTGTAACAACTGTGACACACAGAACTGGCAGTTCGAATACGTGACACCCCAAACAGCCTCACTGCACAGAGGTGACACACCCACCATCCATTAACAAATTCCTAAATTGTCAGCACAAGATGTCGCACCCACACTTGTCTGAGTGAAGTGCCTGTACAGATGAGTGACATGCACGCATGGAATGTGTTTTGGAATGCATTTATTAGCACATGCTGTGCCTGTGGTCAGTCAATGTACTGTGCCATTACTGCTAAGGACCCTCACAATGTGACGTCAACCAGAGAAGAAATCGTCAATGATGTAGTCCCTACAGGCAATTCCTGCTGCGGCTGCAGTGGGGTGTGGTCCACCTGCCTCATCTTCATCATCATCGTCCGGTGCATCTGGCACTCATATCCATGGGGCTCTGCTGCGTACACATATGTTGTGCAACACACATCATGCAACGATCATCTTGCACACGAGGCCTGGGCTGTACAGGAGCTTTCCAACTGTGACGTCCAGGCACCTGAAACGTGACTTCAACACGCCAAATGTGCGCTCCACGATGCCCCTGGTGCATTTGTGGGCCAAATTATACTGCCTTTGGGGCTGTGTGTTCGGGGCTCGGAGGGGTGTCATCATCCAAGCGCAGAGTGCATATCCTTGGTCACCTGTGACAGTGCAGAGAGACATGAGTCAAGACTACGTACTGCATGATGTGTTGGCAGGCTCACTGGTTCATTGGTGTGTGATATGTGTGACTTAGTGATTCCCGTATGACATGTACTGCGTGTTGGCAATGAGCGGCATCACTGTGTATTACGTAGCCTCACTGCTGCACCTCACCCCCGAGCACATTCACTATTGTGCGCAGCGCGATTGCATCACATGCACCCCTACGGTACACCATTGTCATGCCTGTCTGCGCATGTCCACAAGCCTGACTACGACACAGTGATGATGCTGCGCAGAATGTGGCTGGCCACGTGTGTGTCGGCCCATTGCAAGGACAGGGCTGACACAGATGTAGAACACCTGCCTGGCTGTATCCGACATGCAGTTGAGGGTACATCTTTGGCTCATGCAGCAATAATAGCGACACACACAACAGTTGGCATGTGTGATCCCTGACCCCAAGCGGGCATGCCCTCCCCCATGTACCCCTTCAGCCGAGCATGCACACCGGGGGCATGCCACATGGCAACATCGTTGATTGCGGGACGGGGGCGCAGACACTTCAACAGAGACACACGCATCAACCACATCCTTGGCAAGGCCTACACTGCACCACACCCAGATCCACGTGTGGAGTAGCCACACCCCTACGCAGTACTGTTGTACACCTGTCCACCCCGCTTACGCTCACAGGGAGGTATGACACGGTTTCATGTCCCAGGTCTACACCACTGCCTGCGGTGACATGAATGCGCACGCTGTACACAGCACAATGTTATGTGAAATGACCCCGGTCACTCATGCATACATAATAACCACACAGACACACTGAGTGAGTTCGTGGGACTGGCCACGGGCACGTGCGCCCGGCTCCTTTTATTGCCAGGCTCACATCTCCAGTGACGCCTGTGCTGGATGGGTGTTGGGTAGTGTAAGCCACCACTCAGGGGTTGGTTGGTGCTGGCAAAGACCACAACAGTGAGCAGACAATCAGCAGTACAAGGTACGTACATCATGGGTCCCTGACTTGAGCAGCACAGAGTTTGTGGCCCCGGATGTACAGCGGCCGGCACAGGCACACCGCCACGGGACGGTGACTTGCGGTGCACTGAGATAGTGCCACGCGAGCTGAGCGTGTACTCGTCAATGTCCAAGGGGAATTCCGCGGAGGGTTGCGGAGGACAGTGGAAGGTATCCTTCCAGGGCATGATGCAGAGGGCAGAAGCAAGCAGGAACAGGCAGATGGCGGAGTTGAATGCTACAGACCCCACTTTTCCACCTTGTCATTATCAGCTACATGTAGATGAAGATAGCCTCCAGCCCATGGGCTCAGACGTGACCGACGTCCAAACAGAGATTGCCCATGGATTTCAGGGCATACACTCAGTGGTACCAGAGCTGAAAGGGGATGCAGTCTGCAATGAGGCCTGTACAATGATATGGACTCTGATATGTAGAGAGCAAGACTCAGTTCAAATCGTGTGACCTACTGCACCGCAGTGTGTGCCGGAGGCAGCAGTCAGCGCGGGCCAACCGCTGTCGAGCCATCTCCTCCTCGATCTCTCACACACAACGTTGGAATGGCATTTGTATTAGATTTGTGGCTGACAGGTAGTGGCACCAGAGCTGAGCGGGTGTGCAGCCGGCGAGGAGGCCGTGTCCTGCCTGTGACGGACTGCATTGGATTGGTGTGAGGCCTGCAGGACCGCAGTGCAGGCCGAAGGCCGGAGTCAGCAAGGGCCCACAGACACATTTGGTGGGAGTCCTATGCACAGACTTGGTGGTACCACATCGGAGTGAGTATAGTGACATGAACTCAGCCTTAAATCATGTGCTCTTCCATGGTGTAATCAAGACTCAGTTCCAAATGTGTGTCCTACTTGTCCGCTGGGTATGCCGATGGAGTACGTCAACGAGAAAGGAGTTCCGCGGGCCTGTGTCGCGGAGGCCGTGATGGTCCAAGGAGTCTGCCAAGGTCGGGGGCCTCGGGCTTGGAGCTTGCACCAGCACGTGGTGGGCCCTCTTTGACACACGCCGGTGTCGGCAGGTGAGCAGTGATGCCTGGATGCGCAGGGGCGGCCATGACGGCTTCGGGGACCAGCGGCCTGGGGTGCAGCAGGCGCACAGGATCCCAGGTAACACCACTCACTGCGTAGGCCTTGTGGCGGGGTGAGAGGCACCGCCCTGGCAGGGACGATGGGCAGAGGACCCCTCCCAGGGCTACAGGCTTTTTCTTCACACCCCTACGCTGGCCTGGCTACGCCGGGCCAGCCCACTCCTCTCACGCTTACAGGGGGGACGTAACAAGCTACATTTCCTTGATCTCCCCCACTGGCTGGGGTGACATGGTTGCGTCCACTACACCAAACACCAGCGGTGTATGTCGACATGGATATGTGTGTGGTATGCATACTGCAGTCTGTCCAACACATCCACGCCACACTTGGCATTGTGTGCAGTCTCATTCATCAGTCACATCGCCTCCTTCGCACATGCCTGGTTCCCTCCTCTTCCCACATTCTGCTAATGTGTGGCTGAGGTGCCATGCCGTTGATGGCTCATGTACATGGCTAGGCCAGGTTCCCACGGTAAGTTGTGCTGTTGTGTCTGGTGGGTGGGCATGTTGTTTGGCATGCTGTATTTGGGTTTGTAACGTGTGCATTCCCAGAGTTGTGAGTTGTATGATTGTGGAGTTGAGGTGTGTGATGTGTTCATTTGGTACTTACCAACGAGCACTGCATTTCCGTAGGTGCCATCCTGGAAGCGCCGGTTGATGATGGACTGTCGGAAGATGTATGAATCATGCACACTGCCTGGGTAGTTGGCGATGACATTGGTGAAGAGTCCCCGGTGGTCCACTATTGCCTGCACATTGATGGAATGCGTGTACTTTCTGTTGCGGTAATTGTGTGCAGTGTCGGCAGGGGGCACAAGTAGGATATGTGTGCAGTCTATTGCCCCAAACACGGCCGGGAATCCTTGCTTGGTCTCCAGCTGTTCCTGCGCACTGTGGGGGAAGTATAGGTACTGGGGTACCAAGCTGATGATGGCATCCAAGACATGTGTGAGGAACTTTGATAGGGCTGGCTGTGAGACTCCGACGACTCTGGCGGTTGTTGGTTGGAAGGTACCAGAGGCCAACAGGTGCAGCACAGCCAGCAGCTTTGTCTGCGGAGGGATGTTGGTTATCCGCTGTGTTGGTACAGTCAGTCTGTGGGCAATGATGTTCAGGATGCGGAGGATGGTTGTCCTTTTGAGCCTGTAGTGGGCAATGACATACTCTGGTGTCATGTCTGTGAGGCTGGTGCATTTTCTGAAGGTCCGCGGTCTGTGTCTGCGCTGCCTCTGTGGTGGTCTGGAGGGGGGGTCCGGGGGGTGGTGGCGGGCCTGGGGGTGGTGGCGGTGGGTGTTGTGGGCCTGTTGGGGCTCCGAGCTGCATGATGAGTAGCTCCATGGCATCTATTGTCCTTCAGGTGTGGCTGTGGGCTGGGCTCCCTTTTCTGGTGCTGGCTGCCGTCCGACTTTACACCTGGTCAGGGCAGGTGTTGGTTTCCTGCTGCTAACGCGCCATATCGCATGTTTTGTGGACTTATCGCCGATGTGGCTGGTCGTTGAGAATGTTGCGGTGTGGTGTTGACGCGGCTTTTTGCACGGGAACGCCTACTCTGGATCTCATTAGCGATAGTTGCCAGGGTCATCTGTGGCGATGTTTTTTGTGGCTGCTATCGCGGGTAAACTGGTGTTGTGGGCTGTTAACACCAGCTTGTGAATGGGGTGATAAATTTATCGCAACTTTGGCTGCGATAAAGTGCTGTTAACTCGGCGATAGCTCCTTGAGAATATGCCCCTTTATATTTCCTCCATTCCATTCCTGGCTTCATATGATACATGGCAAACACACACCAACTACACATTTGAAGACTTGGCTGTCATGTCTCAAAATGGCACACTTAACTCTTCTAATATTGACCCCTTGGGGTGGTTACTGTGGCCAACGGGCTCCAATGCTTGCCAATTGTGTTTTCTGAATACCACAAAAGGGTTTACACAAGGTAGACCTGATCCACGTTTCCCATACAGTTACCACATATTCAGTGGGTAAATTGTGTCAGCAATGGTTGGAACATTCCACACTGTCGTCTGTGAAACAACACTTTTCTCTTTTTGTCAGGTGACATCGATCTGGCTGATTTTCTTTTAGGTCCGAAATCCCCTCGGACAAAACGTTTTATTTATACAGCAAATAATGAATTTTGGAAACAGTCGCAGATGGAAGCTGCGGTGCGTCTGGACAAATTGACCAAGCTAATTTAGAAAAAGTTCTTGCAGTAGTAGATAACAGCATTAATACACTGTCTTCCCGTATATATACTTTAGATAATATTGTTTCATCTGTCATTGACAATGTTCAACATGAAGTGTCTGTTTTGTATCATGGTCAGAATCAGTTACGTTCTGTAATGCAGTTTGCTTGGACCTTGCAAACACTCAACAATGGAAAAGTGCCATGGGATTATTTGAATACTTCTGCACTGTTTTGCCATTTAATTTGACTGATAAACAGAAATGAATGTCAATGAAAGACGCAACATACATATTGATACATATTTGGACAGTTACCATTTTCTGTAGCAGAGACTGATTCGGCTGTATGGTTAATACATGGGATTATTTCACTGCCTATCTCACTTTTTCAGTTCACACAGCATGCATGAAACATCATCCCATTGGTAGATATGAGCCCTTGGGCAATAACTATATTCATGAATTGTGGTCATTACCTTTCTCCTACAGATGTCAGCGCGCGGATAAGGACGTTTTCCTTACAGGGGAGGACTGCGATCCCACAGTAGGACATTCCCTAGTCTGTAAACAAGTTAAATTGCACAGAGCCTGCAACGTTTTGGCACCTAATCTGGCTTGTTTTTTAAAAGGTACCCCTGTCCCAGCTATCCCGCATTAACTTTGCTTTCTAATGGCAGTTATCTTGGTGGGACCTCCTTAATGAGAAACTGCAATGCGGACATCCCGCTACGAGTGCCTGGCCCCCGGCACGAGTGCAGAGGCCCTTTCAACCAGGGACTTGCTTTGTGCTTTGCAAGGATTATTGATGTCTTATCTCCTTGGCTATGAGGTCTTCTCTGTGTTGGACCATGAGCAGCATTAATACAATGGTCCACAAAATGGGATTACAGAGCAGGTGGATGCACCAGTTCTTCAAGATATGGACAAATCACCAACAGGAGGAAATGTGGAATGCCAAACAATGCTGAGTCCTGACGCGATACAGAGAATGCAACAGACGCAGCAGATTAAACGCAATAACATAAATCTAACGGGAGACAACAAAATGAGACTTCACAGCTTCAAACCAAAAATGCTTTATTGAGGTTCACTAGGCTATGTGGCTTCAGTAGTAGGGGATATCATATGCACTATTCTACGAATAAAATTCAGGATCAACGTATAGATCCATAAGTCAATGGGAAAAAGCAACAACAAGAAAGCAACTAAAGAGCAGCTCTAATCCTTGCATCAAATTCCATATCTTTTAATGTTTGGTGAATTCGAACCAATATATCATACATTATGAGTTATATAATGATGCATATACCAACAATTCAGCATAGAAAACCCTGCAATTCAAGAAAAAAATAAAAAGTTAAAATTGAAGATTTAATTGTATTATTAGCTATTTGAAAATATTTGAAACTATGAAAATAGAAATGCAAACTTTGTTTAGTTTTTGTATACTTAACATATATTAGCAAAGCATAATGTAAAGCAGCTTCAATAAGATACACAATCACGGTTAACCTATTGCTCAAACTCCTAGATACACACTAGGCATACCATCTTATTCTAAATTATTTTGGATATTCAGTCTCACTTTTGCTTATTTGTAATTAAAATAAGCAACTGGCTATCGAATATTCCAGTAATACCAGCAAGGCACATAGAATCTTCAAGAAAAATAGTTAGTCACAGACCACACCCAGGGCATTAAAAATGAAACATAAATTTACAATTACGCTATGATGAGATTTCAACAAATGGATGTGTACCTGAGATTTTGTGACACTGTTGTTTAGATGCAACCATTCTGCCGTGTGCAGTATTCTAAGACCCCTACAGCACAGCTCAGTTGCATCGTTTCGTGTGAGCACTCGGTATAAAAGGGAGACATTTTTTACTAGTTATTTTATGTTGTTTAAAAGCCTCTGGCCTAAGCAAATCACCTGCTGTAGATTCTCAAGAGCTTCTCAGCATGGTTTTCTCTTGATATATTATCAGCTACCTACAGAACGAAGTTCAGATTTATGTATGCAGTATTTGCGTTTTGAGAATCTAGCCGAACGGCACCAGAGCCTAAGGGGGTGATTTAGAGTATGGCTGGAAGACAGAGTACCCACTCCGCCAAACTGCCTGTCCACTCGATTTAGTGCTCAGCCGACCTTAAGTATGTCTATATCGATGACGGAGACTACTCCAGCTCCGTCTCAGACCAACTCCTCCAATGGCCCGATGGAGTACGGCTCGTCGGAGGATAGCCATCCGACACTCTGCCCAATTTAGAGTGTGTGGTGGGATGACTTTTTTTCTGTCTGTCAGTGCCAGGAGGGAGAGTAAAAATAGCCAAGCACTGGCAAAGCCAATAGGTCGTGGCAATGCAAGAGCTATTGGCTTTGTCCAGGGCACAAGTCCTAAAAAAAGAAGTGGGGGGACGCTGACGTCACGACAGGAAGTGACGTCACGAAAGGTGGCTTGCACCATCAGACTCATTGCCTCCCCTCGCTCACCCCTTACATGCGATTGCATCAGAGAAGCCAGCGCGTGAGCAGCGCTCTGAATGAGCTCCGATCTCGCCCCAGAGAGGCCAAAGAGTGAATGTGTGGCTCCATTTGCTCCAGTTATCGAGCTCCCGGTAAAATAAGTGGGGGGACGCCGTCCACCCGCGTGGTACCCCGACTCGAGCCCTGGCTTTGTCAATGTCTTTAAGTCATGTTGTGTAGCAGTATGGCTGCTGTTCAATTTGGCTGAAAGTCAGGGAAAAAAGTGCAATGCCGCTGCTATACAACATAGCTGAAAGACATTGACAAAGCCAATAGCTTTCGTATTGCAGCGACCTATTGGCTTTGACGATGCTTCTTTTTTATTGGCGGTGGGAGTGAGAGCAGGACAGGAGGCAACACGGAGGGAGGGCATGTGGGTGGGGTTAAGAAGGACAACCGAAGGTGTCACTGCCCTGAGAAGAAGAGTTGTTGCTACTGTGCACCTAGTCCTTCAAGCCAGCCAATACACGAGGAGGCTGACTGCACAGGTGTCCTACGCAAATGAATCACTTTAAAGATAAATGTAATCATGTATTTTGTAATGCAATAAGCAGATATTTCATACATACCGTCAAAATTTCAGTCATCCATTCAAGAAGTAATCCATAAATTTGTTTATTTATGAATTCAATCAGTCGCTCGCATGTACCGCAATTCATCCATCCATTTATGAAGTCAATAATTCATTGGTCCATCAAAGGATGCATTCATTCAAGCATGTGTTTGTTGATGTGCTCTGTTATTCGTTCAATCACCCATCCATCTGTTTATCCATGCATTCAATAATTTCCTTGTTCAGTCATGAATTCAACCATTCATTCATTCATGCATTCAATCATACTTCCAAGCATTTGTATATTTGTGCATTTAGTCATTAATTCAAATATCGATGCATGCTTTCATTCACACATTTAATCATGCACTTATTCATGAATTCAATCATTCATCCATGCAATCATTCCTCAATGCATTTGTTTCTTGGTGCGTTAAATCCTGCATTAAGTTATGGATGCACACTTTCATTTACCCATGCGTTTTTTTGCTAATGCATTCCTGGGTAGAAGAATTGCGCTCCCTTCTGTTAGCGTCAGTGCTTTAAATGGGCCGGTACTCACCGGTACTGAGTACCGGCACTTCCGAATTTTCTTGCCGTCAGTACCGGCACTTTTCTTTATCCAGGGAGAGTACCGTACCCTGTTCGGCGGCACAGCAGGCTCCGGTTAGGCATCTCCTCCAGCTCAGGGCAGTGCTTCCGAAGAGCGTGTAAGTCACTGAGCCCTCAGTGGCCTTGCAGAGTCCCTGCTGAAGATTCCAGCAGCGCCCACTTGAATGTCCCCAGACTGCAGGGGGTTGAGAGGGCTTACATCACGCTGTGATTAACAGGACAGGGTCTGTCCTGTTAATCACAGCGTGATGTAAGCCCTCTCAACCCCCTGCAGTCTGGGGACAATTAGACTCTAGACACACACTGCACTGTCGATCGGATCCGCAAAGCCCATTCAGCTGAAAGTGATTTCGCCCCTCCCCCCCTCTCCATTAGGTGAGTGAAATGGGCTGGGACTGCCTGTTTTTGAGTGAGAGAACGAGGAGAGTATCAGGACATATATTAAAGGGAATGTGTGGAATGCTTTTGCGTACAGGTCTGCTTGTTTCTGTCGGTTTGTGCGCTTGAGAATATATAGTATTATGCCAAACAACCAGAAATAACAGTAGGGCATTAAGAAACAGCAAATATCACAAAACAAGAAAATGTTACCATATAATCCTGTTTGGCTTTCAATTGTGTAATGAGTTAACCTGTTTTCTTTACATAAACGCATTTCATGTGTTTTGATATGTGCTGCAACTTGTACAGAAGCCATTATGTACCATCATATCTTGCCCGTAGCCCCGCCCCTAGCTCCGCCCACTTGCCACACCTCTAGCTTATTTTAATGAGTACCTGCACTTATTTTTTCCCATTTAAAGCACTGGTTAGCGTTGTTACGTGGCAGGGATATGCCCCACTGTTTCTGGAATGCTCCCACCCTCCTCCTCAGCCATCTTTAGATACTGCAGCTTATATCTGGCTAACACAGTTCTGCTTATATAACAATGGGATGCGCAACAAGTCTGGTGTAACACACCTCACCCAGCTGCCAACTGTAAAGCGCAGCCGACTAGGGGTGCCTGGCGCAAAGACCAGCTAGGTGGCAAATCCGGCTGTCATGCCCTCCAACAGCAGCAGGTTCTATAGCATGCTTGTAATGCAGCTGGACTCGCAGGTCACATACTCCCTGATAACGCGCCTATAGCCAATCTACACAAACTGCAGGACAAGGGTTCTACTCTCAGTAAGATGATTCATGCGGTTACACCTGGCATTTTACTGATTCTGCCCCAGGCAAACAGACATGTGAGGCATCTGCCTATGTCGAAATGTCCAGTTTTCCAGCTTTGTATAGTGCCCAAAACAGCTTTCGTATGAGTGCTAAGAAATGTCACTTTTGGGAGATCAGAGGCATGAGGCAAATGACATACGCAGCTTCTTGTTGAGGATCACACCTTTGACAAGAGTTGTGGGATTAGAGACTGATCTGACAGCCAAGGAAGAGCAGTATGCTGGCTTCGGGAGGGGGTGGGGTTAAGGAATAGAGGTAAGATGTGTGGGTTGGATTGGGATCAAAAATAGGCCAGGGCACCCTAAAAAAAAAGTGTCCCACATTTGCGGGTTGCCTCTTTTCACAAAACTCTGCATCAGTGTTTTAAGTATTATAAAAAGGAGTTGGGTTTCTCTAAAAGAGGCCTGTTTTCTTAACTTCACTGAGATAAAAAAAAAATACAAATGTTGCCAGGACTCTTTGTGCACGGATTATTTTACAATGGTCAACCACACCTGAATATAGGTGAGGACACTTCTGCTCCGGCCCCCTGCCCCTGCTCAATTTGCATACATTAATGGGCCAGCCAAGCGAGAGACTGGGAATGACACCTCCGTCCTGCTGGTAAAAGGGAGGTAATAGAGGCCCATTTTCCTCCCACCCCCACTGGGTGACTGGCGGCATCTAAACTGCTCAAACAGCACAAATCGGCCATCACTCTGGCAAAAAAAAGCGTCCCACAGCTCCAACTCCAATTCCGGCCCATTGCCCGAGTGCCCGCTTTACCAATCTGACCCTGGTGGCACCAGGGAAGCAGGGTGGGAGAGGCGAACACCACAGACAGGGAAGAAGGGCTAGAGGGTGATTGAGAACACCACCACAAACAACTGAAGGAAGGGTGTGCGGGTGGTAGGTGGCAACACTACAGATAACGGAAGGAGGGCAGAGGGGCAGATTCTCCACATCACTTATTGTTAAATAGAGTGTCAATCATTTCTAACATCACTGTAGAGAACCCAAACAATAACCATTCCACAGCCAAAATCGTAACTTTGACTAAAATCTTTGAGAAAGTAACTTTATCAGCTACAAACACTATTCATGGAATGTTCCCCTCGAAGCCAGAAGACATTTCAAATTGGTTTGCATCACTTTTAAAGATTTAATTCACCGATTCCTGGAAAAGATTATGAAACAAAACATGAAAATGTAGTTCCCACAAGGCTACCACACCATCATTCTCACCATCAGCCCTCTGTCAAATCAACACACTCCCAGTAGAAACAAAACACCTTGAGGACCTTCTTCCATTCCTGAAAAAAAATAAAAACATGCCTACTTAAACGTTAACTGTTGTAGATCCAATCCCATTTCATTGACTGTCTACACACTTTCACCAGTGGCTGTCTCCACATTCCAGCACCTCTATCCCTCCCACCCTGCACTCCCCTCCACATCTTTCACCTACTTTCTCATTTTTTTCTCTGGTACTTCTTCCTTCCACTTCATTCCTCACTTTCAATTGTATCTCTTCTCTTAACTCCTGCTTTCCCTCTTGTTTACCTCGCTCCACAAGATTCCTTTCCAGCTGACTACTATGTTGATTTCACTCACCTTTTCTTCTTTCCTCAGCTCCCTAGTTGTAGTCATCTCACTCACTCTGTCTACAGATGTCTTCTGATAGACCCTTTTTTCCTACTGGTTCCACATTAACCAAGTGGTTTCTGAATTATTGCTCTCCCCCAAACCATTACATACCCCCTGCAAGTTTTATTTGGTTTTCAGTAAAGGACTATTCGGAAATGTCATGCTTCTTGGAAGGCTGGTGAAGATTCTCGAATTCACCAAGGCAACGTTTCGGCCAGTCGGCCTGGTGCAGGTTGCGATTTATTTGACCCGGATGTCATTCAACTGCTGGGAATAGTTTGGGCTTGCGATAAACTAACTAAAACAGTTCTGAGTGAGGACAATTTGTCTTCTACTTTTCAGTTAATCCTGGGAAGCAGTGGGTAAACAATTGCTGCTGTGTCAGAGGGATTGCCATGTGGAGAGTGAGACTTCTGGGAGCAA
Organism: Calotriton arnoldi; assembly: GCA_963921515.1. Classification (NCBI taxonomy): domain Eukaryota; kingdom Metazoa; phylum Chordata; class Amphibia; order Caudata; family Salamandridae; genus Calotriton; species Calotriton arnoldi. The sequence continues at coordinate 2,333,705 of CAWUFW010000708.1, forward strand.
GACATTGTCTGTGTACAGATGCCAGCTGATATCAGTCCACAGCCTTCCACACACAGCCCTGGGTGGGACCTTTTACCACTACAGCACCAAGCAGCTAAATCTGTAATTCCCCATCTTTTTAATAAAAAAAACTTTTACAACTTTGCAAGCTTTACACTTTATGACGCATGTAAAGTTTAAAGAAACAGCTCTCATAATTTTTAAAAGATCAAACAACCTTGGTAAATCTAAAATGCTACTACTCAAACCACAGGGAACTTGCGTTTGGAGTACCATGGGGCTTATCCCTACACCTAGGGTTTTTTAAGCTCTATATGCCCAGTCGGCAGCAGCTGGAGATAATCGAGGCGTTCGATCCCAATTCCAAGCCTTTGCTGACAATACTCAAATTTTGGTGCCATTTGATTAGGGTTTAAACTAAATGACAAAGTTAATATGTTGCCTCACTGATATCGGAAGGTGAATGTGTGACAACGAAAAGAAAACCAGGATAGAGTTATTCTGAACAGGGATCCAGCTAGGTAAAACAACAGTGTTGAGCGTTGTGGAAAGTACACAGTCTAGGGATGTTGCTAGACCATAAGCCCCCAAGTAAAACTGTTGTGTTGTTAAGCATTGGTAAAAGCTTACTTTAAAAACTTCACATAGCACAAAATAGAAGAACCAAGTTAGCTAATGGCAGAGGAAGGAGAGATGAGATATCGGGAGCAAGGAGTGGGCTCTTCTGGCTCAAGAAGGAGAATCTTGTAAAGTTAAAGTATCAGTGTCTGGCTCATAGATGCACCACTAGCAAGCATCCAGTTATGTGACTGAAAGATCCTATACCACTATTACATCAGATGCCTAAAAACTTCCTATACTTGGATTACCCACTTACTTGCCTTTCAGTTATCCAGGTTTGGTGGAAATGTTTCCTGTAACTTAGCTCTTGGGGTTTGTGCTGATTGAACATCAAACATAGTTTTTCATCAGGATATATAACATTGAGATTTACCTGAAACACCAGCATATTCACGATTCACAACTCAGATGCAGGTAAGAAGGTACCCATTGCTCAGATATATTTGCTTAAAGTGGCTAAACATATGTTATCAATATCGCAAACTTCGTGGTCGTCAACGAGAGCCTATCCGTGTGCGCCAATTGTGGGAACTCTGGACTTCAGTGCAAGAAGTTTTCCTTTGCTAAACAATTTAGTGGTGGAAACTCAATATGCATATTATACAAGGAGGGAGAGAGAAGCAGAGATTCTTTCAGCTTCCATTATTGAGTCATGATCAAAGGGAATTAATCACGTGTCTTGGTATTCCACGGTCTCTAAGTATCTCTCAAGGAGACCCTCATTCACACTAACACAGGGTGCGGTATATGTTGGTTCTCGCGCCTCCAGTTAGGTGAATAGCATCATCCTTGGGTCTTTATCACCTGAGTGTTCAGTTCTCCAGGTGATCTTCTATCCTTCACCTGGAGGAAGACCATCTGGTTTACGACAGTTGTGAGTGAAAAGTGGATAGTGCGAAAAATTTAAATTTAAATTAACTCCATTCCTGTGTACAGTGTTTTATTTGTCAGGAAAGGGATAACGTTAACAAATGGTCAAAAAAAGGTGCTTTGGTGGACGTGTTAGTGATCCACAGCACCCGGTGCTTGGCCTTGGTGGGTCGCTGGGGGTCGCGCAACTAGTTAGCATGGAGGAGTCTCAATATGATCTTTGGGCTGCTTCACTGGCTGTAAAAGTGGCATTTTTTGTGAATAAAATAGCTGAGGTGGTTGGTGTCTAAGTAAAAAATTATAAACGGATTGCTGAGCTTCTAAAATGTTTTTGATAGATAAGTTCAAGGTGAAATTAAATGTGTGTTCATTTCCATAGAACACTATAACATGCTGTGGAAATTTTCCCACAAAATGTAGCATTTAATGGTGGGACAGTGGGAAAAGCCAGCCTAGTTTTCCAAGGGACTATGCTTATGATGTGAGTTCACTGGGGTATGCCACATCAACGGAGGAGTTGCTATGCTTAGTTTAATCTTTATGATATAATCAGTCCTGCTAAAGACCAGATTCTTCTATAAAACATCTTCCAATGAGAAACGTCTTCATAAGGCATCTGTGAGAGTACTCAGAAAATTCACTAAACCCATCTCTCCAGCTATTGTATGGTACATGAATTGCTGCTAGTTGAATACTGCCTAAACCAGCTCCTGGTAGACCTCAAGAAGAGAGTCCAATACAGCTATAGGTGTAACTTTCATATCTGTATTCTTCGCCAACTGTTTCTAAATACAACCCAATGTCTCTCTTTTAATCAGCTGTATCGCCTACATTTTACAGAGGGATTCACTATATTCGTACAAGAATTTAAGTTTTAAAATGGCATCATTTGGTACCTTATCTCTGTGCCATATAGGAATCTTAGGCCCTCATTACGAGTGGCCCAATTATTCTGGCGAGTCTAGAAATGGGAGGTACCAACCCTATTAAAATTACAAGTTTTGCACAAATACTGCGGCTCCGTATTGTTTCACCTGGAGATTTCACCTGTCACTAGCACTTACTGCCTCATTGGAAAAGGAGCTGCCTTCCATTTTGCTGTTGTCCCCATGGTCCCCGAGAGTCACTGTGAGTAATGTGTCGTTACTTACCGGTAATCTTCATTACCCCGATTAAGGTCCTCCTTGTCCCAGTCCTTACATAAGTGAGGCAGTCTCACCTCCCTACAGGCCTTTACAACGCTTGTCCTTTCTTTTTTTATAGTATGTAAACCCCCCCACCATCCGCCATTCCTGTTAGTAACAAGACCAGGCACAATAGCGGGAGGGAGGGAAACAGGACTGGGAGGAGGAGGACCTTAATCGGGATAATGAAGATTACCGGTAAGTAACAGCACATAACCCCTTCATTGGACTTCCTCGTCCCAGTCCTTGCATAAGTGAGGATCTCACAAGCCGAAACACAAAAATAAAGCATGGCACCAAAGATACATGCTGAACTCAAAGCTGAATCAAAACAAGATTCAAGACAGAACTGCGTTCATAACCCCAACAGCATAATTGTCTACAGAAGCATATAACACATCAAGATGATAATGCTTGATAAAAGTATTATGCAACTGCCAGGTAGCGGCCCTACAAATCTCCGGGAGAGAGACACCTGCTGCCTCAGCCCAGGAAGCGGACACCGACTGAGTGGAGCGTCCCTGAACATGAGTAGGAGGATCCAGCCCCACAGACTTATAAGACTCGCAAACCACCAAGCGCACGCACCTACTGATGGTGGATGTAGACACCTTCTTGCCCTTAGCATCACCCCCACAGGACACAAAGCAGGGGAAAGACAAAAACCCTGAATATGCTGCAGATAAATCTGAAGGGCCTTCCTAACATACAAAACAGAAGGAACCAGAGCATCCTCCTCCCCCCGAAAATCAGGAAGAGCAACCTCCTGCTGTAAATGGAATTCAGAGGAGACCTTAGGGAGAAAAGCCGGATCCAACCCCAACACCACCTTGTTAAGCAGGAACTGCAATGGGGAAAAGAAATAAGCAAGGCCCCCAATTCACCCAACCTCCGGGCCAAAGTAATGGCCAACTTGGCAGACAGCCACAGTAAATCGGCCTCCCACAAAGGCTCAAAAGGGGACAACAGAAGCACTTGCAGGACAGTCCGCAGATCCCAGGAGGGTACAATCACAGACGTGACCAGACGATGAAGCCTATAGCTCCATAGCAGCCGAACCACCAAAGGAGCAACACTCTCCAGCGCAACCCCAGACCCCCTACAGGCACGTAAAGCTGCCCACTGAGCAGCCAAAGTAGAGGGAGAAAGATTAATTAAAAAACCATCCCTGAGAAACTCAATAATATAGGACGGCTCACAGCCACATGATCCACTCCATGAGAGGCACACCATCTGACAAAAGAGCCTCAGTGCTTATTGTAACACTTAAGGGTTGAAGTCCTGCAGGAAGGCTGAATATCTCTTGCCACCAAAGAAAACAACCCAAAGACTCTAACATCAAATGTTCGAGCGCCAGACCGTCAGTTTCAATTGACGGAGATGAGGCAACGACAGAAGGGGGAATGGAAGTGGGGACGGGATCACTGGAAGCCAAAAAAACTGGCCCCCTGACAACTGCATTAACAGTGGAAACCAAAGGCAGCAGGCCCAAAGGGGGCAATCAGGAGTACAGACACCCTCTCCACCTGAATCTTCTGCAGCACCCTTAGGAGTAGGTGAATCGGAGGGAAGGCATACAGAAGGACCGAGGGCCAGATGATCAACATTGCATCCACCACCCATTCCTGAGGACAAAACACTTCGGAAGAGAACCAGGGAAGGAGAGCATTGTGGGGAGATGCAAGGAGGTCCACTCATGGCTCCCCGAACCGGAGACAAATGTCCCTGAACAGGGGTACTGACAAATGGTACAGGACTGAAGATGGCAGGTTGCAGCTCAGGCTGTCAGCATGAAAGTACAGTTGGCCCTGAATGTACACAGCTCTCAAGGTGTGACTATGCCCAGGAACAAATCAGGGAAGCCAGATGATTCAGAGATGCGCACCTCGTCCCCCCCTGGTGATTTGAGTAACAGCGAGCCACCTGGTTGTCAGTGCGAACCAACAGATTCGCCCCTGCAGCTGAACCTGAAAGAACTGCCTCACCTGCCAAATGGCTGGTAACTCCCACCAATTGGAGAAACGGGCGCTGTCCTCCTGAGACCACCGACCCTTGGCCTTCAAGGACCCCAACCCCATAGACTGGCATTGGTTGTTAACAACAGAGGAGGAGGAAGCTGGAAACTGACCCCCTTCTCCAGGTTGGGACTGTGGACCCATCAACCCAATTCCTGGGCCAGAACAGGAGGGAGAGGAACCAGAAAATTGTAATCTGTATGGGAGGGATCCCAGTGAGACAACAGATGGTTCACCAGAAGCCTGAGGTGCAGACGAGCCCAGGGAACCACAGCCATGGTAGCTGCTATCAACCCCTGGACCCTCAACCAAGTCCAAACCAGGGCCGACTGCTGGGTCAGGAGATCCACTAGATGATGCAGTGTAACAATGCGAGCCGGGGGAAGAAACACCGCCCCATCAGAGTGTCGAAAAGACCGCCGATAAACTGCAATCTCTGCGCAGGGACCAGCTGCAATTTTGCTAGATCCAACTTGAAGTCCAAGTGTTGGAACATGTTTATGGTGGCTTCCACCACCAGTAGAGCCTTGGGAAGAGAAGAAGCAGAAATCAAACAATCATCAATGTAGGGAAACACAGAGAAACCCTGAGGCTGCAAAACCCCCACAGCTGGAGCCAATACCTTGGTAAAAGTCCAGGGAGCTGTGGAGAGTCTGAAGGGCAGAGCCTGAAACTGGTAATGCGCCCTGTCTACCATAAACCGCAGGAAGTGCTGGCTTTCTTGATGGACAGGCACGTGAAAGTAAGCGTCTCCAGGCCAGGGATGCCAAAAAAGTTGCCTTTATGGATAAGAGGAATGATGGATTGCAATGTGGTCATCTGAAATCATTCCAGCTTCACCTCTCGGTTCAAAGTCTTCAGATTCAGAATTAGGGAGTAAGAACCATCTGGTTTGGGGACTAGGAAGAGAGTTGAGTAGAAGCCCAGGCCCCTTTCTGCCTCCTGCACCCTGACAATAGCGCCCTTTGCTAACAATTTGCCCACCCCAGAAAGCATAGCAATTCTCTTCACGGGGTAGCTTGCTAACAGGGTATCCCGAAAGTGAATCTGAGGAGGGGGACCCCAGAACAGAATCTGATACCCCTGACTGATGACTGACAGAACCCACTGGTCGGAAATCAAGCTGGACCATTCGATCCTGGAAAAGATGGAGTCGGGCTCCCACCTCGGCATAGTCACTTCTGACCAGCGCCATGGGACTGCTGATTTTGGAGTCATGACTTGTTGGCAAATGCAGCCCCCCAACCCCAGGCCCAGCCACGAAAGGGCTGAGAAGAGGAGAGAACCCCAGGAAAGTTCTGTTTATGGAAAAAAAAAAATCTTCTGCACAGACTGGAAAGGCTTAAGCAATTTCTTCTCCTCTGCAGAATTCTGCACCATTGTGTTCAACTGGTCCCCAAACGACCCTCAAAGGGCAGCTTATGAATTAAGGTTTTCTGTGCTGCTTCCAGACGCCATGGTTTTATCCACAGAGACCATCTACCAGCCACCTCAGCCCAGGCGAGGAGGAGAAAGCCCATAGGGTATTGAATGTAACTATGGACAAAAATTGAGCCAACACCTCCATATGTGCCAAAATAGAAGTGGGATCCCCTTGATTCTGAAGACAATCAAATAACTTCTCAAAATCCTTAATTAGGACTTGTGAGGCATATGCAGAATAACTGCTTGCCTTGATTCCAAAATTAGAGGAGGTGTACGCCCTCTTCAAAGCAGCCTCCACCTTCCTCTCAACAGGATAAGAAAGGGAAGTCTCCTCCGAAGACAAGGAAGAGGAAGAAGCCATAGATGACAAAATGGAATTGACTTTAGGGACTTGAAGAAATTGTTCATCAAACCATGCCAGTTGATACCTCTTGCCCATAAAGTGTGGAATCCCCTGCTTATCAATGTCATGCCATTCTTTAGCCAGGATATCCTTGATGATATCATGTACAGGCAAATCATCCACCACCAAAGGACTATACTGGGAATATAAGCCATCATCCACCAAAGATTTAAGGTCATACCCAAGTACCTCCCGAATATGGGCCAACATGTCCGAAAAAAACTTTACCCTGAACATATTTGCCTTTTGGGGTATTGTCCAGTTTCTCATTCTCATCCTCTTTATGTCTCTTTGCAGAAGGTTCACTCAATGCAGTCTGGACCGCAGAATTAAGTCCTGTAAGTCTGCCATGGAGATCTGAAAAAGGTCATCGTCCTGCAGCTCCTGAACATGTTTCCGCTTAGAATCAGACTTGCCAGACACAGGCACCGACGACTCATCCCCTATGATGACAAAAGAGTCAAGCAGGAGGTGAACACGTACAACTTCCTATTTATCACTGTCTCCCAGCAACCAAGTCTCAAACCCCACAAGACTTTGGCAGATGAAAGACAGCCATGCCGCCTCCCCCGCAGCCACATACAATGAAGACACATTTGCGGGGGCCAGGTGCTGCCAGAAGACCTCAGCACCCAAACAGCCTGCCCACAACCGCCCAGAACGCTGCCCACCCCAGCCAAGCACATGCATGGGGAGTGAGGCATGAGAGAGCAAGGACGCGACCTACCGAAAACACAGTAAGGATAGCGCAAGCCGGCCTCAAACGGCACAAATTAACATAAAAAATTGAAATGACAGATATGGACAATCAAAAACTAAAAGCCGTACTTACAGTACTTCACTGTACGCCATGTTGCGACAGCCTGTCTAGGGACAGGAGAACAAACAGGAATGACGGAGACTGGGAGGGGTTTGCATACTAGAAAAAAAAAAAGGACTAGCATTGTAAAGGCCTGTCAGGAGGCAGGAGCCCCACAATTATATAAGGACTGGGACGAGGAGGTTCTATGACGGTGTAATGAAGAAAGAGTGGACTACTTTAGCATCTTTGTAACAGATTTCCAAGGCTTCTTACCCTCAACAGCAGAATCTTTATGGACGCTCAGATTGCTCGTCTCTCCATCTTCACCAAGGTGAACATGGATATTTGAGCTTGTCCACCTCTACCCCTCACCCGACAGGCCACACCTCCGGCACAGAAAAATGTACACACTCTTGCCCATGAGCATGCGCTGGAGAGCCCAGAGGGAGCAGGTTTTCGCCATTTAGAAGAGAAGCAAACCAGAGGAAGGAGAGATTAAAAGATTAAATCTACACCTGTGGCTGGTTCACATACTGAAGCATCCATTTAGAGGGAGCAGTGTGGAGTTTGTCTGCTGCGTTGTGTGTGGCCAGCTGCAGTCCTTCCCTCAATAACGAGGTCTGATTCAGTTGGAATATAACTCATTCTTACTCGACTGCCCTCATTCACTTCACCAGGGTTCCTCCTATTTTCAGACACACATCTACGTTGACTTACTCCTTGCTCATCACTGGTTCTGTTTCTGTGTTCGCCATTCTTCTTCCTTCCTCACATCACTGACCTTGTGAGTCTAATGGGGTTTCACTCGTCCCCACATCACTGACATACTCACTAAATAGACTGAATCATTTGCGCATTGTTGGTCTCATTCATTTCAATGCAGGCTCACTCGCCCACCCCATCCTTACAGTGTGGTCGCGCTCCCCTCCAGCGTTGCAGTCTTTGAGCATTTTGCAAACTGGCCCATCTTACAGCATGTTATTATGAAATTTGGCCATTCCCCCACTCCATACCCAATGTTACTTACTTGTAGTAACTGCAGTGGACTTCGTGTTTTGTGAAACTGTATTTGTCGTGGAGCCTTTTGTTGTTCGCAAACTTGGTCTCCCCCGACTGAGAGCCGACATAGACCAGCTGCTCACTGATGTTCTGCCTGGGCAGCTGACCAAGTCCTATGGTCCAGTTGTTCTTCACCCACTTTCCAAGCGATGCTATTACTTCAGCGCTGGATGGGAAGTTGGTGGTGTCAATCTTCCAGTGACATTGGTTGATGGTAGTCCAGTCTGCGAAGACGTCTGGCAGCTTCTGGAAGTCATGGTGGTGGTGACTGTTCTGGCACACGATACATGTTTTGCCAGGAGTTGTTGTCATCTGGATTATTGGGTACTGCTTCTGGCTCATTGTGGTGATATCAAAGCCATTGGCAGCGCTGGAAATGCCAGGGATGTATTTGTATGTCTTGCAGTCTTCAGGGGTGGCAGTCACGCAGCCTCCATCTGCACTGGCTATAAGTACTGGGGCCACCACCAGCACCCACAGGGAAAACACATGTTTCCCAATGTGGCCCATGACCACCATCTAATGGCGTCCTATTCAGAGACCTCTTGCTCACCTGAAAACAAAGTACAGAGAATTAATGTACCAAAGGTTCATGTAGACACCACCCCTACGATTTGCCATATTTTAGGTCACTGATTCTGTCAAGCTACTTCTATGAGCACACAGGGATGTAGTCACTTCATACCAAGGTAGCTGCCCAAAATAAAACACACTAGTCCTCTTTGACAGAAGTATGCCAAAAATCTCGGAAATTTAAAAAGAATAAACCTTGGTTTGTAGCTGTTTTGCATGACAAATCTGATAATGCCGGGTAGAACTGTATTAAAATTATGTGAATGTGAAAGAAATACACTTTACATTTCAGTTTCCAACATCATTTTGGAATCAAAAGGGGTAAAACCATAGGAGACCAAGAGGTATATTTACTAAAGTTTTGCCAAGGTATTCACTTGGCACAATACAATAGAAAATGTGGCGTTTATTTGATATGCAATAAACGGCCTACAAGCACACCATTAAATTGTGTCGCACTTTGGAAGCACCAGTGCAGACATTAGTAAACATAACACAAGTTTCATTAATAGCAAGTCCTCTATCTGAATTGGTGTTTTTTATTTGGGTGATTTTAATTTCATCTCGTTATAAGCTCACTAAAATGCATATGTGTTGTTGCCTAATTATTAAGTTGGATCATTTGAAAGTGCGGCGTGGGTAGCACAGACAACAAAGGGAACTGACGCAAAGGTAGCACTTCTTTCCTGTCACAAAATCTGGCTGTCATCAGCTGTGGCTGGTGAAAATGATGGTGAGTAAACATCTACCTCAAATTACAGTGGACAAGCAGACAAGTTTGATTGCCTCAGGTGCGCTCAGAGAAGGTGGGAAAGGGAGTTGCTACATTTTAAGAAAATTGAACTAAATGGTGCCTTTTACAGCATTGTTTTCACTTATATTCTCTAAAAATTCTGCCTGGGTGAAATTTTAGGTATGCCAGAGAAATCTAATTAATTTCAGTCATTTCGTGTTACTCTTTTGACGTGAAATTACCAAAAATTACCCGATTACACTCGTTTACGTAATTATGAGTAATCTGGCACAAAAACCCTGCTGCAGCAGCACATGAACAATGAACTTAGCGAGCACGAGCGGCTGCTGGCTGATTTGTGTTTTGTTCCATTTTGGATGCGAGGGTGCATTTTGCGCTAAGAAAATATCGCTTAAACTCTGAATTACGCTCCTTGCGCAATTCTGTGTAATCTTCCATAATTTTGCTGTCATTTTAGATAAATACGCTACAGTAAATTACGAGTTACTCATTAAACATTCAAAAAAGATTTACAACATGTTAAGGAACCTAACCCTCCACAGGACTTTTGGGGGTCCACCCTTCTAAAAAAACTATATAATGGCAGCAAAACACTGATTTGCTTAGCACAATTTTTCTAAACATTTACTAGCAGGTCAGGAAATTAGGTTAAACTATTTTAAAGAGCCTTTCTTAAAAAAAAATCAAGCATACCAACTTGCTTCATTTCTTCATTAAACTTTCTCCCATCCTGTGGCTTTGAAGCAGATCCTAAATCAATCTGTTCCGCCACTTTAAAGCACATGTTCAGTGATATGTTAAGGGATCAGATGTACAAAGCATTTTTGTGTTCACAAATGCTCCGGTTTGGAGTTTGCAAGATCAAAACGGCCTTTTGCAATGTACTAATCCCATTTAGGGGTCAGTAACTTTTTTCGACTCCTAAAATGGGTTTAAAAATATATAAGGAATCATTGTTTGGAAGACGTTATAGACGAACCTTCAAAATAGCATTTACTATCCATATGTATCAATGATTTAGGTCCAAAATAGCAGTTGTAAACCATTGAAAAGTTACCACTCCCAAGTTGACGTGGTAACCCATTCACAAAATGGAAGGGGTCTAAAATGAAACTGTCTTACTATTTGATAATGCACTGGCTACATTTGAATTTTATTTTATTTTTCAAAATGAATAAAGTAGATGGAGATTCAATACTAGTTTGGTAAAGGATATGTTATATGCATCTAAAGTTGAAGCCCTTGCTGAAGGAGTTTTAGGACTAAATTCACAAGTAGACACCTCTGTACAAATCACTTGGGATACCTTTTACGGTTTTTATAATAAACTTTGGGTCTCTTATGAAGAAGCTCTCTGATAAGTAATTCAAAATTCAAATATAATATGTTGAAAATTAACTCCTTAGAAAGTACTTAGTATACTCCTAGGTCACAAGAAAATATAGAAGAATTAGTTAAGGTTAACGTCAACTTAATTAAGAAAAACACAAAAATGCATCCGCTATTCAGGGCAAAGCTAAAGTCAAATATTATGTTGGTCAAAACAAAATGGACTAATTATTAGCTAATTACTTGAAGGCTAAAAGGGAGGGTTCACTTGTAAAGAGTATTGAAGATGAAACTAGCAGAGTTGTGAATAAAGATATTAGTAACTGTTTTATTAAATAGTATGAGAAATGTTATGCAGTGGAGAGTACTGCATCTACACCAGCTATTAAAATATATATTTTCAAATATAAAAAATGATTCTTTAAAAGATTGTGAGAAGGAAGAGTTAACTATTCAAGAGCTTACATCGACTCTATTGCGAAACTCTCCAGGTCCAGATAGGATAATTTTTTAACATACTAATACCCAAGTCTTTTGAGATTGTATACGACATTTTGTCCAGATAAGTCAGGGGGTTCTTTTCTTGAGGCATAGATTTGTGTTAAGAAAGGAAAGATGTAACTTTATGGAAGAACTACAAACCAATTTCGCTGACTAACATGGATTGCAAGTTATATGTTAAATTGGGAGGTCGGAGACCCAAGATTTATTCTTTCCAATCTATTTGCAGATAAGCAGGGGGCATTGTCTTGGGATAATGTCACTTTAAAATATATTTATAATAAGTAAGACCTAGAGTAGGTCTTAAAAATGTTTGGTTTTGTAGTTGGTGTGCGAAAAAGCTTTTGACCAGCTGGGTTCAGAATACATGTTTCAAACTTTAAAATGGCACTGTATTGGAACCAAATGTTTGAAGTATATCACACTTTTTGTTAGTTTATTGCTTAATTTCTTTCAGAAGCTGTACAAGACAGGGATGTCCCTAATCACTGCGTTTATCTATTCCATATATAGAACCTTTTCTACATCAAATTAAAGAAAAAAATGTTTTCCTGGCAGTGAATTAAAGTTATCTGCATATGCAGATGACATCTTGTTACACGTTTCAAAACAGTCTAGCACAATGCATTCTTTGCTGAAGTGGATTCATTTTCTTATGATTCTAAGTATAAATGAATAGTTGATAAGTCTGAAATATTGCTATTAAATAAATTTTTGCAGATTATTGTTCGATATGAAAAACTCAGAAAATCAAAGATTTGGGCGTTTGGGTCTCTAACTCAATTTAAGAGACAACTAAAGGAAGCCTTGGAGATAGTAAATCAAAGATATGCATGGCATTGAAGTGGTCTCCTTTAAGAATATTCTGTTGGAGATAACTGATACCATCCTAGCTCCTTTTTTTATTTCTACACTATCACATTTACGTAGATTCCTATTTAAAATTGTTAAGTCCTTTTTAAAAATGTTCTGGAACAAGAAAAAGACAAGAACTTCTCTTTCAAAACTTAAAAGACTGAAAACATGTTAGGTTGTTATACTTATCCCTCTGCAAATTTTGGTTGTGGTTATTTAGTACACATGATTTGATTATGCCTACATGGGTTACAGAGACAGATATTAGCATGGTGTTTGGAAAAATACATGGAAATTCCTACATTCTTCATATAGTTGATCAGAACTAAAGAAATTCAGTACAACCAAATGATGATTAAAACAATATTTAAAAAATAGAAATGATATACAAGGGAAATAACTCCTGACTCACAAGTGATTAGTGTATACCTACAAAAGACCAGATTGCTGCATCTCACACTGAAGGAAAAGGAGCAGTTTGACAACTCACTAACTAAAGAGTAAATATTATCCTCCTTGAACCTTATAAAAGACCCATTGACTGGATACACTCCAGAGTTCTACAATGCATATGCTGAGCTACTGATGGAGAAGTTGGAAATTTGTAAAGAGTCCAATGGAAGGGGCTGTCTCTCTGACTCATTCAGAGAAACATTCTTTGTAATGGTCCCTAAACCTGGCAAAACGCTCAAGGACTAAATTCACCCAGACCGATGTCAATGATGACAGTAGATAACAAAATTCTTAACCCGCCATTGTAATGAGAGCCCTGAAAATAGTCCCAGATCCAATGCATCCTAAACATCCAGGTTTTATTACATAGCAGAACACCATACATAACCTATGGAGCCTAGCGCACATGAACATTTTCTTAGACATATCTGAGGAGGAATACACAGTGTCCTCACTAGGCGTCAAGAAAGCATTTTATACCGTGGGATCTCATGTTCCAGGCCCTTGAATGATATCATTTTGGTCATTTTATCCTGGTTTCAACTCTGGTATTGTGAGCCTCGAGCCTCACTACAGATTGCTACTCACTTAGCCAAAGTGGCTTCCGTAACTTTCCCTCACAGAAATATGAGGAGAATTTGTGATTTTAGCCAAAGTTTGATTGCAGGGCATTGTTGGAAAGACATGGCAGGGGGATCTACGCGACTCCAGAAATGTCTGTGTTTGGTCGGTATTCCAAGGTGTCACTTGTGTCTAGTTTTCAGAAAAGGCTGGTTTTAGTTAGTTTTCCTGGATGGCAGCAAATGTCTGCAGGTACCCATATTGCCGAAATGGGTCATTTTTTATGATAACGCACACATTCACCCGTAGGTATCTTGGCGCTGAATAACAGATGTTTATTGTTACCCAACGGTACTCATTTTATTGATCTCAGATGGATTAAAGGCTGAGTGGACCCGCCGGGATATGAACCTGTGGCCATGAGGTCGAACACAAGCCCCTGCAGTGGAAGCATTAGTCCACTGAGCCACCAGACACGGCATTTCTGTGAGGGAAAGTTATGGAAGCCACTTTGCCTCCAAGCTGCGGTCACCGGCTCCCGGGGTGCCTCAAGAGAATATCTATCCATCACCTTGCCAGAACCACCCTGAGCACCAGCATTTGGGCCGACATTATCTGTAGCACTCACCTCTGGAGCACCCTTAGTAAACAGAATTTCGCCATCTTTTTCAGGGTCAGCCCATTTATATGAGACAGTGCGCTAACCACCTCCATCCAGGAGCCCGCCAGCCAGGCACAAAACCACGTCATGAGTAAAAAAAGCTGCAGAAGGCTGGCCGCATCTGCTGCACTTGGTGGGATTCTCGGGGTATATTTTAGAGAGCTTCATTGGGGTCAAGCAAATAATTAAAGTGAGTGAGCTGAAAGCGGGTGTTGGGCAACACCAGTCTGACCTTGTCACATGCTCTCCAACCATTCAGCTTCAGTCAGCTCGTCTGCGCCGTTCGCTCTCCACCTATCTCTGGTACTCACTGTATACCCCCCTTGTCTGCCAGTAGTACTACATGGAGGTGTGTAATCAACCTTCTACAACCTGCCAGGTCTCTCAGCTACCTCTTCACTGTGTGTTCCTGTGGCTCATCCGGGAATGATGTCCAGAGGCCACAGGCCGTGTGTGCCTAGAATACTGCAAGATTTGTCCCTGGCCTACCCTAAAGTGCTCCTGGGCCTGTTCAAAAGAGCTAAGCCTCTTGTTCAGGTAAAGATCCCCACAGTCAGGCATACTCCCCTCACACCACCCCACATGGGACATATCCCTTAAAGAGCAGAAACCGGCCTCAGAGCCGACAGGCGTAGTTCCTCTGCAAAGGGTGGTCTTCTCAGGACCACCAACACCACTCTGTGCCACACTCAACCCATCTGCTGCAACAAGTATGGGAGGCTACCATGGAACCCTTTGCCAGAGTTCTATTCTTTTTGCCGTTATGAAGAGTGAGGTGTGGTGAGTGACTGGGTGTGAGAAGAATGGAGGAGGAATGTGCAATAAAAATAACCAAAAGGGGTCCAAAGGCTAATTTAATCACTGAGTTCCTTTGTCATGGTTAAAAACATGAGTTAAGCGAGAGGTGGATATAAAGGTCCACTCCAGCTATAGTTAGTGTAAGTCAAGGGTCAACATGTTTCATGCCCATTATTGTCCAAAGGACCATGGCATTTCATCAGGACCAGTACTCCTTTTCTACTCATCAAGGGCTAGTGAACTAGTGTGTGTAAATAAATACCATACCCTGTATACATCACATGGGTATCTAGTTTACATTCTTGGGACTGACCTAGGGAAAGGAAATAGTGAGCAAAGGAAGTGAGAATATTAAAAACATTATCAAGAATCACTTAACAGTAAGGGGGTGCAGATCGCACTCCATGTCAGTACATGTTTATGCTGTTCACCTGAACAGCAAGGACCACAGAAGAGGCCGGCAGAGTGGACATGCAGTGAATCATTACCATACAAATATCAAACTCCGCTGTCAACCGTCCATAACACCAGCGCAAGTCTCCCCACCAGGGCACTAAGCAGATGTGTGCAATTGCCGATTGATATAGTGCACAGAACTTACCAAGTCACAAAGGATAAGCTGCCCCAATCGGACCGGCTAGAACAGACGCGTATTAACATACCTACGGTCCAGAAATAAGAGACAAGAGAGAATCAGTGGGCTCACACGACACAAAAGTGTTGCAGGGCACTGAGGCGGGTCGCAAGTAGCGCAGTCCATCTAGAAGCAAAGAAGAGGATCGCGGGGGAAATATATACTTACAGCAGTCGGTGGATTGGACTGCCGACCTGCCCCGGGTTCTGCCTGTGCAGGAGTGACAAATCCCGCTGTGTGTATTGCGCTATATCAGGCTTCCGGGATGGGGCAGCTGAGAGCTGGAACACCAGTTCTAAGTGCAAAGGTCGTGTGCTGGGCGCCATCTTAGGTGTAGTATGCAACCCAATGGTGCTGTGTGCACAGGGAGTACGTATTAATGAATGGAGGAAACAGAGTAATAATTGGACGGGGTCCAATATGTTCGAGGAGCCCCCAAGGATTGCTCATTGGAGGTGATAACCGGGCCCTAAAAGAGAGGGCCGGTATTGGTAGCAAGCAGTGTGACTAAATGGGTTGCATGCTGGACGCCATCTTAGGTGTAAAGCGCAACCCAGCGGTGCGGTGTATACATAGTGTACAAACGAATCAGTCACAGAATTGGAGAAATGATTTGAGTACCAGATAGCCCAGTAGGTGTCCTGGATGGGAAATTGGAGTTGTGGGTGTGAAGGGGGGAGTTGTACTCATAAATGAGGCAACTATTCAGCTGATAGATCAGTTCACCATTGGACCTCCAACAAAGGAGTAAGATGCATGTGGTACATGAACCATCAGTCACATTTGGGGGGGGGCAAATTACCCCTCCTGATGATCCCTATGCTGCGGGGGTTCATGGTTCTGGTCTCTACTCACTCCGTTACTGGAAGGCATGTGCTGCTGAACGTTTGGAGAAAACAGTGTGTTGGAGGAAGGTGGACTAATCAAATGACCGTGTGTCAATATTGGTGATATATAAACATGCTTACTTTAAAGTCACTTCAACCCACAGTATGTCATTATTAAGCCCAGTAAGGTGTTTGGAAAGACGGAAAATCCATTGTTGTTCTTTGCGAAAAAGGGAATCGCTGCATAAGTGGGCATGAGCATCAAGAACAGTCCAACGTAGGTCACCAGGGGTATGTCCAGACTCAGTGTAGTGGATACTCCTCCAAGTTGTTAGTCTTCTGCATCTCACACTACTCCAATGTTCTGTAATTCTGGTTTTTACTGCCCTGGTCGTCATACTTATGTAGTGTTTCTGGCATGGGCAGGTGATCATGTAAATGCAGTTTTTGGTATTGCAGTTAGTGTGGGATTTTTGGATCCAGGTGTTCGTGGTATTGAGGTGGATTTCTTTGGAGGGCTGCGTCAGAGTGCAGACACTACATGATCTGGATGAATAGAGTCCTGTCAACGGGGGAAGACCCCAGAGCAGTTGTTGTATTGCCTGTCTGTTGATCTTGGGCCTAGTGTGTACAATAGTATCTTTTAAGATGTTTGTACGTTTGAAAGCAAAGTGGGGTGGGGCCAGTGTGAGGGACCCTGTGTGTAGTATTGGCCAGTGTTTCCTGGTGATTTTCTGTATTTGGTTAGAGTGAGGAGTAAATGATGTAACACAGGTTAGGACCTTGGTTTCTGGTCGTTTACGTGTTTCCAGTAGTCCCGTCCTATTGTTGTTTCTTGCTCTTTTGCAGGCTGTTTTTACTACGTGAGGGGGGTATCTGTGTGCTACCAGATTGGTGGTCAAGGTCTCTGCTTGGTGTTTATAGTCATCTACAGAGCTACAATTGAGGCGTAGTCGCAAAAATTGTCCAAAGGGCAGGTTGTCTCTGAGGTATTTACGGTGGTGACTATCATGCCTCAGCAGACTGTTGCAGTCGGTATATGTTACAGTCGGTCTTATATGTTGTTGTGTATAACCTGCCTTCCCTGAGGGTTATTAGTATGTCTAGGAATGTGGTTCAGGTGGACAGCATAAACATGTACTGACATGGAGTGCGATCTGCACCCCCATACTGTTAAGTGATTCTTTCGACATGATAATGTTTTTAATGTTCTCACTTCCTTTGCTTACTATTTCCTTTCCCTAGGTCAGTCCCAAGAAGGTATAATAGATAT
This sequence comes from Calotriton arnoldi, assembly GCA_963921515.1. NCBI lineage: Eukaryota > Metazoa > Chordata > Amphibia > Caudata > Salamandridae > Calotriton > Calotriton arnoldi. Next base: position 2,351,303 of record CAWUFW010000708.1, read on the forward strand.
CCATGTGATGTATACAGGGTATGGTATTTATTTACACACACTAGTTCACTAGCCCTTGATGAGTAAAAAAGGATTACTGGTCCTGATGAAATGCCATGGTCCTTTGGACAATAATGGGCATGAAACAAGGTGACCCTTGACTTACACTAACTATATCTGGAGTGGACCATTATATCCACCTCTCACTTAACACATGGTTTATAACCATGACAAAGGAACCCAGTGATTAAATTTGCCTTTGGACTCCTTTAGTTATTTGTATTGCACATTCCTCCTCCATTCTACTCACACCCAGTCACTCACCACACCTCCCACTTCACATCAGCAAAAATAATAGAACTCCGGCAAAGAGCCCCCCTAAGGGGCCTGTTGGGCATTGCAGTGCCAGCCCAATAAGGAGCTGCCTGATGAGGGTGTGTGAGGGCCCTTGCTCCTAAAAGAAGCACTCCTCCTGACTCGACCCACTTGCACACAGCAACTCCTTCCAGCAACATCGGAGTTTCCCATTCTGGGTCTCGCAGATAAACCAGGGTGCCATCCATGTACATCAACACACATGACTGGTCCCACCGACGTGGACTCCCATGGGGCAAGTCTTGATTCCAGCATGCATACCAGTGGCTTGGCCGCCAAAACAAAAAGGATGGGGGACAGCTGGCATCCCTGCCTCGTCCCTCACCCCAAATCCCAACAGTCTGAGATCACACGCCCAGTGCCCACCTGCACCACTGGATGCGTGTATATTAGTCACATCTATTGCACTAAATTGTTGCTGAATCCCATATGTCGCAGGACAGACCACATGTCATGCAACCCCACCGTGTCGAACACCCTCTCAATATCGAGGGCTGCCACCGCATACTTATCTGATGAGGAGGCCAACATATGCATGATATGAGTGGGATGTCATAGATCAGGGTTCTCCAAAGTCGGGCCTGGAAGGCCGGATCCATGCCAGATTTTTTGCATATCCCCATTTAGATAAATATAGTTATCTTAAAAATCTGGCATGGATCTGGCCCCACCAGGACCGACTTTGAAGAACCCTGTCGTAGATTATACATGGTATTCCTCCCAGGGATGAACCGGTTTGGTCTGACTGTATCACTGTCTGTACCACCCACAGTAGTGTGTTGGCCAAGTCCTTGCATAGTATTTGAAGATCTGTATTGCGCATTGATAGCGGCCTATAAGAGGAGAGTTTAGTGGGATCTTTCCCTTCTTTAGGTATCAGCATGATTGTGGCCTCTCTCATGGTTTGCGGTAACTCTCCTTTCTCCCTCGCTGCCACATATACTTCTTATAACTTTTCCAGTAGGATCAACGACAGAGTCTGATACAGTACCACCAGGAACCCATCCGTCCCGAGGGCTTTGCGGGTTCATATCACCCAGCACTTCCTTTAGCTCTTTCCGCTCTATGTGGCTTCCAGGAGTTTTTTGAAGCACCTGACCCAGCCCGGGTAGTGCAGCTGTCAGGAGATACTTCTCTAGAACTTACTCAGCCCCCAGCGGTGCCTCGGCCAAAACCATCTCACAGGTATACCACACAGCCATCATTGGTCTGGTCTCTGGCCACCATTACCATCCCATCGCCCCCCACAGTCAGAGAATATGGGATTATGACCTGTCCCTTTTTAACAGCCATGCTAACATTTTACCAGCTTTATCGCCTTCCGTAAACAGCTCTCTCTGTATTGGGTGCAAGTTTTTTTCTCCAGTCACGCCAGGCTGTCTCCAATCTTTTGTTTGAGCTGCATTTTCTGCTGGCCAGAATCGGGGTCCTGGTCAGGGTGGCTATCCCAACCTGCCTGTCTATGTTATACATCTGTGAGGTCCTGCTTCCGCTGCTCTTGCACTTCATGCATGTAGTCAATGCCATTTTATAAGCCTCCCATTCAGTCAGCCTGCCATCAGTGGTGTTCGAGTTCTCTCTAAAGAAGCGTGTTGTGAACTCTTTTTATGTGCGCATCCTGGAGCACTTCCGTATGGAGTCCCCACAGCGGGATTTTAGACTTAAGCCACCCATTAAGCAGTGTGTCCAGCAGTGTGGAGTGATCTGGTAGATATTAGTTAAGGTATGCAGAGCTTCTGAACATATCTAGGTCATCTGTCCGCCTCAACACCATATCCAGCCTGCTTTGTACCCCATGTGCAGGGAATAAAAAGAGTAGTAGCTTTCAGTCGGGCCTCAACCCTCAACAGATGGATCTCTTGGAAGAGTGCTACATGCATTTTATATCTCCACAGGTAAGAGTGCACATGGTAGCGTCTAGTGCAATAATTTAAGCCCTGAACATTCCATGCA